>JASSKH010000016.1:12268820-13669674 GCA_031763025.1 Macrocystis pyrifera | reverse complement strand
ACCCTAACCCTAACCCTAACACATGCCTTCACCCTAAAAAAAAAAAAAAAAATTGCCAATATTAGAAGCTATCGAAAATAACCCAAACCCTAAACCCAACTCATCTCGATTTTAGTATGCCCCCACCAAAAAAAAAAAAACAAATCTTGCCAATACTAGAAGCTATCGAAAATAAGACGGCGCAAAAAACGTTGCTTGATTATAATGTGGGACACAAACATCAATATATTTCGAGATCTAAGCAT
The DNA here is from genome assembly GCA_031763025.1 of Macrocystis pyrifera. Taxonomy (NCBI): domain Eukaryota; class Phaeophyceae; order Laminariales; family Laminariaceae; genus Macrocystis; species Macrocystis pyrifera. Next base: position 13,669,429 of record JASSKH010000016.1, on the reverse strand, counting down.
CTTTCTAACAATCTGATTCGATCAAAATGATCGCTAAGAAACTTTGATCAAAATGATATATCAACTTTTGCAACATACTCAAAAGTGAAGGAGGCGATTTTGCCGATGACATTTTGTACGAAAATCAACATAACTCCAATTTACGATCGAATTTTCAAAAATCCTTTCCGCCACCTCTATTTTCTCTAACAAGTAGTTCATCCCCTAACAGATCATTTTATTTTTTTTTGGGTTGGGGACACCTACTAACCCTAACCCTAACCCTAACCCCCTAACCCCCTAACCGTAACCGTAACCCTAGCCCTAACCCAAAACCTGTCACCTCTTTCAAAGAGGCTGTCGATCGTGCAAGGCGCCATGAAGCCGCGCGCCTTACTGGCGCCGCCACTGTCAGTGCCTTGTCGTTCACCCCTGTCCCAAACCGTGCCGCTGGTCACCAGATGCACGCCCACACAACGCCGAAGCGGCAGCAGCATCGTCGTAAAACCGACGTCAAACAGCCCACACCGCCAGCCCCAGGAGAGGAAGCCTCGCCCCCGCTGCACCTACCATAGATGCCATAAACCTGTCGGACACCCTAAAGAAAATTGCTTCCAAAAAGAACGCGATTATGGGTCATCTCCGCGACCCTTCGAGCGGCAAGCGCGACCGCGACGGTTCGACACGCAGCCGCTCCCGCTCCCCCTCTCAAGCTGGTCATCTCCGCTCCCGCCGGAACCGCAACGACGACGACGACGACCGGGACAGCCAGGCGAGCAGTACCAACGGCGACGCCTGAAGGGGCCCAGCTGGTGGAGCGCTACCAACAGTTGGGACTCGCCTTGCTCCTAAAGCGGTAGGCAAGGTTGCCGCGAAGAGGAAACTCTCCGCAGTAGCCCTGTACCGAGTGTTGTTAGCAAAGAAGGAGTCAACCGGGGAGTTGAGTGTAGTTCTTTTTCTGGGGGGGGTGTCTCTGTCTCGAGTCTTAGCAGTGGGGTATCATCCTCACGACGTCCGCGTAAACGCGTGACGTTTGCTATCGATTTCCCCGTGTCCGAGTGTGCGTCCGAGTGTTGATCTTCGAGTACCCCGGTTCAAGCAACAAAAAGTAATAAAAAGACTACCGTGTGGCACAGCTCAATGCTGGCGCACAGATCCCATCCTTTCTCTTTGTCTTTTTCGTCTCGCAGAGTGCAGATTTCTGGCTCTGTAGACGACTGTCCAGTGTCCGCAATAACACTCGATACTGCTACTGATGTCTCTGTCGTTCCCACCCACGCGTGGTTGGCGTCCAATCCAGCTCTGCGCGAAATTAATATTCAACCTGTCCCCCCGGCCGCCGTTGCTTTACGGGCAGCGAACGGTTCGCCTTTGAATATTTTGGGGTTTGTCTCATTGTCACTTACATTGAGTACAATCACGCATAACGTCGACGCGTTAGTTGTACCGTCTCTTGGTCCCGATTCATTGCTCCTAGATAGTCATGTCATGTCTACGTTTGGAGCTGTCCTCGATTGAGAAAACCAAACATTGTCATTTCCGTCCGCTGGTACTACTACCCCAGCGATACATCTTATTAGTCATTCTGCCTCTCACGCCGCCCCCTCCCCTGCCCCTAGCGACAATACCATGTCCGTCGTTGCTGTCCACCATGATGCAGAAGGAATTGATGTCATTTTGCGCGAACGTGTCGACCTCAAACCTAGACACGAGGCTCTTGTCGTGGCTTTTACTGATTGTCTCCCTTTGCGCGGTCGTATTGTTGTTGTCGAATAGCGAATCAAGTCCGAACCTGAATTTCTGCGGTCAGGTAATTCGACAGTGTTTGAGAAAATTATTGTCGCTCGCACTTTAGCTACCTGGTACGCTGCCGATGGTTCAGTAGCTGTGCAAGTTGCTAACCCATCGTCCGATGGGGTTGCACTTCCGATCGGGTTATGTCTTGGTCAGCTATACACTGTGTCTGTCGTGACGCCTGACCAGTTTCACGTTAACGCTGTAGCGAAAACACCCGAATCCATCGAACAACTGGCTCACGCAAAATCCGAGCTTGAAGGTCCCCTGTCCACAGCTTTTAAAAATACCAAACTGTCAACCGACCAACAAGCCGCTGTCCTCAATTTATGCGCACAGTACCGCCCTGTCTTTTCATTGTTAATGTCAGAGCTTGGTTGTTGCTCTAATGCCGAAGCAACGTTCCCCTTACCGCCTGACACACGTCCTGTCGATCGGGCTCCGTATCGCACTAAGCCTCGCACTGCCAGTGTCATCGACAAGTGCGTCCATGATATGTTAGAGTGGGGCATAATCGAAGAGCGCCCGAGCCCCTGGGGTAGTCCGTGTACGTTGGTCGCTAAAAAGAACGGAACCCCTCGTTTCTGTGTTGATTATCGTCATACCCTCAATCGTCACATTGTCCGAAAGAGCTGGCCCCTCCCGAACATGGATTCTTGCTTAGATGCAGTCAAAGGGGTCAAGTTCATCTCTACAGTCGATGTCCTCAGCGCGTTCTGGCAACTGCCCGTTGCGGAAGAGCACATCGACCGGACAGCATTCGTCACCCCGACCGGAAAGTACTGTTTTAAACGTATGGCTTTCGGCGTGAGTAATGCACCGTGGTTGTTTCAACACATGATGTCTGTCACTTTCGGTCACCTTGGTCCAGAATCGGGTATTCTTACGTGTGTGGATGATATCATTTGCATCAATTCCACGTTCGAATCCCACCCAAAATCCCTCGAGCGAATGGTCTCAGCGTTACAGGCGGCAGGCCTAACCCTAAAACCGAGTAAACTCCAATTCGGCCAGAAAGAAATCGAGTACCTCGGTCATGTCATATCGGTAGAAGGCATCTCAATCGGTGCCGACCGCGTCAAAGCCATTCTTGCCTTGCCTGAGCCTACGTGTATCAAAGAAAATCGTGCACTCCTAGGCACACTCAATTATGTCCGCCGTTTCATTGACGGTTATGCTGAAATCACAGCACCGTGGTTGAACTCACTCGCAAGGAATATGTCAAAAAGACCGCGTTCAAAAAGGCATTTGGGCCCGCGCAAAGTGAAGCGTTCGCACGTGCAAAGCGCGCCCCAACGTCTGCCCCGGTCCTCAAATATCCGAACTTCAGTCAAGAGTTCATTGTCCATACCGATGCATCAGAAGCTGGAGTAGGAGCCTTTCTCGCTCAACGATCACTCGACGGAAACTCCGACTCTGATTTGAATATCATCGCGTAATATAGTCACCGCTTCACTAAACGTCAACGTCATTATAGTGCGACCATGAAAGAGTGTTGTGCTGTGGTCTGGGCTGTCACCCACTGGCGTCCCTACTTATGGGGAAATCATTTCACTTGCTGTACTGACCACCAAGCACTGATGTACCAGTACAAAATGCAGGACACCTCTAACATGCTTACCCGTTGGGCAATCGCACTTCAAAATTACGATTTTACTGTCAAACATGTCCCAGGCAAACTAAATGTCGTGCCTGATATGCTGTCTCGTGCTTTTAGTGAAGTTAACGGGAACCCATACCATCAGAGCCCAGATTGGCCGCGATTTGTCGGAACGTACCAATAGATGGTCCTTACTACCCACCTGGGCCCCGCGAATACGAACTGTCCGCTTCTAATTTGCACGATGTAGCACCTGTCGAAAGCGATCGTGAGTTATTCATGAGCGCCGTGTCTGTCTTCCCTACCGTAGATCCAGCGAAACTCGCCGATCTACAGAGAGCGGAATTTTGTCAGTACTTTGATTATCTCCGTGCACCAGCATTAGCCCCATTGCCTGCGAAAGAATCTGAGCACACGAAGAGCCACTTCTTCTTGAACGAAGGATTATTATTTCGGTCATATCTTCCGGGTCACTTACGGAAGCGTAGCACTTTCCGTGATCAGCTGGTAGTGCCTACATCCCTCCGGAAACTTGTCATAAATTCGTGTCACGACCTACCCGCATCAGGGGGTCACTTAGCTTTCAAAGGAACATTCGATACTATCCGAGATAGATTTTGGTGGCCGACCATGCCCACGGATGTCCGTACTCATGTCAAAACTTGTCTTTCATGCCAACAGCGGAAGTCATCCCACCGCCCGCCCAAGTTGTCAATGGGATACCGCCCTGTCATGCGCGCATTTCAATGCGTCGCTGTTGATCTTGTCGAGTTAGGGTTAAAAGCCTATCAGAAGGTTAAAAGCCTATCAGAAGGGAATCGTTTTATTTTGTCGGTCATTGACCATCTCACTCGATTTGTCATCTTGATCCCCATCAAAGACAAGGCAGCTCGCACGATCGCCCGTCATTTAATCGAACGTGTGTTCTCGGTGTTTGGCCCTCCAGAAACGCTGCATTCTGATCAGGGGACGGAATTTCAAAACCAGCTGGTCCTAGAATTGCAGTCAGTATTTGGATATAAGAAAACGCGTACAGCGGCCTTCCGCCCCCAGGGCAACTCCGTCTTAGAGCGTGTCCACAGCACTGTCCACGGTATGTTGGCTATGTATAGCAATATGTCATTCGATAACTGGGCAGGGCTGTTGCCGTTTGTCCAGCTAGCTCATAACACGGCCTATTCGTCAACGCTCCAGGGAACACCTCATTTCCTGATGTTTGGACGCGCAGCTGTACTGCCTGTCGATCTCATTCTAGGTACGCCCTCCACCTCAGCGCCGTAATCACAGCTCGACTATTCCAAACAAACTGTCGAAAATTTGCAATTTGCATACGAGCTGGCCCGCCGAAATCTTAAAGAGCGAGCGGACAAGCAAGCAGTTGCTAATGAGACACTGTCATTTCCCAGGTTCAAACCTGGTGAACAAGTACTGATCCACCGCCCGTACAATGTCGCTGATGGTCCCAACCCCAAACTTATCAGCCCATGGTGTGGACCGTACTCGGTCCGAGCGCAATTGTCACCTGTCATTTATCGCGTTACGAAAGACGGGAACCCAGCCGAGATTACTGTTCATCTCGGTCGAATGAAAAAATACTTTGTCTCCCTGTCGTCCCATGTCCCCGACCTCGATGCGCTCGATGATATTTTTCTCTGGACCAAACTCCCCGTGCCCGATCTAGAAGGCTCCTTGTCAAAAGTAACGATCGGCGCGTTCACGGTAGAGAGTATTAATGGACATAAAAGAGGAGTAGGCGCAGGATCTCTGACAAACTTTCAATACCATTTAAAATTGGAAGGATATCCAACTCAGATGGGTGTTTGGAGGCATGTCAACGCCCTTCCCCAGTGCAGAGAAATGATTGCGTCCTATCGCGCTGTTGTGTTGTCGACGGACCCCTCAGCATTAAACCCTCCTCCACGGAAATCTAGTCTTGTTACCGCGTCTGTCACGTAGCACACTTCAATGGGCTTGTCTTGTCTTGTTTTAGCGCTTTATTTTGTCACATCAGACTGAGCAACCACTGATGATGCACGCCCGGTGCAACCGTTTCCATCAAATTATTTGTCTTGGACTGCTTTCCTATAGGGGTAGGTCCGATTTTTCTGTCTTAAGAGGTGTTGTCACCCCATGGCTTGTTTTGTCGAGTGTTCGTACCGTGCACTCTTGTTGGATGTCCTCACCCCTAGTGGTGAGCGCTGTTCCAGTCTTTTAGTTGACTGGTGCTTGGTGTCCAGGTTCGACGGTGCAAGCCTGACTTCCACAGTAGATTTGTTGCTGCGATCACTGGTCAACCCAGTTTTATGGGGTGATCAGCAATATCTTAAATACCGTCGATCAAGCATGTGTAAGAGTGTGTGCCTACGTGTCCTGCTGCGTCCTTCGAAAAATGTCGTTTGTCACCAACCACAGTGCCCTTGTGGAAAGCTTGTTTAGCGCTTCCAAGATTTGTTTTGTCTTATTCTCCTCAGTGTATGGATCTGAAACGAAGTTGCCTTTTAGGATGTCTATTATAGTCGTTGTCACGGATCGTGCCTTTAGAGGTCATTACTCACTGGCTAACGATCCATCAAGAACCCGATTCCCATCGATTTGGGGGGTCGCGTTTATACTAGGTTTGATTAACTGTCGGGCACGAGGTTTCAGAGACCAACGATAACATACGTGCGATTATCGGCACGTAGGACACCACCGGGAAACTTATGTGATAATAATATCAAGCGCTCGCGCATACCATCTGTCTCTACCAAAATGCCTGACGTTCCGCATGGATCACGGCATACCTTATGCGTCTGTTTTTGTCTCTACGCTTGTACCGGTTACCCATTACACACCTTCCAACCGCCACACCCTCGAGGCCTCCTCATCAGAGTCCGAGTGCGAGACGATTGAGAGTCAACAATGATGGCCGCGTTTGTCTGACACGTTTTTATTTCGTCAGTATTTTTTCGTGTTGGACCGCGTCTACCTTAATGGCATACTGTAGGCGGTTGTCACTTCGTATCACCGCCAAGGCAATTCTACTGCGAGGAATTTGATCCGGTTTCGAACACCCATCAGATGCCAAAGCAACCAATTTAGCCCATGTTGATGTCCAGTATGTCATGTCCGGAACACTGTCATTGTCGCCGTCAGGTATGTCATCGTGTTGCTTTTAAGCAAAAAATGTGCCTCGACAGTGATAGAGCCTTCAGCCATGTGTCGAACGACGGGTGTTCACACTCAGTCGTCTAGCGTGCTTGTCACTAGCAAACTTCTGCTAGAATATCCCGGGATAATTGTCACAAGTTGCTCTAGCACGCTCTTGTCAAGGATCATTCTGTCATAATCCACAGCTGGCCAGTCGCTAATACACATATTACATATGTTTTTTGTGAAAACGGATTACTCTCTTGTCTTCGCTCACTATTTATTGTCTGATCCTGAATGGACTGTCCCAATATTTTTATATTGGCCGTCCAGATGTCCACGGTACGACAGCAGTCTGTCAACTTGTCCTCTGCTGTCACTGTCCCGTCTACAACAGCGCATATGTCACTGTTGTACGGTCCGGCAATTTTTGTCTTGTCTTGCCGTAAAATTGAGTGAGGTAACTCAAGGCGTTGATTGAGCGAATCGCCTTTAAAGTTACGATGTCAACTATTAATAGACGTGATGTAAACCTTTTTGTCCCTGTTTTCCATTACTTTCGAGTTTTGGTGGAGTGCGAGCTCTAACACCACCAAAACTGGGGGGTGATGTGGATACCATGTCCCCGGTAACAACACGCCTACGCATATAGTCGAAAACCCAGCTCCTTCCAGATTCCATCTCTGGGAGCGTTCGCTCGGTTATGTCAGGAGACTGTCATGAACCATACATCGCCGGGAAGCCACCGGTCCACATCTGCTCAACGGATCCGTTGGGATGGCCCCGCTGCCTGATGCAACGTCCCGGCCGGATTCTAGAAACCCCGCCGGGTCGTCCATACATGTCCCGTCGTCCCGTTGTCCCGGGACCGGAGGGCAGGAGGAGTTACGCTTCCTCCTCGTCCTCCTCCTCACTTCTCTCAGAGTTCTCTCCCTCCTGTCCTGTCATCAGACCCTCGTCTGAGCCCTTTGTCACGTCATCACTCAGCCGTCGTAGTTCAACAGACAGAACACTCTGTGTCCACAGAGAGACGTGGGATCACGACCCACCGGCGGTAACGTAGCAGGAACTCTTATTGAGTCAGGAACTCTTATCAACTATTGTTAATATTAATTGATACTATTAATAACTACTGCTGTTCCAGGTACATTATAACGAAACGACTGCTGTACCTGGTACTATAAAGAGCGCAATTTCGGACTAATTATTTAGAAAATTTCGGAGTAATATACGGCACTTCCGCGCTAAGTGGCTATCTATCTACATCGTCTACCCAGCATGGTTGAGCTTACCGAGCTTGCAGAATTTTATCCTCAGTTTTTCGACAAGATCTGATATCATATTTATATATTAAGCATTGAAAATACTTATTAATACTAACTTTCAGCCTCATGCCTGATACTTCGTCTGGTCGGAGCACCTCCATTCTTCAGCACAGCAGTCAGGACCATGTGCATCCCCAATATATATGGTATCCCCTCTCCCCTGTTGCAGTGTTACTATTTGTAGCAAGAGTCCCCTCATTATACCCGGCAGGAGGGGCATCACCTACCTGATCGCCTGCTTGACTGATGAATGCCTCGCACCTTCGTGCACACGACATTCGGCGAGGCAAGCAGCATCTCACGTACAAGAGGCTACAACTACCAACATCGTCATACACCCTTGTGTGAGTGACCAGAGCAGAGCCAGAGGTGCACCTGCTAACAGTAGTCTATCCCTAAGTCCATGCTGCCTGTTGCAAATAGATGGCTGCTATCACAAGGTCTATCACGAGCATTAGATATGAGTGGAAGATTGTGCGTACTCCTCCTCTATAGCCGAGACGACCAGTACGACCAGTTTTGATTGTTTATTCGATGCACAAGCTGCCCTAACTTGCCCTCGAGGGTACTGCATTGTGCGAGCATGTGAGTAATTGTTTGAATTCGCGAAATACGTTAAAAAAAACAGCCGTATGAGGGCGATGGTTCACGGTCTCCCCCTTACTTGTACGTAGAAGACTATGTAGTGCACTTTTTCCGACTCACTACATCTCGCATACATACCAGAAAGTAGCGGTAATGAAAATATATTAATTCAACCTAATGATTGCTGAATTACTGTTTTTGGGTGTGGGCGTGAGCTGCGTATCGACCAGAAATCGGTGGAATGTGAATTTTTATGGGTTTTTTTCCCAAATGTATCAACCAGCAGACTGAACAATTGTCAGAATTCCGAAATGTCATAGAGCTCCAAAATAACTTGAATCTAGTATACCGGAAGGTCAGCATTGCATCTCCTGTAACTCTTGATAAGTCACGAATTAGATGTCGAAGGTGTGCCCAGACGTATAAAAGCATACCAGGTATGTTCTAACTTTTGGGAGCAACCGGAACGTTTTTTCCGTTGGATGCTGCATGATCTGAAAAACAGCGATATGTGTAATTTTAAGCGTGTCTCGGTATAACCTACTCCACTGCTGCTGCTGTAACGCGCATCGACTGATATTAAGAATCGAGCCTAGAGAAAGCTATAATAATAGTTCGCGATATATATATATATTTTTTTTACCCATCACTTTTACTTTCCAGCCTACTCGTAGGAGGGTTTACCCTCAGCGATCTTCTTCTGGACAAGCCGTGGTCACAGGTGTCGTCCCTTCTCCCCCCCGGTACGTGCCTTTATTTTTTGTCGCGCATAGGGTTCAGCATTCCCACTGCTCGTCGATTTTCATCGAATGTAGCTAACTCACGCTCTCGCGCTTTCCGCTGATCAATTTTTTATGCAAGAAAAAGTCCCTATAAGCATGCACTGGGTGAGACTTGAACCCACGAAATTGATCTTGATAGGCACGCGGACCACCTACCAAGCCACCACACTGACAAACAAAAATCACTCGAATCGTACCCTCCAGTAAAGAGTATCATGCCGTCAAAACATACCAGTTTTTTTTTATATACATTATACAATAGGAAACACGACATGTATTGAGAAAAAAATCGAGAAGGAACTACAAGCGACTTTGAAAACTAGTCCGCACGGGGAAAACAATATGAGAAGCGGGGAGAGCCTAGCGCGCCGAGAACATAGCGGACCGCCGCGACCATGACGCGTTGGAGCGACGCCATGACGGTGCTGCCCGTGCACGCGACGAGTCTGTGGCCAAATGTGCTGCTGAGACCGAAGCTCGCCAATCGGTCGAGAGTCTAGCTGAGGAGCGAAAATTGTCACTGGAAACCGAGGAGCGGCTGCGACTTGACACGGCAGAAAAAACTTTCCGGGGATCGTCAACACCTACCGGCTGCGCACGGAGGCAGAAACGCGCGCAGCACTAGCGGCGCTGGCAGCCGAAGAGGAGCGAAGGTGGGCAGAAGTGGCGAGGTGGCGAGGCTGTCGGAGGAAGATGGATCGCCACCTTCGATCTCCTCCTCTCGCTGCTGCGCTGCCTGTTGCTGCTGCTCATTATGACATCCTACCTTTTGGTTATATTCCATACGAAGGTTTTCCCTATTCTCTAAATATTGGTCTCATGAAATGCTTCTTCTGAGCTTTGTTGGTCTTCAATGGAAAAAATGATGACGGCTGCTGTCTATTTTCTTCGTGGTTGGTCGAAAAAAACCGAATTTATCTCTGCGCACAACGGTCAATGGACACCGATATTGCTGGTACCGGCTATAAAATGGACCTCACGCGTTGTATGACCACACTCTGGACAATGGACACAGCAATTATTATTAGTCTATTGCCTCGACAATAATAGGCGACGGGAGGAATCTGTTGATGTATGTATGTTGTCTGCGGCAATAAGTTGTGGAATTCATCTATTGATAGATATTGTCCGTGACAATAGACTGGTTATATTGTCGATCGAAATATATTGTCGAACACGATAGATGGTGAACTTCGTCCATCGATGGCCATTGCTGGTCACAATAGATTCTGCGAGAAGTCTGTCGACGGCCATTGCCGACCACAATAAATTGTGCGATATGTCGATGAGAAAGAGTTTTTTTTTTTTAACACTACAAGTTGCCAAATACGTACCAGGTACCAGCTATGTCATGTTCTGCATGTATGTGTGTGGTATTGTGATTCGACGTCATGTTGTGGAGACCGTACGCTCTCACACTAATTTAAAGAAGGCATCATATATAATAAGATGTCGCTATTAATAGAAACTCGCGCACCATACGTAATGTTGGTAAATGTCTTCAACTTGTGTGCGCTGGTAGTTTCGGAAATTGATTCGATTTAATATCCTTACTTTGTCCCGCCCTAGTCTATTAACTCCACCTTGAATAAAACGTGGAACATTGAACTAAAACCACCTTACTACGCTGAAAATTCTAAGCTTTCCTCTTCTCATCTCGAGTTCGGGTGTCTATTACTGAAACCAAGTATGAAAGAGATATTTCTTCGGATGCTGGTCATCTTAATTTTTTATTGCTTTTTTTTGTTCGGGAATAAATTCGATTTATTAGCCTTACTACGTTGTCTTATATTAGCTGCACTTCCAAAAGTAATCTGGATACTAAAATAAAACCACCTTGACAAAAAAAATATCAGCTTTCCGTTTCTTGACTCGAGGTTTTTGTTCCGTACTGAAATGAAGTAAGTCAGATTCGTATTTTTCGGAGCCCGGCCAACAATCTATTGTGGGTGGCGATGGCTATTATTGGACACAATCGCGTACCTATTGCTGGCGGCAATAGAAGATTCGGCGGACGTCAAGAATGTGGCTATCGGCATGCATCATTCCACAGTATACAATACGTTTAGGCAATACGATATTAATAGTAAATTGCAAAAACACGACCGACAGTCTATTGCGGGTGACGATGGCTGTTGATGGATACAATTGCGTGCATATTGTTGGCGGCAATAGCCATCGATAGGCAAACGTTTTTAGTCTAATGTTCAAACAATGTATATCACGGTTGCTTGCCCAACATCCATTGTTCAGGACAATAGCCATCTATGGACGGCCTTGTGACTCCATTGTTGGGGCAAAGGCATATTGTCTCTATTGCCGAAAATATATTGTTCCCTCACGATATCTCTATCGATAGACAGCGTTGCCAGTCCATTATGGCTGTGCTAATTTTGGTCTGGGAGAGGGGAGGAGAGGGTGGCAGAGCGGTGGTTTGTGTGTGGTTGGTACTTCACCATAGCAGAGAGAGAGCGAAAGAGGGAGCGAATGAAATATAGATAGTTTAGAATGAACTTAATTATGGACATCACGCAGATGGTTCTCGCTCGTCTTCGTCGAGACGAGAGGCATGAACCCCGAGGTGGTGGTCGTTGTAGTCGATAGTCTGGCCATTCGCAAGTTGAAATGGGAGACGCAGGTGAAACCCTTGCACCTCTTGGTTTGAGTAAAAATGATCTCGGTGTAAAATGAGTCATGAGTTACAATAGTACTGTAATATTGCTAAAATTGAAGAGTAGTAATCTACATAGTCTTCGATGCTCTCGCATGTCTTGGTGAATAAGAGGCAGAGACTACTGCTGTATTTCTCAAAGGAAATCGTAGCACTCAGAAGGAAATTGGCGGGATTTGCATCATCCGGGTATTGCTCGCCTACTGGGTGCGATATGTATCATCGATATATATGCGATCCTTGATGATCTGGACACCTCTACCGGGTGGAGTCTGCACGATCTGCATGAACTACACATATTTATGAAACATACATGTACCGTGATTAACTGATGAATAGCTTTGCGTGGGTAGGTCTGCATGATCTGAAGGATCTGTAAGATCTGCAGGATTAATACAATGCAGATGTATCACCCTTTTTTCCGGCGGTGAGATTTGCTTGGTCTTTATGATTGCACTTGCCTGATCTGAATGCCGTGTGTGCATGATGTGGAGCATTTATCTGCATGATCTGAACGATGTATTATCTACACACTCCATCGAGTTTGCCTGGGGAGATATGTACGCTCCGTATCATTTGCGCTTGTGTGCCAGGTGGGATCTGGTTGATCTCAATGACATGCACTGTTTAGCCAGAAGGGGATCTGCGTAGTTACTATTTTTATAGATGTGTACCTGAGTAGAATATGTGTGATCTGTACACTCAGTACGTTTCGACCTGGATGGGATCTGTCCGATCTGCCTGAACTGTACATCTTGAGCGAGATAGAGTCTGTACGATCTTCATGATCTGCGCATGTTTAACGGTGGGTGTCATTGATCTGCAGGATCCGAATAATTAGCATGATATGATCTACCAGAGTGTAATCTGTGTGATTTGTATGATCTGTACACCGGGATAGGGTATGTACGATCTGCATGATATGCACATTTTTATCGGTGGATCTGCACGATCTGCATGATATGTATGATCTGCAGGGTCTGTATGATCTGCGGTATTTCTTTATGATCTGGAGGATCTGTAAATCTGGATACTTCACATTTGTTTACAGCAAATTTAGCCTGGATGGGGTCTGTATGAGGTACATAGATATTTCACAGGTGTGTACCTGAGTGGGATCTTTATGATCCGCAGGATATGTATCATCTGCAGAATCTGTATGATCTGCAGGATCTGTATGATCTACCTGAGTGAAACCTGTGTGATCTGTATGATCTGTACATCTTAACCGGCACGCGGTCGGTACAATTCGCAGGACCTGTATGATCTGTATGATCTAAAAACTCTCGATACTGTACAATCGCTTTCAGCATGTTTAGCGGGGATGGGGTCTGTATGAGGTACATGTTTCACACGTGTGTAACTGAGTGGGAACTTGCAGGATTGCTTTATGATCTGAAGGATCTGTAAAATCTGAATATTTCACACTTGCTTACGTCATGTTTAGCCGAGATGGGATCTGTATGAGGTAGATATTTCACACGTTTGTACCTGAGTGGCAACTTGATCTGTGTGGTCTGAACCTTTGCGTATTCTGCAGGATCTGTTCATCTTGACCGGGATTGGGTCTTTATTATCTGCATGATCTGCACATATTTATCGGTGGGTTAGCATGACCTGCAATAATTGTATGATCTGTGCTAACCCTACAGTTGGAAACAGTACGAATGACAGCAGCTATAAAATCTACGATGCTCAAGCACGACTATTACGGGGGACCATAGTAAGTAGGACCGAATATTGTTTGTAAAATTATTGACATATATAGTTTTTTGTGCGTATCGCAGGTCCTATTTACTAAGGTCCCCCGTAACAGGAATCAAACGGAGAACCACAGTAAACAGGACCCACGGTACACACAAAACCTAAATATTTCACTATTTGTACTAACAATGTTTGGTCCTGTTTACTGTGGTCTCCCGTAATAGTTTTGTGAGCAGAACTGGGAATGAACCCACTCAAGACCAGTAGAGAAAGTTGAAAGGGCAATAGAAAGTAAAGAACACGCCAATAAAGAGGATGCCAGCTGTGATGGTTGATAGAGCTTCATGGGAGAAAATAAAATATAGGCGAGCTCGAATAGTGTGGGATAGCGTAGTTGAGAAAGTATATATGGACAGATAAAGTGGGAAGCGAAGGAGACAGCAGTACAACGTGATGTCCGCAGAGAAGCTTGGGGGGTACAAGGAAGAGGCAGAAAAAAGGACAGAAACAGGGGAAAGGCTAGCGCTAAGAAGCAAGATGGAATCGGAGTAGCGCGCAGAGGTATACGAGGGGTGAAGCGAAGGGATAAGAATGGAAACATAATTGCACGGCCGAATGGACTTTGCCTAAACGCTGAAACCGCGATGTCGTGTTGGTGATCTGGACCTGCCAGAAATGTGAAAGCCGTATACCAGTAGGCGGGTGGAGGAGGAAGTAGATGCACTGATGTGGCCGTGTAGCATAGAAATAGAGAGTGGAACTCACACAATAGGAAAACGTGAAGCGTACAAGGAGGAACGGGATGTGTGAGAAGATATGAGAGGTATCGAGGAATGTGGCATGGCCGAGTCTGGTACCCTAGATATCAGTGAGGAAACGATCGCTATCCTAGGAGATAGATGGCGGCCAAAGGCGACCAAACAGGAACAGGATACAAATAACAACAGCTTCTGCATAATATACGAACATAACATAATGAGCGCCCAAATGTTGGAGGTATGTCTATTTCGAGTAGGAACGGTACTCCGTCTCGAAAGGGATGCGTGGCCAAATGACTAAGGCAAGCAACAAACGAGTACGCCCCCCCCCCCGTCTAGCAAACCTACATGTATATATGCGCGGGTATCAAAACTTGGTTTTGTAGACTTCCCGTGTACAGTTAGTAGTACTCAGGGGTTAGGTACTGTAGTACCGTACACATAAGGTCTTGTACAAAGCTCGGCGGTACTACTATATACTGCAGGTTGTATCGCACTACTGCCGCAGTGCTGCACGAAGTGCCATATGTACCATGTACTGTACCGTGCTGCTGAATCATACCATAATTCACAAAGGTAATGCAGACATGAGCTGCATCCGCAATTAATCACACATGGTTCAACTACAATAGCACCACAGCACAGCAGTCCTTGCTGTTGTAACATGTCGTACGGGGCATACTGTAGCACTCGTTTGGAGCAAGAACAACCATGATTCAGTCAGCATCGCTCTGATGTCTACCTGCGGTGCTGACTTCTCGGCGTGCGCCACGAGAAACATCTTCGCCCTGCGACGCAAAAATCGCACGACTCTGCGTACACTTCTAGTGGATCAAAATCGTATTTATAGTGGAGACTGAACTTCCTCGTGCACATGAATAAATAATGGAGGATTTCTAAAAAAAATACTCTGCCTACATTGCTAGAGATGACCAAACGCCGTATTTATTGTGGAGACTGATTTTATGATCTTCCTCGTGCACACGAAAGAGGGTTTCTACAAGAATCAACTTCTGCTATCGCCCGGAAATGCCTACCCGCCGCTATTTCCCAAAGCTATTCCGGCCACGAACTCCATTATTACGGTGGGAAGGATCCGATATAGCGGGGTATTCTCGATATATCGGGTCGAAGTGGTACCAATGTTATGATACTGTTTTGTATGAGGTTGAAAGCCCGGTAATTTCCTGGGTTCAGGCACTGGGAACGTATTTGTAGTACTTGGAAGGCGTATCTTAGATGGAAAACCAGGGGTTTTCCAGACACGCACGAGCTTGGTCTCAGTCTCCCGCGTGCACGCAAGAAATAAAACTGCTCTTTTTCTATCCCTAAGCAAGCAACACGCGTGAGTACCAACGAGTACCGACTTAAAAGGCAGACCTGTCCTGGGATACAAAGTGTGCCACAAGCTTGATCGTAACACCGAGCGATTTTGGAACCGCTTTCTAGGGCATTGCGCTATTCACGGCACCGTAACATCGGGACCACGACTGGATAGTATGAAGCAAGATGCTAGCGTGTGTTGCGAACAAATGTACCTCCTGAGTAAGATGACAATGTGAAATATTTAGGGTTAGGGCTACACAGTCTGAAAATATCCACACTCCCGGTATTGTGTACGGGACGCATTGTACAACCTTTAAATATGGTTCGCATCTAAGTTATGCTTTTCACACTTTCCCATATTGTGTATTTAATCTGTTTTTTAATGCGTGTTACCGCTGTTGCTCTTGATTTATGCACACATAAACGAATTGTTCCTGGCACGAAAGCCGCACAAACCCGCGGGTTGGTATGGTTTGTTCATACGCTGCATGTTGTGGTTTTGTTCGAGGAGTGGTGCCTAGAGAAAAACCGTCAGAAACCGCCAGAAACCGTGATTTTGTACTGTTTATTCATTATCCTTCAGTATGTCTCCAGACCAACATTTCTTCATGCTGGCGAGGTTTTTGGTTCTATTGGAAATAAGAAAGGAGGTGAAATCGTCCTCAAACTTCCTCTCTTCGTGGGAATTTCCATTGGCTACGGCGAGTGTCCGCACCATGGTAAGTACAGTGCACATAAACCTCGGACGAGTTCTATGGTCGAGGTAGCACATTTCCGCTAACGTATTTTCTGAGCGACGGGGCTTATTAACCCAAAGTCGTCGGAAGGCCAGTCTTGATTCGAAAAATTGCTATTTTAGCCCTTCAAGTCACGAGCCCCAGAAGGAAATGGTGCACCTCTACTGTAGCATGCGTCCTCGCCGGCATGTTCTCTGGGTTATTTAGCATCTTACACTGCACACGGTTTGGTTCAACTGAGAAGGCGCACTGCCTTTGCAACTAGACACACACATCTCGGCCATATTTGCCCTCGATTAGGCGTACGCAATATTTTATCACAAGGAATCACAAACCCAATGTGGCCAACGAACGAAAAACGAAAGCTTCACAGGGTCCGCGAGGGGTAAACACGGCCTCAACGTGAACTGCAAGCGCTTATGAGGCTTGGGCCGATACCGACACCATCCAAAGAGCGGTGGGATGTGAGAGGGGCGACGTGTCTTGGCGCGGTAGATGGCGCTGTGGCCTTTTTCGTGTATTTACACTGCGTACAGCAGTATTATGATAAACCTCACATACATCTACGGTTTCATCCACCCTGTACCTACACACAATGACGTTTTCGATAACTTATGAACAAACCGTGATATTAATTGGGGACAACGCGGTATTTTACACCAGGTAGCGTATGAAGTATATACGAGGTTTCTTTCCGGAACGTGCTTAGGGGTGTGCCGCAAGAACGAATTGAAAACCAGACAGCACGCGATATTGCATCCTACGCATATCATACGATATTTCGACGTTATGAAATACCTGTAAACTACTGCTGTAGATATATAGACATGCACCCTACGAATGGACCCTTTCAGAACTGCACCTCCCACATTGTTGGGGAGGAAACAAAAACGGAAATAGTGTGGAACTGCTACTGTTGACTTAATCGTTTTTCGCCAATTTTCTTAAAGATCCCTCCAAAGATTGCTGCTTGTCTGTAGATTAATGCATGACTTTGTTCTTGTGCTCACGGCGAAGAAGGCCCCTCCCACACAAAACCGACGACGGCCGACATAAGACAAGGTTTGAAATCACTCCACTCGTGACACAGTATGGCAGCAACACGCAAACGCACGCGCGACACACGGAACACAGTATTGCTGTAGTGGAAAAATACTTTCAGAAGGCAATGCACCGAAGAAGGGGCTGGAACTCCCGACCACACCGACCGCACTCGGCCGCCCAGTAAACTCGCACTGCAGGAGCAGCAGCAGGATTGTTGTATCTGTGGCAGCAGCATGTATCACACAGTATTACAGTACTGTAGAGACTCCCAGCTTTTTACACAAAAGCAACTACGTACCAGGTAGTAACAGGAAGCCACATCAACACAGCGCGGACAAACTAGCGCACGCGTGATGTTGCTTCCTGCTCAAAGCTGGCGGGCGGCAAGCGCGTATAGCGTTGTTGCCAGCTGATTGTAGCACGCGTCCTGCACTACTTATGTGCTGTTTGTTGTGTTTGGTGTCCGGGATATGTACATGATGCATGTGATGTGTGAGTGGGAGAGCAGTAAGGGTTCCACGGGATGATGATCCACAGAAGAAGTGTGACACAGGTGTCTGTGCTTGACCATTGCCTCAAAAGGGGCAAGTGAGAAGAGTGAGGAGAGAGGGGGGGGGGGGGGAGAGCACATGCTTTTTGAAGCCAGGAGAATCCTCTGGCTTCAACCGGCTATATTCTACTGGCAAGGGTGCATGCGTCACCCTCTCTTCAATAGTGCAACGTCCCGTAAAAGTGCATGCGTTGCCTTCAACTTCAATAGTACAACGCCCCGTAAGGGTGCATGCGTTGCCCTCAACTCCAATAGTACAACACCCCGTAAGGGTGCATGCGTTACTCTAAGCTTCAATAGTACAATAACCCATAAGGGAACATACGATACTCTAAACTTCAATAGTACAACACCCCGTAAGGGTGCATGTGTTATTCTCAGCTTCAATAGTACAACCTACTAACCTGCATATCAGATTCTACAGGTATACCAGTCTGCGTGTCTACAGATATACTAACTTGCGTATCGACAGATATCAAATGGTAAACAGGGTACGACCCGACTGGAACAATAATAGCCTGCGTATCTACAGATATCAATTGGTAAACGGGGTACGACCCGACTGGAACAATAATATTTAACGGCCCCTACTGATGGTTGGTCTATTGACTACCAACCAAGGTACTCTATCACATGCACCAAAAAAAAATTTAAAAGGTGAAAAAAAAGTGGACACGATCTCTGCGAGGATCAGGCTCGCGCGTTCATGTCCAAAGTCGGGCGTCGTGACCATTAAACGAGATTACAGGTGATCCCAAAAATATATATTTCGCGATACGCACGACAAACCGATCACACATACACAGCAGCACATCAGGAGATAGAGGGGTGGCGATGACCGTTGACGGACCGCAGCCGCCGATGAATAAACTAGCCACAGCAACAAGAAGATCGAAAATTGTCTAAAAAAGTGGACCCGCGGCGAGAAGCGCCGAGACTGACGGACAAGCGGTGCGCTGTTACTTCCTCCGGGATAGGCACCACCTATTACGGGGGACCATAGTTTAATAAGACCTACGGTGAATAAAACAAAACATGTATGTACGTATTTTTACCGACACTATTTGGTCCTATTTACTATAGTCCCAAATACTCGTCGGCTAGCGCCCTCGTGATAGGAGTAGGTTGATTGGTGGCCGTTTTAGGCCCTCGATGGCGTCTCATATAAGCGGAGTATCGTACAAGTCATCCTGGGGATACCTAGAGAAGACAACGTGCCACAGCAGTCATATGCGTCCAAGCAAGGCCGATCTTGAGCTAGCGCCAACGATTCCTGTCGCGGGATTCGCCTCAGGCACTAACTTGAACGTAACTATGCATCCCTAAGCAGCGGGTCCTGGGCGTGAGTGGACTCCGTTCGATGGATAGCCTCAGGCGCAGCTCCCCAATTTTTGTTTGAAAACTCTGGGACAAATTCAATCAGATCCAAAACGTCGAGGGGACAGATATCTCAACACATACAACAGACTGAAGTTTCCTCGAAACTGCATCCTACTGGTACGGGTCCAGGACAATAGGCTCCGCATGATCAGCGCCAGATACGAGTCCGAGAGCTAGGCTTAGAAAAGGTCCGACCGGCTCGATCAGGGCCGAGGACTTGTGGCGTAACTATGGCTACGATCGTTACTACAGCAGTAGTTTCAAGGAACGTGTATTTTTTCGCTCCAAACAGTGTTACCGGCGGCCCTCAACCCACCAAAATCCATCTAAATCGTCATATCAATGGATCGGGTATCTTTATTTCCCTCCGTGGTGGCCGTAGCTGCTGGTCGGCAACCCGAGTAGCACCCATCCTCGAGTAGGAACAGCAAAATAGGTACACCAGGTTTGTGGTAGTTGTGGCTACTTGCTGTAGCGGCGAATAGAGAAAGGTGCGATCATTTCTATGGCCGTTAACCCTCTTAGAACCGCAGTCCCGTCTCGGGGACAAACCACTTCAATTTGTCTCAAAACGGGACTGCAGTCCTAAAGGCCGCAAAAATAAATTCAGAATTCATCCACGAAAATTATTTTGCTCTGCGCACCACTTCAGCATTACTCCAGCAGCAAGCAGCAGCACATTCGCCCAACTAATCTACGAGGTACTTCACATGTCGCCTCCTGGTGTGTTTTGGTTGGTTTGTGGACGATGACAGGTTTCACACTAAAACTCAGCCAGTGGAGGGTGTCCATCACGGCGTTTTTATCTGTGACTACTAGTAATAAACCGATCGTCCTTAGCCCCCCATTTTACGATGCAATTGATCGTCATAACCTATCTCACCGGAGTACATACTGATGTAGGGACAAACAATCGTTGCCTCGGATTACCCGACGGGATATTTCTCCGAATACATGAGGGAACAAAACAGGTGTGAAACAATATTAAAAAAAATGGTCGGAACTCGTGTTTGCGACATGTGTACGATACTTCCATCGCGCGTGGTACGGGTTTTAGATGACCTCATTCAGGATAGATATATGTTAAATGTATACAAGGCGCTTCGCGTAGCCGACGGTTCAGCCCGTTGCGCTCGCTCACAAGGAAAAATGAACAGAACAGGTAATAGATTGTCTGAAACGTCAAGGTGCAAACAGACGACATGCACATGTCAAGAGTTCCATGCTCTAGTAAAACAACCCGCACGTAAGTGCGTACGCGCTTAATGTGTGCCAAAAAGAAATTTCGGCGGGGTACATCAGCACCGCAACGCGATGCACTGCGCCAGACGCGATGCACTGCGCCAGGTGGCGCTGCTGCGTGAGATGAGCTGAGCCGGGGGGTGCCTTTCTTGTGATTTTATGTGGTACCTCGAATACTATACCTTGTATGATGATCGATATTTAGCTCCGGAGCTGAGCTGCGTTGCGCTGCTGAGCTCGCGCCGCTCTACTGACCCGAGCTGCTGGGTGCGAGTTGTGCCTGCTTTGTTGTACTACGTATGTGGTACTTGGTGCTTCGTATGATACCGAACATCTTAAAAGTAAGTGTGGTAGGGAATACTTATATACCTCGCTCAGCTTTGACTGCTTCTCGATTCAGATTCATTCGGCTCCGATTCTATTAAATTATCGAGATATTTTCCTCCGGGAGAGTTCGTTTAACTTGGTTTTGAAATCGGTTTTCAGTTTTTTCACGTGAACAATACCACTATGTCCGATAATTTTAGGATTCTTTGGTTATTAATACCAGCCCGGACAATTTCTTACATTTCCGGACAGAGTGGTGCTGGTCCTACCAGTATGTCCGGATATATAACGACTGTTTAGCCGATAATACGAGTATCAGAAATCTCTTACATTTCCGGACAGAGTGGTAAGATTGCTGCTGTGCTACTGCTGTTTGAAAATTGGCGGGAAACGTGTCCTAGCCACTGCAAGCACGGGGTTTGTCCGCTGCTGCAGGCAAGGGCCAGAGCTCAGATTGACGGAGATCAAACTACTGCTGCAGGTGTCGCTGTGGCCAGCCTGCACGCACACACTCAAAACTTGCGCCTGTGGCCTCTGGGCGCATGAGGGTACGTCAAGAGACAGCAGGCTGCGCAGGCCCCGACGTTCTACCCTCTGATAGAAACAGAGCGTAGACTCACCATACACACAACAAGGCATATACTATAGGAGGGAGACACCGCCACACCAGCATGGTGTTGGGGGCGCCCTCTGCTGCGTCGATTCTCTGCGCGCACGAGTTGCAACATGGGTCTCTCTCTTCCTCGCGCGCACCACGTTTCGTCTCGTCTGTCATAGGCAGCGCTATCGTGGCGCCAGTCACCGACGTTTGTCCCAACGAAATCCCTACCAAACTCGTCTGTGGTTGGGGCTACTTGGCTGTAGTTTTCAGAATTTTCAAGATAACCCCCAACAAAAATTGCCTCAAGTACAAGCGTTGTGCCATTTATTCGAGTTCTGAACGACATTTTGGTTTGGTTTTCACTTTGTTTTTCGGACTTTTTACGTCGAATTTTGTGCAAGAGCGGCCATCTCGCTCGGTTTGTGACTGCTTTTCGATTCTGAATAGAGTTCTGAACATTTCTGTGTATATATATTTTTTCCGCAGTGAACACAAAATATTGAAAATAGCGTGAGATATTCAATTTCAGTATTAGTGTGAGCTAAGCTGAGCTGGGTAAAGGGTTTTTTGTGGGGTAGAACCGAAGCGCATTCTTCTCTTGAGGCTCTCCCCTCATGAAGGTCCAGTGTCCTGTTCCACCACCACTTGCAAAACTCTCGCTGTTAGAACCTGGGGCACCTCCACCCGGTTTTGGGAACGCTGACAGGGAAGAACGGTATATCGAGATCATGCTACTCGTTTCTCCAAGATTGGGTGTGCTGTGTGGGTTGTGCGCGTTGCAAGCCACATCAACTTCAACGAAAGAGAGCTCGCCCCAACGGTGAAAAAAAAGAATATATTTTCATCTTGAATTTAGTGTGGAGCGGCTATCTTGATCCGTTTTGATTGTTTTTCGTTTGCGACAACAGTAGAGTTTTTCAAGATCCATATATTTCAACTCTTTTCGATTTTTGGAAAAACAATCGAACTTTAGTGAGTGCGTGACTATTTTCGACGTTTAGAAAAACTTGTACTCAGTGTGGGTTATTTTAGATTGAATTTAGTGGTGGATAAGATGAGCTCGGTGGGATTCTCGAAAAACTGAAAGAATGATGGAAAAGAGACCAAAGCAAGTAAAAAACACTCAAGGAGAAAAAAAGCCAAGAACGCTCGAATAGTAGAAACGCATTTTTTTGTCGTAGATCCTAAAAGCGCAGCAGGTCACTATAATCAGGTATAAATAACAAAACGACGGCTGAAAAAACTCTTCAATAATAGAAGCGTTCAATACCAGCGTTGTCCGAGCCCGAAACCCACCACGAGCCCCCCCCCCCCCCCCCCCCCCCCGCCTCCGCCCTCCGCGATTAAGGGACCACGCGGCGCGAGCTGCCCCTCGGGGGAATTCCTCGTTCCCGCATCTGGGGACGATAGGTCCCCATATCCGATTCACAAAGCCCTCCTAACAACTCCAACCACCCGGGGACGGGAACAATGCCCCCCCGGGTCGATACCGCTTCATCTTTGTTCTTACCTTTCGTGTTGACAGCATGATGAAGTTCCGCATCTTGGCGATTGTGGTGGCTGGGTTGACGATATTCTTCATGTCACCAGCAGAAACAGCTCCATGCCCATCTAGTACTGCCTTTGAAATGGACGTCATCACAACAGCCGACCTACACGAGTTCGCTGCCGCAATTAATTGCACTGGTCCGGGGGTGTTCAACCTTACCTGGTACAGCAGTCTTCCTATCGGGCGGACGATAGACATCTCAGACCAGAAGGACGTGACCATCACGGGGTCTGGATTTCACACCATTCAGGGTATGCCGGACGACGACAACGATGCTGGTACTGGCCCTGGTACTGGCATTGGCATATTCTCTGTGTTTAACGGATCCAGCCTTCGACTCAAGCACTTGGCCCTGGAGGGAGGCCTCTCAGAGCACGGGGGGGCAGTAGTTGTGCTCTCTTCCAGCTACTTGCATGTGGTCGACTGCATCTTCGCTAACAACAAAGCTTCACGAGGCGGTAAGAATTTGTTTCCGGGGAAGCACACACCGTGACAACAACGGCCCAAACGTGCTCCTGTAACACCGCTCAGAATGCCTCCTTGTTTGAATAGTATTTGGCCTTAAGGGGTTGTCGCTGTGATGAACGATGCAGAGCTGGCACCATGTGGGTGTGAATTGCGCATGGACCGTTTATGACAATATATTCAACAAACAAGGAACAGTAAACGATAGGCGTGCACCTATTTTTTTCTAGAGTTGAGGAGCTATGTACTGTTACGGTAGTAGTCACTACTAACTCAACTAAAAGCTGACGTTACGAAAAGTAAAAGTGCGCCCCTATGCCGTATGATAGATGCACAGCCAGTAACATGTGCCAAGCGGGATTCCAACGATGTTCACTAGAGTTTCTATTTCCTCTGTCCTAGAAGTTAGAGTACCTAATACGTTGTTCGGGTACAACCGTTTCGGTGCCGATATTGTAGTCGGGTTCGCTAACAACACACATCGCAAACGAAGCTAGAAAATAAAAACAGAAATGTTTCTATGACTAGAATGGGTCACAACATACCCAAATTTTTCAATATTGTGATATGTATTTGAGAATATTTTCAATATATCTGGAACAAAAAATTACGAAAACGCCCCAATTTAGTACTCTACCTGCCCACTACCCATCCTGGCGACGGACTCGCCCCCCCACTTCGTCGACGGGGCGTCGACCGATTTATTCTAAGTCGTTCCTCCACATTTGTTCAAGCAACAGCTGCAAAACATATATACACTACAAGGGGGGCTTTGCCGCGAGGGGTTGATGCCCGCTTGCGGCTCCGCGCTTGCTTTTAAGGGCTGAGGGTGTACAGGTATGCAATCCGAGGCTGTTAGTGCGACAGTAGTGCCAAGGGGAGTATTACGAAAACAATTAGCGAAAAAAATAAAACACTGCAACCCCAAGGAAAACAAGCATTGCCATCCGCCATCGGACACAACAACGCATAGCTCATTCGTACAGCAGCAAGCAACACTACAAACTACCTGGTACTACGTACTAGATGCTCGGCGGTTTGTTGAGCAGCAGTCGATCGAGTTCATCGGCAGTACCAGGTACCGGTGATTGCGTTGGTGCAGCAAGCTCAGCAGCAGTAAGCAGCAACATAGCGTATAGATATGTATCATGTGAAACCTACGCCGTCACGAGACCTCCGCCGAGACGCCAAGTGAAAGTAAATTTCGATACTCGTACAGCTTTTGAAGATGCACCTGTCTTTCAGCTTTACGATACAAAGACACATCACCGAGAGGGGTTGACTTGCTTCAAAACTATGCTCACAGGGGTCAGCAGCAAAATTGTTTCGCAGGCATAGCCGCAGCAGCAGCAGAACAGCACAACAAGCAGCACATACACAGCAACAACACCAGAGCAGCGGCATAACAGCGGGGGCAACAGCAGTAGCACATCCTACATGCCCGAGGCTGCCTCTGGCACAACAATCGGGGAAGGGGAACCCGGTGGCGCAGGAGGAGGAAATGCATCATATGTATTTTAGGACGACCTACTTCGGGAGGGGGACTAGGCGAGTAGCATCAGCAGCAGCAATAGTAGAACAACACAGCAACTACACGTAGCAGAAGCAGCAAGCAACAGCAACAGCAAAGCAGCGGCAGTAGCAGCAACAGCAACAACAGCACGTCGCGCACACCCGAGGCCACCTTCGGCAGAGCAGTCGCGGCAGGGGAACACGGTGGGGTACGACGAACAAAAACCATAAAGACGTCCCCGATAGAATTACGTTGTAGTAGGTGAATCTCGTCCCTACCATAAAGGCAATTTGTTGGTTCGTGAATGTAGGGTCTTTTTCTTGCGTAAAACCTTGACGGTCAGCAAGCACGAGAGCGCTAGTTACCAAAATTCGATGAATGGTCGACGAGCTTTAAGAATGCTGAACCCTCTGCGCGATAAAAATGAAGGCCCTTACAGGTGGGGAAAGAGACGACACCTCTGACCACGGCTGTCCAGGAGCTGGAACGTAAAAGTGATATCGTACATTAAAATAGTAAAATCCCTAAAAACCCACACCTTCGAGGGTTTAGCAACGAAACATATTGCAGGCCGACCTACTCTATGAAGAGAGCTGCGTGAGAAGCAGCAACAGAACAACACAGCAGTGGTGGTACGTAGCAGCAGCAAGCAGTACATCACGCACGCCCGAGGCCGCCCCGGTATAGAAAGAGGCGGGTAGGGGGAGCACGTTGGGGCACGACGAGGAAAGACGTAACCTCGCTCTGGAGGGTCAGCAACAAAACATGTTGGAGGGTGACCTACTCCGTGACGGTAGCTGCGCGAAGGTGTAACAAAAACACGACGTCGTCCACGTATCTCTTCCTAACCCGCCCACACTAACACGTACTCGTTCATATGTTTTATAAGTTATAGATGGATGAGGTACCTTGTTATAGGTGAATAACGGCAAATTTTATACGTCACATGACAGCTTACGCGGACTTTAATTGCGTGCCGCGCAATGTATGTAAAACCCCTGTTCTGGCAGATACTGGAGCAATGTATAGTCATTCCCATTGACTTTATGAGAATCCTCGGCAGACATCGATCGACAAAACCAACGACACCGTCATGAAATCTGAACGGAATGCGCTGGTTAAGGTCTCCGACCCAGCCTAGTGTCACAGTGCTCACACCTTGGTCGGTGATATGTGGCGTGGGCTGACCAGGCGTCTGATAAAAAAACATTTTGGCATGTAGAAGACAGACGACAAAAAATCTCGACCCCTCTCCGATGGCAAAAAATAGACCATTTTCAGGTTTGACATCGATCGACAAACCCAACGATTACGTCGCGAACTCTGAATGAAGCGCGCTGGTTAGAGGCTCCGACCCACACTAGTATCACAGTTCTCACACCTCGGTCGGTGATATGTGGCGTGCGTGGGCCATGCGTCTACTAAAAATGTATTTGGCAGCTGGTGTGTAGAAAACGGACGAAAAAAACTCTCGATTCCTCTCCGTTGGCACGAAACAGAACATTTTGAAAGCTTTGACAAAGAGCATAGGACGCCGCGGCCAACCTCTCGCCCCCTAGACCACGGATTCCAATTGTACCTCCGAGGCCATAATTTACACTCATTGGCCTTGCCCGGTACCAAGCTCGTTGACCGTGGGTGGATTATATGTCGAGATCGAAGGTCAATCGTCGCGTGACTGCGGTGTGTGCGAGCTGCGAGCTGTGTCTTTCTTCTTCTAGTACAATGTGTGCGGCGTGATTTCACGTGGTTCCCGTGGTTCCTGTTAAAACAGCGATTTAACTGGAAGATGGCTCCCGTCGTTTGCGTTATTTCAGCCATTTTATTGGAAGATAGCTGGCGTCAACTGCCCCGTGTTATTTTAGACTTGCCGTGAATAACGTACTGGCGGGGTTTCCATAGTAAAATGAGGCATTTTTTGCGAGGATACATCCTAAATATTCCCTTTTGGGGGGTTTAATATGCAAACGATTTTGTTTTTTTGCCGGGGATGATATGCTATCCTCCATGCCCGGGATATTTTTATAGGTGTATACTGGGATATCGGCGAAATTGGATATCACGGCTACGTTGTGCTACTCCGTCACGCCTCTTTACCACTAACACAGGTAACACATGTTAGATATCGGGAAGATCCAAAGGATATCGTAGTAGCACTGCGATAGAACGACTTTGACCCCAACGGTAACTCAGTACCATAAGGTTAGACCCGGATTGATTTTTAAGGTAACACGGTAGCGGAATGTTACCATCAGGACTTTTTTGACGGTAGCACCACAAATGTTACAAATACCTCCGCATTTAGGCCGACATCCTAACATAATGTTACGCATGGGCTGGCTAAGACTGTAACGTATCTAACGTACGTTAAGTGTCACGTTATTCGAGCCTAAGGCAATCAGATGCAGGGTCTAGATAACGTAGTGTTTGTAGTGCTGGCCACTGCGTCATGTTCCGTAAGTGTGTTATTTGCTACACAATGTTGTATTTTAGTAGTGCTGGCGAACATGGTAACGTTATGCTAGGGTGACATATGTAACACTCCTCTTAAGGGTAATACTATGTTAGTGTGGTATGTCTAACGCTGCGTCGACAGCAGTACTAACTTTATATTATCGTGTTAGTAAATATGCGGATATCGATCTGGGCATGTTGGAGTGATATCGTACGTGTTTGGTCATGGTCTAACACTACGTTACAGTGTTAGTTCAAAGACTGATCACGGCATAGCATAATGTCATTGTACCAGAGCTGGACGAGATCGAGCAGCAACATAACCTTAGGGCGCGTGCACGTTATTGGGTTTCCAGTTAACACTGTGTTACCACGTTAACATGATCGCCCCTTTAGTGCTAACACTATGTAGGTACGTCACCACGTTCTTGTGTTAGGCCCCATAACGTGGATATGCGTTTTCCGAGTGTTACGTTACCCTAGTCGTGACATAGGATTATATTAGTTTGTTTTAAACTAGGCGGCCAGATAAGGGCCAACTTTACTTTTACGTAATCTGCGACGAAAAAGAGCCTGTGAAGTTGTCTTTGTTGCCCTTATTGGAGCGACACAGCGCACAGGACAACCGCGCATGACGCGACACAAACTTGAGACAGGGTGCCCCAGTAGCTCGAGAAGAGCGTGAGAACGACTAATTTTGCTGGAATACCCCGGTTTCGAAGAGGCGATGACCAACATACGATCCGACTCTACAAAGTGTACGCTTCTGTGCGGTTATTCACAGTCGTTTAGCTCCGAGTTAGTCCCTCAAACTATCTGTATACTTATATGTCGATATATTTTACGGTTCGTGTCAATCGTCTATTTTTTATGTAATTGACCTACCACCGTTAAAAGATGGCTGAAATCAGCATCTTTGGGTGGATACAGCAGCAAAACTAGCAACTGACAGACCGAAAAACCCATACCAGGTCTGTGGTGACGAAACGTTTGCGAGCAGAAGTTTCGAGATAACCGACGTCAGTATAGCCTATTGGGAATCCCAAGCACATCATGCATTGTTATCTCTTGAGCGACCCTCGTGTTTATGAGGTGCGTAAAAGTTACCGCGCATAGAAAATCGGAAAATTCAGATCGAAAGGACTGTATTGACAGCCGAAATGGTCCCCTACAGCAGGAACGCCTCGCATTCATACAGGTCTACATGTCGAGCGCTGTAATCCGGGGATATTGTTGGAAGCATTTGGGTATCTCGAGGCATACCCTGAACAGTAGCAATGGTCGTTCGGCCGGGGGTATACCCGTACCGTTGTCCTCCCCCCCGCCTCCCGGTGTTGTTGCGCCGCTGTATTGACAAAAGGATTGTGGCACCCACATTTTGGGCTTCAGATTGTGCACCCACACTGAAATTGTTAAGCCTAAGGGAAGTGAAAGGTACTCGGTTGCTCAGTAGGTACGTAGAAAGCTATTTCACGTTTGCTCCCTGGCCGGCCAGCACACAAACAAACCAAATCCTCGCGGCTCTCATCGTGTTCCAGTACCTGGTCCAAGGAGGCCCGGTCAGCCTGAATCGCACAAAAAAACCACGAGACACAAGGTTTCGACACAGAGGAGAAATAAGCCCGAGAACTTCAGTGGTTACCACACGTATATATGTGGTCGTTTAGGTCCGCTAAGGGGTTGCGATGGTGCCGTGTTCGAAGGGATGTGATTGTGCCTCTCATCAGCAAGCTACAAAACTCTGTGGAGATTGCTTTGATTTGCAGCAGAAGGGTTCCTTTACACTTCACGAGGAAGCCAATATTTCAAACCGTTGCTTTTTAGGGGAAATGATCTATGGATGGCTTCCTCGTGATGCATATAGGCACACTTCTGCAGCAAATCAAAGCAACCTTCAGTTTAAAAAAAAAAACAAACACACACTTTCTTATGTAGAATGTGTGAATGACCTCTTCAACTGTTTTAGTCCTGTACTGTTTAGAAACTCAAATATGAACATATTGTTCAAGTATTTTGTTTTCACGGCGGGAGTGCAAAAAGGGTTATGGACCTCTGTTGATTGATCTCTAAAGGTATAGACGCAGCTGACACGGGAACGGGTGGCTGACTCCAGACATAGCACGGAGCGCCTCTTATATTACATCCTCGCTGTCGAGTTGACTCGCCTCATATGCAGCATGGAGTTACACCTGAGGAATGGCATTGGTGGGCACACAGTACCCCGATATCCCATACCCTAGTACCAGAATTCCTTTCCAGCATGGAATTCCCTAATCTACGATGGGTCTTATATGTCGTGTTTCTGAGTGCAATCAACATCCCCCCCCTACTCATTATACAAAACCATGCTAATGTCCCCCCTGCTCCTGTGCACGACCATATCAATATTCCCCCTAGCTCTGTACATTAAACTGTACGACATCGCAGGGCTGACATATCTGAATATTATAATCAATTCCAATCAAATTCAGAATATGTAAAATCCTATCTGCAAAGCAAAAATCAAATTCTTGGATCAACACTCAAATCCTCAAATCAGTATTCAAGTGCTCAAGTCCACAGCCGCTCTGCTGCCAAAACCCATAAAACTCTTAATTTCAAACCAATGCCAGGTAAAACGGCATTATTCTCGGATTCAATCAGGTAAAACGGAACTTTCCGCGGAATTGGTCCAAGGATATTCGTGGAAAACTCGTCGACTTAGTCACAGTGATCTCCGGGGGCCTCCCCTCGCCGAGCGCTACTGGTGTCTAGAGACACACTATCATAATCATTCGTGTTGTCTCCAGCGCGCACGGTTGAAAATAACAACTTACGAATTCGGCGAGATTCGAACCCCCGACCCACCCTAGGGAATTTTTCAGCACTACCTTGTAGACCACTCATTAAGCGCTGACTCTGAAGAACAAAAGCACAAATGTTCAACAACAAAAAAATCAAGCTCTCAATTTCCGAAGTACTACCCAAACATTCCAAGTCAGAAAATATTCAATATGGACCGCACACACCCCCAGGCGCTTCATAGTCTCTCTCCAGCCTCGTCTAAAAACCTCTCCCTCAATTTTATACGAAATTAATGCAAATTATGGAAAATATCACAAGCAGTAGTCATGCTCATCAAAATGAAAATTAAGCCAAGAAAATAGAATGCTAGAGATCGCAAGAACCCCGTTCCTCCGGACAAGAGTATCCCCTTATCCCCTACTCCCGCCATAGATACACAGATTGCGGCGGTAATGCCAGATAGCATAAATCTCTTTTCACTGAATTTTTATTCGACGTTGAAACTACTTGAAAATACCATAAACTCTTGGCGCAATCCAAATCGACCAGAACATAACTCAAAAACACAAACAATGAAATTTTCCATCCAGATTCACAGGAATCCACGTTTCATGAAAACCACCCCAATGCCCCGAACACTACTGCTGCTGTTGCTTCCGCCGCGGCTGCCTCTCCGTCCGATCTCATGGCGTCACCGCAGCTCGGGTCATCCAGCATATCCTCCTGAGTGAAATCCGACGTCGCCTCCGCCGCATTGACCGGCATACACAAGGGATGGGGCGTGCATTCGAGCGATTAGGTCTGCATTGGGTGTGTTTTGCTCTTCTGACGCATTCACAGCTTGCAACCTCTTCTTTATTCTTTACCACTATAGTTCGAAGTAGTTCAACTTCTCAAATGCTACTGCTATTAAACAGTTACTTGTCAACGAGAATACCTCGTCCCACATCAAACCCGTGTATTTCTCGACCACTATATACTGCAGTACGTACCTGGTGAACATATACAGCAGTACCAAGCAAATTGTTTTCGTCTCAGCTCATACCCATAACTCTACCATCATCAGCAGTAGTACCGGGGCAACAGAAGCTGGACGAGGGGGTGCTATACTCTGCTGTCCAGTCAGTATTTTACTCAAATCTGTGCAATGTATACTCTGATGTTTCGCTCTCAGGACCATACTACATCTGCTGCTGTACTCATATATATTACACCGTCCACAAATATCTTGTCTTTTGGCACGTAACAAGTAGCACGGGTCGTGCTACACATAACCCGATAACTCAAAAACGAGTTACCCGCAAACAAAGATGTAAATATGTGAAATGCTGCAAACAGATATACATGTTGCTGTAGTTGGGCACAAGGGTTTAACACATACACCTCTTTCTGCTGTACTTGCTCGGTTCTGCCAGCACCAGACCAACGCAAATGCCAAGTCAGCAATAGGGTGGGCTTATCAAGCCTCTTACTGTATATGATGCGTAATGATTTCCAAATGGTGCACATGGGCGGAGGGTCTTCGTGCAGTCATTGAGCTCGCATATCTCAACCCGAATTCTAGAGTACCTTTACCCTTTTCATTTCATAAGTCGTACTCGTATCGATGCCCAGCCAGAACCCTCGACCAGTCC
Organism: Macrocystis pyrifera; assembly: GCA_031763025.1. Taxonomy (NCBI): domain Eukaryota; class Phaeophyceae; order Laminariales; family Laminariaceae; genus Macrocystis; species Macrocystis pyrifera. The sequence goes on along the minus strand of JASSKH010000016.1, from coordinate 13,637,496 downwards.
ACCATAAAAAAATAGACAGACGTCATAATCCTGCAGTGCGTCCACAGGATACCTGAAACTTCAGTGAGGGAAGCTATATACGTATACGTCTGTGCATCCCATTCCAATTCCAACATTCCCAAATCTCAATGTCCGATGTTCGGAGATTATTTACCATTCTTAAATCGATACAAAATCAATCTAAAAACGGACACCACCGCAGCAATCAATCAACAAAGTCCAACGTGCCTGGTGTGGACATAAATCCTTGCTGGTGGCGTCTCGGTCCCTTCTCTTTCATCGTCTCTCCCTTTATCAGCACATCCTGTCGTGCCCGTGCGCTGATCTCGAACAGACGATGAAACCTCCTCCCCCTGCGCCCATCTTCGTTCTCTCCCTCGTCTCTTTTCTCGGGGGCAACATCCCCCACATCAACTACCTGCGGGCGTGGTGCTTCAGCAGTCCAGGCAAACGATCCTGCCGGCCAAACTCCCTCTTTCATGCTCTCTTATATTCTTACTTTCTACTTCTACGTCGCCAGCGCGAAGCAAACCCACAGATTCAGGCAGATGCCTGGGTATCCCGGGGTGTAGCAGCAGCGACGGTTACGCGGCGGTAGCGAAGACGGCGGTTTCGGCAGCGGTGGTCACGGCGCCGGCGGTAACGGTGCTTACTGCATACGCTTCATCATCGCAACAATAGTGCAGCAATCCTCTGATTGCTGACGTTGCTGACGGTGCTTCTGGAGCTGCTGCTGCCTCTTCAACTGCTACTCTCCAGCTCCTTCACCACCTACCTGTGTCAAGCGAATCTACCAGGTCCGGCTCAAACTTGGCCCTGATGGGATCGCTGCTGGTTGTGGTGCAGCATCTCCTGTCTCTCCTCTCACGACCTTTCCTCTAGGACCTCGGTATATTCTTCTGTATCCATACGCTGGCTCCCTGACTATCAATAAACACATTATCTAAGAATAGACATGCTGGAAGAAGATTCCCACCACTCTAGGTTGGCCTTGGCTACGCTTGCCAATAGAAGATCACCGGCGTTCACTAGTGTGTTGATTAATATATAATGGTATAAACGCAGCTGGCATGGGAACGCGTGGCTGACTCCAGACATAACACGGAACTCCTCTTATATTACGTCCTCGCTGTCGAGTTGACTCGCCTCATATACAGTATGGAGCTACACCTGAGGAGTGGCATTGGTGGGTACACATTACCCCGATATTCCAATACCCTACTACCAGAATCCTTTTCCAGCACGGAACTCCTCAATCTACAATGGATCTTATGTGTCGCGTTCTCTTTGTAGAAGGTTTGGTTGTACTGTACCATGTTCTAACATACCCAGGTTCTTCCTTATCAACCTACCGGACTGGTGCTGTATTATAGTCATCACTGCGAACAGTCATGAAGCTGGAACGGCACAGATTGTGCGGGTTAAATTCGACGAGAATTAGGTAGGTGTGTTGTAAGTTGTAAGATACCTGGTAGGCGGGATGGTCACCACGAGCAACTGCAACAACAAACGCGCGACCTTTACATTTCTCAACACGTTCAATGGTTTGTAGATTTGTCATAGTTAGTATTAAAAATAGCGAAGGAACGATGTTGCAAATTTACGTTGTCGCCTACCTGGAATGGGCATGCCTTAAACTGATGCGCCTTAATGCAGTGGGAGATCCCCTGCAAAGTGTGAAGCTGGATACCCATCATCCAACCGCAAACGTACATTACGTACTACCCTTCTTTCGTCGGTCTTTTGACACACCTCAAAACATTGTTTTTTTCCTGTTCGATGAAACCAAGTGCTAGCCCTATGTTTCCCGAAGTGACCCGAGGTTGTCCCGGACCAACCGAACCAGATATTGTTTATTTTTGCGTTTAGATGGCGTCCGTAAGATTCCTGCAATAAGAATGATGTGCGACTGACCACACGTTGGCCGCGACCGTACTCGGAGCCATTTAGGCCACTGAATTTCGAAATATCACGGAGTCCTCAGCTTTGTGACGATTGGGACATCCCCGGCCGTACAACTCGCCCAAGCGAGCGAGCGCAAAACAGCACGTGCCAGAGGTGCAACCCGCCCACAAAGGGGACAGTCCACATCCCGTCGTATGAGCGAAAAACCGGGTTGGATGGGCCACGAGCAGGCTTGTTGCGAGACCGTCCAATATTGCTCGATTCTGTAGCATCGACAAAAAGGATCGAAGCAAGGTATACATCAGTTACATGAAACCGTTGATGTACACTATTTTAGTATCAATAGGGGTATATGACTTGCAAGGGTCGACATTTTCGATTTTTTATTCGACCAGGCCAGGCACAACAGTAGACGCGAAGATGATGATCGGGGACGCAGCAACCTGGAGAGCGTACTATCATACGCATCTCATCGTGTGAGCGTAACCACAAGCATGGCGGCCTCGAGCAGACTTGTCATAAGCTCTTCTTGCTCTTCCTTTGAAGATCGTTGGCGTCTCCCCCCGCGTATATTTTTAACGCCCACGACCGCATTCGGCTACTATCAGGTGCTGTATATGCTGACAGCTCGGTGGTTCGTCTCGACCGTAGCACCTCCTTCGTTGGAAATTCAGCTGGATTCGGAGGTAAGATGTGGCAACGTTGAATATGGGCTTCGAATTACTCTCTATTACCATGTTAAGAATGAAAAACTGAATAACAACGCAATACGAGTCATTTGAAGCTGATAGGAAGGGTGTTTCTCCTTCTCAGGCCCCAGGCATATCCAAGGGTGAGATACTTATCCCTTTTTCGCAACCCGCTGCATCCTAGCCCATTGTGGTCGTCTCCTCCTTCTCCTGGAATCATCCTCGCTCGGCAATGTTGTCCCCGGGAAACTTATACCCGCCGGCCTCCTCCTACCTTTTCCGCCGGTCAAAATATTTACCTCTTCACACCGGCAATCGTTATTAGTGCCACAATGCAGAGGACTTGAATCCCTACGTTTGGCGGAAGAATCAGGTAGTTGTTTTTTACGGGAAGCATATGAACGAGAAGCGTCCTCCACTCGGCTTCATGCGCCCCTGAAAAAGGAGAGCAGTATATGTTGAGGTGGAGAGGTATGTATGCCACGCATTGGTGTGTTTCCTTCGTTGATAAGCCAGACCCCATTGGAACGTTTTGGGCTGGGCTAAGCCCAAATATTGTCGTCGACACGACTATCACGAGGGACGCAATCTATCTGAACTATGTCAACGGGTCTATCACATACTGCAAGTAGAACTCATGAGAAAATTTCTTTCACTTGATGTGTTCGCCGCCCCCCCGGCACAATTTTCTCGGGGCGTCACACTGATCCATCTGCAGGTGCTTGTATGCCGAGTTGTCAAATATCTTCATGGACGGCAACACAACGTTTGAAAAAAACCACGCCGACAGGGGGGGAGGTGAGGAAGGTTTAAAAGTCAAGGCCCAACTATTACAGAGACGTGGTGTGAGGACAATTAGAAGCACACCTTTGAGCGTTATCGGTTCGTCGTATATGGAAAATCATGTCGACCATCAGTGCGCATATAACCAGTAGTTTTCGCACAGCGCAACGACTGTAGTACGCGACCAACACCGAAAAGCGCGCATTTTCAGTAGTTCAAGCGCGCAAACATCAAAACACTCATATTCAACATTTGAAAGATTAACGATTTGCTGTGTTCCAACTGGGACGTGCAAGCTCAACCAGGTCAACGTAACTCTACTGAACGAGTACTTTTGTTCTTATCTCCCTCGTGATGTATTCGCACCCTGGTTGTAGTTTTCCGGGTTCGTACCAAAGCAAAGGTTGAACACACATCAGGTCCAAATATGGTTTGTTCAGCTGTGAAGACCGACCCTGTCAGTGAGAAATATGTCTAGGTATGAAATGAAACTCCTCACGAATCAACGCAATATTTCCGGCACCTCCACTCATCGATCGACGTACTATTTCTCGCTCGCCCCCCCCCCCCCTCCTATATATTTCGTATACCCCGATATATTATATATAGGACGGGTTGGCATCGGTTGGCAGCGACATATTGCAAGGCATGCCGTTCACTACTAGACCTAGACAACCAGAGTACCTATTTGCCATTTTTCTTCGTTTGGCGGCCTGTCACAGCGGGTGGTCGAGTCACTAAAGATTATTTATGGGGGGTGGAGACCCATTGCTCCGCACGAGGAGAGTACTCGTATGACGTAGTGTGTATTGTAAGGCACCTAAGGAGCAGATAGACAGTACTCCCGTTGCTATCTTTGGACGTGGCACGACGGAAGTTTAATTAGTTCGTTAATACTGTCATCCAGAAGCGAGTCCGCCTCACAAATGGTTCTTAGTAGGATGCGACTCCCTCTCCATGCGATTCGCTGGAAACCTCACGGCGCTTCGCTCTTGGTGCAAGCAATGTAGGCCTGTTCGGTGAAAACCCGAAGTGCTCAGCCCCGGCATTGTAGGGATGCGACGGCCTGTCGTCATGCGACTGCGGCCACGCATGATATCGAGTACACCCCCCCCCCTTGCATCCCACTTATATTATATACCTGGTATATACAAGGGTTGGGTTGGCGTACGTTGGCAACGACGCTGAAAAGCACGCCTCTTACTGCGTGAGCTAGACTACAAGAGTACCGTTTTGTTTTGTTTTTAGGGTTTGGTTTGGCGGTTACCATGGCTGGCGGTCGACTTAGATCATTTTATGCGGGGAGAACCTATACTCCGCACAAGGGGGATGGTGGTATCACGTAGTTTGAAGATGGTGAGGCACCCACCAGGCTTTTACATAGTAATCCCATTGCTGTCTCTGCTGGTGGCCACACTATAAGTTATATCAATTCAATGACGCTATCATTCATATGCATGGAAATCCGCCTGTAAAACGGGTATTAGTAGGATGCAGCCCAGCCTTCATGCAACTCGCCCAACAATCACGGCGCTGCGCGCTTGCTGCAAGAAATGTATATCTGGTCAGTGGAAACCCAACGTGCTCCGTCCCGGCGTTGTAGGGATGCGAGGGTCTATGGTCATACGATTACGGCTATGCATGATAATGAGTACGCCCCCTCGCACTCCGTTGACCTGTATTAACTTGCCCGCAGGTGCCGTGTATGCCCACTCGTCGGAAGTCTGTATGAATGGCAGCACCATTTTTTTCAGCAACAATGCCACCGTGGTCGGAGGTAAGCCGTCCTCATATCACTGGCATACCAGCAGCATAGCGCTAAGCTATGTGGATGAATAGACTACAACCAGCACGGCCGGCAACAAATAGGCGGTCCTGTACTGAGGGATGGGTCATAATGCGTACACCTTGTCCCCACCCGGAGGTTAGAAGGAGCATGTCTCCTAGAGTTGGGACAAGTTTTTACGTCATTTGCCGACGGTCGTTATAATCGTTCGATCAAGGCACCCTTACACGTAGAAATACGTGTCAAAGCAAGTCGTGGCTGGAGATGTTCCGCTGTTTGTTTTAAACCAGATGAACCTCGGTCAAATATTGTGCGCTCTTTGAAATATTTGGGAAGTGCGTCAGTTTGTAGCAGCTGAGAAAATGTTGTCGTGAATCACTACCCATCTCATCCGGCCCCAATTCCTTCCCTGGCCGTGGTGAAGTTAGACCAACATTCTTGAGCACTCGAGTGTGTCGTGATTGCGCAGGGGGGTGGGGTCTATGAACCAGGCCCTAACCTCTGTGTTCGATGAAACACATCCCATTGCATCCGTCCTATGGGGATAAATGAGTTGAGAGCATTGCTCTCCTTGGTTATACGACCCCCATGGTGTGTTGCAGAGGATTGTGAGCGACTTGACCAAGCGACCTCCCTAGTTTTCTGCAGAGGGTGAAGGCCCACCTAATAAGAGGACCTCCCCGGTTTGTCGCAGACGCTTAGGGTCTGTCTAATGAAGGGACTTACCTTTTTTCCCAAAGTGTTGTCACCTAATTATTAAATCGAACTCCCTAGTTTGTCGGGGGAAGTGATGACCCCTGTAACTACAGCATGCTACCTCCCTAGTTTGTGAGAGAGTAATGGCCAACTTCATTAAGCGACCACCTTGGTCCATTGCGGAGGGTCATGGCCCACTGAATTAAGCGGCTTCCCTAGATTGTCGTAAAGAAATATGACAGGAGTAGTAGTGCTGGCTTTTCAACTAGCGACAATGGATCTCACGTATTCAACGCCACAAGCATACTATCACTACAATAAGGCTTCCTGCCCTGTCCACCCAGGCAAAATCGTTCAAATTATTCCCATACTATTTTGGAACAATAGGTTGCTTCATGCACGTCCGTGAACAATTTCAAACCCGTGGACGGTTCTCCCTACGACGTGGAGATGAAATCGCCTGCCCCTTGTTGGTTCAGATCCCGCAACGGTGTCCTCTTGAACCCGACAAATGCCAACTTTCCGAGGTGATGGCCTCTTAACCGTCAGTTTATATCAGACCTGGACATCCCTTCATGTCTAGCTTCGCACATCGCCGACATCGTCGATATCCTTTAAGGTCATTTTCGGCGCACTGGTATAGGCCAATCCGTATACGGCATGACCCTACGTTAATTTATGTGAATCGGGAACCAGGTATCGAAGGGGTGCTCCAGTGTTCTCCTGCTTTCTTGTACGGTCCTGCTGTCGCCGTTGATATTATGCCAATAGTCCGCATCACATCGGCAGTGTCTTGTGTTTGCGTTTGCCTATGCTGACATTATTCAATACGAGACCTGTGCGTGGCGTCTATGTTTAGTGTGTGTCGGTGGTATGTGTACTGTGTCCTCCATATCGAGTGTGCATCGTTGAAATAGAGACGTGCACATGAGCGGGTCCCACAGACCGGGCTTGGTGCGGTCGCATACCTTTTCGAGTAGATCACGTCGCAGCCCACATGCGTTTCTGTGGCATTGCTACTGTCGTGTTGTACACCTGGGGCACCTACGTATGTGTCTACCCCTGGGCGAGTCAGATTATCTCTTCAATTTGCAGTCACCTTTGAACGACAGAGGCGACGGGAGCACAGTTCTCCCCACCAGTACAACCATTCAAACATTAGGTACACTATGGGAGGACAAGACAGTCTGGAACCGCAGCTGAGGGTAATGGAGTGGGATGCCGTGTGGATCGAGGGTTTGCTCCGAACAGGAGCCAATGCCGGGGGCTTTCGGTCGGGTGCATCCTCGCGCTAGCTTTAGTTCAGGGGGAGCTCGGGGAGAGCAACCGAGCAATGGTCGTGAGGGAAGATCGTGCAACAACTAGAACCAACCCGTACATAACCTCCTCGATCGGGTTGGGGAGATTTGTGGGTTCCTTGTGGGTGCAAGCCCTAGTTTTGTGGCAACTCGTTTCAAATACTTGCGGACCGTTTCGGAGGAGGGGTTGGTTCAGGTTAGAAGCACCTAACACGCAAGTTGTTCAAGCTACAAAAATATTTTTTCAAGTCAGGCCGCTGTTTCAATTGTGTTACGTCCCCTCTCCATTTAAGTAAGTAGGCACAGACCCGACGTTTTCCTTGATCGTGCCTGATTTCTCCCTTACCTTCCTCTGTGCGTTTTATTGTTTCTGACTTCGAACACAAACGACCTGCTCTACTGGAAATACGGAGCCGTCGCGTCTCAGTATCACTCTTCAAGTAAACGTGGAGGGAAAAATGCGAGCTTCTGTGTTTTTAGTTGGGTGTCAGACCACCGTGTGTCCGCGTGTCTATCGTTGCTTCCATCTTGTAGTGCCCGTCCCTCATGCCGTGTCTTGGAAAAACGATGAGCATAGCCTCGTACTTTAATACTGCCGGAAAACAACCCTTTCCATCACCAAACACACTTCCGCGCTGTCAACGCGACGTGCAACTGTGATGCGCCACCCTTCTCCCCCCTCTGCTTCTTCGGCGCTTGTTCGAATCCATAGCATCGAATTCCGTGCATACCTCCGACATAATATGTTGAATCTCAACACGTTCATAAATGATCGAAAACAAAATCGGCTCTCCGTGCCACCAAACATCCCGTCTTGCATTGGACTAACGGGCCCGCAGGTGCCGTGTATGCTGACTTATCCGAAATCTACACAAATGGCAGCACTGGCTTTTCCGGCAACTATGCTACCCTTGACGGAGGTGAGCAACGCTATTCATAGGCCTACCAGAGGTACTTGTTAGGCCTGGTTGGTTCATAGAGCGCGGCGGGGGTGACTGTTTGTGATTAGCACTGCTACCACAGAAGTAGGTTGACTAAGTCGGCGCTAAATTGACATAGTGTAAAGAGATAACGGTAGCACAGCCTGGAATATTCAGCATACACGTAGTATCAGAAACCATTGTTCCACTATGTTGTCACTACATAACGTCGTGTACTGTACGTACAGGTGTCCATAGTCAGTTGTGAAGGTAGTCCTGTAGTACAGGTCGCAGTACAAACGACCCTACAGCGGTAGCAGTCGTACGTACAAGCACATTGTGGCTACGCAATGGTTGTATGAGCATGCTGTCGGTCTTTCGGGACAAACGGTTTCCATATTTGGAAATGATGGGTTCATCTCACGTCACCGACCCCAGGCTCCCACGACCCCAAGAGTACGACGTCGGGAGTACGGTAAGTGAGTTTTGTCCTTGTTTTATGTTGGGGTCTTGCTTTGAAACGCAACGCGATGGATCCATCAGGCACCATCATGCTTCATCTGGTCACTCTCTTCGCCTGCTCTTCTACACGAGCACCTGCACGGCTGATAAACACCACCACAGGGCTAGGGTCCACAATACGATATCTTCTCGAGAGCTACTGTACGCTCACATTATATCAGCGATCCAGCCCAACCGTGATTCAGGAGTTCGGCCACTATTTCTGGCATCATACACCAGCCAGAAGCCAAGCAACATCGACAGGCCATTCGCCTCAATTCGTGCATAAGTGCCACTCGACAGCTTTGGGCATCACGAGGAGTCAAGACACACGTCTATCCGAGTGACGCTTACCCAGACTACCGTTCGTCGTTCACGTTATACGGAAGAATCGTCATAGAACGAGTACAAATTATTGAATCAAGACCGCTGCTCGTTGTTCAACCTTGACGAAGGCAGCTAAACGAACGTGAGTGAATGAGTACGAGCTGCAGCACTACGACGTACCTCGATGCAGCCAGTTACGAGAACGTGAGTGAACGAGTGCGAGCTACTACGACTACGCCCAGGAAGATCTAGGCTCGATAACTCGTATTTCACTGCGTCCGCCACCAATTGACCTACCGTCCGCGCCAACGATCGTCTTGGATGCCCTCGGTACCGCTGCCGAGCTGCAGTTCGGTGATTCCGCACCGCGCTATTCACACGCTGACTGACCTCGGCAGCAACTGGTCAAGGCCGTGTGCAGCGAAGCCATTCGCCACGTATATCTTGGCGGGCCGAACGCTTTGCCTGCCGATTTTGTGTTGTGCTATCCTCCTCACCCGCACCCTTCCTTCCCGGAGGTTCCGCCCCTAGCTGGCAAGGACAACTCTATGCCACTGACGACGGCATTGTCCTGCTCGTCCGACAGCCGTCTCCACCCATGGCGCCTGGCATGCAACTCCCGGTGGGTCGCCCAGCCTGCTAACTGATCGACGAGCCTATTCGCATCTATGGGCCACTGATCATGCGCGCCTGGATCATGCAGGATTGCCATTTCACAGATTCGTGCCACCTGGGCACCGTGCGCACCACGCATATGCGCGAGCGTTCCTACTGGTGGATCGGTTCGAGCATCTGAACCCGGTGGGGTTTACGCAACGCGAAGTGTCAAGCACGGAACGCAGCAGAGAGTCCGGTGGCTTAACATCAACATGCACTTGCCAGAAGGGCGCAGTATCGCCGTCAGCGTCGAATACGTCGGTGTTATTCCGGTCATGCGTCTCACGTTTCACTGATTTATTGAGCCACCGAGCCGACATGTTCGCAATTACTGCGTCCAACGTCACCCCTGAGGGTACGCCCAACGTTATTATCAACAGGTATATTCCCTTCTGGAGATGCCCACGCAACACACTCTCGGGCAACGGCCTCCAGGTTTGCTCAAAACCTTTGCACGCAGTTTGTCAGCCTCCTGGGGTTTGCAAAATAGCCACCAACTCCCATCGACAAACGGCAACAGTGGGGTGGAACGTTTAAACCCCACGACTACGTGTTTGCTGGCGATGATCGTCAACGAGCTCCAAATAGTTGGGATGAATAGCTCCCTCATGTCGAATTTGCGTAGAAAAATTCAATGAGCGCCGCCACAGGTTTGGCTCCAAACAACCCCCATCGAGCTCCATATGGGTCGGCCGCGACGTCTCCCTCTCACGAGTTTAAACAAATGCCTGGGGTGCCGGCCGCCAGAGTGTAGCTCGCGGCCACCTCGCCTACTGCACCGTGGCGAAAGACCACCAGCAGCGCGCGTACGTTGTCATCCACGATCGCAACGCCCTGATCGTTACTCGCGTGAACCGTCGCCACTCTTCCGTCTCTGACTTACTGTGTGTCCGGCCCTCAAATTCGCCGTTTGCGGTTGGGCGTTGGTGGAAAATACGACCGCCACCATCCGTTAGGGAGAGCAGGCTGAAACGAACGCCAAGGATCTCAAGGCTTAACTAATTGTCGACTAGATGGGCCCGAACAAAGTCCTCGCAGTTGACCCTACTTTTCCGCGGACACCCCGGACGGATCTCTTCTTCGTGCTAAGCTTCCGCGTTTGGATATACCCTACGATTTTTTCCGGCGCTGACTCTCGCCGGCGCGTGTCGGTCCAACGCTGCAAGCCCTATACCGCCCCTCACGACCATGGTGAAAGGCTGACGTATTTGCTAGCGGGGTTTACGCAACAGGTGCTCAACGCCTTCTCCCACCTCCCCCCCGCCGCTTGCCACGTAACCCAAGACGACACGTCGACTCCTCTTCAACGACTCAACGTGGGGAAGATCACCCGACAGCAAATAAGTTGGGGTCGTGGTGGAGTCATCGTGGTGCTGTACGAGACGCATTGAACAGGGATCGCCCGACCGTCCTGGGAGCGGGATAAGGACTTTCAGCTCTCTCGTTTCGAACCGTTTGCGCTGCTGAGCTATCACCTCGAACCAGCACCGTGATAACCAGCCGCCTTTAGCGCCGGATACGAATGGGCGAGGCACAGCTGGAGCGCTTGTGTGCGGAGTCCAGAGCAACGTAGATAATTTTGAAGGCGCAGCCGTAGATAGCTTATGTCCACATCGCCGCTGCACCTATTCGTATAGTCTTCCGTTGACGTTTCCGGGGCTTTCTGGTCGAGGTATTTTTCTCGATATGCCTGTGGCACTTTCTAATACTGGTTTGGGCGAGATTTGGGATGTTGTTCGCGTATTAGGCTCGGCCGAATCACCTGGCTCAGTGCCGCAGCTTGTTTTGGTAATGGAGCCACTCAAGTGCAGCACAGGACACGTTTTTTTTGAGTTTTTGGTCCAGGTTTAGGTGGTGTATGCCATATTCCGTGTTGTTTTTCTTTTCTCCCCCCCCCCCGCTTGGGAACTGCGGGCGAGGTGGGGAAAACTGACTTACGTTTACCAGGCACAGGACAGCATGCTTTATATTTCAACCTTTCGCGGTCCTGGTGGCGACCCACACCTCTCTTGCGGGTGTCGTGGCGATGACTGCCACATACGGCTAGAGCATCCTTCCTTTAGTATTTTTCTCGTCACCCCTTGTCGGTTTCGTAGCTATGATGTTCAGTGGAGTGAAAATGGGTTTTGAGGAACCGCATCTTCGACTTATGCCGCAGTTCGTGGAATTGGGGTTTCCATGAACTTCCCATATTTCTATATATGCGGCTCATCAGAGCTACCAGCTACGAAAAAACACTTTTAGCCAGAAATGTTTTCTGGATGACGGCCCCTCGATCGAGCATCCTCAGAGTCGTTTTCGTGTTGCAGTGTTTTTCGTTGTATGCTTCCAGTTGGTTCTGGAATGATTCATTGGGTAGCACTCGCACTTTAATCCGAAATCAAATTTTAGGTGAGGTTCAAAGCTCCTTAAGGTCATTGGACGAGTCTCAGAAACAAAATGGTTCACCTCGACCGTAGCATGCGTCCAAAGTGGGCTAGTGGGATGGTATTGTCTTGAATGACGTGGAAAGGCCGGCAATGACATGGATGCAGGTAAGTGGGATCATATTGTAGTACTTGGGAGGCATATCGTTGACGGCTTCCCAGACGAGGCAACGAACCCTGAGCTTTTTAGTATTTCATCTTGCTCCAAAAGGGATATTGTTGCTCTTATTTTTCTTTTCAAGCAATCAGCACGCATGAACAATAACGAGCGTCTGCTCGATAGACAAACCTGCTAAGGGATGCTTCGTGTCGCAGACGAATGCTGTAACATCATTACGCAGGAAACGAAAAACAGATCGAGAACGCGAAATTTGATTTGACCAGGGGCCAGGGGCATCATTGGAAACAAACAGCGGGCAAATAGTTGTCTTAAGTCTAGCGTCATGACTGCCGGCAGTGGAGCAGGTGTTTCAATATTGAGGACCGATGTACAAGAGCACTACGTTTGCTGATGGGGTACTGAACTTTACTTGGTTATGTCCCTGCCTCATATTTCACGGCGACCGGGCTGGAAATGGACGAGAGTGTGCACATGTCCGTGTCATTGGAAGTCTGCCATTGATGAATGCGTGATTCGTTATTTACACTACTCCAGAAAATCTACTATTATGGATTTCAATCCCGTACGCTGCTGGACATGTTTCGCGGTTGGGCTTCAACAGGAGAAAGTTTGTACAACCGTTGTGGGCAGCTTGAAACATGTTGATGTGTCTATGTTCCTTGCTCCTGAAGAACGGTTGTTGCGTACCGCTTCTGATGGAGGTACCGAAGCATCTCTTCGTCGACGTCGTCACGCAATGTCACCGATTTCGCCGATTATTCCGAGTGTTTAGCTGGTACTCAAGTCATGAAAGATGATTCGGTTGCCTATCTCTGCAAAGGTTTCTGAGGTGGCACCGAAGTGCCTGTGAACCTCACGTGTGGAGAAGAACAAAAGAGATTACTTGAAAATTGGCGCTTATGTGTGCATTTTACAAAAAAGTTTGATATCAGAGATCGAGAGGAGAAGAGTAGAAAGGAGGGGAGGGAGGAATGGCGTGGAGAAGTCGTGACCGTCACTTGATCGTCTCGGGATAATGCCCGTGCTACGGGCAGATGTATTCTACGGGCTGTTGTACTGGCCGACAGTCCACCCTTTTCCCTTCGACGTTCTCTACAACTTTCTAGCAACTTGTTCAGCATCATTACTGTTGACAATGCATTGGATGTAAAATACTAGATGTAGCGTACCACGAACAGTTCAGTGATCTATCCGCATTTTGGATATACCCGAGTATCCAAACTAAGATACTCGTGTACTCGTGTCCGTGCATGCTGACTGCACACCAAACCTAGGTATGTATTGATTCCAACGTTCACACCCTAGTATGCGAACCACTTGTACGGCCCAGGTATGTACTATCCGCAACCGTCGATGCAACTACAATGGCCAAATTCCGCGTTCTTCATACCCGCATACAAAAGCCATTCCCGCCTACTAACCTCGCGTCTTTATTCCTTTGCTGTGGGTTGGTCTACGAATATACAGCAGGACTGTGGGGGCTAACGCTTGGCCTACCTATACACAGTCATAGTATGGAAGTAAGCACATGTTTCGTCCCATCTTCACTCATACCTGCTGGGCCACTACGGTGGGCGCCCTGAGGAAATTAGTTTTTCAATCATAGCCCGATATCAACCGCCGGCACGAAACGAACTTCAAGACACGGTCCCCGCTTTTCCTTCCATTGATTCCGTTATAACGTATCATTTTACCCAGCTCATACCCACTTCATGGCCCGTTTAGATATTTCCTGGATACCTCCTTTTTCTCTACCAATAACATGACATCTTGCACGAGGAACACCGGTGAGACCATTGAAGTGACTTTCATCACTCTGGTAGGGGCAAGACAGTCTACGCCAATGGCCTTCGGTCGTTTCCGCGTTTTAAACGTATAACGGGCGCTCCAGCGCTCCACTGCAATTTCGCATCCCTACTGATCACCCTTGCGGAAAGTGATCATACTCGGTGTTTCCTCAACAGATCTCCATCAATGCATTTGTGGAGTGTCCATCTCGTGTAGATCCTCAAGGGTTAGGGTTAGGGTTAGAATTAGGAGTGGGCGTGCCCGTCACTTGATCGTCTTGGGACAATGCCCATGCTACGGGCAGGTGTATTCTACCAGCGGTTGTACTGGCCGACAGTCCGCCCTATGCTATTTGACGTTTTCTACTACTTCCTATCAATTTTCAATGTTTTCAGCGTCGTTACTGATGGTGATGTGTAGGATAGACAAAAATTTATACAACGAATAATTCAGACTCGTAATCTACCTGTATTTTGGATATACCCGAGTATCGAAACTAAGATATTCGGTAACTGTCCGTGCATACTGTCTGTACACCAAATCTAGGTACGTATGGATTCCAACATCCTCAACCTAGTATGTCAACCATTTGTGCGATCCAGGACGTACTATCCGCAACCTTTGGTGCCATTACACTGGCAAATTCCGCTTTCTCCTTGGTAACGTGAGATTAACCTCTTTCCTTCCTACAAACCTCGCGTCACCAAGCGTTTGCTGTGGGTTGCCAAAGGAATACAAGTCAGGACTATACAAACCCAGGCTTGCTCTACCCGTGCACAAATAGAGTATGGGATTAAGCACACATTTTGCCCCATCTTCACTCGTACTTGCTGGCCAACTACGGCGGGCGCTCTGAGGATAATATTTTCCGAACGTTCTTGTGCAATTCTAGCCCGATATCGAACATCAGCACGAAACGCACTTCAAGACACGGTCCCCGTTTTTCCTTTCATTGATCTCATCGTCACATGTTCATTTGCCCAGCTCATATCCGCTCCACTGCCCGTTTAGGTAAGGCCTGGATGCTTGTTTTGATCAATCGATTATAGCATGATAAATTTCACGATGAACACCAGTGAGACCAATTAGTTGTCCTTCATCACTCTAATAGGGACACAGCAGTCTACATCAATGGCGTTTGGTCGTTTCTGCGTTTTCAATATACAACGGGCGCCCCAGTGCTCCACTGTAGTGTTGCAAGCTCGCTACGCATCACATTTCCGGAAAATGATCATGGTCGATGGTTCGCAACGGAGCTGAGTCAATGAATGTTTGGAGCATGTATCTCATGAAATTATCCATACACGCACACAACGACAGGTTTCCCCACCCAGGCACTGGGTATGGTTCATGAGCGCATACTCGTTCACGTTCAATCCATACTCAACAAATACCTGCCCCCACCCATTCCCTTATTCAATCATGCCGCTCAATGTCCCACAACCAGGTGGCTTGTTTGCCGAAAAGTCGACCGTCTCCATTTTTGGCGTCAATGAGTTTGCTAGTAACTACGCCAACAAGTCTGCCGGTGAGGAAAGTTAGAATGTAGGCAAGCAGAAAAATTCGTAAGCACCGAAGTCCCAGCTCGCACCGTAGTTTATCCACCCGTTAAAGCGACACTCGTCCCGCATTGACAAGCTGTATCGATTCCGGATATCTTCGAATTTTACCATGGTACAAAATAGTTCGTGTGAATCATGTCTACGTTGCTTGGGGTGGGAAATAAGGCGCCATCAGTCCATTAAGGTTAGGGTTATGTTAAACTACCACAGCGCCTGTTGAGCCGCCTCCTACAGTACTACAGTATTGTGAGTTTAGGCCCGCACTCCCTCGTCGGTTACTACTGTAATGATTAAACACGAACGACATCAAAACTCCTCTGAACGCCTGAGCTGGGCATTTAGTACATGGAAAGAAGGCATGCGCGTCGCGGCAGTATTCGGGGTGTTCTCATGGCATGCCTGTTCCGTACAACGCTAATAGCTTATCGTCTTCATCTTACCTACCACACCATGGCCAATTGGACGTGTGCAAACGAATTATCACGTTTACTGGGCGGCACATGCGCGGTTGTTCTCTCCTACCCTCACCATTCGGTGTGTTGTTCCGCACCATTTGCAGGTGCCGTGTACGCTGCATCATCAAATATTTCCATGCAGGGCGACACGTTTTTTTACGGGCAACTACGCTTACGAGAGGGGAGGTGAGCAACGTTCTCACGTCACAGATGGGGGTGATATTTCGACCCTACTGTACAATACACGTCCTGCGGCAGCAGTCTCCGGCGAAACATTGTGTGTCATAAATGTGTAGCATTCGAAGGGAGACGTCAAGGGGGCGATGGACAATGATGAGCCGTTTTTCTTGGTTTGTCGATCGTTACGAATCAACGCACTAGCTCCGTGCATGAATGATACGCGGGCGATTGTTTCGAAGTTCACTATGTATATATGCTTAGTTCAAACCACCGGTTGTCCCCTAAACCCAAGGGGTGCTAAATCAAGAAACTGGGTTCACCACCCTGTCCCCTACCCTGCTGAACGCCACCATCCCCGTCTAGCACAGGGCCGATTTTTTGTGTAGTTTCGGTTTTGTCCATAATGCACGTCTACGTGGTTTGTCATCAGTCAAACTATTTCCGCCCAACGATAGCCCAGAAACAACCGACCCACCTCACACTACAGTCATTCCGCCGTTCGTTCAACCGTGAATGCTTACATCAGGTGCTGTGTATGCTACGCAGGCTCGGGTCTCCATGAACGGTAACACCGAGTTTTCCAGCAATGTTGCCGGTTTTCGTGGAGGTATGTAAGGCCATGACAACCGGGCTGTAGGTTTAGGGGCTAACCAGGTACCCCTTGCGTATGAAAACCAGTGGCATGACGTTTGGTGACGTATAGGATAAGTGTATGACTCTGTAGAACGGGTCAGTAGACATCCTCTGCTGATGGTTCGAGCACTTGTTATGGTTAGGTAAACTAGGAAACAATCGAAAGCGATATTCTCGAAAATGAAAAACAAATGACCGGTTTTTGTTTGGTAGGTATTGAAGCCTCTTAAACATTAGAACCACGGGTGAGCTTTCGATTTTCCACGATTTGCACTTTGCTGCATACTCCCCCGTGCGTATTTGGTTCTATTTGTTATCTTGTTTGTCCACGTTTCACGCTGTCGTGATTACGTCCACGTTCTTTATCGATGCAGGCTCGTATTAGCGAAGGTATGGATGCCCCAAATAGACCAAATGCAGTAGAATAACAACGGGGCGGGGGGGGGGGGCTTAATAGACCACAGAAATCGCAAACGCCCACCCGGATTTCCGACAGCTGCGGTCGACCGTTTCTTACTTTATCCTGTTTGCATCTCTACTCGACGCACGCGGAGCACGCAAGTTCGATGTGCAACTCTTCGCTTGGGGACGTGGAGGGATCGAGCCCCCGGAGTTTTTGGCGTTAGCGAAAACCATATTATTTGAGTCTTCAGAGGGGGAACTGCGGGTTTATTTGGGACTCTGACGCGTCGGGGATCATTGTACATACACGTATGTAATGACAAGTATATTCCGAGGTCTACAGTCGGCAGATTATGTTAGCCATATTAGTTTCCGTGAACAACATATCTGGCGCTGCAGCCCGACTCGGTTTATTCTCTCTGGACGGTTTGGTTGAATAGCAGGAAGAACATGCTTTCATACATGGGCTGAAGAAAGCGATGTAGCAGCCTGCGATAACTACATTCGTTTCTGTCTTATTATCCCTCACCCGGCTGGTGCCTGGTTTCTAACCGCGCGTACAACATGCGTATAGTGATTGGGAAGGCACGCACCTGCCTGGTGGTATGCGATGCGAGTCATGCTTAGGTTCTGCCCTTCACAGCTCTTCACATCAATGAAGTAACCTGTTCCCCCCCCGTGGACCCCTATCTAGACTGTAAAGTATCTGCCAAGCGCGCATAGCCTGCTTGTAGTTCCGTCGCATTTATGCTGTCCTGCAGTTTTGTTCGTGTCGATTTTACCAGTGCGTTTGAGCAACAAGAGGGAAAAGGGGAAGCGCTTACTTTCTACTGCAATTCTGCCTTTTTTTACCGTGATGCACGCTTTGTCTGAACATCAGCACAACCCCGCTCGGAATATCGATACCATGGGTGTCCGCAGTTTCTCCTGCAAGCCGTGAAGATGCCCGCAACGGTCTGTCGACAGACTGACTCGTCCTCGCTAACATTTCTCCTAGCTCATATGTAACCATGCCTGGTGGTCGAGTTAGACCATTTGTGCGGCGTGGAGAACCTTTACTCTGTACAAGGGGAAATATTATATTGCGTACTGTGTATACGGTAAGGCACCCACGAGGAGGCAATTGCATAGTACACGTATCGTTGGGTCTGGAGTGGCGGCACCCGATAGAAAGCGTTCGACGCTGCCATCTATTTGCAGAAAAGATCCAATAAGTGATTCTTAGAAGGATGCAGGTCACCCTTCATGCGTCTCGCCGAACCCCTCTGGGTGCTTCGAGTTTGGCGCAAGCAATTTTCACTTGGTCGCTGAAACCCATCGAGCTCTATTCCACGGCATTGTAGAGATGCGAGGACCTACGGTTACACGACTACCGCCATGCATGATATGAATACACCTCCCCATGAAAAGTGCTCTTTTACACGCCAGTACCCCCATCTACCTCAATGGGCACTTGATTGATCTTCTCACTATAGCCTACTACAACACACTACGCATGATTCCCACCGAGACAAAATACTACCTCCATTCAATACCTACCGCTCGCCGCCCATCTCTTATGTCGGGCCCTTTTCCGACATCACCCAGGTGGGTGTGAGCATTTGGCTGGCGCAGGTTAACATGAACGGAACCATTTATTTCGCCAACAATTCGGCTTCTTGGTACGGAGGTGAGGACACTTATCACATGTGGTACCTGACATGAAGTTAGCAGGTCACTGTACATTATATACCTGGTACGCGATTACTCAAAACCTATCGCCTTCGGCGAAGAAAACGAATGGCTCAATCACAAACAATACGTCAGAAAGCGGGCAGGCATTGCAATGAGTTGCCTTTCCAAACGCCGACCGTAGGCAATCGAGAGAGGTTAAGCTTTCTGTGCAAGTGCTTGAACCATTGACAGATATGTCCAGCCTGTCGTTGGCGGATTCTGTCCGCGTGGTGGGTAGTTCGGACTGAAGAATCAACTGTACTACACTCGCCGTGGTTCATGATGTCACGATATTCACCCCCAACTCTACTTCAAGAGGGCCATTGTAAACCAAACACGCGTACCTGCAAAACACAACGCTACAAGTGAAAGGGGCCGACAACCCTTGTACTTGTTTTTTTTCCGTAAAACCTCTTCACGCTACCCGACCGAATTCTGAGGCAAAGAGAACAGAGGCGTGATTGTCACGAGATTGGGTATTCCGCGGCACGTGTCGATTATTTCGCACCAAGGGCAGCAACTATTGTTATATCGATTCGTGTTTGAGAGGGGGGAAATAAGATGCAACGGGCAAGGTGGCACATCGACTTTTCTTACATGTTCTGCTGCCTTGTTGTCCTCAGTAGCTGGGACACCGGGCGCAGGCCGCAACGCTGGTTGCGTGTGGCTGATCGTCTGTTTTTCTTCCTGTTGCTGATGTTAAAGGTCTCGAACGCTGCTTTTCTACACCCTGGGAACACCAAAAAAACAACTTACAATTTGAGGAACGCTTTGTTATAGACCCGAGACCCGTTTCTTCGAGGGCGTCAGGCATTTTGGAAGCGGTCTATATCTGTTCGGCGCCGTCGAAATAAGGAATGATTGAATAGCATTCGCTCATGAACATAAAGTTCAATTGTGACACTTTCACAAGGCGGGGGCGTCCTTCCGTCGTAGGTCTGTTCATCCACAGATCACAGGCAACGTACGGAAAATACCGGTGACCTCATTATTCCCTGTGAAAGACAGTAGCAGAAGCAATATTTTTTATCGCTAAACGTGTTTCCCGTAGAAAAACAAACCGAACGCAAGTATTTTGCAGCAACCGGCCAAGACAAGAGGTCAAGTTTTCAGTTGGTAGCGCTAATTTCCAGACACAATTCGATGGGGGACTATTGTATACACATTGATATCATACTATTCCACGCCTAAACCTCTTGGCAGTCCCTGTTACTGTGAATCCCCTGCAAACGCCTCCCTATCTCTAAAATCTTTAAAGTTTCCCCGTACAATATTG
Source organism: Macrocystis pyrifera (assembly GCA_031763025.1). Classification (NCBI taxonomy): domain Eukaryota; class Phaeophyceae; order Laminariales; family Laminariaceae; genus Macrocystis; species Macrocystis pyrifera. Next base: position 13,617,378 of record JASSKH010000016.1, on the reverse strand, counting down.
ATTCCTGTGAACAACTGAAAATCTTGACCCACCCGGGGTTCATGTTGGCCCTGCTTGTTTTGCATTTCTTATTTTCAATTAAAGTCAACACGTTCCCGAGACATCGACACTATAGGCATTTCGTGAAACCCTGCCTTTAACTCGCACAAACTATTGTAGCGAGCGATCTGCGACGAATCGTTCCCTACGAACGAAGCGCTGCTGGCCCTGAATACTTGGTTTGTCCATTATGCTGGTGCATGGTACATCCTTACAAGTAAACGCTGTCATCCATCGATATCACGGTACAGTAAAAAGAGGTAAACGTTCCAGCGGCGCCCGCATAAATCCCCTGTGTATGCATGTTACCGATGAAATACAGGTGGCATTCACGTTTGGGCAGGCGATGTTAACCTTGACGGCAGAACAGAGTTTGTCAACAACTCAGCTGGTCTTAAAGGAGGTAAGGCGTGTGCCAAGAGGGGTGTGTAGGTTCAGCGACTGTTCTGGATGGGAGTCGGAGTTGAATGCCAGCGATCTCTTTGCTTTGCTTTTTCGCACGTCAATGTTCTACTTCAAATCGACGCCCCCCCACGCCATCGCCTGCACCATATTGATATCGCGCAGTTCGCGCTTCATCTCTGCAAAAGACTACATATCCCGCGATCCGTCACCAAACGCTCTTCTAGAGTTTCCCAAACTAGAAAACGCCTCTGGCCCCGTGTCTTCGACGCATCCACCTTGCAAATAGGTTTGGGTTATAGGTATGGTACTCGTACAATATTTGATAATAAGCATTCCCCGCTCGGTACCACACCGAAGGCGTCCTAGTGGTACCCATCCATTCCACCGTACCTCACACGGATGTATTCCAGGTGCCGTTCAGGTTTGGGATGGTGAGGTTTACATGCGCGGCAACACAGATTTTTTTGTCAACAGTGCCGGCGAAAAAGGAGGTGAGCAAGGGCTCTATGTGCGGTGCCCAGTTTTGACGGTATCCTGGAAATGGAAAGATGTTGTACGTCAAACAAACTAGCATTTCATGGAGAACAAAGCGTTGGTTGCGCTGTTGTATCTGCAGGATTTAGCTCTGTGTATGCAGTGCCGGCAGTGCAGCTCTATGACTCTAGGTATGTTGTCTCGGATGCGGTATGCTGTTGCTAACCATCTAACCCCGTGCAACTCCGTTCTTGAAGATCGGTTGAATAACATCTACTCATGACGTGTATTTAATGTTTGTTTCTATGTTGACTGGATACTGTAATCGACAACCTACCGTACGCGCGAGGCTTCGCCGAGAACCTTAGGCTGACAGTAGTGTTTCCGGGTTCCCACAGTACCACAATGAAATACAGCCTAAAAACGAAACAGTCATCACCTTGTATATCTGGCTATGGTATGCGGTAGACTTGAGAGATACATAAATTTTGGGTGAGCCAACCGACCCCAGTCCAGACACCAAAAGCTTGGGAAATACAAGAAATTAAGACTGGTATGAAGTATGGGTGCAACCGCCGACTGAGGCAGGAGCCCTCATCTAACCCAATACTTGCACAAAGAATAGATGAATGCGCAGAAGAATACTCCCCATCTATAGCCGGCGCATGTTGTTCTCGACTGTTTGCACGTCGACCGCTGGTATTTCGTGTCTGGCGAAAACGCGACAACAGCAGAGCAGTAGGCCTACTGGCCAGAGAAACAATGTCTTGCACTCGTAATTATAGGTAAACATCCCCGGCGCGGTCCATTCGTCTCGCCGCACCTTATGCCTGTCATATGCAGGTGCCGTTTATCTTTGGGTTGGAGACATTTACATTGACGGCAACACGGTGCTTGTCAACAATTCGGCCGGCTTGGACGGAGGTATGAGAGGCGCAAAATGGCGTGTGGGGTGTCATTGCCGTGACTGTCCAGGAAAGGGTTCGGTGTTGTACATGGAATAGCGTACCATATAACACGGATGATAGTACACACTCCGATGGTGATATTTTCAACTATCGAAACGTGATCACCCGGGTGTGCTTCCATCTTAATGCGCTGGTTCTACCAGGACGCGCTTGCACATTGTGTGGGTAGGGTCGAATGCTAAAATCAGGCGATTTGTCGAACCCGTGGATACCTGCGACATACGGACTTCACATGTTTGTGCTCGTCCCACAGCACAGTATTCTTACACAGTTTGTTTGTCTATAAACATGTCCCTCGTAACCAAAACGCAAATACACGAGGTCATTGAGCCGCAGTGTCACTGTATGTTAGTACGCACTTTCTGTCTCTGCACCGCTTTTACGTTCCAGTTAAATTCTTGCATCAGAAGGTTTTTACCCTCAGCGATCTTCTAGACAAGCCATGGTCAGAGGTGTCGTCCCTTCTCCCCCCCCGGTACGCGCCTTGGCTTTTATCGCGCACAGGGTTTAGCATCCCCACTGCTCGTTGATTTTCATCGAACGTTGCTAACTCATTTTCTCACGCTTTCCGATCATCAATTCGTATACTAGAAAAAATCCCTGTCAGTATGCACTCCGTGAGACTCGAACCCACGAATTGATCTTGGTAGGCACGCGGAACACCTACCAAGCCACCGGGGACGTTACGTCGCGTAATACATTCGCGGTGCATTGTACTCAGTCATGATCAGTTGAAGAGGCAAACGAAAGCGATGTTCCCCCCATGACTCCGAACAAACGGAAATTCGTTACAGCAATTATACACCCGATTCCAAGAGAAACAAAAGTATCGAGGAGGCGGTGTATCGTGTCGGAAGATATTAATTGACTTAAGGTGATCTCACGGCCTTGTATCAAAGGCTTTATTTTTTGTACTAACACCAACGGTCGTAGCGCTACGTAGTACCTGGTAGTAGGTTGCGTGTTTCAGCTTGATTCCTGTGTTATCGTGTAATAGTCTGTGTGTCTACTTGTATTTCAAATCTGGTGTAAAGTGTTCCGACATTAAATTGTACATCTACTGGTAGTTCGTACCTGGTAGTCGTTTCGTTTCCATATACCAGGTATACGTGTCGGTGCGGTACGGCTTTGCCCGTGGCGCTCCTAGCCCTCGATTGACCATTGGTGTGTCTAGATAAGGCGACAAGGCGTGTGGTGTGGCATAGAACAGCAGTTCATATATAAATACACTAAGAGTCAGTACAAGGTGTGTCGTGTGGGCAGTGGTAGGATAGATCATTACGTTAACGCGGTGTGCTGTGACGTACTCGTATTGTTTATCGATACTAGTAAACGCTGCTACTATGTACGTCTTTAAATGGGTAGCGCCATCTAGAGCGCCTCAGTCCCGCCTTGCCCACTGTACAGGGAGGTTGGGCGCCACAAACAACAAGGACACCACGTGCCATACTGCGCCGAATCCTGGCCGTTGCGTGCTGAGCAATGCCCCAAGCAAAGGACAGTGACTACGGATGGTAACATGAGGGCTGTTTGGACTCTTAATTTATTTCCCAATGATGATCGTCATATTGCGCTCAAATAGCTACATTTGAGCACACGAGTACTGTCGCCATGGGCTCGTCAGTCTCGCGATCCAGGACGTTTAATCCCGCCTTGCAACATCAACAGAGAGTGTGCGAGACACAATAAGCGGGGCGCTGCGTCTTGCGTCGCTCCGAGCGTTGGCCCTTGCGTGCTGTGCTTTGCCGACAGTCTCACAGCTAGTCCCTTTCGATACGCGAGATAACAATGGGGCAGGTATCGCTCACGGTCACCCATCAAACCAGCCATGCTGCCGGCTTACTATTTAAGTTCTACCGACTGGGTAAAAAAATATCCATGCCGGAGGGGGTCCACCTCATTACTTGATAAATGGGTGCAAGTAGAATGGAATTTTCCATTCGACTTCCATTCAACTTCTGAAACTTTCGTTCGACTTCCAAATGACTTTCAAATGGAAGTTTAACTTCCTAATGACTTCCACGTACAAGTTGAATGGAAAGTTAATTGGAATGATTGGAAGTCAAATAGATATATTCGAAGTCAAATGGAATTGGATCAAAGCTGAAGAGGAAGCACATCGCAGTTTTGATGAAAGTAGATGGACGTTTCCAGATGGAAGATCCCATGTAGGTACAATAAATGTCCGTGAAAGATTTGTTTCCATGCATTTCTGGGCGAATTTCCATCTACGTCTGTAGAAGCCTCCATCCACTGCTATATGCAATCATGACTTTCACCTACTCGCACCTACTTCCATTCCTTTCCAACAAGCTTCCAGTACTTCCATCTGTCTTCTGTGTTTACGGAAACTTCCATCTACGTCCGTCGAAACTTCCATCCACTCCCATGTGCTCCAATGTACGAGGAAAACGTCCACCTACTCCCACCTACTCTCATCCGTTTCCATCCACTTTAAAATTTTTTCAAAACTACCATCATACTTGTGATACCATGGAACATCCATCTACCTCTGCAGACGCTTCCACCCACTCCTATATGCAATATTACCTTCCACCTACTTCCACGTAGTTCCATCCAATAGTATTCGACTTCCATTCAACTTCTCAAACTTCCATCCAACTTCACAACGTCTACTCTACTTACCTTCAATTTCCACGGAAACTTCTTCCACATACGTCTACAGATGCTTCCATCCGAGCTGGGTTCACTGTGTAGAAGGAGATAATTTTCCACGAATATCCCAATGATATGAATGTGCTTGTATGTGCACGTACTGCAACTATAGATAGTCTACAAACACCGTGGAGGTAGTGGAGGGGGTGGGGTGTGATATATCTCCGCGGTCTAAGGTATCCAGCACCATAATCTTGATGCTGGGTTGAATTCCCAGGTTGCGGTGGGGTGATTTAGCGCCACGGTCTACGGTACCCAGCACCATAGTTTTGATGCTGGGTCAAATGTTGTGGTCGCGATTTTGTTTTTTTCCTCCGACCATGTTCAACCGTTCGATGATTACTGATTGTGCACGGTTCGCGCGTCGCGCTCACGGCGTCTGCGGAGGGTTAATTATGTTTCTGCACGTTGTGGGCGGGAGCAGGGTGCCAAAGAGCATACACATCCGCGCTGGATCAGGTCCAGATAGGATCAGGAGAGTCAAGCAGGGATCGTTATTGTTTTCCTGCTTTTTTGGAGAAATACTAATTTATAGCACGGAAAACTTTACTGTACCATCCACTCTAGTATGCAACCTTACCTTCTACCTACTTTCACGTAGTTCCATCTACTTCCATTCGACTTCTATGCTTCAAAAACTTCCATCTAAATTCCACAACATCTACTCTACTTAACTTCAACTTCCACGCAAACTTCTTCCGTATACGTCCGCAGAGGTTTATATATGTAATCCTACCTTCCATCTACATCCATGAAGTCCATCCACTTCCATTCGACTTCTTTTTAATTTACAAAACTTTCATTTAACTTCCACGAGCTCTAGTCTGCCACTTAACTCGGTCAAAGACCATGCGAGCTCGATGGAAGCCAAGCAGGCAAGTCGATGGAACTAGGTGGCAATTCATTTTTCATACGGGAGTGGAGTGTATCGAATCTTCTGCGGATGTAGGTGGACGTTTACGTAGAAATACACTTCAGATGGAACCTAAAGAAGCTAACAGCAATCGTTGGAAGTTGAATGGAAGTAGGTGGAAGTAGGTGGAAGTTAAGCTATGATGTGGAAGTGGACACAAGCTTCCGCGGACGCACATGGGAGCTTCCTTGAAAATAGAAGTCAGATGGAAGGTGTGGAAGCTGAATCGAAGTCGATTACAAGTTCGGGAAGTCGAATAGAAGTCAAATGGAACCTAGGTGGAAATAGGTGCAGGTAGATGGATGTATATGAAACTCTATCAGGGTGTATGGAAGTTTAGTGAAAGCTCGACCAAGCCTCCGCCGGGCATGGACGTGGACGCTTCCGCTTTACTTCCACATTGGAAGCTTCTTCTAGCTTCACTAGCTTCGAAGGTGGGAAATTCCATGGAAGTGCATGGAAGTTTAATGGAAGTGCATGGAAGTTTCCATCTACTTCCAATCCACTTCCAATTGCTTACATCAACTTCCACCTAGCTGCCATTCGACTTCCATAAACTTATGTTCGGCTTCTACTCGACTTCCAAAACTTCGATTAGACTCCCCTTCCACTTCCATTTGGGAGTTGGATAAAAGATTTGGAAGCCGAATGGAAGTTGAACAGAAATCAAATTGAATATTCTATTCGTTTACGAAGTAATGCACAACACTGGCCAGAGGGCACTGGAGCTTTTGTAGCACACGTGCTGGAGCCAGCATGTATTTGCATCTCACATAGGCTACCATTTCGTACCAGGTAGCAGAGTAGTAGTAGTATGAGTACAGTGGTATATCAAACCGGGTACGACAAAGAGATCCTTTAAGTAGTGGATAGGCGTATCTTACTACAGCAGTACATAGGGTCTATTGTACCTGGCAGTTACTAATAACATCAAAGTGGAAGTAGCAGTAGTAGTAGTAGTAGTAGTAGTAGTAGTAGTAGTAGTAGCAGCAGCAGCAGCAGTAAACCCTGGTAGTAGTAGTAGCAGCAGTGCAGAGCGCAGTCAGCACCGGAGACGTAGGAAGTAATAGCATCACAGCAGCAGTGCTAATCGTATTAGGTACACTGTGGGTACGATAGTATCAATAGTAGTACTAATATTCTGTGTAGTTTAATAGTAGGTACGTACAGAACTAAACCCGAGACATTTCTCCCGGAATTACCCTTCACAGAACCTCGGTGATTTTTGTTCGACATTCTTACCCGTGCCCGGAACTTCTGTAAGTTATGTACGACATTCATGCTCGTACCCGGGACTTTTGTAAGTTTTGTTCGCTCGAGCCACAATACCCGGGGTACGGGTACAACGGTTTATACCAGCACGGAAATTCTGTGAGACCTACACGCTCGTGCCACAATACGTGGAACGTCAGTGAGTTTTGTAAGGCTTCTATACCCGTACCCGGAACTTACGTACACTTCACACTCCTGAGTACCAAAGTTGAGAATGTGGAATCCTATTTCTACGACTTGAAAGTATTCAATACCTGGTATGCAGTACTATTGCAAGGTGTCGTTCTTCTACAACAGTACCGTACCGATAATTCGGGTGGTGTGTATGGCGCAGGTGGTGTCAAGGAGGATTGAACGGTTTTTATAGTGAAAGAAAAAAATAGTACCCGGAACCTCTGTGATTTGCGTACCAGGCATGACTGTCATACCCGTACCAGGAACTTCTGTAAGTAATGTAAGTCTCCCATACCCGTCCCCGGAATCCACAAACCCTACAGAACATAACTTTGGAATTGCTGTAGTACGTATTATACATCAGTCTTGCATATCATCCCTGGCCCTTACGTCGTGCATACACCCTTTGACATCATATCATTATGAGTGTACCTGCCCCTTGCGCCGTGCGTACACCCTTTCATCTGTATGCTGGTACCACTGCTGCTATACCTGGAACTTAGATGCAGGATAGCTAGCTCTATCATCGCCAGGTACATATACTCTGAACGAATGTCCCCCACACAGTACCCCTCGTGTTTTCTGGGACTATCTACTGCCGATTCTCTGTGTGATCAATGTACTCGCGGGTGAACGTGGGCACCGTGGGTTCACCATGCGTTCATTATACTTTTCATCGCCATGTATATATCTCTGTTGTCATACAACGATGTGCCTTACTTTCTCACCGATAGCCCTTGGTATAGCACGACACATAAGCAGGACTCTCTCTCGTAACAGTAGCAGTGGTAGTAGAAGAAGCTGGCTCCAAAGTAGACGTGCACCACAGCAGTTGATCAAGTTCATCAGTAGTAGTAGTTGTTGCCTTCACATTAAATCGTCCTTTCTACCCAGCTTCATCAGTACACCCAGCGTACGTCCTGATTCCTTATCTTAGAGAGATACTGATTCTGTGGTCACAGACTGTGAGACAGAGGACGACCAAAACAAAATATATATAATAGCAAATACAAGGGTCAAGCAAGTGAACCAGAAACAATGAACGAAAGACTAAAATGGATTCTGCAATGAAACAGAATACAACTGACGCAAGGACATCAGAAAGGCTGCGAGATGGAAATCATACGTAATCAGGAAAAATAGAAAAGGGAAGAAGATGCCGGCAAACGGACGGTGGGGCGGGGAAAGGAAACAAAGCGAGAGACGAGGCAAAAAGCAATGAAGGAAGAGAGAAGGGGGGGGGAAATAAAGAGCATCGTACTCCAGACGGTGATGGTAACATGGGTGCCCGTCTGACCTAGGAAATCGATTCGGGAACCTAGGTACACCATTTGCCGTCTCCTTCCTACTCTCGTCAATAGCGGTGCCAAGTACTGTCGCGCCCCCCCCCCCCCCCCCCCCCCCTCGAACAGCTAAAACAACAAACAAACAAAACCTGCTAGACAAACGAGCTAGTCGAACCGATACCTAGCCACCCGATCCGCTGTCGCGCCCCCCCCCCATTGAACAACTCAGCAAGAAACAAAACAAACATGCTAGACTTCGAGAGCTAATCGAACCGATACCTAGGCATCCGATCTATCTTTTCGTTTCTGCTTTGGTCGACAGCTGTATCGGTGCGGCTGCCCCCCCCCTTCCTCCCCTCTCCCTGTCGCTGCTCTTGGCTCCCTCAGCTGCGTGCCGCAGCCGGCTTCTCTGCGCCTCGTCCCTGTGCCACCTTGCCACGAAACAGTCCGCCGCTTCAACAACCCCCCGGTGCTTCCCGCTCTTGTTAGCCGTCCTCGGCCATAACACGGTTTCTAGTCCGAACAACAAGGGGGAGTCCGTCGACCCCTCGATGGCTTCAAAAACCCTGAGCTCGTCTGCTAGACATGGGCCCAGGTCGTTTCTGGTCGCCCTGCTCCTGGGTTCCTCCCACCAGCCATCGTCCCAGACATAACCCATCGGGTCAGCCGCTCATTGGTCGTCACCTCTACACCCCCTGTAAAGAGGAAGCGTTCGTTTGCGGTTGGTCGGCTCAACGCTCTCGCAGTGTGCCTTTTAGAGGGCCTTGGCGTACGACATGTGGTGGTCTCTGCGTTGCCGGCGCTGGAAGCCAATGATCCGTAGGAGGAGTTTGCGGTGTACCATAAGGAGCTTAGCGAAGTGTTCCTGGCCAAGAGTCCACGTGACGCACCCGTAAATCAGAGTCTCCATCACCTCGGCCTTTCGCATGTGTACTTTTAGAGTGAACGGGGCATCCTCCGCATCATACAACTCCCGTTTGAACCGATTGTAGCATGCTCATGCGAGTCGGATCGGCCATTTCATCTCTGGCAGATCGTCGGTGCTTGTGACAAGACCGCCCAGGTACAAGAACTGCGTCGTCTGTCTATACCTCTGTCTTGCTGCTTCGATTACGAGCGGTGAGGTCTGGGGTGCTTGGTTCGGTGTCCACAGCAGCATGGTCTCCGTTTTCTGTTCGGATACAGTGAGGCCTGCTGCATCCAAAACGATCACAATGACGGTTATCATTTTCGCAAGGTCTTCCGCCGACTTAGACACAATGCCTGCATCGTCCGCGTACAGCATGCCTCATACTGTCTTCGTTACACAAGTTTATGGGTCAACCTTCACTCCGTCCTCCCCGAGGTCCTCCTCGAGGTGAATCAAGTCCCTCACAATATCTGGGTATTCACTGAAGCGTAGCAGCACGGCGTGTGTCACAGCAGCGAATAAGATATTCAACGGAAGCGGTGACAACCCTGTTCGTCAGCCCCAAGCACAGGTAGTCAAGACACCCAGACAATCGATGAGTTGATGATTCAGGTCGTTTATTATTATCTCCCAGCAGTGGTAGGGACAGCAGAAGTGACATTGTGCGTCATCCCATAACACCCAGATGTCAAGAATCACGTGATGCACAATATGCCAATATCCCGAACCGGCACGTAAGTGTCAAGCTAAAGAGGCACAACGAATACCCTCCCTGACTCTTTACGTAACATTTACGGACCAAGACAACAACACACAACTCCATGACCTAAACCACCCACAAACAAAAAAATCGAAAAGAAAGAGGAAACCCACCCCTGTGAGCAAAAACCTCTCACTCTCCCCACAGAGAAATATTGCAATTGTAGACGATATTACAATATATCCACGCCAATATAATAAAAACTAAGGTGAAAAGTACAATGCCAGAGATCGCGGAGAACCCCGTTCCCCCGGACAAAAGTCTCCTTTTGCACCCTACTCCCGTCATAAATTCTCAGATCGTAACGGTAATGCGAGATAGCATACGTCCTTTTTCACCTGTAAAATTAGAATTTATCTGGCGCTAAAGTTACCCGAAAAATAATAGTCGCTACCCAGTAGCTCCTAATAATCGAATAAAGAAACAATAAAATGCCGCTACTGCTTTCGACACGAACAGCTTAAGCCCTCCCAGCTATGAAAACTATTCGATCATTCGCAGAAAATATTTTATGTTCCACTTCTCTCCGATGCGAATAAGTATTCGAAAAATGATACTGTTGGCAGAACAACCAATCAACCATGAATATGCTCACCCTCCTTTATTTTGCAGGCAGTAGTCTACTGCCAAAAATGAAAGATACCTGCAATATTCAATATAATCAGTAGCCACCGCCAATACCAGCAATACGCCTCACCTCCCTTTGGTGTATCAGCGTACCCTTATTTCTCCATACCGCTACGAGTATGCATTTCATTGCTACCAGGCCCCATCTGGTCCTGTCTACACCAGAAAAACACTACAATTTTTTCAGATTTACAAAGACTGTTTGATTTGAACATGAAAATACATTTCGAAGCTACCAGGCGAAAAGGCTACGTACACCACCCAGAACGAAGAATCCCAGATGATACATCGTCTACTATCTACGGTTTCTCCGCCCTGGCCGCAAATAAATAGACCTCACGTTCGACCAAAAACAAATAATTTCGATGGACAGGTGTATCCATCGTAAAATTAAATTCACCATTCATTCCTACGAAATCACACCATGATGACCAGACCTGCCCCCTCCGCCCCGCGATGTTGCCGGACCTTGCATGAAGCTCCGGCTGACGAAATACCCAGATCTGCTCGCTTGTTGCCACCCGGACGAAACCCCATCGTTATTTGGTACTGCTGCAGACAGTCCACGATTACCCCACGCCCGTTTCCTGCCACCGCTTTTTAACAGCAGCAGAATGCACGCAGCTATTATGCCGCGCGACTTTGCCCCACCTAACACCCCCCGGTAGGGTTGCACACGGCTGGCGGCCGTGCGGCTTCTCGCGGAATTCGCATGCAGACATGAACCCTCGCTGAGCGATAATCCCATATCTGCTGCCTCCACAACCTCTGATGTGGAGTGCGTACGGCAAATAAATGTCGTACGACTTGAAGTCCCCCGCTCGCAACACACGGCGGAGGTGCCTACGGTTGTCCGCCGTAGGGCTTTTAGCTGCTGTGCCCCTAAAACGCCGTCGTCTCCACATCATCTCCGGGATCCCCCACCATCGCAAACACGGCCGCCGCCGGCGATTCATCCATGTCCGCCGGCGATGCGCACTTGCTGCTCTCGTCTCCTCTCCCACACCTTTCGCAGAGCTTTGCGGTGCGACTGTCGCTGTAGTGGCCCGCAGCCTTGCACCGGAAACACCTCCCCTTCGCTTTCCCGGCTCCACCGTGCCATCGTCGGAGCGATCCAACGATGGCGACACAGCATCCCTCCCTGCTGTATCTACGGCAGGTAGCCCCTGCTCCCTGCCGGACTTCCGCTGTGCCTTACTCTCTGAGAGCAAGGCCCTGCTCCGAGACTACGGCTCTAAGATCATCAAGTTCATCACCCATGATGAGGCTGCCTCGGTACCAACGACTCTCTAGAGTGTTCGTCAGCCCCAAGCACAGGTAGTCAAGACACCCAGACAATCGATGAGTTGATGATTCAGGTCGTTTATTATTATCTCCCAGCAGTGGTAGGGACAGCAGAAGTGACATTGTGCGTCATCCCATAACACCCAGATGTCAAGAATCACATAATGCACAATATGCCAATATCCCGAAACGGCACGTAACTGTCAAGCTAAAGAGGCACAACGAACAAACCCACATCTTTGTCGCAGTTTCTGAGTGAAGCCAAACCATTCTGAGTGTACACCGCCATCCGTACGCACATGAGCGCGCATGCCTTCGTGGAACTGGTGGATAACGTCTCTCCAACGTCGAAGGGTGCGAGCACCACCCACAACAGTTCTCGGTCGACGGAGTCATATGCTTTCTGCAGATCGATGACGCGCATGTACTAATTTTTCTAGCTCTTCCGAGTTCTTGCAGTCGGTGCACAACGAGCATGTCGACTGTTGATCGTGGTGGGCGGAAGCCGCATTGTTCCTCGGGGAGTATCCCATCGGCTTCGCAGTAGTTACTGAGGCGGGATGCAACCAGTTTCAGCAAAACTTTGCCTGAATGGACAACAAGCGAAATCCCTCGGTAGCTGTTGCAATTAGAGCGATCCTTCTGTTAATGAAGGACCTCAGTGGTCACATTTTTCCATTGCTGAGGGACGTCACTCGTTCTCCACACGTCGACAAGTAAGTTGCGAACGTACCGGATAAATTCAGGGTGGTTGAGTTTCAGTAACTCGACCGGAACGGAGTCTGATCCCACCGCTTTCAGATTTGGCATAACCCAGATTACCGCCGTTATATCATCTATGATCGGTTCATCTCCGAGCGATGGTGCCAACGGCCGTTTCGGAAATAGGGCGCTGATGGTTAGGCCAAGCTTGGGTGATTTCGTGGTCAGTAGGGTGCCGAAAAACCTCGCCCACCGTTCAAGAATGCCACCTTGTCCCTGAATAGCGTGCCATCCTCTTCCCGGATGAATCGCTTGCTCCTCGCCCTTCGATCGTCCAACCCCACCCTGCCCTTCAAGAGTTTGTCCAAACCCCGCTGGTCGTTGTCGGCGAGGAGTCTCTTCATTTCAGCAAGGTACTATTCGAAGCAGGCGTGCAACGCAGCACCAATCACCCTGCGCAGATATGCGCACGCCGCAGCGTCTTCCACGCGGGTCCGTCCTTCTTGACGCCCATTACTCGTCGGGTATCCTCCCTCGCATCCCATCCTATTTGTATTGCGGCTGAGGTTTCCGCGGTGTCGCACCACCCGGGTTTATGTGGGTGCCGTGGTGGGGGAGGTACTTCTTTCGCTACTGCATCAATAATAGCATTGGCAAAGGATTCAGCCATCTCATAGATACTCTTTGGTTGCGCGGGAAGGAAAATTAGCTTGGAGAGGATTCGCGCCACTACTCGCTGCCTGCAGCCTCCGTCGGATCGAAACTACTGCCGGTCGAGAGGTCGATTTTTTGTTTTCGTTCGTACGTGTCTATGGGGTGCGAAACGACCGCTGAGGCGGACCATCGCAAACATGATATTATAATCTGAACCCGCCTTGGCTGGGGGCGGAGGCTGGGGTGGACCTTAACATCATGCACGCCAGATTGGTGTGCTTCGCGGGTTAGGATGTAGTCAATCCGGGTTTGGTTGTTGCGGCTGCTGATGCCGTTGAACGGATGAGACAGTCCACCCTTGCAAGCGCCAAAAAACTGTGTTCGTGAGAGCGAGGTTACTGTCTGAAGCGAATGCCAGCAGTTGGATGCGGCTACTGTTGAGCTCATTACGTCCGCACGCTCCGAGCACCCTATCGTCACCACACCCTTCTGTTGTCTTTCCAGTCCGTGCATTTGAGTCTACCAGCACGAACAGGCATTCCCTCGTTGGAATCTATTCAACCGTGCGCCCTAATTTCACCGTTCCTCTCATATGTGTGTTGACATTGGCTCCTTTGGGGCATAGGCAACAACTAGGTTGACCGCAACGCTTTCACCGGTCAACGCGAAGCACATAGACATGAGGTGTTCGTCAATCAACTGGTGGGTGTAAACAGACTTACGGCATATTGTTTCCTTCACTGCCAAACCAACTCTGTAGTCCTTGCCTGCCATCCGTTTCTTCCTGCCCAGAGCAGACAATTCGGTATCCTGCTGCAGGAAACTCGGTTTTCCCAGGTCTCCTTGTTTCCTGCAGGCCAATGCAGTCATAGCCCAGTTAGTTGCAGCAGCGGGTAAATATACCAGGATGTTTTTATACGACGGATAGCTAGGTGCACTCTTTGAAGACTGAGATAGCTCGCTATTAGTAATTGCAGCCAATGACCTCTCCCCCTCAAGCATAACAGAGGTAGGCTAGTCCAGGAACCAGGCACTAAGACCTGATCAAAGCCTGGCATTTTCAAACTTGTTAACGAAAGTGGGCATAACTCGCCAAATGCTAAACGTGAGCTATCAATCTCATTTTGTTTTGCAATGTCACTCGGTGAGATGCCAGTTGATGGTACAAGACACGTGACGAAAACTCCGATCATCATATTTAGTCAATATTTGCCGTTACCCCACACCGGACGTTCCGGCGTGATCCTTGGCGTAAACGGATTGTCTCCGCGACACCTACCCCTGCTCGTGACGGCACAGTCGAAGCGCTCCTTCGATTCTAAAAACAATGGAGCGGTCAAGCTTGAAGGGTGTGCATAGGAAACATAACATTCGATTTTCTCGGCGACGACACGTTGAGAATATATGTGCGACATAGGCTGCGGCTTATTAAAAACTAGTTCGTGCGCTCATTCAAAACGGCTTGCGATGCGCTTCATATCTTCCTTAATCGTTTTTTTTTTATCCCAACTGGGGATATCCTGTTCGTTTACACTCCTAGATATTTATTTTTGTCCTCTTGACGAGCGACAGCCCATGCTTGCGAACGTTGCGTACTATTCAACACTGTACAATGTTGCGGACATCCGCGAGTAAATATGTCGCGGGAAGCCGAACCTCCGCTCGCTTGATGGGTGTGATCCCCGAGGGACGACCGCGAGCCCGTGCCCCCAGGCGCACCACATGTACCAAGATCTTGGGGCTCGAAACTGGGGATAACATCTGAGACGTTTCCTTCCTGAGGGCGAAGCCCTTGAAGTGGAATTAAAGGTACCAGTGATATCGACCGAAACATACCGTATTCTTAGAGGTACGCATGTGTCAACTGGAGCCGGGACAACTCCATTAAAAACGTTTATTTGACGAACATGATGCCGACCGACTGTATTCCCCTCAACATTGATATCACCCAGCAACAACACAGCAACCACAGCACCAGCGGTGGGACGGGGACGCGTGTCTAAAAAGAGCGTGTCCCCGTCGGACGTTCAGGCAGTGAGGGGCCTCGAGAAAGGAAAATATCACAAAGAAATCGGTGGCGTTTACACGTACGTGCATTCATTCATGATGAACAAAACAGGGTGCGCGTTGCGCCGAGCAAACTCAACAGACCAACAGATGAAGCACCTGGTGCACGGGTCAGGTACGCAGACCCGTCGCGAGTTCCTGATCGTCCGTCACTTTTACCAAGCTGTGAAATCGGAGGGGAGGAAATCATAGAAAGAGAGACCCAAATCAGGTGTACGCATCCATCCAAATACGGAAGAACTTCACATCGAGCGGCAGCGCAGCCGTGGCCGTGGGCGGTGGTGGCGTCCGCGAGCGGAAGCTGCTCTGTAGCGTGAAGCGAGGCAGGAGGGCAGGAGGACTGGCTGGCTTGAGTTCGTTCTGGCGCAGAGGAGGAAGGTGTCCAAATGTGACTACTCGACATTGATGGTTATGGCCGCTTCAGGTTATTGATATATTCTTAGGTATTCGACTGTTGCCTTGTGTGCTTGTACGTGTGGAGTGTGCTACGCATGGAACCGGTCCACTATATGTTCTCTACCGTTGGGAAAACAATAGTTCAGGGCCTGATGCCTATTTAGCTTGATTATTCCCCTGAGCTACGACCACTTTGTATGGCTCGCCAGCAGCCTCATAGGTGATGAACTGGGTGATATACGGACGCAGGTATTGGAACAGGCGGTTTGCGCGGTGTGATGGAACAACTGCTCCAAAATCGAAACGACGAGGCGCAGGCTAGACCTGGTGGACAACAACAGCAGTAGTCGTTGCCCACCGCTGGTGCACTATCGAGAGCTACTGCATCCCCATTGTCGGGAGAAGGTCCCGACGGTGATAGAAGAAGCCGGCGGAACATGTGTGTTGCCGCGGATGCTGAACACAGCGGATCGGGTTTTGACTGGAGAAGATAAGAGCGGGGTATTGCCCCGCATGATGAATCTTCGTTGTCAACTGTTGGTCTGGGTGCTACAGTACTGTACACGATTTCTAGGTCAGCCAGAGATGTATGTGCTTGTTTTTGAAGGGAGAGGAGACTATGAGGTGTTCTGTGCTCAGATGCGCGTGTACACAACGCTACAAGGTATCGATAGCATCTTTGATACCGATGCGAACGAATGTTAATGCTGGGAGAGGCGGCAATGACAAGGAGTCGCTCTTGGTTGAAGAAGTATAGGTAGCCATGTACGAGGAACAATAAATTGATGGCATGGTTTTTCTGTTGTAAGCGTTGGATTCAAACGTCCACAAATCTATGCTTCATCGTAGCACGTCTCCAAGATGGTGCCGGGAGGAGACCGTGAAGTGGTATGATCCCACGAACACTCAGAAAGGCATGTGCATGCGATAGTTACAAAACTTCACGATTTGGAAGGAAAACCCTGAAGACATGATGTGTGCTGACGAGGACTTGCGTGAACAGCTGGTCTACGCGAGAATCAGTGTGCATACAACGCTCTGCAATCGTTATTCCTAAATGCCCTCCCCGACGCCCAGTGTGCACTCGAAGTACGGGATCTGAGCCTCATACAGGTGTACGACTGAAGGGAGGTTTTGAATATTGTCCGTAGCTAGTACGAGACGCTTCATTCCTTCTTTGGACGAGTCGAAGGGCCCGTCAAACTCTCATGAAATTAGTGTGGATACAAATCTCTGCATGCATTACTCAAACATGCCGTCCCCGACGACCAGTGTGCACTCGAAGTGCGGGATCTGAGCCTCAAACAGGTGTACGGCTGAAAGGAGACTTTGAATATTGTCCGTAGCCAGTACGAGACGCTTATTTTCTACTTTGGGCAAGTCGAAGGGCCCGTCAAACTCTCATGCTCTCGTCGGAAAAAAAAAGCTCAGCAATGGTGGTGGATGTGGTTGAGGAGGGCGACAACAGCCCATCAACACAAACGCAGGAGCCGAAACCTCGAACGTGTCGTGTAACCCTACCCAGAGCTACCCGCCACTTCAGCAGCAAAAGCAACACGCAGATCTGCGACACGCGCGGCAAAGGAAGACACGAGAGAAGCAGGTGTGCATAGCCAGCGGACACGGAGAATGGGCATCGGTGGAGGATGTGCTCCCTATGGTGGGTGATCCTGACAAAGACGTCGTAAGAGAGGACGACGTGTTGAAGGATACAGCATCACCTGAAGTCCTACGGAAGGGGGGATTTAAATCTGGCGGGATATATTTACCGTACGCAGAGGCAGCAGACATGGGGGTATTGCAAAGCAAGGGGAAACATCTCTGCTCAATTCACGAGAAGCCGCGCAGCCGCCATGATGTGTTTACCCCAACCGAAGGAGGTGGGAAGCTCGCGTGATTCACTAGTAGTCGCGTAACCGCCGCTGCGGGGACTTCAGTGGCGGAGGAAGCAGGCGCAAGGGAATCGGGTGCTGTCTCCAGCAGTACTACAAAGCGAAGGAAATTATGTCCTCGCGACAGCAATTACTTCATGGTAGCAGCGGCAGCAACATCAGCAGCAGCGAGAAGATGATGGCGACGACAGACGGGTATATCGTAGGCTGGAGATTTCTACTTGATTCGACAAGATCGCGAGGTGCAGGGTTACGCCTAATCTTTCTAGTGGGAATTCTTTGGAATGGATTCATTTTTTTGACGATTGGATAAACCTGTCGGTCGAAACGAATTGAATACGTACTGTTTTTTGTCGTACAAAACGGGGATATGTCATTTGCGACTGTGTGTTTGGATTCGTTCCGAGAATCGTGAAACCGGTTTAAGTTATGTCCTGGATGGTATACGTAGATTTAGCCGCCTGATACATAGTATTTTAAAGCTGATGTTGATGTAAAAAAAATGTATTGCAAATCTGATGGTGCGTCTCCTTGGTCTAGAAAAAGCCCTCAAGTGTAATCGGGCTGAAATATATTTAATGGTTTTGTGGGATTTTCGGGAACATAGATACGCCCTGAGGGGTATATTATTTGTGGATGATGTTGGCGGATAGACGTCTGCCATTGGTGCAACGGTGTTCCCATTATTTTCAAAGATACTCGCCAGAAAGTTTCAGAACTGGATTCTTTTGAGCAGGATGCTTGAAACGGACAGTTCCAGACTTTTAGAAATCCCGGAAAACAACAATCCTGGGGCCATGTTGACAAACTCAGGCCGACCTTTAGTTCAAAGCGATGAGATTCCAAGTCCTACGCACATCCATCGACAAAATTAACGACCGCGTCATGAACTCTGAAAAGAGGGCACTTGCCATTATAGTGGCTCCGACCCACCCAGGGTCAACGTGTTCACACTATGGCCCGTGATATATGGTGGACGCTGGCCAGGCGTACGATAAACCAATTGGACGCTGGTGTGCAGAAAACAGATGACAAGTTCTCGATCCATCTTGAAAGGCGAAAAAATATAAGCTGGTTTGGGATAATAGCGTCAGACACCGCTGGCAAGCTCTCAACCCCCCTAAAACCGTTGGTCCACCTCATATATCCCAGACGGTCGTCTACACTCGTTGGCCTTGCCTGACACCAAGCGGGTTGGCTGTGGACTGAGTCCATGTCGAAATCGAATTTCTATCGGCGCGCGAGCTGATTTTCCTCAGCGTGTTGACAACTTGCAACGACAAAAAACAAATTGCGCCGCTTGCAGCCGTTTGAAAAAACATTGAGAAAAATCCCCCAATTTTTCTTCGCTTTTTGCCCCAGCCATTGTACGAAAACATCTTCGACTGTTTCTTGACGGCAATATTTTCGAAAAGACGATTTTTTAGCTTGGCGTTCCCATTGTGATACAGTATACAGTAGTAGTTATTACTAATATACCTGGTATAAATTTAATATTGCGGGCGTCTCTTGTTTGTGACTACTGTTTATTGGATGCGGAATGAGGGAGGGGATTAATAATCATTCACGATTACTTATTGTAGAGTAGGGCAATCGTTGCCTCCTGTCCCCTAGGTATTACTATTAAGTATTTTCGTAGTTTAGTGTAGTTTCGTGTTGTTGCATTGACCAATCCTGGTAATGATACAGCAGCACGGAGAGTAGACTCGTCGAACAAGGACACGCCGGTCGCGAGCGAATGATGGACGGCCGCCGCTACTTCTGTAAAAATACTCGAAATCTGTAACATAAAACAGCCTAACAAAGGGAAAGATACATCACGAGCTGATCTAAATATGTTGTGGCACAGCATAGGAAGCGTCAAAGCACATGACCACCGTTACAAGCGTTGAACGGTGCTGCATCCAATCTACGCGGGGCTGTTTACTCTTGCCCTCCCCGGAACCAGGGCCCTTAAAGCAAAGCAACGCAACCCAACCCCACCAAATATGCAGCGGCACGTTTGCTACACCAACCCCAATGCCGATGCAGAGAGGCAGATAGGGCAAAACTAATCCGATTAGAAACGGACTACATCTATATTACGCGGGGTCGCTGTCCCGTACCAACCCTGCACACAACGCCCCCCAGCGGTCGGGGTTGCAGGTGCGTTCACGCGAAACCCTGCACCCTGGATCGAACCACCGCGTATTTCGCGCCAGCCGGTAAAGCCGTCGGCTTCGCGCGCGCGACCGAAACCGAAATCGTGCTCGCGGCTGAAACCGCGCTTGCGAATGAAACAGCTATTGCGGACGAAACTGTGCTTGCGGGCCGTACTTTTTGCGCTGTTTGTCGAACCAACACTCGCGCTAGCGGGAGACGACTCCGTCCTGTATGCCGTTTTTAGCGAACCAACGCCTGCACCTGCGGTCCGGTACGTGGATGACGTGCGCATGCGCGATCTGTTCTGTTTCAAGTCAAAGACCACTCGAACGGGGTGGCGACGTCCGTGATGGTAGGAGGCAGGCAAGCCTTCTCATCACAGTGGTAGTGCTCCCTGTTAAATATTGAGATATTCGGGGGATCCGCTGGTCACCAGTAGATATTCGTTACGAAGGCAGTAACGGTATGTTCAAGAGTGAGATCCTCGAGAGATCCACTATTACGGGGGTCCATAGTTAACGGGACCAAATTTTGTTAGTAAAAATAGGAAAATATATAGGTTTTTATGTACACCATAGGTCCTGTTTGCTATGGACCCCCGTAATAGTCACCTGTAGGGGGTCATCAGGAAGTCAGAAAGGTATATACGGGATACCGACTACATTGTCGTGCATGGTGTCTACGTTATCACGTCGATTAGTTGGTCAAGTACTCGCGAAGCGGATATGCGTGTGGCACGACATTCCACCAAGTGACGTGCATATGAATGTATGATTGCTGTGTGAGTAGATACTGCAGCAGTACGGTGGTAGATATTGCTGCAAGGATGAGCAGAACAGGAGTGTTTGCATACCCTCCTGTTCACTCCTCACACCCGCAACTGAACAATTATACAGTTCATCGTACAATAATGTTTTTTCGGCCCAAGAGCGCTCATTTGAAGTGATCTACTATCGTCTATATCATCAATAGTGCTGCCCGAGCTCGTCCCACGACAACTCTATGTTTCTCTCTGAAGACCGTCATCGGTCGCCATCTGAGCGTGTATTCATCATTTCTATCACTCCTGTCAACCACGCCCAAAGGATCGTCACACGCCAAGACAGGAGCTACCTCGACGATGGGACACCAGGGTACCGGTTTGCAACGACTCCTGGAAAAACCCGCAATAGCAAATATAAGAAGCTAGGAGATGGTAGCCAAGCGGAACCCATCCGAATCGTACGAGGGCAAACAAAAAAAAATTCTTACGAATAGTACAGACGGAACCATCGGAACGTCGGTTGATCAGTGGGCGGATGAGTATGCTGCTGTGGTACTGCTGTACCATCGTACTGCTGCACTGCTGGGGGTTAAGGTGGTTTAGGTGGATTCGTGGGTTGGTTTTCGCCACATAGCGTCGCAGTATGGGCGGGTGGTCAGCAAACACGACCCAAAGCATGAGCAAGCATCAGAACATCGGTGGTGTGGGTATAAACGTATGCTGACCCCGCTGGTGTGGTAGCTATCGCACCACTAGTACAGCAGTAAGCATCAGAACATCGGCGTGTTAGTAGGCGGATTAGTTCCAAATAAGATGTGGTGGGGGTGGGGGTGGTTTGGGTGGATATGTGGGTTGGGGTATTGCTACATAGCGTTGCAGCACGTCGCCGGTGGTCAGCAAACATAACCCACATCATGAATGAGCATCGGGACGTCGATGGTGTGGGTATATACTTTTACGGGCCCCGCTGGCGTGGCAGCGGTCGCAACAATAAGTAGATCAGTAGGCATCGGAACGTCGGTAGGTTAGTGGGCGGATTAGTTCAAAATAATATGGCCATAACACCCTCGTCTGCGTTCATGGCGGCGAGACACCAAAAATGCAACGTTAACGCAGAACATATAGCTGTTTTGGTCGGAAAGAATAAGTTGGCCTTCGCCAAATAGGTTGCCGCATGTGCAGGTAGTCAGCAGACAAACCCAAAGTACCGGCAACGCGTTTGCACACCTTCTCGCAGCAGCAGCCTCCTTCCAACCCGCACGCACCAAAGGTAAAAAACGGGCGAAAGAGATGAGAGAAAAACCCGTTTTCATGCAGCATGGCCGACTAGGCTACTGCAGCAGTATTGCAGGTATTGAGGTTGCAACATATAACCACGATATACTAGTTCCACGCAACGATAAGGACACACGGTCTGGTTGCAGGGAGTGTGGTGACTGGGAAAGGCGATCTACGGGGATTCGACAACATGGTTGACGGACGAGAGCATCAACGTAACACTGCTGAATACCCCTCGCAACAACTGCTGACTAGGGGAGGTGTTAACAAGGGAGGGAGATTTACGGGGCCTCGACAACTATGGTCGACGGTCGAGAGCAACAGCTCAACACTGCTGTATACCCCTCGCAACAATGGTTGACTGGGGTTATAGCTGTACGAGAAACGGTTTTACTGGGCGTTTGGTACACCTTGTAGCAGCAGCAGCCTCCTTCCGACTCGCCCGCAGCAAGGGTCAAAAGAGGGCGAAAGAAAAAATACAATCCGTATGGCAAACAAAAATACTTGAGTAGTGCTGCAAATATTGAGGTCGCGCCTTATAACCACCAAATACTGGTTGCACGCAAGAATAAGGACACACGGTCTGATTGCAGGGAGCGTGGTAACAAGAAAGGGAAATTTACGGAAGATCGACAAGTTGTGGTTGACGGACGAGAACTACGCCATAGAATAGATCGCAAACCCCATGGAGACGAGACCTTGAAGCAAAAAGCGACCTTGCACGGCCGTTTGCGAGAGGCAGCAACGACCGCATTCACGCCGTTGGCCAATCCCGCTGAGCAAGTCATAGTTTTACAAGGTGGTCTCACCTTTGTTGCGATCCATGCGCTGTGGCCATCTTGCGCAAGATTTCGCTGCTCGTACCAACTCCGGCACAAGCGATTGTCTACGATTGTCCCGCGGGTGGGGCTGGGTCGCGTTGTTCAAAGTCGCAGGGCTCCGTTGAGTCGGAATGTTGGCCCAGACTGCTTTGATGTGTGTCCACTATAGATTTGCGCGGTAAACGCGTCAACGCCAGTAGCGGTGTACCACAAGACTTTTCGAGCATTGGAGTTTCCTTGTGACGGGAGACGGACATGTTTCGAATTTCTGCGATATAATACCCTATTAATAGGTAAACCTACGGAACCAGGTACTACTATTTCTTTTTTATTTAGATGGATGGTTGATTGTTTTTTGGCGAAGGAAAAAAGTGGGATATTCAATGCGTTGCGGGTGATCGAATAGTTTTGTAGATGGAAGGGCTTAGGTTGTTCGTTTTGATATTGGCAGCAAATTGATGTTCTGTTGTTTAGGATAGTTCGCCAGGTAAATTATTGGATAAAATAATGCGAAACACCATATCGCTTTACCGTCGCCTTCTGTGTATCTATGGCGGGAGTAGGGCGCAACACGGTGACTTTTGTGTGGAGGAACGGGATTCCTCGCGATATCTGGCATTCTGCTTTCACTTTCGCTTTCGCTTTTGCTGTGGAGGCAAGGATGTTGTAAATATTCCTGTGATTACAATAGTCTATATCGGAGTTTGCAAGCGTGTTTCGCTATTAATAGTAGGGACGGGATCCCTCTTACAGTCGTTGTTAATTTGGGCCTTGGAATTATGTCTTAGCTTTTATGTTCGGCGCTGTAATGGGACGAGACAGGAGGAGGTTAGAATGTGGCTATTAACATTGAGGGTTACGTGTTGTTTCAGGATGTTGAGGTATTATTAGATATCAGACTCATGGCTTCTGTGATTATTGGTTGTTGAGTATGCTGGGCATGAAGCCAGTCCGTTTTGTTCTCCACTGTTGGAAGACCAATAACGCACGACCTGGTACAAACACCATCGCTATCGATGTTCATCGCCCTGAGCCCGGAACAAAGAACGGTTTTTTCAAGTATTCTCCGTGAGCATCAAGGTCGCGATGTCAGTCGGCACCGGTACAGACAGGCACTAAAGCACCGCCAGGTTGCTTGGGGGAGGAGGGAAGAAACCGGAACACTGCTGTCAATGACGTGGAAGTACAAGATTGACGAATAGAAGGGCAAATGAGGGAGAAAAGTGCATGTAGCAGCCTCTGCAAAACCAGGAAAATATGATAATATCCGTTGGTTCCGAGTGATAGAAGAGGGGCTACTACCACTGCGGTATCGAAGATATCCGATTCATGATCGGAATGGAATTTGTACGATATATTGTCGAAGGGAAAACTTAATAAACTTTGCAGTAATAGTAATGGTGTGTCCACAGGTGATCTGTCAACCTCTCCCCTTCATCCCGGAGCGTGTGCGCCGTCAACGTTCGTACATTAGCTTTGTCATCACCCAAAACACGCTCGACAATAAATATTCAGGAGGATGATATCTCCCGAGACCTACCAAACGCTCAATTAATTAACCCATTCCCTGAGCTTGTGCAATGATGACGGCGTATCCGCAAGTGGTCTGTCAACCTGTGCCCCCCATTCCGGAGCATGCGTGCCGTCGAGTTTTCAACACGTGGTATTGTTGTTACCCCAAACACGAACAGCAAGGATTATTCATAAGGGTGATACCCCCCAGGACCTACTAAGCCCTCTAATCCTTCACCCCTTTCCGGAGCATGTGTAACGGCCTCGCAGTTATCATTTCTTGTGTTCGCCCCACTTCTCCCTCCCTTTCGAACATTTGTTCCGGGGTCACATAGCAAGCACTTCCCTTACATTCCCTCAATACGGTGTACGCCTTCATTAATATCGCGAGCTGAGTTGAGGAACAGATTCCCTCATGAACTCGCTCTGAATTTTGGATACACACCCTATTAGGAGTTATTTCATTTGCCATGTTGGAAAAAACAGCATGGCCTGATTTCAACTCAAAAGATTGACTTCATCAGTCGCAAAGTTAAACCTCAAACTCCACCGCGGTGACAAGTCTCCATACAATGATACGGCTGTTGGATGCCCGCTGTACAACAAATGGGATACGTCCGGTGCCATGAACAGCATGCCGTCCCTACACCCCATACCGGAACCGCAGTCGGTTCCAGTGCCGTTCACCAAAACCCGACAGTTTGGTTTTCCTATGTTTGCGTGTGTGGTAGTATCAGAAGGAATTCAGCCCTCGCTCCGAAGCACAAGAACACGTGCCTGCCCCCGCTAACACGTGCCTGGCCCCGCTGACTCGTTTCGGCACATGAACAGGTGCCATACATGCCAACGATGCACAGGTCTACTTAAATGGCAGCACCGATTTCGTGAATAATTCGGGTCAAAGAGGAGGTGAGCAATGTGCGGATAAATCGGGTGTACCTTTAGGGACCAATTGTTTTGCGGAGCTCCGTGTCGTTACAGCAGATCGAACCTCCTCGAACTATCTGAGACGTTCGTGATTATCTCTCATATCGATCCTGTCCCAGTGGTGTTGTCCATCCTCTGGAGCCTCATGTGCATTGCTTCTCGGGTATATTAAAAAGTTGTCAAATGTAGCGACAACCTGGAGCGTGATCGCAATCGTCATGGAGGTATTTCGTCTTTGCCCCTACATGTGTTTCTTATCTGCAGGAGCCATTTACACCACTGGTCAGCTTGGCATCGTTGGCAGAGTTGTGTTCACTCGCAACACGGCGTCCATTGAGGGAGGTGAGGAAGGGCGTAGCGTTTCCTGTACCCCGTGCTTTCCAAATACAGTGTCGTATTTTGAACTATGTTTAGATATCTGCTAGACAACAGCAGAATTGTTGTTGCTTTTGTGTATCCTCACACTTACTTATCGCCATGCCAGTACCTCGGACGGTCAACACTATAGAACAAAAAAAGCTTAATTTCAACTCAGTCTCCCGCCCAAAATCAAACTTCAGTACGTATTTTTCGTTCGTACATGTCGGGTGCCGTGTGCGACTCTCGAACCAACGTATGGAGAATCAAAGTACGCAGGCTTAGAATCGAAGCGTATCTTGGAACAATAATTTCCATGTCCCGAACTCTTGGGTCTACACCAGGTGGTTATAGGAATTGCGTGTTCTGCGGTTGGGCCCCGTTGGACTTTGAAAGCAACTGAAGTAGAGACGAAATGCGTGGCACGCAAACTACGGAAAAGCGAGGCAGCCGGAGAGGTATTTTTTTGCTTAGTGAAGAGAAACAGCAGCTGTTTTTGTGCGCAGGACATGATAGCCACAGCGAGAGCAAAGGTGGCGAGAGCAAAGGGAAAAAATGGAAAGAAGAACAAGAAAAAACGAACCAGAAACCAAAACACGACCAAGGACACCTAGTGTACGCGCAGCAGCGATACTGAGCTTGCGGGACGCTAGCATCTCGTGGCGAACTTTTACACCTTTGCTCTTCATACCTGGTGTATCTGTTTTTTTTAATATTAGCTGTATGCATAGCCGTCGAGTGATAGCAGCGGTGACCTCCAGGTGAACAGCATAATGCCAGCAACAAGCGTTCTATAATTGAGGAATATTAGATAAGGTTGTTTATAAAGTTATTGTTTCGCACTTCGAAGTGACACTATGCAACATTCGTCGCAGTAGTAGATCGCACGGGGATTTTTAAATACGACATTGATACCAGAACCAAAATCGGGAACGTGAGCCAATACGGGTTGGGGACATTGTAAACAATCTAGCGACGCCGCATGTTGACCCCTGAGGCTAAAACCCCTCGTACACAAGATGAACTCTTAGGGTACCGAAAGTGGGGACGCTTAGGGTGCCCGTGTGTACTTGCAATATGCCGACCGTACTCGAGACACTACAAGGCAAATGTCATGGAAACTGAGCGTAAAAATGGAAGAATATGGATAGACGCGGAAGGAAAGGCGGACGAGCAGGTAAGGCACGCTGCAAAACGGAATGATGAGGGTCGAAGACGTGGGACGTGAAAGACTGGCGTGTGGCCGTTCTAGAAGTCGTAGAGCGCAAGCACACACGAAACGAAAAGCGTACTACTTAAAAACCCATGATAATCGACGCTAGAATAGAAGTGCTAGTGTGGAGCCGTACGCCCATCCACACAATGAAACAGTTGAGGCCAAAAAAACAAGTGGAACAAGAGTGGTGATATAGAACGCGAAGGAGTCGTACCAAGCTCAAACGGGCAGTCGACAACGCGCGACCCTTTGTTCATCTCCGCCACCGAGGAGAAACAATGGACGTTGGTAGCGAAGAAATCAGGCAATGGTTCAGACGTGTTGAAGAAGCAGTAGAGCAGTACAGCGTGGGCCCGTTCCGGAGAAGGATGATGTAGCAAACCGACGAGGTCTTGAGGTACAAAATGCGCAGCAACATAGTCAAGACACCGTCGGGGGGCTCAAGGCACGGGGCGGGAGCAAGAAGAGCCGCGTTGAAGAAGCCGTAGCAACAGAAGCTAAGGCGGTTAAGAAAGTGAAGGCACCCGGCGAAACTTGGAAGTGGCCGTCTTTCTAGTTGAGGCGCACAGTCTGCCTAGTGCTGTGTTACAATCCCTGTTTTATTTGTTACCGTTTTGTTTTAGTTTGGTGTTTGGCCCTATTCCCTGCCAAGTCGATGTTACCCCCCCTCCGTACCCTGCCATTCTGCGTCGGCTGCGTCGCCTCATTGTTGCACTGTGTTGTGCTCCCTTTTTTCAGATTCTTTGTTTTCTGGCGGTCTGTATTTGTCGTCTTTGTGCCGGCTGTCTCGTCCTTGACCAGCCAACTGGACATAGGATTGCTCGGTTTTTGTTGTTGGCTTGTGGTCTTACTCTCTGCTTGCCTTCTTCCCCTCGGTGTGGTCTTCTTGCGACGTCCTTGTGTTGGTCCATCAGCGGACGTATCATAGGACTGATCGTACCAACCAACTGTCCTCGTGACTCGGCCTAAGCCTTGTGCGCATGTTCGCTTCGTTTTTCTTTCTCCTCTTTTATACTCTTTTTTTCGTTTCTTTCTGTTACCTCATGTTTTTCTTTTGATCATTTTCTTATTTTTTTTTCGAGTGGAAATATAGTACTCTGGATATGTTGATCTGTGTTATTTGGTTGCAGGTGACTTGAGATGGTGTACCACACCTCTTCAGCACCGTTTCACTCACGGCGTGGTACGCTACTGCCGTGAGCACTACTTCATACTTGATTGGTTTCTCCCATCCGATTCAGTTTAGTTGCAGCCTGTTTGGTGCTAACAGTAAGGTTATCAGGGAAGTGAGCTATTGTGACAACATCTTCATGAGGATGGTTACATGGGGCCGGTGATACCCTTTTCTTCCCATTCTGCAAGCGATATTGTGTATGTCCGCTCGACTATCGTTGAAGTCGTTCACCGTGATCATCGCCCTGGGCGGTAACCGAAGGAATCCTTGCATTGACATCTTACAACTACCGGATGCTTGCTCCATCCGCAGGTGCTCTTTGGGCAAGAGATTCGGAAGTCAATATTGCTGGCCGGGCTATTTTCACTCGCAACACGGCGTTTGCGGATGGCGGTAAGAAAGGGTGCGGGATGCATCGTAGGTACCGTTTCAAATGTACTTTTGATTTTAGGTATGAAGTGGCCAGCCAATTAGTATGTTTTACATTTGCAATCAGACTTGCTGCTGATGGTGACTTTGTCTGTTGTAGTGGCCCTTGGTGCTGTTTTGGCGGATGTCCGGATCGAGTGCTAGCTCTGTAGTATCGACGTCGTCTCAAGATAGGCTCTCACAATTTTAAAGGGGGTGGTCTATAAGGGGCATTTGCAGATGCGACTGACGATGCTGATGAATCGCGGCAGATAATCGAAGGGAGGCTTGCGCTGTTAGCCGAGGTTAGCCACTATCTGCAACACTTTCCGATCCGGAGATGTGATAAAAGAGATTTCCCTCCAAGACCCGTCGTACTGACTTTCGGTGGAGTCGAAAAGTTAAGTTAGACATTGTGCGAGAGGGATGCTTCACACAGCTCCAGCGACATACACGAAATTATGCGGAGCCGGTGAAACATCCAGCAAACTCCGACAACCCGTTACTCTCGTTGGTAAGCGCTTGGGGCTCCCGACTTCCTGCAATTCACGCGGACGGCACTATTTGTGACGCACATGAAATGAGCGCCGCGCTGCTTTGCAACCGCACCACGTCGTGCTGATACGCCTTGGTACTCGTTGTAGACCACGTTTCGGATAAGCTACTGCTACGGAGAGAAATACCTAGATCATGAACACGACCCTCGACGGAAGTGATAGAGACATGTAGTTTTCAGTTCGACCACCGAACACATGCGACAAAGACACGATATCGTATACCAGGTGGATTGTTCACTCCGTATGGTCGTCCATCGTATCTGGTAATTTAAGGCACAACACGTAGGGACTTTAAGGGTCCATTTTGCGAAACCTCCGCGATTTTCGTTTGCAAACGTTGACTGTCTAAAGCGGCTACACGCATAATTTGACGCGAGTCGGCGAGGGAAGCAAATGGTGAACTCCACCCACGATAATGGTGAACTGCATCGGGCAGGGGGGGGGTGGTATCCTCGCTATGTGACCTCGCATCAAGTTCCTGAAAGGGCTGGAGCTGGAGAAGTACGAAAATGTAGTAGCTGGGGTACACGTTTTCTTGTTCATGCTGGCGCGAGCAAGCAGTAGCGCTTTTTTACGTCATTCTTAGTCCACGGTAGGCGCATTATTATGTTGATGAGTTGAGGAAGACGATTGTTGTAAGTACCGTCCCTGAGACTGCGTTCATGACACACAATATCGTGTGATGGCGAAAATTGTCAAACCAACCAAGAAAGGCGAGAAACCAGCCGTCGATTTGAAAACCATAACAGACACCTCAACTCTGCGTCTCAAATATGGTTCAGCGCTATCGTACGGTAGAGATCTGTGTTGGCGGCTTTCTCGAGCAAGGCATACTGGCCCCTTGTCAGCCAAGAACAATCCTTCCACGCAATTTGACTCTGAAAATTTTGAGAGTGTTACCATCTGGGCACATGTCTGGTCCTCTCATAGTGGGCGCGAGAGTCCACACGTGTCCGATGTTGTCGTTACAAGTTCGTTAGCTCAACAGTTAACCCTAACGTCTTATATCGGTGGGTGCGTGCTGACCGGATTTTCGGGTTAGCAAACATAAAGAGCATAACATTAAGCATGCAGCCGATATACTGTTTGGTGGACCGCAACCAAGCAAAATTAAAAACGCGCTTTAGATTTGCGTTTCGCGTGGATTGAAACAGGAATCAACGCCTCGTCTCGAGATCGAAACCGCAGCAACAAGGTTTGTATCAAATAAGACGTTCAGTTGACCATTGGCGATACGATCAACGGTCCCTTGTAGCCGCCGGATTTCCGTTGAGACGAAACTCATCTGGTTGATGATGACACGTACTCATCTAACGACAAAATCCTCGTGAAAAACGAAATCCGCACTTATGAGCGACATCTTGGAATCAAACAAACGTTATTAAACAACGCGACTACTAATGTCAGTCAACCAGAGGAGCCTCCCTCGCGTGTATGTACATCAAGATTAATGCAGGTCCTCTTCAAAATAGGTCAACATATACCTGTAGACATCTTGGTAACAAGGCTACTGACAATACACCAAGATATATACCTTGCCAACCCCCCGTACGTGGACAGGTTGCGAATAACCAAGCCCCATTACAAGGTAGGATGCACCATGTGAGGGTAGGCACGAGTACAAAACAGCGTGAATACAAACGTGCGGTGCGTACCACAATGATGGTGCCATTAGTAGCAACCTCCGGCGGGTGCTCAATGTCATAACGAACGAGGCTTTAGTTGCCAAGAAAGCTCCACTGCAAGGTAGAATTCACCTATCTATGACAACGTCTTCAGGGGGCTTGCGCATGCCAATAGATTGGTGCCGTTTAGCTACGGCTTAACCTGTGCTGCGTTTTGTTGGGGAAGGCGACAACCCACTTTCAATGCACACCTGCATTGTACCCATGCTCGCAGGTGCCATATATGGTTTGGGCGGCAATTTCAGCATAACCGGAATCGAAGAACGTGCGGACATTTGCTCAGGTGGAAAGAGTAGGTTGGAGTACGGCACAGTAGTGGCCGTCGACCCACTCTAGTTTCATCGTTCATGCGCGTATAGTTCACCTCTCCGTTTCGGTGAAATTAATGTATATATATCATTGTTCACGTTATTGATGCTATTTGATCGATACACTACAGTAGTACACTGCTGTACTCTGAAAAATAGGATCGGACGCTCTCACACATGGGATGAACTCCTCGCGCTCATGGTGAAGGGACCAATTCCACGAATTCGTTTGTTGGCGATTTGCTGGTATAAGTATCTCACCTCGCATGTAGATGTTTTTGTCGATTTGCTGGTATAAGGAATATGTTTTTGCCTACACAGTTGTAACGCGCCAAGATAGCTGCGGCCGGCACGTTCGTTGCTATTCCTACAAATAGAGCTTCACAACCCTACAGGCAACACACAGGAGTGCATACTACAGTGCATACGCCTGAGATTTGTTAGAGGGTACTCGCATATTCTTCCAAGTACCGTACAGATGTTATCACCTTTGTGGAATTTAATCATGTCTGAACGTATTAGCCCTGGACAAAGTGCATAGGCCCTTCCGTCACACATGTTCAGGAATAGTCATAGTTGTCCCGGTCGAACCTCGCTTAAACATCGATTTTGACGTGTTGCAGGTGCCCTTTACTCCGACGCGGGTACCGAAAACCCAGCTACCCGGAGCGTAGCATTCATAGCAAATTCCGCGGCCGGGCTCGGAGGTGCCGTGCTTGTCGAAAGTCCTGCCCTACTTCAAGTCAGCTGTGCAACATTCAGGGCAAACCAAGCCGCGCTGGGCGGTGCTGTTTATTTAACTGCCGTGGACGACAAAGAAACAGCGTTCAGCGTGTGTGATTTCGACGGCAACCATGCCAACGACGGGGGAGCGTTATACCTGTATACAGGCCCTGGGGTTGACGTCGTTACCGAGACTGTCTTCAAAAACA
Organism: Macrocystis pyrifera; assembly: GCA_031763025.1. Lineage (NCBI taxonomy): Eukaryota > Phaeophyceae > Laminariales > Laminariaceae > Macrocystis > Macrocystis pyrifera. The sequence continues at coordinate 13,585,799 of JASSKH010000016.1, read as the reverse complement.
ATTTTGCAAGTAAGTTAACCAGATTCTCCCAACTATAATGAGTAATTTGTCGCACATAGACACTTGAGTGGAAGAGGTATTCCTGGGGCACTTGACCGAAAAAGTACCAATGACGTATTTCCCAAAACTATGACTCTACTGCTGCTGCGCTGGACCAGTAGGTTGTCCGAGCACGTCATACTTTGGATTGTGGCCCAACAAAATAATAGACACTTTTGTCAACGACAATACGTTTGCGACCTGTGACCTATGGCCTCTGCCAGATGATATCAGCAAGAGGGCTTCCAGCGAGGGACTCCACCAGTCTCGCTGGCCTCGCACTCAGTAAGTCTTGTTCTTAGAGCTTGTATTATCACGGGACCATACGGAGTGTAGGTGGTGATAGACCAATAGCATCTGGGCCAACAGTGGACTATATTTCTCGATTTGTCCCTTCGTTCCTCGCATCACAATGGATTAGGTGTCTCAGGAGGAGCGATTTTCCATACCGGATCTCTACATGTTGTCAGCAGTAATTTTTTGGAGAATAAGGCGGGCATTGAAGGCGCTGCGGTTATGAGCATCGGCTTCTTGGAAAATATTTCAAACGTTTCGTTTCTGGGCAACACGTACTACTGTGGTGCCGGAGAGTACGGCTACACCGTCGAGAGCGAGGTGAGGCAGCAAAAGTGAGATAAGGGGGGTAGGAGAGGGTATACACGTAGTTTCAGTGGAAATCAGACCTGTACGAAGTGTGCCGAACCTTGTGTATGTTGTTTTGGTGGTTCATTGAGGTGCTTGTAGTATGGACCATTAATTATTTGTAGACTGTGTTGCCTTCGAAGGTTGCGCTACATGCCTAACAGTTGAATGAGTATCCATCAACACAACGCGGTGTGTCAGTGTATGGGCGCCTCGAACTGGCTCCAAACCGAATAAAATCATTCTTGGTGTTCCAAACGAATACGCGGAGAGGCTTACAACATATCGAAGTGCTTGTTTCCTCGAAGTGTTGCCGTTGGACCCTGGAATTGTGCACTCATCACTCCAAAGATCAACTGATGTTCCTCTCCCTTGAAACACAACAGGAGTATTTCTGCAGCCCTTGCTTCGATGAAGTCTGTTCGCGATGTTCAACCGATGGCGATGATGTCACACAATTCGAACGAGTTCGAACAGGCGGTCTTCCGGTCTGCGCAGAGCCACCCTCTGGCGCTACTGCTTCTTCAAAGGGCGAAACGGTCGAGAGTCTAACCCTCGAGAAAGGCTACTACCGTACCTCGAGCCAGAGCCATGATGTTCGCAAGTGCTACCACGAAAATGCCTGTCTCGGTGGAATCGACAGCGCCAAGTACTGCGCATCTGGCTACGAGGGTCCTTGTGAGAACGATAATGTGGATTCAGTCTCTATTATTTGATGTATTGGCAAACTACAGGATATCAGGTCCCACGGCGTGTTTTCTCCCGTCGTTATAAATGGTCAATTAGTGCGCATTTGGAGGGTGGGATTATTGCCTGCCGTGTATAGTATTTGTTTCCGTAACACGCCTACATGACATTGATATTCATATCATAATCCCTCCTCTGACTTTCTGGGGGCCTACTGCACGTATTCCTGGAGTATCGAGAGACCTGTTCAATGTACGCCCTGGCCATGTACACGTTCCATATTACACTAATGACATAAAAATAATGCGTTTCTAGTGCACAATTCGTGTGAACGAGTATGAGTGATGATAGCTTCCGAGAATACCACATATCCTCCGAGCCTTCTGCCTCTCAACAAAGCAATAAACGGCCGGTTTGAGGGCACAAACCACACATTTTAGAACACAGTTAACACGAGCAACGGCGGAGTCTCTGCCACACTGCCGTCTTGCGCTGTACACGCTCAATGTTTACACCGGCGTGCTTAACGATGCAGTGTCACGTCGCGGTCAGCGACGTCAAAGCTAAATATAAATAATATGAACCAACACGCCTGTTCATCTCTCGCAACAAATTACGTATTACTCTTGGTTCGGCCCCGATTACACATAGTTGACAAAGGCATTCATACGGGAGATACAAGATCTGTCTCAAAAACTAGGTTTAGGATCGAAGTTTCCGTAAAAAACGTCGAGGAAATATCTTCTCAAGCAGGAGAAGCCGGCAAAGGACATAAACGTTATTCAGGCAGAGCAAGGAGTGTAACCCTACCGCAGTTCTGGATAGACCTGGGACGAAGGGCGGGATGGCGTTGAACCATTCGGTAGCTTGATGCCCCGGGAAAAAGAACAGTAGGAGACCCTGGATGATGAAGGCATCGTATGGAAATGTGTTTTCTGAAAAACGATGCATGCCATATACCTGGTAGGCGGATACGGTGTTGGGCGTGCCGGTCATCCGGCTGTCCCTCTCAAGCCATAAAAATTGAAAGAATCAACGCAGTTCAATCGAATTCACAAGACATCCACTTTCGTTCTCGGCCAATGCATCGCCTCGATACTTTACCGTCGGTCGCAAACGTTTAGTCACTGCCGGGTCATACCGAGAGGAGGGCTTGTCCGTCGAGGTTATGCCCCGAATGTTCAAACGAGGTAGATAAGCAATATCAACGCCTGGCCCCATCGGTACGGTAGTACTTTCCCCCACGAACAGCATGAAGAAAGCGATGTCTGCTCAGGTAAAGCAGCACGGAAGGAAAACACTAAAATTAGAAGAGCGGCGGTCCCAACGCCCTGAACGAACCCGGAATGCGGGCCGCCAACCTCGACCCGTGTATCTGCAATGGCAACGCCAAATTGTGCTCGGCTTATCATGCTCTTGGAACTTCAACTCGACGATGTTGGTGTGACTTTAGTAGAATACGCATCAACTGAACGTGGACAGGGGCGAATATTACACGGTTCCATTTGCGACAGTGTACCGAGTATGTGACCGCCAGAGTTCCCACAATATCCGGAGAAATTTGCTAGATGATGTTTCTAATCTATTTTCAACTCAAGATCATTTTCATCAACGGCAACCGAGTAATTGTTTCAAAACCTGCAGTGAAGGAAAACTGAACGATCTGCCCGAGACAAGTATTTTGGAAACCATGACTGCGTTATCACCGTAATAAATGCATCATGAAGAACAGCGAACGACATCATAACACGGGTCCACGCGTTGACCTTGCCTAACTCTCACGGCGCACAGTAGTCGACACAAGCATTCTCCAAGAATACATTAGGTGGCGTAGTCGTGCTAAATCGCCTTCCAGAATAGTTCAAGTGCTTGCGGTCACAAACCACCAGTCCAAAGGCAGTCGTAGAACGTTTACCTCTTATTCTCACAAGCACGTAATTGCGCGCTCGCTCGATAGCAAATGTATTTTTTTTAATACATATTTACATCATACACAATAGCTAATCCTCAGACCTTCGCTTTCCGATCCTCTACAGGTATCCCGTCACACGTTGTGAGGTTCGCGGATAGGCCAAGAGGGGTTCGGGCCAACGCTCAGGGCACGTTTGTTTCTAGCGTATGTTTCAAACTTTATATCTGTCCTAGCCCGACATCGCCTACTGATAGCTCGAGTGTTTTACAAGCTGCAATATACTGCTCCCTATGATGCGTTCTCTGGGTCGCCTCCTCTACAAAACGTGTCGTATAGCGCCCAACCAAACAAACGTCTCCCCATTACCTGTTCCAGATTGTGCGGTTTGTGCCCAAGGATTTGCGCCAGGAGTTGGCTACAGCTGTCGTGAGTGTTCCGGCGGTACCAAGCAATCCTCTGTTGGGCTTGCCATTGCAGTGGCTTTGGCTGTGCTACTTGTGGTGGCTCTGCTATTTGCGCATCTAGGGAACGTGGTGCATGATGGAGCAGAAGAGAACATGGAAGCAGCACGTGGAGTTTGCTGGAAGAAATGCTGGTCTTGCCTATTCTACCTAGGAAACGCAATGCCTCTCACGGCGATCAAAATCGTCGTTACCGTATGGCAGATCATTTATCAGGTATACCCTATCCCTAGGGATATGCTTGCAGACAACTGTTAGACTCGTGATGTCACATGCACTACTAAGTGATCTGCCGAACGGAAGCGTTTTTGGAAAGTAGGCGTTTGCATATAGACCGAGGTTGCTTGCAATTTGTTCGAGGACCATGCTGACACACACTGTATACAAGACGAATAGAACTAACCCTAACTCTATCCCTCAGCCCAAGCCAATCAGAGAAACATCTCGAACGCGTGGTAGCCTGTATTGTCTTGAACATCATTCCGAGAATATCCATAGGTTCCTCGTCATGCTCGAGTACCCTTCGATCTTTGTCACCTGGGAGAAAACCGTTTTTTACACAGACTGCTTGGCCGATTAGAATTAGAGATGAGACACAGGGTAGGTTCAGTCGTCATTATACACACAGTATAGTGGAGATAATTTTCTACGGATCAAGAAGTCATGCACTGCGCTGGAACTGGTAAAATAACACCTACGTCAGACATTGCTGCTGACGTTGTCGGTACGATATGCTGGTGCGGACACCTACAGGTTTACCCCAACACATGCCAAGCTATCAGTTGTCCTCGCCGTAATATTGAAGGCTTGGTAAAGGTCTTTCCTCCACTGCCGTTTAGATCTGAGCATGGGTTAAAGTATATTTTATTCATCGCTGGCCGCTTGTTGTAAACGATTGCCTATAATGGGAGAGAGGATTAGACGGCCACGGGTGTTTTGTAAACACGGACTGAGGCCCTTCGTTCGCCCCACATATTGTCACCGTTGCTCCCGAATTTTCCTGCTGTTAGTTTGACGCCATCGCGGGGGGCGTCTACCCTGAGCTGTACAAAAAATTCGTTTCCAAGCTCAGCCCGGTCAACCTGGACATGGACTTCGTTTTATCGTACTCCTGCATTATCGACACTGACTTTTACGACCACCTTCTGGTCGTGACGATCGTGCCGCCACTGGTGCTCGTGTTATTGACGGGAAGTTACATGTTGGCGAAGAGCAGAAACAGTAGTTCTGCGTCCGCAGTGCGTGCAGTCCTGCACAAGCATCAAGCTGCGGCTATATTTGTTGCGTTCCTAGTCTACTCTCCAGTTTCGTACAAGATTTTCCAGACATTTCCCTGCGATGAACTAGACGATGGGAATACTTACCTTCGGGCGGACTACAGTATTAGTTGCTTGACACCTCGTCACGCCTGGTACGAGACGTACGCGTTGACCATGGTGGCTGTCTACCCTGTTGGCATAGCGGCTGTATTTGCCTGGTTGTTAGTTCGCCACCGACGTGATCTCGTTAAGTCCAACCGAGAAACACTGGCACACTTGAGGCCGATCAACGGAGTGTGGGCGGCGTACAAGCCGTCTCGATACTACTTCGAGGTTATAGAGTGCGGCCGTCGAGTCGCTCTGATCGCCATCGCGGCGTTCATCCCTCACACCAGCAAGGCACAAATATCCATTGCCTTTCTGTTTGCGGTGGTGTTCGTGTTCATTTCGGAGGATATCGCTCCTTTCGAAAATAGCTCAGATGTTGGCCTTTACCGTTGGGGAAACGGCATTATTGTCACCAGCCTTTACGTAGCACTACTCATGATGATTGACATCGGCCACGATACGACACAGGCTGAGCTGGCACTTTCGGGTGTGCTTATCGCAGCAAATGTGGTCATGGTAGTCACAGTGGTGATTCAGACAGCCCTGCTGGTTAAAGATGGGCGTAGGGGAAGGGGGATAGGACCTGTTCGCCGTGCACGGCAGGCGTCACGAACGTAGGTTCGCAAACTGAGCACCTGGCAGGGGGTAGGCTGGCAATGTGGTTGCGGCATCGCATGTATATACTTGGTGAACGATGGGTTCGTCCGGTGTTCGGAGTGCTCACGTACTCGGTGCATGGATTCATCTGTAACGGTATTTGGGAGTCCACACAGAAAGTATTCGTGTTTCTGTGCAACGGGTTGTGACATGTTTTGTCCGCCACTTCTTGCCAACATGCTTGACTCGCTGTTTTTTCCCCCTTTCTTCCTTGTCTTGTGTGTCGTAAGTGAATAATATATATATATATATATATATATATATACCCTGCGAGGCTTTTATGAACTGACAGGTTTGGCCTATCATATCAGTGGGTGCACCGAACATGCTAGCGTCTGTTCCAATTGGACGCGCTTGTTAATTGGGGCTCGCTGAGAGATATACATGTTTCGGCTCTGTGCGAGATGGCCACAATCGGCACGGGCGAGATCTGATGCAGGAGGTGTCAGCGCACTGGTCACGCCCTACCGCCGTGTAGGACGGTTGTGAAACTCATGGACGCTCCGGCCCCGCCGCTCCTTACCTACGTTGACGCTGGAAATATATCCTCCTGGCTACCACTACATCGCTTACAGTCGTGACCTCACCGGTGCCGAGCTGGCATCCCTGCCACCGCAGTAGTGGGTCGCAGATCGGAGACAACGACAACTGGAACACCAACACCAGAAGCAGCAGCAGCAAAAACATCAGCAGGAAGAGCAGCAGTGGCTCGAGCAACAGTTTTAACAACAACAGCAATACAAGCAGCAGCTCAAGAAGCAATGGCAGCAACTCGAGCAGCAGTGGCTCGACCAGGAGCAGCAACGGCAGCAGTTCCTCCAGCGCGTGCAGCAGAAGCAGCAGCCGCAGCAGCGGCAGCCTTTTGGGGCGACTGTGGCCGCGGGAGGTGCAAAAGGGCAGTTCCCATGCCAGTATATTTCTTCTTTTTTTACGCCTCCTGCGGAACGCCGGGCAGATATTTTCTCAAAAACTACCGTGTGGAAATGAGATTTGTTTTTTTATCAGCGGTATGTTTTTGATGACTGCTGTATCTTACCCTCCCCCTGACGCCCACCCCCCCCCGCCTTGCGCGTTGTTGACGTTAACCTGTTTATGAGTGAATCAGCGGTTGGCAGAGTATGCGATGAGCGTCAGAGGTAGCGTTGCGGTAGCCTACCGCCATGCCCGCGCGAGTGTAGCTATACGTACTGCTGTGCTGTTTTCTTTGCGTTGATATTATTTGAGCAGGACATGAATGACGAGGAGATTCAGTTTTGGTCGTGTGCTTGATCCCTATTTGATGATCCTCGAAATTAAGACTTTAGCACTAAACCAAGTCATTTGTGGTAACATACGAGTGCATTACGTGCCGTTCTGTTGGTTGATGGCACGACAATTGATAGCTGAACGGGTCATTTCTGGAATTCTGTTTTCTAGCCAATGATACTGATACGTACATACGCGGCCGCAGCAACAGGCGGCAGTACGGAGTTGTTTTATGCGTATGTCATAGGTAACAATCTGGCATGCTCCGTCCCGGCATTGTCGCGATTCGAGGGCCTATAGTCATGAGACAAGAGTGTCATGCATGACATCGAGTACCTACCCCCCCCCCCTCCCCCCCTGCTGTGTGCAATGCCAAGTACGGGCATATGGGGGGCCATCCAGTGTTACACTATACCAGTACTGGGTTTCTCAAGTTTATGGATTTCCTGAGTTGAGAAGTCGATCGTGATTCATGAGTGATTCTTTTCATCCCGTTCGGTGGGGGCCGGAAGACTGCTGTAGCAGCAACGACGCTGTTTTACTAAATAACGTACGCAATGCGGAACTGAACTCTGCTGTAGACGAGGTCGACCGCACTAAACTGGGGCGTTAATTCAGGGACGAAAGTCTGCGTTTTCGTTGCCGTCTGACTGGATTTAGTGTATCCCCTGTAGCGAGGCTACATCGGATTGGTGTTTGATTGAGATGGAGAGTCTGACAAAAAACAATGACTAAAGTACTATATAAATGATACAATGAGTTGTTTTTTTTATTATTCCGAAATTTTCAAGAGTTGCTTCGTGCGTTTTTCTGAGCTTGGGGGGTAGGTTGTTTCAGTTAAGATTTGAGGAGTTGATTTTTATTTTTATCCGATTTTTTATTTTTTTGGTTTTGAGCAGCTGCTCTTGGTACTATTTTTTAGATGTGAAGATTAGTTTTTTATTTTGCACTTTGCTTTCGAAGTTGTATTATATTCATGCGCAACCCCCCGCCCGGAAAGGGGGGTTGGAGAAGGGGTGACCCCCCCGGTGCTGCCCCAACGGCAACCCCGCGCTAACATCCGTATACTCGAGTCAACTCCCAACCCAACTGGCGATACAGAACTCTCGACGCCAGTCTACCAAGCCGCTATCAGAAAAGCCGTTTCTGACAAATAACTCGAGAAGCCACACCAAGTACAAGATAACCTCACACGTGAGAAAATCGACACGCACTTGTACCAGGCATACACAAATAACACAAGTACATTTAAACTCACAATGCACTTCAATGTTAATATACGGATAACCCCCTTCTCCGATACTTTCAGATTGCGCGCAAAATCCGAGCCGATGCAACACCACGTCAACGCCACGTTTACTTTTATCAACTATAATAGTATGATAAAAAGAAACCCCACTTGCATCGAACCATACCAAACGCCAAATAAGGCGGCTAGCCCACGCCGCCACTCGCGCAATCTACGACACCCGGTCGCACAATCAGCGAAATTACCGTGTACGTATAACATACAGCAACAAACGCAAACGTTACTGCGACTATTGAACTCCCCCCCACTGACTCCCTCAAAAGCACGGGCGGGTGGGTGGGAACTCAAACTAGTCTGACACCTTGGACCTGTAGCTCTGCCTCCGCTTCACTGCGCTGATACGTGTAGGTTGCGGCTACGTACCAGACAAGGTGTGTTTACCAATGGCTGCGATTCATGCTACCATGAATCACCGCAGTCATCTGATTGGCTTGAACTTCTTACGTACGTACAAAACTCACATTCTCTCATTCTTCCGAGAATATTCTGCTTTGCACTTTGCTTTCGAAGTTGTATTATATTCATGCGCAACCCCCCGCCCGGAAAGGGGGGTTGGAGAAGTGGTGACCCCCCCGGGGCTGCCCCAACGGCAACCCCGCGCTAATATCCGTATACTCGAGTCAACTCCCAACCCAACTGGCGATACAGAACTCTCGACGCCAGCCTCCTGCTTACTGATGTATTCTTACGACCCCTTCCCCCTCCCACTTGCAATCTCGTAGGGAACGCATGTGATAACACACTTCACCATTATTGACATCTGCCTATTCACCTCTAAGAGTGAATTAACTCGCCCCCACTCAGTGCCCTGGCCCGGCTGGATCCCAGCGCTCATCCCTTCCTGGGTCATAACCACCGTTACCCAACTGGCATCCTTTCCGTGACTGCGAACATACGCCTTGTACGCATCGGACGCCCATCGGCCCTCACGCTGCAACACCTTTGGTGGATCAACCCGCTCCCGCCCAGGTCCGGCGGGATCCCATTGTCACGACCCTCCTAAGCCACTCCGTTTGCTATCCAGATGGCGTCCTGCCCCGTGGCGAAACACGTCCATCAACCTCCGGGCTGCAACCCCTCTGGTACAGCTCCCCCTTTCGATGAGTTCGTTGCACCTCCAATCCTCGGGAGTGCCGAGCGTACTCGTGCGCACACTCCCGCCAACGCAACCACTCGTCGCTGGGTTATCGGCCATTGAAGCGGAGTCCGCATAGAGCATCCGCCGCTGCAGACGCAGCATGTAACGAGGGGTCCGGCGAGGAAAAACAAAGTAGTAACAAGACATACACGCGAACGTGCGAAGGTGCGCAACGAACCCACACCCGAACACACGTAGAAGCAGCCCCTTTCCCAAGCAGGTCACCTTTCGACTCACGAAACCACACCTCAACGCGGGCTGCACTGCGCTGTAAGTTGAACGGTTTCGCGATTGAGGTCAACATCAGTCCGTCGCACACGGACGGTATAAACAGCCCAACTCGCAGAACACAAGGGGAAAAAGTAACCAGGTGGAAACAAAAAGAAAAAACCACCTGGGAAAAACATTGCCCAAGAATGCTCGCGGATCAGGACATAAAATCACTGACTGACTGAAAAAAACACACCTTCCCCGCCCATGAACGGGTGCTGCGCACACACACTGCAACAGCACTCAAACCAACGTGTGGCTCACTTCCCCAGACGAACGACACACGAAATAAGGGCGACGAAGTCAACAAGTTGCGACACTTGCTTCGCTGAAGCAGATGCACACACTGCAACAGGACACTGCCTCCCCCTGTGGACGGGTGTTACGCATACGAAGAAACACCAAGATGCGACACATGCTTCGCTGAAGCAGACGCACACACTGCAACAGCACACCGTCCCACCTTCTAGGCGGCTGTTACGCATACGAAGAAACAGGTACCCATGAAATCCGCGGCGGCGGAGATACGCGGTGTACCCGTGGACACCACGAAACGCGTTGCGAAGAACCTCCCCTGATGACCGGCACACGGACATGCGCGAGGAAGCCGACGAGTTGCGACGCCTGCGCGGCGCTGAACCAGATGCACACACTGCAACGGCACACAGTCCAACGTGTAGCACATGCTTCCCCGGACGAACGGCAAACAAAACATGCATGAGGAAGCCGACGAGTTGAGACATCTGCAAATATCTGACATGCAGCGCTGAAGCACACCCACACACTGCAACAGCACCCGGTCTAACCTGTGGCAAACGCTTCCGCGAATGAACGCCACATGAAACACGGACGAGGGCGCCAACAAACGCGACGCCTGCATCGCTGAAGCAGGCGCACACGCTGAAGCAGGCGCACACGCTGCGACAGCACACCGTCCCCCCTGTGGACGGGTGGTACGCCGACGAAGAAACGAGAACCGACGCAATTCGCTTTGGCGGCGATGCGCGGTGTGCCCGCGGAGGTCACCAAACATATCGCGAAAAACTTCCCCCGGATGAACAGCTAACGAAACATGTACGAGGAAGCCGACGAGTCGCGACACCTGTAGCGCTGGAGCAGATGCACATTCTGCAACAGCACACAGTCCAACTTGTGCCACATGCTTCCCCGGATGAACGGCACACGAAACATGGACGGGGGAGCCAAAGAGTTGCGACACCTGCTTTCGCTGAAACAGACGTACGCACTACCATAGCACACGGTCCAACGTGTGGCACACGCTCCCCCGGATGAACGGCACACGAAACATGGACGGGGGAGCCAAAGAGTTGCGACACCTGCTTCGCTGAAACAGACGTACGCACTACCATAGCACACGGTCCAACGTGTGGCACACGCTCCCCCGGATGAACGACAAACGCACACGAAACATGGACGCGTAGCGCTGGAGCAGATGCACATGCTGCATCAGCACACTGTCCAACTTGTGACACATGCTTCCCCGGATGAACGGCCCACGAAGCACGGACGGGGAGCCAAAGAGTGACACTTGCTTCGCTGATGACACATGTTTCCCCGGATGAACGGCCCACGAAACACGGACGGGGAGCCAAAGAGTGACACTTGCTTCGCTGAAACAGACGTACGCACTGCAATAGCACACGGTCCAACTTGTGGCACACGCTTCCCCGGATTCCCGGATGAACGGTACACGAAACACGGACGGGGAGCCAAAGAGTGACACCTGCTTCGCTGAAGCAGACGTACGCACTGCAATAGCACACGGTCCAACTTGTGGCACACGCTTCCCCGGATAAACGGCACACGAAACACGGACGGGGAACCAAAGAGTGACACCTGCTTCGCTGAAACAGACGTACGCACTGCAATAGCACACGGTCCAACTTGTGGCACACGCCTCCCCAGATGAGCGGCATACGAAACACGGACGGGGAGCCCAAGAGTGACATCTGCTTCGCTGAAACAGACGTACGCACTGCAATAGCACACGGTCCAACTTGTGGCACACGCTTCCCCGGATAAACGGCACACGAAACACGGACGGGGAGCCAAAGAGTGACACCTGCTTCGCTGAAACAGACGTACGCACTGCAATAGCACACGGTCCAACTTGTGGCGCACGCCTCCCCGGATGAACGGCACACGAAACACGGACGGAGAAGCAAAGAGTGACACCTGCTTCGCTGAAGCAGACGTACGCACTGCGATAGCACACGGTCCAACTTGTGGCACACGCTTCCCCGGATGAACGGCACACGAAATACGGGCGGGGAGCCAAGGAGTGACACCTGCTTCGCTGAAACATATATACGCACTGCAATAGCACAGGGTCCAACCTGTGGCACACGCTTCCCGGATTACCGGATGAACGGCCCACGAAACACGGACGGGGAGCCAAAGAGTGACACCTGCTTCGCTGAAACAGACGTACGCACTGCGATAGCACACGGTCCAACTTGTGGCACGTGACACCTGCTTCGCTGAAACATATGTACGCACTGCAATAGCACAGGGTCCTACCTGTGGTACACGCTTCCCCGGATTACCGGATGAACGGCCCACGAAACACGGACGGGGAGCCAAAGAGTGACACCTGCTTCGCTGAAACAGACGTACGCACTGCGATAGCACACGGTCCAACTTGTGGCACACGCTTCCCCGGATGAACGACAAACGCACACGAAACATGGGCGCGTAGCTCTGGAGCAAATGCACATGCTGCATCATCACACTGTCCAACTTGTGACACATGCTTCCCCAGATGAACGGCATACGAAACACGGACGGGGAGCCAAAGAGTGACACCTGCTTCGCTGAAACAGACGTACGCACTGCAATAGCACCACGAAACATGGACAAGGAAATCAACAAGATACGACACCTGCTTCGCTGAAGCAGGCGGACACACTGCGACAGCACACCGTCCCCCTGTCGACTGGTGATATGCACGAGAAAGCCGACGAGTCGCGACACCTGTAGTGCTGAAGCAGACGCACATGCTGCAACAGCACACAGTCCAACTTGTGGCACATGCTTCCCCGGATGAACGGCATACGAGACACAGACACGGGAGTCAAGGAGTTGCGACACCTGCTTCGCTGAAACAGACGCGCGCACTACGATAGCACATGGTCCAACTTGTGGCACACGCTCCCCCGAATGAACCGCACACGAAACATGGACGAGGAAGTCAACAAGATGCAACCTGTTTCGCTGAAGCAGTCGCACACACTGCGACAGCACCCCCGACCCCCCTGTGGACGGGTGCTACGCAGACGAAGAAACGAGAACCGACGAAATCCGCTTCGGCGGCGATACGCGGTGTACCCACGGAGGTCACGAACCCGCTCGTGAAAAATTCTCCCGGATTAACGGCTAACGTAATATGCACGAGGAAGCCGACGCGACCCCCCCGATTCGCGACCAGCAACTTGTACCACCATAGGTAGTTAAGCTACAGTGGAGCAACCGGTACCAGTTAGACCCCAATCCACATATTATTGTAGCGAAGGACAATAAAGTACCAGTTACCACCGCTACCAGCTACACAGCCTGTATGCTCTGATAATCTCATACCACCAAGAAACAATCAGAGCACCAATAGCTCAGAGTACGCTCTACCAGAATACTGCACAGGCCCCAGTTTCGGGAAACCGCTATCCCATACATTGGTAGTATACCCCGGTACGAGCATTTGACACATCGTACATACAACCACTGCTGCACTAACACTGCTGTATACGCATGGCTGTACCAGTTGTACTAACTTAACCTTTGCTCGAGTTTGGTACCACCGATAAAAGTCTCGCATGAGGTATGATATTTCGCATTAATATTATTAATAAAAGTACGAGCACTTGAAAGAACGTACGACCACTGCTGCACAAACCCTGCTGCTGTATCCGCACTTCTGCTGAACCCGTCATATTTACTATTAATAATCGTGCCTTTCCTCGAGTTTGGTACCAAGCAAAAGTACGAGGGGATGTGTCTGGTATAATATTCCCGCAAGCACACACTACCGGCCCATCACTGCTGTACGCATGTGTTTGCAAGTTGCGAACATAATGACACCACCGAGGGCGCAACATCCCGGGTAACGTCACACTGCTGTGCTACAGCAGTACACATCCCCTGTAATGTCTCACTGTGCTACGACATACCAGGGGTACCGATCTTGCCGATTCGCTCCTGTGCTGGCTTGTCCGGCCACGCTTGCCATGCCCTCCGACATAGTCCCCAAGGTCTTCCGTCCACACTCCCAGCTAGCACCTCTTGTACACTCACAAGACACCACGAACGAGTCTCTCCAAGGAAGGTCCCTCGATCAAGAAAAAAAATAAAACAAAAATGTCTGGCTGGCGAAAACCCTGCCTGCTCAGCGTTCAAACAGATCAGATCGAACGCTCAACACAGAGCCCTCTTCGAACTCAAACTAGTCTCACACCTTGGACCTGTAGCTCTGCCTCCGCTTCACTGCGCTGATAGGTGTAGGTTGCGGCTACGTACCAGACAAGGTGTGTTTACCAAGGGCTACGATTCATGCTACCATGAATCACCGCAGTCATCTGATTGGCTTGAACTTCTTACGTACGTACAAAACTCACATTCTTTCATTCTTCCGAGAATATTCTGCCTTTGTGAGATTGGAGACTTTGATATTTACATTTGTGAGATTCTGGTTTGAGGCGTTGGTGAACTTGACATGTTATTATCTTTGAGTACAATGCCTTGGATTTGGATTTGTGATGATCCTGGTTTATCACCATGGCACTTTATCATGAGCGATGTTTGGTTATCCCATTCGCCAAGTAGAGAGCAGAGGGGCTGTTCGGAGTGTACTTGGTGCACGGATTCATGTGTAATGGTGTTTGGGAGTTCCACACAGGAAATATGCCTGTTTCTGCGTGGAGCATTCAACGGGTTGTGACATGTTTTGTCCGCCACTTCTCGTTCGACTACATGTTCGACTTGATGTTCTTCCCCTTTCTTGCTTGTCTTGTTTGTTGTAAGTAAATAATATACATATATATATACCCTGAGGGGCTTCTATGAACTGACTCAGGCTTGGCCTGTCATACCAGTGAGTGCACCGAACACCCAGAACATATCGATGTTCTGAAACTGCCCGAGTAGTCGTGTGCCGTGAAGGAAAATACCTCAATATACTCTTGAGGATGTACAGCTATAACGGCGAGTGAGCGGGGAGCTTCGTTATAACGCGGAACATAGTGTGTCAAGTCGCGAAATGTCGCGCGGAAAACTCCAATTTGTTTTTTTTTATCGCTGGTTTCCCTCCCGCTTTCATCTTCGACGGGAAGGAGGGTATTGTTCGATTTGTTCAAAATTCGAGTGCGTTACAGGTGACAAGGAACGAGCCCAATGATGATGGGGGTATGCAATACCGGTGCGTAGGAACATAGCGTTGATGTGGAGCTAGAGGCGAAACTAAACCACTATAGGAGTGTCACATACTCTGGCGAATATTTTTCAGTGAATTTCGAAGCCAAGCATAAACCGATGAAGGGGCCTTTCCGAGCGTGTCAATGCCCCACTACACAGCGCTCAGAACCTTTTAGGTGCAGAACTAAGTTCTGCCTCGGCAACAGATAACCTTCTACCTCCAGACCATCAGAAAGCTCGTGTAGGAATTGATGAGTATCACGAAGCAGCGCCCGCATTTGTGCGCTCTTGTGCACTGAGAACCAGCGGCTCTGAGACACCAATAGCGTTACTCAGTCATTTGTTTTAGATTTATTTTAGACTTCCAACGGGATCTTGGATGCTGGGTTCGGGTGAGGGTCAGGGTTAGGCAGACATCGACGTGCCGCCGTCATTGTGATGTTATCGAACGTTTCGTTTACCACGTGGGCTATTGATCGGAGAATCATACCAATGTATTATCGCTAAGACGACGACCCTTTTTTGAGGGATTTCTCTTTGAAGCTTGTACATCGAACCTGGAGCACCACGAGCAATAGGGTGTGCGTCATACGTTTGGCTTTGTTGTCGTATTGTACCATGACTCTTTTGCGGGCGAGACAAACCTCTATTCCGGCCGCGATGCATGTTTTGCTGTTTCTTCTGACCTCGTGATATGAGCCTGCTGTGCGTTGTTTTCATATTGAACCGTTCTTTCTACCCAGCTTCATCAGTATAGCCAGTGTCCGTACTGGTTACGTATCCTAGAGAGATACTACTTGTGTGGTCACAGACTGTGAGACAGAAGAAGACCAAAACCTAAAGTAATCGCGATTTCAAAGGTCAAGCAAGTGACGTGACAGCGTACCTGGTACGAGAACATCAAAACACAAGCAATACTAGAAAATAAGAACAAAATGACATGTAAAAAATAAATTCCGCAGTGAAACAGAAGACAAATGATGCAAAGAGATCTGAAAGGTTGCAATTACGGGGGACCATAGTAAATAGGACCAAATATTGTTAGAAAAATAGGTAAATATATATATGTTTATGAATACCATAGGTCCTATGGACCCCCGTAATAGATGGCAAGCACACGTACTTAGAAATAATAGATAGCTGCCCACGAAGGAGAGGAAATGTACCGGCATGCGGACGGCGGGGAGGGGTAAAGAAACAAAGGGAGAAACAGGGCAAAAAGCAAGAAGGAAGAGAGAAGGGGGAGAAAGAGAACACCGTACTCCAGACGGTGATAGTAACATGGGTGCCCGTCTGACCTAGAAAATCGATTCGAGAACCTAGCTACACCCCTTGTCGTCTCCTTGCTCTCGTCAAGAGCGGTGTCAAACGTCAGCCACTGTCGAGCCCCCCCCCCCTAATGAACAATTCAACAAGAAACAAACAAAACTATGCTAGACACTAAGGGCTAGTCCAACTGATACCCAGCCATCCGATCTATCTTTTGGTTTCCGCATTCGTCGACAGCTGTGTCGGTACGGCTCCCCCCCCCTCCCCCCACTCTCGCCTTCCCCACCTCTCCTTGTCGCTGCTCTTGACTCCATCAGCTGCGTGGCGCAGCCGGCTCCTCTGCGCCTCATCCATGGGCCACCTCGCCATGAAACATTCCGCCGCATCGACGACCCCCCGGGACCACTTCCCGCTCTTCTTAGCCGACCTCGGCCATAACACCGTCTCTACTCCGAACAGCAAAGGGGAGATTTCCGTCGGCTCCTCGGTAGCTTGAAAACCCTTCAGGTCGTCAGCTAGACAGGGCCCAGTTATGTTCTGGTCGGCCTGGTCCTGGGTTCTCCCCACCAGCCATCGTCCCAAACATCACTCGGCGGGTCAGCCGCTTATTGGTCGCTCGCTGAACGGCCCCGAAAAGAGGAATCGTCGTTTGCGGATGGTGTTCTCAATCCTCTCGCAGTGTGCCTTTTTGAGGGCCTTGGCGTACGACATGAGGTGCTCAGGGCGTTGTCGGCGCTGGAAGCCAATGATCCGTAGGAGGAGTTCGTGGTGTGCTGGTCGGAGCTCAACAAAGTGCTCCTGGCCAAGAATCCACGTCGGACACCCGTACAGCAAGGTCTCCATCACCTCGGGCTTTAACATGAACACTTTTAGACTGAACGGGGCATCCTCCATGTCATACAGCTCCCGTGTGAACCGATTGCAGCATGCCGATGTGCGTCGGATCCGTCGTGTGATCCCTGGCATAATGTCTGCACTTGCGACGACGAGACCCCCCAGATACAAGAACTGCATCATCTTTCTATACCCCTGCCCCCGCTGCTTCGATGACGAGAGGTGAGATCTGGGGTGCCTGGATCCGCGTCGGCAGCAGCATGGTCTCCGTTTTATTTTGGGATACGATGATGCCTGCTGCTTCGAAAACGGTCACAACGACGGTCATCATTTTCACAAGGCCTTCCGCCAACTTAGACACAATGCCTGCATCGTCCGCGTACAGCATACACCATACTGTCCTGCTTACTCAAGTTAATGGGTCAACCTTCACGCCGTCCTCTCCTCCTCGAGGTGAACCAAGTCCCGATCAATAGCTTGGTCTTCACTGAAGCGTGTGAAGCAGCTTGTCTACATACAGTGTTCCATCGTTTGATTGAAATTCCGTATTCGCGGGCAAACGTATGGTTTTTTATAAACTAAAACCATTTCATTGATCCGCACAAACATTTTCGAACAACGTCGAGCAATAATTTTTCGTCGATTTCTTGTTGATGTTTGTTTGTTGTTCGCCTCAACGAGCGTATGTCGTCTCCTCGCAATACCGTGCCCCTAAAAGACGATACAATATGTTTGGCTCGTTGTTTCGCGTATCCTATGTCTGTTGTTCTGGCATACGGCCCTGAAAAATTGGTATATTGTACTCCGTACATAATGCAGGGTACCATCTGTCTTCTCATGCTCGCCCCTCCTCCAAAACCTTGTATACATGCCACTAACTCCTCAGAGTCTCGCGCATAAAAGGAGATATCGGCTGTTATATCTCCACTTGAGAGATTGCGCTTCCTCGTGACCGTGTTTCCTCCCACTGAGAACAGAAGTTCTGACGCGGCGGGCGATGCTTGCATTGCGAGAGACTTGTGGGCCAACTTGGCGACGATAGGACCCTGCCCACCACTTGAGAGGGGCGCAGGATGTTTTCACACGGTTGAAACCGACTTGATTCTTGTTTCTGTAAAGAGACCATTCGTTTATGAATGCGTCCTTTACTGGAAGAACGGTCATAGACTTCCGTGCCGGGGGAGAAAAGGGGTCTCCGCCTACACCCGCTTCTGCCCGGGACGCGACATGTACAGCAGCGTTGCGTCTTATCTCTGAAACAAGCAGGGGATGCTATGATCATACAAATCTGGGAAAAACAAGGGCATACATGGTCAAGTCGTCCAAATGAAGAACATTTGAACCTCGAGAGCATGGGGGGGCGGACGAGGGGTGAAGATGCGACATATCACGCTCAATCACTCGCATACTTTCCTCATCGATGACATTCGTTGCGGGTTGTTGCTCTGATCCACTGCTCGCCCTCTAGAAACGTGTCGTCGGCTTCAATATTTGGACATCGACCTGCCGCCATCTTAGGTTCTAGGCATTTACGCAATATTATGTATAAACCACACATCGCCTCCAAATACATTGGGTAGCTCCTCAGTTGATCAGCCACCTCAAGTGGGAGAATGTGGGGCTCAAGCGTGCAAGCGCTCTTATTCGTTGCGTGATGAATGGCGGATTTCCCGCTTGTGACCCGCCCCCTATATAGAAAGAAGCGCAGCGCGATATTCGTTGTCCTTGAAGATACTCGGTACTCCATCGCTGAAGCCTCGGTGAAGGTAGAGCGATGCCAGTTCGCTTTTGAGTGGCTCTATTCGTCTTTGCCTCAATCGCTATGTTTGCGTGACTAATGGTGCCATCCTGTCATTGACGAGTCCCGGTTGCACTCGCAAGCGCAGTTCAGCATAGCTCGACTTTGAACATGTGTGGTACTGCTGCGCGTTCTTCGTTGATTTTGTTCCGGAATCGAACGGTGTGAAACCCAGCTCGGCCATGCCACTGGGGAGACGCTCACCTTCGCTTGCCTCAACGTTGGTTGTCCTCTGCTCTGCCCTCAACTATTGATTGGTGTCAGCGCCGATGTCGTATCGCGTAACCTGTGCAAGATACCGTACCGCTTCCATCACTGCCCTGCGCTTCGAGTAGTACATCATGTCCTGCTTGACCGTCGGGAACCTCATGTCCGTGTAGTACCAGGTTCGTTGTATCCCTTGACGTATTCGCGGATAGTCCATCCAGCATGCAGCACGAAACCCTATGCGGGATGTTCCGGGCGAACCTATATGTGTAAACACTCGCATTCGTAACTTTTAGTTTGCGTTGATAGCCATGCGTAGAACTGGATTATCTTTGTCTATGTCCGTCTTGGCGAAGCTGTTCATGAGAGCCTTTTTCAGTCGTATGACATGTGCTAAACATGTTCTGCCAACAGGATTATATCGAAGTACAGAGCGATAATTGTGAACGCGGCATCCCTCCCATCATGGACACTCCGATCTACTTGCGAACCTTCATATCGCTGCTGGTGGTCGATGTTCTAGTTATTTTTTTCCTCTCTCCCCCCCCCTGTGTATTCAACGCTGTCTGTCGCGCAGAACTCCTTAAAGGTGCTCCCCGTCGCGATTATTAATAGAGCGATGGGTTCGTTCCGTCGCGATTCACTTGTAGCTAACGCGTGTTCACCCACAGATCAGGTGCAATCCCCACTGTTGAGCTGATGTCGAACACCAAGCGTAGGCTATGATGCTCTGGGGATCCCAGGATATGGTGTTATGGCGTCTCCAGACGATGATCCCCAAGCGACTTCGGGAGACAATCCTACAACGTACCCAGGCGATGATACTCTAGCGAACCCCGGTGACAAGGATTTAGTGACGACAAGCGGTGCTGCTTAAGCGGTGCTGCTCTTGCCACCTCAGGCGATGATTGTCCCGTGGTTCAAGACGGTGACGAAGGTGTTCTACGACAGAGGTTCACCCTAAATATGCTGAGGCTCCAATGTTACCCCAAGGTATAAAGCGGAAGTCAACGGGGACAAACACATGGATACGACTACACGCATCTCGTCCGTGTTCATACGTAGTGTGGTCAGCAATGTAAAGCACAAGTTACATGATATCCTTCCAACAGGCGCCCGGTACAATCCTTTCAACAGGCGCCCGGTACATGATATCCTTTCGACAGGCGCCCGGTAAGGACGTCATGGTGGCTCATAAAGAATTTTCTCAAATGTGATGCCTCTATCGTAAAACACTTCGACGCCCAAATGATCCCAGGCGACGAGCTCCAGAAACTACGGGCGGTGATACTCTGACAATCCCAGAATATGATACTCCGGTCATCCCAGGCGGGGAGATCCAGCTATCCCAGGCGGTGGCATTCCAGCGATCTAGAGGTATACCCCGGTGGGTACCCGTCACAAACGGGTACAAAGAAAAAATTGAAAGTGAAACCCGAAGTCATCGTGGGTAACCCGGGTTTTCGGCCGCACTCCCATGGTCATACCTGGAGCCGGCAATTAAATTAAATTGGCGCGAAGCGCCAAAAGCGAGGGAGCAAAACGACCAAAGATTTTTTCGCCAATAGACTTTTTTTTTTGTTCGTTTAGCGGTGGGTACAGGCTTCGTCTGTCTGTAACTAAAAAAGTTGTGTTTTTGTAATACTCATTGCGAGAGCTGTACCTGACCGATTTCCACACACGCGACATCTACAGAAGCGGACGATCGTAGGCTAACGCGTGGAACTTGTTTCGCTGGACAAATTGTCTCGAGTTGGCCACTGTCGGAGTGCTGCTATGGTCTTGGTGATGTTTTGGGGGCGGGACTATTTCGTTTGTAGTTTGACTTCGCTTTCTGTGAACGCACACGGCCTAGGGCATGTAACAGACAAACTCGCTTTCTCTATCTATCTACTGGTGGTAGTGGCCGACAAGACGAGTACTACAGATTTTGGGTCTGTTTACACTTGCCCACGACACAGATGCTGGGTACGTTTACCTTGATGTTCTCCATCTATTAGATACACTTATTTCTTCTCGCCTTTCCTCTATTGTAGATGTTTTCAATAGGTCAGACAATGTTTTTCGCCCGCACGCCCATGGTCTTACCTGGAGCCCCATAGTACAGACCAATCAGCATTCATTTTTTTGTTCCTTGACCAATAGCAGCAATACAAAAACACGCCTGTGGAGGGTGTTCCCATAGTACACCCCATAGTACCGGAGGGATGTGACCAATCGAGAGTATTACGGGGAGTATGTGGCGGCGGAACCCATCATCCCGTCCGTCGTCCACGCTCTGTTTGCACCGCATTTATTCCAAACGTGGTCAACTCGACAGGACGACCGTCTCAGCTGTAGTGCTGTAGCGCGGCCAGAGGGAAGTAGGAACCGAATTGCAGGCTTAGCAGCACAAAGGTACAGCAGGGCTGGGTAGCTACTGGTGATAGAGTTGTTTTATCTTCCCAGGATGGATAATCAGCTGAGATGACCGCAGAGATGGCCCTTGGCGGTCGCAGTATGAGAGCCTGCTACGGCAGGCGGAACTTGATCGCCGGACGGGTGTCCGCACTTGGCGTAGTAGGAGAGCGCGAAAAGAGAAGGATAATCCACGACAGGACTTTCGAGCATGAAAATGAGCGCGGGTCGGTAAACTCGACGACGGATTGGGATGAGATTCCGACATGTGCGCTGACGGGGGTGATGCATGAAGTTTTACAAAGGGTACTGGGGTTGAGGGTTAAGTTTGCGAATTCTTATTAAAAATATAGACGTCAAAAATGCTTTCAGACAGACCCCAGTAGACCCTGACGGTGCAGCGGCTTTCGGGTGCGTATTGGGAGAGGACCTTTGCGCTTGTAGTTTAGGTGGAGGGGTAGTCCGGGGTGGTGGGGCTTGATATCAGCTGCGAATCAGCATGCGCAACGCAACACCACAAGGGAATCCGCGTCGTTCTCGAGGGCGGGAGACCACGCGGTAGAGCATGTGACGGTTACGCAGGCAACGGGGCCTCCAGTAGCCCAGTGGCCGGCAGAGTGCGTAGTGCGGCCAGCGAATGAGGGAGGGGCGGACGACCCAGCCTTTGTCTTTTTGTTATAGATGATGCCATCTCGGTAGAGGTTGAGTGGGATCTGGAAGGGGCGCGATGTTTGGACTTGTCTCGATCATTAGCGGTAATCCACGAGCAGGCTACGGGCGAGAGGTCGTAAGGGAAGGAGCCGTTACTTTCGAAGAAAAGGTGACAGGCTGGGCAACGCCACAAGAGGTGTTGGGGTACGATGTTGACACTGAGAGCATGACTATTGCCCTCCCGAAACGAAAGGTGGACAAATTACGCGCGCGATTGGCAGATTGGTCAGCAGGGCGGCAAGCGGCAACGGTGAGGGAGGTGTTAGTGTTAGCAGGGAAGTTACACCACGCATCCTTTGTAATCCGGCCCGGACGGCACTTCGTCCGTTGGCTTCTGCAGTTATCTAATCTGCATCTTGGTGGGGTGGAGCGGGGGGTACGTGGGGTAGGCTCAGAAAGCAGAAGGAAACGAGACGTTTTTAACGGTTGTCGCGGGAGTTCACGGAAGACGTGGGGTGGTGGAGATGGTTTTTGGAGACGGGGGGAGGGTACGGGGGAGAGAGAATAACAGCGCCGTCGTTCAGCTTCGTGAAGCAGCGGCCGAGTAGGACCTGGTTTTCGGACGCTTCCTTGACAACGATAGGGGGGTTGTGCATGGAAACGGGGATTTACTGGAGATTCGCCCTGCCAGAAGAGGTGCAGAAACGTACGATAAAGGGGGGGCAGGCGGTAGCTGATATAATTTCCATTAACCTGTTGGAGGTCATGGCCATGGTGGTGACGGCGTTCGTAATGGTAGACATGAGGGGGGAGAGACCGGGTAGGAAGGGGGAGGCAGTTAGGATGAGCGTCGATAACGAAGCAGCCGTAAACTGGGTAAATAGGTGTCGTGGGGGGGTAAGAAACAAGCAAGAGTAGGGGCGTTGATGAGAATGATGGGGGCGTTGGAAGTTGGAACCAACGGGAAAGTCGTGTTTTCAGGCAAGGCACGTACGGGGGATCGATAACAGGTTGGCAGATGGTCTGACTAGGTGGCGAAAGGAACAGGTTCCCGAGAAACTAAACGCAGAATGTTCCGAAATCGCCTGGCAGGTGCGGGAACTGGGATCGGGGGAGCAGCTAATGTGTTCGGAGATTTTGCGAGAGACTACGCATTTGGAAGAGTTGCAGCTTCGTCTCGAAAAACTTACGAGGTGAACTGGAGGATATGGGTGAGCTGGAGATCGCTTGTCGGGAAGGGGTGTTGGCTGCAGAAAGAAATAGGGGAGATGGAGCTAGAGAGATAGTTGTTCTAGTTCATGCAGTGCTGCTGCGCAGAAAAAACGGAACAAGGAGTGGACTGTAGCAGGCAAGTTGGTGGCGATTTATTTCTACCATGAGCAGTTCGTGGGGCTCTCGGTGCCTATGAGTAATCCATTGATCAGATCGCTGAGGCAGGGTATCAGGAGGGCACACGTAGAGACGGGTAGTCAGCAGAGGGTAAGAAGACCACTAACTTGGGGGATGCTGAGGGGGATGCAAGCAAGCACTGCATCATGGGGGGATGGGGTGAGGGTGTTATGGATAGGTCTGGCACTGTCCTATTTTTTTAGGTTGCGAGCGTCAGAATATTTCGCTAAGGAGAGAAAGGTGTATAATGAGGGATACTGCTTAAGGAAGGGGGATGTAGCGTTATTCAGAGATAACGATCAACTGGCAGAGAGTAGCATTCAGGAAGAAAATAAGGCAGAGGTAGGATTGAGGGGATCGAAGGGAGGTCAAGGAAGAAAAGGAGCGGTACTAGTCAGGACAAGTCAGGACAATATCAGGACGGGGTGGAGGAGAGGAAAGGGGGGCGGTGGGGCTATTGGTGGCGGGGAGTTGACAGGGGAAGCCCCTTTGATGTCATATCGAGGAACGGACGGTTGGAGGGTCTGGCCCAAGGGAAAGGCATCCCAGTGCTTGAGGAAGGGCCTCGCAAGTGTAGAGAGGAGGTGGAGGGTAGAGGGGAGGGGAGCGGGGGCAAGTCTGATTCCGGAAGAATTTGCGTTGCATTCGGGGAGAATAGGGGGGGCAACAAGACTGGCCGCGAGAAGAGTTCCCGAGGCGATGGTTAAGAAAGAAGGGAACTGGTCGTCGGACACGTTTATGGTGTCCATTAGGTCTAACATGAAAGACCCGGTATGGGTATCAGAGGTGTTGGAGCATGGGGGGGGGGCTTTGAGAGACAGTCAGGACAAGGGACTGGATGGAGTTAAACACTATAGGTGCTACTCCACCCGGTATAGTAAGGACCGCTTGGGGGGCTGCGAAGTACCTAAACAGTCCGTACACATATCCGGACGAAGAGGGCAAGGAACAGCGGTCTCGTGAGGGGAGGCGTTCCACTAGCGGAGCGCGACCGGTTAGGAGGTCGACTGCGTTTCGTTTGTGTGGCTGGGAGGGGAGGCGGAAGCAAGCGAAAAGGGACGGGGCGACCCCCCCCCCCCCCCCCCCTTTCTCTCTTCTCTCCGGCAATTTTATATAGGGGTAAGGAAGGCGTATGCATGAAGGGGGAGACGGGCCAGGGCAACCCCCCCCCCCCCCACCATTTCGGCTTCTTCAAATAGTATCAAGCACATTTTCGTGGAAGTGGACAACCAACGTTAAAATTAAGCAAAACATATGAAACTTCGGCACATACCACGTTCGGGGAATAATAACGTTTTGTACTATTTTCATATATTTTTTTATGAATTCCGCGTCTATTCTGCAATAAACGAAAACTTGCCAAAAAGAAAACGACAAAACTTTTGGTAAAAAAAATGCGATCGACACACACTCACCAATTGTACCAAGATACGATGCAAACATCATTGCAGATAGATACTTGGTAGACGGCACAATTCGCCGCGTAACTGCGCACATTGTCAACTTCATGCCCCAATTCCCCATGCCTTTTTCTCAAAAATGCCAACGATTCAGTACCGCCATCAGCTTGCCTCCAGGATACAACGGAGGAGACGTCTATACACCAGGTGCCTGTTACTGTAGTGTCGTCTTGTTGTACAAGAGTGGCGATGAATGCAGAGTATGTACGTCGAGCACTGCTGCTGCAGACGTTTCCTCCGACCTTCCAGGTACCAGGTACAGCAGTATCTACCTGCTACAAGGTGCGTCTACTGCTGTACGGACTCTACCTCTTGGTGCGCTACTACTTGGGTAGGATTGACCCCTATTGCCTGCACCCTACAAGCTTCGCCTATTTCTCCGTACTCGCACCTCCCCCCATAGCAGCAGCAGCAGCTGCGTGTTGTTGTAGCTATGCCTGGTACTGATGTACAGCTCGAATTTGTCACCCGGTACCGTTCTGAGCGGATAATATAGGTATCGTGTACACATTAATACGGATACGAAAAATTCCTTATATTTCCGTCCAGAGTGGGATGTAGACTTACAGCCTTGTCATACTACAGCCGTAGCATTAATAGGCATAAGAAGCACTGCCTGCGAGGCACCTCTTGGCCTCATCGCTAGCTGTGCACCGGTTTAGACTTGCGCAGCAGTCCATCAAACACATATCGTAGTTATTGGGCACCACACTCGTTATATATGTGCCTGCAGCAGCAGCACTGACAGGAGCAGTGATCGGTACCATTTTCGCGCTGTGCGTTTTGGTATGATTAGTCGAACGATGGGTGGCGTTTGAAATCATGTTGAGAGCAATGCGGAGGGGTGGTGGTACTGGCAGTACTGCTGGCACTGACGATGTAACAACTTTTGCTCGTTTTTCTCTTGGCATTCGCGCCTCTCTTTCACTCTAGAAAGAGTACAACACCAGGCGGTATGCTGACACCAGAGAAAACTACAGTACGCGACAGAAGTTTATAGCTTCAGGCTCGAGTTTTTGACAAATATAAGCATGTGGCATTATTTATACTGGAAGTTGAGTAGGACACACCCCGTCTCACATGAAAAGAAATAGAGCCTGACCCGAAATAAGAAAATAAGACATGCTAAAGTGGTGTCGCACACTTGCAACATACACGTCGTGTTTGTCGTGCGATTGTCTCGGACGCAGCCGAAAGCGATGCCCTTGCAGCGGCGGCGACGGCGGAAAGAGAGCAGGAGGAACAACACAGGCGTTGCTTGCTGAGGGAGTCTATTCGCTGACGGAAGACTACAAACCAACCAGTAGTAAGCAATAGTCGTGCATGAGAGTCGGCGCAAGGACGGGCCCGCCGGGTGAGGGTGGTGAGGGTTGTACGCTCAACCCCATGGCAAGACCCAAGTCCGGAACCGCACGCCGTGGTGAAAACGCCAACTGCGAAGGTGCTCGTCTTGCCGGACAGGAAACGACACTACACCTGCCCCGCGCGGCGAGTGAGCTACGTGCGACGGAGATGGGGCAGAGGGAACTCGCCTCGCCGCCGGATTCACTTCCTGGGTGAAACACTCCACGGTGCCGTAGCTCTCAGCGCTGAACCCACACTAGCAGTCACAGGTGTGGAGGTGGGGCGAGGGGGGGGGGGCAGGCGTGCACGATGGGTGAATCCCGAACGGCGACGATGGGTGAATCCCGAACGGCGACGGAGAGCAAGGGCCCATTGGTGTTAACGCGAACGCCGGCGTTTTCAATGGAGAAATCTCGATTCAGGTGAGCAGCACTGGGACTAAGTAGTAGTCACCGGTACTTATTTTCGTCGCCGTTTTTGCGCACTTGTACCAAGCTTTGAAGGTAAATTAGCCGTTTGATTTTACCCCAACCTCTACCTACTTGTTCGTGGTGACTGACGCTGCACACCACCTCTGTGAGCTATAAGCCCGCCGTTGTGCCTTTTCGTGCAGTGCCAAAGCAGTAGGTAGGGTACGGCAGGTCGTGCCGTATATGCTTCAGCAGTACCGGCGATAATGGGTGTAGTTTCTGTTGTACTGAGTGCCGTGTTAAATGTACGGTGACTCTTGTTTCCCCTGCCACCGCCGTCGGCCGGAGCGTGCATGCGCCTAGAGGCTTCCATGCGATTCAGTATCCTGCTTGACCACGGCGCCGGCAGTAGTTTGCATGTTTTAGGATTGGCGAACAACTATTTCTCAAAATTCCGTGCAGAAGACTTCGCGGAGGCGACCCTTTGCAATAAACCTTCGCGGTAGTGGACCAGCCCCTCGGCCAGTAGGACGGGCGCCAAGACGATGTAGACATAAGACTGGAACGGGACGAGTGTCGCTATGTTCACACGTGCCGGGGGATAGCTGCACTGGTGCGAAACTGAACGAGAACGATGTCGTCGCGGATATGGAAGCGGCAAAGAACGTCGTTGTCCCCAGTTTGAGAACAAGCCCGGCCACCTCGAAGCGTACTGTTAAAACTGCAGGTGAAACCCAACCCGTTTTCGTGTTTTAAAGTTTCGGATGCTCGAGTGAGGGCCGGTACAATTCCAGTAATTTTCTTGCGGCATTTGGGCTAAATGACACGTCCTTCCCATGTTCGACGTCTCACGGGTGGTAACGCAGGCATCACGGTCACATTAACACCAGGGAACCGCCAAGGACTGTTTGCGCAAAAGGTGCACCCATCAAGACCAACTGCCGCTCTTTCGTCGGTAGTGGAGGCCCCGCAAGTACCACTCGTGGCAACGGCTTTGCTTGAATCGCTGATGACCTTGAGGTCGAGCAGATAGTATGCAGAACATCAAACTGCCCGAGATCAGGGGGTGCAGAGGGTAGCTGTGCTGTGGTCAATGCCATCCTGATTTTGGCGGGTTTGCCGGGGGGTATTGGCAGTAGGAACATAGAAAGACCATCATAATCACTTTTGGCAGCAGCACGAAGGTGGAAGGTGTATCAAGTGCTGTGCACCCGACGAGCTTTCCCGGGACTTTTACGCATCCGAAGGAGACGAACGAAAATTGGAAATTCAGTGGGGAGTGCGAGTTTATACGCCCGAGACGAAATGTGTCAGGCGGGCTGCAATTCTAGCCCACGATGATGGCGCACGTGGAGTGCGGGCGGCCCGAGTAATACTGTTCAGATTAAACCAAGTGGTGCACGATGCGTGCTGCATGTGCACTGTCTCAATATGCTTCAGGGATCGATTCTGCCACCGCTTGTAGGCGACGTTTTTAATCCGTTGATGTTACGAGGATGGTTGTATTCTTGTGTTGGGCATACTGTTCATCAACGTGGTTCACGTGTCTTGATTACTCCGCAAGAAATGTAGATGCTGTCCATGCAGACCACATCCGACACTTACATGCGGTGCACAGCTTCTGAGAGCGGAATGAGTTTGAGATATATGGGAAGAACTTGTTGGGTTTATATGTTTTGGGGAGCTGTAGGAGCAGTGAGCGACGAAGACTGTTTCTGCGTGTTGCCCCCAACGAGGACTCACGAGCGTAATATGTTTTGTTTGAGAACCTACTCGATTTAGGCGCAAGAGAAGATACGGTGCGCACACCTGTAAACCCGGTGATGACTTCCCATGGGCACGTTCTTCCACCTGCACGTACTTAATAAGTATTGACTTCACCCGGCCAGGCTAGCTGCTTACTCACGATAAGCAAGTGCTCGTGGAATTATCATAGGCCAACTGAACTGGTCGCTGCAGGTTTGGCCGCACGCCCATGGTCTTACCTGGAGCCGGCAATTAAATTAAATTGGCGCGAAGCGCCATAAACGAGGGAGCAAAGCGACCAAAGACCTTTTTCGCTGATAGGCGATTTTTTGTTTTTCGTATAGCGGTGGGTACAGGCTTCGTCTGTCTGGAACTAAAAACGTTGTGTTTTTGTAATACTCATTGCGAGAGCTGTACCTGACCGATTTCCACACACTCGACATCTACAGAAGCGGACGATCGTAGGCTAACGCGTGGAGCTTGTTTCGCTGGACAAATTGTCTCGACCTGGTCACTGTCGGAGTGCCGCTATGGTCTTGGTGATGTTTTGGGGGCGGGACTATTTCGTTTGCAGTTTGACTTCGTTTTCTGTGAACGCACACGGCCTACGGCATGCAAAACCCCATCTCGCTTTCTCTATCTATCTACTGGTGGTAGTGGCCGACAAGACGAGTACTACAGCTTTTGGGTCTGTTTACACTTGTTCACAACACAAATGCTGGGTGCGTTTGCCTTGATGTTCTTCATCTATTAGATACACTTATTTCTTCTCGCCTTTCCTCTGGATGTTTTAAATAGATCAGACGATGTTTTTTTCTGCAGCGACCGGTTCAGTTTGCCTATGATAATTCCACGAGCATCTACTTACCGTGAGTAAGCAGCTAGCCTGGCCGGGTGAAGTCAATACTTATTAAGTACGTGCAGGTGGAAGAACGTGCCCATGGGAAGTCATCACCGGGTTTACAGGTGTGCGCATCGTATCTTCTCTTGCGCCTAAATCGAGTAGGTTAAAAAAAAAAACGTATTTCCATTACGCTCGTGAGTCCTCGTTGGGGGCAACACGCAGAAACAGTCTTCGTCGCTCACTGCTCCTACAGCCTCCCGAAACATATAAACCCAACAAGTTCTTCGTATATATCTCAAACGCATTCCGCTCTCAGAAGCTGTGCACCGCATGTAAGTGTCGGATGTAGTTTGCAAGGACAGCATCTACATTTCTTGCGGAATAATCAAGACACGTGAACCATACGTTGATGAACAGTATGCCCAACACAAGAATACAACCATCCTCGTAACATCAACGGATTGAAAACGTCGCCTACAAGCGGTGGCAGAATCGATCCCTGAAGCATATCGAGACAAAACCGCAGTGCACATGCTGCACGCATCGTGCCCCCCTTGGTTTAATCTGAACAGTATTACTCGGGCCGCCCGCACTCCACGTGCGCCATCATCGTGGGCTAGAATTGCAGCCCGCCTGACACATTTCGTCTCGGGCGTATAAACTCGCACTCCCCACTGAATTTCCAATTTTCGTTCGTCTCCTTCGGATGCGTAAAAGTCCCGGGAAAGCTCGTCGGGTGCACCGCACTTGATACACCTTCCACCTTCGTGCTGCTGCCAAAAGTGATTATGATGGTTCTTCAATGCTCCTACTGGCATCTCATACCCCTCGGCAAACCCCCGAAAATCTGGATGGCATTGACCACAGCACAGCTACCCTCTGCACCCCCCTGATCTCGGGCAGTTTGATGTTCTGCATACTATCTGCTCGACCTCAAGGTCATCAGCGATTCAAGCAAAGCCGTTGCCACGAGTGGTACTTGCGGGGCCTCCACTACCGACGAAAGCGCGGCAGTTGGTCTTGATGGGTGCACCTTTTGCGCAAACAGCCCTTGGCGGTTCCCTGGTGTTAATGTGACCGTGATGCCTGCGTTACCACCACCCGTGAGACGTCGAACATGGGAAGGACGTGTCATTTAGCTCAAATGCCGCAAGAAAATTACTGGAATTGTACAGGCCCTCACTCGAGCATCCGAAACTTTAAAACACGAAAACGGGTTGGGTTTCACTTGATGTTTTAACAGTACGCTTCGAGGTGGCCGGCCCTGTTGCTCAAACTGGGGACAACGACGTTCTTTACCGCTTCCATATCCGCGACGACATCGTTCTCGTTCAGTTTCGCACCAGTGCAGCTATCCCCCGGCACGTGTGAACATAGCGACACCCGTCCCGTTCCAGTCTTATGTCTACATCGTCTTGGCGCCCGCCCTACTGGCCGAGGGGCTGTTTCACTACCGCGAAGGTTTATGGCAAAGGGTCGCCTCCGCGAAGTCTTCAGCACGGAATTTTGAAAAATAGTTATTCGCCAATCCTAAAACATGCAAACTACTGCCGGCGCCGTGGTCAAGCAGGATACTGAATCGCATGGAAGCCTCTAGGCGCATGCACACTCCGGCCGACGGCGGTGGCAGGGGAAACAAGAGTCACGGTACATTTAACACGGCACTCAGTACAACAGAAACTACACCCATATCGCCGGTACTGCTGAAGCATATACGGCACGACCTGCCGTACCCTACCTACTGCTTTGGCACTGCACGAAAAGGCACAACGGTGGGCTTATAGCTCACAGAGGTGGCGTGCAGCGTCAGTCACCACGAACAAGTAGGTAGAGGTTGGGGTAAAATCAAACGCCTCAAAGCTTGGTACAAGTGCGCACAAACGGCGACGAAAATAAGTACCGGTGACTACTACTTAGTCCCAGTGCTGCTCACCTGAATCGAGATTTCTCCATTGAAAACGCCGGCGTTCGCGTTAACACCAATGGGCCCTTGCTCTCCGTCGCCGTTCGGGATTCACCCATCGTGCACGCCTGCCGCCCCCCCTCGCCCCACCTCCACACCTGCGACTGCTAGTGTGGGTTCAGCGCTGAGAGCTACGGCACCGTGGAGTGTTTCACCCAGGAAGTGAATCCGGCGGCGAGGCGAGTTCCCTCTGCCCCATCTCCGTCGCACGTAGCTCGCTCGCCGCCCGGGGCAGGTGTAGTGTCGTTTCCTGTCCGGCAAGACGAGCACCTTCGCAGTTGGCGTTTTCACCACGGCGTGCAGTTCTGGACTTGGGTCTTGCCATGGGGTTGAGCGTACAACCCTCACCACCCTCACCCGGCGGGCCTGCCTTGCGCCGACTCTCATGCACGACTATTGCTTACTACTGGTTGGTTTGTAGTCTTCCGTCAGCGAATAGACTCCCTCAGCAAGCAACGCCTGTGTTGTTCCTCCTGCTCTCTTTCAGCCGTCGCCGCCGCTGCAAGGGCATCGCTTTCGGCTGCGTGCAAGCCAATCGCACGACAAACACAGCGTGTATGTTGCAAGTGTGCGACACCACTTTAGCATATCTTATTTTCTTATTTCGGGTCAGGCTTTTCATGTGAGACGGGTGTGTCCTACTCAACTTCCAGTATAAATAATGCCACATGCTTATCTTTGTCAAAAACTCGAGCCTGAAGCTATAAACTTCTGTCGCGTACTGTATTAATAGTTGTTTTCTCTGGTGTCAGCATACCGCCTGGTGTTGCACTCTTTCTAGAGTGAAAGAGAGGCGCGAATGCCAAGAGAAAAACGAGCAAACGTTGTTACATCGTCAGTGCCAGCAGTACTGCCAGTACCACCACCCCTCCGCATTGCTCTCAACATGATTTCAAACGTCACCCATCGTTCGACTAATCATACCAAAACGCACAGCGCGAAAATGGTACCGATCACTGCTCCTGTCAGTGCTGCTGCTGCAGGCACATATATAACCAGTGCGGTGCCCAATAACTACGATATGTGTTGGATGGACTGCTGCCCAAGTCTAAACCGGTGCACAGCTGGGAGCGTGTAGAGATGAGGCCAAGAGGTGGCTCGCAGGCAGTTCTTCTCACGCCTATCGATGCTACTGCTGTAGTATGACAAGGCTGTAAGTCTACATCCCACTCTGGACGGAAATATAAGGAATTTTTCGTATCCATATTAATGTGTGCACGCTACCTATATTATCCGCTCAGAACGGTGCCGGGTGACAAATTCGAGCTGTACATCAGTACCAGGCATGGCTACAACAACACGCTGCTGCTGCTGCTGCTGCTGTGGGGGAAGGTGCGAGTACAGAGAAATAGGCGAAGCTTGTAGGGTGCAGGCAATAGCGGTCAATCCTGCCCAAGTAGTAGCGCACCAAGAGGTAGAGTCCGTACAGCAGTACCAGGTACCTACTGCTGCTGTACCTGGTACCTGGTAGGTCGGAGGAAAAGTCTACAGCAGCAGTGCTCGACGTACATACTCTGCATTCATCGCCACCTTTTTACAACAAGACGACACTACAGTGACAGGCACCTGGTGTATAGACGTCTCCTCCGTTGTATCGGTCCTGGAGGCAAGCTGATGGCGCTCCATTGGAGCAGTCTCCCGCCCGGCGACCGAATTCCGCCTGCCTGCCGTATGTAGGAGTCTCGCATACTGCGACCGCCAAGGGCCATCTCTATCGTCATCTCAGCTGATTATCCATCCTGGAAAGATAAAACAACTCGATCACCAGTAGCTTACCCAGCCCTGCTGTACCTTTGTGCTGCTGCAAGCCGGCAATTCGGTTCCTACATCCCTCTGGCCGCGCTACAGCACTACAGCTGAGACGGTCGTCCTCTCGAGTTGCCCACTTTTGGAACAAATGCGGTGCAAACAGAGCGTGGACGACGGACGGGATGATGGGTTCCACCGCAACATACTCCCCGTAATGCTCTCGATTGGTGGCATCCCTCCGGTACTATGGGGTGTACTACGGGAACACCCTCCACAGGCGTTTTTTTGTACTGCTGTTGTTGGTGAAAAAAAACAATTTTGCACGATGATTGGTCTGTACTTTGGGCTCCAGGTAAGACCATGGGCGTGCCGCCGCGAATGACAGATTGTCGTGATGTGCGCCATATTACAGCAGGTGGCGATCCCTGGTCCCCATGTCGGGCAGGCGTCATGGTCCGAGTAAAAGAAAGGCATGTCTATGTTTACCGCAAGGATGTCGAAGAGATCAACATGGCAGGCACGTGTATATAACAAAACAAAATTCGTAACATATACAAGGTTCCCCTCCGGGAGGTGCCGTATGAATAGGGGAGTGGCGCAAGAGCGAAATAATATTCGTATGCAACCCTGCACACTTGTGTAGAAGTAATACCTGCATCCACCCATCATTTTAACCTGAAGAACACACAACATATTTTTGAGGACACACTATTATACTGCTGTTCACGGAATTATAGTGTGGGATCATTACTACAAAATAATATAAAATAGGGTAGCGGTAAGTGGATATATCGATCCAGCCGACTCGCGGCGATTAATTCTTAAGTATACAAAAAAATTGCTCGAGGTCGAGGTTGCGCCATTATACTTTGTGACCGTTTGAGTAAGGTACAGCACATACATACTGGTACAATCATATATATGTTCCCCCAAAACATATGTTTCTTGGTGCTCACGGTAACATCATTCACAGATAAATGCTCGAGAACAAATCGTGTTCCGAGCACTGAGAGTATTGGAGTACTGGCGGCAAAAATATTGCCAGCACTGAGAGGGCCCAATGTTAAGATATGGTCTTGTATGAGATTGAAAGCCCGGTAACTACCTGGGTTTAGTCACTGGGAACGTATTTGTAGTACTTGGAAGGCTATCTTAGATGGAAAACCAGGGGTTTTCCAGAGGAGCACAAGCTTGGTCTCAGTCTCCGCGTGCACGAAAGGAATAAAACTGTTCTTCTTCTATAGCTAAGCAAACAACACATGTGAGCGCAATGTTTACCGACTTAAAAGGCAGACCTGTCCAGGGATACAAAGTGTCCCGCAACCCGGGATCTTAACAAGTGGCGTCTTCGGCTTAGGACTTTCTGCTTTTTTGTCGGTTTGCGTTGTTTGTCACTGTTTTTATTTGTTTGCTTTCTTTGAGTAAGTTTGTTCCGGCCGCTGCATGATGGAGACTCAAGAGGTGGAAGGGTCTGCTTCCCCTCACGGTGGCCGAGCCGCTGAGGCTCCGGGCCCCTCAGTGCCCCACCGCCCAAGGCCCGTCGATGTGGATCGAGCGCCTTGTACAACAGACCAACAAGTGGAGCACGAGTCTAGGCAGGAGCCCCATCAGAACGACCTGGATCGAGCGCCTTGTACAACAAACCATGAGGAGAAAGAGCTTCGACCGGAGCCCCCTGTCGGGGCCCGAGCAGCCTCCGCTATCGCCCCCCCCCGTGCGGCGGTATGGCGATGGCTTTCATCGACGATTTCTTCCTGCCCCTTAAGGCTAGGTCTTCCCTTCATTGTTTTTTTTACGTACTTTGCCGGCTTCGTTGCCTCGCCGTTCAGAGGTGTGGGAGTGGGTTTTGAGGAGCCGCATCTTCGACTCATGTTCTAGCTCGTGGAATCGGGGTTTCCACGAATTTCCCGTAATTCTGCATATACGGCTCATCAGAGTGGGCTAGTGTTAAGATATGGTCTTGTATGAGATTGAAAGCCCGGTAACTACCTGGGTTTAGTCACTGGGAACGTATTTGTAGTACTTGGAAGGCCCATCTAGTTTTCCAGAGGAGCACAAGCTTGGTCTCAGTCTCCGCGTGCACGAAAGGAATAAAACTGCTCTTCTTCTATAGCTAAGCAAACAACACATGTGAGTGCAATGTTTACCGACTTAAAAGGCAGACCTGTCCAGGGATACAAAGTGTCCCGCAACCCGGGATCTTAACACCAAATACTGAGAGTAATGAGAGTGAGCAGTACCGAACCCCGATAATACAGGCAAGTATGTGCCCGCAGTAGTAGTATCGAAACACGAAAGACTTGGAGTAAAGGCAATATGCGCAGTACAGAACCTCGAGATACTGAGAGTATTTCGCAGTACATGCATGACATATATTCCTCGCAAATGCATATCTCGAAATACTGCCAGACTGCTTCAAGTACTCAAATCGTCTCCAGCGAAAGCGGTTTGCTCCAACTCCCACTCGTGTGGGACTATCTGGGTGTGTTTGGTGCCGATCGCTGGGCCTGAGAATTGTCGACGCGGTGCACAGACGGTTGAAGTATACATCATACTCCAAGTATACTGGGCATATTGAGGGTATTTCATTACTGCGAGTACTGAGTCTCGCAGAAGAAACAGCAGTACGAACACTACCAACGGACGAAATACTGCTACTACTGTAGACTAGAATACTTGTAGTACCCGCGGTACTTAACCCCGAGACACTTGAAGCACAACAGGGTTGAAGCACAACAGGGGGTATCCACGCCAGCAGCAGTAGCGAACCCCGTATTAGTGCGAGCCCGAAAGTATACGAAGTAGTATCGACAGAACCTGACAATACTGCGAGTACTCGCAGTATATATCTCGAGTACAAAACCCCCGAAATACTGCGAGTGTACGAAGTACCTACGATAATAATCAGTATTTTCTCGAGCATACTTTGCTTTACTCCCAACTATTGCGATTGGGAGTAGCTGTGAAATGTTGAGGTGTGAACGCACGCCACACGTAAGCGGGCCCAAACTCTTGACCTTGGGTAAAAACACACAACAAGTAACTTGCATACCACTCTGACCCGAAATATAAAGAACTTTTTGATTGAATAATTGTATGCTAACGGTCGCTATATTTCGGTTCAGATTGGTATCATATTATACGTTCAGAAAAGCAAGGTGGATGAATGTACTGGTACAAAAAAAGTCAGAAGTGGAAAATAAACACACACAACTTGTATTACAGCAGTATAGCATACTATACACTCAGAAAAGCAAATGTGTGAACGAATGTATGATTGTTAATACTACTGTTGTAGTCCTGGTACAAAAAAAGTCAAAAGTGAAACATAAAAAAAGCGTGGATGGTGCGAGTCGAACACGGAAGAACCGCCTAAACCCAGCCCACAACTCTGAAAACGCGTCCTGGGCCGCAAATGAGCGGCCGATTACACAGACCAGTCCCAACACTGAGCGAGGGGGGGTAGGCAGGACAAACCTCGGAAACGAAAATTTTTATCTCGCGCAGTATAAATGTCTACGCCAGAACAGTGCTCGTACAACTGGCACGTCGTGTTTTTACGCAATCTAAAACACTTTGCACCATCTCCTACAGCAGTAGAGTGGCTCGTACAGGTGCGATTGCATATATAGTAGTACTGCTGTAGAATGCCACGCGAGGAACGTACGTGTACTGACCCCCTTTCAGGATCTATCGGTCAGCAATGTAGGACACACAGCAATGAGAACTACTGCTGCTGTAAGTATGCTTTGTACGAACGCTGCTGCTGTACGAATAATTTGTGGTACATACAGCAGTACGAACGATTTGTTTTTGTTGTATACTCGAGACGACGAACATATCGATCCGGGGATAATGGGTCACACACTGCGGAAGGTACGTGCATCGGCCAATGAAGATGGCAACAACAACGAACTACAGTAGTAGTACTGAGCTTCCAGCGCGGATCTTCCACATGCGCATAGTACCCTGCCTGCTGCTGCTGTTGGCGCACTGTGCTGAGCACAGCTGGAGCAGTGGCAATGTTGGATCACACACAGCAATAAATAGTTACTGCTGTAGTTCGTGGAGTGGTCAAGTGATCGATCGAATAAACCAACTGGTGTGATGTTCGTCAGCCCCAAGCACAGGTAGTCAAGACACCCAGACAATCGATGAGTTGATGATTCAGGTCGTTTATTATTATCTCCCAGCAGTGGTAGGGACAGCAGAAGTGACATTGTGCGTCATCCCATAACACCCAGATGTCAAGAATCACATAATGCACAATATGCCAATATCCCGAACCGGCACGTAACTGTCAAGCTAAAGAGGCACAACGAACGCCCTCCCTGACTCTTTACGTAACATTTACGGACCAAGACAACAACACACAACTCCATGACCTAAACCACCCACAAACAAAAAAATCGAAAAGAAAGAGGAAACCCACCCCTGTGAGCAAAAACCTCTCACTCTCCCCACAGAGAAATACTGCAATTGTAGACGATATTACAATATATCCACGCCAATATAATAAAAACTAAGGTGAAAAGTACAATGCCAGAGATCGCGGAGAACCCCGTTCCCCCGGACAAAAGTCTCCTTTTGCTCCCTACTCCCGTCATAAATTCTCAGATCGTAACGGTAATGCGAGATAGCATACGTCCTTTTTCACTTGTAAAATTAGAATTTATCTGGCGCTAAAGTTACCCGAAAAATAATAGTCGCTACCCAGTATCTCCTAATAATCGAATAAAGAAACAATAAAATGCCGCTACTGCTTTCGACACGAACAACTTAAGCCCTCCCAGCTACGAAAACTATTCGATCATTCGCAGAAAATATTTTATGTTCCACTTTTCTCCGATGCGAACAAGTATTCGCAAAATGATACTGTTGGCAGAACAACCAATCAACCATGAATATGCTCACCCTCCTTTATTTTGCAGGCAGTAGTCTACTGCCAAAAATAATAGATACCCGCAAAATTCAATATAATCAGTAGCCACCGCCAATACCAGCAATACACCTCACCTCCCTTTGGTGTATCAGCGTACCCTTATTTCTCCATACCGCTACGAGTATGCATTTCATTTCTACCAGGCCCCATCTGGTCCTGTCTACACCAGAAAAACACTACAATTTTTTCGGATTTACAAAGACTGTTTGATTTGAACATGAAAATACATTTCGAAGCTACCAGGCGAAAAAGGCTACGTATACCACCCAGAACGAAGAATCCCAGATGATACATCGTCTACTATCTACGGTTTCTCCACCCTGGCCGCAAACAAATAGACCTCACGTTCGACCAAAAAAATAATAATTTCGATCGACAGGTGTATCCATCGTAATCTCGAAGGAAGAAGAGAGGGGACGCCGGCAGGGCGAACCCCTCTTCGGAAAAAGCCTCTGGTTGTACTGGGAGGCAGTGGTTAAAGCCCACTCCGTGGGCGACACCGCAGCTCGACAACAGCACGACAAAGTAGAAAGAGGCTAGGGAAAACAGAGTTATGTCAGAGGCAGCCATGGCTTCGGGCGCCTCCCCGCTGGAACCCGGCTGGGTGCGCGGGGAGCTTCCGTGCACCAAGGCGGGTATGCGTGGGCAACCACGCATTCTGGACCTGACGCGAGCGTTCCACCACGACGGGGCGAACTTCTCTAAGCTCACCATCGTGGGGCAGCCGAGCGCCTAGCCCCGCTCGTGGCAGACGCCACCTCGGCCTTCCCGGTGATGGCAGAGGCCACGGCAGTGTCGGCCTCAGCCGTCGGTACCGCAGCATTTAAGAACGCGGAGGGGGTGAGGGTGTTGGTGGTCTGGGCGCTGGAGGCCCTGAGGCCCATTCTGCTCCACAAGGGCAAGACAGTGTACTTGCCCCCTCTACTCGTGCCCGCAGCCCCGGAGCAAGAACCAACAGCGCAGACCGCTGCCCTACCTGCATCGACTTCGGTGGTCGCGGAGGTGCAGCAGCCGTCCACTGCCCACGAACGGGCCCCCTGGGAGCAGCAGCAGAACATAGCGGCCGAGACAGCGCGTACGAGGGTGGCGGCTACATCCGGGAAGGGCCCAACTCTGGGAGGCACGCCCGGCAAGGAGACGGCGCCCGGCGTGACGTCAGCGGCGTCGGCGACCAACACGACGGCGGCGCAGCGGACGGCAGCAGGGGAGGCGATCCAGCGGGTCGACAACAATAAGCTGGTCGAGTTGGTACGGTCGTCCGAGATCCCGCGCGAGGTGTGTGAGAGCGTGAGACTTCGTTTTCGCTGTCGTTTCGTTTCGTTTATTAGGTTTCGTTTCTTGTGAGAGCAGGTTGGGGGAGGCGGCACTGCAGGCCGCGCGGGTAGTGTGCGTGGTCCATTTCTCATGCTCTGCGTGTGTACGAACTCAACCCCTCCGTAGAGGACCGCTTGTCACAGACCATAATGGTACGCGTCGTATCCGCTCGCGTACTGAGTAGGGCAACAGTACAAGGGTCGCCACACAGAACACGTATTCGTGCCTAGGTTCGCGGCAGATATCGCTGTACTGTACAGGGGAACGTATGCCTCGTACTTCTGTCGCGCGCATTCGATCGCTGTACCTCGCATGGACGAAAAGAGTGTATCACACCCGCTGCACCGGTCGAACCCACAAAAAGCGTAAGAAAAAAAAAAAAAAAAAAAAAACTATACCAGGTTAGCGTCGGGAACAGCGGCCTTGACATCGATTTACACCCCTACCCCTCCTGTACAGCACCGGCTTCGACACCAGGCACCCTCGGCCCACGGGGGCGTAGAACACACGTTACAGCAGAAAGCTAGTTCCGTTAACCGCAGTCAGGGGGTCGAGCCCCAGGTACCCACCAACCAATCGACCGAACTCACAGCGGGCGAACCGGCGTGTCCGTATATACAGCAGTTGCACCGGGCTATAGCGACGGACTACACATGCGGTTTCAGAAAGCTTTCGGCCCACTGGGGCCTAGGACACACACAGGAAACGGGACCCGAACACCCGACCGCAGTCGGGTAGGCGTATTTACTCTATTTGCGAAAGCAGGGACTGCTGTATCACGGCCGTCTTAGCGCAGGACCGGATACGTACGTACAGCAGCCCGGACCGTCCGACTATACACCTTGTCCTGAAATAATCCCGCGAGCACTGTGCCGCGCTCACCCCGCGTACGCGCCTACCCACGGTACCTTTGGGTATACGCATATATATAGCCGATCAGGGCCCCCGAAGCATATACACGTCGACCTCGAGAGTACAACCCCACTCACTCCGTTAGCGGCGGCCGGGCGCGACGGCCCGGGCGCGCCCGTCGGGTCTAACCCCGAAGGGACGAACGAGCGACGGCCGGTTGGCACTACGGCTACAGCAAGCAAAAAGGGTTTAATCCCCAACCAACGCGGCCGAAGACGACGGGTCGAATCCCCGGACCGCGCGTTCGGGTATTTGTTTTACCCTAGTGCGAAAGCGGGGACTGCCGTATCACGGCTGTCGTAGCGCGGGGTCGGGTACGTACGTGCAGCAGTTCCGACCGTCCGACAATACACCCCGTTATGAATAATCCCGCGTGCATTGTACCGCGTCCGCCTCCGCGTACTCACTTTCCCACGGTACGTACG
Source organism: Macrocystis pyrifera (assembly GCA_031763025.1). Classification (NCBI taxonomy): domain Eukaryota; class Phaeophyceae; order Laminariales; family Laminariaceae; genus Macrocystis; species Macrocystis pyrifera. The sequence goes on along the minus strand of JASSKH010000016.1, from coordinate 13,544,994 downwards.
GGTATATACATTACTAAATCGTCTGGTCATCGATATTAACGGCCGATCAGTGCCTACCACGACGCAGATACATATAGCCCTTGAGAGTATGACCCCAACCACTCAATTAGCGGCGGCCGGGCGCGACGGCCCGGGCGCGCCCGCAGGGTTTAAACCCCGAAGGGACATACGAGCGACGGCTGGCTGGCACGACGGCCACAGCAAGTAAACAGGGCTGAATCCCCGACGAACGCGGTCGAATACGACGGGTTAAATCCCCGGACCGCGACGATCACGGGGGACTAAATAGGATTAAAAATAGGGAAACACATAGGCTTGCGTGTGTACCGTAGCCCCATATGTACTCTTTGCTCATAAGAGTAGCCAGTAGGGAGGGGGCACCGGGGCATGCTGAGGTGCTTACTCCTGCGAGCGGTTCTGGTTTACGAGGTCACAGTAAGCACGCCAGGGCGAATCCCCAATACGAACGAGCGAGCACATAGGGTCACACCCCCGACCGGCTATCGATACATCGGCAGTCCATCCCAACGCACATACTCGGCGAGTCCTGGGTCACAACCCCGATCACGAAAACAGGGTTAAATCCCGACACGTTCGAGCACACGGTGACATTTCGGCCCCCACGAGCGAGCAGGGTTTAATCCCCAACCATGCAAGGTTATTACGTACACTGCGGTCCCACGGTTCAACCCCGGCTGACCACTACGCACGAGACGTCGACGAACGAAATCATGCTGACACGAACCTACCACGCAAGGCGAGCTCGCACCCCGCGGCCTCACGGTTCAACCCCGATTACGCCTACGCACGAGGCATCGACGAACGAAATCATGCTGACACGAAGCACCGGTCCCCCCCCCCCCCCCCCCCCCCCCCCCCCGCTTATATCGACCGGCGTACCGACGGCGGCAGTTGCGCCTGAAACTCGACCCGGCACTCGAAGTGATGCGGGACGTGGACGCGATGTTCACCTGGTACGACCTAGTGCCGCCTCTGCAGACGGCGATGAAAATGGCGACGGACCTTAATCTCCTCGACGCGAGAAAGGTCCTCAGCGACACTATTGCGCGCGGGGGACGCATGGTGGCGGCGTGCGGCAACCCGCGGATCGTTCTCGGCGTATTCTCCAAGATGCTCCCCTCCTGTCTCAAGAGCTGCATGAGGCGGACTGCGCGGAGCTGCGTAAGGCCCATGCGCTCACCAAGAACCACTTACCCATCCGTCCGAGGTAGGGTATGGGGGCTCCGTCGCCCCTCGGTTCGGACACCCCGGCGTGACCGGACTCGGAGGCCTGGGGGGCCCGACGGCGGGGGGGGGGGGGGCGGCGCAAGCAGGCCTCGCAGGCGGCCGTCGGGCGCGCGCCAGGGAAACGGCTTCACGGCGCCGTACCCCCCCGCACAGGCCGCAGGACCTCGGAGGGTTCCCCAGGGTAGCGCAGGGGCGGCCCCGGGCCACTACAGACCACAGTTGACACGCACCGGGTCCGGCCGTGGGTGAGGGGGGCCGGGGGGCGGGAACGGGGGGATGGGAGCAGCGCAGCTCTCGCCTACCGACATCGCAGCAATCCGCGCGAAGCGGGCGGCTCAACATCAGGCGGCGCAGACCCAACAGCGGAATTCGCCGGGAAATCCTCAGCTGGGGGAGATCTGCCGGAACTGCCGCGGCGCGGGGCGCGACCCCTTTCACTCCCACTTGACGTGCGCTTGGCAGGTTTGCCTTAACTGCAAACTAGCGGGCCACCGGCAGGCCGCCTGCACCAACCCATTCGGGCCGGTGGTGTAGGACGGCCGCGATTGGGGGCGGGCGGGGGGGCGGCAAGACGTGGGCGCATAGGGACGGTACCGGCGATCGACACGGGTAGGACTGTATTTTATTTCCCCGTGTACCGTGTACTATGGTATTTGACGAGTATTCTATTCACGGTCTTTACGGTATTTTACTGTAACTTACTATGCCCCCGGCTGGCCTGCCCGCCGGGACCGGCGATCGACACGGGTAGGACTGTATTTTATTTCCCCGTGTACCGTGTACTATGGTATTTTACGAGTATTTTATTCACGGTCTTTACGGTATTTTACTGTAACTTACTATGTCTCCGGCGGGCCTGCCCGCCGGGACCGGCGATCGACACGGGTAGGACTGTATTTTATTTCCCCGTGTACCGTGTACTATGGTATTTTACGAGTATTTTATTCACGGTCTTTACGGTATTTTACGGTAACTTACTATGTCTCCGGCGGGCCTGCCCGCCGGGACCGGCGATCGACACGGGTAGGACTGTATTTTGTTTTCCCCGTGTACTATGGTATTTTACGAGTATTTTACTTATGGTCTTTACGGTGCTTTCCTGGAATTTACTATGTCTCCGGCTGGCCTGCTTGCCGGGAGAACCGCTAGTCGACGGGAGTATTCTACGACGGTGTCGGAGGCAAGGGCGGGGGCACGGCCGGGCGACCGGCGGCCAGCGTAGCGGCGGGGGGGGGAGAGCGTTTAGCGTAGCGGCGGGAACGGGCACGATACCGGGGGGGTCAAGGGGGGCATTCGAACAATCGAATGACGTAGTAGTAGCGGCGAGAAGCGGCCATCGAGGCGATGAGGGCCACGAGTAACGGTGACCATAGCGAGAGGGTAAAGGATAGCCACAGCGTATTTTGCACACGGAATGCGGCGCGACAGATAGTCGCGACGAGAAGCATGTCGAGTAATCCACAGAAACCCATCGGACAGGACCGGCCCCATGCGTAGCGGGGGACGGTACGATGGCGGAGAGAGACGACAGAGGGGATAAGGAGTCCCCGGGCTCAGAGCGAGGCCAGTTTCAGGCTCGCAGCGGGGGGCACGCCTTCAGTAATACGAACATTGGAATGACGGATCCCAAGTATCCTATTGCACGAACTCACTGCGTCGGTATTCTATTTGTGTGATCGAGGAGCCGCTTCTCGGCCCAGCTGGTACAGCACGGCATACTCGACACACCGCGTCAGGGTGCCCCGGACGTACGTAACCCGTCCGATCGTACCGACCATCGTATCTACTCCATAAAACCACGGGCCGGCGGGGTATCTCACAAGAGCGGGGGGTTTCCCTATATGCGCCATCTCTCCCGACGCTCCCTTCCCTGCGCGTTCCACATGTCCTTTCTCGTCCCCGTGCGGGTCCCCAGGGATGCGTTTACTCACTTTCGTGGTAGGATCTGACTGCTTGCAGGAGATAGGTTACTTGTTTCCGTGACGTATTTATCTTAATCACTTTACTCTTCTGGTTGAAATCTACGGGTCCCGATGGGTATTTACGGCGGGCACGTCCACCCCGAAGGATAACGCCCACGCAGATTTGCTAATCCCCGGAGAGAAGCAACGACGACAAAGCAAGCACCATAGCACGTATTCAGGTATTTCAGTCCGTGCCACTCAGAGTGGGTCCCCGAGGACGCACGCTCGCCACGAGCTCACAGGCGGAAGAACGGAGAAACTCACACGCGTAGCCCGCAGGCGCGCGCGAGATACCCGTACCACGATTTAGTACCAACGACACCTTCGGTCCCACCAAGACTATATATTCACTCTATTTGACCACTGTTCCACGCGCCGTAGACGGAGTAAGTACCCTTACAGATAAAGGTAAATATATATGTTATGGACGGAGGCTATGTCCGAAGTGTCGTTGCAATTGATCGCCCTTACGTCCGCCTTGTCTCTCGGCGGGTGCGTCTGGTCACAGTCGCATCGTAATCTACGTTCGCATTGACTCAACTCCTACTCATGTATTAAGTAGCACACCGATTACCATCGGTGCTCGTAAACTTTTTTCTAAAAATACATACACAACTACACGTACCTCATGCCGTATCGCCCATGATAGGTGTCCGCCGACGTATGGCGCGCGAACCTAACGCGGAGGCATCAAGAAGTAGGAGTTGCGTTCCCAGCCACCCCACCTCTGTCCGCCGAAGAACAAAGCTGGGCGGGAACGCGCGACGAGCCGAACGTTGATCACATGCCGACGGTGGCCGACGTAGAACGAAATCCATCCGACGGAAACCGAGCCCGCATGCCGTGGGAAGCGCCCATGCATGACGCGGGAAAGAATGGGGCGGACTTCGTCCCGGGGGGTCTGAACCACCGCCATGAGTTCTGGGAAAGGGTCGTGCTGCGGGGCCACCCACAGAAAGCGCAATTGCTCGCACACCTCAAGGAGGGAGTGAGCGTATTCGAATTCCTTACCCCAGAATTTCGCGGTACATCGCGGGCGTCCCCATACCGGCTCGACGCGTTTCCCGGGGGCGTCGCTCCCCAACCGCATACCAAAAGAACACGCCGGATTCGTACGATCGGAAGTCGCCGCCCTCTTGACACGCGGATGCTTGGTGAAGTGGGCCGACGTCCGAGGTCCGGATGGCCCAACGCGACCCCGGCTGGTGCTGCCGCTGTCGGTCGAACCTTCGAAGCCGCGACTAGTCATCGACGCAAGGGCGCTCAACGAATGCTGCCGCCACGTTCCCTTCAAAATGGACACGGTGGTGAGGGTAGCGGAAGTCGCGGAGGAGGGTGTCTTTATGGGCAGTTTGGACGACCGCTCCGGTTTCCACAATCTGATCTTGCAGCCCGCGAGCTGGCCGCTCTTCGGGATCGAGTACGCGGGAACAGACTATGTGTGTACTACCATCCTTTTCGGTTGGAACGAGAGCCCGGTATGCTACCACTCGCTCAGCGAGGCAAAAGCGGCGTATCTGCGTTCTCGCGGAATCCCCGTCTTGGCCTACATCGACGACGCTTGGTACTGTAACTCCTCCTCTACGTTCGGTCACTCCGACGAGACCCAATGGTTGTCCGCCGCGGAGGCCATCCACGTGGGAATGCTGGTCTCGTACTTTTGCGGTTATTTTCTGTCTGATACGAAGTGCGACCTGAAGCCGTCGAGGATACAACGATACCTCGGTATCTTGTGCGACTCGACTACCACCTCGTTCCGGGTCCCGGACGACAAGCTCCAGAAACTTCACTCTCTGATCCGAGCGGTCCTGGAGAAAGGCACAACTACCGTGAAGATGTTGGAAAAAATCGCGGGAAAGTGCGTCAGTATGTCGGTCGCGATCCGCCTGGCGTCGCTGTGGACGCATTACATGTTCGCGGCGATCGCGAAAGCGAAGGGGCGGGAGATAGAGCTGTGCAAAAAACCCGACCTGCGAGCAGAGCTACGCATATGGCTTGGCTTATTGGCGACGTCGCAGGAGGGGCCGTGGTACAAACCGCGCCATTTCGCCTCCCAGGTTACCGTCGTCGCCTCTGACGCGTCGTCGAATCAGTGGGGGGGTGTGGTTTCGATGCCGGGGGGCGAGTTCTCCGCGGGAGGGGGATTCCCCCATGAGTGGTTGCCGCGTCATATTAATGCAAAAGAGATGTTCGCGCTGCTGGAAGTGCTGACGGAGTGCTGCCGAGTGCACCCGGGACAGCTCCGGCGAGCGCAGCTAGTGATGGACGTCGACAACCGCTCCGTGGTGGACGCGTTTAATAAAGGTCGGTCGAGAAATCCCATCACTCACGGGCTACTGGTCGGCTTATTCGAGCTCCAGGTGGCCCAAGGTTTTTGGCTGTCCCTGCGATGGGTGCCGACGGCCGACAACCAGTCGGCCGACGCCATCACTAGACCAGGACTGGCCGAGATCATCCGTCTTCGGCCAGTGGCGTTCCAACGGTTACAATCGTTCTTTGGGGAATTCACCGTCGACCTCATGGCATCGTCCGAAACCGCCCAGGCGGGTTCCGCCACGAGGACGGGCGAAAAGAGGAGGTTGCCGTTTTTCTCGCGGTACCACTGTGAGGGGTCGGCGGGGGTCGACGTCTTCCGTCAAAACGTAGCAGCGACGCCGGGGAAGATCACAAGGGCGTTCGGCTACTGCTTCCCGCCTCCCGTCATGGTGGGACACGTGATCCAGCACCTGGCCGAGTGTAAAGCACACGCCGTGATCGTCCTCCCAGACGTGCGCGCGTAGTGTTTCCCACAGGTCAGCCGCGCGACCGTACGGGCACTCGTACTGCCACCGACGGGCAGTTTCGGCTACCCCCATCACCAGGACGGAGTGCGCGATTACGTGTACGCGCGGCACGGAATGCGCGCAGTCGAGGTAGACTTCCGAAACGGGTGACGTAACATGACAGGACAACCCCCCCCCCCCCCCCCCCCCCCCCCCCCCCCCCCCCCCCCCCCCCCCCCCCCCCCCCCCCCCCCCCCCCCCCTCCGCCTCGCGGGTGCTGCACGGTCACCCCAGCGGTACGAGGACGGAGCCGTGGGAAAGCTCCCATATGGGGCCACGCAGGCGGCCGACTTCATCCCGCGCGTGCTCTGCCCGCAGTGTCAGGGAATTAATTTAGGATCGTACACGTACTGTCAGTCATGCAAACACCCCGCGTACCGAGGCCCCCCGGTACCTCGAACCGACGAGGCGCCAGTCGCATTTGTAGATGAAAAGCTCGAGAATCGGATAAGGGAAGTGCTGGCGGCGTTGGCAGGAAAGGCCGGCCAGCAGCGGAAATGTCGAGTAGCCGACGAATTCGATGCGTTCCTACGCACGAGGACGAATAACGGGAGGGGGTGGCAGACAGCAACCGACGTAGACGTCTTCGAGTGGTTATGTTGGTTGGATTCACACGGGAATGGCACTAAGTGGGTGCACGACGGGACATGCCTGGGGGTGGGGCTGGACGACAGCTCCCAGTGCATGAGCAATGGAAGGTGTAGGAAGCGGTACGCGGCAGCGTCCCTAGATAAAGGGAAAGTCTCGAAGCTGAAATGGGCCATGATAGAGCAGCTGGGCAAGCACAGCGACTGGGATCCCGTCGAGCAACGAGGGAACCCCGTAGCGAGCCCGCTAGTACGGGGATACTTGGCTAACGCGCAAGAAGAACAGCGGCGAGGGGGGGTGTCGGTGAAGCAAGCACCCCCATTGGTGGCGAGTCAGCTGCAAAAGCTGGTCGGCGACATGCGCCGTCGCATGTCTGCCCTGCCAACAGCGGCAGAACGATTCGCGATGGTACGGGACGTGGCGATTTTCTGTGTCGCTTTCCACACGATGAAGCGTGGCTTCGAATTGTCAGTAGCACTGGCGTCCCAGGTGTTGCAGATGCCTAGAGGCGAGGGGTTCATTTTCAATTTCTTATTCGGTAAAACGCTGAGGGAGTCGTGCCAAGCGGTAGTGGTGCGAAGGAACGTGGAATGCCGTGAAATATGTGCCGTGGCGGCCATGATCGAATACCGGCAGGCGGCGGAGTCCATGCAGTGGGCACTCGCGGAGGACTCGGGGTTCCTTTTCCCGAGCGTCCTCGAGAGCGGAGACAAGGGGAAGATGGCGCTAACGCCGGCGCAGATGACCTCGAACCTCCAGGTCCACTTGAGAGCGGCGGGTATGGAGCACAAGCGGTACTCGCTGCACTCTTTTCGGGTAGGGGGGGCGGCGAGTCACCACATGGATGGGACGGCCATGGACGTCCTCATGGAACATGTTGGATGGAGGTCCGCGGCCGTAGCCAGCAGATACGTAGGGATGACAGCATCCGCGTCGGCGTCGAACTGAGCGAAACGTTCGCGAGACACGGCCTTCATCCAGGCAGACGCTTTACCACTGTCGGAGGGGTTCGGGAAATCATACGCGGCATTCCCACGGGACAGCCGGCGGTCGCAGAATCCAGGGAACGACTAGGCTAGAAGTTTGGGAATGATGATAAAGGAAAGGTACCCGCACGAGAAAGGATAAGAGATGATCGAGCGGCGACACTGAGATAAGAAAAGGGAAACAAGTATGGGTGTGATCTCATGCCGCAGCAGAGAGGCCTTATTGATCCCAAACTACATACGAATTAACCTACGACGCTATGTTACAACAGTAATCTCGAAGGAAGAAGAGAGGGGACGCCGGCAGGGCGAACCCCTCTTCGAAAAAAGCCTCTTGTTGTACTGGGAGGCAGTGGTTAAAGCCCACTCCGTGGTCGACACCGCAGCTCGACAACAGCACGACAAAGTAGAAAGAGGCTAGGGAAAACAGACCATCCCGCCCGCCCGTCGTTGGTAGCGAGGTGTACCGTCGACAACGACATCAGTTGTTTTAGTGTGTATTTTACCGGGGTAGCTACTCTCTGCGACGACGTGCCACGTTGATTGCCAGAGAATCAACGCGGGGGTAGGAACCCCGGGTGAGAGTCTCCGGCTGATCGCAGCAGGAGGCCTCATTGATCCCAAACTATATACGAATTAACCTACGACGCTATGTTACAACAGTAAAATTAAATTCACCATTCATTCCTACGAAATCACACCATGATGACCAGACCTGCCCCCTCCGCCCCGTGATGTTGCCGGACCTTGCATGAAGCTCCGGCTGACGAAATACCCAGATCTGCTCGCTTGTTGCCACCCGGACGAAACCCCATCGTTATTTGGTACTGCTGCAGACAGTCCACGATTACCCCACGCCCGTTTCCTGCCACCGCTTTTTAACAGCAACAGAATGCACGCAGCTATTATGCCGCGCGACTTTGCCCCACCTAACACCCCCCGGTAGGGTTGCACACGGCTGGCGGCCGTGCGGCTTCTCGCGGAATTCGCATGCAGACATGTACCCTCGCTGAGCGATAATCCCATATCTGCTGCCTCCACAACCTCTGAAGTGGAGTGCGTACGGCAAATAAATGTCGTACGACTTGAAGTCCCCCGCTCGCAACACACGGCGGAGGTGCCTACGGTTGTCCGCCGTAGGGCTTTTAGCTGCTGTGCCCCTAAAACGCCGTCGTCTCCTCATCATCTCCGGGATCCCCCACCATCGCAAACACGGCCTCCTCCGGCGATCCATCCATGTCCGCCGGCGATGCGCACTTGCTGCTCTCGTGTCCTCTCCCACCACACCTTTCGCAGAGCTTTGCGGTGCGACTGTCGCTGTAGTGGCCCGCAGCCTTGCACCGGAAACACCTCCCCTTCGCTTTCCCGGCTCCACCGTGCCATCGTCGGAGCGATCCAACGATGGCGACACAGCATCCCTCCCTGCTGTATCTACGGCAGGTAGCCCCTGCTCTCTGCCGGACTTGCGCCGTGCCTTACTCTCTCGACTCGTTCTCAATAGAGTCGCCATAATCTCAAGCAGTTCAGCAAGTAGAGACGATTTTTGACGCTCCTCCGCGTCTGCGGCTGCTTGTTGTAAAGTTTGGAGAGTAAGGCCCTGCTCCGAGACTACGGCTCTATGATCATCAAGTTCATCACCCACGATGAGGCTGCGTCGGTACCAACGACACTCTAGAGTGTTCGTCAGCCCCAAGCACAGGTAGTCAAGACACCCAGACAATCGATGAGTTGATGATTCAGGTCGTTTATTATTATCTCCCAGCAGTGGTAGGGACAGCAGAAGTGACATTGTGCGTCATCCCATAACACCCAGATGTCAAGAATCACATAATGCACAATATGCCAATGTCCCGAACCGGCACGTAACTGTCAAGCTAAAGAGGCACAACGAACATGTGATAGCCGCAGTACGATCATGCCATACGCGCAAGGTGTGCCCACTGCTGTTGCTGCTGGGCAGCAGGGCAGCAGGGTTGTGGTGCTGTAGGAAGCTGGAGGTAAGCGCGCTCTGTGCACTGCTGTGTGTATTGTTCTCTAGGCGGTGGTCCGTGCTCCGTGCAACACAAAAAATATGTACAGGGATTTACCTGGTATACGTCATCCTGGGTATATACGGATCAAAAAGTATATGGCAAACGGTGGAATGCGGACTGCAGGCTCCGACAAACGCAACCAACCACAGCAACACTGCGCATATGGGCGTGCCGCACACGCACGGCGGGTGGGCGGGGGGGGGCGGCAGCGTTGGGACGTTGGGGTCTGTGCATGTTGTCTGTTGTGTACCTGGTATATGTCTGAGCTGTGTACCGATACGTACGTACAAAGTAAGGCCTCTTTACTGAAACCAGGGAAATCGTCTTATCCACTCCCGCCGGAAAAAAAACTTTGAGCGCCCGCCACGCGCTTCAGAGTGCACGGATCGCGCCGAGACCTAGACCAATGTGTCCGGCAGGGCTTCCCGTGTCCGTGCACTTAGTGTTTTGCCTAAAAGTGCTCGTGCGAAGAGAAAAGTTGGCAAAAGTACGAAAATTTGACAAATATACGTATACATATAGACAGGTCAAGAACCCCGCTTTCTGTCGATTTGAAAGATTTCTAGATATGTTGCGAGACATCCTAAACGGGGGGCACGTCAATCATACGGGTACCCGGGTACTCGAACCCGCCCATTACCCGGGTTTTGGTCAATCCCTGAACCCGCGGGTTTCAAGTCAAACCTGAACCCGTCGTAGGTTTTCCCCATCCGAGTTATACCCGGGGTGCTTTCGCTTATCCGGGGTACACCTCTACCGCGATCCCAACACAATTATACTCCGGCAATCCTAGGTGAGAATTCTCTAGAAAACCCAGGCGACATCGGTTAAGCGGTTCTAGGCGATGAGCTCCTGCCATCCCAGGCATCACTGCTCTAGCGATCCCAGGCGCTGTTGCGTCGTCAATTTTCACGGCGACAGTCTAAACTCGTTGTCTGGTTTATTCACAGGGACCACGAGGTCACGTTTCACCAGCTCAACCCAACTGTCTTGTGCGTGGCATCCCTGGTGCGTACCCCGTCCTGGCGTTTCCTAGGGTGCAAGTGACACAGCCTGATCTACAGTAGGGCCGTTGTCGTCGATGTTACCGCCGCCATTCCCGCGGTACGAAGCAAGGCCATGTTGGGGGAGTCCATGTGTTGCAGCCGCCTGTGCCTGGTATAGGATATGACTGTCGCTGTGAGGGCCATGGCGGGCGTAGGTGCAAAAGTTACATTTTGCTCGCACCCAGATCAACACGCCACGAGCTCAAGTCCATACCTTCGTTCAGCTGATGCAAAGGCGTTACGATGTTGATCCTTTGCAGGTGAGGATTCCCGGGCGCAATCCCGGTTGAAATATTTATTAGGGTTGCATGAGAAGGAGAACATAAATAGCTAACTAATTTTGGGACCACGATACCGGGGAATCCTGCTTAATGTTTCTCCCCATTCGTGTCGGTCACGACGCCAGAAACAAGACCAGCGGTATCGCGAAGGACTACCTGCTTGCTGATTACCATTATCCGTTTGGGGATGCGGAGTAGTTCTGCGTTTTCTCGTTGATATACGGAATCAACTCACCGCCTATGAAAAGTTCTGCTACCAGCATGATTGTGTCGACGCTGTTAGGCGGGAAGGCCGGTCCTTTCAATAAATGCGTGTACGAAAAAAATAATCGAAGCGTATAATCTCGGGGGGATTCGGCTGTTTTGTTTATTTTAGTTGGAAACATTAGCATGACCCGCCGGTAGCAGTAAGCATCACTACGCGTAGTGGCTCTAGCACATGTTGCCTACGACGCCTTCCGATCAGTTGTCACTTCTCGCAAAGGTAGGGCCCTTGTCCTCAACATGCTTGGTGAACACGGCGCAGCCCCGTTGACGCGTGCCGCTATCGGCGGGGGCATTGTTTGGCGAGAGAAATATCTGACATCCGGGGGCTCCTCAACTGAGTAACTGTGGTACTGTGCCCAATATCGTCGGTTCTTCGTTATTGAACTGGGCCAGCGGGTCGAACTTTTGTTTTTCTCACAGTCAGGTTCTGGGTGGGGTTTAGAGCTCCCCAACCGAATAGCCCCAGAGAAGGATAAGCGAACCCCTATCGTACAATGCGTCCGTTGGTAGTCCCGGCTTGTTGCAGTAACGGAAGATCGTGTGTCCGAGATGGGACGTTTCTCCGCTGTCATGATCGCGCCTTGCGATGCGTTCTTATCATGACAAGCTGTCAAAGCGCGTGTGCCTCATGGTGCTCAGGGCCTATTCGATGTTGTATTTGAGGTACCAGACAATCGTCATTATGATGCCCTTCAGTATTCTGCCAGGCCTTCACCCACAATTACCCTAAACATTAAATCCTGAATCTGGTTTGTGATAGAATCACAAACCAGGGCCATTGGAGAGCACGACGTTTTTACCTCATGCATTAGCAGGTGCATCCGATGGACCCCGGTAATGTAGACCCATGGGGACGAAGCCGGCAGATAACACCAACTGAAGGGTCAGCCAGCTCTGAGCTGTACATGGTGCCACACGTTTATGTACCCTTGCCTCGGTGCGTACTTAAAGGTTGCGTAAATGGACGCAAATCAAGGCCAAGCAAGTACGGCTCGCTACGCCGAACCTGAGACAGACCAGACAGAGCAGATCTACTGAGCAAAGATTCATGCTGTGGTAAGGGTGGCATAAATGTCTCCTATGACTCTTCTCTTGAAGATCTACTATAGTAACCTCACCGAGAACCTGATTGTAAGAAAATCTTGAACTGCAACCCGATGAACAACCCCAAACCCTTCGTATACCACGAATAACATCGTAAAACGTTCATGTTACTCGGACAATATTTGGTTGGAGAGCCCGGTCATCAAGAAATATATTGGCCGAAAAGATCGTAGCACGCCCACAAACTTTACTTGTTCTATTCTCCAAGATTTGCCTGTGGGTGACATAAGTGCACCCTTACACGAACGTCAGGAACTATGACCTGCAGGTAGCATAGCACTGCAACCCCACTCACAAATAAACCTGCCTTGTTGCTCCTCCTGGCGTGGAGGAGTCTTCTTCCTGCCCTTCCCGCCTATTGCACCAATAGCAGGAGACGTCCTAAACAACGCGAACCGTGCGCTGGCCGGGCCCCGTCGCTCATTTCGCCAGAGTATGACAGGTTGTTGTCATTGCCATGTTTTAGGCGGTTTCGGTCACGGCGCGAATATTTCACGCCGTGATATAAATCTCGCTTCTTCTCCTTTTCGCCAGTGTACCGGGACCATATGAACTCTAGGTGGTCCGATGGGCGGTTAAAATTAGAATACTTGCTTATTGAGCGTGTTGCTTGACGGCCAAACGTGAACGATGCGGAGCCTCTGCTTGAAGGTTCAAAGTTAGTTCCCCCCCTGCTGAATAGTCACGGCCACGTTGGCTTACAGGGTGGCTGAGAGGAGATTGGCGAATTCAACTGGGACGCAACACGTTGGTCGAGAACGCAGGTGATTGTCATGACGGCACCACCGATGGCGCTGCGCACGCTCTACGGCCTCCTGCAGGGACGTGGCCGGCCTTTCAGACATCTGAAACAACTGAAAAAAATCACCTTCTCACCGTGTTGCCACGAAGTGACTGACATGGACGACGGTGGAACCCGCTCGTTTCCGCGCTATATAGACCTTCTTCAAAACGCTTAATGCCGAGCGGGAGCGAAGTCCGTAGGCGACGACAGTAAACTTGGTATACGGCATTGGCATTCTGCTTGAACGTGGCGAGCTGGAAGCCAATGATTGATGCGATTATGTTTATTGCATTATTTCCGACAACGTTTCGCACGGGTTCTCGTGGCACCCCGCGATATCCTACGGGCGGATTTGAGACTCCGATGAAATATCCCAAGGAAACCGACGAGTAGCCGTGGGCTCCCGTGAGACATCCCACGTCAACCCACGATGTTTCCCTATATCCCGCGGAATATCGTGGGGAGGTCCGGTCGTTCCTTCAGGATCCTCTGGGCAGACTTCCTGTGTTCTACGGGACTCTCATAGCCACTGAGGGTGACTGTCGTGTTTGTGGACGGGAGGGTCGCAGGAGCGAGAGGTGCGTATGGAGCAAATATCCCGTCTTAACCATGTAGCCGGTAGTATCTGTTTATGTAGCATGTGAACTTCGTCAACCGAGGCTGCTCGAGGGTGCTCGTCGCGAGATGCTATGAGTACACCGCCGTAGTGGTAACGGGATGAACTTTGAATGGGTACACCGTACCGTTACCATGGGCTCCCAGTTCAACGGGATTCCACTTCCATCCTAAAGCGGAGGCTTGTTTAAGTAGGATGCGCCGGTTTCGTGTATGAATTGTTTTGGGAACTAAAAACCGGGCTTGCATGTAAGATCCAAAACCAGAACAAATGAAAGCTCCAAACACTTACCAGATACAAGGTACTAACATACTTCTTGTGGGATTATGCAAGCTTTCGTGAGATATCGACGCAAATAACGTACTGTACGGATCTTTCCGACGTTATCTGAACTTATCATATATTAATCAGGTATAACCCTGTGTTACCACGAGTTCTGGTAGGGCAGCCAATGATGTTCACCGGAATCCGTGACAATGTGCGTTGGGTTCCGGTCCATTACCGCAATGGATTCCGATGAGTTGCAGCGGGAAAAACGTGAGAAGGCGTGGCTCTCGCGATTACTTCTGTTATATACAATATATTCAAGAAATTCCCCCCGACGTTTGCGATAGATCCTGCGTTACATCCAGCGCTTAGCGTTAAAGAAGTCCAATCTTCGACGGTTTCCCTTGCATAAAGCATGGAGATTGTTTAAATGCTACACAATCTATATATTCAAGCCATGGAGTGCAATACGTGCCCGTGAGGAGTGCCGGGGGAATTCCTGTGGAGTACCGAGGGATACGTCATAGGAAAAATTCCCATGGAGAACATTCCAACGGGACCCTTCTCTTTCGCTGGGATTCGGCGGGTATTCGGTTGGATCCCATGAGTTCGAACGGGAAGATTCCCATATACCACGGTTGTTGTTGCTGTTGTGACGTTCACTCTCTAAAATCAAGGAGTCGGTGGTCACACATAGGTGTCGGAGCCCTAGGAAGATCCGAAAACCCATTAAAAAACAAAAAACGGCTGGGATGCACGACGCTTCCCACCAAAAATACACACGAGACGAAGAAGGCGCACACATGAGATGGTATCAACGTGTAAACTATGTAACATGCCCGCGGGTATCCACTCAACCACAGCATCGCGGGTGTTCACTCAACCTCAGCATCAGGGTTCCCCCCGTTCCCACAACTCACCAACTTGTGACTACTAACTACAGCGGTTGATGTCAGGAGTGTTGGCTGTACGGTACGAAACGCACGGTAGTCGTGAACACCAAGAGGAACACGACTGGTGTCTTGGGTGCTGTCAGAGTGAAGACTCGCGGACATGGAGTGGAAAAAGAAGAATCGAACCGAAAAAACGAAACAAACGCTATTTTTATAGAGCAGTACAAATACCAACGATCGCCGTGTCTTCCCGGACTGTCTGACAACGTGCAGCACAGGTATTGTACAACATACGTCCCTGATCATTGCTGGCGGTCATTCCCCATGATGGGCATACAACTCTACCATTGATACAAGAAGCAGTGACGTATTGCTGCCTCGCAAAATTATTTTAAAAAAACTACGATTGCCGCTCTAGTGATGGTGTGCGCGCCGGTCGTAAGTCTCCATAAGCCATCCTGCTGCCGTGCACCACGGCCGCCCTAGTACCAGGCTGGCTGTAAACGTCGTCCTACATCATCGGCCGCCCCACGTTTCCGGACCAGGCGATGTGTCGCTCGCTCTGTGTATGCTCCTCTTCTGCCCGGCCTCTGCTGTTTGTTGGTGATGTGCATCATGTGTTCTTGGTGACTCAACAAAAACGCAGAGCCACGAAACGGGGGCGTGTAAGGCGTATTTCCCTGGTTTCCAGGTAGTAGTGCCTGCCTGACCCGTGGTTCTTTCCCGCAAACTCGTACCTCCCCGTTGGTCCCATCGTTCAACTCGGGATTAATTATCACGAACACCAGATTCCCTCCACGAGCTTTGGCTGTCCTCGTGCATCAAAGAGTACTACCATGATATTGATCGGTGACCAGCATCAGAAGAAGCTGTCAAGGAAACAACCCTGAATGAAAAACCGAATAAAATTTTAGAACAAACAAAATGCCGTCGTCCCCGGCGGCTTGGTAGGTGGTACGCGTGCCTGTCATGATCAATATCGTGGGTTCGAGTCTCAGCGAGTGCATGCTCGTAGGGATTTTTCCTTGCATAAAAAAATGATTCGGGGAAAGCGCGAGAGCGTGAGTTAGCTACACAGTAGTGGGGTGTATATGAGGCGACATGAATAAGGCGACCACTCGAGATAAGGCGATCACAATCGGTACGGCTGGAACCTTCAATAAGGCGGCTACCGCTTTATATATACATGCCCTTGGGCCCTCTATATGGCGTCATACGCCTTATTAAAGGCCCATTCCTGCCTCCAGGTCAGTACAAAACTTCGCACTGCTGCTGCTCCCTCTGAGAGAAATGCACACCCCTCCTGCCGCAGCTGCGAGAACAAACAAACGCACGCGTATAGTGCAACGAGCAGTGGATGTAAGCCCGATGTTCTGTGCGGCGGGGGGCAAAGTCGATGTCGCCTTCTTTTTACAGAAGGCCAGGATGTCGTTCATCAAAACGCATACCTCTAAGCCAGTGCGACAAGCAGACATGAGGGAGGTTTGTGGGGAGGGGGGTAGTACAGCAGACTAGTGTTCTATTAATAGTTAGCAGTACAAGTGTATCTCGCGGTTTTGGTCTCGATGTGCGGCTGTGTGAAGAATCCTCACAGTTCAGAAGCAGAGAGATGTGCTTCTTGAGCAGGCTCTGTCACATGCAGCTCAAATATTATAAAACCTGGTACTCTGTAACATACCATGTAAAAAAGCGTGTGTTCATCTGACTGATCTGCTGTGGTATTGAGTGCATTTGACATCGCACGTGTTCACCGGGTTGAGTACGGTAGTGCTACCGCTGAAATGACGTACTATCTTCTCCGAGCACGAGTCTCCCCCTCTGTGCAGCAGTATGTACAATATGTCGGGCCAATAGAACACTCTGTACTGTACACTAAAACGTAGTATACCCTGAATAGGGCGGTGCTCGCCTTTATTAAGGTACCTC
Source organism: Macrocystis pyrifera (assembly GCA_031763025.1). Classification (NCBI taxonomy): domain Eukaryota; class Phaeophyceae; order Laminariales; family Laminariaceae; genus Macrocystis; species Macrocystis pyrifera. Next base: position 13,528,169 of record JASSKH010000016.1, on the reverse strand, counting down.
AATAGGGTGGTAACGGCCTTATTATCGTTTAAGGCGACCACCTGAGATAAGGCGGTCAAACTGTCTTGGCACGGGGTCGCCTTATATAGGCCCCACTGCTGCATTCGATGAAAATCCACGGGCAATGGCAATGCTGAACCTTATGCGCGACAAAAAATAAAAGGCACGTATCGGGGGGAAAAGGGACGATACCTGTGACCACGACTTGTCCAGAAGGTCGCTGAGGGTAAATCCTCGTAAGTGTTAGGCTGGAAAGTAAAAGAAATGAATAAAAAAGAAAAAAAACGAGCAAAGAAAAAGCTGAGATGATATTGGGTTTCAGTATAGATAGGAATGTGAGACAAGATTTCAGTAAGTATTCGGAGGCGGTACATATCCAAGGCTGAAGAAAAGAGAGGTTAGCCTATCACGCCAAGATGTAGCCACCTGTGTTGCACTCCCTACAAAATAAAACTGATATTGCCAAAAGTCCCGACAAGAAAAGGAAATGGAAGCACGTCTGCCGCCGTTCTTTTTACTTGGACTTTTTGTTTTCGGCTCCAGCTCCGAACGTTCCCATTGACCAAGCCTTTGGCAGGGCAGATATAAGCTTTTTGTCGCACTCCCGTGAGTGTGCCAAAGCGACAGCACTTTAAGTGTCTTCCTTCCGGGTGGACCTCGTCACTGAAGATTGAAAATGTGGTTCCAGGCGCTTGAATTTCCAGTTTCTTGTACTGTACCTCGTAGCCAAGCATTTTTTTTCTGGTGTAGAACGAGAAGGAGAAACGCACGAAAACGTATTCGTAGCTTCTGTTCTCGTCCTATTACGGGGGTCCATAGTTAACGGGACCAAATATTGTTAGTAAAAATGGGTAAATATATAGTTTTTTATGTATACCATAGGTCTATTAACTATGGACCCCCGTAATAGTCGTTCTCCACCGGAAAAAAGGAATATTTGGCTGCAGTACGAGAAACTGGAAATTCAAACACCTGGTACCACCTTTTCAAACTTCAGCTCCGAGGTCCGCCCCGAAGGAGGACAAGAAAAGTGCTGTCGCTTTGGTACACTCACGGGAGTACACCAACGAGCTCATATTTGCCCTGCCAAGTTTTGGCTCGATGGAAACGTTCTGAGCTAGAACAGAAAATCGAAAAGTCCTCGTAAAAAAAAAACGGCGGCAGACGTGCTTCCTTTGTTGTCGGGACTTGTTTTGGGGGTTTCGTGGGCAGTGCAACACAGGTGCACCTGACATGGAAACCGACTCTGGCCTGCCGCGGTAAGAGAACTGACGCATGAGTGGGTACTATAAGTAAGATTGCTGTTACACTGACTATTCTGTGGTAGCAAAGACTGCCGTTGCGGTAGAGAGTAGTACTATTAGCGGGAGGACTGTTTACTTGGAGACGAGTTGAGTACGTAGCCAATAGCAGAGAATATTTCCGTAGAGAGCGGCAGGCTAATATATAGAGAATGTCGATAGTCAGGTTGTCGATCCGATAGCAGGGACAGATGCGAGTAATATAGATCAGAGAGTTTGAGCAAGGTAATGACTCTTGTAGATGAATACCTTGCAGAATTCGGGAAGAACCACGAAGCATCCTCTGAGGATGCCCCTTCCTGCTTAGTCCGCTTCTTGACTCTCATCGCGCTGGGATTAATACACGAAAAAAACTTCTTCGTCTTCTTCTACTTGACCTGGACCAGTGCGTCTCCGCCTGTTCGAACCATCATCTAAACTCTGGAAGCTGCCCTTCCAGGCACTAAGTGTGGCAGTTTTATAACTGTCATCCGTTCAGTGGCGTCGTCAGGCATTAGGGTTGAAGGAGCTCGCGTTCGATCGGAGAAGGAAAGAAAAAAATAACACGGAAAGTTTGTCGTTACCCACCACGAATTCGGGAGGGAAGCAGGAAGGCACTGGATCCAAAGCCCTGCCTACCCCACCCAGGCGTCCGCACGTGTGAGCAAGGCCAAGGGGCCGAGGGAACCCTCTGATAGTGCTGGCAAAGGCCTCGCAGCGGACGTGGAAAAGTCCCCCACGGCCGCTGTGGCAGGCGAGCCGACGTTGTCGGTCAAACACGAACCTAAGGCGGCTCGGCTGGAAAGCCAGCTAACTGGAAATGCACCCGCACTCTCCCCGAGTGCGCGGAGTGCAAAAACCCACAAAGAGGTGGGCGTGAGTCCCGGTAGTGCGTCGTGGCGCAAAATTCCTGGCACCTGGGATTGACATGAGCCCCAATGCGAGCGACACGGAGGGGCTGAACGTCGCATTCGTACAACCACGCCCAACAACTCCTACGCCGAGGTCGCACGCAAGGCCGCAAGATTCCGCACCTCATCCAAGGGAGAAAACAGGCTTGGGGAAGCGGTTATGGCAACCACAGGAATAGAAGAGCATCAGGGCGGAGGAGGCAAGGGCCTGGCGCCGAAAGCTTCAATCATCCAGTAGTTCCTCGATCATCAGGCCGCAGATACGAAGGAGGTGAGCCTGGTAGACACACTGAAGTCTCTTTTGGAGAATGCTACATATGACGAGAGATGTTCAATCCCGGGAATTGCCCCGCTAGACGCAAGACGTTGCGTAGAGACGGCTGCTGGCCCGGGAGGGGGCTTAGTTCCCACAGGCAAGCTCATATCAGACATGAAAGAACCGGTTGTCCCCTTTTGCTCCTCGCTCTACCGCGAGGACGAAAAACGTGCGCGTCAGCTCCAAGCCAAGGAGAATGAGTTGGTAGCGAGGGAAGACATAATTCTGGAAAAAGATGCGGAGTTTGCAGCATCCCTCTCTGAGGCCGACTCATTAACACCTGACCAGGAAGATAACGTGCCCGATATCACACCCCATTAAATTCGCAACCCCAAGCACCGACGGGAGAGTGGGGGACGAGATCTGCGGTATTGGCACCTGATGACACCCCTACCGCCCCACCCTCGTGGTCACGTGAAACGGAACAGGAACGAGCCAGGGCTTCGGTAAAGGAGGCGGAAGCTGAATACCGCCGAGCCGGAGAAGCCGTGAAGGAGCAAGGAGAAAATGGAGAGGCAGCGAAATTGCGGCGGGTGGCAGCGGCTAAACGAGTTGACGAGAATCAGCAACAGCACCAAGCCGCCATAGTTACCCTGGCCCGCACCAGAGAAGAGAAGGAGCGGATGCTAAGAAAGCAGGAGGCAGACATCAAAGCTGCTGAGATGGAAGTAGAGAAGAACGGGTAGGAGGTGAAGAGCTCAACGTCCACCCTACAGCAAGAAAGTGTGGTGGTTGATGGAATACAAAAATAAATGAAAGTAACAAGAGTATTACGAGAGAAACAAATGGAAAAGGTCTTGAAAGGAGCCAAGCGAACACCGATAGAGCGGAACCAGTCTCCGCCACATGACCCGACAAACAGGACGCTTGAGACGGTCAACCGGCGGGCGGTCGATCGGACGGGTATGATCCCCGAAAAGGTCGCGGCACCCACGCCGGTCGAGGAGACCGTTACAGCTGAGAAAACGGTAGAGGATATGAAGCTGGAAGAATTAGGGATAATGACCTCGACGTATCCTCATTTTTCTGTGAATCCTTACTAGCGTTCAAAGGGAGGAATGTCATCCGCCGAAACCAGACGCAACTACAAATGGCGCCAATGGAAACAGCTCGCGACACCAACGCGGGATGGGCATCTTCTATGATATAGAAAGACATAACCATTACAATGCAGGAAATAGAGGGAGTAGGGGGAGCAGTGCGGGCAGCGGGAGGAGTCGGAGCCGAGGTGGTGGTCGAGGTGCTGACCGTGGCGGGAGAGGCTGCGGTGGTGGTTACGCTGGCTGGAATGATGGGCATGAGGGTGAACATGGCGGTGGAGATAGTATAAAAGGTGGCTACGGTGGTAATCGAGGCGGTAATCGCGGTGGTGACGGCAGTAATAGGGGTGGTGGTGACGATAGCGACCGTGGGAATGGTGGTGGTTGGGGCGGTAGCGACGGTGGCAATGGTGGTGGTTGGGTTGGTAGTGACCCTGGGGATGGTGGTGGTTGGGGCGATGGCGACTGTGGTGGTGGCGGCGGCTGGAGTGGGGGAGGTGGAAATGGAGGAAGAGGTGGAGGACACCGCAACAACTGCAACCATCAAGGACGTGGAAAAACTCGCAGGGGCCGTGGAGGTGGAAACAGCGACAGCCCATCGTTTAATAACAGGTACCTGGTATGAGTTAGATTCAGATGACGGATCCGATTTCCCCGATGCTGCGCCGGTGTATGATAAAAAGGTTGTCGTAAATCAGGTATGGTAGATGCAGCTGGAAACCAAACTCAGGCTACCTCACTACGCAACAGGAGAGCAAAACCATTAAATGTTAGGCAATGTAATAACGCGGTTGGAGACGGGAGAGATAGCCAAAGCGGTCAGATACAAATACAGAGTATCCAACGCTCGATGGTGAGACTAGACACCGGGTGGTTGATTGCTGTTCCACTCATTCCGTTTTGTGTCGAATCACGACGTTTAAGACTTGGTTCATTTTAAGTCCGCAATGCTGTTGAGAAAATACGCGTAGGCTGTGATGACACTCATAACGTCGAGGGGACCAGAGGTTTGGAACGCGTCTTAAAAACCATGTTCTCCGTTCGATGCGCTTCGCATCCCCGTAGCCACCGGTGATGAAGACGTTAGTGAACAACGCCTTTGTCCACGGGGCCAAACTACTGGACGATGACACCAGTGGAAAGGACACATTTGACGTCATCTTCAGGATATCGTGTAGGGGAATAAGTAAGGCATCCCCAGTAATTCAAACGTTACAGAAAGTCGTGATGGCGCCTGGGACATCTTTTTCAGAGCACAGCGCCTAGTTGAGGCGCGGAGTTGAGGCGTTTGCTAGAAAACGTAAGGTGTGTGAGTCCGTTTGCCCCGAAGGATGGTACTTTGCAAATAGCAATTAAATGGAACATTGGTGATCAGTACGCACCCCTGAGCGCACAGATCTTCGCAGATAGGAACATGAGCACGGTGCCGTTTGACGACGTGGATGAAATGATGAAAGCTTTGGATGACCTTTCATTAAATCAGTCGGTGTCGAGTCAGTCATCTAAGATGAATGGAGGGGGTACGCTAATGATGACGAGGTAAAAAAAACGTACGCAAACGCCTTCCATAGTCAGAGGTTTGGGGGAGTAATGTCAACAGATCAAAGTATGGCGGATTACACGGATGAAGATATAGAAGTTGAGAATGTGAGCTTACACAGCCGGGGTGACTTCGGTAAATCATAAAGAACTTGCATTTTATATCAGATACGAATCTCGGGAGGCCAAAGATGCTGAACGCAGAGCCTTTGGTCCGAGGCGTTTAAATTGGGCGGAAGATACACACTTTGCGAGAGACTGTCCCGCCGCATATATGAGTCATTCGCAAATCGTCAACCCCGAAATGGGAGACGGTACGCCAGAAGAGGCATGGAGACGTTGGAGAAGGTGGAAGCAGCGGTTGTGTCAATGGCACGCTAACCGCAGAGAGGCTCGCGAACGAGGTGAACACTGAAGTTGCGGCGGTAAGGAGGTCGACTTGCCGGCAGCATCGCGGCCCCATTTTCTTGTTTCTTTTCCACACGCAGATCTAAGAGCGTCCAGGAGGAGGGAGTCCGGAGGGCGAGGAGAGGGGCTCCCGGCATCATCAGCTTCGAGGAAGGTTACGACGGCAGCCACGGTGCACAACATTAACCCAAGTCAAGGAGTTGGATACAATCTACCTATTAACCGTAATAGCGGAGGCGTAGTTGGTTGTCGTCTTTCTGGAGAGAGCGGAAGTAATTTCCCCGACGTCCGATCGTGCGTTTCCACCCTAGTACCACCGCTTTGTACAAGCTCCGTCACTCTTAGTAGTTGAGTGGCGGGCGGGCTAGGCGGTCCGGACGGCGTAAGGATACGGTGCAAGCTACCAACAAAAACGCAAGTTCTGCGCAACGCAAAACCGTTGAGTGTGTTGGTTCAGAGTCATACCAAATATGAGTCACTGTCTGGTGTCAACAGGGTGAAGGGCACGCCTGCTTCTAATGTACAGTTGAAGAGAGAGATACTCTCCATCGGTAATAGTTTTAGAGTCCGGGGAGGTGGGAATAGCGGAGCGACGCCTTGTCTACCTGCACTCGAACCCACGCACAATCTGCGTTGTGATCCGCTACCCAACGTTTTCCCACTGCGTCAGGAGGAGATCGAGAGTGGTGAATGAGCAGAATACCTGCCAGAATTTGTTCGTGCCGTGGGAGGAGAGGTGGCGCTGGACAATAAACGTCATAAGGCACGAGCTCAGGTTCTTGGAGGATCCAACGCTACGCGTACACAGACTCGCACCGTACAGCTGGTCACTGGAAGTCCACCCTCTGTCATACAACGCAAGCTATAACAGCATATTATTGTTGAGATGTGGGGCAACTTCTAGAAATGGGTCAACAGAAATACTAGAAAGGAAATGAGGAGTATTTCACTGTACACCTTTGATCACACCCAGCCGAGTGCGATTGAACATTCAGATGGGAGGAGAAAGGAGGATAACCTCAGAGAACGGGAGAGTGCAGACTGTTTGTTCAGTAGTGTACGCAGACGTTGTACCAGATGAGGCCATGACTCGTGCACTACTATTAGGACGTGATGGTTGGGCGGAAATTCCAACTAGAAAATAGGTTGACACCAACGACAAGGAAACCGTAGTAACGTTTACAGTACGGGAGAGTGGGACTGTTGAGAACACACAACGGTATTCAGATTGGGTTAACAGTACCAGTAGGATTAATAGAAGCTAGTACGAAGGGGGCGGTGGTTGCACGTTTTTCAGCAAAATGATGTGGACGTCCGAACGCGATGGCGTGGGTTAAACTCGATATTCCTAATACAGACGGTACGGCGGGGCCCGACGGTATGTATTATATACGATTTAACAAAGGATGGTTGCCCCGGAAAGTTATAGTAGAAGCCGGAACCTCTGAAGTCCCGCTACGACACACGTGACATCAGCCATACTTGATGATGCCAAACATGAAAATGGGAGTAGAGGGTGAACCTTAAGCTAATACCCACCCTGTCTGGCGAGATTTATGCAGCAGAAGCTGCAGAACCGAAAGCACCTCGCGAAATCCCGCACGATGTTTTAGATAGTTTGGATGGCCATCAGCGTGCAGCTTTTCTAAAAATGTGACAGAGGGTACCGCAACACTTACAAGAAATAAATTTCGATTGCGAAAAAGGGTTGTGGAAAGTAGCAGATATTGACGCTCTGGCAGAATTGCTGTGTAGTTATGAACATCGCTTTTCACATCACAGCACTGATCTAGGAAACATCACAGTAGACCCGTTCCGCCTTTTACCGAAAACAGTGCGAGACCAGTCAAACAGAGATCATGCCGTCACCCTCCAGTGCTGGCAACCAAAGTCCAAACATATATCGATAATTAGTGTTAGCGGGAAAATCGCCCATATCACATTCCAACCGGTCGAGCCCCTTGGTGGCGATCGCCAAATCGGATGGCAGAATCAGTATCACGTATATCTGCAAGAGGGTAAATGCGCAGTCTGTCATACCAGTTTTTCCGTTGTCAACAGTTGATGACTCAATAGCTGACTTAAGAGGAGCACATGTTTTAGTACGATGGATTTGATGAGCAGATTTTTCAAGTGTTCAATACATGAACACCTTTTTCACTTGACAGCTGTGTGAGCGCAATCAGGAAATTAGGAATTGATGATCATGGCGATGGGCCTAGAATCGAGGCCAGGGTGGTTCCAGTCGATCATGCTCCGTGTATGCGGGGGGTTGGAGCGATTACGTAAATGTATTGACGATATTGCTTGTTTTCGAAAAACGGAGAAAAGCATGTCAAATGTGTACGGAATAGCTTTGAACGACTCACCATTTTCAATTTGAAACTAGCGACAAAAAAGCACACCTATTAATAGGGGTAAAGGAAGCTAAATGTTTGGGTCAAAGAGTAACAGCTGAGGGGATAGCACCGGATCCTGAAAGAGTAGGAGCTTTATTGAAGATGCTGATGCACACTAATGTTAGCCAGCTGCGCTCACTCATGGGAGGGGCAGGGTAACACAGGAAGTTTCTACCAAAAATGGCCGCGGTAGCAAAGACACTGAACTCATGCTGAAGAAGGGAGTAAAGTTTGAGTTCACCCTGGAGCATACCTAATTAGTGCAGGACCAATTAGTGCAGCTAGCGAGTCCCAATATTGTTACTTTTCTCGATTTTCCAGCTGCAATTTCCGGTGACCGGCCGCTTCAGTTGCATACAAACTCGTCTTCGGACAGGTTAGGTACAGTGGTAGAGCAAGACCAGTGAGACGGTACGACTCGCCCGATTAGTGTTTTGAGCAGGTCGACGCTCCCAAACGAGAAAAAGTGGAGCACCACTGAGCTTGAATGTGCAGCTATCGTGTGGGCAGTCAAGAAAATTCGCCAGTTGTTTTACGGTGTACCATTCCTAGTGATAAGCGATCAGCAGCCGCTAAAAAACCTCGAGAGCCTGGCCACGAAAGTTAACCGCGTACAGAGATGGTGTGATTTTCCAAGTGCGTACAACTATACACTGGTATGTAGACCGGGAAGAAAAAATGGAAACGCGGACTTTATGTCCCGTTTGCCAGTGACTGCAACCGAGGAAAAAAAGGGTAATAACTTACGTCTTACTGACCCTACGGATGTAGACGTTTACTTAATAGGTGCCAGTGGATTACAGCCGAGTTTGGTAACAAGGAGGGGCACCAACTTGGGAGGCCTGGAGTGTCGAACCAAAGGGGGGAGGGGCATCAGCATGGGTGGGCTGGAATGTCAAACAAAAGGAGTGAGGGGCATCAGCTTGGGCGGGTTGGAGTGTCGTACCAACAACAGTTTCGAGGTGGGAGATAATGAGACAGAAATTGAGCACAGTATTGCGCCGCGAACAACGGATGAGCAAGCTCAGCTATCCTGGCAGTTGATGCAGCGACGTAGAACACGAGGACCGTACCAGTCGAGACAAAAGGAAGTCCTCGAGAGTATGTTATAGCGAAAGAATGTTATATGTGATGACGGCCCGTGAAGCGAACCTCACGAGAGTGAGGTATTCAGCGGTCAGCTAACACCCGGTTTAGGGCTACATGCATGTCCCATGAGCAATGAGGGGAGGGCATTGTTGGACCCAGGTGCGATACAGGATGTGGCAGGAACAGACATAGATGGGGGAGGTAGCAGCGATGATGCAGCAGCATACACAGGACAGGATAATAATGTAGCTGAACCATCGGAACTTGCAAATGAGGAACTAGACAGCGAAACAGCCTGCGCTTTGGGTGAAATGTTGTGGCAGACACGTGCGAAAGACTGGGCGGTTGCCCAACAAAAAGATGATACTGCTAACATAGCAACTACGTGCATAGAAAGTGAAACAACAAACAGTGACATAACCGAGGAAGGGTTAGATCCGGGGAGAGACGTAGTGGAGTTGAAGCGGTCAGTATCGCAAGGGTAATTGATGGAGCTTCTGAATTCAGAAAGGCTACTGGCCCAACGCGGGTCGCGTGCCCCTGATGATCGCCCTAACCGGAACCCAGGACGGTACGAGAGGCTGCTGGGAGATGAGCCGGTGAGGACCTACATGCCGCTGCTGCTAAGACCTTGGGTGATGAACTGTAAGTACACGGGAGACTGTATACTTGGGAGAGAAGGGGACGGTTGGATTATTACAGCGATTTTAATGGTGGATCGAGCGTAAAGTGGTGGATAAGGACATGCTACACATGTCAGGCCCGGAAGAGCACCAGGCATACTGTACGTTGGCTTCTGATATATTTGCCATTACCCAGTAAACCAGGACATATGGTATCGTTTGATCTACTTTTTCAGGGGACCATAGCAAATAGGACCTACGGTACACACAAAAACCTATATATTTTCTTATTTTTACAAACAACATTAGGTTCTATTTACTATTGTTCCCCGTAATAGGATCCCTATCGGTCACGGCCAAGCGAAACGAGTACGTCTTTCTGGTGGTAGATGTATTTAGTGGACAGGCCAAGGCGTATAGCATAACTAAGGGAGATAGTAATACGAAATGTTGTGCAGATAGGTTGGTTTACGATTGCATTCCAAGGTGGGGGTGCCCGCATACCTTTTTGTCAGATCGTTGTGAGGAATTTGTGTCAGTAGTGTGCAGGGCGGTATTCAAGATGTTAGGCTCAGTAAGAAGTATACAAGTTCCTACGACCCCCAAACGAACAGAATGGTAGAAAGGCTTAACCATCCTTTGTTTTAAATGCTGGCTTATCTTCTAGCTGATGATCAAAGTAATTGAGACGATATGTTTTTGCACGCAATAGCGGTACTCAATAATAACGTGACAAAGGAACAGCGTTGGCACCCAATGAAATACACATATAGGTCGGTACTCGAGGTTGCCGATGCCTATATTAGAAGGTGGTGGCGTGAAGGGACACCAGAACGCTAGAGACCAGCTTGCTTATCTTGAGCTGATAAGAGACAAGCAAGTGCGAGCGTATAGATTAATCCGAGAGAAAGGTCGGTTGACCAAAACGAAACACGACGCCAACAATGAGAAATGATGCAGCCATGAAAAATCGAACGAAATTTGTTGCCGGAGTATGGGCGTGGGTTTACGATGATCACAGCACTAGAGCAGCAGAGGGAAACCATGTGCAAGAACCAGCTGAGGGCGGTTGAGCCAGAAAACGGTTTTGCAATACTAAGTAAACCGGCACACTGTGTGTGGGCGCAGGGAAGATGAATGATAGCGGAGAGGTTGGACCTAACTAATATTGTTAGAAATTTGAAAGGATGAGCCAGGTCGGGGAATAAATGCAAGGGTGTCAGTACACCGGTGCAAGAAAATTTTTAATCCCCACGAAGGGGCGACTGCACCGAGATATTTACCATGGTCCATGAGCAACTACGTGCTGAATATACACTCAGAAATTCCACCCCCGTTGCATCTAACAACGCACGATGTGACTGCTGAACTACAGCAGATACTCATCGTGTAAACATCGACAGGCGAGAGGGCTAGGTGGTAAAATAGCAGCGCAATGTTATACGTACTATGTTGGACTAGAGCGACCCACGCAGGAGCACGAGGAGCTATATGGCAATTGCGTTGGAAAATATTGGACGGCAGAAGCCCTTCAAGTGAAGGGAGAAAATGCAAATATCGTCGATACAGAGTGGAGGTAGCTAGACGGGTTATCTTACGTAAAAAAGGCGAAAGACACGTGCCGACAGGTTATTCGTTTGCTGTGATACCGGAGAAACGCCAATTTGTATACACCTGGGATCATTTTGTCGTTTATAAAATTCAGAATGGTGCAAACAGGTTGGCAGCTGGCGAGAGTGGTGGGGGTGGCGAAGGGCGCAGATAACAAGATGGTCCCGCATACTACAAAAAAACTGGATGGATCTGGGAAAGCACCACAACGTCCTCCTATCTCAGGAGATTTCGACAACTGTGAGCGAGGAGCGAGGAGCGTGATGCTGGCATGTACACCGGAAGACTCGGAGTGTCAAGAACTATACACCATCATTGGAATATATAGGACGCGAGGAATACCATGTAATAGACCAGTGGGGGGCGGCAACTCCAGTACGGGACGTACAGCCAGGAGGGATGGGTGGCAAAACTCGTCCTCCAGTACGATAGCCAGGCGGTGGCGGTAGAAAATGGGGGAGATGGCAACTTCAGTACAGAAATTACAGCCGGGAGGTTGTGGCAGGTAGGAGGAATATACAGTTGAAAACCAGAATACAACAATTAGGGTACGTACAAAATGGTGTTGTATTTTGTACCACGAGATTTGTAGTCGCAGGTTTTGATTTTTTCGAGGTGTGACAACGCTGGCGACTCGGTGTAATTTTTTTTTCGGGGTCTGACCAAGGTTCATTCTTATCGGAGAGCTTTTTCCAGAATTTCGAAAGTTTGGAAGTAATTGGAGATATGTATCAATATATACGGAGGCGTTCCATCACTATTCGTGAAATTCTCCAGAAGCAAACAAATCATGTTTTTTTAAATTCGAAAGTTTGGAAGTAATTGGAGATATGGATCAATATATACGGAGGCGTTCCGTCACTATTGGTGAAATTCTCCAGAAGCAAACAAATCATGTTTTTTTAAATTGCACGTATGTATTTGGAAAAAAGTAAATATCAGGAAAATCTGGAAGATTAAAAAACTAAAGGTTCACTCTTGTCGGAGAGCTTTTTCTCCACATTCCAGATCTTTGGAAATAAATGGAGATATGTATCAATATACGGAGACGTTCTGTCACTATTCGTGAAATTCTGAAAAAAGTCATGTTGGTTAAATTTCACATATATATTTGGAAAAATAATTAGGAAAATCTGGAGGATAAAAATTAAAGGTCCATTCTTATCGGACAGCTGTGTTTTTCCAGAATTTCAAAGATTGGAAATAATTCGAGATATATATGTATCGGTTTACGGGGGGGGCGTTCTGTCACTATTCGTGAAATTCTCCAGCAGCAAAAAAATGGTGTTTGCTAAATTTCACATATATATCCAGAAAAAAAAAGCAAAATCTTGAAGATTAAAAAAAAAAAGCTCGAATCAAACATGGAAAACATACATTGCTTGGAAAACAAGCTCTCCGATAACACTAATAGTAAATATATATATTGACTTGGTATGCTTTTTCTCTTCTGTTTCATGCGAGCAGTATCACATATTATATCGAGGTTCTATTGCCTGCCCTCCGACTTGGCGACAGTGGACCATGATGGGCTATTGAAGTGACTCGGAGCGTCAGTATAGGAATGTGAGACTGGGTTTCAGTAAGTGTTCGGAGGCGGTACAAAACCGGGGCTGTAGAAAAAAAGAGAAAAGGTATAGAGAGGTCATTTCAATGTTCGGGCCAGAAAACTCGTGACGTAGGCCAGTCACACACGCTAAAATCAATCAAATTGTGATTGGATGATGCCTTGATGAACTCGGCCATTCTGTGCAAAACGATGGTCGACTCGAAGTGCGCCATCGCCTCGCCTCTGCGTTCCCTGCACCTGAGGACCTGGCCCCGGTTTAAAAATTATCGAGGAAATACGGTGGCCGGTCAAAGCTCTATCGAATACCAGGTATGTCGGTACTGCAATACGTAACCGTAACGCCCAGCGCCCCTCAAGTGCTACACACAGAAGTACCCTCGTCCTTCCCGCCCTCGTCTACGCCCCTCTCCACGAAACAGGTCTCGTATATGCCCTATCCGCGAAACAGGTGCGCCTGTATAACACCAGCTACTCTCCGCGCGTGAAGCTCTCTGTCACGGGGAAGCTCGGACGCAGCTGGTCGGGCTGTGGGGAGCGGTCAAGCTCATGAGGGAAACATCACTAGGTGCCTTCGTCCTGTACGCCAGGTCGCCGCCAATACCTGTGTCATGAAAGGCCGGGCAAGCGACGAGAAAGCGTTGCACAGAACGACATGCGATATCTACTGCCGCAGGCCGGGACGCAGCGCCCGGAACCGGCGCCCTATCTCCCACCTGCAGGAAATCGCAGCAGACGGTGACGGGGGATTTCATGCAGCCGTAGAGGCGAGCGTGCTGCCCAGGAAGGAGGAGGGTTTGCTGAGGGAGGGAGGGAGGGAGGGGGGGCCTGTATGCCAAGACAATACACGGCCAGAGTCTGCTGAAACGTCTTTCGATTATTTAGCGTTGCTGGGCATGTATATCATCCGCAGGCGGAATCTTACAAGCCACCGCTGGACGATGGTGCGGAGGCAATGGCGACTTGAACAACGAGGACCTTCTTACGGGCAACACCGCAAAGCGAGCAGGTGAGTCATTTGTCGTTTGCCGGAGCTCTAACGTAAGGATGGCGGCATGCGTGTAAATATTCTACTTTTTTTTTGCGTATGCTGGAGTTTGACATTTCTGATGCAAGCGAACGATATTGTGTAGCCCTCGCGTGTGATTGAGACTTCGGTTTCGCTGTCTTATTCGCTCATCTGGCGTGGACCGCATAATTTTCCATTTGATCGCCAGAAAACACTGATGATGAAGGTGACGACGCTGCAGGTGGAGTCAGATCAGGCAACGAGTGGATCGGTCTCGCCCTTGGTTAGGACGACAAAGTCGAGGGTCTAATGGGACCAGGCGACAGGGATATACTGGTGAGCGGCGGGTATATATGCTTGTAAAACTATCCAAACAACATGTAGAGGCTTGCAAATTTCAGTGCGTGTGTTGGCAGCCTACTCTCGGTTACGAGTCGTGCGAAGGCATGGGGAGTACTTTTGTTGGCAGGGAGATGGCTAGAGCTAGCTTTCTTGAACAAATAGATAGCGGTACTACTGTCGTAATATAACTTCGATAATGTGGTATGTAAACTGTGTCAAAATGCGCGTACCTTTCGGATGTACAAGAGTGGCTACTCACTTGAATCTGCGGACACGCTTCGAAGTCGTTTTCGGGCCACAACCAATCACCGCTGTCGTGGCAACACTATTCTTGCCTTCTTGTTGCGTCCCTCATATTCAGGGCTACCGCCGGTATCTCTGCACTCTCCATTCGCCATTGCCATCAACAGGAAGATAGCCAGCCAACCTCAAAGCTATGCTTCGGTGTCTGAGAAACGCGGATAGCTCCCGATCATGAAAGTCGCCGTGGAGTCGTCAGGGGGGTGATGCAGCAAGCACTGACCAAGATTTCAAGCACTGCCGTGGCCACGCCTCGAAGTTTTGCTCCCAACCCCTCAATGCGGGATTCGTTGGCGCCATCCATGGTCGCCGCCAGGACGGTGGGGGCAGGGGCAAATATCTGAGTCCGCGCATTGCGGATGGATATCACCAGGGGGGGGTGAGCGGAGGGGATATCGGTCGTACACCGATAGAGGAATCCGGAAGTTGCCAGGAGTGCACGCACCGCGAGGGTGGGTGGTCTCAGATCGACCCTGGACCCATAATTGGACGAGCAACGGCGCATCATGCCTGCTGACCCTGGCCCAGGGACGGAAAATGTATTCGCCGAAACGCAGAGGACAATTGAATTTCCTCCTTGCAAGTTCCCTTTCGTCCGTGGGTCGTACGACGACTCGTAAATATGGCTGGCGTGGTCGCAGAGGCGATTCTCTTTAGTTGCCACTGACGTTTAACATGGGCTAACGTGAAGGATTTGGTGTAGCACTGGCTGCTGCTGAATACATTTGGCGATTGAAATCGTCTTGTTCTTAACACACGTTTTGACGTTTTCCGTGTATTGTACCTGGTATGTTTTTTTGGAGAAGACCGAAGGCGATGACTCTGCGTTCTGTGTGTTGTCTAAAATGCAGTGAACTTCGTCATTACACCACCAGACAACTCTCCATGCATCCATATTTAACATAGTAGTATATTATACGAGATACCACTTCCATCGGTCACGTTGCGCAGAGTATCTCATGTGTGATCCTTCTGTGTCCTCAGAGATAAAATTCTAGAGCAGCAGCTAGCTGCAGTAGTACATAATGTATTTTCTAGTTTTTTGTTGCCTATCTTTGCGACGACACCCCCGCAGCCATTCACCTGCAACAAATATACCGGTACTGCCAGTCTATCCGGAAAGTACCAGGTAATCCAACGTGAAAAACCGTTTCGCAATCGGATTTTATCTCGAACAGATATGCACTAATGCATGAAGTCGACTTTTGACGCTGAAAACAGAATCTTGCCTTCTACCAGAACACAGGTAAAGGAGCCCACTGCAAGAGTAAATGACAGGAAAATGAGATAATTGAATGCGGTTATACTGAACTCAGTATAGAACGTACCTTTGACAAATAAGAAATTCGGACTCGACCAGCATTCCGGTTTCTTATTTTTTCCCACTATTTTCAAGTAATTGGTATTGTAGCTCGCCCGACAAAAACGCCTTTATATTTTTTTAGCGCTTCGCGCGAACAATCTATATATATTTCTGGACCCCTACCTATAGTCCCTGAGCCGACTAAACAATAATAAAACTCGAAAACTTGAGCGACCCGTATCGAGAACGCCTGCCCAAGCCTTGGAAAAAGCTTTTTTTTTTCGCCTCCGCCCCGCTATTAATAGTAGTATTGAAAAGTTGCGGGTCAGCCTCTCATGCCTGGATCATGGATGTATCCATTTGACATTTGGTTGCACTCTCCACAACACAAAAAAAAGAAAAAAAGCTGACAATGCAAAAAGTCCCGACAACAGAGCCAATGGAAGCACGTCTCCCGCCGTCTTTATACGAAGACTTTTCGTTTTTCTGCTCTAATATCTAGCGCTCCGAACGTTCCCATCGGGCCAAAAATTGGCATACCGGATATGAGCTCCTTGGTGCACTCCCGTGAGTATGCCAAAGCGACAGCACTTTTCGTGTGCTCCTTCGGGGCGGACCTCGTCGCTGAAGTTTGAAAATATGGTTCCAGGCGCTTGAAGGAAAGTATTTTTTTTTCCTGCTGTAGAACGAGAACGAGGAACGTGTTCGTACGACTTCTGGATTTTGCTCGTTCTATTATACAGCAGAAAACAAAAAAACTCAAGGTTTGCACTTTGCTTTCGAAGTTGTATTATATTAATGCGCAACCCCCCGCCCGGAAAGGGGGGTTGGAGAAGGGGTGACCCCCCCGGGGCTGCCCCAACGGCAACCCCGCGCTAACATCCGTATACTCGAGTCAACTCCCAACCCAACTGGCGACACAGAACTCTCGACGCCAGCCTCCAACCCAACTGGCGACACAGAACTCTCGACGCCAGCCTACCAAGCCGCTATCAGAAAAGCCGTTTCTGACAAATAACTCGAGAAACCATACCAAGTACAAGATAACCTCACACGTGAGAAAATCGACACGCACTTGTACCAGGCATACACAAATAACACAAGTACATTTAAACTCACGATGCACTTCAATGTTAATATACGGATAACCCCCTTCTCCGATACTTTCAGATTGCGCGCAAAATCCGAGCCGATGCAACACCACGTCAACGCCACGTTTACTTTTATCAACTATAATAGTATGATATAAAGAAACCCCACTTGCATCGAACAATCCCAAACGCCAAAGAAAGCGGCTAGCCCACGCCGCCACTCGCGCAATCTACGACACCCGGTCGCACCATCAGCGAAATTAACGGGTACGTATAACATACAGCAACAAACGCAAACGTTACTGCGACTATTGAACTCCCCCCCACTGACTCCCTCAAAAGCACGGGCGGGTGGGTGGGAACTCAAACTAGTCTCACACCTTGGACCTGTAGCTCTGCCTCCGCATCACTGCGCTGATACGTGTAGGTTGCGGCTACGTACCAGACAAGGTGTGTTTCCCAAGGGCTACGATTCATGCTACCATGAATCACCGCAGTCATCTGATTGGCTTGAACTTCTTACGTACGTACAAAACTCACATTCTCTCATTCTTCCGAGAATGTTCTGCTTTGCACTTTGCTTTCGAAGTTGTATTATATTAATGCGCAACCCCCCGCCCGGAAAGGGGGGTTGGAGAAGGGGTGACCCCCCCGGGGCTGCCCCAACGGCAACCCCGCGCTAACATCCGTATACTCGAGTCAACTCCCAACCCAACTGGCGACACAGAACTCTCGACGCCAGCCTCCATCACACATGAGAGTTGACCCTATTTACTGATGTATTCTTACGACCCCTTCCCCGTCCCACTTGCAATCTCGTAGGGAACGCATGTGATAACACACTTCACCATTATTTACTTCTGCCTATTCACCCCTAAGAATGAATTAACTCGCCCCCATTCAGTGCCCTGGCCCGGCTGGATCCCACCGCTCATCCCTTCCTGGGCCATAACGTCCGCTACCCAACTGGCATCCTTTCCGTGACTGCGAACATACGCCTTGTACGCATCGGACGCCCATCGGCCCTCACGCTGCAACACCTTAGGTGGATCAACCCGCTCCCGCCCAGGTCCGGCGGGATCCCATTGTCACGACCCTCCTAGGCCACTCCGTTTGCTATCCAGATGGCGTCCCGCCCCGTGGCGAAACACGTCCATCAACACCGCCGGGCTGCAACCCCTCTGGTACCGCTCCCCCTTTCGACGAGTTCGTTGCGCCTCCAATCCTCGGGAGTGCCGAGCGTACTCGTGCGCACACTCCCGCCAACGCAACCACTCGTCGCTAGGTTATCGGCCGATGAAGCGGAGTCCGCATAGAGCATCCGCCGCTGCAGACGCAGCACGTAACGAGGGGTCCGGCGAGGAAAAACAAAGGTAGTAACAAGACATACACGCGAACGTGTGAAGGTGCGCAGCGAACCCACACCCGAACACACGTAGAAACTGCCCCTTTCCCAAGCAGGTCACCTTTCAACTCACGAAACCACACCTCAACGCGGGCTGCACTGCGCTGCAAGTTGAACGGTTTCGCGATTAAGGTCAACATCAGTCCGTCGCACACGGACGGTATAAACCGCCCAACTCGCAGAACACAAGGGGAAAAAGTAACCAGGTGGAAAAAAAAAAAAGAAAAAACCACCTGGGAAAAAAAATTGCCCAAGAATGCTCGCGGATCAGGACAGAAAATCACTGACTGACTGAAAAAAACACACCTTCCCCGCCCATGGACGGGTGCCGCGCACAAGCACTGCAACAGCACACAAACCAACGTGTGGCCCATACTTCCCCACATGAACGATACACGAAATAAGGGCGACGAAGTCAACAAGTTGCGACACTTGCTTCGCTGAAGCAGATGCACACACTGCAACAGGACACTGCCTCCCCCTGTGGACGGGTGTTAAGCACACGAAGAAACACCAAGATGCGACACATGCTTCGCTGAAGCAGACGCACACACTACAACAGCACACCGTCCCACCTTCTAGGCGGCTGTTACGCATAAGAAGAAACAGGTACCCATGAAATCCGCGGCGGCGGAGATACGCGGTGTACCCATGGACACCACGAAACGCGTTGCGAAGAATCCCCCCAGGTGACCGGCACACGGACATGCGCGAGGAAGCCGACTAGTTGCGACGCCTGCGCGGCGCTGAACCAGATGCACACACACTGCACACACTGCAACGGCACACAGTCCAACGTGTATCACATGCTTCCCCGGACGAACGGCAAACAAAACATGCACGAGGAAGCCGACGAAGTGCGGCATCTGCAAATATCTGACATGCAGCGCTGAAGCACACCCACACACTGCAACAGCACCCGGTCCAACCTGTGGCAAACGCTTCCGCGAATGAACGCCACATGAAACACGGACGAGGGCGCCAACAAACGCGACGCCTGCATCGCTGAAGCAGGCGCACACGCTGCGACAGCACACCGTCCCCCCCTGTGGACGGGTGGTACGCAGACGAAGAAACGAGAACCGACGCAATTCGCTTTGGCGGCGATACGCGGTGTGCCCGCGGAGGTCACCAAACATATCGAAAAAAACCTTCCCCCGGATGAACAGCTAACGAAACATGCACGAGGAAGCCGACGAGTCGCGACACCTGTAGCGCTGGAGCAGATGCTCATTCTGCAAAAGCACACAGTCCAACTTGTGCCACATACTTCCCCGGATGAACGGCACGCGAACCATGGACGGGGGAGCCAAAGAGTTGCGACGCCTGCTTCGCTGAAACAGACGTACACACTACCATAGCCCACGGTCCAACTTGTGGCACCCGCTCCCCCGGATGAACGACAAACGCACACGAAACATGGACGCGTAGCGCAGGAGCAGACGCACATGCTGCATCAGCACACTGTCCAACTTGTGACACATGCTTCCACGGATGAACGGCACACGAAGCACGGACGGGGAGCCAAAGAGTGACACCTGCTTCGCTGAAACAGACGTACGCACTGCAACAGCACACGGTCCAACTTGTGGCACACGCTTCCCCGGATTCCCGGATGAACCGCGCACGAAACACGGACGGGGAGCCAAAGAGTGACACCTGCTTCGCTGAAACAGACGTACGCACTGCAATAGCACACGGTCCAACTTGTGGCACACGCTCCCCCGGATAAACGGCACACGAAACACGGACGGGGAGCCAAAGAGTGACACCTGCTTCGCTGAAACAGGCGTACCCACTGCAATAGCACACGGTCCAACTTGCGGCACACGCCTCCCCGAATGAACGGCACACGAAGCACGGACGGGGAGCCAAAGAGTGACACCTGCTTCGCTGAAACAGACGTACGCACTGCAATAGCACACGGTCCTACTTGTGGCACACGCTCCCCCGGATTCCCGGATGAACGGCACACGAAACGCGGACGGGGAGCCAAAGAGTGACACCTGCTTCGCTGAAACAGACGTACGCACTGCAATAGCACACGGTCCTACTTGTGGCACACGCTCCCCCGGATTCCCGGATGAACGGCACACGAAACGCGGACGGGGAGCCAAAGAGTGACACCTGCTTCGCTGAAACAGACGTACGCACTGCAATAGCACACGGTCCAACTTGTGGCACACGCTTCCCCGGATAAACGGCACACGAAACACGGACGGGGAGCCAAACAGTGACACCTGCTTCGCTGAAACAGACGTACGCACTGCAATAGCACACGGTCTAACTTGCGGCACACGCCTCCCCGAATGAACGGCACACGAAACACAGAATGGGAGCCAAAGAGTGACACCTGCTTCGCTGAAACAGACGTACGCACTGCAATAGCACACGGTCCACCTTGTGGCACACGCTTCCCCGGATTCCCGGATGAACAGCACACGAAACACGGACGGGGTGCCAAAGAGTGACACCTGCTTCGCTGAAACAGACGTACGCACTGCAATAGCACACGGTCCACCTTGTGGCGCACGCCTCCCCGGATGAACGGCACACGAAACGGACGGGGAGCCAAAGAGTGACACCTGCTTCGCTGAAACAGACGTACGCACTGCGATAGCACACGGTCCAACTTGTGGCACACGCTTCCCCGGATGAACGGCACACGAAATACGGACGGGGAGCCAAAGAGTGACACCTGCTTCGCTGAAACAGACGTACGCACTGCAATAGCACACGGTCCAACCTGTGGCACACGCTTCCCCGGATTCCCGGATGAACGGCACACGAAAACACGGACGGGGAGCCAAAGAGTGACACCTGCTTCGCTGAAACAGACGTACGCACTGCAATAGCACACGGTCCAAGTTGTGGCACACGCTTCCCCGGATGAACGACAAACGCACACGAAACATGGGCGCGTAGCGCTGACGCAAATGCACATGCTGCATCATCACACTGTCCAACTTGTGACACATGCTTCCCCAGATGAACGGCACACGAAACATGGACGGGGAGCGAAAGAGTGACACCTGCTTCGCTGAAACAGACGTACGCACTGCAATAGCACCACGAAACATGGACAAGGAAATAAATTTTGATACGACACCTGCTTCGCTGAAGCAGGCGCACACACTGCGACAGCACACCGTGAGTTCGACTGATTAAATATATTGAAATACGTCAGCTGTGAGTTCGACTGATTAAATAGTTGATACTCAACTTTGTATTGAAATACGTCAGCTGTGAGGTCTATGGCCTCTGCCAGATGATATCAGCAAGAGGGCTTCCAGCGAGGGACTCCACCAGTCTCGCTGGCCTCGCACTCAGTAAGTCTTGTTCTTAGAGCTTGTATTATCACGGAGTGATCCTCATCGGACCACGAGCCAGGTGGCTAGGGGACATCACACAGGATCCCCGGCCACTGCTCCACTCACACATGCGATTACACTGAAACCTCCACGGCTTGGTATCTTTTGGCTACAGCACCCCCAAAGCGAGTTCACTCGACACGAACGAGCTTGACAAAACCAAAAAACCAAGACGAAATCGCATGCGGCAAATCACAAATCAATGCTGAACTCTGAAGCAATTTTAATCTTGAGCGCACGGGTCATCCGTAATTTGCGCAATTCCTTCACGACGAATTCAGGCGCAGCAGAATAAATCGACCGCAAAGACTCCCACGTGCGCTCCTCTGCTTCGAAACCATCCCAATCGACCAAGACAATCACCTCGTTGGCATCATCTTCGGCCACATGCACCAAAGCATTCATGCGGCATTCACCCTGCGCAAAGGAATGTTGGAAAACATCCTTCAGATCAGCGGTGACGTTCAACGTCGCATCCGCATAAAATCGTAAACGAGCCACGTGAGCTTGATGCACCTTCCCAGAAACGATGTTCTGAACTGAGTACACATGATCATGATCAGCTGCTACCACACGCCACGGACCAGTCCATGTGGACAACAATTTCGGTGTGACACCCTGCCGACGAACACGAGCATACAACACGAAATCACCAACCGCAAATTTTGGCAACACCACCTGGCCCTGAGCCTGTTTACGTTTGTTGTCGCGAGACACGGCAACAGCTGCGCGAATATCGGCGCAAAATCTCTCCTGCTCTGCAACGACTTCACGGACGTTCGCACGCAACAAGTCAGCATTCATCACGTCAACATTCCACCTGCCATCAGACTCAGAAACGAGCGCCGAGAAATCGGTACGCGGAGCACGCCCAAACATCACGCTGTACGGAGTGCTTCGGTAACGTTCACGAAACGAAGTGTTCAAGGCCCACTGAGCGGCCGGCAAAACATCAACCCACTCCGAAACCTGACGACGCTGTTCTGACAGAATGGAACGCAGAGCACGTACCACCTCTTTTACCATGCGTTCACACGTACCGTTCGACCACGGCGTGTAAGCGACAGCAAAACGATGTTCGATGTGCAACGCGTCGCTCAACAAAGCAAGCACCCTGTTCTTGAAATGCGTGGCGGTATCACTCACCCACACACGCGGCACCCCCAAAGTCTTACACCAGGCTAGCAAATGCTTCGCTGTGACCTCGGCTGTACAAGCCTCGGCCGGTTCCAACGCCACGTAGTTGGACAAATCATCCATGATGACCAAAACATATCGGAAACCATCCTCATCAGGCAGGCCATCGCTACCTTCGGGCCCGCTGTGGCCAACATACAAAAAATCAAAGTGCACCACTTCTCCCGGAGCGGTACCATGCACCGTGTCTCCGTAGGGACGAGGAATGAGTGCACCTGCACGCGTGTCTACACAGTGCAAACACTGGCGAACGAATTCGCGAACCTGAGAATCCATGTGAGGCCAAACACAATATTCCTTCAGGCGAAACAAAGTCGGCGCCACACCACGGTGACCAGCCGAGCGCATGTGCGCGCACACCATCAAACGAGTTTGAAGAGCAAGATCATCCGGCGGAATCCACAAGACGTCACGCACCCCAACACGCACACGAAACAAACCATCATCGGCCAAGGTAGCTTGACCGAAGGTTGTCGAAAATTCATGAACACCAACGCCGATACGAGCGACAGACCTTTGTTGCGAGGCACGAATCACATCCAATGCGGGAAGCGAATCGTCAGCATTACATGGGCTGTGCACGGCAACCGAACGAACAGGCACCGTAGGAACTTTGACCCAACGAGACAACAGATCCCCCCAACAGTTTCGATCGCCAGGGATGTGTTCGATTGCATAGCGGTATTGTCCTAAAACACCCTTCCAATTCTCTAGGCGTTGTGCCATGGTCTTTGTGACCGTCGTGACACACTTCTCCGGATTGAAAATGTACTGCAAGTTTCGATGATCAGTAAAGATATGAACACCACCCCAAAGCAGGTATTCGAGCCTCCGGAACGTATTAACGATCGCAAAACCTTCTTTGTCGACAGTCGCCCAGCGCAACTGCGAACCTGTGAACGAACCACTCAGAAATCCGAGAGGCTCGTGAGACATGCTTTCCAACGCCAATCCACTGCGAAATTCGTGTTCAGGCACTTGGGTGAGAAAACTACCCCAATGGAAATCAGAAGCGTCAGGAAACATCAAAACAACGCACCCGGGACGAGGATGATGAAGCGGCACTGCTTGCGCCACCAAACCCCGTGCGGCATTCCACGCCCGCACCCGATCCTCCGTCCACGCGGTATCCTTGATGACACGATTGCGCGCCACTCGCTTAGTCCGACGTGTAGCCCCAACAAGGAGCTCCTCCAAAAAATCACGTAACGGTGCTACCGTTTCCGCTAAACGTGGTAACGATGTACGCAACCAGTTGACAGCCTGCAAGAATTGCATTAGTTCTCCAGCGTTTTCGGGACGACGCATTTCACTTAAACCTTGCACTCGAGCGGGGTCATGGGACACGACACCATTGGAATACACCTTACCACACCAGACCAGTTCACGAGAGAAGAAGGTACACTTGTGGGCGGCGACAAACAGTCCAACATTCTCCAGGCGTTCAAGAATGTCATCAAGCAGCTGCAGAAGAGCTTCTTCGGTGTCTGCGAAAAAGAAAACGTCATCGACCCAAACTTTGCAATCCAAACCACGCAACACTTCAGTCATGACACCTTGGAAATAAGAAGTCGCATTCAAAACACCTTGGGGAACACGGGTAGGCGTGAACAAACCGTCGCTTGTCGCCATGGTGAAGACGTCTTGCGCCTCCGGAGCCAAAGGCATCTGCCAGTACCCTTGAAGTAGGTCCAGCTTGCCGAAGAAACGCGCCCCCAGCAGATCTCCCATGTCTTCATGGTTGGGCATGACGCCCGGGGACTTCTCCACCTGTGCGTTCACCGCCGAGTAGTCGCTCACCAAACGGAAAGAGTCCTTCTTGGGCACCGCCATCGCCGGACTCGCCCACACCGCCTGGATGTTGTGGTAGACAAAGCCAAAAAACACCAAAGCAGCAATGCACTTCGAGAGCCAGTCCCTTTTCGTCGGTTCGTACCGACGTGGCGTTGCCTTGACAGGCTTCGCCTGTTGCTTCAGCTGCACTCGCATCGGCTCCACTTGCGCTGGCGGATCACCACACAGCGCACGGCGAAAAGCACCCACGCGACGAGCCAAAATTTCGCGCAAACGGGTTGCTCCGCCGACGCTTAATCCACTCTGCTCTGCCTGCTGCACGCTGTCCTCCAACGCCCGTTCTCGGGCCGTCCGCTCCTCCTCCGGATCCATGAACATGTCTGGCCCCCGGTCGACCAAATGTTCCACCGCCTTGTCCTCCGGAGCATCCACCGTAGCCTCGGTCTGAAAAGCACGCACGGAAACCGTCACTCTGCGCGCCGCAAGGTAACTCGGAGTCTCCACACCGGTCGATACCGGCACTGCGCGAGGGCGAAGCTTCTCCAGAGCTTCACGGTAGACGTCGATGCCAAGAGCTTTCATGGTAGCCATGCCAAACAGAACGACGTTATCTGTACCAGGCATGACCGCGAAAGTGATGGGCTCCAATTTCACCGCTCCCCACGGCGTCCGTACACTCACGGCAATCGGCACCGTTTTGTGCGTGACCATCACTGAAACACCCGTAGCGGTTTTCGCCTGCTGCGGGCCATTTTCGAACGGAATTTGCAGATCGGCGCCGCCGAAATGCGAAGACAGCTGCTGAAGTAAGCCGACACCGATGGACGTGAGCGCCGACCCCGAATCAAGGATCACACGCGCCATCAGCGAACCAACCGACCCTGGCAAAGAGAGATCAGCGCGTAAACACTCAGCGCTGCGATCGACAGGCACTTCACCTGCCGTTGAACTCTGGTCGGTACCAAGAGTCACCTGACGCCATGGCTGCCCTCCTACAGCCGGCGCCGAAGAAATAGAATCGGCGGTCCACCCCGACCAAGACGTCGAATATACAGACGGTTCCGGCGCTACCGCCCCTGCAGCAGCACCAGACACTGACTCCGCCCGCTCGGTGGATGGCGAAGTTCTCGCTCCAGCAGCACCCACCGATGTTCCAGCTCCTCCAACGTATACAGCTCGGCCGGCAACAGACGAACCAGATCCCGACCCAGCGGCTCCTGCCGCTGGCGCACCAGAAGTTGAAGAAGCAACAGCAGAAGTTCCACCGCCCGCTGTCAATTGATTGCCACCCACGGCCACCGCGCCCGCGTCCATGGTTGAATCTGCCCCGGCCGCCATTGCGGCCCCCGCGATACCCTGACGACCCGCGCCCACCACTGCTGGGAGCTGTGCCGCCACCGCGAGCTTTTGGGCAATCAGAAACATAATGGTTGGGATCACCACACTCGAAACAGACGCGAACAAACGACTTTTTCGCGGACTGCTGCTGTTTCGGTTTCTGCTGCTGTTGGCGTCGCGGTTCAGCTGCCCCTGCAGCATCTTTCCGACCATACGCCTCGATGAATTTCCACTGTTCTGCAGCAGAAAAAATTTGGTCCATGACCAATGCCGGGTCCTTCTTCCACCCTGCAGCGTACGTTAGCTGACCTTTTACGTACTTTTTGAACTCGGACGGCCATAAGCCATCCACCAACGCCATGCTCACAAATTCCGCCGGTCCGGGCAACCACGAACGGTCCTGCGCGCGGTACATGGCATGCACCGCGTGATTCTCCGCAAAATACTTTTCCATAGCGGAGTTTACCATCATCGCGCGGTCTTTGACGGATGTTTCACCGCCCTGCTTTTCATCGCGCCTCATTGAGAGAACGCGACGCAAGTCCGCTGCCGCCCGCGAGGTGTCAAATCTGTTGCTGGTGGTTGTGTAACCAGCGTGCTGCCTAACAGCGTCCAACAACTCCGAGGCGGTCATCGTAGTCTGATGCTTGTAAAATCCCTCAAAACACCGATGAATGTAATTGGGGATAAGCTGGCCCATGCTCACTTTGGAGTGCTGAACCACCCCCTGAGCGTTGGCGAGCTGCAGCCGTTCCTCATAATCGAGGTACGCTGCGTAAAAAACACGAGAGGCCTGCTCGGTCCACACCTCTCCGTATTTCGGTGGAGTCAGAGACTCCCCTACCACCAGCGGCGTGCTTGCCGTGTGCGCCATAATCCACAGCAGTCCACCTGGACTCTACTGTAATAACGGAGAAACTGCCGCCTGACCTGTGCGTCCTCCAGCTCCCGGAGCGTCCTCCCCTGCTGTGCGCTTCAAGCCGTTTCGATCCGTCCAACGGGCCAACTGCCTTCCCAGCTGTGACCCAATACTCCGCAGCCGAAAACTCCTCCAACAGAAGTTCCGCGAATATCTAGATATTATGGCCTCTGCCAGATGATATCAGCAAGAGGGCTTCCAGCGAGGGACTCCACCAGTCTCGCTGGCCTCGCACTCAGTAAGTCTTGTTCTTAGAGCTTGTATTATCACGGAGTGATCCTCATCGGACCACGAGCCAGGTGGCTAGGGGACATCACACAGGATCCCCGGCCACTGCTCCACTCACACATGCGATTACACTGAAACCTCCACGGCTTGGTATCTTTTGGCTACAGGTCGACTGATTAAATAGTTGATACTCAACTTTGCAAGCTGCGTAATACGTCTCGTCTATATTCCATTTTAAACCGAATTTTACAAGTATTGTGATAAATCGAGCGCGCATATTCTATATGTGATTCCTTGTCAAAGATATAGGCCAGCGGCTCCCCTGGATGCTGCCCGGGTCAACAGGACAATTTTAACAAAAAATAAAATAACACAACCGATTTCGGGTCGTTCCGCGGGTAAGTCATCAATACTACTGCCGTACGAGTACTCAGTCTAATACCCCAGCTACTTGCGTACCAGCGGGTTAGAGAATTCTCAGGGTTCGATACTGCTGTTCATAATGCCTAGTACTACTTTTCCGTCGTATCGTTTTTTTTTTTTTTTTTTTTTTTTTTTTTCTTTAGTGCGGTGGATACTGCCTGTACTTGAATGGAGTAGGTCGGGGTTCGATACTGCGGATACTGGTTCGTTGTCAGGTCAGGTCCGATACTGCTGCTCGTACCTCCTACTGCCAGTCTCGCAGTATTTCGGCCGTATTTCGACGTTTGGAGATGTGGATGCGCCTGTACGAGTACAGCAGTACGAGTACGTATGAGTACTGTATTCCAAGTATTTCTTGTGTTGGATATTGAGGGCAATTTCCCCATTTCCAGTATATAATCGCAGTATTAATAGTGTGGGTTGATGGAGTTCTGCTGTCTGTATATGCGGATACTGACAGTACTGGCCAACTGACACGTTAGCACTCTCATGCTGCGAGTACTCACAGTACTACAACAGTAAATACTTTCAACATTCCCACTTGGAGCACGAGATATACTCGAGGAGAATTGCGCATCACCTGGCATCAAATACAGCAGTATCGATATTTGTCCGATCAAAGGTTGCGGGTACGGACGCATCACGAATCTCGACCACAGCAGCAGCAGAGTGATCGCGAGCAGCATCGCGTATCGTGGACAATGGTACCAGTACCACAGGTATTTATCATGCACACCTCGCACCACTATTCGTGTGCGACCAATAACAATAAGTACAGGAGCAATAGTGTATGCTGAGATCAAAGGCTGGCATGCGATTACACAAACGACGAGAGAAATCGGTCGTCGGCCCACGGAGTGCAGCAGAGCGCTGGCTCACCTCCTTTGCAGGCACCATGGCGGAGGCTTCTCGGCCACAGCTGCGCAACCTGCCGACTCACAACACGCACCAAAAACTCAAACTAGTCTCACACCTTAGACCTCTCACACCTTGGACCCTCAAACTAGTCTCACACCTTGGACCTGTAGCTCTGCCTCCGCATCACTGCGCTGATACGTGTAGGTTGCGGCTACGTACCAGACTAGGTGTGTTTCCCAAGGGCTACGATTCATGCTACCATGAATCACCGCAGTCATCTGATTGGCTTGAACTTCTTACGTACGTACAAAACTCACATTCTCTCATTCTTCCGAGAATGTTCTGCAAACCGAAATTCAAGCGCCTGGAACCACATTTTTGAACTTCCGTGACGAGGTCCGCACCGAAGGGGGACACGAAAAGTGCAGTCGCTTTGGAACACTCACTAACTAACGGGAGTGCATCAAGGACCTCATATCCGGTCTGCCAAATTTTGGCTCGATGGAAACGTTCGGAGCTATTACAGGGGTCCATAGTTAACGGGACCAAATTTTGTTAGTAAAAATAGGTAAATATATAGGTTTTTATGTATACCAAAGGTCCTGTTAACTATGTACCCCTGCCCGTAATAGATAGAGCAGAAAAACGAAATGTCCTCAGAAATAAAAGTGCGGCAGGCGTGCTTCCTGTGCCTCTCATCCCGCTGCGATTAATACATGAAAACTTGTTCATCTTCTTCCGCGTTGACCTGGACCAATAGTCTCTGCCTCTTTAAACCATCATCTAAACTCTGGAAGCTCTGCCCTTCCACTGTAAAGAGTTTGACACAGCAGTAACTGTTTTCTAAAACCAGTTTCTGTTTGTTATCCTTTCAAAGCAAAGGAATTGTTGAGTAATTATGGAGGCCACATCGAGAAGGGCAGAGGGGGGGTGATAACATCTCATGAGCTGGCCCACTCTGCACGATGCCACCGTAGAGGAGGTGGGATAGCCTTCTGCGCTGTGTATTCGGGTTAGTGCTTGGGTGAGTTGCTCAGGAAAAGGTGAGTGTCTTATGAGCTGCAATTCGCACCGACCTGGTTTTGGTATGTGTTTGGTTGCCCGAGTTGACGCCCAGAACAACATGCTCAGCACTTTAGCCCTTGTTTAGAACCGCAGTCCCGTTTCGGCAGTTCTAAAAGCTAGCTCGCTCTCGGAAATGTGCCACCTCTATCGTAGAACGCGTGATGTACGCACTACTACTGCTGTATACTGCTGGATTAGAGGTGTACCTCCGCGAGTACCCGTCACAAACGGGTACTGTACTCGGAAAAGTTGGAAGTGAAACCCGAAGTCGTCGCGGGTAACCCGGTTTTTCGGACAAAATCAAACGGGTTCAACGAGTACTCGGGTAAACCCGGGTACTCGGGCAACCCGTTTTTGTTTACAGCCATCCAGGGGTACCACATGCGGAGGACAGGACGTACTATGATTTATGTCGAAACGAGAAATACAGCAGTATATAACAGAATAACCATCAACGGACAATAACAAAGCGTCGGGTATTCAACAATTCAATAAAAAAATAACAAAAAACTCCAACAAAATACCATCAGCTTGCCTTGACTTTCCCTATTTGTAATGATGATATACACTACAGAGTACCTGGTAAGAGGTACCTGGTATTGCATTGCGCAGCTGCACAACATGAAGAGGGTATGTACAAATACTTCGAAGTATATAGACATGCCGTACGAGTATAATAATATTGCGGCATATGCAATATATATATGTAGTCCATGGTTGTACAAAAAAAAGCAGATACCCACACTTACGCCCCTGAGCTGAGCACATTCAGGTATATGTGTGCGTGTGTTCTTCACATTCAACCGTCCTTTCTACCCGTCGACATCCATCACAACCGGTGTCCGTGTGGATTCTTTAATCCCAGAAGAGATACAAGTCATATAGCCAAAGACAGATTGGCCTGATTTGTGCAATTTTGTAGATGGCGTTCCCAGGTCTCCTTGTCAGGCAGGTGTCATGGCTCGAGTAAAAGAAAGGCATGCCTATATTTACCCCAAGGGTATTGGAGAGATCAACATGGCAGGCACGTGTATATAACAAAAAATAATAGAAAATATATAGTGACAGGTCAGCAACCCCGTTTCCTATCGATTTGAAAGGTTTCTACTGCTGTAGATATATTATTATCTTATGAGGCATTCTAAACGGGGGGCATATCAAACATACGGGTATCCGGATACTCGAACCCGCCGAATACCCGGGTTTTGGTCACCTCCTGAACCCGCGGGTTTCAAGTCTTGCCCGAATCCGTCTCGGGCTTTCCGCACCCGGGTTGTACCCGCCGGGTACCCGGGTTTCGCTTATCGGGGGTACACCTCTGTGCTGTATACTGTGCCAGGTACCGGTATATCGCACCAGGCTGGGCCAGTACCGCGCTCGCCGTCATCCGACTCTACCCATCACGCTTGCTGCTGCTGTTTTCTGTGATAAATTGATGACTGGTACCCTGGTATGAACGTGGTACGTTGTTCAGCTATTGCGGGGTCCAGGCCTTACAACAGCCTGTCGCGCTTTTGACCACCAACACAACAATAGTGACTGCTGCAGTTGGCCGTGCCGACGACACACAATTATGGCTGCTCTGCTGCTGTACTACAAGTATGTGTTTGTGATAGGTTGCAAGCTTTCTAACTCACTACTCGCACCCCGACTACCCCCACTTCAGCTTCGTCTCGGTTTAAACACATTTTATGTGCTCGTTATCTGATAGCGGAGTGGTCAAGGATTTGTTGCGCTGTATCTACTGTTGATGATGTTGTTTTATCACACCAGCTCATCACCACACCGATATATGGTGTCACGAGTGCTTGGTCACGATAAGAGCAGGAATCTGGGTACACAAATATCGCACATGTACATGTTTTACGTAGTGTTGGCAAGTAAGACACCATTGCACAAATTGCAGTGCCCACACGCAACCGTTACCATCAGCCTATCGCATCCAACGGCGCTTTTATGCTGCTGCTGTATGTGTCGTTATGCTGAGTGTTTATGTGAATGTATGTGCTTGTAGTATCTGATGGTAACTCCGCCCGACCTCTTAACGCAGCGCGCCGGCAGAGCGGTAGACCTAAGATCGTAGCTTCCTTTCGTGGATCTGTGTACTCACTCACACAGCGTTTCGCGCCTCTTAATATAAAGAGCTAGGCATAAGAGCCACGAAAGACTGACATATACATTATACCTCCACTAAAATGAGAAGCATGGACTGGCTCACTCTACTCTAGCTCTACGGCGGCTCGATGAGCCCTCTATTGCTGGCTGGTTGGTTTGCCGCCCGCCTCCGTTTCGCTCTCTCTTGGGAATGTGTCATTAATCGGCTTTCCAACAGCTTTGTTAGGCTGAGTTTGATTTCCGTTTGCAGTATTCCAAGAATGTGAGTTTGCAGCGAACTTGACTTTTGGCTTGAGAGCATGCTTCACGAAAGGAGTCTTGCGCAAACAAACTATTATAGTAGCTGGTACAGCAGGACAGATAGCCTTGACGGAGTACACACGACAAATCCCTCTACTGCGGCAAGAGGTGCAACACCTCAAAAGGACTCCTTATGCAGCAGCGAGCGAAAGAAGGATATGCATTGTAGTTCTCCCTGGGTGTTTTGTCTATAGTTGTGGATGCTGGTATACCAGGTATGCTGAAGTTATTATTAAGCCGTTTTCCTTGCCACTGATGCTACTGGGTTCATGCTCTTACTGATCGCCAACAGGAGTCCAGACGGTTTTTACTTCCTTCCAACGAAGCCCGTCAGGCGTCGACCTCTAGGACGACGTTTAACGACAGGCCGAATTGAGAGTGCGCCACCAAACTACTGGAACAGTCGATTGGAGGAGATCCAAAGAAAGGGTCTAGTTGCGTCTACCAAGAGCGCCGTTGGTAGTCTCAGCGCTAGGCCAATCGGCTGGGGACAGTCTGTTCAGGTGGCAACGCTCAGGCAGCAGACTAATTGAGGTTGGCATGCTTGAAAGAAAAATAGCAACAGTACAGGTGTCGGCATGTCTACTGCGCCCGCGGTCTATTTGACCAAGGTAGGTCACACCCCAACGCAACACACGCCAACGCCTCCACTGCTCTTTGCCATCCCGGGCAATGGTGGTGCGGTCGAAAGCTGTGCCCCGCGCTGGGCAAGGTCGAGCGGGATGGACGCCCACGCTGCGACACGGAGGTAAACATTCGCCCTGACCGCGGAAGTTTAGACCAGTACGTACTTGGTAGGATAGATGGTCAAATAATTGCTTTAGTCTTCTTCAATTTGGCTCGAGAAATGCGTTAGGTACCGTTTGAAGTCGTAAGAAGTCGGCGTCAATTCCATCAATAGTAAGGCTTGGGCAAACCAGCACAGAAAAGTTGCTTACAGGCGAAAATAGGTACATGGTGGGGACACGGGCGTTAGAATGTCCCATGAATCTCGCGGGTGGTTTCTAACTGTTTCGCTGGCTAGAAGGAATGTGGAACCCCACGCTAACTATGGTGTTGAACCGGTAGCCATGGAAAATCAACGTTGTCGCAAGGCCTATGTTATCCCCTATTCGTTGTTAGAATTCGGTGTAGTTGTTCGAGATCGGTTAAGTCCGTTCATGGATCGCGCTCGTGCGCTCCATAGAGCAATAGGCTTCCGACACTGCGCCTCCGATCTCAATATAACTGGCCCCACCTCTATGGGTTATTGTTTTGGGCTCGGCAGGTGGAAACGACAACAACGAAACATTCGCAAGTGGCCCTCGGTAAGCTTGCGCTCGACGCCGACGCCGGCTGGGGAAGAATTCGATGGGTCGCCAGTAATCGGACCCATCAAGGAGAATCTGCAAGAAGATGAGGATGCTTTTGTTGGCCTTAATTCTAGTTTAAATGATATCGCAAGCCTAAAGAATGAGAGAAGTCAGAGTGGCGGACGGATGGCGGACAGGGCGCCAAGTTACGAAAACCCTCGATATGGCAAAGAGGACTCGCCGACGGCGTCTACCAAAGTCGGCAACCGTGGCGGCATGGCTGAGAGTCGACTTAGGCTAAAATGGGGCGTCGATATCGATATTCAGGTGACAATAGTTTGGGGTGGTGAGTGGTGCGGCATGTCCTTTACGGTTGTATAGAGGTCTGCATCTCCATGCCGGATCTAGCGGGCAGGGTCGCGCATTTTGTATTGATACTGTTGTATGTGTTGCTGTTTTTGTATCACCATACTCAAGCCTGTTGTGGTGGAGGGACGCCTCTTAGAGGGCAGCCGTGAAGGCGGTGTTTATCCCACCGATACGTGCTTTGTCCGTGTGCGGCGACATCGGGCAGCAAACTCTAGCCGATCACAATACTGACGGTCGGTACATATTTGTGGGTCGACCGGCAGTATTGCCATGTGAAGACTATTCGTAGATATTTGTCCCGACAACTAGACAGAGGCGGATTAGTTGGACTCGTGGGACGGATATCGTTCACATGGTTATCCTCTTTTCTATCTTACGAACGCTGTCTCTGAACACCGATACGCGCTTTGTCCGTGTGCATCGACATCGGGCAGCAAACGCTAACCGATCACAATACTGGCGGTCGGTACATATTGGTTGGTCGACCGGCGGTATTGCCATGTGATTACTATTCGTGGTTCATAGTCCCGACAACTAGGCAAAGGCGGATTAGTTGGACTAGTGGGACGGATATAGTGCACATGGTCATCTTATTTTCTATCTTACGAACGCTGTCTCTGAGTGCAACATATCCGATGTTTTCAATTTCTAGAGCGTTGCTATTATGCAGGAGAGATGCCAAGGGAAATTTTACCGATAATCTCAGAGCTGCTGCAGCACAACGTGTTGTGTGGCTTGATTGCATCGATTGTGCCGCTGTTACGGCGGCCTGTTGGGACGTTTCTTTAACATCCCAAAAGTGGAAAACGACACGATGATGAGCAAGTATTTAATTGCTAGCCTGGTGTTGGACTGCACCTCTATTAGGGAGTCGGTGTTGCTGATCGTGAGACCGATGAACAGCCAGTGCTATGCGACGCCCAATCGGCCATATGCCACTTTCGCTCGTGTGGTGTTGTGCTTCTACAGGTGCCAACAGTAGTGGAAGCGCTCGTGAAAGGTCCTTGGGATCCTCATGATGCCATCTGGGAAAAGCAGCTTAATATGGCTCTTGAGGTGAGGACAACTGCTAGAGAGCCCTAGTGGTCTAACGATCCAGTCAGATGAACTCACGGAAATGCGCCCGCATTACTATATGTTGCCGTCAGCGGTACATGCTTGGGGTTTTGCCCTTGTTGCCTTCATTTTTGTGTTTCGAATTTTAGTGGCTGTGGTGTGGTGGACGGTGGTTTTATGCCCAGTAAGTCGCTTCAATCTTAGCCCTGCCAGCGGCTATATATGTTGTATGTTTACCCCGGGTCAGTAGGAGGGCTCAGGTCTGGCTGGAACCAGCCCGGCGTAAGTTAAACGCACTTGCTTCATTTCGCCCGCCCTGGCGGTTTTGCCCCGCAGCGTCTAGAAGCCGTCATGTCAAACCCGTATACATATTATTCCCCATTTTAGCGGTACGCCGGTTTCGTCTGAGTTATTGTTCTCTAGCAATTTGTACCCGCCGGTATCATGAGTGCGTCGCTATTTGGCTTCTTTGACGAGACGAGGCCAACCGCGAAGTAGTGCGAAACCGTCTTCTCGCGTTTCGGATAAACACCTTCTGCTTAGTGGTGTGAGTGCAGGGTTGGCTCTGTGATGATATGCTCCGCCTGCTCGTTTGTGTCTGCGTGTTCGTGGCCAGTCTGTGGATCACAGTTCACATCAGTTGTTGAGAGACCTGTAGATAACCGATTTCCAACAAGCCCGATCCTACAGAAGCGAAATATTGCAGGTGACTCGTGGGGGCTATTCCGTTGCAACCCCACTTGATTTGGCCGCGATAGTTGTTATCGGCGCCTGTTTCGAACGTCTGCTCCGTAAGTGTATTTCCTGTATGAAACGCCTGACCCCCAAATCTTCCCCGGTGGCTTGGTAGGTAGTCCGCGTGCCTACTAAGATCAATTTCGTTGGTTCGAGCCTCACCCGAGTGCATCCTTGTAAGGAATTGTTCTTGCCTTAACTTTGATTACCGGAAAGCGCGAGAGCGTGAGTTAGCAGCATTCGATGAAAATCGACGAGCGGTGGGGGGATGCTAAACCCTATGCGCGATGAAAAGGAAGGCACGTACCGGGGGGGAGAACGGACAGCACCTGTGACCACGGTCTGTTCAGAATATCGATGAGGGTAAAACCTACTACGAAAGAAAAGCCCTATATTCGTTCTGGAAAATGCGCGTATATTCCTCCGTCGAACTGTTTTTTTAAGGTAATCCAACGCAGCGGAGGGGTCGTTTTTCTCGAGCAGCTGTTGCCGATCCTTAATCCACGCGAAG
Source organism: Macrocystis pyrifera (assembly GCA_031763025.1). Taxonomy (NCBI): domain Eukaryota; class Phaeophyceae; order Laminariales; family Laminariaceae; genus Macrocystis; species Macrocystis pyrifera. The sequence continues at coordinate 13,492,365 of JASSKH010000016.1, read as the reverse complement.
GGCCGTCTGAATACTTCAGAGCGAATGGGCGAGGGGGCGACAGCGGCACCACCACCAACGCGGTGAAGGAGAGCATCGTACGTCGGCTCTTGTACGAACTAAAGGGTGTCCCAGAGGTGGGATAACTTGGACTTCCTCCCAATTCCAAGATCAATAGCGCGATGTTACAATCTCACGACGTCTTACTTTTGGGACTGGTGGGTTTCGGGCATACCCCGCAGACGTCGGGTAAAAGCTGTTATCCTCTACTCTGACCGAGTTGAGGCCAAAGCAGCATCGCAGTCAGAATATACGACAAGCTTATGTTACCTTGTGTAAGGTCTTATTACCCGTCTTGCGCTGTTGATTCCAAGCATTTTTTGTTGCGGTATCAACAACGCTACTCAAACGTACGTCCGATCCTCGTTTTGTATTCCAATTGCAATACTGTACAGGCCACGAGCGAGGGAGACATATTGTACGTATTTCGTGGATTGGCCAACACGGAAGAAGGACGGTATGGTTATCTCGAGCCGTCGGAGGATGATCGGTGGGGGGCAAACGCGGAGGTTCTGCAGTTTGAGGTGCGATCGGCGTACACAAAAGTTCTTCAGTTCATTGAGTGATCCAACTAGCCATTGGAGTACCGCTGACGTTCGGTCTGTTATTTTCGGGGCTGTATTTAGCTTCCGCCTCGAAGGTCCTCTGAACTGATTTGTCGTGATGAAGATACCTACTCCTCGCTCTTAGTATCAACGGTAGACCGTGAGGAGCTTTGCAGCGCCTTCAGATGTACTTCAGATGTGCTCGCTAGTACTTCTTTGTGGCTAATCTGTCATTTTGATAGCTCAATCCTCAGCGTTCGTCGATGCGTGGGCACACATCTACCTTAGCAGGTATATAGTGATAAATATTCTTTGCACTTTGGCGCACTGTGCTGGGGAAATTGCGTACCGTGCTACACCGCGCAATGAGTTTGTTCGGTGATGGTTCGTTCGACATGCATTCTACCCGTGTGTGCCTTTTGGTGTCAGGAAGTATCTGGATTCTTGGAGGCCCTTCCGAAGATACTGAATGACAAAGGACCCGAGGTGAACTGCTTGCTGCAGCTTCATATCAATAGTGTGTGAACGCTCACCTTACCGTTCCCTCCATTAGTGTGTCATTTGCTTGGGCTTGCGATCCGTGTACCGTGTACGACTTATATTGGCGTAAACGTGCAGCCGGAGGACCCCAGCGGATGGGGCCGCGCTGAACGAAATGCCGTGCTTCTCTGGCAACGTCATGGCGTTGCAGATGCTGTATATGTTATCTTGTGTTTTTTGTTTGGTGCCTCTCGGGCCGGCAGCCCACAGCGTCCGCCCCGGCTACGTCTCGGCCTGAGATCAATGCACACTGTTTAATCCATACCCGTTCTAAACTACTTGCGGTATGTGTAGATCCCGCCCTCTTATATCGTGGCACACAGCGTAAGGTTTAGCTCAAGAGTTTTCAAGCTGGGGGGGAACCCTCAGACAATTTTTTGTCTGGCTCGCATGTGTTTCGACGACCTCGCGGAAAGTCGTCCACCACCGTAAGACTGTATGGCAGAGTACTGGTCAGAAACTTTGTAATTTATGTGAGGCGTCTTTGCAATGCCCCAATCTGCCTAGCTTATCTCCAAGCACTGCCAGAGTTGGGCGGGCCGTAATGTGAATAGACCCGACCTTCTTTGGTACGGCCACGTTGGACGAACCACTTTCGGCACGACCACTTGCTTGCATCAGACTACATGACACCGCGATTTGGGGGTGGGGGGGTGATGAGATTTTGGAAGAGCCCGCCAACAGGGACCACAATTCACGGAAGATCTGGGGAAGGCTTTTATGTGGTATGTTCTTACCCACTGTTTCGTATCGCAAGTATACCCACACAGGCCACGATGGTATGCGAGCTCTCGAAATTGGTGTGATTGTCAAATGGGGCTTGATCGTGTTTTTGCTCAATCCAAGAATAACGCCTTAATAGTTTGGGCTTGATTTTGTTTCGCTCAAGCCAGGAACGATCCCCCAACACTTTAATCCCCGTTTTTTTTCCCCGTCGAGATATTAAATGTTTATCACCTCGCAGCATGTCAGTGCGTTTGAGGACTCTGCTTGTGACGAGACAATCACCATGTGCTGCACTGTTTGCCTCTTTGGCCGTGTATCCGAGACAAACAGTTGGCTAAGGAATTTTTTCAACGGACAACCCTGTCGGGGCTTGCGCTTTTCATGGCGACTTGCTTGTTGCTGGGCCAACTTTTCTTTGGACATTGGCCACTTTGGCTAGCGATCGGTGAGCAGCGTGCCGTGTTTTGTCACATAGTACTGCTGCAAGGTATTCCCGCTTTAGCGGAATCCAGTGCCTTATTGCTTCATTCTTTCACATTTTTCCTGCAGGGTACGGTCTTCATAGCGTTGTGTTTCTTCGTGCCCTTGCGTTGCACAATACTACTCCACGGTTGCCGCGTTGGGGAGACTTGGCGTGTCAAGATGGCCGGACATACGTCAAGAACCAAACCGCAGCCTGAGGACTACTTTTGAACGGATACCTTATAATCATGAACGCGTATCCTAGGATAACTTGCTCTGTGTAGGAGTCCAGAATCTGCAAATGATTGTTTCCATGGTGCCCTGAAATGTGGGGCATACGCAACTTCCACCAGGCTCCGCCTGTTCGCTGTCCACCGTATGTTGCGCTAACCCCGTAATGTCTTGCCCCCGTTAAACACCTTCACTTATCTCAGGCCCGGGGTATTTACTTTGGGTGGCTCTTGATGACACGCTGAAACGTTCTCGGAACGCGTCGGCCAAGCAGCGGGACCAGTTCAGGGGGCAATGGGTGGATGCGTGTCGTGGGGATAGTGACGCAGTGTGGAGAAAGAGGGCCGCGGCGAGGTCGAGGGCTCGAAATATTTCTGGCGATGAAATCAGATGATGGACGAGTGACAAATTGTCGTTCAAGTTCGGCAAGAAGAAAATTGATGTTGAGGCACTTACTACTGTAGTGCAGATTTCGACGAGCAGGTTAGCAACGCTTTTTTTAGGTCTTCAGAATTCTGCTTAAGGGAGATCGTGGTGTGTACGTCACTCAGTGTTTCTGTATTTTATGTGAACAGGTGAGGCGTCAAACCTATCGTGCAGCCTAGGTACACCATTACTTTGACAAGCGCGTTATTGCAACAAGAATGGCAAACGAAAGCAGTCATGTGATTAATATTTGACGGCGGCACTCGGCGATAGGCAGGGTTCAAAACGACCCAGGCCCTATGTAGGTGACATGATACAACAATTGTAGCTTCCCTACTTATTGTTCAGTGTATTCAGTGCCGCTTTGAGAGTCGCGGTACTGCGATCACTGCGTTAGTCGGGGCGGATAGGTTGATACAAGGCGAACAGTGTTGGCCTTTTTGTGTGCGTTGGTTGTGTTTACCAGCGCTCCACAAGGCACAAATGAACAAGGAGCAAGCCTCACCGTTCTGATAATTCGTGGCTATCTGCAAGATACACATGTGACCGCTTAAAAGTTCGTGGTTTTCACTGCTGTGAGATTCTATTGTATACCTGGTCCCAAATGTGTATGTGTTTATACCCAAAAGTCCAATGGGGTTCGCAAGTACATCACTGCTTGTGCTTTTTTCCATGGACGAGACCCCGAGATGAGAGGACATTTGCTCGGCGGCGCTGAGTTTGATTGAATTTAAAAAAAATACATATTCTGTCGGCAAAGGTGAAGCAATTCCCTAGGGTTTACCCTAGGATAATCTAGAAGCAAAATTAACTTCCTGTCCTAACGGAAAAAATGACAAAAAACGGTACACCAGCGCTTTTTTGCCAGTCTACGGTTCGAAAAACTCTAACCAGGCCATCAGGGTACACACAACCCAAGTATGATGGCATTTTATGTCAAGGTATACCGTTTTTGGCGAAACATCCATGTCCGTCCGTCTCACTTGCAAAAATGCCAAAAAAAGGTACACCATCGTATTTTTGCCAGTTTACGGTAGGTACGAAAAGTAAAACGAGGTGATCAGGGCACACCAAACCCAAGTCATATGACATTTTCTGTCAAGGTATACCGTTTTCTGGCAAACAATGTCCCGGTACAGCTTATATTTTCGAACACTGCGTGCGTCAATAGAAGCGCCTTCTCGTACTCATATTCATACGAACATACCACGTACGAGTCAAGCATTGCTTACATAATCTGAAGCCATTTTATTTCGTTTCGTGCGCGCGCGTGTAGTCAGAACACGGTACCGCGGGCGAGCCCGGCGCCGCGCCGGGTGTCAGCGGGTGCTAGCAGGCAGAGGGGGTGTTGCAAGTAGCGCCTTCGCCGTTTGCATGGCTAGGCGTCGCGTGTGTCTCGAGACACGCAGGAAGCACAAATGGTATCTGTCTGGCCTCCTTGTGAGGCTCCGCTTGCACCATATACGAGATATAAGGGTCGTTTGATATGCGAAATAGTATTCAAGCGGTGCTTATTTTTGCGACCAAACAAAACGTCAAAGAGACTTCAATGCAGTTTGAGCACCAACTTTGTCGAAGTGGCAGAGCAGGGCCACGGTGAGCACCGGGCTTGACGCGAGGCGGGCGACGGCGCTCACTGTGACAGAGAGGGAGGAAAACTTTATCCGGGCCCAATCGATGATGAGGTGGTCGCGAGACGGGCGGGCGGCGTACAAGGCTAAGAGGGAAGCTCTGCCGTTCGTTTTTTTCTTTTTGACCGGTGGAACGGGCAATCGGTAAACGCAACTCGTGAGTCACGTTTAAAAAATCAACTCAGGGGACGATAAGTAACTATCCCCTTGTACCCCCGCGTCGTCCAACCCCATACAAACATACAAACCGTTGGATACTCCGGTCAGCAAGTCAAGCGATCTTACGTACCGAACACATGCCAAGGCTGAGACTGACGCGGCCACGAACCGCGGCTGAGCAAGATACGAAAGCAAAATCGCTCGCAGTAGCCTTTGTCCTTTTGTGGTCTAGTCTAAAGCGCTAGATTCGAGCAGCTACCTCGGCACGAGCAGCGAGAAGCCTAACAATAACAACACAGCAGTCCAGGTTGAAGCATGCCTTCAAAAAAGAGGTGGGTGCAGATGTGCAGATGGTGTAGACTGCTGTAGACCAACCTACCGTTGTATCTACCGCTGTCGCTCGTAACTCTTGACCAGAGGGTTTGGCTGTTGATTCACAGCAGTTTTTTTCCATGTGTCGAATGTGTCCCTGTTTGGTTGGTCGGATCTGTACGTCAGCTGTGAGTTCAACCGATCGGTCGATACTCAACTTTCTGCACACCCCCGACAGCTCATGAGTTAGCTCATCTATTGTGCATAAGCTCACGCTTCGAAAACATGTGCAGATGAGCTACCGCCTATAGCTCAAGCCGGGGGAAACATGTGTAGCTCATGTAGCTCCTATAGCTCAGTCTGGGAAAAGGTGTGTAGATGAGCTGTCTTCTGTAGCTCAAGCCTTCAAAACATGTGCAGATGAAGTACCACCTATAGCTCAAGCCTTCCAAACATCGACGCCGCCGACAGAGCTGGGCCAAAGCCCTCGAGGTGTCATCGGCTACTGTCCGGTTACAGAAAGTTCTCCATCGTTCGTAAAGGCAAGCGGAAATTCACCATCAACAGAATGTAGGTGCCTCTGTCTCTTGGTATTCTTTCCTCAGTCTATCGAGCACAAGGCGAAACCATCCCTAAACTTATGCTCGACATTCGTAAGCCAGTAGACGGCTATATGGACAGCGCGGCTGTCTACGTCGCTCTGTCCCGAGCGACCGATGCCAGCAAGCTCTTCTTGCTGTCGCTGGTTACTCTCGACGATCTGACCCATCCACAGGACGACGATGTAGCGGCCATGATCGACTACCTTGAACGCCTCGACAAGGCTACACTAGCCTTGTTCTTGGATGATCCCTCTTCATTCCGACCGGCTACGACAAGTCCTCCGGCTATTTATACATCCCACACCAACGACGGACAAACAGACACCGGCTCCATCCGCCCTTCACCTTTTCTGCCGCCCAATGAGAACAACAATTGCTTCTTCAACACCGCCATCGCCTCCGCCATAGCTGCTTGGGAAGGACATCCTCTCCCCAACCCAACCATGGCAACACCAGCTGGAGCCATCTTCTTCTCCACTCTTGCGGCTGTGCGTGCCTGCATGTTCGACGGCAAGCCTCTCCAATGCACCCTCTTGGTAAGTTCTTGCTTGTTCTGCTATCCACATCTCGTCGTAATAATACCCCCCAATACTTACCGGCACCCGCAAGTACCCATATATACATAAATACTACGTTGTGCTTTCATGTGTCTTCTAAACGTATTGCATCATTTCGTTCGGTATGCGTCGCATTCTTTGGCGGAATGCAGGATTCTTTGGCTCAAGCACGTGACAAGATCCTTGGTAGTAGCGGCCTACCGGGCGCAGGATCCGTAATGGGAACGCCAGGCTCCATATACGAAGCGATCACCCTTCGACCTGATGATCAACTCCACCCCAACAGCGGGTGGCCAGGTGACGTCGTGGAACGGCATGCTCGTATCATGTACACTCGGACGGCTCTCGGATTCAACTGGCACTACACTACCGATTGCCATATCGAAGACCATGGCTATATCGAGATAACCGCATCCCAATGTGCACGATGGCGAGATCCCGCACCAGTCTTGATTCCGCACGGACCGCCCCAGTCACTCCATGAAGCAGTCAATGCCTTGTTCCTAACCGGAGCCGCTTCTGACTTCCCATTTCCTGGACCTGCTCCGTGCCCCCCCTGCGACGAGAGCTGCGCCCGACACATCAGCACATCCACATGGTCGATTCTTCCTTGGAGTGCGGACAACGCCCCAGATCGCGTTTTCTTCGCGTCTGCACGTGTAGACATCTACGAGGACGCCGGAGAGCCGCCAGCACCGTCACCCATTTTGATGATAGGCGTTGAGTACTGCCTCGTAGCTGTCATCTACTCCCTTCCGAACCATTTCGTGACCCAGTTGCGTTCGAGAGGGCGGTGGTTGAAGTACGATTGCACGCTCGGGGGAAGTACCACGTCTTGCGACGATTTCGACTGTGACTGGTATCATGGTTTCCAGCATATGTATGTCTATCTTCGAAAGTCTATGACCTTGCCTGTTCCCCAGGCACAAACGACACCATACCGTAGTGCTAGCTACCATGAGCGCGCAAGCCAAGAACGCGCGAAGATAATCGAGGCGACTAGACAAGGACCCATCATGCCTCCGCCTTACCGAAGTCCTGGCCACTACGACGTGGGGAGCGCAGCTGTGCCTTGCCGACTCGACCCCGACGTACCGCAGCCTTGGGCGTCTCCCGTGTTCTTCACATGTGTGTTGAAACGTTTTGATTTTTGATGTGATATTGCTTATCGATTAGGACTGCCTGCCTTCTTGTTTCCCTCTTTTTGCTAGAACGAATTTTGTAGAAATGTTGGACGGCGCGTCCAGCCTTTCGAGTTCTGCGCGGCTACATTTATATTAACTGTTCGGTCAACAGAGTGTTATTTACGGGGTGCATGTACGTGACGATCATCGGCGAAAAGTCTGCTTGTATACCTTTTGTCATCTTTGACTGCACGGCAGCGTTTTATTTGGTGTGGGTGTGTTCGCGACACGTCGAGGTCATCGCAATCTGCGCGATGCTCGACTGTGGCGTTTTGTTTATGTGTTTGCTTCGAAATAGCGGCAACATCCGCATCTGCAAACAAATAATATTCTACGTGGCAAATATCGACGTCGCGAGAGAATTGTCATACCGCTGGCCAACCTTTTGTTTTATGGTAAAACCCTAGGGAACAGCGTGGCAACCCTTACCCTGCCCTACAATACAAAACTGACAAAACAAAACACCATCAACCACGACCCTGGATCACCTCAAACATATTGGGAAGAAAAAAAAATCGAAAACCCTGCCGCGTCTTGAAAAATGTCGTTGCTCTGAACGGCGCGACTTGGTCGGTTTCGCGGGAGCAGAGCATCACAGAAAGCGGATCAGAACAAAACTGAGCGCGGCTGGGGGCTAGGGTCTATAATGAGCACCACTTTCGCCGTCACCAGCGGCAAGATATCTCAAGCCGGCAGGTGTGAAAGTCGTGCTGCGTGGGGGGATGCTGTCTGGTGAAATCGTACAGCTTACGAGTGGCATGCTGCGGCCAGTACGCTTCAATATTTTCTTTTTATGTCTGTTTAATGATGGTTGTAGTAGTGATCTCTTGATTGGCGATTATTCGAGGTCGAAAAGAAGTGTCGACAATCCAAAGACGGGTTCATGACCCACGCCCCGTATCAAAGTTTACCCAGAACAGTTTATCGATATCTATTTTTTTCAAACCCGGAGAGTTTACACCCGCATCCCCGTGTCCGGGCGTTCTCGATCGTAGTTTTCTTGTTACACCCGGTAGTATCCCGTTGAAAGCCTGAAACATCAACCGATTACTGGAATATTGGTAAACCATAGAAAGGCATGAGCAAGGATAAATATGCCCGCTATTTTTCTGTTGGGAGATAATAGGGGATTTCTCATCTCCCTGCCCATCCCCCAAAATATTCAGGATCCTCCATTCTCGGATACCGTTCACGGGAGATCGTATCAACGTTGGTCTCCGAAAAAATGCCCTAAGTTGGGAACATCGAATATTCTGGGATACAGTTCTGTAGCGGCATGTTTCAAAACGCGATCTCCGGTATTTGGTTTCCAACTGAGAGACGATCTACAGTATCTCACTGGAGCGATGACGTGCTCTGACGTTTGCTAGCTAGAGGTCACCCACGTCTGTACATCATGTGCCGTGCGGAGAGCATTTAGGACGAGCAATTTAACACCACCGTCGACACAAATCGACGGGCTCAAGAATGTTTCACCCAACGCGCGATAAACACTGGAGGCAAGAACTGGAAAAAAAAATGTTTGAAAGGTTAGGCCACTAAGCTATTCGGTCAGCGCTGACTAGGTAGCTCAGTAGTATATCCTTTAAATTTCAAACGAAAGAAATCTGGGGTTTGGGTCCCGCCAGACGTCTTATTTCCGCTTTTTCTGCCGTGGATAGAAAAGGGGACATCAAGTGGAGAGAACCACTATAAACGAACACTCTACCAGAGAGTCGGACGCGGGGTGAACCACTTGAGTAAAAGAACGCACGACCATTTTTAGGGGCAGGGGGGGGGGGGGATATGAAGGGGAAACTGGGCGCTGATTAGGGGCCTGGTCAATCCCGGAGGATATTCTCGGCGGGAAGCCGCATCGAGCCCAAAGGTACTTCTTGGTTCGAATGCTTTGGTTAAACCACTGAGCTGCTCAGTCAGTGCTGACTGAGTAACTCAGTGGTCCATCCTTTATATTTCGGACAACGAGGGGACCTGGCTCTGGAACCCTGAACCTTTGTACACTAGCATGTGCCAGGCAACGATCAAGGCAGACAACAATTGGATTGGTGATTAAACCAATCTATCCTATTTTGAATCAGTAACCCGTACGTTTGGTGCTGTCGTTCAGGAAATGTGTCTACAGCTTGTTTGGGGCTATACTATATGTGTTGAGGCCTTGGGAAAAACTGCTCGGACAGTGAAACAAGCCTTTGTTATTTATCCAGGAAAAGTTGCCACTCTGCGCACACTCTTTCAAACACATGCGCGCTCGCTTACGGTGAAGAAAGTGGACGCTTGGCTATGGGAAGTGGTTGTATTTCCACTCCAGCCAGTGATTGATCACATGGTTGCCACCTGAACCATGCAGTCAGCGAATATATAGCTTGGCCATTACAGCCGCCTGTCAACGCGGTCTCGGGCCAATATCCTCTCCCCTCTATCTACAACACTGCGTTGAAGGACCACCATCATTTACCGTCTTGAGTGTTTGCGCTGGCGATTCCTCGATGGCCCTGTCGTCGTCGCCGCTTTCCACCGCAAGTACCTAGATCACAGGTCCTAGGGGTTAGTGCTGCATAACCCTCAAGAGTGGGTTGGGAGTTGGAATCTCTCCAAATACCATCACTGGAATTTGTTAGTTTCTAGCGTGCGCACTGGAGATATTATGAATGGTTATGACGTTTTTATGTAGGCCAGTGGATTATGCTATATGACCAACACCACGTTCCCACTCTCCTTTTATTTTAGTGTTTTGTTGTCCTGTTTACGAGCTAGCTCATTAGCTTCGCCTTCATTTATTTTGCGTGTGTGTTTGCTTGGTTTGTACGCGTGCGAGCGAAGTTCTTTCTTCTTGGGGTTTATTTGACCTCATTTGCTCGGATTTAACTTGGTTCGTTTCCTTTCACTACTTTTATTTTCGTTTTGTTTTTCCTCGAGCGCGGCCAAAATCGATTACGTTGCAAAGTTGCAACTCGTGCAAGGATCATATGTTTTGTTTTTAAGTTGTACGATATGTTTCAGTCATGATGTGTTTCGGGTCTGGTGCATTATTGGCGTTTTCATGCAAGTAGGTGCTTCCTTGGAAGCTTCCACAACTCCCATGGAAGCTTCCACCGCTTCCATGGAAGCTTCCACATTGTTTTAGAAGCTTCCATGGACATGGAGGAAGCTTCCATGCAAGTAGTGAAAGTTTCAGTGACTTCCATTGAAGCTTCTACCCCTTCCGCGGAAGCTTCTACTCCCATAGAACCTGGAATCCTCCATGAAAGTTAGTAGTGGAAGCTTCCGTGGCAATGCCATGAATGTGGCAGTGGAAGGTTCCATCGAAGCTGTTGAGGAATATCATTTACTTCCATTGGCGTTTGCGCACTTCCATCAAACATAGAGTACTTCCACAACCTTCAGGCTGTTTCTGGAAACTTCCACCATTTCCATGGGAGCTTCCATGCAAGCCACTTCTGCGGACCTACATGCGCGTTTCCAAAAAAAATCCACTGCCATTTTTATGACACTTCTACGGAATGTTCCACTACTTACTTCCATAGAAACATCCACCACGTCCGTGGAAACTTCCACCACTTCCATTTAAGGTTCCAACACTTCCATGCTAGAGTCCAAAACTTCCATTGAAGCTTCCACCGCTTCCATGGAAGTGATGGTAGCTCCAATGAGAAAGGTGGAAAGCTTCAATTTTCGATGGGATTGAAAAGTTCGGCACATGCTTGCTGCGGAAGCTTTGGTGGGAGCTTCCACCAGTGCGTCCCCGGAAGCTTCCAAAGACATGCGCTCACTTCCACGGGCTTCCATGCCTGCCGAGAAATTTGACGCACTTGTAGTCCTTCCAATTGCTTCCACGCGCTTCCAGGTACTTTCCCAAATGTTCATGTTTTTCTTCTGTCTTCGACGACAGAAGAGAAACAGATTGAAGCTCCGACGGGACCTAGCAAACATGAGGTTTCCGCGAAAGGAAACAAACCGGGGGCTTCCGCGGAAGGAGGGAGAAGCACCGGGAACTTGTTTTTCAGCACCAGAAGCCTCCAGTGATCTGTATTTGTTTCCACTATTGGCTTATAAGCATTTCAGTGTATATGTACGTGTGGTTTACGTACTGTATCTCGGACGCGTAGTACGATAGAAGTAGCATCTGATGGCTATGTTCGTTTCTGACTGACGGGTTTCTAAAGAACAACCCAATATCAATGCTCTCCGTTGTTTGCAATGTGCTTCGAACAACGCCTATGATTGGCCGAGCTTAAGTGTCCGTTATTGATTGGGATATTAGGATTAAGGAAAATATTCAGAGCTTCTCAAGTTAGATGCTACCTCTGTAATATCTCAATCAAATATTGGTGTAATTCAACCTGTTAATATTGTAGGTACCTAGAGAAGAAGAACCTAGCTGGTGGGAACACGTACACGACAAGCTTTACCACGGTGCCGATTTTGCAGTGTTGAGCCGTGGACGCCAAGCTTTCACAAGTTTATGATACATAATGGATGTTTTGCTTAGAATCTTTCTAACCAGAGCATTTTTAAATAAGCCGCTGTTGTGATGAAGGGTCAATATGCAACAAGCTAATTGCTACGTTTGATCAGTAGAAGTTCAAGTAGTATCGTGTACGTGTCTCTAGTCATTCAGCAGTCTGTACGTATACTACTTTGGTTCCACACTAGACATTCATTTCCACACTGCCTGCTTTTTGTTGGGTCGTCTAAGTGCTGCTGGGCATTTCCAGCCAATGAAGTGCGACGTATACCACAATATAGACAGCAGCTAGTAGTAGGAAGTATCGATAGATACAACCACACGCTGGGCAGCGATTGTAAGCAGTGAAGGAGCAGACACACTGCATGAGCCGGGAAGCCCTTCAATCATATACTTCGTTTATATCCTTGAATATCATGTACTGCACAAAACGATAAATATAAAACTCCCCGTCGGCGTACACCCCCGAAACCTTTCTGTTCGACGCTACTACTCCGTAGACGATGATGCATAAGACGACGCACTGCATAAGCCGAGAAGCCCTTCAGTCATATTCTTCGTATATATCCTTGAATGTCATGTACTGCAAAAAACGATAAATTTAAAACTCCCCGTCGGCGTACACCCCGGAACCTTTCCGTTCGGCGCTACTACTCCGTATGGAAGAAAGTTGAGGATGCTAAATCATATCGACGGTTGATCGTGCAACCCCTCCCCGCCCCCCCCGAAAGCACCTCGCGGTCTTCCGCTCGAGTGTGGCGGCAATTTTGACCTCTTCATGCCGTTCCCTGCCCTAAACCACGTAAAATCAAGAATTATCCTACACGCCTACAGATGTTCCTTCCCTAGGGATCATCAACCAACCTAAGGACACCCCGGTAAGGGAAAACCGCCACCACGCAAGTGCCGATCACAACAAGGGGACAACACGGCAGTCAGGGCAACGGCAGGTACACAGACACTAACATCGCCCCGTTCTAGTATATCCCATCCCAGGAACACCAGAACACGGCAGTGTACAGGGTCAGGCATGAATGGATGCGAACGATAAGAATATGACCTGTTCCTAGCGTCCGCGAAGAATATACTCGGGTCCGCATACATACCCACGGCAACAACAGAACTCAACATCAGTGAACCCTACGGCATGGAGATCAACCCATCAACATCTGCCGCTCCACCCCCACTACCAGACGACAACACATTGTTAACAAACATCACGCAAGCACCGACCGCAACAACCGATTAAACCACAGTCCCACTCTTCGGCGTGTAGGTGTCGACCATCCACAGACAACCTCTCCCAGGCGTCCTGCCCCCAAGCACGCGAAACTAACAAACGATAATCACGTTTTAAGGCAGCAATCCGTGTCGATGAAGGTTGGGGCATCAACATTCCTTACACCCAACGTGCCCCCCCCCCCCCCAGTCTATGGTCATACGACTACGCCCATGTATGAGATCGAATACATGTCTCCTATCGAGTACCCCCCCCCCAATATTTAGGTTGGGTTGGCATCGGTTGGCAACGACACTGTAAAACATGCCGTTCACTACGTGAGCTAGACAACCAGGGTACCGCTTTTTTAGTATTTGTTTGGCGGTCGCCCACAGCTGGTCGTCGAGTTAGATCATTTGTGTGAGGTAAATAACCTTTACTCTACACAAGGAAATTGATCGTATCACGTAGTGTTCAAGGTAAGGCACCCAAGAGGCAGATACATAGTACTCCCATTGCTGTCTCTGGAAGTGACTACACCGGAAATTAAATTAACTCATTGAAGCTGTCATCCATATGCAAGTCCGCCTCACAAGCGGTTCTTAGTAGGATGCAGCTCACCCTTCATGCGACTCGCCGGACACCTCACGGCGCTTCGCGCTTGGTGCAAGCAATGTCTGTCTGGTCGGTGAAAACCCGACATGCTCCGTCCCGGCATTGTAGGGATGCGAGGGTCTATCGTCATACGACTACGGCCATGCATGGGATCGAGTACATCTCTCCTATCGAGTACCCCCCCCCCCCCCCCCCGCCGTGCCGCCACGGCCCACGCGCTGCCTGCCACAGGGAAGATAAACGCCAGGCAAGTATACGGCTTTGAGGCAAGTACATCATACCCCCTCCCCCTTCGCACCAGCCACGACCGTATCCCAAGCATGCGCAATGACAATGTTTGACGAAAACGGATATCTACGATACCTGGTTTATGTTGTATACGCGCGACAACGCACCTATCCCCAGACGCTCACCACCCTCTGTGGTCACCACTCCGCCACACACGGCAAAATAAGAGTCCAAGGTACGCCATTCATACGATTGCATCACCCTCACCCAGTGATCACGGCCTACCTGCGTTCCGGCAAACGAGTCCAACGTCGCCGCCAGAAAACACGAACGACAACGAAAGCTACAGCATGTGTAAAATGCATCAAAGCTATTCCTCTGCTCCACCTGCCCGAAACTCCCAACGATCATTGTTTATTCGTTGGCAACGACGCAATCGTCGACCTTAACATTACTGCCAGAGGGAAGTCCATAACGCCCTCCCGGCGTCCATAACTTGCTTTGGCATATACACGAATAGTCTAGCCGCTACCTAGAAGGACGTACTCAACTAATGCCAATCAAAAACGGCAGGATGACGTAGCCACGAACCTTTCCCAGTGTTCACAAATTGCATTACCCAGATTCTTGCCGGCGTCCCCCTTTTGATAAAACTTGAACATTAACAACTACAACAACCTATTAAAACGCCAATCAAATGGGTCATAGAGACATGAAAACAATATCGCCCCCCCTCCTATCCCTCAAAAGACGAGCGTTTACTCACCCACCACCCGCCACCACTACGCAAGCGCCGCATCACACAGCAGATAAAAACGCCATCCAAGGCCACATCATCGAGCCATGGACCAAATGACGCCAAACCGTGTGACGAGATTAAGCCCCACATATCTGTCTGGTTGGTGAAAACCCGACGTGCTCCGTCCCGGCATTGTAGGGATGCGAAAATCTAGGATCATACGACTACGGGCATACATGAAACTGACTACCCCCAAGCCCCCGCCCCGCCACCCCCTCAATTCAGATCCCTTGCTGGGTGTACGCAATCCACGCTGTTTTCTCTGCAGTTCTTCGTGTGAGCACTGTCGGTACATGCACGCACCCCCGGCATTTTACGAGATATCACGTTTTTTCGCGGGACTGGCCAACCACGGTCACGCCCATGGGCAGTTGTTTGAATAAAGTAGACACGTGTTGACGATAACTGCCCGTACGTTTGGTGCCAGAACATGCTCCGGATTACCGGTATACCTAGACACTTCAAGCCACCGTCACGCACGGCTTGAGTCAGCTATGAGCACGAACGGGTTTAGCCAATCACTAGCCGGCAAGGAAGGCCCTACGATATTTTTGTTCAGTGGGTACCTTGACATGGCGCAAGACCGAGTAGGCCCACTTTTGCATGTTTTTGTTGTTGTAATAAACGACAAAATACTTGTACTGGACTGGCTGCGCAGTAACAAATGGCATGCGAGTCGATTATTATCCTTGTCAAATCAAACGGTTCTCACACACCTACGGTTACACATTTGTTGTCGTTACGTTTCTGGCGCTGTTTGTACTGTATTTTTCCCCCATGTCGTGTCGACGCATGGCCTGATGAAGCGTGACTCTTCAGGCTCATGGTTTCGATGTACCACACACACCGTCACTTCATTGCCAGCCTGAACTGGGGCATCGTAGCAGGGATAACTCCATTGTGGGAACACCAGGGCATGAAGATCAAGGCCGAAGGTTTGGACTCCATCTAGGAAGAGCCCGCCAGCCGTCCGGGTCTTATGCCCTATAGTAACGCCTGCAAGCTACGGCGCCACCGCCTAAATAATCCAGCTCCGTCTTAGCTTGGAACTCGCAACATCGTCGACAGGTGTGGTATTATTAGTGCGAATACTACGATTGAATGTGCACTACATTGGTTATAAAGCAATTGTGTCGTACCTATGCCTTCCGTACCTAAAAAGCGCCGGTCGAAAATTTGTTGCAACTAGGCCGGGATTAACAGCTGCATTCCGTTACCCCGAACTGCCTCCGTGCGAACGTGATGGTGTTAGCTGCAGGTGGATCCTGTTGCGTGTACACCCAAACCGTTGTCAAAAACCATTGATTGTGCTCAGAAACACGACGGAGATGTTCCATCTAACAGTAAGGAGTTCCATATATTGATATGGGATTATAGGAGAGAGATATTAAGACGGATATTTGGCGGGACAAACGGGAGGTTTATTCCCGCAACCTGTTGGATAATAACCTGCATACGATGCTTGAGCTGTCACTCGACAGCTCGGATATAATATAAGAGGAGTTCCGTGTTACTGTATGGAGTCAACCAATCCTTCCCGTGCCAGCTGCGCCTATACCTTAAGAGATCAATCAACACACTAGTGACAACCGGTGATCTTCTATTGGCAAGCGTGGCAAAGGCCAACCTGGAGAGGTGGGAACCTGCTTCCGGCATGCCTAGTTTCGAGGATGTGTTTAGTCAAGAAGCCAGCGTGGCAAGTGAGAAGATTATAGAAGAGATGAGGAAGAAGATAGAGGTCCTGGGAAGGACGATAGAGGAGCAGAGACTGCGTGCCGAGAGGGACGCGCAGCGAGCGAGAACGAAAGGGGGGGGGCGGTGGGGGGACGAGAGGAGAAGGAGCCGCTAGACAACAAGCAAAGTCAACTGTGCCGACACCTGGGCTGGGGGCCCAATCAGGCATGTCACTACCTTCTTTATACCGCCCAAGTTTAACCCAGTCGAGACCCCCGAAGTTCGATAATGTAGAGTC
This sequence comes from Macrocystis pyrifera, assembly GCA_031763025.1. Taxonomy (NCBI): domain Eukaryota; class Phaeophyceae; order Laminariales; family Laminariaceae; genus Macrocystis; species Macrocystis pyrifera. Next base: position 13,475,653 of record JASSKH010000016.1, on the reverse strand, counting down.
CCACTTTAGTATGTGGCGTAGTATGTCTTTGGCATACCTTCATCGCTTGGGTGCCTGCATGTACTCAGTAACATAGCGAACCCAGTTATTGTAGGCGACATGAGGGTGTCGCCGGAGAAAATAGCCTCCAGGCATTCCCCCCAAGACATTAGTGACGCGAGATTGGTATATGGATTGATGATGGAGGCAATGACGGGGTACGACATGGCTGAATTTCGGATGCAGAAGGCAATGTCTCCGAGTGGTGCTTGGAAAGAGGTGGAGGACTACTATATGCTAAAGACAATAGCTGCAGCGCATAGGTTGAGGAGAGAGTTTGACCCCATCCGGATGACTGAGGACGAGAACCCCTTGCTGTTTCTAGGAAGGGTAGACAAGGCAGCAGATGAGCTGGCAATATTGGGATGTGGTAATAGTGCAGAGGAAGTGAACCGTCACATTGTTACCAACCTCTCGTGTTTGTACACCATACAAAGCAAGTCAATTATTTCCCGCCCTTCCATCCCCCGTTCCGAGATCGATGAGATCATCCGTGACGCCTATGCCAACCGCAAGGTAGAGAAAGAGATGATTGGGCGTGCAGGGAGTAGTAGGTCAGCATGCCTTGTACGCCGAAGGTGCGCAGCCTGCCGGTGGTGGAGGTGCGGGTCCAGGAGGGGGAAGGAGGAACAGGAGAGGCGGGAGGTTCATGAATGGGCAGCAGCAGCAGCAGCGGCAGTATCAGCAGCAGCAGCAGCAGCAGCAGCAGAAGCAGCAGCGGCAGTATCAGCAGCACCAGCACCAGCAGCACCAGAAGCAGCCGCAGCACCAACAGCATCAACCCCAGCAGCAGCAGCCCCAGCAACAGCAGCAACAACACCGTCCCCATCAACAACGTGGCAACCGGGGAGGAGCTTGGTCGGGGGGGAAAATCGGCCCCAAATGGCGTTGGGATGCCGTGGCCTGCAGGTACCGGGGAGATGACTCAGGCCCAGACCCCTTCGGTGCGGGTGGAGTAGTCCCTTCCATGGGTTGGGTACCTACCGACCCACCGCCAGGGACGTTGCCGCCGATGCCCCCGCCGCCCGTAGCGACTCGGCAGGCTGGGGTCCCCCAGCGAACAACACGCCATGGAGGCACAAGGGGCTCTGCTTCCGGTGCGTCAGACCGGGCCACCACGTCGCGGAATGCCAGGTAGCTCCCGCGCAGATGAACGTCGCCATCCCGGGTGCTGCTGCTCCTCAACCCGCTCGATAGATGTACTACGGAGGTGGCTGGCTGCAGGAGACGCCCTACGGCAGTGGTGGGTATGCCTCGACCGGAGCTTCCCCATCACAACAACCCTCCTCGAGCACTTCCTCCTCCCCTGGCTCAGCGAACAACGCCGACCCTACGCCTACGTTCGATCCGCACCTCCTCACCGCGCATTTTGCATACAAGGCAAGGCGACTGATCATTTGTTTTGGGTTAGAGGGAGAGAAGAGTGGGTAGCGGATTCGGGAGCAACCTTTCATGTGACTGGTAAACCTTTTAGTATGGTAAACTGAACTCCCCCTTCCCCCCCCCTCTTGGGGGTTGGTGTCGGTTGGCAACGACACTGTAAAACATGCCGCTCACTACGTGAGCTAGACAACCAGGGTACCGTTTTTTTAGTATTTGTTTTTTTGGTGGTCGTCCACAGCTGGTCGTCGAGTCAGATCATTTGTGCGAGGTAAATAACGTTTACTCTGAGCAAGGGAATTGATCGTATCACGTAGTGTTCAAGGTAAGGCACCCAAGAGGCAGATACATAGTACTCCCATTGCTGTCTCTGGAAGTGGCTACACCGGAAATTAAACTAACTCATTGAAGCTGCCATCCATATGCAAGTCCGCCTCACAAGAGGTTCTTAGTAGGATGCAGCTCACCCTTCATGCGACTCGCCGGACACCTCACGGTGCTTCGCGCTTGGTGCAAGCAATGTCTGTCTGGTCGGTGAAAACCCGACATGCTCCGTCCCGGCATTGTAGGGATGCGAGGGTCTATGGTCATACGACTACGGCCATGCATGAGATCGAGTACATCTCTCCTATCGAGTACACCCCCCCTTGTAAGAGCAGTTTGGTGGTCGGTGACATGAGGTCACTGAAGATATAGTACTTCGGCCAGATTCCAATTGTGATGCACAGCTCTCAGTGTGACGTTCAAGTTTGGCTGATGGACGTAGCATTCGTACCCGGTGTTCGCTTCAACCTGTTATGGCTTCATGCGGTAATGTTGAAATTCCCGGTGACACTTGATGCTCAGGGAGCTCACATGTTAAATGGGCAATTGTCTTTCATGCGTAGAGACGCAGGTTCATACGTAGACGCCACGCAGATTGTAGAGACCCCGATTGCTGCCGCTGTTCTGGCTCCTGGAAAAATGAGAAGGATTGATATTAACGACCTTCACGTTGCCCTTTCCCACTCCCATGCTGATACCCTCCGTTAGACGGCACGCCAGATGGGCATTAACGTTTTGGGGAGTTATTCCATGAGCTGGGTTGCTGAGGTGAAAGGGAGGACGATGGCGGTGCCGTGGGCGACCGAGTGTCGTTCCACCAGGCCTCTGGAGCGTCGGTTGGTGGATCTGTCGGGACAACAGCCCACGTCTGCTGGAGGTGCGCAGTACTTGGTGATGATCGTCGACGACTGGTGGCGACTAGAGTGGCCGTATTTCTTGAAGCGGAAGTCCGACGTCCCGAAGGTCTTCGCTGATTGTCTAGCCGACATCAACGCGAAGGGAGTGCCACCCATCGTGGAGCGCCTTCGCTCGGACAACGGCACCGATGTTACCAAGGCGGAGTTCGTGGGGTTGCTCAACGATCACTGCATCCCCCGCGAGCACACGCCCGTCAGTTTTCCGAAGCATGGCGGCCTGGTCGAGCGACGGATCGCCATGACGCTGTAGCTTGCAATGGCGTCCCGCCTGGAGGCTACCCCCCTGTTCGGCGATGCAAAGATGCCGGCAACGCAGGCCCTCTTGGCTGAGTCATGCGTGTACGCGAGCGATGTGATCAACATGACGGCGAGGGTAAGGGACAAGCCGGAAATGCACTCGCCGTACCGTAAATTCTTCGAGAGACCACCGTTTGCGCGGTTGCTCCCGTTTCTGAAATCGGGCTCCTACCATGTCAGGAGGGCTCTGAAGACCGAGCCGACGGCGGAGGCTTGCTTCTACCTCAACGCCGGCAACCACCACGTAGCTGGCTGCAGCAAAATCCTGCTGGTGTCTGGCCCGAGGTCGTTCTCCCGTGACGTCACTTGACAACACCCAAGGAAACCGTGAGTGGGGTTACTGCCTTCGGAGGAGGAGAGCTCCCCGCCGCCGCCGTCGCAGTCGCCACCGCCGCCTGGTGCGCCGGAGCCTCTGAGGGGCCCCGACGTATGTCCCGAGCCACCGTCTCCATCTCCACTGCTGCCGTCGCCGCCGCCACCGCCGGCACTGTCGCCGTCGCTGCCGCCGTCATGGTCACCGCCGCCGCTACAGCCACCATCACCGCCGCCCTCGCCGTCGCCGCCGTTATCATCGCCGTCACCGCCGCAGCAGTCACCATAGCCACAGCTTTCGCAGCGTGCTGCCCTGGTACTGGGTTCTTATATCCCGGACCCGGAGGATGGCGATGAGCTGAGAGGGAGGACTAGGGGGGAGACCGCACGACACCAGGAGAGTGGTGGCGGTGTGTAGTGTGGTCGGTCCAGGGGGGAAGCTGGACGACACCCGGAATATGGAGATGTGCTGAAAGGGCGGACTAAGGGGGAGACCGTACGACACACCAGGAGGGTGGTGGCGGTGTGTAGGGTGGTCGGGCCAGGGGGGAAGCTGGACGACACCCGGAAGATGGAGATGTGCTGAAAGGGCGCACTCAGGGGGAGACCTTACGACACCAGGACGGTGGTGGCGGTGTGTAGGGTGGTCGGGCCAGGGGGGAAGCTGGGCGACACCCGGAAGATGGAGATGTGCTGAAAGGGCGCACTCAGGGGGAGACCTTACGACACACCAGGAGGGTGGTGGCGGTGTGTAGGGTGGTCGGGCCAGGGGGGAAGCTGGGCGACACCCGGAAGATGGAGATGTGCTGAAAGGGCGCACTCAGGGGGAGACCTTACGACACCAGGACGGTGGTGGCGGTGTGTAGGGTGGTCGGGCCAGGGGGGAAGCTGGGCGACACCCGGAAGATGGAGATGTGCTGAAAGGGCGCACTCAGGGGGAGACCTTACGACACCAGGAGGGTGGTGGCGGTGTGTAGGGTGGTCGGGCCAGGGGGGAAGCTGGGCGACACCCAGAAGATGGAAATGTGCTGAAAGGACGCACTCAGGGGGAGACCTTACGACACCAGGAGGGTGGTGGCGGTGTGCAGGGTGGTCGGGCCAGGGGGGAAGCTGGGCGACATCCAGAAGATGAAGATGTGCTGAGAGGGGTGACAAGGGGGGAGACTGCGCGGAACCGCGAGGCTACGGGGCATGGGCTGCTGTCGTTGATGGCAGCGCGGGAAGGTATAGGTCATGTAATTTTCCACCAAGCGCAGTCGTGATAGTTTTTCTTCTTACGCCACCCCGCACTGCCGAGTATGACTCAGGCAGGCTTGGTCCTTCACTACCGGGTCTGCCTGGCTACGGGTGAGAAGCGGCACTGCCCACGACAGACGTTCTGTCTGGGGCTACCCAGCCCCGCACCATTGCTACAGCAGAAGGTATTTCTGGCGCTACTCGTACCTCGTACTATGCCCGAGAGCAACAACCCGTTCGAGATTTATTCCAACGCCTTGTCCACATATTCTGGATTTCAGGATTGACCCAGCTTTATTTTCTACTGTTGGTACGGACGAGAATTCTGACAAGGGAGATCCGCGCCGATGTTACTTGTATTAATGCCGAGAGTGGGAGTAATTATGTTTATACGAACGTCTGTACCGGACCCGTAGTAAGATATACCAAAGTTGCTGTTAATACAAGAACGGAAGGTGCAAACCATCATGCGGCTCTCCTTCCGGCACGCCACGTGCCCTGGATCATAGCCGCTCACCCCGCGCTTTTAGTGCTCGCCGCATAGCACGCCACGCCTCGACCATTGCTGCAAACGTTTACGATCCTGTGACTGTTCCTACTCTCCATGACACCGAGGCTCAAAACATGCATTTGCCCCGTACCCCTGTGGTTTTCGCCTTTGCCTTCCCAGCATAACGGGAGAGGGCGCAGCCAGCCCAGCCCACTCGCCCACTGAGGCAAGGGAGTTCGGCTCCCTACACCGGGACCAAAAGTCGCGCTCTGACTCGGACACCTGTTCTCCGGTGGGAACTCTGCGCTTTCCCACAACTACGGAGGGTGCGGTCGACTTCGAGGTTTCCAACGCAGTGGATACTGACGCTTGAGGGCTCTCAACTGCAGCATCAGCAGCGAAGGGGGTCTTCACCGAGCCTGGCCCAACAGCAGCCGCGGGAGGACTCGCCACCGCGCTCGCGCCCCCAGAAGGAGCTACTGACACCGGCGAGGCCATGGCAACAGCACCTCCGGCAGCAACAATAGACGCAGGGTCAACACGGACAGAAGCCCCTCCCACAGGCCGGACAAGACTCTTTCTCCGGGCCTCATACCCGCAAGGTCGTGGGACACCTCCCGGGAGTCGTTCAAGACAGCCCTAACGGCCACCTGGGCGTCCATCTCTGGCAAGGCCAGTGCGATCGAAGCGGAGGTCTCGGCTCGCCAACAAGCCGATATCGTCGTCGCCGAGCGGACCTTGGACCAGGACAAAATCATCGGCACTGCCTCGGAGAAGAGGTTCCTGAGCCGGATGATCGATCTCACCGAAGCGATGGACTCCTTAGCGACTGCCAAACGCGCCTCTTGGTAGGCTGCGCTCGCCATCTCTAGCCCTGTTTGGCCATGGGAACGCCGGTGCCGGAGAAAAGACCTTTTCCGCCCCGGCTCCAGCTATGCCCCTTGCCCTCGCTCCCCGCTCCCATTCTAGCCGCCGGACATCGCACCGGGCCAGCATACAAAGGGCTCATGACAACTCCTTCGGCATCGTTTGCTGACCTAACCCGGAGCCATACCATTTCCACCGCCAGCGCCGACAACCGAGACCACAGGCGCCCAGAGGTTAAATATGACTTGGCAGGGAATGCCGAGGAATCCCGCCGCCCCGCAGGCCACTGGAGAGGAAGTGACAGCGCTAGGCGCAACGGACCAGGCGGAAAGGAGAACCGTGGGAGGGGGAGAAGCAGCTCGAGTGACGCGGGCGAAAGGACACAAGAACCACTCACGAGGAGGTGTCGACGGAGCCAGCAGGTCTAGCTCCTGCACGGACAGCAACAAGCGACATACCGTCCCCAGAATCACTACGGCGAACGTCAAGAGTCAAGTGGTCCCTCTTTTGCTTGATGTCGTTTCTTCGGGTGAACGTCTTGGATTACTGGTCATGTCCAATGATCGCTCTATGCCCTTGTGATCTCACGTTGCCCACGCTCGAACATCCGCGACCAACTATGCAGCCGTAGCCCCCGGCTGCGCACACCACCGACGTCAAACGAGTGTATAAATAACTCGGTCTCGGGGGTATTTCTCGCAGCTCAATCCTTCATTTCCCCTACTCGATCAACTCCTTGGAAGCCGCTCAACAGCTTCCTCGATAGGGTAAGTCCTCCGTGCCCGATATTGTCACGAGGTGCAACGAACTCAGTGATGCAGACTTTCGCTCCGCCGCGTGGATCCCCAGCTCGGAGTGTCTCCTGCCGTGCCGACCCTCGGGTCCTGGTCAGGGGTACTATCCAGGTCATGCACTCATAGAGAATAAAGGTAGAAAGGTGTCGTATATATTACAGTATCGTCCCGAGGAAGGAAGCCCAAGAAGGCCACAGGACGGAAATGCCTCATAGAAACAATCCCATGAAAAATATGAACACCATAAATGCCGTTACATAAATGCATCCGACGACCGAGTACGAGAACACCGTCAACATACACACTTTTCTCATGCTCGACAGGCGGGGTAGCAAAGCATCGTCCACATACCACGGTAGTTGAAGCCACATAACCCTATTTATGTTATCATACCTAAAACACAAATATCAAAAACTCGGAAATTCACATTTGAAGTTGAATCTCAAATCTCAAAAATCCAATTTTAATCTCCAAGTCAAAATCGAATCACAATCTCACAAATCAATTATCAATTTACAAAAAGAAAAACAATCTCAAAGTCAAAAATCGAATCTTAATCTCACAAATCAAACTCTCAATCTCGAAAATACAAACTCTATCTCAAAGTCAAAAATCGAGTCTTAATCTCACAAATTATTTCTCCATATAAAAAGTCAAAAATCGAATCTCAACCTCACAAATAAAATCTCAATCCCACAAATCAAAACTCGATCTCAAAGTCGAAAATCGAATCTCAAAGTCGAAAATCGAATCTCAACCTCGCAAATTAAATCTCAATCTCACAGATCAAAACGCTCAGATGTCCAAACGTCAGGAAGCTGGAACTTAGATATCAAAACGTCAGAAAGCTGGAATTCAGGAACGTGTGCCATCAAACTCAAGTAAACCTCCACCCAAAAACTACCAATCAAGCGATCATCCTCGGCATAAATCCAGGAAGTAGGGATAAATACGAGTTTTATTGTAGAGCAACTATTAATGGAAGGAAGTTCTACCGTACCAACCGATAACCAAAACATCAACCGGCATATATCAATGGAGCAAACACACCACTCCCTGCTATCTGCTCGGTAGAACGTATAGAAGTCAGTCACCAAGCTCTCCGTCCAAAAATCGACTCATGTATTTATCATTCGTGTTAAGTATAACGAAATAAAAAAGTCTTCCCTCAGAAAACTCTCAGTCCAATAAAGTACTCATCTCCGTTCAAATTATAACTCATGTATTTATTGTACGTGTTTAGTATTACCAAATCCAAGAAAACCTCCACCCAAAAAAGCTCGCAGTTCAAGCGTGAACTCGTACTCATGATGAAATCCCTTTCGAAACACGAGGCATCCTTGGCAAGGGGTTTCGTCAAGAAATCAGCGTGCTGGTACTTCGATCGCACGTGTGATACTTTTAAGTATCCGTTCTCGACATGCTCTCGCAGGAAGTGGTGGCTACGTCGATGTGTTTCGAGTTCGAGTTGGTAACAGGGTTAACCGTCAACTGGATCGCACCGTTGTCGTCCTCAAAAACCTGAATACACGAATCCCCAAATCAGGCAAGACAACACACCACACGGACCGCAGAAAAGGTGCTTCCCTAATCCGCTATCTTAGCAACGTACTCGGCCTCGCTCGAGAGGAGTGTGGTGCACTTCTGCGTCCTAGAAATCAATTCGATGGCCTCACCCCCACACGTTACAGCTCACCCCGATACAGATGTCCTCTTGGTTTCTTTGGGAGCATAAGCTGCGTCTGAGCAAACTACCAGCTCTACTCCTTTGGAACGTGACGTAGCTACTCGTGGCATTCCAATGTTTGTGCTTGGGGTTTTGCGAAAAACCTCGATTGAGCCCTCACGGCATTCACGATCTCGGGTCGTCTGGCGCGCAAGCCACATCGAACTCCCTAGGTGTTTTCGAAATGGCCACACCCCGTCGGCCTCATCTTCATCGTACTCTTCAAGAAAAACGTCAGTCGAAAGTGGTGTGTTCTGAACTGCGGTCACTCTGTATTCCTTGATCAGATTTGCGTTTGCGACTTCTGTGATATGATCAATAAACCCGCGTCTTAGTCCCGGGAATAGTGACAGCAGCTACAATTGGAGCTCGTCAAGGATTTTGATGAGGATCATGTGACTCAAGTCCTCGCAAACCCGGTCACACCTAACGGTACGGCCTACCGCAAAGATGCGTCATATGGCCTCTGCCAGATGATATCAGCAAGAGGGCTTCCAGCGAGGGACTCCACCAGTCTCGCTGGCCTCGCACTCAGTAAGTCTTGTTCTTAGAGCTTGTATTATCACGGAGTGATCCTCATCGGACCACGAGCCAGGTGGCTAGGGGACATCACACAGGATCCCCGGCCACTGCTCCACTCACACATGCGATTACACTGAAACCTCCACGGCTTGGTATCTTTTGGCTACAGCACCCCCAAAGCGAGTTCACTCGACACGAACGTCCCTACGGAGACACGGTGCATGGTACCGCTCCGGGAGAAGTGGTGCACTTTGATTTTTTGTATGTTGGCCACAGCGGGCCCGAAGGTAGCGATGGCCTGCCTGATGAGGATGGTTTCCGATATGTTTTGGTCATCATGGATGATTTGTCCAACTACGTGGCGTTGGAACCGGCCGAGGCTTGTACAGCCGAGGTCACAGCGAAGCATTTGCTAGCCTGGTGTAAGACTTTGGGGGTGCCGCGTGTGTGGGTGAGTGATACCGCCACGCATTTCAAGAACAGGGTGCTTGCTTTGTTGAGCGACGCGTTGCACATCGAACATCGTTTTGCTGTCGCTTACACGCCGTGGTCGAACGGTACGTGTGAACGCATGGTAAAAGAGGTGGTACGTGCTCTGCGTTCCATTCTGTCAGAACAGCGTCGTCAGGTTTCGGAGTGGGTTGATGTTTTGCCGGCCGCTCAGTGGGCCTTGAACACTTCGTTTCGTGAACGTTACCGAAGCACTCCGTACAGCGTGATGTTTGGGCGTGCTCCGCGTACCGATTTCTCGGCGCTCGTTTCTGAGTCTGATGGCAGGTGGAATGTTGACGTGATGAATGCTGACTTGTTGCGTGCGAACGTCCGTGAAGTCGTTGCAGAGCAGGAGAGATTTTGCGCCGATATTCGCGCAGCTGTTGCCGTGTCTCGCGACAACAAACGTAAACAGGCTCAGGGCCAGGTGGTGTTGCCAAAATTTGCGGTTGGTGATTTCGTGTTGTATGCTCGTGTTCGTCGGCAGGGTGTCACACCGAAATTGTTGTCCACATGGACTGGTCCGTGGCGTGTGGTAGCAGCTGATCATGATCATGTGTACTCAGTTCAGAACATCGTTTCTGGGAAGGTGCATCAAGCTCACGTGGCACCCCAGCAGATCTCCCATGTCTTCATGGTTGGGCATGACGCCCGGGGACTTCTCCACCTGTGCGTTCACCGCCGAGTAGTCGCTCACCAAACGGAAAGAGTCCTTCTTGGGCACCGCCATCGCCGGACTCGCCCACACCGCCTGGATGTTGTGGTAGACAAAGCCAAAAAACACCAAAGCAGCAATGCACTTCGAGAGCCAGTCCCTTTTCGTCGGTTCGTACCGACGTGGCGTTGCCTTGACAGGCTTCGCCTGTTGCTTCAGCTGCACTCGCATCGGCTCCACTTGCGCTGGCGGATCACCACACAGCGCACGGCGAAAAGCACCCACGCGACGAGCCAAAATTTCGCGCAAACGGGTTGCTCCGCCGACGCTTAATCCACTCTGCTCTGCCTGCTGCACGCTGTCCTCCAACGCCCGTTCTCGGGCCGTCCGCTCCTCCTCCGGATCCATGAACATGTCTGGCCCCCGGTCGACCAAATGTTCCACCGCCTTGTCCTCCGGAGCATCCACCGTAGCCTCGGTCTGAAAAGCACGCACGGAAACCGTCACTCTGCGCGCCGCAAGGTAACTCGGAGTCTCCACACCGGTCGATACCGGCACTGCGCGAGGGCGAAGCTTCTCCAGAGCTTCACGGTAGACGTCGATGCCAAGAGCTTTCATGGTAGCCATGCCAAACAGAACGACGTTATCTGTACCAGGCATGACCGCGAAAGTGATGGGCTCCAATTTCACCGCTCCCCACGGCGTCCGTACACTCACGGCAATCGGCACCGTTTTGTGCGTGACCATCACTGAAACACCCGTAGCGGTTTTCGCCTGCTGCGGGCCATTTTCGAACGGAATTTGCAGATCGGCGCCGCCGAAATGCGAAGACAGCTGCTGAAGTAAGCCGACACCGATGGACGTGAGCGCCGACCCCGAATCAAGGATCACACGCGCCATCAGCGAACCAACCGACCCTGGCAAAGAGAGATCAGCGCGTAAACACTCAGCGCTGCGATCGACAGGCACTTCACCTGCCGTTGAACTCTGGTCGGTACCAAGAGTCACCTGACGCCATGGCTGCCCTCCTACAGCCGGCGCCGAAGAAATAGAATCGGCGGTCCACCCCGACCAAGACGTCGAATATACAGACGGTTCCGGCGCTACCGCCCCTGCAGCAGCACCAGACACTGACTCCGCCCGCTCGGTGGATGGCGAAGTTCTCGCTCCAGCAGCACCCACCGATGTTCCAGCTCCTCCAACGTATACAGCTCGCTCGGCCGGCAACAGACGAACCAGATCCCGACCCAGCGGCTCCTGCCGCTGGCGCACCAGAAGTTGAAGAAGCAACAGCAGAAGTTCCACCGCCCGCTGTCAATTGATTGCCACCACGGCCACCGCGCCCGCGTCCATGGTTGAATCTGCCCCGGCCGCCATTGCGGCCCCCGCGATACCCTGACGACCCGCGCCCACCACTGCTGGGAGCTGTGCCGCCACCGCGAGCTTTTGGGCAATCAGAAACATAATGGTTGGGATCACCACACTCGAAACAGACGCGAACAAACGACTTTTTCGCGGACTGCTGCTGTTTCGGTTTCTGCTGCTGTTGGCGTCGCGGTTCAGCTGCCCCTGCAGCATCTTTCCGACCATACGCCTCGATGAATTTCCACTGTTCTGCAGCAGAAAAAATTTGGTCCATGACCAATGCCGGGTCCTTCTTCCACCCTGCAGCGTACGTTAGCTGACCTTTTACGTACTTTTTGAACTCGGACGGCCATAAGCCATCCACCAACGCCATGCTCACAAATTCCGCCGGTCCGGGCAACCACGAACGGTCCTGCGCGCGGTACATGGCATGCACCGCGTGATTCTCCGCAAAATACTTTTCCATAGCGGAGTTTACCATCATCGCGCGGTCTTTGACGGATGTTTCACCGCCCTGCTTTTCATCGCGCCTCATTGAGAGAACGCGACGCAAGTCCGCTGCCGCCCGCGAGGTGTCAAATCTGTTGCTGGTGGTTGTGTAACCAGCGTGCTGCCTAACAGCGTCCAACAACTCCGAGGCGGTCATCGTAGTCTGATGCTTGTAAAATCCCTCAAAACACCGATGAATGTAATTGGGGATAAGCTGGCCCATGCTCACTTTGGAGTGCTGAACCACCCCCTGAGCGTTGGCGAGCTGCAGCCGTTCCTCATAATCGAGGTACGCTGCGTAAAAAACACGAGAGGCCTGCTCGGTCCACACCTCTCCGTATTTCGGTGGAGTCAGAGACTCCCCTACCACCAGCGGCGTGCTTGCCGTGTGCGCCATAATCCACAGCAGTCCACCTGGACTCTACTGTAATAACGGAGAAACTGCCGCCTGACCTGTGCGTCCTCCAGCTCCCGGAGCGTCCTCCCCTGCTGTGCGCTTCAAGCCGTTTCGATCCGTCCAACGGGCCAACTGCCTTCCCAGCTGTGACCCAATACTCCGCAGCCGAAAACTCCTCCAACAGAAGTTCCGCGAATATCTAGATATTATGGCCTCTGCCAGATGATATCAGCAAGAGGGCTTCCAGCGAGGGACTCCACCAGTCTCGCTGGCCTCGCACTCAGTAAGTCTTGTTCTTAGAGCTTGTATTATCACGGAGTGATCCTCATCGGACCACGAGCCAGGTGGCTAGGGGACATCACACAGGATCCCCGGCCACTGCTCCACTCACACATGCGATTACACTGAAACCTCCACGGCTTGGTATCTTTTGGCTACAGTCAACGTGTACCACAGCGGTGTTGGAAACAGACCCCGCCTCGATTAATCGGAACCCGCACGCATTTGCGCGGCGCTGTTCAAAGTCAAGATGCTTCAGGTGGGTGACCAGGTGACTATGCCAAGACCAGGATGCTTGTTGCAAGTCGTAAAGGCTGCGATTCAGGCGTGCTACTTTACCGGACAGAGCTCCGCAGCCCCGTGGCATTTGTATCAAAATCACCTCCTTCAGTTCGGCCCGAACTAAAGGTATTGTACGTAGCAATGACACAAGTCCAACTGCAACTCACAGGCTAGCGCAGCCACCAAGCGGATTCATTGCGCGGCGAGGGTGGGGGCAAACGTCTCAGGAAAATCAACTATTGGGGGCTGGCTAAATCATCTCGCTACTAGTCGCGCTTTCGCCTTCACTACCTTGCCGTGCTCATTCGCCTTCCACATGTACCCACTTGGCCGAGACCACGTTTCCGCCCTTTGGCTGCTAGGCATCCCCAAAAGTCCCAGCCTCCTCGAGCTCGAAAACCTCCCTCTCCATATCGTGGGACCAGTTGGCACTGTATGGCGACTGCATCGCCTCGAGGTATGTAGCGTGCTCCTCTAGCTCGCTTGCATCGAAGGTGAGCAGGGAAGTGGCTGGATCGTCGGACGGCAGCTGATGGTGACAGAGTGCGTGGTCTGCTGAGTGGGGTGTATCAGCTGACGGTGCCGAAGTAGATGCCGAGTGGTACGTCCTCGTCCTCGAGCGTGTACGCCGCTGCTGGAGAAGCTGGTTGTCTGGGAGCCCGTCGTCGACCTGGGGGTTCTCGGTCTCCGGCCGAGATGACGGCGACATCACCCCTGGCGCCAGTGTCAGTATCGGCGGCGGCGGCGTCACCGGCGTCGCTACAGCGGGGGCCGCCAGCATCGGTGTCACCGGCGGCATCATCACAGGGGGGGGCGCCAACATCGGTGCATCCGGCGGCATCGAAGTCACCGGCGGCATCGAAGTCACCGGCGGCAGGTAGCTGACGCGAAATATGTTGTCCCGCGTGTCCGATCTAGTGTTTTCCCCCGTGTCCGGCGTACGGGTGGAGGGAGAGGAGATGATCGGCGTGCGCTCCGCCTCCCAGGTGACGTCCTGCGTGTCGCTCGTCTGACCAGACAGCGTAACTACCTTCACGCAGTCCCGTGGGTGGTTCCGCCCCCTGTTGAGGTAGAAGCACTTGTTAGCCTTAGGCTCCGACGTGTGGGTAGGGTGTATGCGGCGGAATCCGGGCTGCATAAAAGCGAGGGTGTCGGCTGGCGGTCGTCTCCCTAAAGTATATCATACGGCGACTTGTGGTGGGCGTTGGTCGACGTCACCGTGGTGTTCGGCCAGTCGTTCATGTAGACGGTCGCTTCCACCCAGCATCGGTCCAGGTTTGGGAGCTGCCCGGGGAACAGCCGGGGGGCCTCTAGACTGGCGGTCACGCCGCCTTCCTGGATCGGTCAGAGCCCTCGTTCAACAACGCCGTTATTATTATGTCTATCGACCCCCGTGTGCTCATGGCGGATCGTTTTGTCGCCGTAAAGCCTCGCGAAAGTCTCGTTCACGAACTCGGTGCCGTTGTCCGTAATTGGCGTCGCCATCAACGCCGGCCAGGAATTGCTTCGTGGCCGCAACGACGTCGACCGCGCTCTTCCTCTTGAGGGGGTAGAGCCACCCCATGCGTGTCGCATCATTCTTGAACAGGATCGGGCATGCCCGCCCCCTGCAGAGGCCCCCAGAGTCGAAGAATACCTTAAAATATATACAGAGGAAGTTCGGAGAAGTAACAGATGTACAGAAGTGTAAGAGGCAAGGAGAAGTAGTGCTAGTGGGAGATTTAAACTCAAGAATTGGGAAGGCAAGAAAACTGAATGAGAACATTGGACAATATAGGGAAGTAACAAATAATAAGAATGGGGAAGAGATGTTGAAGTTCCTCGAGCACAACGAGATGAAAACGTTGAACGACAGAGTAAAAAAAGAAGAACCGGAGTGGACTAGACAGTGCATACAAAAGGGAGAAAGCTCTATCCTTGACTTTATAGTAGTAGAAAACGGACGTGGTAAGGAACCGGAACTACATGTATGCGCAGCGGACATATAAACTACGGATCACTGTCTAATATGGACAGACAGTCAACAGACGAGAGTTATCGAACATAGACGAGGTAGGAAATTGCACCGATGGAGAATAGATAAACTACATGTAAAATAGAAACGGGAAGATTTTCAAGAAGAGATGGTCACCAATGCCAAGAAATTTTCCGAGTTGTTGGAAAGAATAGGTACAACAAGGAATGATATAGAGAGGGATGATGCAGGAGCTAGGATAATAGAAGGATGGGAGCAGTTAGTCAAGACCACAGCAAGTAAGGTATTAGGGAAGAAGTTGATAGTATGCAACAGAGCGGTAAAATGGTGGGATGAGGAAGTAAAAAAGGATATAAGAGCAATGAGAAAGGCACACGCAAGGTATACATCGAGTAAAACCACGACAGGGTGGAAGGAACATGCTACAATAGCTAGAAAGAAAGTAAAAGAGATGCTAGAGAAGAAGAAAGGGATATGCAAAGACGAAGTAAATGAAACGAATGAAGACTTTGAGGGCGGGATGAAGCATATTTGGATAGGGATAAAAGAGTTACTTGGCAAACAAGCAGGAGAGGCAGACACGGGAATAGCTACTCTAAGAGCACAAAACGGTTGAATGGTTAGAAGTTCGAAGGGGGAAAGGGCAGTACTATTAATAGTAGAGCATTACCGTAAGTTAGGAACACCCACAGCCAACGAAACGATCGACGCAGAATTCCAGAAAGAAATCAACGCGTGGGCAGAGGCGAACGTAGATACATCAGAAAGGGAAGACAGTGGTTCGGGAGGGTTACAGAAAAGTTCACAAGTGAAGAAGTAAAGAAGTGAGTAGCTAAACTCAAGAGTAGAAAAGCAGAAGGGGCAGACCAAATAGTGAATGAATTTATGAAGTACGGGGGAGAAGGAATGCTTACCATGATGGTTATGTTGTATAACTGGATATGGAAAAACGAGTACGCACCTAGGAGGTGGAGAGAAGGAGTAGTAGTAACGTTATTCAAGAATATAGATAAAGCTGACCCGGGGAACTATAGAGGGATAACGCTACTAAGCACAGTAGGCAAAACATTTTGTAAGACATTGAACGATAGAAAGGGAACGATGATGGAGAAGCAAGACAAAATAAGCGAAGGGCAAGCATGGTTTAGGTCAAACCGTAGCTGCGTAGACCATGTGTACATCGTAGGTAAGATTATTCAAGGTAGGAAAGACGCGGGACTAGCAACGTACTGTTTCTTTCTATCAAAAAACGCTTTAGAGGCGGATTTTCTTGCATATGGATGACAGCATCAATGAATTGATATAATTTATAGTGTAAGCACTTCCAGATACAGCAATGGGTTCACTATGTAACTGCCTCGTGGGTGCCGTACCATATACACACTACGTGGTACGATCATCCCCCTTGTGCGGAGTAAACGTTCGTCCGCACAATAAATATCTAACTTGACCGCCAGCCGTGGTAACCACCAAACAAAAAAAAAAACGGTACCCTGGCTGTCTAGCTCACGCAGTGAGAGGCGTGTTGTACAGCGTCGTCGCCAACCGATGCCAACTCAACCTCTATATACCAGGTATATAATATAGGGGGGGGGGGGGGGGGGGAGGGTTAGTCGCTATCACAGGGCCTAGTCCTGCCGAGGGTGCTACACCTACCATCACCCCCGGTGACGGCAGCACCGACGCAAGGGAGTGAGTTAGCTGCTATCAAAGAGCCATGTCGCGCCGAGGGTGCTACACCTGCCATCACCCCCGGTGACCGCGTCCTTGAAGACACAGCCGGCGTCCTCACCGAGTGCATCACCGCAGGTGCCGACGCACGGGGGGGGGGGGGGGGGGGGGGGGGACTTAGCCGCTATCAAAGGGCCTAGTCCTGCCGAGGGTGATACACCTACCATCATTGCCGGTGACGGCGTCATTGAAGACACAGCCAGCGTCCTCACGCAGTGCATCACCGCAGACACTGACGCACGGGGGGGGGGGGGGGGGAGATTGCCGTTACCAAAGGGCCTAGTCCTGCCAAGGATGCTACACCTACCGTCACCCCCAGTAACGGCGTCATTGACGACACAGCTGACGTCCCCACCGAATGCATCACCATAGACACCGACGCACGAGGGGGAGGGGGAGTTATCTGCTATCTAAGAGCCAAGTTCGGTCGAGGGTGCTACACCTACCATCACCCCCAGTGACGGCGTCATTGAGGACACGGCCGCGTCCTCACGGAATTAATCACCGCAGACACCGATGCACGGGGGGGGGGGGGGGGGGGGGGGGGGTTAGCCGCTATCAAAGGACCTACCCCTGCCGTCATTGCCGGCGCAACAGAAAAGGGGAGAACACCGGCGCAAGGGGGGGAAGGGCGTCGGGTTGCATTCAGGCGTGAATCAGTGCGGTCTCGGGGGAAAATTAATCCACCACCCATTTGGCGGGTGCCTTGGCTGTCGAAGGAAACCGATTCCTGTCTTTGGATAGCGTCCAAAGACAGTAGACTGACCTCTGTGGGAGAACGGACACGCTTTGGAGGGTCACTCGCACATCTCCCCTTGCGCTATGAAATGTCACGTCCAAACTCCCTACGTACTCTACGCTCAACATGGTACCGTCTCCATATAAACTTAGGCATTCTCGGAGGAGGGGGGGTGTCTGTTGTGCAGGATATTCGGGTTAAAGGTCATGTGCGGCGACGCGTCGTTGTCAGCAACCCAGCTGTCCACCCCCCTATCTAGGATGCTACACTGACCAAGTAAGCCGCTCATCGGCTTAGACTGCGCCGTCAGGACATGTGACGACCAGTTAGACGGCTCGTCGGGAGTCGGGTATTGTTGCTGCTGCTGTTGGATATCCTGTTGCGGCTGGTACTGTGACTGTTGCTCCTGTCGCTGCTGCTATTGAAGCTGCTGTTACTGCTAAAGCTGTCGATGGTACTGTGGTTGTTGCACCTGTTGCTGCTGCTGTTGGTGGTACGGTGACTGTTGGTCCTGTTGCTGCTGCTGTTGGGGCTGCTGTTGCTGCTGCTGTTGATGGTACTGTGACTGTTTCTTCTGTTGCTGCTGCTGTTGAAGATACTGTGGCTGTTGCTCCTGGTGTTGCTGTTGAAGCTGCTGCTGCTTTTGCGAAAGCTGATGGTACTGCGTCTGCTACTCCTGCTGCTGCGGCTGGTACTGTGACTGTTGTATCGGTGGTGACGCCTCCGGTTGTGGGGTAGGGGTGGGGTTGGGGAGTAGTGCTGCTGCAGTTGTCGCCAGGTGAGCATGGTTGATGTACACGCTGCGAGGTGGGTTGGGGTTTGGGTATGTAGTGCGAGGTGGGAGGATTGAGTGACAGTAAACTGCAAAGTGGCCCGGCCGATCACACCTGACACGGCGTCGGCGCGGGTCGGATTGGTGGATGGCCGGTTCGGCACCTTGCGATCGACCTAGGTCGGGGGGGGGGGTACCAGGCGGCGGCGTAGATACCGTCAGTACCTGGGGGGTATCCCTCGGGCCCTGCATACCGAGTTGCGTCGCGCCCCTGTGGCAGCAACCAGCCGCCGCCGCCGTCGACGTGTGCGTCCTGCTTCGACTTTTTCCTGGTATTTTCCACGGTTATGCCAGCGACTACCTCCGCATTGGCCACGGCTTTGCTGCTGCCCGGCCGCTCAATTTTGCCCTTGTTGTTGCTGTTGCTGCTGCTGGTATTGCTGACCGGCCGCCCAGCTTTGGCCGTGTTGCTGGTGCCCGGCTGCCCATTGTCCACCCCCACCTCTCGTCTCGCGGCTCCACTTCCGCCGCCCGTGTGATGCCCGGGGTTGGAAAGGCCCCGTGTGGACCCGGGCCATCGTCACCAGTCGCAACCAAAACATGAGCCGTGCTACCTGCTCTCGTCTTCTTGCGCTCTAGCTCCCGGAACGTCGCTCGTACCCGGTCCTCGATCATGGACATAGTCAGAGTGCGGTCATCATGCTACAAGACCTTCTCCTAATCCAACGAAAGGCATTGCAGCGTGTGCAAGTTGACCTCACGCTCTGTTTTAATGATCCCTACTTCCGCCCACTTCTCGCAGATTTACTCTCATCCGCTTGAAGTACGACGTAGGCTGTTCGCCCTCCATCATCTCTGCGTTGATGTACTCACGGGTATATGCGTGCGTGTCGAAATCATCGCTGAGTACGTATTGTTTGCGTATCATGGCCATGGCGAGGCTTGGGCTACCAAGATCCAAAAAATTGCGCAACAGCGACTGGTCGGTGATTGCATATCTTGTGCCGTCGTAGTCTCTGCTTGCGATGTCTACCTTATTGCGCTTGTGAATGTTGATCAATTGCTCCTCGGTTTTGCCGTTGGGACCCCGCAGAGTAACTGGGTTAGACGTCTCTTCCAGGGTGTTCGCGCAGCTGTTGCTGACGGCCCATGACGTGAACTGCTTTTTCCACGTAGAGTTTTCTACGTCGCCCGTCTTGGCATCTAGCTACTCGTATGGGGCAGGCTTGTTATGAAGCACCATGAACGTCCTTGGGTGAGCACGCTGCTCTGGTGCTCTTACCACCCCTCCACCAGGCTAGAATCTTTCCAGCCTCTCCACCCGTTGTTTCTCCATCTGGGCTGCTTCCGCTCGATCTCTCTCCTCCGCTTGTACCTCTGCCCGAATATGCAATCTGACAAATTGGTGTTCCAGAGGAGTGACTCTGTCGTCCTCTTGCAGCCCACCGCCCTCTGGCGGGAGCTGGCTCGACGCTCCTGTGCTGTGAGCCAGTGCCGCGGCTCCTGCCGCAGCATTGTCTGTCGCCACTCCTGTGGTGACGATGTTCTTGCCGTCCGCGGCCTGGGCCATGCCGACCCTCCGGTCCTGTCCCGAGTCACCCACAAAACCAGAATCTTAAACACACTCTCGCGTGAGACTCCCCAGCTAAGCCCGAATCAGCTCTGGAGCAGAGGGAGAGACGCTAGCGTGTCTCCTGCTGTGCCGACCCTCGGGTCCTGGTCAGGGGTACTCTCCAGGCCATGCACGGACAGAGAAGAAGGATAGAAGCGTATCGTATATATTGTAGTGTCGTCCTGAGGAAGCAAGCCCGATGAGGCCACAGGACGGAATGGCTTCGCAGAAACATCCCCGTGAAAAATTTGGAAACCCCCAAATACCGATAGATAAATGCATCCGGCGACCGAGTACGAGAGCACGCTCATCAGGGAGTATCCCCTCCAGAAAGTCTTCGCGCGTGCCATCACGCCTGGCAAGCTTACGACGGCCTCCTCACTACCTTGATGGATTATTGTTTTGCAGAAGTGTCGCGTGCCTTCTAAGGTGGAGCCACGGGACCGGAGACGTTCATGCTCCTTGCCACATTGCTGTTCACCCACTTTAACCGCGCCGATACTGGGGTTGGTTACACTAAGCTACACCAGTTTGGCGTGTCTAACGGGACTCTCGTCAAGGACTTCAGCCAGGAGTGTCGTGTGGAAGTTTCGGCAGCGACGAAAACTTAGCGCGTTTTGGCCCCGGGGGTGGACGCATTTTCGGAGGTGGTTCGGATGGCGGTTAAGGAGCAGAAAGCCAGCTTGATGCCCACGCTGTACCCTGGGGCTTAGGACTACCGCACCGAGCTCGTTCGGCACTGTGGGCGCAATGTGGTTGGCTTTTCAGGTCCTTGTGAACAAAACTACACCAGCCGTCAACGGCGAACAGTTAAATTGGTCTTTTGATGGAGCCAGAATGTCAGGGCTGCGGGTTGGCTGGACTTCCCCGCTAATTATTATCAGCTGGCCAGCTAGCCAACTGACTGACCTAATTGGCTATTCGACTGGCGCAGGTTGGCTTTATACAAACATGTATCATACGAGTATGTAAAAAATATGTTAAAATATTAACGTCAACGGCACTCGGCACTGCCGTCGGTGCCGGAACCGTCGGTGGCGACGGCGACGGGGCGGATGCACGATTAGTCATACTTTCAGTCTTCCCTCTCTGAGCGAATGGTATCACTGGATAGTGGACACCCAGTACAAATAATCCTTTCATAAACATAAAACCTTATAAAGTCGGGTAATAACTGGCACCTGGCACCGCTTCAGCGACAAGAAAAAGATAAAACGATCTACACTCCTTCCCAGTGTCAAAATGAAGACAATCAACATTTGGTATTGGTGGAGAAAACTACGAAAAACGAGTTTTTCATATCTTGTATTTGTTTTTACGCGGATTTAGTATACCCCTCCTGTCGGGGTATCGCAAACGGGTAGTGGGGCGTCGGGAAAGTTGATTCGTCATTGGCGCCTGAGCTACACCTGGTATAAAATTAATACCTTCTTGTTCGTAGCTGATGACTTGTATTAACAGTATACTCAGCATCCAACAGCTTTTTTTGCGAAAAACAGCGATGAATGACGGCTCCCGGTACTCAACGTCACAACGTCACCTCGGTCACGTCACCGTTTTTTTTATTATTCGGCGTCACGATCCCGCAATCCCCTATCCCCTCCAATGAAACGCCTCCGTATACAACAACAGCTGCGATCTCGAGGATACTTATGAGAGACTGTGAGTTGGCTGGAGTTTCCGCCTAGTTGGGGCCCAGCTGGAGGCGACCTCGGAGGGTCCGCCGGATGCTGTTAAGATCAGCAGGCGACAGTTTGTATCCCTGCACAGGTGTGCCTACCAAGTCCGAACTCGTTGGTACCCACGTGTGATGCTTTCTTAGAAATAGAAGATCAGTTGTATTCCTTTCGTGCACGCGGAGACTGAAACCAAGCTCGTGCGTCTCTGGAAAATCCCTGGTTTTCCACCTAAGATATGCTTTCGACGTACTACAAATACTATCCCAGTGCCTAAACCCAGGTAATTGCCGGGTTTTCAAGCTCATTCAAAGCATTACCATGACACTAGCCCACTCTGATAAGCCGTATACGCAGAAGTATGGGAAATTAATGGAAACCCCGATTCCACGAACTAGAACATGAGTCGAAGATGCGGCTCCTCAGAACCCACTCCCACACCTCTGAACGGCAAGGCAACGAAGCCGGCCAGGTACATAAAAAAAATGCAAGGAAGACCTAGCCTTAAGGGGCAGGAAGAAATCGTCAATACAAAGCCGTCGCCATGCTACCTGCAACCGGAGGGGAAAGCGGGAAACGCGTCCTGTGTCACAAGTGAGTGGACCAATTACTCTGACCAGCCCCGACACCGAGCCGGGGGGGTAGGCAGGAAAAAATACGCCTAAACCATCCCCAACCCAGCCCAAGAAAACCACAAAAACAGAAACACACCGAGCAGAAAAAAACCCGACCCGAAAACTCGCAAAACGTCAAGAAGCAGAAAAAACCACCTCCACAAACCCAAGAAAAGGACAAGAAAAAATATGTCGAGCGCAGCCGGGAAGCGAAAGTCAGCTATCCACGGTGGCGCCTCGAGGACCATCTACGTTACGCTGGTGGGAAGGGAAACACGACAAAACGTCGGCCAGGAAGAACTTCCGGCCGGCCAAGGACTATGTAGCCCATGGCGGCGTTGCACGCGGGCTCGGCCTGTTGTTCCCGAGCCGAGTCGGCGTGCGAATAGCGCGCTGCGGAATCACCAACCTGAAATTCTGCAGCTGCGCCGATAGCGTCAAAATCGGTCTTGGTGACGGACGGTACGTCAGTTGGCAGCGTGAGCCGTAAACGAGGAGTCCCCACGGACTCGGCGCCGTCGCGATCAGACGGAATGGGTACCGTCGGGATCGGCGAGGCGGCAGAAGCCGGGGCCCTAACGACGAGGTCGGGCAGTCGCGGCCGTGGGGCTCGGGGCGGGGTGACAGCACGTCGGGCGGGTGGTCTGGGGGCCCCGCCGGGCCCGAAGCCATATTCAACAGCAGGCGGCGCGGTGCTAGCGGCAACGGCTGTTCGTCGGCGCGTCCGAGTGGAGATGTGGCCTGAAAGCGGCAAGATGTTCAGAGGCACCGGGTTGCCAGGCGGCAAAGGGGGAGACGCGGCCGGATCAGTGATTACGGCGGAATCTTCTCCCTGCAGAGTGCTCGTCGCGAGAGGAGCGCGCTGGGCGACAATCGTCGCTGCAGCAGGGCTTTCTGCAGAGCCCTTATCGCCCCCGGAGGGTACGACAAAAACCGAAGCGAAAGCGGAGTTGGCGGTGGAGGAAAAAACCTCAAGCCAGGGCGGCAATCGACGGTGGCGACGGGAGCAGATACACCGGCGACGAAATTCCCCGAAGGAGCAGAGAGGTCGAATCCTCGTACGTGGCCCGTGTGCGCGAAAATCGCGCAAATCCCAAGAGGTGAAAGGCAGCCCACTCAAGACGGTACTTTTACTGCGCGGCACCAACCCATCCAAACCGACACCAAGGGTTGGCGAAGAGCGAGTGCGAAGCCCCCAGGCTCGGATGAGGATGATACCACCGTCCTCTACGGGGTTGAGGAAGCTAGACCCACTGAGGTCGTGTTCTGTGGCGGGCTCCGGCAAGCGGGAGAGAAAATAAGCTTTTCCGTTGGCGCTGCCCTTGCGGTACTCGGGGGTGTAGTCGAACGCGGTGCGGAATTCGAGCCACCGCTGGACGCGCGCGTTGTAGTCTCCTACTTTGCCGACGCTCTCAAGGGCTTCGTGGTCCGAACATGTTCGAAAGTTCGTGCCCCACAAGTAATCCGGGAGTCGTTTGAGGGCCCAGACAATGCTGGCAGCTTCCAGGTCCAACGGTGTCCAGTGCCTCTCGGAATCGAGGGTAGCGCGGCTGATATATGCAATGGGCCGTACCGAACAGTCCTGTTGTTTTTGTTCCAGCGGGGCCCCAAAACCGTCGATGCAGGAGTCGCAGTACACGTGGAAGGGGCGGAAGCCGTCGACTATGGCGTCCCAGTCGGGGAAGACCAAAATCGGTGGGGCAGCGAGCTCGGTGAGGATCTGGCGGACGATAACTTCCATAGCCGGCGTAACGACGTACTTGACCCACTTCGGGAGAAGGGCGATGAGAGGACGTATCCGTTTAGACAGGTCGGGCAGAACTTTGCGATAATATCCCACGCCGCCCATCAGGGGACGGACCTGCTTGAGGTTCTTCGACATGGGAATTTTCATCAAAGCGCAAACTTGTTCCGTATTGGGGCTTATACCCGCGGGTGAAATGGAGTGGCCCAGACAATTTGCGTCCGTGGCGCCGAGGTGAGCCTTCGAGGGGGAGAGCTTGAGGTTGTGTTTGCGCAGGCGTTCGAAGAGGGCTCGTATCGTCTTGACGTGCGCCGTCGGGTCAGAGTCGAAAACGATCACATCATCCAGGTGAGCCGCCACCTGTGCCAGACCTTTTAGTTTGTCGTTAATCACTTGGACAAACCAGCCGGGCGAAACACCTCTTAAAGGCTTAGGGAAGTGCAAACCGCCGTGAGAGGGACGGTGCTCATGTGCGGGGTAATCTGGTGGAATGAAGAGACCAAATCGAAAAGGGAAAACACCCGTCCCTTCCCCAGGGGGTCGAGGACTTGGTCCACGCAAGGAATAGGCAGCTTGCTGAGGTTGCTGAACTGACTAAGTTTATTGTAGTTCACGGTGATCCGAACGCCTCCAGAATTCTTCTGGATAACCACCAACAGGCTCGAGTGCGGAGAGGTCGAGTGCTGGACCAGGCCTGCCGCTAGGTACTCATCCAAGGTGGCCTCCACTTCCTTGGCCAGGATTGGATTGATGCGGTGCGGCCTGGACGTGACAGGAGCGCTTCCTTCCGGGACCGAGATCACCAAAGGCACCAACGAGCAGGAGCCAAAATCAGACTTGAACTTCAAGAAAACGTCCGGAAATTCGCAGAGAACATCCCCCAGCTGTTCGATGGCCCCAGGGGTTCACTCCGTGCCGTGAAGGTCAAAAGCCACCTCCCGCAAATGTAACGGCAAGCGTGCCCAGACGCGCAGGAACGAAGCATGCTGTTCTGGGCTCCAACGCTCAAACAGTGCAGGCGAGGGCGAGACTGAAGCTGCGAGGGGGGGAAACTGTACCTGCCGAGACCGGAGATACCTCAGATAGTCCGGAGGGAGGGCTGGGGGCTCGGTTGTCCTGCTCCAAAACGTCCAACGAGACGCTCAGCAGTGGGGCGTGGGCGACGCCGAAGATATCCCCTGGTTCGACAACCGCCACTCCATCGAGGGGAAGAATCTGTCGTCCGGAGGCGACGAAGTGCTCCTCGACCGAGGGTAGGTCGGGCTGGGGCAACAGGTTGCCCAAGTAGTGTCCAGTTAGAGCCGGGGAACCATCACGGCGAATCAAGTTCGCAGCCAGCAGTTAGGGGTCGTAGGACAGGGTGACGCCTGCAACGCCCTCGTAGCGTAAATGGAAGCCTCCACCCGAAGCGACCGGGTCGATGGTGTACACGGATATGCCTGTCGGGGCGTGGTGAACTAGCTCCAGCTCACCACAAACGCGTTGATCTGACGGCTGAGGTGGCAAAGAGCGGTAGGAGCGGTTTTTAAAACGCATCCAGCTGTCGCGCCCCAGCAATACTGCATGCTGCATCACAACCACGCAGGCCCAAACTGCGAGGGGGCAAGTAGGCTCATTTCCTCGGAGAAATTAGACGCTCAGGCGCACACTCGTCGAAGTCTTCTGAGGGACCGATTCGCCAAAACCCACCCAACAACGAGGGGTGCATTTTTTCTCGCCCGCGATGGATGCCGCACCAACCGAACGCATACGGTCCAAAGCATCTCGTCGAATAACAGTCTGTGGGGAGCCAGTGTCATGAATTGCCACGCAAAAAAAAAGGTGCAAGAACGTCAGCTCCGCTGTGAATCGCGATTTGGGTTGTGAAAGAGGCGTCGTCGAGGGTAGTGGTGCCCCCAACGAGGCAGGAGCCGTGTTCTGGCAGCGCGAGGGAAGGGTCGCTACTAGGGGCGACAGCCAAAACCTAGGGGCTGTGATCAGCGGGCGCATCAGAAAACAGGTCGAAACTCCAAGGGAGGACCTGGGCATGCGCGGGCCACGGCCAAAGGGCGGGGCGGCTCTGGTGAAATCTCATGAATTATGTCAGGTGTGATCGGAGTGCAAAATATATTAGAGGAGGCGGGGTGTGTCAACCCGGCCTCACTTGAGCGGAGGGTATCGCGAACGGCGGAAAGAGCTTTCCCGAGCAATTGTTTTCCGCGCCACTGAGAAGGGTCTTGAGCCTCGGGGTCGTCTGCCCGGAGACCGATGCCACACACGGGGTCAACAGAGCTGGCTTCAGCCAAAATTTTGGTGCCAGTGTTCAATAGGTGCTGCTTCGTGGCCGGATACTGCGAGAAATTGGCAAACATAACCCCAAGGACGGCGTCGTCCTGAACTCGGTCCCAGATAGCGCAGTCGAAATAATGCAGGCCTCGACCGAGGCGTTTGTGCTCGCGTGGGTCTGGCGAGGCCATACCCCGCTCCGCTGTGTCGTGGCCCTGAAGAAGGCGAGCCTTTTCAGCCATCATATACCTCTCCGCGCAGGAATATGACACATCGTCGATTACCAAAGACGAGGGAGACCACTGCGAAAAATAGGAGGGGGGCTGCCAGAACAGTACCACCCACTCCGTTGAATACCCGAGAGTAGGGTCAAAGCCCGACGGTGCCGAGTCGTCCGTGGCCAGAGTTGCGGTGTTTGGGGGGGGTAGTGTGCTTCTCTGAGAACACATAAGCCCTTGGTGCACAAGGCGAGTCCGGTTTCACGTTTACTGGCTCTGTGTCACCATTTCTCGTAGGAAAAATATCGCCAAAATGTTCTCTTACTGTGCCCGATATTCGCTGTCGTGGACCAAAGGCGGCAGGGGGCTCTGAGCCTGTTCTGTTTGACGAGAGCTGTAATTCTTCTGAATTTAACGGGTATGCTGCCCGGTTGATCTGACCGAAGGCCGTGGAGTCACCACTGGCTCGACGGACCGTGCCAGGTTTCTCTTGTCCCATGGGAGCGCGGCGCACGTGGAGTGGCGTGCGCGAAGACGAAAGAGGGCATGCAGACCCTGTAGGCGTCTTCAAGAACGGTTCTCGGGTGGGGGGTAACAAAGGGTCCACCGGAGAGGGCTTCCGTCCTGTAGACCTGGTGGGGAAGGGGGACGAGGCAGCTAATATTGCTGACTCCTCCTTGATAGGACAAAGGGCGGTGCGGCCACCGTTATTGCGAGGAAACGCCGAGTCGAGCTTCAACGGAGTTCTTCGGGTTTCGGTGTTTGCCTTTCCGCACCTCAAACCGACCGCCACTGCATGGCCGGGAGGTGAAGGAAGGGGACGCCTTCGCCGAAAAAAGCGACCCGACGGCACGACACTCATCGGTGCTGCGCGGTGCGTGATTCGGGAGAGCGGCTTTTTATCGCGCCTGCTCTTGCACCCAGGTTGAGGGGAGCGGCGTTTGAGGCGCGGGCTCCCCGGAGAAAGCGGTGCAGCTGACTCGCTGTGTCGCTCCGAAGTACGGAGTAACGCGCGGGGCGGGAGCGGAGTAGGTCTACGCTTAGTACTGAGCGAGCCTGGGACGCGAGCATCTTGTGAAATCAATGTTTTTCTCCCGGCGATGCTGGCGGCGGGCGGGCAGGAGGAGTCAAACCGCCGTCGACTGTCAGTTGCCGGCGCGGAAGGTGCCTGGCTGGCGTCCATTCGGGTTTCCGCCCGAGTGTTTACGAAGCACCGTAGCGAACCCCCGAGACGGGAGCTGGGGCGGAAGAGGCAGAGGCGGTCGACCGCCACCGTGATGGCCGGAGTTAGACTGTTGGTGTCCTCGTTCCGCGTATGCGTTGTAGCCGTCACCTTGTCTGTTCTGCTGACCCTGGCCGTGGTGATGCCCACGCGAGGGGCCGGAACGACGCCTGCGTTTCTTCTGTTTGTGTGTGCTTGGTCGTGAATTGTTCTCGCGGCGGTGTCTGATCATGCGTTCTTGCAAACAACGGAACGCCTCGCCGTTGTTCCGAGGTCGGGGTTCAAAATACCGCTAAGGTTTAAAAAGGGATGTCTACACTGGCTGAGGGAGTGTGAGTCTTCGTGGCAGTTCAAGCAGTGACCTCGGTTTTCGCTGAGGGCGGCCGCGCGAGCGGACGACGAAAGTAGGCCGCTCCAGGGGGGAGGGTCCTCGGTCTGGACGTAAAAACAGCGTGAACTGAAGCATAGTGGTGTTCTTCTAGGGGCCAGCAGTTGGAAGGTTTGTCAAGCCGCGGGTCGAGGCATTCAGGGATGAATTTGTTGGCATTCAATACAAACGGATTACTGCGCGATCCCGTCTGCCATGAAGCCGACTGGAGAAGCGTGCGGCCCTGGCCGTGACTATTACTGGCGGGCCGGGGCCCCGACGGGGCGGATGACCGCACACCCGTCGAAGAAACAGGCAAAGAAAACTATTTTTTCGCCGTTGATGGCAGGTGTCGTACTATTCGCGGGACTCTCACAAGCCAACCACATGGCGTCCAAAGTGCCGAACGGCCTCGATACCGTAGCCAAACCTCCCGGGGACAGCGTGGACATCCAGCTGGGGTACTGCTCCTTCATTGCCATCCGAACCGGCTCCAAGACAACCTCAACCCCCGGTGCAAAAACCCGCTCAGTCCCCGTCGCTGCCGACACCACGCCTCAAAATGCACGGCTAAAATCGCAAAAGAGAGTCCCGTTAGGCACTTTAAAATTATGCAACTTGGTGTAGCTGGCCCCCGTGTCGGTGCGGTCGAAGTGGTTGCTCAAATACCTCAGGAGGAGCGTGAACGCCTTCGGTCTCGTCGATCCGGCTGCGAGGACGCGCGACACCTGTCCAAAACAATTATCCATCAAGGTAGTGAGGGGAGCGGTCGTGGGCTTGTCAGTCGCGATGGTGCACGTGAAGGGTTTCTTGAGGGAGTACTCTCAACCGGGGATCCAATCAGTAGAACTACGGCCTCCATGGCTATCATCGTTGCACATCATGCGGATATCAGACGCGGAGGCCTTGACCGAGCGAGTGAGTTGGTGCTCGGCATCGGAAGGGTTGATCGAAGAGAAAAAAGGTAGGACAGAAATGCGCGAGACGTCTATTTGACAAGTGTTTTTGCGCCCGTTTAACGTCGGCGGTGAGCTTTTTCGGGGAGGCTGCGGCGGCGGAGTCGATCGCCGATGTTCGGGCGTGAGCAAGGTTAGACGACCTGGGCATGGCGCGATCATCGGGCATGGTCAAGCGATCAAGAAGCGCGGCGGAAGGAATCACATCAGTCAGCAAGGGAACCACTTGCCTCTTGGAGCTGGTTGTGACCTCGGGGACGGGGGCTTTGCCGCTGCCGTCCGTGGAGGAGCTGGAAGAACTGGCATTAGAAGCGTCTCCCCGTGGGCGGCATCTCCGGGTGCGCCCGTCGCTCGAGCTCTCCTTCCCCTGGCCTGGGTTTCTCCGACGTCCAGCCCCATTTCGCCGAGATGTGGCCTCGGCTCGACCTGTACTCTGCCGACGGCAGGACCGCCGTTGTGGCCAGTCGAGTCTCCTCTCCCGCTCGGGCGCCGGGCGTTCCGCCGCGATCCCCGCGGCGGACCCTGAAATGGCGGGCCAGTGCTGGAGAATGGCCGCCCTGTCCGGGGAAAGGAGGGAGGTCCAGGCTCCAGGCAGCCGGAGAGGCGACGCTTGTGCACTGTCAGGTTCCGCGGCCGCCAGCCGCGCGTCCTCCGCAGCTGCCCAGCAGTACTGTAATTTGCAGCAGAGTAGTCGTGGGTGGCTACAGCCGCGGCAAAGCAGGCGCAATACTGAAATCCAGTGTGCCGTCTTGTGGGCGAGGCGCGGGAAAATTTCACGAACGGTCGCATCGCTCCCTCTAACAGCAGTACTAAAACGCGCGGCAATACGGAATCGCCAGGCAGAATCTTCGTTTGTAGCTACAGCGGCGAGGGAAACAGGCTCAATACTGCAATCCAGTGTGTCATCGTGTGGCTGAGGCACTGGACAAAAGTCACGAGAGGCATCATCGCTCGTGACCATCCTACGCGTACGAGCGGGGTCGGACAGCAGCGGAATACAAGGCGGAAAAAAAAAAAAAAAAAACAGTATCAAACACTCCGTGATCTGGCCCAGAAGCAGGTAGACCCGATGGCGAAGAGCGCGGCTGGATGGCGTGGAGAGCGCTGCGTCCAAGTTTGTCTGACGTGCTCTGGTCCAGAGCAGCAGCAGCTGGATCCACGGGCTGGCTGGGTACGCGCTCATCGGAGCGAGGGCTTCCAGGTGGCTTGGACGGCAAAGGACACGAGCGGAGAGTCAAAGCTGCAAAACTCTAGGCATGGCTGGTCACGCGTGTCACGCGTTCCAAGGAGCGGGGGCATCCAGTTGTCTTGGACGGCAGAGGGCTCGAGTGGGGAGCTAAAGCTTCAATACCCCAAGCCCTGACTGATCACGTGCTCCAAGGAGCGGGGAGGTCCAGTTGTCTTGGGACGACAGAACTCGCTCAGCCGAGCGAGAAGGCACGGAAGATATCTTGAACGAAGTCCGTCTTCTTGGGGCCGCTCGGGCTTCGTCTTGGTACTCCTGCCGAGGCTCTTGCCCCTCTTGTTGGTCTGTTACACAAGGAGCTCGGTCGACATCGACGGGCCTTGCGCGGTGGGGCACAGAGGAACCCTGGGCCTCAGTGGCTCGGCCACCGTGAGGGGAAGAATACCCTCCCACCTCTTGAGACTCCATCGTGCAGTGTCCGGAACAAACTTACTCCAGAAACGCAAACGGTCAAGAAAGAGAGATGCAACTCGTACCAACGAAAAGGCGACTTGTCCCAAGCCGGAGACGCCACTTGTAAAGATCAGCAAGCGGGACACTTTGTATCCCTGGACAAGTTTGCCTATTAAGTCCGAACTCATTTGTACTCACGCGTGATGCTTGCTTGGAGACAGAAGAAGAGCAGGTGTATTCCTTTCGTGCACGCGGAAACTGCGACCAAGCTCGTGCGTCTCTGGAAAACCCCTGGTTTTCCACCCAAAATACACCTCCCAAGTACTACAAATACGATCCCAGTGCCTTAGTCCAGGTAATTACAGGGCTTTCAAGCTCATTCAAAAATCAGGCGGATCCCGCTGAAGGCGCCGCCGGGAGGCAAACACTATGAATACGCTCTTTGACTTCGTTTTACACTCAAAAAGTGTGATAAATCGGCCTGGTTTATCTCTGGTTTTGATCTCGAGAGGTGAAGTTCTAAGTTCGTCTCAGTCTATAGCAGACTTCATAATAGGGATGCACCAGAAATATGGGCACATGCCGTCCCTGTTTAAGGGTCTCTCACTCTTGGTGTTAGATTTGTCGAAATGGAAAATACTCGCGCGTCACGCAATATAATAGAGTAGTAGCCGACCAGTAAAATGACACAAAAAGGTACATAGAAAACAGACTTGAACCGCGTCCACGACAGGAGCATAGAGAATAGTTTGTTCTTTGTCGCCGGCGATTCAGCGATTCAAGATCGGTTCATACACAGTAGTTGAACGGCTACAGTAGTGCATACCATGTCATACCCTCCGTGGTATTGGATGATGAGTTACCGCAAAAAACAAAATAAACGAATCTGTGCTTTACGAGGTTTCATTCCTGGGCCTATTGATCTTCGCTAAATAGACATGGAGCTCATGGGCGAGCATCGCTCAACACCCGACCCGGAGGTGCTCATCATCCACTGGACACTGCACATACTAATGACAGGGACATAGTCGTTGGCGATGACACACTGCGCCATGAGTTGCAGAAGACCTCTCTTGCTGTGTGCTCGTAGCGTGTAGTTAGGTAGTGGTATTACGGGAGGGCATAGTAAATTAAGACCAAATATTGCAGGGTGGTGTTCGGAAATTTTCCCGTCGTTGTTTTACCGCCCTGGTGGGCGGTCTCGGAATTTCGGTGGTTTTCCGGCACATTTCGTGTTACCGTCTACGGCCAAGGGCAGTACCGCCGAAAAAAAACGAAGTACCGTCTACCGTCAGCAAACAGACGTCGTATTGCATCACCGTCAAAAATATTCCGTCAAGGTTCACTATTACCGTCTACCGGCAATAATATTCCGTCATATTCACTATTACCGTCTACCGGCAAATAAATACCGTCAACTCTAGACACCGCCAGAAAAGTTCCGGCAACACTGGATACCACCAGAAACGTTCCGGCAACACTGGTTGAGATTTCCTAGATGCCACGACTTGTTACCATCCAAGCGAGATCACGAGCTAAAGTCCTCCGACGATTTACATTGATCAGTTGTTGGCATCGTGTGTAAGCGAGCAGGTCTTGTGGGTGAGGCGGGGACAACTCATGATAGTTTGGGTTTAAAATGAAAAATGGCAGGTGAGAGTGGGGGGGGGGAGACGAGGCTCGGTCGGGCCTATCCCCTGATTTTCTATTTTTCTATTTTCTCCGGTGTTTGTTGTTTGCTGTTTGCATGAGACTGCTCAATTTCGATGTGATGAAAAGAGAAAAGAGAACCTGCCCGCTTGCGAGGCACGCACATATCCAACAAATGCCAAATATCGGCGAATTTGGTGTTTCCGTTTTCCGCCGAGGGCTTTACCGCCGGAAACGAAGTAGCGTCTGCCGTCAACGAAATTACCGTCGTGTCCTATTACCGCCGAGATATTACCGGCATATTTTGGATTTTCCGTTTGCGTCAAACTGGTTTCCGTCAAAAAACGAAATACCGTCTACCGCCAACGAAATTACCGTCGACGAGATATTACCGGCATATTTTCGATTTTCCGTTTCCGTCAAATTGGTTACCGTTAAATAACGAAATACCGTCTACTGTCAGGAAAACCACCGCCAAAGGCTTTACCGTCCCGTCTGAGTTCCGTCTGAAATATCGTTTCCGGACACAGTAAAAATAGGAAATATATACATGCTTTTGTGTGTACAGTAGGTCCTATTTAATGTGGTCCCCCGTAATAGCAGGAGGCTCAGGGACCATAGGTAGGGGTCCAGAAATATATATGGATTGTTCGCGCGAAGCGCGAAAAAAATATAAAGGCGTTTTTGTCGGGCGAGCTACATACCAAACACTTGAAAATAGTGGGAAAAATAAGAAACCGGAATGCTGGTCCGGTCCGAATTTCTTATTTGTCAAAGGTACGTTCTATACTGAGTTCAGTATAACCGCATTCAATTTTCTCATTTTCCTGTTATTTATTCTTACAGTGGGCTCCGGGCTCCGTTACCTGTGTTCTGGTAGAAGGCAAGATTCTGTTTTCAGCGTTAAAAGTCGACTTCATGTATACGTGCATATCTGTTAGAGATAAAATCCGATTGCGAAACGGTTTTTTTTTTCACGTTGGATTACCCGGTACTTTCCGGAAAGGCTGGCAGCACCGGTATATTTGTTGCAGGTGAAGGGCTGCGGGGGTGTCGTCGCAAATATAGGCAACAAAAATCTAGAAAATACATTCTGTACTACTGCAGCTAGCTGCTGCTCTAGAACTTTATCTCTGACGACACAGAACGATCACACATGAGATAGTCTACGCAACGTGACCGATGGAAGTGGTATCTCGTCTAATATACTACTATGTTAAGTATGGATGCATGGAGAGTTGTCTGGTGGTGTAATGACGAAGTTCACTGTATTTTAGACAACACACAGAACTCAGAGTCTACATCGCCCTCGGTCTGCTCCAAAAAAACATACAACACGGAAAACGTCAAACCGTGTGTTAAGAACAAGACGGTTTCAATCGCAAAATGTATACTCAGCAGCAGCCAGTGCTACACCAAATCCTTCACGTTAGCCCATGTTAAACGTCAGTGGCAACTAAAGAGAATCGCCTCTGCGACCACGCCAGCCATATTTAGAGTCGTCGTACGACCCACGGACGAAAGGGAACTTGCAAGGAGGAAATATTCAGGGCTCAGGGACCATAGGTAGGGGTCCAGAAATATATATAGATTGTTCGCGCGAAGCGCGAAAAAAATAGAAAGGCGTTTTTGTCGGGCGAGCTACAATACCAATCACTTGAAAATAGTGGGAAAAAATAAGAAACTGGAATGCTGGTGGAGTCCGAATTTCTTATTTGTCAAAGGTACGTTCTATACTGAGTTCAGTATAACCGCATTCAATTTTCTCATTTTCCTGTCATTTACTCTTACAGTGGGCTCCTTTACCTGTGTTCTGGTGGAAGGCAAGATTCTGTTTTCAGCGTCAAAAGTCGACTTCATGTATTAGTGCATATCTGTTCGAGATAAAATCCGATTGCGAAACGGTTTTTCACGTTCGATTACCTGGTACTTTCCGGATAGACTGGCAGTACCGGTATATTTGTTGCAGGTGAAGGGCTGCGGGGATGTCGTCGCAAAGATAGGCAACAAAAAACTAGAAAATACATTCTGTACTACTGCAGCTAGCTGCTGCTCTAGAATTTTATCTCTGAGGACACAGAAGGATCACACATGAGATACTCTACGCAACGTGACCGATGGAAGTGGTATCTCGTATAATATACTACTATGTTAAATATGGATGCATGGAGAGTTGTCTGGTGGTGTAATGACGAAGTTCACTGCATTTTAGACAACACACAGAACGCAGAGTCATCGCCTTCGGTCTTCTCCAAAAAAACATACAATACACGGAAAACGTCAAAACGTGTGTTAAGAACAAGACGGTTTCAATCGCAAAATGTATTCAGCAGCAGCCAGTGCTACACCAAATCCTTCACGTTAGCCCATGTTAAACGTCAGTGGCAACTAAAGAGAATCGCCTCTGCGACCACGCCAGCCATATTTAGAGTCGTCGTACGACCCACGGACGAAAGGGAGCATGCAAGGAGGAAATTCAATTGTCCTCTGCGTTTCGGCGAATACGTTTTTCCGTCCCTGGGCCAGGGTCAGCAGGCACGATGCGCCGTTGCTCGTCCAATTATGGGTCCAGGGTCGATCTGAGACCACCCACCCTTGCGGTGCGTGCACTCCTGGCAACTTCCGGGTTCCTCCATCGGTGTACGACCGCCATCCGCTCCGCTCACCCCCCCCTGGCGATATCCATCCGCAATGCGCGGACTCAGATATTTGCCCCTGCCCCCACCGTCCTGGCGGCGACCATGGATGGCGCCAACGAATCCCGCATTGAGGGGTTGGGAGCAAAACTTCGAGGCGTGGCCACGGCAGTGCTTGAAATCTTGGTCAGTGCTTGCTGCATCACCCCCCTGACGACTCCGCGGCGACTTTCATGATCGGGAGCTATCCGCGTTTCTCAGACACCGAAGCATAGCTTTGAGGTTGGCTGGCTATCTTCCTGTTGATGGCAATGGCGAATGGAGAGTGCAGAGATACCGGCGGTAGCCCAGAATATGAGGGAGGCAACAAGAAGGCAAGAATAGTGTTGCCACGACAGCGGTGATTGGTTGTGGCCCGAAAACGACTTCGAAGCGTGTCCGCAGATTCAAGTGAGCAGCCACTCTTGTACATCCGAAAGGTACGCGCATTTGACACAGTTTACATACCACATTATAGAAGTTATATTACGACAGTAATACCGCTATCTATTTGTTCAAGAAAGCTAGCTAGCCATCTCCCTGCCAACAAGAGTACTCCCCATGCCTTCGCACGACTCGTAACCGAGAGTAGGCTGCCAACACACGCACTGAAGTTTGCAAGCCTCTACATGTTGTTTGGATAGTTTTACAAGCATTTATACCCGCCGCTCACCAGTATATCCCTGTCGCCTGGTCCCATTAGACCCGCGACTTTGTCGTCCTAACCAAGGGCGAGACCGATCCACTCGTTGCCTGGTCTGGCTCCACCTGCAGCGTCGTCACCTTCATCATCAGTGTTATCTGGCGATCAAATGGAAAATTATGCGGTCCACGCCAGATGAGCTAATAAGAAAGAGAAACCGAAGTCTCAATCACACGCAAGGGCTACACAATATCGTTCGCTTGCATCAGAAATGTCAGACTCCACCATACGCAAAAAAAAAACACAATATCGTTCGCTTGCATCAGAAATGTCAGACTCCACCATACGCAAAAAAAAGTAGAATATTTACACGCATGCCGCCATCCTTACGTTAGAGCTCCGGCAAACGACAAATGACTCACCTGCTCGCTTTGCGGTGTTGCCCGTAAGAAGGTCCTCGTTGTTGAAGTCGCCATTGCCTCCGCACCATCGTCCAGCGGTGGCTTGTAAGATTCCGCCTGCGGATGATATATATGCCCAGCAACGCTAAATCATCGAAAGACGGTTCAGCAGACTCTGACCGTGTATTGTCTTGGCATACACGCCCCCCCTCCCTCCCTCCCTCCCTCAGCAAACCCTCCTCCTTCCTGGGCAGGACGCTCGCCTCTACGGCTGCATGAAATCCCTCGTCACCGTCTGCTGCGATTTCCTGCAGGTGGGAGATAGGGCGCCGGTTCCGGGCGCTGCGTCCCGGCCTGCGGCAGTAGATATCGCATGTCGTTCTGTGCAACGCTTCCTCGTCGCTTGCCCGGCCTTTCATGACACAGGTATTGGCGGCGACCTGGCGTACAGGACAAAGGCACCTAGTGATGTTTCCCTCATGATCTTGACCGCTCCCCACAGCCCGACCAGCTGCGTCCGAGCTTCCCCGTGACAGAGAGCTTCACGCGCGGAGAGTAGCTGGTGCTATACAGGCGCACCTGTTTTGCGGATAGGGCATATACGAGACCTGTTTCGTGGAGAGGGGCGTAGACGAGGGCGGGAAGGACGAGGGTACTTCTGTGTGTAGCACTTGAGGGGCGCTGGGCGTTACGGTTACGTATTGCAGTACCGAAATATTCGATAGAGCTTTGACCGGCCACCGTATTTCCTCGATATTTTTTAAACCGGGCGCCAGGTCCTCAGGTGCAGGGAACGCAGAGGCGAGGCGATGGCGCACTTCGAGTCGACCATCGTTTTGCACAGAACGACCGAGTTGAAGGTATCATATAACCTTAGTCCCGTTGTGTGTCGTTGAGACGAGCGCTCGTACAGCGGGGAGAACGGAATGGCGCTGTTCGGCAACTGCTTCCCCAGCAGGCATGCCGTCATGGCGGCGTGTTATCGAGACGACTATGCTACCAACTTCAACTTAGCGAGCGGGCGCAAGTGCAAGGTATTCGCCGCTTCTACGCCGCAGTTGTTGAAAGCCTGCGCAGCATCCGTTTTGATCGCGATGCTAGTCAGCGCAAGGGGTCCATCGAGCAGAAAGGCGGTCGCCGTGCAAGTTGGTGCAAAGACAAAAAAAAGAGTGCAGGTACTCCTGCCACAAAAAAGGGACACAGGAAAAAACGTATCCAGAAATTATTTGTCATGGCACTCGTGGTCGGCTACGCTCACCTTAGTCGATCCTCGAGAGCAGTAGGGAACGCCTCCTGTGTGAACCCAGAAGGGACCCTCTGCAAGTGGAAGAGGAAGGGCGTGCCGCGATGGGGGAGTGAATTGATGGCCGCCACGTTTTGCCCCCGAATCGACCATCTCCCACCCGCGTCTACACCAAGAACCTCCTTGTCCACCCGGCTGGTCGCTCTTACGAAGGACATGGGCAGCAGGGGCTCAATCCCCAGCTTTTGGAGAAGAAGGGCAGGCTGGATCACGGCGGTCAGCTCGTTCTCGATGTACGCTGATCTCCGTTGCCTCCTGAAGTAAAGGGCGGTCAATACACGAGTCATCTGGGGATGGGTTCAACAAGCGAGACGGACGACGGACGACCGGTCGAGGCGATGTCGAGTCTTGTAGAAAAAACAAACTGCGTCACTCGTTCTGACGAAACAGGCAAGTCTGCTCTTGACCACCGTGATAACACTGCCACGTTGGTACCGGTAGTTGTTTAGCTATGCTCTGGATCAAGCCCGTAACATAAAAACAGAGTAATACAACCCCCAGTTCACCTGTGAGTACAACAGAATGGGCGGCTTCAAGCCGTTGCCCCCATAAATCCTGAGCCTGGTCTCGTAGGAGAGCTCGAGCTGCCTGGTCGGCTGCTTCCTGCTGCTGCCTGGTCGGTTGCTGTTGCTGCTGTTGCTACTTCTGTTGCTGCTGCTGCTTCTGCTGCTGCTTGCTGTCGATAGTGCTGGCGCTGGTGCTTCTGGCTACAGCGGCCTTCCCGTTGAAGTCGGCTGCTTTGCGGGTGCTGCTGCTGGAGGCCGTTGGTACTCTTCCTGGCACTGCTCCTCCTCTTCGGCGTATGGAGCCTGACACGGAGAGCTCTGACTGCTTGGTCTGCTGCTGCTGCTGCTGCTGCTGCTGCTGCTGCTGCTGCTGCTGCTGCTGCTGCTGCTGCTGCTACTGTGCTGCTGCTGCTGCTATGCCGCTACTGCTCTGCTGCTGATGATGTGTAGGCGCCGCGAGAAAGGTGCCGCTCGTACAAGAATCTTGACAGTCCAGTGAGCGGAATTCGAGCCTCGGGATGATTTCGGGGTGATTTTGGCCTCTTGGCCAATATAAATCGTCGTAATCAAAAGTCGTAATCTATCTCGCTCGGTAAACCCCGTATATTATCAGGTATTGACCAATAGGAATGCGTCGTAATCAAGAAAAATGCCCTACCTTTTGTCGCTGTGCCATATTCGGCTCAGGGACCATAGGTAGGGGTCCAGAAATATATATGGATTGTTCGCGCGAAGCGCGAAAAAATATAAAGGCGTTTTTGTCGGGCGAGCTACATACCAAACACTTGAAAATAGTGGGAAAAATAAGAAACCGGAATGCTGGTCCGGTCCGAATTTCTTATTTGTCAAAGGTACGTTCTATACTGAGTTCAGTATAACCGCATTCAATTTTCTCATTTTCCTGTTATTTATTCTTACAGTGGGCTCCGGGCTCCGTTACCTGTGTTCTGGTAGAAGGCAAGATTCTGTTTTCAGCGTTAAAAGTCGACTTCATGTATACGTGCATATCTGTTAGAGATAAAATCCGATTGCGAAACGGTTTTTCACGTTGGATTACCCGGTACTTTCCGGAAAGGCTGGCAGCACCGGTATATTTGTTGCAGGTGAAGGGCTGCGGGGGTGTCGTCGCAAATATAGGCAACAAAAATCTAGAAAAT
Source organism: Macrocystis pyrifera (assembly GCA_031763025.1). Lineage (NCBI taxonomy): Eukaryota > Phaeophyceae > Laminariales > Laminariaceae > Macrocystis > Macrocystis pyrifera. The sequence continues at coordinate 13,436,925 of JASSKH010000016.1, read as the reverse complement.
ACATTCTGTACTACTGCAGCTAGCTGCTGCTCTAGAACTTTATCTCTGACGACACAGAACGATCACACATGAGATAGTCTACGCAACGTGACCGATGGAAGTGGTATCTCGTCTAATATACTACTATGTTAAGTATGGATGCATGGAGAGTTGTCTGGTGGTGTAATGACGAAGTTCACTGTATTTTAGACAACACACAGAACTCAGAGTCTACATCGCCCTCGGTCTGCTCCAAAAAAACATACAACACGGAAAACGTCAAACCGTGTGTTAAGAACAAGACGGTTTCAATCGCAAAATGTATACTCAGCAGCAGCCAGTGCTACACCAAATCCTTCACGTTAGCCCATGTTAAACGTCAGTGGCAACTAAAGAGAATCGCCTCTGCGACCACGCCAGCCATATTTAGAGTCGTCGTACGACCCACGGACGAAAGGGAACTTGCAAGGAGGAAATATTCAGGGCTCAGGGACCATAGGTAGGGGTCCAGAAATATATATAGATTGTTCGCGCGAAGCGCGAAAAAAAATAGAAAGGCGTTTTTGTCGGGCGAGCTACAATACCAATCACTTGAAAATAGTGGGAAAAAATAAGAAACTGGAATGCTGGTGGAGTCCGAATTTCTTATTTGTCAAAGGTACGTTCTATACTGAGTTCAGTATAACCGCATTCAATTTTCTCATTTTCCTGTCATTTACTCTTACAGTGGGCTCCTTTACCTGTGTTCTGGTGGAAGGCAAGATTCTGTTTTCAGCGTCAAAAGTCGACTTCATGTATTAGTGCATATCTGTTCGAGATAAAATCCGATTGCGAAACGGTTTTTTCACGTTCGATTACCTGGTACTTTCCGGATAGACTGGCAGTACCGGTATATTTGTTGCAGGTGAAGGGCTGCGGGGATGTCGTCGCAAAGATAGGCAACAAAAAACTAGAAAATACATTCTGTACTACTGCAGCTAGCTGCTGCTCTAGAATTTTATCTCTGAGGACACAGAAGGATCACACATGAGATACTCTACGCAACGTGACCGATGGAAGTGGTATCTCGTATAATATACTACTATGTTAAATATGGATGCATGGAGAGTTGTCTGGTGGTGTAATGACGAAGTTCACTGCATTTTAGACAACACACAGAACGCAGAGTCATCGCCTTCGGTCTTCTCCAAAAAAACATACAATACACGGAAAACGTCAAAACGTGTGTTAAGAACAAGACGGTTTCAATCGCAAAATGTATTCAGCAGCAGCCAGTGCTACACCAAATCCTTCACGTTAGCCCATGTTAAACGTCAGTGGCAACTAAAGAGAATCGCCTCTGCGACCACGCCAGCCATATTTAGAGTCGTCGTACGACCCACGGACGAAAGGGAGCATGCAAGGAGGAAATTCAATTGTCCTCTGCGTTTCGGCGAATACGTTTTCCGTCCCTGGGCCAGGGTCAGCAGGCACGATGCGCCGTTGCTCGTCCAATTATGGGTCCAGGGTCGATCTGAGACCACCCACCCTTGCGGTGCGTGCACTCCTGGCAACTTCCGGGTTCCTCCATCGGTGTACGACCGCCATCCGCTCCGCTCACCCCCCCCTGGCGATATCCATCCGCAATGCGCGGACTCAGATATTTGCCCCTGCCCCCACCGTCCTGGCGGCGACCATGGATGGCGCCAACGAATCCCGCATTGAGGGGTTGGGAGCAAAACTTCGAGGCGTGGCCACGGCAGTGCTTGAAATCTTGGTCAGTGCTTGCTGCATCACCCCCCTGACGACTCCGCGGCGACTTTCATGATCGGGAGCTATCCGCGTTTCTCAGACACCGAAGCATAGCTTTGAGGTTGGCTGGCTATCTTCCTGTTGATGGCAATGGCGAATGGAGAGTGCAGAGATACCGGCGGTAGCCCAGAATATGAGGGAGGCAACAAGAAGGCAAGAATAGTGTTGCCACGACAGCGGTGATTGGTTGTGGCCCGAAAACGACTTCGAAGCGTGTCCGCAGATTCAAGTGAGCAGCCACTCTTGTACATCCGAAAGGTACGCGCATTTGACACAGTTTACATACCACATTATAGAAGTTATATTACGACAGTAATACCGCTATCTATTTGTTCAAGAAAGCTAGCTAGCCATCTCCCTGCCAACAAGAGTACTCCCCATGCCTTCGCACGACTCGTAACCGAGAGTAGGCTGCCAACACACGCACTGAAGTTTGCAAGCCTCTACATGTTGTTTGGATAGTTTTACAAGCATTTATACCCGCCGCTCACCAGTATATCCCTGTCGCCTGGTCCCATTAGACCCGCGACTTTGTCGTCCTAACCAAGGGCGAGACCGATCCACTCGTTGCCTGGTCTGGCTCCACCTGCAGCGTCGTCACCTTCATCATCAGTGTTATCTGGCGATCAAATGGAAAATTATGCGGTCCACGCCAGATGAGCTAATAAGAAAGAGAAACCGAAGTCTCAATCACACGCAAGGGCTACACAATATCGTTCGCTTGCATCAGAAATGTCAGACTCCACCATACGCAAAAAAAAACACAATATCGTTCGCTTGCATCAGAAATGTCAGACTCCACCATACGCAAAAAAAAGTAGAATATTTACACGCATGCCGCCATCCTTACGTTAGAGCTCCGGCAAACGACAAATGACTCACCTGCTCGCTTTGCGGTGTTGCCCGTAAGAAGGTCCTCGTTGTTGAAGTCGCCATTGCCTCCGCACCATCGTCCAGCGGTGGCTTGTAAGATTCCGCCTGCGGATGATATATATGCCCAGCAACGCTAAATCATCGAAAGACGGTTCAGCAGACTCTGACCGTGTATTGTCTTGGCATACACGCCCCCCCTCCCTCCCTCCCTCCCTCAGCAAACCCTCCTCCTTCCTGGGCAGGACGCTCGCCTCTACGGCTGCATGAAATCCCTCGTCACCGTCTGCTGCGATTTCCTGCAGGTGGGAGATAGGGCGCCGGTTCCGGGCGCTGCGTCCCGGCCTGCGGCAGTAGATATCGCATGTCGTTCTGTGCAACGCTTCCTCGTCGCTTGCCCGGCCTTTCATGACACAGGTATTGGCGGCGACCTGGCGTACAGGACAAAGGCACCTAGTGATGTTTCCCTCATGATCTTGACCGCTCCCCACAGCCCGACCAGCTGCGTCCGAGCTTCCCCGTGACAGAGAGCTTCACGCGCGGAGAGTAGCTGGTGCTATACAGGCGCACCTGTTTTGCGGATAGGGCATATACGAGACCTGTTTCGTGGAGAGGGGCGTAGACGAGGGCGGGAAGGACGAGGGTACTTCTGTGTGTAGCACTTGAGGGGCGCTGGGCGTTACGGTTACGTATTGCAGTACCGAAATATTCGATAGAGCTTTGACCGGCCACCGTATTTCCTCGATATTTTTTAAACCGGGCGCCAGGTCCTCAGGTGCAGGGAACGCAGAGGCGAGGCGATGGCGCACTTCGAGTCGACCATCGTTTTGCACAGAACGACCGAGTTGAAGGTATCATATAACCTTAGTCCCGTTGTGTGTCGTTGAGACGAGCGCTCGTACAGCGGGAGAACGGAATGGCGCTGTTCGGCAACTGCTTCCCCAGCAGGCATGCCGTCATGGCGGCGTGTTATCGAGACGACTATGCTACCAACTTCAACTTAGCGAGCGGGCGCAAGTGCAAGGTATTCGCCGCTTCTACGCCGCAGTTGTTGAAAGCCTGCGCAGCATCCGTTTTGATCGCGATGCTAGTCAGCGCAAGGGGTCCATCGAGCAGAAAGGCGGTCGCCGTGCAAGTTGGTGCAAAGACAAAAAAAAGAGTGCAGGTACTCCTGCCACAAAAAAGGGACACAGGAAAAAAAACGTATCCAGAAATTATTTGTCATGGCACTCGTGGTCGGCTACGCTCACCTTAGTCGATCCTCGAGAGCAGTAGGGAACGCCTCCTGTGTGAACCCAGAAGGGACCCTCTGCAAGTGGAAGAGGAAGGGCGTGCCGCGATGGGGGAGTGAATTGATGGCCGCCACGTTTTGCCCCCGAATCGACCATCTCCCACCCGCGTCTACACCAAGAACCTCCTTGTCCACCCGGCTGGTCGCTCTTACGAAGGACATGGGCAGCAGGGGCTCAATCCCCAGCTTTTGGAGAAGAAGGGCAGGCTGGATCACGGCGGTCAGCTCGTTCTCGATGTACGCTGATCTCCGTTGCCTCCTGAAGTAAAGGGCGGTCAATACACGAGTCATCTGGGGATGGGTTCAACAAGCGAGACGGACGACGGACGACCGGTCGAGGCGATGTCGAGTCTTGTAGAAAAAAACAAACTGCGTCACTCGTTCTGACGAAACAGGCAAGTCTGCTCTTGACCACCGTGATAACACTGCCACGTTGGTACCGGTAGTTGTTTAGCTATGCTCTGGATCAAGCCCGTAACATAAAAACAGAGTAATACAACCCCCAGTTCACCTGTGAGTACAACAGAATGGGCGGCTTCAAGCCGTTGCCCCCATAAATCCTGAGCCTGGTCTCGTAGGAGAGCTCGAGCTGCCTGGTCGGCTGCTTCCTGCTGCTGCCTGGTCGGTTGCTGTTGCTGCTGTTGCTACTTCTGTTGCTGCTGCTGCTTCTGCTGCTGCTTGCTGTCGATAGTGCTGGCGCTGGTGCTTCTGGCTACAGCGGCCTTCCCGTTGAAGTCGGCTGCTTTGCGGGTGCTGCTGCTGGAGGCCGTTGGTACTCTTCCTGGCACTGCTCCTCCTCTTCGGCGTATGGAGCCTGACACGGAGAGCTCTGACTGCTTGGTCTGCTGCTGCTGCTGCTGCTGCTGCTGCTGCTGCTGCTGCTGCTGCTGCTGCTGCTGCTGCTACTGTGCTGCTGCTGCTGCTATGCCGCTACTGCTCTGCTGCTGATGATGTGTAGGCGCCGCGAGAAAGGTGCCGCTCGTACAAGAATCTTGACAGTCCAGTGAGCGGAATTCGAGCCTCGGGATGATTTCGGGGTGATTTTGGCCTCTTGGCCAATATAAATCGTCGTAATCAAAAGTCGTAATCTATCTCGCTCGGTAAACCCCGTATATTATCAGGTATTGACCAATAGGAATGCGTCGTAATCAAGAAAAATGCCCTACCTTTTGTCGCTGTGCCATATTCAGGCAGTACTTGAAGATGCCGGGAAGTTCATTCCCCGTACCAAACAAGCCTTCCTACAGGCACGCAAACTCTAATGTGAATGATAGTTGGATGGGTTGCACCGCCGCAACTACAGCAGTAACTATAATACTTACTACCTGGTACCATGAAATAAATAGCAAGCTGGCGACTATTACGGGGGACCATAGTAAATAGGACCAAATATTGTTAGTAAAAATAGCTAAATATAAAGGTTTTTAAGTAAAGCACAGGTCCTATTAACTATGGACCCCCGTAATAGTCGGCAAACTCACAGCCCTAATATATGGCCCTATATATGTGTCGGAAAAAAGAAGTGGTGATAAAACAGAAAAAGGAATCTCGGACCCCGGCTCATAACATGACGGCTTCATAGTACGTGTGTGCGTTGTTCACGATATACCGTTCGCACTTTTTACCCGTCAACATCCAGCACAACCAACCGGTGTTCGGTCCGATTCTTCAATCTTATTAAAATAATAGGGATGGTCACAAGACTACGCCACAGAGTTACTACATCGTTATGCACAAGGGAAACCGCGGTGGACGAAAGTGGGAAGGAGATGGCAGACAGGGTAGCAAGGCACCAGGCCGGCTAGGAAGTACAACATGCCTATCTATGGTACTCGTGCGGCCAACTGGTGCAGCTGGTTCGAACGTGGTCTTCCTTTGTCTTCTTTTTTATTTTTGCGGTTGATCCTCTGTAACTTTCGTTTTATTTCTTTCTCTTCTTTTCTTGTATTGATAAAGGAGTCGTGTTGCGTGGATGGGTGACGAGTGAGTCTGTTTTGCTTGTTTCGTATTGTATCTGACGCCGAGGGGCGGGGCATACGGACGCAGGCAGGACACGGTAAACAGGGTAGCAAGGTCCCAGGAGGTCCCAGGCGGACTAGTAGGCAGAACCTGGCTATGCTACTCGCACCACAAACTGCTACGGCTACCTCGAGGGCGCATTGTGCATTGTGCTTCGGTCTTGCCTGTTGTTTTCCGTTGGTTCTTATTATTACGGGGGTTCATAGTTAATAGGACCTATTATATACATAAAAACCTATATATTCACCTATTTTTACTAACAAAATTTGGTCCCGTTAACTATGGACCCCCATAATAATAGTCTTTCTCTGTTTACAGGACATACTTCCAGTGATGTTTTTTCATTTTTTTTTTTTTTTTTTTTTTTTTTTATCCATCACTTTTACTTCCCAGCCCACTCGTAGGAGGTTTTACCCTCGACGATCTTCTGGACAAGCCGTGGTCACAGGTGTCGTCCCTTTCTCCCCCCCGGTACGTGCCTTTATTTTTTGTCGCGCAATGGGTTCAGCATTCCCACTGCTCGTCGATTTTCATCGAATGTAGCCAACTCACGCTTTCGCGCTTTCCGCTTATCAATTTTTTATGCAAGAAAAAGTCCCAATGAGCATGCACTCGGTGGGGCTTGAACCCACGAAATTGATCTTGACAGGCACGCGGACCACCTACCAAGCCACCGGGGACGCCGGTATTGGTTAGATCGTTATGTTTTTGTTTTTTTTTTCAAGTGTCTGCCACATCCCCTACGGGGGAGGCACGACAGTTTTTTTTTTCTTTTTTTTTTTAATTCTCTTTTTTGTTTTCTTTGTTTTCCTTTTACTTCGTTTCCTTTCGTTTCCTCTCTTGCGTACAATATCCTGTCCTTTCCAGTATGATGATGGCATGGCATTGTTTTGGCTTCTCTTTCTTTATGGTGTATTTTGGTTGCTGGCGTATGTATGTATGTTGTGTCGGCCGCACCTAGTGCGAAGGCATGGTATTACGTAGGCTATTAATGCAATACGGTGTGTTATCTCTGTGTCGTAGTCTGTGACCACAGAGCTCGTATCTTTCTAGGGTGAAGAATCAGCACGGACACTGGGCTTGCTGGATGTCGACGAGTAGAAGAACGGTTTAATGTGAAGAACACACACACACACACTATTGTTGTGCTTGCTGCATCGTGCGTAACAATAATGTAGTATCTCTGCTGTGGCGTAGATTTGTGACCACAGAACTTGTATCTCACTCGGATTGCAGAATCGGCACGGACACTGGTTGTGCTGAATGTCGACGGGTAGAAAGAACGGTGAAGAACACACTGGATACGACAGGCACGACATACGCATTCTATGAAAGAGAGATAACAAAAGAAACAAACAAACGAAAAACTGTTACGTATTAATCTTAATAATAAGGGTTCGGGTCACTTCGTACGTACATACGGTCTACGAATTGTGCGTTCGTACAGGGAGTTATTAATATTAATATTAATGGCTGTTCGCGATATCCTTGTTGTAAAATACAAATTACCTAGTCATCATGTAGTGATGTATTGTAGCTGTGCACTTTCTATTTAATATTTTCATTTTTTATCCCGAACTATTATTTTCACCCTTGTTGCTTCTGCTCCCTGGTACCTGCAGTATTACTACCACTGCTGCTGTACTTCTTCCCTCGTCGGCTCGCGTCGGTGTGGGCGATAGCTACTACCCATGAAACGATCATATCTGGGTTTTTAGAACAGGCGCTCACGACAGCAGTTAGGTGTATTAATAGTTCATCTCATTAGAGAAGTGTAAAAAATATACGTACGGAGACTCGCACCCTTGACCTCAACCGTACTTAGGTATTATTCGTGGTTATATCCACTATTCCACGGGGGGGCGACCCGCTATTCCCGAGACTATTGTTATTTAGTTTATAGGGTTGAATATGTAGGCCTTCTATTATTACGGGGGACCATAGTTCATAAGACCAAATATTGCTAGTAAAAATATGTAAATATATAGGTTTTTGTGCGTAAACAATGTGTGTGTGTGTGTTCTTCACATTAAACCGTTCATGTAGGTCCTATTTACTGTGGTCCCCCGTAATAGTAATAATATTCGCACCCTGTGGGGTACGAGTGAGTGCCGATGGCGATCTCCGTCTCAACTCTCAACGTCTCTCTCCCGTTCTCTTTTCTCAGCCACCGTATTCATAGATCAGATGTTTTCTGAACAAAAGTCTCCACGTCTCATATCTCACATCTCCAGCCGTGTACATATCATGCGTACGCACGCGCTCTCAGACCCAATCTTGCAACTCGGTGCTCACTTCTTGTGAGTTTGTCTCAAGGTGAGTTTATTTGTAAATAATAGGAATAGCACCGCCAACTTCCAGTCGTATTTCGTATTCTCGAAACATATCATGCATACATACGTCCTCGTTTTCTGTATTTCGGAGTTTTCTTGGTTTGATCGCTTCTTTCGAGCACGTCAGACGTTTCCTCTCGCGCGGTACATTGTGCATATCTCGCTAGGATTTAAGAATCGGCACGGACACTGGTTGTGCTGGATGTGGACGTAAAAAGAACGGTTAATTGTGAAAAACAGACGCAATTATTTCTCACTTCTAAAAATCACGATACGAAACGAAATATATTGTTGTGGTTTTGACATAGAGTCAGTATCTCAACGGAAATACCCTCGCGTGCTTCGCTCCAAGTCTCCGCTGTAGATTTCTTCCACCAATCACGATAAGGAATATTTTGGAAGTGATAGTATACTGCCTCTTCACATCCTGGTGGAATTTGCCGTTCGCCTGTAAACTCTATCCACGGTCCTCTCAAGCTGCAGTCACCAGATGGCTCGAGAACGGGCAGTTTTGATTTAGTATCCATGTATCCATATTTTCATAATTTCACCCTAAAAAATCGTGAACAATCCTGAAGTTACCGACTTGTTTCCTCTTTGTTGTGTTTATTCCATCGTATTCCGTCAACTTGTGCGATTCTAAAGGCGTACCTCCGTATTCCAACGGATCCACAACCTGCGTACTACTATAACAGAACGTAACCAAGGTCAACGATGCGGAAAGCCGCAGAGTTCCGAGGGGTCCAAACGATGAGAATGATCGTTGCATGGTCGCTAGTCATCAATAACCATTCCCATCTATCACCACTGCCTTCCACCTCCACCTCCACGACCACCTCCACCTGCTATCACATATACCCGCGCACGTCACTGCTGCTGTGCTCGCAAACACCAATATATATATCGGAGACATCGGGACACCGGTAGCAGTCCTATTCCCGAGAGGAGCTCTGCGCTTTTATCGTTCGCTAGGCGTCGGTGAGTTCTTGTCGGCATGCGTGCGAGTGTGTGCTACATTAGAAATAGATATGTGTTGCCGTTTACATGGCTACTACTCTGCTCTGCATTTTGTGGCCTACAAAATAGTCTGCGTAAGCACCTGCAAGACAGCAGTATGCCGTGCTGTGACGTGCGAATGTTGTTGGAGGGGTCTCTGGGCATGTGCAGAAATAATGCAACAGAGAGCGGCCTTCAGTTCCATGTTAGGTGTGTTTATTTAAACCCCATAACCGCAAGCCGCTATACACTTGGTTTCCGCGCTCCACTGCCACCGCGCTCGCTGCGTTTTCGTGCGTCCCATGGTTTTACAGTACATATCTACGGTGATGCGGCCAGAAACCACGTCAAGATAGTTATCTTGAGAAAAGAAAGGGTGGAAGGAGAAGTTGGATTTACAGAATTGCGCAAAAAAAAGCAGCAACCAACACTGACTTTACTATTTCGTCACCAACACCCATAAGATGATAAACGTCACGGACGGCGCCACGTGCCCAACATGGCATGCCGTCCTTCGAAAAGGCGAACATCATGTGGTCCTATGTATGCATATATCGCCAATCAGCAATGCCAAGTGCCTGTCGGCGTGCGTCAAGCTTCTTGGTTTGGTTTATTTAAAATTACGACGTGACTGGCCATGATCCGAAACCTGCGAGAACAGCTCATACCGCTGTACTATCTATTTATAGTGCTTGAAAATGATCGCAGGTTGCACAAAGGAAAACTGCTATACGTAATACATTGCCGAGACACCCGTGACAGGGGTTTCAGTTTTGGCGTGCAGGCAACACGCGAGGGGTGAAAGAGCAGTGCCTGTCTCTGAGAGACTACAACAATATTACCGGCTAGATGCGTCTGCTGTTCACATTAGATACACAGCACAGCAGCAGCAGTAGTACCAGTACTGGTAGTTCATCTCGATCGAGCAGCTTGGCCTATGACACCCTTTCTGTCGTAAGTAAAGCAAGTACGTAGCGTACCGTAGTCTCAAGTCAGGTGGGCATTCCGGAGCGTTGAGAAGGTACGCAGCCTTCCACTTCCGTCTATTGTGCGTATGCGTGATCCAGCAGTAGTACGTACGAGTACCTCCACTACCTACTCTTTAACTTTTTTCCGAAGCGTCACACGATGTAACTTATTTCCGAAGATTATGTACGATTAATACTATTTAATACCAGGTATTGATCCGGCGTCCCCGGTGGCTTGGTAGGTGGTCCGCGTGCCTGTCAAGATCAATTTCGTGGGTTCAAGTCCCATCGAGTGCATGCTCATAGGGACTTTTTCTTACATAAAAAATTGATAAGCGGAAAGCGCGAAAGCGTGAGTTGGCTACATTCGATGAAAATCGACGAGCAGTGGGAATGCTGAACCCTATGCGCGACAAAAAATAAAGGCACGTACCGGGGGGGAGAAGGGACGACACCTGTGACCACGGCTTGCCCAGAAGATCGTCGAGGGTAAAACCTCCTACGAGTGGGCTGGGAAGTAAAAGTGATGGATAAAAAAAAAAAAAAAAAAAAAAAAAAAAAAATTAATAAGGCTGACAGATACACCACCGTACAAGATCAATTTCGTGAGTTCGAGTCTCTGTACATTCGATGAAAATCGACGAGCAGTGGGAATGCTGAACCCTATGCGCGATAAAAAATAAAGGCAAATACCGGGGGGAAGGGACGACACCTGTGACCACGGCTTGTCCAGAAGATCGTCGAGGGTAGAACCTCCTACGAGTGGGCTGGAAAGTGAAAGTTGGATCATCTCGATCGAGCAGCTGGGCTTTTGACACCCATTCTGTCACGTAGTGTACGGTAGTCAGGTGGGCATTCCGGAGGGTTGAGAAGGTCCGCAGCCTTACACTTCCGTCCGCATGATCCTGCAGTACGAAGTACGTACGAGTACCTCCACTACTATAAACTTTTTCCCGAAGCATGTTAAGGACAAGGGCGGTTTTACATAGTTTGTCGTTAATTGTGGATTGTACCAGGTGGCAGATATAATGCCGACTCCTGTTGGTACGTATATCGTTCTTTCTAAACATTTACTTACGGCACACCCAGTGTCGGTGCCGTCTCTTTATCCCGTGTTAATAGAGATACCAGGATATACCAGGGGAGCAACCTCTGTCGTCGCAAAACTACGGTAGAGATGCCGGAGATCGAACTCCCTGTACTAATTATCCTGCCATACATATATTGTACACTTATACTGCCGTACGTCCGCGGTGCCTATTAATAGTATTAATAGGTGATCCGCGTGCGTAAGATCAATTTGGTGGGGTGGAGTCTCACTCGATTTCACACTGCTGTTGTAATAATAATTGTAGGGACTTTTCTTGCAAAAAAAATGTTCCGCGGAAGGCGCGAGGGCGTACGAAAATGAGAAACAATCGATGAAAATCGACGGGCAGCGAGAGTGCATAACCAAAAAAAAAATGAAGGCACGTACCTGAGGGGAAAGCAAGGGTCGACACCTGTGACCACGGCTTTTGGTCCAGAAGATCGCTGAGGGGAAAACATCCTACGAGTTGAGAGATAAAAAAGTGATGATGAAAAAATAACCGACAAATCAAGAATAAAATGAAGTCTGGTAGAAACTATGATGAATAACAGCGGCAGGTACAATCGTAGTGGTACATGAAATGATCAGCGTCGTACAACAGATAGTATTAATATATAATAGTATGATATCGGTATGTTTTCACCTCCCTGGTATCTAGTTTTTCATTTGACGGCTTTTCTATGTGGCGTGTGACAACAGTTGTATTGGCCCCAGCTGATTGGTTCGAGCTTGATGGTATACACAAGATTGGAAACACTATACCTGGTACCTGGTATTAGTTGTACTTCACAAGTAAGTCCGCTCGGGCCGGCGCGGTTGACATCGCAGATCATATGATATCATGTACAGCAGTAACATGTCATGATGCTATACATTTTATCCTCCGGCGGATTGGTGAAAATAAAACTCCGTGCGAGCTCACCCACTAAAAAAAAAAACGAGGCTATGAGGCCTTCCGCCGCCGGACTTGGTCTAGTTACGGTCCACCCTACCCGTTGGGGCGTTGGTCCTCATTATATTTAGCAGATGGTATCTCTGTGGCGTAGTTTTTGTTGGCCACAGAAGTTGTATCTCTCTAGGATTGAATCGGCACGGACACTGGTTGTGCTGGATGTCGACGGGTAGAAAGAACGGTTTAATGTGAAGAACACACACAGATACGTAAAGACGTACGAGAATATGTTCTCAGCAAAACTGCCTGCTACTGCGCAGCCCTGACCTACCAGCTACGGCCCACGGCAGACCCGGAAGCAAAGCATTCCTGTACTGCGAGGTGTAAATACTTGGAACCTGGTACGTCTGTTGATCGATCGAGCCGCGAGTCGCCGCAAGTGTGGAACGAAGACGTACCGCATGTGCTATATATAGTATGTCAACAAGAGAGGCGGGCGGGTATTGACGAAAAAGCAGTGACGATTTACTTGGATGGTCGGGTCAGTCGTGCGTTCAACCGCCATAATATCTGCGGGGATGTATCCATGGTACATATTAATAGTTGTTGTGATGAACTCATCGCCATAATGCATGCCCGCTGTCACAGGACAGACTCCAAAGGAATTTTTCCTCAGCAGCAGGAAAAAAAACTACGGTATCTATTGTTGTGGTATTTTATTTGGCGTTGCGCTTGCTACCCGTCTTGGCGGCGGCCCCATTCACTCAACACTTTGCATACAATGAAGACACGTGCCGGGAGACACAAGGCACGACACCTGTGGTCACGGCTTGTTGCCCAGAAGCAGGGAAGTGAAAGTGACTGGAAACAAATAAATGTAACTCGAGTTACCCGCAGATGCGAAGACAGTCCGACGTTTTTGCTCGAATCCCGTCACAGCCGAAAACTAAAGTAGCGGTTTATCCGACAAGGTCGGGTATCGTTTTGTCCGACGAGTTCCGATATCATCGGTTTACACATACCTCACTGATCCACCGCCGTTCAGACGTAGCATCAACAGTTAATAGCATCAAGAGTAAGTGCATTTATGAATAGCTGTGTTTTCTGTGTTCTTATGGATTGGCTACGAGTACACGTTTTTCCCTCCCGCGGTATTCTTTCGCGGTGTTCTTCCGCTCAAGTTTTTGTGTAGTATCCTATGATCTATACGTGTGGACTCTTATCATATACGTGGCGAATAATAGATGAGTTACAGGTGCAGTGAAGTATCGAAGGTTGTCCCCGCTTTTGTCCGTCTGCAATTGCTTTACTCGTATCATGATAAATACGCGTACGTACTAATAACACATGCATCATCTACGCGTACGTACTACTGCGCATCTATTCATATATCACATCAAAGTCAACTTCTGCGTATGTAAAAAAAAAAGCATATATTTTCATAAACATAGTCTTTTTATTCTCCAGATCGTTTCTACAGAACTTGTCCTTCGCCGTGGGTGCGATTCTACGTATCAATAGGAAGTTCCTTTTTTTTTCGGGGGGGGTCCTTCGCCGATCGCTTGTTCGTGCTTCCTTGCACCCACGTGTACACTTTCTGAGTTTCGCACGTATGTGTCATACGTTGTACCGCTGTAGATGAAAGTGTATTCCACACGCAGTAAGATGAGCTGCGACGAAATCCTCAATCTGACAGCTACTACTGGTATGGTATTAGCTGCTGCTGTGCTGCTATTCATTGTGATGGAGGGGGAAAAAAAAAGTTTCTTTTGCATAGTCCGTGCATACAACTCAAACATTCTCCCAGCACCAAGCAAGGTACACTTTTGTAGGTATAAGTTTGCTTCCAGTAAGGTACTCCCAAAGTCAAGGCACGGCCAGTCTGCAAAGAGCATATTTTCTTCGGAGGAAATAATGTGAATCAAAATGTTTCTTGCCTTTATCTAAAACTCAAAAAAGCGAAATTGTTGTTTGCTTCTTTCTGTGTGATGTATTTTTCCGAAAACGCAATGGACTAGCCTAAGTATCGACAGCGCGCGGGCGTCCACATGCATTCTTGCGTTTCAGTACATTTCATGGAACTGCTGTGTACGACCGCCAAACAAATGCGACTTCAAGCTCATTTCGTTCGCCTTCGTGAGACTTCGAGAAACACTGACCGAAGGGTTTCATGAGTCGATCTCGCCAACACGGCGATGGTGCTTTACTCTCATTCCTGAACCCATTACGCGTACGTAGTTATTATTAGGGTTCTTGCTCCCCATTGCTATTAACCGTACAACTGCCGGATTCTCACCATTTCGCGTTTGCCCCCTTGTTGTGCACGCACGACCAATGAATCCTACCTTTGGATTGTGCCAGACGCTACTTTTTGAATATCACATCAGATTGATAATTTTTTTATAGATTTCGTGGGTGCAGCCCCATACGGAGACCTACAGCAGCCGTAGGGGCTGACTGCGCTTCCAAATGCAAATATATCGTACCCGCGGTGGGGGCACAAAAATCTCGAATCGTAACCCAGGCACGAATCTCGAAACGCGTCGACAACATACGGCAGTAGTTCGATCCGCTGCGTCACGGTTGACGAGGGGTCTGCAATCGGCGGTGCTCGTGCAGTAGTATGATACGCTCATAGTACTCTCACCATGCCGCCGCCACTGATGCTCGCGAATCATGGACCCCACTCGTAAATACGAAAGTCTGCCGTAGTTTCGTATGTCGCCCATGAAGTTGTATAGCGATGCCTGCACAACTGACCACCCCTCCGGTCGAGCAACGAACAACGAAGGCTAATCTCGCAGGACCTTCCGCACCGCATGGACCACTAATATAATGCACGCAACAGAGTCGCTCCTACAGAAAATACAAGTAACGACAAGGTCAGGGCAAGACAACGAGAGGACAGCAGTGGGGCACAGGCGTCGCGAAGATGAAGAAGGCTTCATTGTTGTCGGCTTTCATGGTGAGCTGGAAAACGTTATCATGCAGTTGGGGAGTGTGGGTGGAAGCAGTAGCGCTGTGCTTCTGCTTCGCTAGAAAAGGGGTTTGGATGTTGTAACGGACAAGTATGTCATGGCAATTAATTTCGTGAAGAATGTCTGAATCAGGCCCCTTCCCGATATTGGAGTTGTGGCTTGAAGTATCGACCGATTTACCGGCCGACCTCAGAGCTGGCTGTCGTATTTGAAGCACAGCAGCACCGCTGTAATTACTTTTGAAAATAATGGTGCAACAATGTGTCAGCGCTACTGCTTGTACGTATTGTAGTCCAACATTTAGTAACAATATTTAGGTTCATTCTTATCCGAGAGATTTTTTTCAGAATTTCCGAAGTGGAAATAATTGGAGATATGTATCAATATACGGAGGCGTTCCGTACACCATTCGTGAAATTCTCCGGGAGCAAAAAAATCATATTGGGATTGCACACATTTGGAAGAAAAAATCAGGAAAATCTGCAAGATTAAAAAATCACTGTCACTATTCGTGAAATTCCTCCGGGAGCAAAAAATCATGTTGAAATTTCGCACATTTGGAAAAAAAAAAAAACAGGAAAGTTTGCAAGATTGAAAAATTACGCGAAAAAAACATTGAAATAATGGGGAAAAAAAACTCTCCGGTAAGAATGACCCTTAGTAAGTACACAACAGTTCAAAGAAGATACTCCGATGGCATGTGTTACGTTTTTTGTAGTTTTTGTTTTTTACAAGGACAAAACCATGCAGGTATCTTTTTTCGTACCTGGTACACTATACTTGCACGTTTTCGGCAAACCATCGGCGGCACAAGCTACCAAGCACAATTAGAGCCATAAGGAAATAATCTCGATGTACGTCCACATGTCCACATTCAATCGAAACGTGTGGGTTTGACCCGTAGGTTTCGACCTAATTGGCCAAACTTGAGTAGTAAATAATATGCATGCCGACACGATGGGCTAGCAAGCAATTTCTATTACTTACGGGAGAGCTTTTTTTCCATATTTTCCATGTTTTTTTCGCCGAGTTCTTTAATCTTGCAGATTATCCGAATTGTTTTTCCGAATGTGATTTTAACAAACATGATTTTTTTGCTTGTGGAGAACTTCACGAATTGTGACAAAACGCCTCCGTATATTGATAAATATCTCGAATTATTTTCAAATTTTGAAAAGTCTGGGGAAAAAGCTCTCCGATAAGAATGAACCTAAGCGTGGGCGCGAAAAAAAAGCCTGCTCTGCTGGAAGCCATCATACATGTCCAACTACCTATGTCCGCTAAACATCGTCAATCCCCTGATCAAATGTCTCTCGCAGCTCCTTGCCTCCACGTCAGCTAGAACGATCAACATCAAAGCTGGCGAGGACTTCGAAGCGACATGCTTGCACGTGGTTGAGCCTGGAGACACTTGCTATCTGGAGAAGGGCGACTACAAGCACGACGGCCTTACGGTGACGCACGGCACGGCCGACAAGCCCATCACCATCACGGGCCACTCGGAGGCGTGCATCAGAGGGAGCAACACTCAAGACCGCGTGCTGCAAATTGCCCACGACTACTACACCATCGATGGCATCTGTTTTTAACGGCCAGCATGGTGACGATTACACGGCGACCGCCATCTACGTGCTCGGAGAGGACAAGAAGACCACGAAGAACGGCCTCACATCTTCCGTCACCGGGCTGCAGCTGTTCGACCTCGAGATCAAGAACTTCAACTCCGAGTGCATCCACTTCCGATACTTTGTGACGCACGCCGAGGTGCGGGGCTGCACCATCCAAAACTGCGGGAAAGAGGACTTCGAGGCCGGCGGCGGGGGTAAGGTTGGCGAGGGCATATACCTCGGGACAGCGCTCGACCAGGTCAAGGACAACAAGGTGAGGATTTCAGCAAAGGGGCTTCGGTTGGCATAGCTAGTTCTTCTATTCGAACGGCAATGTGCTCGCGAGACACGCAATATATTTCGGATATGTGTATGGCGCGGAGGGTCTTACTGCGCGCAGCGCAACACGCGATTTTGGGCGCGCAACGGTAGGCCCAAAAAAAAAATTGCGGCCTTTTTTGGTCGCCGTAGGCGAAACAAAAATTGAAACACTGTTTTTCGAATTCGCCTATGGCGAAGAACCAATTGAGCCCCTTTTCGAAGTCACCGAATGCGTTTTTCTATACTCCCTTTTTCTAGCGTAGAAGAAATTTAGGTTCTGATCCCGATACA
Source organism: Macrocystis pyrifera (assembly GCA_031763025.1). Lineage (NCBI taxonomy): Eukaryota > Phaeophyceae > Laminariales > Laminariaceae > Macrocystis > Macrocystis pyrifera. The sequence continues at coordinate 13,419,499 of JASSKH010000016.1, read as the reverse complement.
TGCCTTTTCGAGGTTCGGGAGTCGTTCAAACGCACTTTGTTAGTAAACTTGGTTTCGGGGCATATATTACGCATATATCGGAGTGTTTTGCCTCCGGTGGCACTCGCGCAAGAAACACCGGACCAAAACTTATATCCCTGGTACAGATATTTTCAAACGCAGATGTTGCGCCTGGCAATAACGTATGTAGATCACTGTTGAGTACCGGTCTGCGAAGACTGCGTTAGCCTGCACACACCTCATAGCAGATGTGGTGAACGGTTTCCGTGTACTGAACGTGTCCTCCTGCCCGCCATCGCAATGCAAATATTCTCGGTTGTGCATGTAGGCGCCGGAGATTAAGCTGAGGAGTGGTAGCGCGGACAACGTCGATGCAGACGTGTGCCGCAACAACTGGATTCACCACAACACCTTCCGCACCTACGGCAACGAATGCGTAGACGTCAAGGAGGGAAGCACGGACAACCTCATCGAGCACAACGTCTGCGAGAAACAGAAGGACGAGAATTCGGGTGGCTTCGGTCTCCGCGGCTCCCAGAACACGATTCGCTACAACGAGATCTCTGAATGCGTTGGGGCCGGCGTTCGTGTGGGAGGTGACAAGGGGTATGGAGACGGAAACCACATCTACGGCAACAAAATCCGGAACACGAACAAGGCCGGCTTCAACGTCATGCAGGACGACCAAGGGGTGGTGTGCGGCAATGAGGTGTCGGGGACCACTTTGGTGAGCTGCTTGTTGAATGAAGCGTTATTCGTCGGGATGATATCATGACACCATGTTATATACTAGTAATTATGGGTAATGAGGCGTGACCTCAGTAATACCTGCAATGGTCGTATCTGCGATGCATCCTGCTGGGCGAATACGGATTATTCTGTTTTGTGCTGAACCAACATGAACGAACATCTACTACCTCTACTACCTACACGCAGTCTTTGGTGAATCTCAATATCGTAAATGTCCTTGGCCTCTTCTGCTCTTGATATATGAAAAACACCGCAGTACGCACACACCTCTTAACAAATACTGGATTTTGTCGTGTGTCCACCTCGAAATCCGGCATAATAATGTGAACACGAAAAATATGCACTGCTGTGACCGCAGAACATGTATTCGTATCTTATCTCTCGGGGATTCCAAGAATCGGCACGGACACTGGTTGTGCTGGGATGTCGACGGGTAAAACGAACAAGGACAAACAAACACACACCTGACATGTTTTTTTCCAACAGTGTTTTCTGGTTGAAATTGAGTATAATTTGAAGACGAAAAATCTGCATCTGAAACGTTTTGTCCAACAGAAAGCTTTGTTCTCGTCTAGCAGGTGCCACCACTACTTGCTTGTACTGATGTACGACATCGAAAAATCTGCATCTGAAACGTTTTGGCCAACAGAAAGAGCTTCGTTCTCGTCTAGCAGGTGCCACCACTACTTGCTTGTACTGATGTACGACATCTACAGCAGCAGTAGCAGTAGGACGCACGAGGCCAGGGTCAGCGTCGCTGTGCGCTCGGCTTGTCATTCTAAGCCTGAAACCCTTTGTACACGTACTCGATTTTGTCCTGTGTTGGTTTTGAACTCGAAATTCGGCATAATAAATTGAAGACGAAAAATCTGCACCCGACATGCTCTGTCCAAGAGAGAAGTTCTCGTAGCAGGTAGCAGGTGCCACCTACTACTGATGTACATGTACAGCAGAGCTTCTCCAGCAGCAAAACAGCAGCAGCAGTAGCAGTAGGACACACGAGGCCAGGGTCAGCGTCGCTTTACGCTCGGCTAGTGTGTGAATCCTTCGTACATGTGTTTCTTGGTTCCGAACTCATAATTTGAAGACGAAAAATCTGCAACCTGACGTGTGTCCAACAGAGCTTCGAGCAGTGCCACCACTACTACTGCTGTACAACTAAAGCAGATATTCTCCTGCTTCTCCGTCCCCTCATGTATAAGAGGGTGGGACTGACAATACCACCTGCAGCATGTCTCGGAAGGTTTCGTTTGTGTGTGTGCGTGCACAGAGCCCACCGGGGCTGAAATTGGTGCTGTGTACGTTGAGCGCGGTGGTCAAACGTGGCCCAAAAAAATGTTGAATCACACACACCCACACACATACAGAGAAACTCAAAGCAAGGCACCTTACCCTCGTGTCCGAGCCGTTATGAGAGGCTTTTTTCTTGGAAAAACCAGGGAAAAAAAGGCTCGCGCTGCACGCTTCGCGCGCCTCGTTACAAATGCAACTGATTTTACTCCGCGAACGGCGTTAGACGTGGAACGTAAAGTTCAAGGTTGTTTGTGTCGCGTGATATTTGTATTTATATGCTGTGCTTGGTTCGGCGACGGATGCGCAGGCTCTTCTTGGCTGGATAAAAGGATTATATGGTACTGTAGTGTAGTACCGATTGTTTTAGTAGACGGTAATACTTTTTTCGTTTCTTACCCTGTCACTTACGGCGCTCCTTCGATGCTTTGATGGTGTCCATTCCGGATCAGGCCGTCGGCACGTACAAAACCGAGGACGACTTCTCCGCAGCGGTTGCGCTCGGGGAATGCAGCTCCACCCCTGGAAGCCTCGACGGCTTCAGCTCCTCAAGCGCAGGAGACGAGGCCGGCGTCAACGGCTCGGACAGCGATGACAGCGAGGCGACTAGCAGTAGAGACAGCGAGGACGAGATATTCCAAATCGAGAGCAACGATAACGAGGGCAAGTCGGGGATGGGTCAGTGCGGGACCGTGCTGGGCGTGGCGAAAGTCGAGGTCGAACACATGGAGGACATCGGGGAGGGTACCGAGGCCAACAACCTCTTCGACGGCGAAGAGGACACCTACTTCTCCGTCAACCGGGAGAGCACGTCGTTCACCATCGAGCTTGAAAAGGAGGCGGAGATAAACGGCGTGTCGATTGGGTTCTTCATGAAGGCTGCTAAGGAGGAGCGTGTGATGACGTTTGACATCGCTGTGCGCGCCAGCGACGGCGACTGGACAACGGTCATTTCGCGAAAGGAGTCTTCTGGGGATTATGATGTCATCGAGTCATTCCCATTCTCGTCCATCAAGGCACTCTATGTGCGCTTCGAGAGCCACGGCAACACTTACAACAAGTGAGTAGGCCTGAGCCTTGCGAATATATGTTCATATCGTCGTGGGTGTGAGTAATCCTAAACTGGGACTGACTTTTCATGCGCTGATCAAGTTATACTTCACAACTGTCGCCTACTTCGATGTACTCGTCGAGTCGTGAGAAAATGATACTACACTTGTCTGGGCCCTCGTGCAATGAAATCCATGTCAGCCGTATACAACACTTAAGTAAACTCTCGTCCAAGTTGTTTCAATTTGCTGCTTGATGACGGGCACCACCCGCGCACCCATGTAGTTGTGTAAAAAATATAATAAAAAATAGTGAGAAGCGTCTGGGATCTTGTGCCAACTACCACTGTCGCTCTCACAAGCACATCAACCGACCTTTCCATCCACCCTTGCGCTCGCTCGCCTATGTAGCTGGACAGCCTTGACGGAGTTCGAGATCTGCGGAGAGGCTGGGGCCGAATCGAACGCCCTCTTCGGTGGTCTCGAGGATGCTGCCAGCAAAGAGCTCCAGCAGCTGGCGGGATCAGTGTGCGCCAACCCCGAGAAGCTTGCGGCGACGTCTGTCAGGATCGATGGTAGCGACAACGTGAGCGTGCTGTTCGACGGAAACTTCCTGACCCGTTGGTCCACCATGAACACCGCCAACGACGACGACCTCAACAACGACAAGATCATCATGCGTTTCCTTGGAGACCAGAGGGTGACTAAGGTCAAGATCGCGTTCTACGACGGCCAATTGGCTAGGCCCCACTTCAGTCTCTACACCCAGGAAGCGGCGGCGTGGTCGTGGACTCCGGTGCTTGAAGGCGAGGTTGCCCACAGGACGGAGCAGTTCCAAACATACTACATCGAAAAGTCGGGAGTGAACCAGCTGTACATCGTAGGTAATGGTAATGATGTCGGAGATTACACAAAGATTTCTGAGGTCGAGGTATGGGGCTGCTAGAGACGTGATACGTTTTTTTTTTTTTTTTGTTTTGGCGTCGTTGGGGGGAGGCGCGCCATAACCTTGCATAACTTTTCCATAGTCGTGCAAAGATTTTCGGTGAAGGTTTTTTGCCGTAAAACCATCAAACGTATACACTCTACTCTCGGATGGGCTTTTCTAGGGACTAGTAAGGAGAGAGACTACCGCTTCCTACCGTGTCGTGTATATGCCTGTATTTTGCAGAAATCGAAGTAGCCAATGTCAGCGCAGAAACCGTCGCGACTCGAAGCAGCTACTACCACCAGCCAGGTAGCCACACGTTGGCCCCTACGATGATTGATCCTGATTTACGAACCCAGTCTCAAAACTGGGGTTCAGATTCCGTCAATTCGAAATATTGGTATCAGTCCATCGTACCAGGTACTTTCCATGAAACCTGGAGCGAACAATGCACTGCCCATGTTTCGATTCATTTGCGCGATTTTTTCCGGGTACTGCGTTTGAGCGTGTTTGCTATACTCGCGGCTTTTGATCAACGTAGACTACTTTATCGTGTATCCCACCCCAGTTAATGGGCTGAATTGTGTGATGCGTTTTGATCTGCAGTTCCGCAACCCAGTGTAATACCTGGTATATCGGGTGATTTTGAACCACCCGTAAGTGTCTAGTAGTTCCCGAGTAGGATACCACAGGCCGAAGAGGCATTCATTAATAGATGTGTTATCCAGAATGCGAAAGGCGGGAGAAGTAGGTGTGTCAGCGCGTGCGAGTTGCTTCTTGCTTGTTTCGCTTTACTTCTTGTTTGTATCCATATATATTTAGACAGGTTCGGGTGGAAGGCCTCGTGGTGTAGGAAACCTTGAGTCAACTTGTTAGGTCTGTTTTGCACTGCCCGCAGCCCAGTTTCTTTTTCGGATAAAGATGAGACCCGCCGTCATTTTTCTCGGTGTCGCAAATATTATGGGAGTAGGCAATGACAAGCCCAAGTTGCCTTCCGATTGAAGGTGCGCGTGCCATATATGGAGAAAGCGAAAGGGGGAAGAAGTTGTGTCAGCGTGTGTGCTTTATTCTGAAGGTCTATGTTTGGCATGTTTTTACATTATACATGTTTGCCGAAACCCATGCGGGTATCCTGCATTCCAGAGTGCTGATGCTGTCGCTCGTTCTCGGGCCAGTTTATAGATACTGGAAGTACTTCAGACATCGTAGTATATTTCATATTAGCTACGTTTTGTTCCTAGCAAATTAGTTTGGTTGGAGGCAGACAAACAAAGGCTTGCAGCGACTACCTACTGTAGCTGAAATTAGTAGTGCAGACGAGGGAAGAGCTTTCGGCAGTAGTCTGTTTGGCTACCGCGCGCTCGTAGTGCAGTGGCGTACGTACGTATATACAGTAGTACGTACTTTTCGCAAGTGACATATATTAGCGTATGCTTGCGTGTTTGTACAATAGGTTGAGGGACTGATGGCTATGATCATGGAACCGAGCCTGAATTTTGTTTTTTGTTTCGTTTATCTGCTTGAAAACCGTAGAGTCCTTGTGTTTTTTCGTGACCACGTGCTACGAATTGCTAGTGCGTAAGTCCTAGGAGCGAATTTGAGAGATCACACACAATAAAAAGTGCAACATACCGTGATTCTTCCGAGGGAAAGGGTCACTGTTCTTTTCTTGAGATGTTAACTCTTTCGACACTGCGGCAAGCAGCTGATACGGGCGGCCGCACGACGACCGTGCCATATCGAGCGATGCGAAAAAAGTACTACCCCGCTACCCAATGAAAAAACAACGATCAATGTCCAGGGTGGTGATGATCTGTCGTGGTTGAATATGACATGGTTGTTGCACGACAATGCATTAGATCCGAAACAAAATAATATGATCGAGTTTCAGTCGCGGCACGAGCCACAGACCTTATGACTCAACTGATATGGCCAGGATGCCAGCGTAGTTAGGTCTATTCAGACAGCACGCGGGTATGAATGCAGTGTACCTCCCTTCATGAACCAATAACGTAGGACCGTGTCTCAGAGGAAGCGAGGGCCTCACATTGATGTGTTTTGAAAGAAATAAAGAGCCCTTTGCTGTGCTGCACCTAAACATAGCAAGCTTTCGTGCATGGGATATTCATTCGTGTACATGAAGCATCCGTGTCTTTGAAGCTTGTGGCATATGCTCCGCTTCCGCCGTGCACAAAGGAGTCGTCACTAAATATTCCTGCAACAAACTGGTGCTGGGGGATACGGACAACAAGCGTCCCACAATAGGGACAGGATTACAATGCGGGGTGGTACAGCAAATACGCCGATGTCAACGTAGATACGATGACGACAGCTATCTAAGCCAAGAAAAAATACATCCACCTACTACTCTTACAGTGAAACCACCTACGAAGTAGGAACAACGCCCCCCTCAATGTAATACGGGAACTAACGCCTGGCGGGCACCGAAAAACCACAACACATTTCTGCAACCCTACATATATATGTATATACCAGGTATCTACGAGTCACCAGGGAGACCAGATGCAGACGACGTCCGGAAGACGCCCATCAAGGAAAATCTCTGGGCAACAGCGCCTCCAGTGCGCTCGCCATAAATGTTTCCTCGGACTTGATCGCTCTCGAATCTTAATCGCAGATACTGCTAATTCATGTTACTAATGTATGAATATCACCAGTATGTACAGTATATACCTGGTGTTACGTGTGAACCTGCCCAGATTTGCTTGCCTCGGGCTGTCCCTTCCACGTGGGGTGCTTCGAAATATATGAAGTCATGGCCAAAGGGGGAGCGCTAGGAGGACGCGGGGTGCTCGGCCCCCTCTGTTCTCCGTCAGGCATATATATATATATATATAAGTGCCCTACATACATACATACATGCATACATACATACCCTGGTATATACTATTACGGAGGACCATATTAAATAGGACAAAAAGTATTGTTAGTGAAAATAGGTAAATGTTTCAGGTTTTTCTGTGCACCGTAGGTCCTATTTACTATGTGGTACCCCGTAATACATGAACAGGAGAAAAAAATGCACGGGGGGAGATGGGACTGCGAAGATCCTTTTTCCGTGTGCTTACGCCGCCCCCTCAACACGCCAAACAAACCGCGGTCGACTTGCCGGTCGTGCTCGGCGAGTGCAAACCCTCCCCCTCCCCCCGTTTAGTTAGTTAGTTAGGCGGTCGGTCACAACTGGTGGTCGAATTAGATCATTTGTGCGAGGTGAAGAACCTTTACTCCGCACAGCAAGGGGAATGCTCGCATCACGTAGTGTTTGAGGTAAGGCGTCCAAGAGGCAGTTACATAGCACACCCTATATTGCTGTCTCTGGAAGAGGCTACACCGGAAATTAAATTAACTTATTGAAGCTGTCTTCCATACGCAAGTCCGCCTCACAAACGGTTCTTGGGAGAATGCAGGTCACCCTTCATGGGACTCGCCGGACACATCACGGCGCTTCGCGCTTGGTGCAAGCAATGTCTGCCTGGTCGGTGAACACCCGACATGCTCTGTCCCGGCATCGTAGGGATTCGAGGGTCTATGGTCACGACTACAGTCATGCATGAGATCGAGTACATTTCTCCTATCGAGTACACACACACTCACCCCGAAGCGCTGCCCCGTTTTATATGTGCAATCCAGACAAAACCCTCTCATCTCGGGAGTCTGATAGCTGCTGATACTGTAGTTAGTTGCCAACGGTCTTCGAGATCTCGCAGCTTGCTGTTTTTTATAAGTTCACTAAAAAACGGCTACCACATTGTTCAGTTTCTAGGTTTCTACTCGCCCGCTCACATCGAGAATACATTCGGCGATTGAATCCCTAACGAAAACATTTTCTTACGGTCTGTCCGCGCACATGATATGATCCAATATTTATCTGTAAACCACCCCTATCCCCTTCACGTAAACGATCACAACAACTTGCTGCGCGTGCGTTCGGAGGGTCTACCATCTCTAACTAACGACTCATGTTTGGAACCCACCATGATACCTAAACTATTCTTGGATGCTACGGTTCATTGTTTTAACGCCCGCGCGTATTGACGAAAAACCACCAAAATCGAATCGACCACTACCGTGTCTGCTTGCGCATGTTTTCGGATAAGTTTCCATTTTTTGTGTCCCGCTCATATCTGGAACCCACGCCGACTGCCAAACAAACATGAAACACGCGAGTAATGGTTCCGTTTCTAACGGCCCGTCCCGTACTTATTGGACAAAACCAGAAATCGAACACCCCGTATCATGCACGTACGTGCCTCCCCCTTGCCCTGCGCTCGCCCTCCTGCCGTCGGTGGGTATGCGGAAGAGTGGATGAGGGAAATCGTTGCGGGACTTAAAGACGACGCCGACTGCTCGGCGACCTGTTTTCTCGTACTCGTTCAGGGGGTTCGCTTGCTACCCACACACCAGGGTATCCTATTTCTTAGAGCTAGGTACTGGTAGCTGTAGCCAGGAGGAGGGTAGGTCAGCAGCCAGGAACCTGGGCCCGACGGAGATCATGGTCACGGCGAAGGAACCTGGACCCGACGGAGATCATGGTCACGGCGAAGAACATTTCTGTATATGTATCGCTGCTCTGATGGCTGTACGCTCCCCCTTGATCGACGGTTGTCTTCTTGCATTCTTGAGGCGCGGTGGTTCCTTTCTGGTTACTTATTTCGTGGAATCATCCCCTCGCTCTCTATCTACAAAAAATGTCCCCAACAAACATCCCAATGGTACTACTGTTGCCAGTCGTCCCGCCGGGCCAACTATTTGTCGACATGTTACCTTCCAAGCACAAGCGTGTCTCTGAGGCAACCTTTCTATTAGCATACCTAATCTGTACTTGTATATCGCCTGCAGAGCTGCCCCGGGAATGTGTAGACCTTGAAATTCCGCAGCATAAACCTGTATAACTCCATGCTGCGGTGGTTCCTTTCTTGTTACTTATTTCGTGGAACCATCCCCTCGCTCTATGTTTACAGAAAAATGTCCCCAACAAACATCCCGATGGTACTGCTGTTGCAAGCCGTCCCGTCGGACCAATCTTTAAGGCCACGGTGGCACGCTCAGGTCCGCTCAGGTCCTTTCATCCCCTACTTGTGAAAATCGACATCATTTCAATAGGGCTACAGTTACAAAACGAGACTGTCAGGTTTCGGACCAATAGAAGGCTGAGGGTTACTTGAGGCAAAGCACAAATCACTCTGGAAACTATGCGAATCGCTATCTGGCTTATCGGCGTGGTCAGCGGTGCTCGGGCATGCGGACCTATGGCGGCCCCACAAGGTAAGAGGGTTACCAGGGTCGTGAGGCATGTTGCCTACCAAAATTTGGTGGTATCCGGTGCACTTTGTGTCGAGAGCTGGTGTGGGCGTGTTCTAGTCACCGACAACCCTGGTTAGGCCGCCTCTTGAGCCCGTGGCTCAGGCGTCCTACCCCTGTGCTCGTCTCACAGACCGCGTAAACCACCAGAAGAAGGCTTCACCTCACCGCCGTGTTGTTTGAAGGTGATTCCTCCCCCGCAGCGTCGCAAACGAGCATGTATAAGTCGACTTTGGGCCCAAAAGGTCTGATTTTGGTCCGAAATCTGGACCGGAGGGGTGGCCAGGGTTATCGAGGCGTACTTGTACAAGTATTCACGCTGCACCCACAACACAAACACACACCACCAACCACGGCAACCACTGTCGCTGCCCTGATGTGTGGTCTATCACCTGCGGTGGAATTGGCGCACGAGGTGCCGTACAGCAGTAGAAATTCATGTTTTGGTTATGCAGGTCTGGTAAGGTAACTGTAGTGCGTTAGTGGATCCCCTGGCTAAGTGGACCACATTGTCAAAAATGAGTGGTGGATCACCGAGTTAGTGGATCACTATTTCAAAAATAGCACTACAAGTTGTGTTTAGGACCCACCCACGCGAAGACAGGGCCAGATGTACCCGTTTTGAGGCCCGCCGTTCTCTTTGGCTTTGGCATACTCGGCCAAATGTCTCGTAGACCAAGGTAGCTGACATCCAGAGGAATCTGTAGACCTAAGTTCCTGCGATGTACCCCAACGCGGCGGGCCTGGTTGGACCAATACCGTAAACATAGCATGCCAGAAAAACGTTATATATCGTTAAAAAAAATGTTGTTTTCGTACCAGTTTAAGTATGTGCAGGCTCCCCTACCGGTAAGGAAAGCTTGCTGGATTCACCCGTATTGGGGGCAGCCATTCTTCTGTGGCTTTTCCCGTTGGACAGAACGCCTACTCCATAGAACATGGTAATTTACACGTAGATGATTCTGTAGGCCTCTCTTGAGTCTTGCAGCCCAAGGTGGCGGAGCGGTTTGATCCGATGACGTACCTAGAATGCTCGAAAAAATGTCGTAAAATCCTTCAAAAAATGATGTTTTTGTACCATTTTTAGTATGCGCAGGCTAGCCTACCGGTAAGAAAGCTTGTCGGAACCACCCGTAACGGGGGCAACCATTCAATGTCTGTTCGTCTTGGCTTGATCGCCTACTCCATAAAATAGGGCTGAATTCCGGACGGATCCATGAACCCGATGCCCATGTTATTGCCTTATCCTGCAATGAAGAAAAATACAGTACCACATACCATTCAAACGGTGCTGTGGTACCGTTATTCGCATGTGCAAGCTTGCCCAACTGTTGCAAAACAAAAGAACGTCAGGTCCACCCGTTTTTGCGCTGCTGTTCATCGTGATCTCGGTACAGTGCTCACAAGGTCAGGGATGGGATATAGATAATGTGAAGACCGTCCTATCAATAGCCCTCAAGAATATTTGCATTGTGATGTTGTCAAGAAAAACACCAAAACCGTGAGTGTGACATACTGCAAGCACCGGCGTAGCGTTCAATAACAAAACCGCCTTTTCTTGTGATGTGGGGATCATACGCAGGCGCGCACACAGCGCCTGTTCCGGTGAATGCTTCGGCGATGGATCTTCCTGCGATGTTGTGCGCTCAGCCACGACCGAGTCACTGGCGCAAGCAGGAAGAAGTTGAACGTGACCTGGGGCTCGAGGAGCAGGCCGTCAGCAAGTATTTTAGGAATTTGTGCGGAGGCACGCATGGCAGGAAGAATTACGACGAGGCCGTTTCGGTCCCGCGGCATCAATAATAAAAAAGCATTCTTATTTCTCGTCCTGGGGGGGGGGTGCATGGTGTACTACTAACACATGAACGCTTTGCTTTGCTCGCACCGCAAACATGTTGTAAACAATTTAACTCTTCGACTTGATTAGTTTTCGTGTTTCGCGGATGCCATTGCCAATAACTAAGCGTATCCCTATTTATTTGGCTACGGAAACAAGAAGGAACGCGTTTGTCGCTAAGCCCAAACACCAAAACCTTGTCAGACAACCGGAAAATTACAGCAAGTTTTAGCCCTGGCGTCCAAACTAGACCCTGCTCGCTCACCCGCCTAACTACCACCCACGAAAAAAAATCCATCGATTTCAAAGGACAAAACAACTTCAGATATAGCGCATGCGTTCATACCACCAAAGCGCCAGCACATCCGTTTTACGAGCAAACTCCATCTTACAACAAACATCTCCATTGCGCCCATCAGTAACTGAACATAGGCACACACTGATTATCCCTAACCCAAGACACAATGTGCTCAGACACAATGTACTGCGGCGAATCTGGAATTATTACTCGCAACGAAGTACAACACGTTTTCGTCTGCGCTGCATCTCTGCCTGTGGTGCTCGAAAACGCCAGTGGGGGGGGGGTGACGAGGATACCCTCCACCCTACCCCCCCGAAAAAAACAAATCAAAACGCCTATTTAGATTCTTCATCACTTCTGCCTAAAAAACGCCAGCACGACCTCCTGGGGAACAACCTCCGTCATGCCGGGTGGGGATGTTTGGGGCGGGGGCGGGGGGGGGGAATACCCTCCATGCCGTCCCCACTAAACATCCCCATCACGCGCTTCAAGCACCGGCCACGCTTGCATTGATTGCCGGCACCCCTGCACCCAATCCCACCAGCCGCGTTGTACTTCAAACAACTTCTCACGGTGCGTGCGAGGATGTAGGGCACAGCGTCATCACCTCCGCGCTTTTTCTGGTGCTCGAAATTGGCCTGCACACGGGCCGGACGGCGGGGGGGGGGGTGGGGAGGGGGGTGGGGGAGGGGGGTGCACTCATTATCATGCATGGCCGTAGTCGTATGACGGGGGGGGGACTCAATATCATGCATGACCGTAGTCGTATGACCATATACCCTCGCATCCCTACAATGCTGGTACGGAGCGCGTCGGGTTTCCATCAACCAGGCAGACAGTGCTTGCACCAAGCGCCAAGCGCCGTGAGGTGTTGGGCAAGTCGCATGAAGGGTGAGCTGCATCCTACTAACAACCGCTTGAGAGGCGGATTTTCTTGCATATTGGTCACAGCATCAATGCATTTATGGAATTTCTGGTGTGGCCACCTCCATAGACTATAGCAAATAGGACCTGCGGTACGCCCAAAAAACTGTATATTTTCATCTTTGTACTGACAATATTTGGTTCTATTTACTATGGTCCCCCGTACTGACTCGACACTGCGGCGCACTATGCTCCCCTCTTGTAGTGTCATGCGTGTACTACTGCTGTACAATACGACAGATCATCGATTCCTACTTCCTGATCGACATACATAAGAACTGATCTGTTACGAATCTTGTATGGTATAGATGACGTCCGCGGCAGCTCGCTACAAGGGAGGCACGAGGCGTGCAATCTGAATGAACTATTATACGGGGGGCCATAGTACTGGGCAAATTTTATACGTCACGGGACAGCTTACGCGGACTTTAATTGCGCGCCGCGCAATGTATGCAAAACCCCTGTTTTGGCAGATACTGGAGCGATGTATAGTCATTCCCAGTGACTAGAGGCAACCTTTTTGAGAATCCCGGCAGACATCGATCGACAAAACCAACGACACCGTCATGAAATCTGAACGGAATGCGCTGGTTAAGGTCTCCGACCCAGCCTAGTGTCACAGTGCTCACACCTCGGTCGGTGATATGTGGCGTGGGCTGACCAGGCGTCTGATAAAAAAACATTTCGGCACTGTGGTCTGTCGAAGACAGACGACAAAAAATCTCTACCCCTCACCGATGGCAAAAAATAGACAATTTCTCAGGTTTGACATCGATCGACAAACCCAACGATTACGTCACGAACTCTGAATGAAGTGCGCTGGTTAGAGGCTCCGACCCACACTAGTATCACAGTTCTCACACCTCGGTCGGTGATATGTGGCGTGGGTGGGCCAGGCGTCTACTAAAGACATATTTGGCAGCTGGTATGTAGAAAATAGACGACAAAAACTCTCGATTCCTCTCCGTTGGCACGAAACAGAACTTTTTGAAAGCTCTGACGAAGAGCATAGGACGCCGCGGCCAACCTCTCGCCCCCTGGACGACGGATTCCAATTATACCTCCCAGGCCATAATTTGCACTCATTGGCCTTGCCCGGTACCAAGTTCGTTGACCATGGGTGGAGTATATGTCGAGATCGAAGGTCAATCGTCGCGTGACTGCGGGTGTGCGAGCTGCGAGCTGTGTCTTTCTTCTTCTAGTTTGTGTGCGGCGTGATTTCACGTGGTTCCCGTGGTTCCCGTTAATACAGCGATTTTATTGGAAGATGGCTCCCGTCGTTCGCGTTATTTCAGCCATTTGATTGGAAGATAGCTGGCGTCAACTGCCCCGTGTTATTTTAGACTTGCCAAACAGGGGCAGGACCAACGGTACACACAACAATTTATGTATTTACCTGTTTTGAATTTAAAAAATTGGTCCTATTTTTTATGGCCCCTCGTAATAACACGACTACTGCTGATACTAGTAAAATCTGCGCCAACTAAGAAAAATGTATACACAGATCCCGCACAGCAACTTACAACGGAAGGTTAGGTCAGTCAAATATATGCCGCAGACCATGAACTACTGCTGTTGCACACCGTGCAAGGTGTTTGTACAAGCACGGTTTTCAACACGGCGGTGTCTTGTGTTTCGGGCCATTTGCGTACGTACGTACGTACACGTCTCTGCTCCTGGTATAATAGACCACTACACAAAAAAAAAGCCTGGGGGAAAAGGCGCGTAATAAAATAAGGTCGATCGATATACATTTCCCCAGTCATATTTATTTTTCTCTGCTGCAAGGCAAGTAATCTATTATTTACGGGCGACCGTAGTAAATAGCACCTGTGGTGCAGACAAAAACCTAGATATTAATCTATTTTTTCTGACAATATTTCGTCCTGTTTACTATGGACCCCCGTAATAGAACCAATACCACACAAGACAGTGAGCAAATACCAGTGGTGTGACCATTGTTCCGTCCCACCCCACGGCGGAACCTACGTACGACGAGGCATCGACCACGCACCTCAATGTCTAGCTACCCCAGAGATGATGTCCACCTGCTGGCGGCCGCAAGTGCCGGCAGTCGGCCGGGAATCCTTCCTCTGCTTCTGCAGCGGCGTCTCACAAAGGCAGCCGCCAGCTTGTTCCTTGGCACTTGTTTGTGTTCCTCCGCCATCTCCTCCTCCAGAGTGTTGGGGCCGGTATCCCAATCATCGGCACTCTCCTTGCTGGATGTGAACACGCTGACTATGGCTCCGAGTACCATGTACGCTTCCCTCGACCTTGCCATCCTCGTATCTGCTGCTCCAGGAGAGGCAACTTCACCCGAAAGAGAAGACGGAAGACCATCCTCGACCTTGCTGCGCTTAGACGGTGGCTGCTGTCCATCGGCCATGGTCACGAAATCTGAGGATAGAGTGGCTATTTGCTTGGTGGATTCAAAGCGCTGTGCGAGTACGAGTATCTCTCTTGCCACCGTGTGTTGTTTCTATGGGTATGATGGGGACGGCGTGCATCGTGTTCGCTCTCGTACTGCTGTACTGCTGTACGAACCAGGTATATCGTGCATAATCGCCCACTCTATTTCCTAGTCGATTTTATTTTTTTACGTGATTTCTAGCGGGAGTACTTTTGCGATACGTATTATTTTTTTTGGGCGAATAGACCGGTCGGAATAATCACGCCGTTCCTTTAAAAACCCGGGGTCGTCCTTTTACCGGCCAGATCGGATTCCTGAGCGTGCCACCGTGGCCTTAAGCTGGACTATATTTCCACTTGTTACCTTCAAGGCACAAGCGTGTCTCTGAGACAACCTTCCTCTTTGCATACCTAATTGTATTTCGCCTGCAGAGCTGCCCCGGGAATGTGTAGATCTTGAAATTCCGCAACATAAACCTGGCTAGCCCCATGCCCCGTATGAGCACACACACACAAGAAAACTTTCACGCGGGCGAACGAGGTCGACTTTGATAGATAATTTACTCGTCAGGCATGACGGGAACTCAATTGCATGTTTGCCTAGTGACGCGGCCCATGCTGCTAGAAAAGCCCCTCGGCATTGCACCCCTTGCTTTCGCTAACATTGGAAGGCGACACAATGGGCTAGCATGCCCGCTGGTTGGCGTTGCGTCCCGCCGATAAGGTTACTTCCAACCAATAACAACAACTAATTGCAGAAAACCGTTATCAAAAAACAAAAAAGCAGCCCTGATGACAGTGACGGCCTGTAGGCTGGACGTATACAAATATTCTACTATGGCCGTCACTTCAGTACAATCCCCGCTCGACATCTACCTCATACTGTAGAATAGTCTAACCGGGGATTATATTTCCGTCCAGAGCGGCATTTTGTTTTTTTTTTATTTTTAGTACGGCCGTAGCCCATGGGCGGTGGCGGTGGCTGATTCCCGCTGCTGTTGCTTCAATGGTGTTGGGCCCGCGTGGGCGGGGACGCCGTCGATGGAAGTGGTTGTCTCGGTGGCATGTGGGTCTGCCTGCGTCGTTCGGTAGTCGCGGTGGTTGCAGCTTCAGGATATTATTAACCTACCCGCCGCTCAGGCACGAGTATCGAAACGCTCCGTCGGGGTCTCCCACGTCGCGTCTTATGTGCAAGGGACAATAATTTCGTACACGACAAGAATGCTTGTGGCTTCAAGGGGATGGCCGTACTCTCTGCCGTTGGGGTGAGCAATAGAAGATCACAAGGTTGCCTTTCAATGTTTAACGCACTTCTTGTCCAACCGGGAACCCCACCATGCCCGGGCTTGAGCAAATAGGAAGGAGGGTTGAGCCCCAGAATAGTGTGGTGCGGCTACCTCCTGATCAGGTTCCCTGTTAATGCTGAGCAGTTCATCGTACAACGCCCATGCCGTGATCCAGTGGTAGCCATTCCCTAGGAGTTGGACGTCGGGGGACAGCCGTGGAGCCGAAACAGGCGACCTAGGCGGAGTTCTGAACCACTCCTGATCCCCATTCGCCACACCGTGAGCTTTCGGAGTATCCCGCTATGTGGACTCCAGGTAGTTTCCGTGCCCCTCGCGCAGGTCCTTGGGGGTTCCACCGGAAACTTAACCGCCGTAGTTGAGGAGCGTTGCGTGTTCTACGATGCATGTCGCATCACACGGATGTGCCATGGCTAGGTACCGCCTGGGTGTCTAGCACCTGGCATTGTTTCGCCTTCTCATCAGGTAGTTTCCGTGCCCCTCGCGCAGGCCCTTGGGGGTTCCACCGGAAACCTAACCGCCGTCGTTGAGTAGTGTTGCGTGCTCTACGATACATGTCGCGTCACACGGATACGCCACGGCTAGGTACCGCCTGGGTGTCTAGCACCTGGCTTTGTTTCGCCTTCTCATTTGAAGAATTCTATTCACCACCTCAACCATCAACCGAGTTCGACAAAAACCTGTGAGCTACTGTAAGCATGATACACAATCCCACGAGCTGCGTATGTAGCAAGCCATACTACTGCATATTGTGATGTACTCATCGGCGCTCAATAATTAGGGTAGCTCCCGGTCAATCGTACATGGTTTGGCACGAAAGTGCCGACCCCCCCCCCGACCGCACTGCCCCGTCCCGGCATTGCCGGGATGGGGGGGGCATTGGTCATACGACTACGGCCATGCATGATATCGAGTGCATCCCCCCCCCCCCCCGATCACACTGTAACGCACGTTAGTGATATATCTCTAGGATAAAGTGCAGGCGGAGGACTGACAGGGGATACTTCCCTGCAAACCCAACCACAACGACACATCCTTGGCATGCATTACTACATTAGTGGGCCGCGGTTTCGGCAGATTGACGAACGCCCTCCGCAGGAAGCGCTCTGAGCGGATAAAAAGTCAAACAGGTCGCAAAATTTCGCTTGCACAGCCAAACAAGGAGCACCCCGAACTCACTACAGTCAAGTATACAAGTCCTCCTCACCTAAGATTGGGGTTAGGCCAGACGCGTGGTACGAAAGAGGTATAATAGTGACAGATTCTTCTAAGCCTCTTCGCCTAAGGATCTCCACACCGCAACCTACAACTAGCTTTGATGAAAAATGTATAGACTTAACTCGATGACCCACACCATGGCCTACTGTAAGTACATAACGAAAAATATTGAGCAACACAAATTGGATATCAAGTACAGTAAATCCTGAGCTGGGGAGTCCTGTGAGTCAGAAAATATGTTACTACCCTCATCGTACCAGGCGTTGTCAGCATCAGCCCTACCAAGTTTCTTCACCGTAGTCTACAATAAATCCCGGGTACAACGGATGCATGTGGCGCCGTGGTGGGCGCTATGATCGTAATCCAACGACATTACAAATGTAAGTCGGGTGTGCAGATGGGGGAAGGGGTGTATCAATCATATCGTGGTCGGGGATCCACCGGACGAACTGCCGGTTTATTCCTTGCGGTCGTGGCGTGGACAGGGAAGTCCGATTTTGCTGCTGCCAAACGTGGCCACCTCATCCCCTGTCCGATTGTCACGTCTTAATCTCATCGTGTTAGTAGCACTCCTTCCCGTGATTGCCGTCGTTTCTTTAGCTACCCACCAGCAACGGCGTGGTAGAAGGCGTCCCCGTCCCCCCGACACGGGGCAGACCTCTCCCCGCTCGGCGCACACATTTGCCTCGAGTATGGCACTGGCGACAGACACCAATCAATGCCGGCATGCTCTCGGTCACATCAACCACGGGTTCCGCTACTGCATTCGGCTCGCCCCCGCGGCCTCCGCCGTTTTAACAAACGTCATAGCTCTCATATACGAAGAATGAATACGCTCCAGACAGACCTTCGTAGACAATGAACTAGGCACGACAACGCACAGAACACGAAGAAGGTAGCTTCGAGATGCACACCACCTAGTGTTAGCTGAGCCCGGAACGGGGTAGACGAACGCACGAGAGACGGGGGAGTCAGTACATGGCTCAACGCTCCACTGTTATTGTTGTTGTCTTCACATTAAATCGTCTTTTCTACCTAGCTTCATCAGTACACCCAGTGTCCGTCCTGATTCCTCATCCTAGAGAGATACTGATTCCGTGGTCACAGACTGTGAGACAGAGGAAGACCAAAATGAAAAATAAAAAAATAATCGCAATTTCAAGTGTCAAGCAAGTGAAGTGCCAGCGTACCGGGTACGAGAACACAACAGCACAAGCAAGACAAAAAAAAAAGAACAAAAAGACCATAAAAACAAAAAAGCAAGAATTGAAATGAAACAGAATACAAACGACGCAAGGACTCCAGAAAGGCTGCCGGACGGAACGCATACGTACTCAGGAAGGACAGATATCTGCTGCGCGGACGAAGCAACACGAAAGAGAGGGGGCTACAGGCAAAAAATCTATAAGAGCTAGTCAAACCGATACCTAGCCACCCGAGATATCATTTCGTTTCTGCATTCGTCGACGGTTGTATCGGTACGGTTGCCCTTCCCCCCTCTCCCCATCCCGTTGTCGCCGTTCTTGGCGTCCTCAGCTGCGTGGCGCAGCCGGCTCCTCTGTGCCTCGTCCCTGTGCCACCTCGCCATGAAACAGTCCGCCGCTTTGACGACCCCCCGGTGCCACTTCCCGCACTTCTTAGCCGCCCTCGGCCAGTACATCGTTTCTACTCCGAACAGCAGAGGAGAGCTTTCTGTGGACCCCTCGGTGGCTCTTGGAAAATCCTGAGGTCGTCTGCTAGACATTGGGCCGAGTTCTTTTCCGGTTAGCCTGGTCCTGGGTTCTTCCCACCAGCCATCGTCCCAAACATCACCCGGCGGATCAACCGCTGATTGATCGCCCGCTGTATGGCCCCCGCAAAGAGCAGGCGTATTTTGCGGATGGTCGTCTCAACGCTCTCGCACTGTGCCCTTTTGAGGGCCTTGGCGTACGACATTAGGTGGTCAGTGCGTTGCCAGCGCTGGAAGCCAATGATCCGTAGGAGGAGTTTGTGGAGTGCTGTTCGGAGCTCAGCGAAGTGCTCCTGACCAAGAGTCCACGTCACGCACCCGTACAGCAGGGTCTCCATCACCTCGGCCTTTAGCATGCGCACTTTTAGAGTGAAAGGGGCATCCTCCATATCATACAGTTCCCGTTTGAACCGACTGTAGCATGCCCATGCGAGTCAGATCCGTCGTGTGATCTCTGGCATAATGTCAGCGAGTGCGACGACAAGACCGCCCAGATACAAAAACTGCATCGTCTGTCTATATCTCTATCCCGCTGCTTCCATGACGAGTGGCGAGGTCTGCGGTGCCTGATTCGGTGTCCGCAGCAGCATCGTCTCCGTTTTTTTTTTCGGATACGGTGAGGCCTGCTGCTTCGAAAACGGTCACAGTGACGGTCATCATATTCACAAGGTCTTCCGCCGACTTTGGCACAATGCCTGCATCGTCCGCGTTCAGCATACCCCATACTGCCCTCCGTACGCAAGTTAGTGGGTCAACCTTCACCCCGTCCTCGCCGAGGTCCTCCTCGAGGTAAACCAAGTCCCTCAAAAAATATCAGCAAAAACTGCTCTTTGGTATAGTCGAAAACCATGAACCTCCTCGTGGTACTTACTCGTACGACCCCGCGAAACTAGTCGTATGTGACAACACGACACACTCTTTGTAACTGAAACTCCGTTCTGTATGTAACCATAACTTCGATAGTCAGTTCGGTGCGACAAGCTATAACGAACGTCTACAATGGTGTGGTATCAACTAGCAGGCCTCTCACGACGTAAACAGCAGGCAGGCTCTATCTGATAGAATCTAGCGGAGTTGATCAAACCTCCCTCCCACCATCGTCTTCGTGCAAGTCCGCATGTCGTTCTTATGACCAAAGATACCTATTGGACAAGCTCCCCTCCCCCACCAACTCGCGCAGGAAAGGATTCCTTCCGCGATATGCTTACTGTTTGACGAGTTCAGGTGGTCCTTGGCCAGGTGTATCGCCTCTTTGCTGTCTTCAACCGTCCAATACTCGACGACATTAGCCTAGGCATCAGGAAACCCAACGCTCCCCTCGCGTAACGGGTTTTCTCTACCCCGTCGGCCACTGCTACGTGGTCCGCCTCGATGGTGGAGAAGATATCGGAGTCATCCTCCGCAACAGATAGCTACATCACAGACCGAACGCCTAAAGGCGGCCCTGAGGGGGTAGTCCGCGTCTAAGTGCGTCTCCCAGTCGTATTCCAAACCCGCGACCTCTAGTCGACAGCTCTTCCTCAATGTCAGACCCAAGTGAGCTGTAGCGCTGAAGAACTCGATGGCGTTTCTAGCTGCCTTGAGATGCACCTCCGCATGCAAGCCCTCTACAGTAATGTACTGTCCTTCCTGAATGGCAGACCCAAGTGAGCTTAGGTGCACGAAAAAAATCCTAGTCGGCTGAATTGTACCTCCTGAGGGTCGTGTGAGGATCGCACGACTGCCGGTACTGCGTTGGCGATGCTCAGCCTCGTCTAATTCATCATCTACATCATAATCCCTATCATTTCGCATTTGTTTGCACCCATCACAGTTCCTCATCATTCACGTGCTTGAGGTCCCAACGACGATAAATCTAGGAGGGGGTTGGTTTTGGACAGCATTCCGAACGAATTGAGTCTTGGAAATTCTCAAAGGTCCCTTATCTCGACCCCACTCGTACTCGCCACATATCCACCGTCGGAAATCGTAGATTCAGACCTGGCACTAGTACCGAATTGAGTATACATACCATTGGCACCTGCGGTCTTGAAGGCACCCATGTGGACCATCAGTATCGCTTTAACCTCCTCGTGCTTAAACATGAGCCCAAAACACCCGGAGATCCGCCAAGCACTGCCCAAACCCATGCGCACTCCACGAAGGTACGCGACAGCACTATCGTTCATGACACGAGCGACGACTCTAACTCAGCTCAGAAGAAACTTGTCAGTCGGGCTACCGTATCTTGTCGGACAACCGAATTCATCCAGGGGCACTCTCAAGCTCTCAAATTGCTTATTTCGGGTCAGGCATCAACCACTCAAGTGACACTGTGGGGATGGTCTCGCGGGCGAATAAGGTGGTGAAGACGATGGTTGTGACTTGCGAGGCGACGCTTAGTGCAGGAGCGCTGTCACCACCGCTGCCGGAGACCCCCCAACATGGGGGAGACGACAAGCCCATAAAAAACACCTGTGCCGGCATGACCATCCGTCCCTGCCGACTCGGGCGCCTCCTGCAGCTCCGCAGTTTCTCATTGCTCTGGTGTCTTCAGCAGCGGTGATGATGGCGCTGCAAGGATACGCCTCGCCCACTGGGCCTCGGCCCTTGTCTCCACCACCTTGTTCGCCCGCCTGGGCATCACGCATAGTCACTCGGCTGCTCGGTGCAGGGCCCGAGATAAAACAGGTGTATGACGGGAACTTCCGACGACAATATCCGGAGCGAAGATACGGGTGCCGCAAAGCATTGGCGGTGGCTATTTGCCACTTTTCAAGCAGCGATTTGTTCGCGGGGTTTGGTGTGCTTCAGGGCATCGCAAGCGCAGTGCGCCGCTTCCGCTCACAGCTTTAGTAGGCGGAAGTTGATTGTAAGGAATAACGATTGACGTTTAGTGCATGCGGCGAGTCTCGCTTTAGGAAGGTGCCAAGCGCTCTCTCTGTAACACCGTTCTACTTTGGGCTGTGGGCACTAGTGAATTTCAGCTTGATGCAAACTACCGTACTTGCACACCTCTCCAAACTCCCCCGCTAAATACCTCACCCCCGCTGTCAGACCTTACAGATAATTTCAACCTTCGAGGGTATTCCATTTGCGTACGCGTCGGACAGCAGTGCCTGCATTCGATGTATGGTTCATAAAAAGCACCCGCGCGCAGCGGAAGAAGTAAGGGCCACTCGACTCAACAAAAAAATACCCTCAACTTAGTAGTCGGGAGTGTTTTGATGTTGTTAAGCCTTGGCTTGGTGCAGCTTTTTGGCATAGAGCAACCAAGACAGGGTCATAGCTCTTCTATCGGTTCTATAAACTTTCACGATACTATGTCGCTCGGATGGCCATACAAGCCGTAGAAAACGTAAAGACCCACAGCAGCCTTAGTAGAAGCGATAGAATCGGGAGCACGCGTGGGAAGCACCAAGATAGAATCGCAACAGATTGCACACTGCTCGGAAGATATTCGTGGGCCTAAAGAGGGAACCGTTTAGTTAAATAGTCACCGTTTGGCTCTATCCTGTAAGCGAACCCGGAATAGCTACTTTAGATCAATGCCCTTCAAACCTCACCCTCCCTTTGGAAATAGAAATACACCACTAATCCTCCTCAGTCTGTACTTGTATTGTTGGCTTGGTGTGTGCAGTCGTCAGTGAAAACAACTTAACGCGTTATGTCTGGAGCTTGAGCCACATCAAGCAACTGTCCATATTTCTTCGGGTTGCAACAGTCAACAGTCAGCGTACCCTACTCCACCACAAATACCGATCAAGTGGTCATCACTGATCCAAAACTTGCCCTCGCATAGTTAAACGCCACTCAAATGGTCAGCTGATTGGAGCATAAGAAGTGATACGCCACTATCCTCTATCCACTACTCATCCATGAAATCATCACATTGACGTTCAGGTCTGGCCATGATGTGCTCAAGTCGTGTGATGAAGAAACTAATAGAACGTCTAACAGGGCAGGCTCGCTTTCGGGTTAGGTGCTGCAGTATTCGGTTCACAGTGTTTCGCTGACGATGACAGCGAATATTGTACCCACTTCAGGAGGCCGTGGACAAGAAGTTCGACAGCATGGGCAGTGTGAGTCGGTGATAAACAAATCAACAAGGTGGCTACAATAGACGATAAGCTGGGGGGGGGGGGGGTTCCGAGTATCGGTCCTCAAGCGTATCTCCGACGAGACGAGCACGTCCTACTGCAGCCCAAAAATGGACACTACCAGTAATGTTATATTACATTTGGTATGAAGCCACGCGGAGGGCTTACCATCAACAAAAACAAATCTTAAACCGCAGGAGGAGTGGAACAATTCAAGGGCTAAGATGTTAGTCTGGTACCGACTATCTACTGTGAGTGTAAAGATCGCCAGGACACACAAGATGTACATGCTATACTAGTGATATATACACTTACAGTAGGTATTTTACACCTTACTGTACAGGCCAACACCTTACTCCTTAAACTTTCCAACTCCGGCCGTTTAACATTTTGTTTACGTATACGTCCTCCCAACTATTTTCTAATACAAATAATTAACGCGCCCTCGTGCATAATATTCACATTGTGTGTCCACCCTCTGGTTACAATAATACAACGTACTCGTCAGTGGTATGCTTGACGACCAACGCTCGGGCAGCTCCCAGCTTTTACTCTTCCAAGAAGGTGTCTACCGTGTCCTTCACCCCATGCTGAATTATTATCGCCACCTCGCCTACCATGTGGTCAAGGTTCAGATCGACAGCTTCTTGAATTGGGTGTTCGCTGCCACAGCGCAAATACTGAACTTCGACTATCGCAACGCCTGAGCCTAAATGGGCCTCCCTGTTATTCATCACTCGTCTAATCCTCCGGGATCGGGTTGGGACGTGCTGGTGTTGGTGCCGAAGGTGGTAGTATTTTTAGTGTTCGTAGTGTTTGTCAAGATCTTGCTCAAGATAGGGGGGTGCCGATCCGCGGTTGTTGTGGAGCAAAAAATCCAAACAGCACTCCGCGCAACCTCAACGGAATAGCGCGAGTGACTTATCGCAATATGTCGGATGTTGAATTGTGGCGAGGTGCTGAGGTGCTTGGCTCCGCGGTCGACGAGCATTTCCTGAGTCGATGCATGGTGGACATTGAGTCTCTTTCTCTAGCCCAAATCCTGTAGACAGAAGAAGTGCGACAAGTTGAGCTCCCAGGTAGGTGAAGTGCCCCAGCGCTGGCGCAGCTGATTGGCACTTCATCAAGCGCTGGCGCAGCTGATTGGCACTTCATCAAATGATGTGAAACTCTGCCACACCATGAAATTTGAGAGATTCACACCTACGTTGCTCAGTGCCTGAATACCATCAGTCCTGACTTAACGACGCAGTCAGTATCCGCGTTTGTACTCAGGAGCTTATGGACGTTCTACCAAGCGGGGTGTCCATCGCGCTGCAATAATGTACCCCATGTCCGACCTCTTGCTGCCCGGGTTTGGTGCGAACAGGGTGTCAGTGTCTCCGTGCATGGCGAGCTGCTCCTTCTTCTATATGATGGCCAGGTGTGGCAAGCTTTCCAGACAGCGTGTTTGGCAGCGGCCACATCAATCACGGATGGCTTGCTCCACACTTCTTGGAAACAGGAAAATCGCATAAAATATGTCGAAGCGAGTATCCTGTGCAACGTAACTTATCGGCCCTACGAGCCCCTGGAACTTTTTTACGCCCTCAATTCCGAATGTCGTCTCCTCTGACTGTTGCACGGGTAATTCAGGTCCGTACCCTGTGTGTGCGACGATTGTCAGTTCAGCATCCCAAACATCTCCAGGATGTTCAGGATGTGTCAGTTTGGTGTCCGAGTATGGGTTGAGGTTCCTTCTCCGTAACTATTAGTGGCAGTCATCCCAAGAGGATAGCCCCCCGCCCATGGTCAGTCATAGCGAAGCGGTCCATGAACGCGCGACTATTCCAGGTTTTCTCCCGCTGATCAGGTTGTCATCGACGTAAAAATACAGAAGTTGCAGTCGCTCGCATGTATGTAGGCGAAGTGATTCGACGACGTCACCCTGAAGCCCGCCCCCAGTAGTGTTGTGATGTTGGTGGCATACCAAGAGCAGGCGACTACAGCAGGTTATCCAAACTGCGGTTGGGCTTCATGACTTGATCGCCGGTCTTGGTGTATTTCGTATCGTGTCCAGAAGCGGGCAAACGGCTTCCACCAACTGCAGTCTCGACACGGACATGCTGGGGAGCCCTAGGTCGTGCTTCGCCGCAGTCTTATCGGTGATGACGCCGACAAAGATGTCAATGGCAGTAGCGTCAAGTGATATCTACCTACTGGCTTCTAGGGACTTCGTTGCCTCGTCGAGTACTTCTAAATGCATCAGTTTTACATCAGTTTAAGCATTTCCGATGTTCAGCTCAAAGCCAATTCGTCGTCCGCGGTGCTCTGTAGCGCTGCTGAGTAACAGCATACCACCATACCACCATAGTGAGTGTTGTTGTCGTTGGCCAGGGCAGTTCATGTACCAGACAAGGCCATCCACAAAAAGCCGTCGTCGATATCCTGGTTGAAATCGGCTCTTCGCTCCCATTAGGCGTGAGAGTGGTCGAGCTGAGAACAACCGCAACGTGAAAGGCTCCTTCAGGTGCCCCTTGAGGTGGGCGTGGGACTCCCTGCTGGTATCTTAGTGGTCAGTATCCTTAGGGGTTGTGGGATTAAGGGCACATCACGATTTCTTCTTGGAGACGCCTCCCGACAAAACCTCGCTTCATGTGGAGGTAGGTTTTCTGTTGTTTTTCCTGGCGAGTCAGGGTCAACTCCTCAGGTAGTGTCCTGGCTGGTTGAAGTTGAAGGGAAACAAATTGGTTGAGGTTGGGGATGGTGTCGTGCGTGACATGCACTTCGCAATACCAGGTACAGCACATAGCCTCGTCGCCATTGTTCTCACCCTGAACACCTCCGCCAGACGTCGGTTCTAGGGCAACGGGGGTGCGAGCCTTGCATTGATTACGATGTTCGCGGACCTAAAAAAACTACGTTGTGATTTCCTTTATGTTTGTTTCGCAAGCTGGGCGAGAGGTGGGTCGTGTGGGTTTTGAAGAATTGCTGCAACCTCCCTGTCGTTTTATCTAGCTGCAACACTTGCTCTACCGCTGTCGATTGGTTTACCGCGCCTTCTGCTGTTTCCTCGACTACTTGCGCGACCAACCCGCGCGACTCCGTCCGAAAATACAGCGTAGCTCACGATATTGCCCTCGGACAGGGCAGCAGGGCAGGGCTCGAGTGCCTGATACTGTTTCTAGTGTCTGCTTGACTAGCACCCTCGCGGTGCAAAACAGCTCGCTCTCCTGTTTCGTAGTCAGAGATCAACATCGTGATGATCTCACGGTTTACGTCTGTCTCCGAGTTCATCACACCCAGGGAAGCAAGTACACCAGCAATCCTGTGTTCGATACTAAGGAACGTTGTAGACGAGGGGTTCTTTTTTTTTTCTCATTTTGGTAGTATTGAGCACCATCGCCGTCTTTATCTATTCTGGAATGGTCTTGGGAGGAATAGACCTCAAGGCATTCTCCATCCAGTGCATGGTTATATGGTTGTGGATACTCTATTTACCAAGCAGATTGCATTTCACAATTATTTCCGCTAAGCATCACCCAAATCCATGCTACTCTTATTGCCTTTGTATGGCCCTCCTCGAAACCCTGCCGAACGAAATATTTGGAGATCTTTCATCGCCTATTGTTAGTAGTACTTATCCGGCGCCCCCGGTGGTCTGGTAGTTGAATTTCGTGCCTACTAGGGTCGATGTCGCATATTCGAGCCCCCAAAAATGGAACATAGATTGTACGAAATGTGACTGCAAAGCGCCAAATAGTGTGCTCACGCGCCATCCAAAGGGAGTCGATGACGGAAGAAATTGCTAAACTAGTCTCGAGATAAAAATGAAGCCACGCACCCATAGGGGGGGGAGGGGGGGGGGGGGGGGGGGGGGGGGGGGGGGGGGGGGGGGGGGGGGGGGGGGGGGGGGGGGTACTCATTTGTTGCTTGCCTTAGTCATTTGACCATTGACCACGCATCCCTTTCGAGACGGAGCACCGTCCCTACTCCTAATAGAGACACCTCCAACAATTGGGCGCTCATTACGTTGTTTCCATAAATTACATAGAAACTTTTTGCTAATCTTATCCCCTTCCTGTTGTGGCCACCATCTATCTCCTAGGATAGTGATCGTTTTCTCGCTGCTTTTCAGTGTATCAAACTCCTCCATGTTACATTCGTCTATTTCCCTCATCTCCTCTTCTAACACATCCCGTTCCTCCTTGAATATTTCACATTCTCCTACTATGTGAGTTATACTCTCTATTGCTTTGCCACACGGGCACATCTGTGCGTCTACTTCCTCTTCCTCCCGGCTACTGGTGTACCTCTTTCTTCTTTCTGGCAGGTCCAGGTCCCCTACAGGAAAGCGCAGTTTGAGCGTTTTCGCGAAGTCCATTGGGCCATGGAAATACGTTTTCATTCCTATTCCTTCCCTCAATCCCCCGTATATCTCCAAGTGTTTTTCCGATTCCACCTTGTTTCTTAGCGCTAGCCTTTCCCTTCTTTCTATCCTTTCTTCTACTTCTGCCTTGTACCTCCCAAACTTCCCGGCGGACATCATATCTACTTGGTTTCCCCCTAGATCCTTCCATACTTTCTCAACTACGCCATCCCACCTTATTCCAGCTCGTCCTTGTGATACTTTCTCCCATACAGCTCTATCAACTATGGCTGGCAACCTCTTTTTTGGCATGTTCCTTACTTTATATTGCCAGTTCAAATTTCTCATGTCTCTATTTGTCTTGAGTGGGCGCATTCCCAGTTCTGCTCTTAATACTGTATTACTAGTCGTACTTGAGCATCTTAGGATTCTTTTAGCTGCTGTCATTTGTACTCTTTCCAACTGTTTTACGAGTTTCGCGTTCCCTTCCCATACTTCTCCTGCATATTCTAGCTTTGGTACTATCACATTCATCAAGATACATCTCCTAATCCTAGTGTCAAGGTTCGGGTCTGTTAGGATCGCATCCACCTTGCCTACTTGTGCCTTACCCTTTCCTATTACTTTAGCTATATGTGTATCCCAAGAGCAGTCTTTTGAGATCTCTACGCCAAGGTATGTATACTGGTCTACGATCGGCAATTCATCTTCTCCCCACTTCCAACTGAAATTTACCGGGTTTACCTTATCTTCGTTGCAAACAACTACTGCGCATTTCTTGACGTTCGCCGTCACCCTCCATTTCCTGGTGTATTCTAGCGCCTTCTCTATTTGTTTCTGCAATCCTTCGGGTGTTTCTGATATCCCCACGAAGTCATCCGCAAACATCAATCCCGACACCGTATCTTCCCCTACCGTGACTCCCTGCCTTGCTCCCTCGACTGCTACTATCAGGTCGTTAATATATATCTTGAATAAGTTAGGTGACAACGTACATCCCTGTGCAACACCTTGTAAAATATCAGCATACTTTGATATTTCCCCGTCCAGCATCACAGCACTTCTCGAACATTCCGTCATATTTTTCATCATTCTCCACATCTTTCCTCTGATTCCTATTTCCCACAGTTTTTTCCACTATCCATTTCTCCATACTGTGTCGTAGGCTTTCTGCACATCTAGAAAGAAACAGTACGTTGTGAGTCCCGCGTCTTTCCTACCTTGAATAATCTTACCTAAGGTGTACACATGGTCTACGCAGCTACGGTTTGGCCTAAACCCTGCTTGTCCTTCGCTTATTTGTCTTCCTTCTCCATCATCGTTCCCATTCTATCGTTCAAAATCTTACAAAATGTTTTGCCTACTGTGCTTAGCAGCGTTATCGCTCTATAGTTCCCCGGGTCAGCCTTATCTCCTTTCTTGAATAAATTTACTACTACTCCTTCTCTCTACCTCCTAGGTGCGTACTCGTTTTTCCATATCCAGTTATACAACATAACCATCATGATAAGCATTCCTTCTCCCCCGTACTTCATAAATTCATTCACTATTTGGTCTGCCCCTGCTGCCTTTCTATTCTTAAGTTTAGCTACACATTTCTTTACCTCTTCCCTTGTGAACTCTCTCTGTAACCCTCCCGAACCACTGGCTTCCCTTTCTGATGTATCTACGTTCGCCTCTGCCCACGCGTTGATTTCCTTCTCGAATTCTGCATCGAACGTTTCGTTGGCTGTGGGTGTTCCGAGCTTTCGGTAATGCTCTACTAGTACCTCCCTTTTCCCCTTCGAACTACTAACCATTTTACCGTTCTGTGCTCTTAGAGTAGCTATTCCCGTGTCTGCCTCTCCTGCTTGTCTGCCAAGTATCCCTTTTATCCCTACCCACATCTGCTTCATCCCGCCCTCAAAGTCTTCATTTGTTTTATTTACCACGTCTTTCCATATCCCTTTCTTCTTCTCTACCATCTCTTTTACTCTCTTTCTAGCTATAGCATACTCCTCCCACCCTGTCGAAGTTTTACTCGATGTATACCTTGCGTGCGCCTTTCTCCTTGCTCGTATGGCCTCTTTCACTTGTTTATCCCACCATTTTACAGCTCTGTTGCATACTATCAACTTCTTCCCTATTACTTTACTTGCTGTAGTCTTGACCAACTGCTCCCATCCTTCTATTATCCTAGCTCCTGCATCATCCCTTTCTATATCGTTCCTTGTTGTACCTATTCTTTCCAACAGCTCGGAAAATTTCTCTGCATTTTAGGCCATCTCTTCTTGGAACTCTTCCCGTTTCTCTTTTACTTCTAGTTTATCTATTCTCCATCCATACAATTTCCTACCTCTTCTATGTTTGATAACTCTCGTCTGTTGACTTCTGTCCATATTAGACGGTGATCCGTAGTTCCTATGTCCGCTGCGCATACATGTAGTTCCGTTTCCTTACCACTTCCATTTTCTACTACTATAAAGTCAAGGATAGAGCTTTCTCCCTTTTGTATGCACTGTCTAGTCCATTCCGGTTCTGCCTTTTTTACTCTGTCGTTCAACGTTTTCATCTCGTTGTGCTTGAGGAACTTCAACATCTCTTCCCCATTCTTATTCTTAGTTACTTCCCCATACTGTCCAATGTTCTCATTCAGTTTGCTTGCCCTCCCAATTCTTGAGTTAAAATCTCCCACTAGTACTACTTCTCCTTGCCTCTTATACTTCTGTACATCTACTGCTACTTCTCTGAACTTCCTCTGTATATCTTTTATCCAAGTTCTTCGACTCTGGGGGCATATATATGTTTCCTAAGAAGTAATGCTTCGCTCCCCGCTCCCCTGGAATCTTAATCCGTATGCTTTCGTCGAATTTAGTATCTTTGATCACCTCTATTATGTCACACAGGTATTCTCTGACTAGGAACCCCACACCCCCCCGCCCCCCTATTCTTGCTATTCTGTCCCTTCCTCTTTTTCCCTATCCATGCGTACTCTCCAACTTTGGATCCTATCTCCCCTCCTTCTTTCTCCCACGACTCTTGAATTCCCACTATGTCTAGGTCGCGCTTACTTACTTGTTCGGCAATTTCGATTATTTTGCGCTCTTCCGTGGCGAAGCCACATACGTTCCATGATCCTATTCTCAGCCTCCTTTTCGTTTCACTATCCGCTCTAGTCTTACCTGTTCTTTCTCCGTTGTCGCCACGAGTATTTCTGTTATCTCTTCTTTGAGCGTTTTTTTTTTCGTTTCCGTTCCTGTTCTGGTCTGCTTGTTCGGCGCCCCTATGTTTCTCCCCCATTCCCTTTGAGTCATTTGCTGTTTCCGGCCTCCCCCTAACTTCGTTCACCCTAGGGCTACGTCTTAGTTTCGTTATTCCATTAGCCATACATACTCTCCATCCTAGTCTTCTAACCCATGCCGACACTTTTTCTGTCTCTATCCTCTGCCACTCCATGCTCGCTTTCAGCTTCAGAGTGACTCGAAAGTGTTCTCCCTCTCGTTCTACGTTTCCTATTGCAAAGCAATACAGTCCTACTTCGTCGCACTTCCTCTTGAACTCAATCCTTGTCATGTCGCTAGGAACTCCAAATATCAGCACTACTAGTACTTTACCCTGCCAATCTTCCTTTCTCCACCCACCCTTCCTCACCGTCTTTCTCCTAATCTCTTCCGAGAATATCTCCAGCTTGTTTGTGTTCATATTGGTAGTGGGAAGTGTTCAAGTTACTGGGACTTCCCAATCCTAGTACTCGTTGAGGGTCTGGTGTCTTTCAGTTCTTTTGCCGGCGCACCACACTAAATAGTGTCTCCAACACGGGCTCGTAGCCTGGAGCCAAGTTCAACACCCTTAACACAAGTACCCCACGTTTGTGTCAGGCGATCTGCATGGTAACCATCCTGGCGTCCCACGATCGTATCTTCTATCTTCTTGCGCCGCTGCTGTACTGGTTACTTTCCTCCAGGGAGGTCATTTTCACCGTGCAAGGTTCAAGGACGGCTTGCATAACACAAAGTCTTACTCACACATCGGGATGCCCCGTACGTCGCTTTCTCCGTCATATGTACGTTTCACCATGGGTAACTACCCCACTAATGCTCCCGAGTAGACCTTCACTGCCGAAAGCTTGGCCAACAACCCCCCCACATTTTATACCGGCTTCTATCCTTCAAGATATCAAGATATCTACGTACCGCTTGGTGCTCCTTCTCTTAGGTCATGTGGTCGATCAAATGCAAGGTGTTTGTTTCATGAGTATAATAGGTCTTGACTTAATGCCATGCATCATCCACCCCTCGGGGTGGGGGGGGGGGGGGTTATACGACTTCGAATCTGAGTTTCGAAAGGGAGGGAGCTGATGAAAAAAGGCCAAGTTACTACGCCGTACAGTAGACGGGACGAAACTACATGCATATGTTAAGTTGGAGTAAGATTTTGTGTTATGCAAGCCGTCCTTGAATCTTGCACGGTACATATGACCTCTTTGGAGGAAAGTAACTAATATAGTACAGCAACGGGGCAAGAAGATGGAAGACACGATCATGGGACGCCAGGATGGTTACCATGCAGATCGCCTGACACAAACGTGGGGTACTTGTGTTAAGGGTGTTGAACTTGGCTCCAGGCTACGAGCCCGTGTTGGAGACACTATTTAGTGTGGTGCGCCGGCAAAAGAACTGAAAGACACCAGACTCTCAACGAGTACTAGGATTGGGAAGTCCCAGTAACTTGGACATTTCCCGCTACAACTATGAACACAAACAAGTTGGAAATATTCTCGGAAGAGATTAGGAGAAAGACGGTGAGGCAGTGTGGGTAGAGAAAGGAAGATTGGCAGGGTAAAGTACTAGTAGTGCCGATATTTGGAGATCCTAATGAAATGACGAGAATTGAGTTCAAGAGGAAGTGCGACGAAGTAGGACTGTACTGATTTGCAATAGGAAACGTAGAACGAGACGGAGAACACTTTCGAGTCACGCTAAAGCCGAAACCGAGCATGGAGTAGCAGAGGATAGAGACAGAAAAAGTGTCGACATGGGCTAGAAGATTAGAATGGGGGGTATGCATAGCTAATTAAATAGCGAACCCAAGACGTAGTCCTAGGGTGAACGAAGTCAAGGGTGGGCAGGAAACAGCAAGCGGCTCGAAGGAAATGGCAGAGAAACGTAGGGGCGCAGAACAAGCAGGCACGAACAGGAACGGAAACAGAAAGAATGCTCAAACAAGAGATAACAGAAATACTCGTAGCGACAACGGAGAAGGAACAACAGTTCAGACTAGAGCGGATAGTGAAACGAAAAGGAGACTGAGAATACGATCATGGAACGTATGTGGCTTCGCCACGGAAGAACGCAAAATAATCGAAATTGTCGAACAAGTAAGTAAGCGCGACCCAGACATAGTGGAAATTTAAGAGTCGTGGGAGAAAGAGGAGGGGAGATAAGAAGCAAAGTTAGAGAGTACGCATGTATAGGGGAAAAGAGGAAGGGACAGAAAGGCAAGAGTAGGGGGGCGGGGGGCGGGGGGGTGGGGGGGTCCGAGTCAAAGAATACCTGCGTGACATAATAGAGGTGATCAAAGACACTAAATTCGACGAACGCATATGAATTAAGATACCAGGGGAGCGGGGAGCGAAGCATTACTTCTTAGGAAACATCTATGTGCCCCCAGAGTCGAAGAATACGATAAAAGATATACAAAAGAAGTTCGGAGAAGTAGCAGTAGATGGACAGAAGTATAAGAGACAAGGAGAAGTAGTACTAGTATCTTTATTCAAGAATTGAGAAGGCGAGCAAACTGAATGATAACACTGGAGAATATGGGGAAGTAACAAAGAATAGGAATGGGGAAGATATGTTGAAGTTCCTCATACAACGAGATGAAAACGTTGAACGACAGAGTAGAAAAGGCAGAACCGGAACAGACTCGACAGTGCATGCAAAAGGGAGAAAGATCTATGCTTGACTTTGTAGTAGTAGAAAATGGAAGTGGTAAGGAAACGGAACTACATGTATGCGCAGGGGGACGCAGGAACTACGCATCACTGTCTAATATGGACAGACAGTCAACAGACGAGAGTTATCAAACGTAGGCGAGGTAGGAAATTGCACCGTTGGAGAATAGATAAACTAGAAAAAAGAGAAACGGGAAGAGTTCCAAGAAGAGATGGCCAAAAATGCAGTGCAATTTTCCGAGCTGTTGGAAAGAACAGGTACAACAAGGGATGATGCAGGAGCTAGGATAATAGAAGGATGGGAGCAGTTGGTTAAGACCACAGCAAGTTAGGTAATAGGGAAGAAGTTGATAGTATGCAACAGAGCAGTAAAACGGTTGGATGAGAAAGTAAAAGAGGCCATAGGAGTAAGGAGCAAGGCACACGCAAGGTATACATCGAGTAAAACTACGACAGGGTGGGAGGATTATGCTATAGCTACAGTAGAAAGAAAATCAAAGAGATGGTAGAGAAGGAGAAGAAAGGGATATGGAAAGACGTGGTAAATAAAACGAATGAAGACTTTGAGGGCGGGATACAGCAGATGTGGGTAGGGATAAAAGGGATACTGGGCAAACGAGCAGGAAAGGCAGACACGAGAATAGCTACAATAAGAGCGCAGAATGGTAAAAAGGATAGCAGTTCGAAGGGGAAAAGGGAAATACAAGTATAGTAGAGCCTTAAGCTAGGAACTTCCACAGCCGACCAAACGTTCGATGCAGAATTCGGGAAGAAATCAACGCGTGGGCAGAGCCGAACGTTGATACATCAGAAAGGGAAGACAGTGGTTCGGGAGGATTACAGAGAGAGTTCACAAGGGAAGAAGTAAAGAAGTGTGTAGCTGAACTTATGAATAGAAAAAAAACAGGGGCAGACCAAATAGTGAATGAATTTATGAAGTACGGGGGGAGAAGGAATGCTTACCATGATGGTTATGTTGTATAACTAGATGTGGAAAACGAGTACGCACCTAGGAGGTGGAATGAAGGAGTAGTAGTAAACTTATTCAAGGAAGGAGCTAAGGCTGACCCGGGGAACTACAGAGGGATAACGCTACTAAGCAGTGTAGGCAAAACGTTCAGTAAGATTTTGAACGATGGTATAGGAGGGATAATGGAGAAGGAAAACAAAATAAGCGAAGGGCAAGCACCAAACCGTAGCTGCGTAGACCATGTGTATACATTAGGCAATTTTATTCAAGGTAGGAAAGACGCGGGACTAACAACGTACTGTATCTTTCTATATGTGCAGAAAGCCTACGACACAGTATGGAGAAATGGATTGTGGAAAAAACTGTGGGAAATAGGGATCAAAAGAAAGATGTGGAGAATGATGAAAAATATGACGGAATGCGCGGAAAGTGCTGTGATGCTGGACGGCAAAATATCGAAGTATGTTGATATTTTACAAGAGTTGCACAGGGATATACGTTGTTACCTAACATATTCAAGATATATATTAACGACCTGATAGTAGCAGTCGAGGCAGCAAGGCAGGGAGTCACGGTAGGGGAAGATACAGTGTCGGGATTGATGTTTGTGGGTGTGTTTGTGGGGGCAACAGAAACACTCGAAGGATTGCAGAAACAAATCGAGAAGGCTCTAGAATACACCAGGAAATGGAGGGTGGCCGCGAACGTCAAGAAATGCGCAGTAGTTGTTTGTATCGAAGCGAAGGCAAACCCGGTAAATTTCGGTTGGAAATGGGAAAAGATCAATTGCCAATCGTAGACCAGTATACATACATACCTTGGCGTACAGATAGATATCAAAAGACTGCTCTTGGGATACACATTATAGCTAAAGTAATAGGAAAGTGTAAAGCACACGCAGGCAAGAGGATGCGATCCTAACAGACTCGCACCTTGACACCAGGAATAAGAGATGTGTCCTGATGAATGCGGTGGTGATAAAGCTAGAATATGGAGGAAAAGTATGGGAAGGGCACGCAAAACTCGTAAAACAGTTGGAAACAGTGCAAATGACAGCAGCTGAGAAAATCCTAGCATGCCCAAGTACGAGTAGTAATACAGTATTAAGAGCAGAACTGGGAATGCACCCACTCAAGACAAATAGACATGAGAAAGTTGAAGTGGCAATATAAAGTAAGGAACATGCCTAAAAAGAGGTGGTCAGCCATAGTTTATAGAGCTGTGTGGGAGAAAGTATCAAAAGGGTGAGCTGGAATACGGTGGAATGGCGTAGTTGAGGAAGTATGGAAGGATCAAGCGGGAAACCAAGAAGAGATGATGTCCGCCGGGAAGTTTGGGAGGTACAAGGCAGAAATAGAAGAAAGGATAGAAAGAAGGGAAAGGCTAGCGCTAAAAAACAAGGTGGACTCGGAAAAACACTTAGAGATGTACGAGGGATTGAGGGAAGGAATAGGAATGAAAACATATTCGCACGGCCCTATGGACTTCGCGAAAAAGCTGAAACTGTGCTTTCGTGTAGATGACCTGGACCTGCCAGCAAGAAGAAAGAGGTATACCAGTAGCCGGGAGGAGGAAGAAGTAGATGCACAGATGTGCCCGTGTGGCAAAGCATTAGAGAGTAGAAGTCACATAGTAGGAAAATGTGAGATGTACAAGGAGGAACGGGATGTGGTAGAAGAGGAGATGAGGGAAATAGACGAACGTGACATGGAGGAGTTTGATACACTGAAAAGCAGCGAGAAAACGATCGCTATCCTAGGAGATAGATGGTGGCCACAGGCGACCAGACAGGACGGGGACAAGATTGGCAAACAAAGTTTCTGTGTAATATACGGAAACAAAGTAATGAGCGCCCAATTGTTGGAGGTGTCTCTATTAGGAGTAGGGACGGTGCTCCGTCTCGAAAGGGATGCGTGGTCAATGGTCAAATGACCAAGGCAAGCAACAAATGAGTACGCCCTCCCCCCCCACCCCTCCCTCCGCGTTTGCTTCATTGGGGGTGAAACAGTGATCTCGCCCATCTCGCAGGGCAGGATTTGGGGTTTCGGCTCCCAATACCACCATGTTCCGAATTATAGGGACCGCTTGGTTTCAAATATGTAATCGTTCCTTATATTACTTTGTACACAATGGCCGTTTTTTTTTTCCGGAAAAGTTGACTTTCTCGTTTGGCCGCAGGCCTTTTCTCGTTCTTCCTGCTGCGGGACCCGCAGGGGGGCGGTGTGGGCAGTACGGTGCAAGCATTGGCCCCGGCTGGGCTCCGTGGCACATGCTCGGGATCCCGCAAGCAACTCTGGGGACGTGCTCCCACTTCCGAAAAGCCATCCAGGGGCTTCGAAACCGCCCCAGATCTTCGTGCTTTTAGCTGTAAAGATCTTATTATTCTCGCTTCTCGCTGTAGCTGCAGCAGAACAGAGTGCTGGTCGAGCAGTACGCACCAGTACAACAGCAGCAACAACAGGCGTACGAGTGCTGCTCGAGTCGAGTGTTGCTCGAGTGCTGCTGAGTGCTGCTGCTGCTGCTGCTGCTGCTGAGTGCTCGTGACCGCTTGACCGCGTCGTGCTCGTGCTCGTCTCGTGCTCGTCGCGCTCGAGCGATCGAGTGATTGTGGTCTCGTGTTCTTTTTTCGGTGCAATAGGTTTGGAAACCTACCGGGATCTTCGTATTTTCAGCTGCAAGAACATTGTTTTTTTTCGCTTGTCGCTGCAACTGCAGCAGAACACAGTGCTGCTCGAGCTCGTGCCGCTCGTGCGCGCGAGTACTGCTCGAGCAGTACTAGGCAACTGCACGTTCAAATCGCCAAAGCTCAAAACACCTAGTCGTGGAAGTTCATCAGACCCTCCTGCACCACGACGATTCATCAACTTTTTCAGCCCGCCATAACGTACAGTCTACAATGTGCAATGTGACCTGTCCATGTGCCTAGTATAAGTGTATGTAGGGGACGATGTCGCGGTTATCGATGTCAGTGTCGACTGTTTTGTTATCGCCGTTTTGGCACTCCTGTTGAGTCCTACGCTTTCCTTTGAGCAATGCAGTAGTGCATGCCTCCTATATGCCAAGACATGCGAGAGCATCGATGACTACACAATCTGAACAAATACGACGGTTGACTCCAGACAGTAACACGGAACTCCTCTTATATTATATCCAAGTTGTCGAGTGACAGCTCATGCATCGTATGCAGGTTATTATCCAACATGACGCGGGAATAAACCTCCCGTTTATCCCCCCGAATACCCGACTAAATATCCCTCTCCTATAATCTTATATCAATATATGGAACTCCCTAATATTAGATGTAACGTCTCCGTCGTGTTTCTGAGCACAATCAATATCCCCCCTGCTCATTATACACGACCATACTTTAATATTCCCCCAGCTCTGTACACTACAATGTACGACTCCGCTGGGTGGAAACATCTCAACATTATGACCAACTCATACGAAATTCAGAAACATAATTTCACTCGGAACCAAAAATCAAACTCTCAATTTCCAAAATACTATCCAAACCCTCCAACTCAGAAAACATTTTCTGTGGACCGAACACGCCCCCAGGCGCTTCATAGTCTCTCTTCAACCTTATCCAAAAAAATCTCCTTCTATTTCATGAGGAATTAATGCAAATCATATAAAACATCACAGTAGTCATACTCATCAGAATAAAAATTAAGCCAAGAAAATAAATGCCAGAGATCGCAAGGAACCCCGTTCCCTCGGACAAGGGTCTCCCCTTGCCCCCTACTCCCGCCATAGATACACAGATCGCGACGGTAATGCGAGATAGCATACATTCCTTCACTTGAATTTTATTTGACGTGGGGACTACTCGAAAACACCAAAAACTCTCGAAATCCATCACCAGGAACGAAATGGTATCATCCTCGGAATTAGCCAGGGAAAAACGGCAGCATCTTCGGATTTATACGTAGTTCACACAAATCCTTCACTCAAAAATAACATAAAACCTTCCACCTCGGAAAAACCGTGTCAAATATTCATCAGAAAATCCCGGTGGTAACGAAACACCGTGTTGTTGAGCGGCTTTGTCAAGAAGTCTGCATGCTGTTTCTCCGACTCTACATGGGTAGCAACAAACTCCCCCTTAAAAATAAGCTCCCGCAAAAAGTGGTGTCGTACGTCGATGTGCTTCGAATTCGACGTGCACACTGGATTTTGTGCCAGGTGCCTTGCCCCCTCGTTATCCTCGAAAACCGCAATGCACTTCTCCCCAAACCCCGGAAAAATAAAACTCCATGCATAGCGCATGAACATTGCCTCCTTGATAGTGTCTGCCAGTGCTACACATTCGGCCTCAGTGGTTGAGAGTGTGACGCATTTCTGCGTCCTAGAAAACCAGTACACACACGCCCCAGCACACATGATAGTCCCACCGGAAACTGACCTCCTGTCAGTGGCTTTGTTGGCATAGTCTGCATCTGCAAACGCTACCAGCTCAAGCCCGCTACCCTTCTGGAACGTAATGCCGAAATCACTCGTAGAAAATGCATACTCTAAAATACCGACTGCTGTCCTCCAGTGTACTTCCCTCGGCCTATTCGTGTACCTCGCTATCGCCCATACCGCGTTCGCAATATCCGGTCGTGTTTGGTTCGCAAGCCGCATCAAGCACCCCACCAACTCGCGGAAAGGCCAATCGCCCACGGGTTCATTCTCGTCAAACTCCTCGAGCTTCACACCAGTCGAAAGCGGGTTATTCCTCCCAGAACTAACACCAAACCTCGCCGCGGTATTTTCAGCGAACGCCTGCTGCGAAATCGTTAAAGTAACAGCATCCCAATCCCTCGAAAAACAACAACCAGCATACCACCGCACCTCGCCCAGATTGTTGATCGGAACAAGGTTGTTCAGATCTTCACAGAACTGATCGCATCTAGCCTTGAGTCCTACAGCAAAAATATCATCCACATGAACTACCGTTACAATGGAGACAGAGCCCGACTCGACCAACCTCATGACACACGCGTCAGCGGGGCTCTGCTCAAATCCTAGACTCTTCATGTGAGTGAGAAGGTGGTTGTGCCACGACCTCGACGCTTGCTTCAAGCCGTAGAGACTGCGATTCAACCTGACTACCTTACTAGACATTTCGCCGCAACCGGGGGGTAGTCGCATGAATACATCCTCATCCAAACTCGACTGCACGAACGCCTGCTCAGCATCAAAATGACACAAATCCAAACCCAACTCGCACGCAATAGCACCCAACAAACGGAAACAAGACGCTGCAGGCGTCGGAGCAAAAGTCTCAAAGAAATCAATGCCCTCACGCTGCTTGAAACTTCGTGCCACCAGCCTTGCTTTCGCCCGCACCACATCACCGTGTTCGTTGGACTTCCAGGCGAACACCCACTTCGCCGAGATGACGTTGAGCCCCTCTGGTTGCTACTTCGCTCCAAACGTCCCCGCGTCCGCCAGCCCATGGTACTCCTTGTCCATCGCCTGTCTCCAGATGGCCGAATACTCGTCCGCACACGCTTCAGCATACGAGTTCGGCGTCGAAAGCTCGCTCGCCGGGCGTGTGGGAGGGGAGGGTTTTCGCGCGGTGGGGCTTGGTGGAAAAGTACATGGCCTATACCTTCCCGCGCTACCATCAACGACAGCAGCCCATGCCCCATAGCCTCGCGGTTCCGCGCAGTCTCCCCTCTTGTCCGCCCCCTCAGTACATCTCCACCTTCCGGGTGTCGCCCAGCTTCCCCCCTGGCCCGATCACCCTGCACACCGCCACCACCCTCCTGGTGTCGTGCGGTCTCCTCCCTAGTCCGCCCTATCTGCACAGCGCCACCGATCTCCTGGTGTCGTGCAGTCTCCCCCCTTGTCCGCCCCCTCATCACATCGCCATCCTCCGGGTCCGGGATATAAGAACCCAGTGCCCGGGCAGCAAGATGCGAAAGCTGTGGCTGCGGTGACTGCTGCGGCGGCGACGGCGATGATAACGGCGGCGACGGCGGCGGCGGCGGCGGTGGCGACGGCGGCGGCGGTGACGGTGGCTGCAGCGGCGGCGGTGACGATGACGGTGGCAGCGACGGCGACGGTGATGGCGATGGCGGCGGCGGCGGTAGCGGCGGTGATGACGGCGGTTGCGGCGGCAGCAGTGGAGATGGGAACAGTGGCTCGGGCCATACGTCGGTGCCCCTCAGAGGCTCCGGCGCACCCGGCGGCGATGGCGACGGCGACGGCGGCGGCGGGGAGCTCTCCTCCTCCGAAGGCAGCAACCCCGCAAACGGTTTCCTCGGGTGTTCCCAAGTGACGTCACGGGAGAACGACTTCCGGCCAGACATCAGCAGGAACTTGCTGCAGTTAGCAGCGTGGTGGTTGCCGCCGTTGAGGTAGAAGCAAGCCTCCGCCTTCGGCTCGGTCTTCAGGGCCCTCCCGACGTGGTGGAAGCCCGGCTTCAGAAACGGGAACAGCCGCGCAAACGGTGGTCTCCCGTAGAATTTGCAGTACAGCGAGTGCATTTCCGGCTTGTCCCTTACCCTCGCCGTCATGTTGATCACATCGTTCGCGTACACGCATGACTCAGCCCAGAGGGGCTGCGTCGCCGGCATCCTTGCATCGCCGAACAGGTGGGTGGCCTCCAGACGGGACGCCATTGCAAGCTCCAGCGTCATGGCGATCCGTCGCTCGACCACCCCGCCATGCTTCGGAGAATCAACGGGCGTGTACTCGCGGCGGATGCCGTGGTGGTTGAGCAACTCCACGAACTCCGCCTTGGTGAACTCGGTGCTGTTGTCCGAGCGAAGGCACTCCACGATGGACGGCACACCCTTCGCGTTGATGTCGGCCAGGAAACCAGCGAAGACCTTCGGGACGTCGGACTTCCGCTTCAAGAAATACGGCCACCCCAGTCGCGAGTAGTCGTCGACGATCATCATCAAGTACTGCGCACCGCCAGCAGACGTAGGCTGTTGTCCCGACAGATCCTAGAACAGACGCTCCAGAGGCCTGGTAGAAGCACTCGGTCGTCCATGGCACGGCCATCCTCCTCCCTTTCGCCTCAGAACACCCAGTACACGGAACCAACTCCCCAAAAACCTTAATGCCCATCTGGCGTGCCGTCTCACGGAGAGTGTCAGCATGGGAGTGGGCAAGGGCAACGTGAAGGTCGTTAATATCGATCCTCCTCATTTTTCCAGGAGCCAAAACAGCGGCAGCAATCGGGGTCTCTACAATCCGTGTGGCGTCTACGTATGAACTCGCGTCCCTACGCACGAAAGACAGCTGTCATTCAACGTGTGAGCTCCCTGAGCATCAAGTGTCACCGGGCATTTCAACACCACTGCATGAAGCGAAAATAAGTTGAAGCGAACACCGGGTACGTATGCTACGTCCATCAGCCTAACTTGAACGTCACCCTGAGAGCTGTGCATCACAATTAGAATCTGGCCGAAGTACTCTATCTTCAGTGACCTCATGTCACCGACCACCAAACGGCTCTTACCAGGGGGAGGGGGAGTACAGTTTACCATACCAAAAGGGTTATCAGTCACATGAAAGGTTGCTCCCGAATCCGCTACCCACTCTTATCTCCCATTAACTCAAAACAAATCATCAGTCGCCTTGCCTTGGTGCGCAAACTGCGCGGTGAAGAGGTGCGGATCGAACGTAGGCGTAGGGTTGCCGTTGTTCGCTGGGCCAGGGGAGGGGGAAGTGCTGAAGGAGGGTTGTTGTGGCGGGGAAGCTCCGGCCGAGGTATACCCACCACTGCCGTAGGCCGTCTCCTGCAGCCAGCCACCTCCGTAGTATGGTTGTTGGGCGGGTTGAGGAGAAGCGGCACCCGGGAAAGCGACATTCATTTGCGCGGGAGCTGCCTGGCATTCCGCGGCGTGGTGACCCGGTCTGCCGCACCGGGAGCAGGGCCCCTTGCGCCTCCATGTGTTTTTCGGTGGGGGACCCCAGCCTGCCGGAGTCACTGCGGGCGGCGGGGGCATCGGCGGCAACGTCCCTGGTGGTGGGTCGGTAGGTACCCAACCCATGGGGGGAACTACTCCACCCGTACCGAAGGGGTCTGGGGCTGAGTCATCCCAACGGTACCTGCAGACCACGGCATCCCAACGCCATTTGGGGCCGGTTATCCCCACCGACGAAGCTCCTCCTCGGTTGCCACGTTGCTGATGGGGACGGTGCTGCTGCTGCTGCTGCTGGGGTTGCTGCTGCTGCCGTTGGTGCTGCTGCTGCTGCTGCTGCTGCTGGGGCTGCTGCTGCTGATGCTGCTGCTGCTGCTGATACTGTCGCTGGAGCTGCTGCTACTGCTGCTGCTGCTGCTGCAGATACTGCCGCTGCTGCTGCTGCTGCTGCTGCTGTTGCCCATCCTTGAACCTCCCGCCTCTCCTGTTCCTCCTTCCCTCTCCTGGACCCGCACCTCCACCACCGGCAGGCTGCGCACCTCCGGCGTACAAGGCATGCTGATCTACCACTCCCTGCACGCCCAACGCCCTAGAAACCATCTCCTCTCTACCTTGTCGTTTGCATACGCGTCACGGATGATCTCATCGATCTCGGAACGGGGGATGGAAGGGCGGGAAAGAGTTGACTTTCTTTGAATAGTATACAAAGATGGGAGGTTGGTAACAATGTGGCGGTTCACTTCCTCCGCACTCTTACCACATCCTAACATCGCCAGCTCATCTGCTGCCTTGTCCACCCTTCCTAGGAACAGCAAGGGGTTCTCGTCCTCAGCCATTCGGATGGTATCAAACTTTCTCCTTAATCTATGTGTTGCTGCTATCATCTTAGGCATGTAATAGTCTTCCAACTCCTTCCAAGCACCACTCGGAGACATTGCCTTCTGCATTCTAAACTCTGCCATATCGTATCCTGTCATGGCCTCCATCATCAATCCATACACCAATCGCGCGTCCCTAATCTCCTGGGGGGAATGTCTGGAGGCTACTTCCTCCGGCGAAACCCTCATGTCACCTACCATAACTGGGTTTGCTGTGCTACTGAGTACATGCAAGCACCCAAGCGATGATAGGTACGCCAAAAACTTGCTACGCCACATGCTAAAGTGGGCCTCTACATTGTCAAACTTTGGGGGTCTCGACTGGGACAAACTTGGGCGATACAAAGAAGGTAATGACATGCCTGATTGGGCCTCCAGCCCAGGTGTCGGCACAGTCGACGCTGCTTGCTGTCTTCTAGCAGTTCCTTCTCCTCTCGTCCCCCCCACCGCCCCCCCCTTCCTTTCCTGCTCCCTGCGCGTCCCTCTCGGCGCGCAGTCTCTGTTCCTCCATCGTCCTTTCCAGGACCTCTATTTTCTTCCTCATCTCTTCTTTAGTCTTTTCACTCTCCGCGCTGGCTTCTTGACTGGGCACATCCTCGAAACTAGGCATGCCGAAGCGGGCTCCCACCTCTCTAGGTTGGCCTTGGCTACGCTTGCCAATAGAAGATCGCCGGACTCACTAGTGTGTTGATAGATCTCTAAAGGTATAGGCGCAGCTGGCACGGGAACGCGTAGTAGTTGACTCCAGACAGTAACACGGAACTCCTCTTATTTTATATCCGAGCTGTCGAGTGACAGCTCATGCATCGTATGCAGGTTATTATCCAACATGACGCGGGAATAACTGTATCAATAAACCTCCCGTTTATCCCCCCGAATACCCGACTAAATATCCCTCTTCTATAATCCTATATCACTATATAGAACTCCCTAATATTAGATGTAACGTCTCGTGTCGTGTTTCTGAGCACAATCAATAGACATCTTCTGGTCGAAAGTTGCAGCGACGTTCATCTCGTGTGTGTCGTTGTCGAACGGGGAATGAGGATTGTTGCTGTAGCATGGGAAGTCCTTGCCAAACGATCGCTGTTGTGATGTTCGCTTTTTTCGGATGAAATATCGATAATAATAGATGCTGCAGCAACGGATATTGCAGCAGGTGCTTCTGCTGCTGCTGCTGCTGCTGCTGCTGCTGCTGCGGGCGTCGCAATAGCAGAAGATGGTGGTGGTCCACCAGCCGGGACAGGCGTCGTCAAACCGGGCCGTTGGGGGAGCAGAATTATGTAGGTAGTGGGTAGCATGTATCCGGAAAAAGCTAGCCCACGGAATCACGAGGGAAAAAAAGAAGAAATATAATAATGCAAGAAAAAACACTTGGGCTAGGGCAGGACAACACGTGAGCCGGCCCATGGTCCAGCCCAGCAAACTCACGGGTCGGCCCACGGAAAGGCGGTGCGGGGCGTATAGATCCCGTGTCT
The DNA here is from genome assembly GCA_031763025.1 of Macrocystis pyrifera. Classification (NCBI taxonomy): domain Eukaryota; class Phaeophyceae; order Laminariales; family Laminariaceae; genus Macrocystis; species Macrocystis pyrifera. Next base: position 13,374,882 of record JASSKH010000016.1, on the reverse strand, counting down.
AATGGGCCACGCTGCCATTGTCATGGGCCAGACGCGGCCGGGACGACAGATTCAATAATGTCATGAGCCAGGCTGGGCCATGGAATCTGGAAATATGATGCGCTGGGCCGGGCTGCGCCCAATCCGCTGAAAATTGATGAGCCGGGCCAGCCCACCAGCACCGGCCCATGACAAGCCCTGCTATTTTTCAGCGGAAAGCATTCCGTCCCGTCGTCCCCTTCTGGGGGCAAAAGAGGACTGACACTCTCTAGCAATACCGTGTAACACGGAAGAAAGCACACCCCGGTGATAACCCTTTGACATTTAAAAATATTGTCACCAGGTGTGCTGTTGTGGGGAGACGCGTGCGTTTGGATCGTTCCAGCAGCGATGGTTACGAGTTGTAGGGGGTTGCGTATATCTCCGCAGGCATTATTATGAATTAGGTCGTGTGTTCATGAGGAGAGTTTGAGCACTCCGCTCTTTCTTCCGAGCTACGAGCTAGGCTTCGCTCTCTCTCTCCTCCCCTGTCCTCTAATACAACGACTATAAAAAAACTCATCAGATCACGTGGTGGTCAGGGCATACGGGCTTGGACTCTACGAACACTCTAGTGACTTGAACGTTGGAGGTCTAGTACCAGAAGCCCACGATGCCTTCGAAGGGATCAGCTCAAGAAGAGCACGATTTTCCCAGTGAATTTAACAGCTGAGACGCCAGGTCAAGCTGGCGATGGAGAACAGTGAGGCGTCGATGCTGAAGGCCATGAGGGAGATGATGGCCGAGTTCACGAGGAACAACGGCCGATCGGAGTCCGTAAGCACTGATCGTAGCGCTGATGTTAGGCAGATCCCACGTGGGGCAGTACCCACTGCTGTGAGAGAGGCCACTGCTGCTGCTGTAGGCATGGCACGGGATATTGCAGCAGAACAAGAGACAAATTTGCGTGAGGGCGCCTCGCCAGATTTTGGGGCAACTGGACGCGGAGGAACTGCGTTTCCTGCGAGGTTGGCCCACCGAGAGGTTAACCAGAACAGCCTGGTAGGACTGCAGAATGGGGTGCATACCCTGGCGGTGAGTTGGGTGGTGGATTAGATCTGCCTCTATCGCGCCATATGGCCTTTAAACACACTCGTGTGTCATCGTTTATTGGGCTGAAACCTGAGTTCAACCCCTGGACAAGAGACACTCGGTATTACGCCAAAGGAGTTGGTTTCTTGTCTGCTTTCGTGTCGGATCCACCGCAGTGCATTCCCGTAGGGGAATTGGACACAAAATACCCAATGCTTGTCGCCAGGGGGGTTAGCTGCAAAAGTGTGTGCACATGCATACACTGGCGTGGAATTTCCTGTCGACGGCCCCCAAAAGCAAGAGCGACAAGAGTATTTTTGCACAGGTGTACCTCGCCGAGGCAAGCGTAGGACGCTCTCCTTGCGTGGTACGGCCCTCTAACGACGGGGGCCAAATCGGACCTCTCTAGACGCCTTAATAGTTTAAAGATAGCGCCGGGGAGCAACCCTCTCGAGGAGATGGGCAGGATCGAGGATCTTGCCGCGGAAATGCGTGCAGCAGGAATTTTGCTATACGACCACATGCTGTACACCATCTTTATTGACGCTCTGCCTGCCGAATACGAGGTAGAGGCTCGGAACCTGGCACCGCGTGACAGCATCGGCCGTGATGACATCATCAAGGCTGTTCGAGAACGGCATCACCGACTTTCTGTAAACAGGAAGAAGGGGTCCAACGCTGGCCACGCAGGCCATACTATGTACGCCTGCGGCGGCGGCGGTGGCGGTGGTCGCGGAAAAGGTAGAGGCAATGGCAGAGGAAAAGGTGGACGACTGGGGCACGGCCGAGGCGGTAGAGGTACCACCGAAGACATTGGTGGCTCGGCCGTGGCTGCTGGTGGCAATGGCAGCAGCGCCCAAGACGCCAGCGGAAGTACTCCTGTGGGCAAGTGTCGTAGGTGTAGCAAGAAGGGCCATTGGAAAAGCGATTGCACGGCGAAGCTATTCAGCCGATGCCAAGGACGGGGGCACTCTGCATGCCTGTCTCATGTCCATGGATCGATGAAGTCGATGCAACGGGCGGGGGCACGCTGCTGATGTATACCCCTCATCGAAAGAAGAAGCTGTCATGGCGGTGGCGAGCGAGGTTGGGGCAAGGGATTACGACCAAGAAAAAAGTGCGGTCCAGGCCTTAGCTTTCAAGGCCGAAGAGACTGGCAAGTGCAGCGATGGTTCGGGGGGAGGGGAGTCGGCTGGCAGGTAGGAGACGAGGCCTGGATATGCGATAGTCGTGCGTCTACTCACATGACGCCCTCCGCAGACTGCATGATCAATTATAGAGAATGTAACCTGACTCTCCGAATCGCTGTCGGATCCACTAGATCGATCGAAGGTTACGGCGACGTAAGCATTGTCTTCCGGTCCGGAAACGGTCTCGTGCAAGTGCTGCTTACGAACGTTGCGCACGTGCCGGATCTCCGCTACCACTTATTTTTCGTGCTCACTCTCGTCGAAAACGGCCACACTTTCGAAGGGCGCCCCACGGGGGTTGTTGTCAGGCTCAAGTCAGAGCATTCGATCGTGTTTCCGTTGAGTGGGACCCTCTACAGCCTATACGGCTACCGGGTCGACCGCAGCAGTGGGGAAAGTGCCTGTGCTGTAATCGCCCCGGGGCAACTGCCCATCAAGTCTGCGATTAACATCAACGACTTCCACTGCGCGGCTGGACACTTCCATGAGGTACTACTCCGCAAGACCGCGGAGCAGCAAGGGATTGTCCTCGAGGGAGAGCTACTGGGGTGCAAAGGGCAACCTCTGTGAGGTGTGCTAGTCTTCGTGCTGTCCTGCTCCTTATTCTTGGTGCTCCTGCCGCTAGTTACAATGTATCTGGGTACAACTGTCTAAACTAATACAGGGCACCTCCCAATTTGGTCTTCGTTGCACACAACGCGCCTAAAAGCGGTTGTAGCTATCCATCACCACACTCTTGAACACAACCCTGCCAGTGCAATTCTGAGGTCATGATTCGTATCCCCAACAACCACCGGCAACCTCGGGGGAATACGCACACCATACCTGTAGTCCATGTATGGATCACATGCGTGAAGAGCTTCAGCTTCAACGGAATGAAAATGCTAGTTTGGCCTTTGAATTTTCGGCACTCAGAACGATTTAAACTACCGAATGTACGACGCCCTCCGTTGCTGGTACCAATATCACCCGTGTCGCGAGGGCGCAGCAGATCATCGTTGACATAGCCCATGGCAGGGTTGTCCTCGGTTCAGCCTTTCTAGTTATCATTATCACAAAGGGTTGGGCGCTCCCGCGTGGCCCCTCTGCACCCAAGTCGTTTCTTCCATCGAATTCCTCTGAACGGTTGACGGCATCACTAGGAGTGTGCCGTTACCCCGTTCTCCCACGGCCGCATCATAGCGACTTGCAAGAAGAGTGCGCGTCATGGCCGTCAACTGACCAATGCTCTCCTTCACTGACACACCAGTTCGAGCTCCTGTCTCTCAGCATCATTTCCCGAAGGCATCCCATCGGGTGTGCCGCCCGGTCGGACCTTCTCGCCCAACTCTGACATGAGACTTGCGGTTATCTGTCCGCGTGCCATGTGAGAATCGACAGGGAACTTCGACCTGGGGGCGCACCCAACAGGATTGAGGTGTCCCTTCGAGACGAGATGCTTGAACAGGCAGCAACTCGAACTGCTGTCAGTGAGAGCATCGGTCAGTTGATGACCATGATGCGCTCTCTCCCCGGAGGTCGCGTTTATCCGGTCGTGAGAGCGGTAGTAATACCGTGCGTTTGGAGGGATCCCCTGGTGGAGGAGACGAGCCGGGTGAAGGAGCCCCGCGAAAACGAGAAATACCCTGCAGCATCGGCAACAATATAAATCGAACCGAGGACACACCCTGGTGTGGGGTGTGTCAACGTTGATCTGCTGCACCTCACGGGTGGGATCGATACGAGTGACGGAGGGAGATAAAAAAATCATGCTCCGAAGTTCGACGCGAAAACGAGAATGTTAATGACGGACGGGAAACCGATACAGTTGCCGATGTGGAAGATGATGTTCCTCGCGAATGTAGCCCACATGGGCTGCACAGAAAGTATACTACCCGTATTTTGTTGGTTGTTGGGGACACAAACTCTGTAGTACGATATCGAATTTTGCGGACATGGGTCAATCATCTGCCGAAACGACGAGCGCACGGCAATCAGAGATCAGCTTTGAGGAAGCGATCACAGACAGTGTTGTGTTGGGCCGTATCTTCGCCAATAAGTTTCCTGGTTCGGCTGGGGCCGCGGCAGGGAACTGGTTCCTGCCAAAGCCAATCGATCAGCATGACGCAAGAAATGCCAATTCCTACTCTGTGGTAATCAAGAAGGGCGAGTATGCCATGGGTTTTCTCTCAGAATCGAAGACGCAGGTGGTGCTTTGGCTGGGTTTTGCGTGGAAGAGGCAGAAAATGACATCAACGCCGTTAAAGCTCAGGTTTTGTAATAAGGATTACCCTGGGCTGGGTAATCGATCTATCTGTTACCCTAGCTCAGTAGGTATTACCATCGCACTTGACGTGATGTGAAGCGGTGACCGTGGTAGGGTAAGGGTAAGGGACGCAGGTGTTTCTGGCAGCTGGGAAGCAGTGCTTCGCTTCTTCTGATTTAGATCTTATTGATGGCGAGAGCTGAGGTGCTCTGGTAGAGAAGTGAGAGATAGGGGGGAGGGACTCGACGCCCAGACATACTCGTCCTACCCCACGTCACAAGCTCTCTAAATTAAATTCCTCTTATCTGATGTATTTCTACAGAACTTTCCTACGGCTACCGATCGTTCTTCTGCTAATATAAGAACTTCTCACTTCGTGGTCCTATCTGCGTTGAGGAACATGATTCTCGTCTATCCGCCCTCGGCAACATTCCTAAAAGAACGTTTCTCTCGACTACAAAATATCCGCCGGGTTAATCCATTCCTTGGGTTATTCTCGTATTCGTGAGACTACAATACTGCAACATATTATATATATAGCCCACGATTACTCCACTCATATCACAATAGCCTACCCTGAATAGTCGTATAACACCTTCACATTTTACTTCGGACTTCGGTTTCGACCTTAAATGTGTCCTATATCGTTCGTGTGGTGATCTCTCAAAATAAAAATTGAGCGAGTCGTACGAGAAAGGAACCTTCGTTTCCCCTCTTACATAATAACATCAAGAATGCCTGCCATGTTCTGTTTAACCGGAGGATCCGGTTAAATTCAAGCTCCAATCAACAAAGGTTAGGGCAACGGCTACCATCGCAGAGGTCGCGGCAGGGGTCGTGGTTATCCGCAGCAGATGTACTTCACCGGGCCAATTTGGGTGCAGAATCTTACCGCGAGAGTCGTTCTAGCTGAAACAACCCCAGACAACGAGACGGTGTCGTCGAGTGATGCAGTCCCGCGACGTGCCATGATTTACAGGCCCCAGTAATTGAGCCTCTTTCGGAGGCATCATTTTCAGAGGAAAGCGGATCATCTTCGGCGGATAGGTCGTCGCCACAATCTTCGCCAACGTTGGATTGACAGTCGGGGGGCGAGAGCACTGCCGGTACAGCTGAAAGAACCCCTGTACGACAACTCGGAACCTACCTCCATGGGACAGCAGCTGGTGAGGTTTACTTAGGAAGGGCACAACCTAAGCGCACACCCGCGCGTTCATCCAGGGCCCCACGGGGCTGATGGGCCTACCTGGATCAAAGCCTGGGGCATAACCACTGGAGGCAGTCGTGAGTGTAGTGTCGCCGGGGAAGTTAGGGACCCCACTCCCCATGGGCTATGTTTGCAAGCTGCACTCCTAGCCGACCACGTATGACGAGGCATGGGTATCCATATAATCCAGTGTGTGGCGCGAGGCCATGACCAACGAGTGTGCGGGACTAAAAGCAGCAGGGACATTTGCTTCTGCAGCAAGCCCGAAGGGTCCAAGCTGAGACGGAGCGAAGTGAGTTTTTGAGAGGAAGTCGAACGAGCAAGAGAAAGTTCGCAAGGGTAAGGCGAAGCTGCAGTAGCATTATATAGTATTGACAGTAGCAAAAGGGACAAGTCAAAAGAAAGGCAACGAACATCTCTTAGTGTCTAGAACTTCTCCCCAACCTGCTTTATGGTGCATGCGATCGAGACCTATGTACCTGGTAAGCGTTTAATCTCTTCGATGCCGTGCAGGTGTTTGTCAAATCCGAGCTTCACAGCGAGATTGATGGTGGGATTGCCTCAAGGCTATGCACCTGAGCCTGGATCGCCAGTTTAAGCGTAGTCTGTCCCTGTAGGGCCTGAAACAGGCCTCTAAGAAACGAATGGAACAGGCGCTAAAGGAAAACTGATAGTATTGGGTTTCGATCAGAGTCTGGCGGATCCATGTTTTTTTGCCCATATGTTGAGAGGGTTACTGTTTAGAGGACAACATTTGTCCACAGGTCAAGACATCGCTATCGTAGCGAACAAAACAGGCAACATGTGACTGCATGGGGTACTGAATAGAGGTGTTTTCGATGAGGAATCTGGGAGAACGTGTTTACTGTACATATGGTACACAGGTTGTAAGTACAGGCGAGACAGGGTAGCAGGAACTGTTACAGCAGGGTACAGCTCTCAGACCGTAAAAAGGACCTGCGCTCGTTAGATATCTGAGGCCGGCTCACCTGTTGTTTGGGAGTTCGAGGAAGTGCCTTCAAGCAGTAATGATCGGGTCACGCAGAACGTGGATCGATGCAATGCAGTAGATGCAAGCAGTCAGCGTGAACACTCAACGAAGCATCACAGACACGATGACGGGCATGACGGGCAAGGCAGGGCCCAAGGAGCTGGGGGTCGATAGGACAGGTATCACAGATCACTTGGCTTTGACTTTCTTTCTTCACTCTTGGTGGTGTTTTGTAAACACCGGGTGGTCCCGGAACCTCGTTACTGGCTCTGTACCCGAGACTGAAGGCGTTCCCACACCGGGGACCCTCCCTGCCCCTATAAGATCCGCCCAGAGGATGCTATCCAAAGCTTGCCCTCTGCCTATAGAATAGACCCTTCGCGTGACCCCGATCAGGACAGTGGTCTCGCGCCGTATTATCCTCCCCATAGCGCTGGTCACGACAGTCACAGCGCTATGAACCTCCCTCCCTGGCGCCACCCGCTGTAACACCCCCCCTGCCCGACACATAACCATTGTCGGCACAAAGCCGGCGCCCCGGTGCTAGCCCGGCGACAGCGTGTGCGCTTTCCTCCTCGGACACCCCCCCAGACCGGCGCATATGAGCGACGGTGCTCAGCGGGTATTACAATCATGGACCGCTGCAGCGCCTGCGCCTTCCACCTCCGCACCTCGCCGTCGGCTCGATGTTGCAGCTCCTCTCCTTCCCTTAGTGCTGCGCTCAGACGGTCGTAAGAAGAGCGGCGGTCCTGACCTTAGTCCAGATGTTCTTCAGCTTTCCTCTTCCATCCATCGCCGTCGGCCCGATGTTGCAGCGCCCTTCATTTCCGCGGTGTTGCCCTTGGACGGTGGTAAGAAGAACGGCGGTCCTGACCTTCGTCCAGATGTTCTTCAGCCTTCCTCCCCCGTCTATAGCCGTCGGCCCAATGTTGCAGCTCCTCTTGTTCCCGCGGTGCTGACCTTGGACGGTGTTGAGAAGAGCGGCGGACCTGACCCTCGTAGAGTCTTCACTTGCAACTGCCAGCGCCACATCTGTCTAACACGCTCGGAGCATGTACTGATCGGCGAAAAAAACATGTTTTCTTCCTGCCTCACCTGCATCTGAGGTGGGGGTTCCTCTCGAAGGCCTACGTCTGCACTTTGACAATAATCTACACGTTTAAGCTTTTGGCTAGACATACATTCCACTGAAAGCTACCATCACGGGCTGTAGGAAGTTCATGAGTTCTTTCTACTCCGGACCAAAATTATTATTCGAGTGACTTAGGTCGTTTCAAGGTACTGACGTTCACGCCACATCGACTTGCTGGCACTAGCCAAGGTAAATATTTGATTCCAAGTTAAGTAAGTGTTTGAAGCTACTGGCGTTTGCGCCACCTCTATTCGAGTGACCTAGGTCGTTTCAAGGTACTCCACATCGACTTACTGGCGCTAGCCAAGGTAAATATTTGATTCCGAGTTAAAAAGTGTTTGAGGGTACTGACGTTTACGCCACCCCCCCAGCACGGACACTGTCCACTCGTGAAACTTGTTCGTGCTAAAATCAATCACGCGTCTTAAGACGGCATTCGTGCAGACCTACTTCCAAATCGTACTCCTCGTATGCTTTTTGTGGAAGTAGTTGCAGCAAGGTGGAGACAAACACCCCCCCAGAACAGAAACTGCCTACCACCTACTGGCATTCCAATCACACCTGTCGATTCGTTCCTTCAACCCTCGACCACTATGCTTGGAGCGACAAATAGTATCCTGTTAGGTTGCGCAGATCATACCAAAGCTCGTCACGTTCCATCTCGGTTTAGCGTCTCACAAATGTGTACCTGTGCGTGGTGTGGCGACTTGCACATGCACTCGTTCCTTCCTACATGTGGGTATCCAAACGTTATGATACCTGGTATACGCCTTCTCATGTACCTCCTGTGCGCGTGACGTCGAGTATCTGTATATAAACTGAATCTGTGTGAACAATCCCAAAGCCTAGGTATTATCACGAAAACGTATAGCGAAACCCTGATGGTCTGCATCCCACTGGTATTGGGTTAAGGAGCCTGGTCAGTCGTAATAGATGCTTGGGCGTATCCAGCTATGCCCTTCTCGTAGCAGGGGTTCTGTGTAGACTTGCCTCTTATTCGACTGTCACTACCGTTATTGTGCCATCGTTGCGATCAAAGATAGTCACGTGGAGAGCAGCAGTATGATCCCAACATGTTTCTCGGTATTAGGTGCCATGCAATTTAGTGTCTCTTCAAGCATTCCTGTCTCATCAGGCGGATCATCCGCTACTCGGATACGGACAAATAAACAGGGATGCGTGGTACGCTCAACACCTACACGTTCGCGTTCGCAAACTCGGGCGCCGTTAGCGTTTTGTTTTTGGCATTCAGGGAACCTCTCGTTTGGGCATTGGGCATGTGGCCTTTAGAACTGCCCTTCCATTGCGCGGACGAAACACTTGGAATTAGGGTCAAACTTCGGTACATGTACAGCAACAGTAGTGCAGTACTCAAAAGACCAAGATGCCCAGTCGACATTGGGAACCGTGTCAGATACTTAAAACAGCGTGAAAATCGATTGACTGTTTGTTCACCGCGCTAGTGAGTAAGGCGGTCAATGAGTATACGTGTCCTGGGAATGGTTTTTACTATCGGAGAAGGCCAGGTTTTCTCTGCTCAGTTTGGTTTGAATAGTGTATCTCGACTCCACCGCTTAGGATGCATGCATCAGTTCTGGGAGAGCAGTCGCAATTCCTGCAGGCAAAGCACTCATGATAGGAGCCGACGATCCGGGGTCCTTTCGGCACAATGTCCAAAGTTCTTGCCCGCTCTATGCTCTATGCTGGGTGTACATGTAATACCATGGACACGTTCATGGTGTTATTCATTTGCAATTGATGCGGGATGTACATACCATATCGGACAGGTCGTTACCACCGTTTCTCTCACCTACCGGTTCGGCACTATTTCGTACTTGTTAGTTTTCTCCAGTCGCGACGCATTTTAGTTTTTACAGCCTGTTTAGTGACCACGGGCGGGATTTCAGGACTTTGAGCTATTGTTATAGTGTCAGAACATGCGTACTACAACACCTGGTAGTATGTATTTGACCACCCCACACTCTCGGAGTTTAAAACGTTTACCTGCTGGCCAGATTCGTTCTCGGACAACCCAATCTTCAGATGATACTTACGCAAGGTGTGGACCTAACAACAGGCAGTGTATTCTTCAAACCAAACCGATCTTGAAACCCCCCTACGCCCACCGACCATGCAGTGTTTCTTCGTACGCGTTTACTGATTTTTCACACCAGGTACCTTATATTTTTTTTTCGTACGTAGTTATGTATGTACGATACAGATATATCATTGATTTTCATCCCATTTGTTATCTTCGCCCTTTTTTCTCTATCCCTCCTACATATAGACATCCGGTGTCACACGGCAAGCTCTTTATTCCTCTCCCCGATGTGGTCTGTGCCTTGGGTTTTATTGCGGAAATATTTCAGTTCTTCGTTGCGCCTACACTCGTTAGGCGATCTCAGCAGTTGATTCCACACTTTTTTGTTGTAAATATTGCGTGAATCCCCGCCCCATCCATCTTGAGATTCGAGCTCCATGGTTCAACGCTAAAAACAGAAGCGATACACTGGACCACGCGGGCCTTTAGATGAAAAGAATAGGCCAACCATATAAAAACCAACGAAACTCTTTCAGGGCACGACCTCGATCGGGTATACGTATATAGAAGGTCGAAGCCTAATAAATACCATTATTGTATAATCCTTGTGTTTCTGTTCGGACATTATTAACGTAATGTACAGCAGATAATAATGCTTCAATCGAATCTTTGGCCATGGACGGAGAAGTACAACATTAATAGTATCGTACGAAGCTCATGCACAGCAGTAATTATCAAGGCTTATCACAGTGACTGAGAATCGTGACGGGACGGGACGGGACAGTGTTTTATTGCTTGGCGGGAAAAAAAAATGACGACGGGACGGGACGGGACGGTAAAATTACGAGAAAAATAGTCGGCGGGACGGGACGGGACAGCGGGTGCATAATTTCTCGACGGGACGGGACGGTAAACAGTTCAACGGATTTTTTTTTCGCGGCGGGACGGGACGGTAAATATTTTTTCCCTCGGCGGGACGGGACGGTATATTTTTTTTTCTTCGGCGGGACGGGACGGTAAATATTTTTTTTCCTCGGCGGGACGGGACGGTATTTTTTTTTTCCTCGGCGGGACGGGACGGTAATTATTTTTTTCCTCGGCGGGACGGAACGGTAAATATTTTTTTCCTCGGCGGGACGGGACGGTAAATATGTTTTTCCTCGGCGGGACGGAACGATACCTGCAGTTTTTCGTGACCGGACGGGACGGTATAGGAAAAACTCGACGTGACGGGAGTTATTCATTAAAGCACCTATCCTATGTATTCCAGAACAACCGGGGGAAAAAAAAATGAACTTCCTTCACATTTATTTCCACTATACAGCAGTATACTCGCACATTATTTCCCCTTGCACGTCCCTTTTGGCTCATCCTCGGGGTAAGTATGTATGTGTCTGAGCTTTGGCTTCCTATTTTATTTATTTATTTGGGATTCTTCTCCTTTTCTTTTTATTTTTCTTGTTCTTTTTCGGTTTGGTTTCTTCGTTGATTCTCTTTCTTTATGGCGTATTTTGGTTGCTGGCGTATGTATGTATGTTGTGTCGGCCGCACCTAGTGCGAAGGCATGGTATTGCGTAGGCTATTAATGCATTACGGTGTGTTATCTCTGTGTCGTAGTCTGTGACCACAGAGCTCGTATCTTTCTAGGGTGAAGAATCAGCACGGACACTGGGCTTGCTGGATGTCGACGAGTAGAAGAACGGTTTAATGTGAAGAACACACACACACATTAAATCGGCACGGCGAACGCACACCACGAAGTACACGCCACGTTTTGCGCTGAGAAATACCACATATCATGATTCTACCGAAATAACCTCCCCAGCCGAAGCATTCTGGGGTCGTCCCGAGGCAGTTAACTTTGTGACCAACGTGCACTTGACGTTTTTCTTCCCGACCGGCGGCTCAAACCCCGACAAGTATTGCCACACAGGCGACGTCTTCTGATTCCTTCCCACCCCTGCCCCAAGCACTGTTGCGGTCCCAGCTGATGGCTGTTCTGATGTTTGTGCTTGCGGTGTGTCGCTGGTGGGTGTGGAGGTGGACGTGGTAGGTGATGGAGGTGGTGGCAGCGGTGGTGATGCTAGTGCCGCTGCTGGTTGATCGATCCCGCCCGTGAGATAGGCATCCATGGCGTCCGTGCCGGCCACAAGGTTGCCGTGAGTTGAGGGGTCTGTGTTTGTGCGTGGCAACTGGTGGCTGTGGCAGGTGTTGCGCGTGGAAATATTAAATATGAAGATTCATGAAAAAAAAACAAAAACAAAAATTGAAAAAAAACAAAAAAAATACCAGATATCAACTAAATTTTGTAATTCGCAAGTTTGTAGTTACGAATTTTTCAACATTCGTACTTCGTGATTTGTGATTAATACCTTCAGTTAATAAAATAGTTATGTAAATGAAAATACATCAACACCAGCACCACAGCTTCTGCCACAAAATAGAAAATGACACTAATTTCTAATTTCATATTTGTGAAACTCGAAATTTCGTAATTTCTTAATTTCGTGGTGGGCATGTGAACGGGAGCAGACGACCACCAGTGTATCTTGGACATGAAGAGGCAAGTTGTGTCGGCGGGAAGGGACTATTCTGTATGTGACAGCGGTGTAGTTTTTTTTTGGCGGGACGGGACGGTAAATTCACGGAGTCACGGCGGGACGGGACGGTAAATTTACGGAGTCACGGCGGGACGGGACGGTATATTTACGCAGTCACGGCGGGACGGGACGGTAAAATTACGGAGTCACGGCGGGACGGGACGGTATTTTTACGGTGTCGCGGCGGGACGGGACGGTAAATTTACGGAGTCACGGCGGGACGGGACGGTAATTTTCAACGGGAGAGATTTTCTCGGCGGGACGGGACGGTAATTGACGGCGGTCAGGGAATTTGTCGGCGGGACGGGACGGGACGGGACGGCGGTACGATTTTGACGGCGGTTTTTACCGTCCCGTCCCGTCCCGTCCCGCCGTTACCGCCGTTACCGTCCCGCCGAAATTACCGTGATAAGCCTTGGTAATTATCTCATTGCTCACTTCCTCGCCGTAGCGGTAGTGGACAGAATTATACGGGGTATCTGCCAAGAGTAAACTGAGGCTGTGTGATACCGCTCGGTATGCTGAAGATACTGCTGTATATTATAGAATATGAATGAAGACAACATACTTTGCAGTCAGCATGAATAATGTGCGATCGTACGGATGTAAAAACCTTTTTATGTATAATACTACTGGAATATAGAGGAGGCGTATTACGCAGCTTGCAAAGTTGAGTACCAGGTATCAACTATTTAATCAGTCGAACTCACAGCTGACGTATTTCAAATTTTATAAAATACTACTGGATGTAGAATGTATGGAGACCCCACGGATTTATGAGTCGTAGGGGTACGTACTTCCCTTATGTGTGTGTCATACCGTTCTATATACCCAACTACATCAGTCCAACCCAGTGTCCGTTCTGATTTATTATTATTTGCAGACAAAGCAATGAGTAAAGCAAGAAAGCAAGGGAAATGCCAGCGTACCGGTGAATACCGGATAAAGCAAGTGAATTGCCAACGTACCGGGTACGAGAATACCGTAACGGGTAGAACAAGTGAAATGCCAACGTACCGCGTGCGAGAAGACCACAACACCAGCTATGTCGTGAACACATGAGTCGTTGTATAGTTCTCAGTTTCAACGTGTAGCTTTCATGCGGTACTCTCACCCGAATAAAAACCTGATTGCTATACTGGACAGCTGACCGGTTTCGCTGTAGTACTTCATGCCGGGAGGCAGCAGTGTTGATACTTTGCTGCGGCAGCAGTATGGGACACTATTTCAGGGCCCAGGATCGAGGGAGATCTTGCCGTACGACCTATAGTATCATCAACAGTTAATTTCTTTATAGTAGTATGAAAACCATATAGAACGGCTTCACAACAGTACTTTATGCCGAGAGGCAGTGGTGTTGATGCTTTGCTGCGGTAGTAAGGGACAACTATCGTAAGGCCCAAGGATCGAGGGAGATCTTGCCGCACGACCAATAGTATTACCCACATATTTATATGCATCCTCCAGGTTGTTTGTTGTCTTGAGTTTTTTAGACCAACGTCTTCTACCCAGCTTCACTCTGTTCATCCAGCTTCAAGTATGCCCCGTGTGAATGTGGTGTATGTGTGTGTTCTTCACATTAAACCGTTCTTCTACTCGTCGACATTCAGCAATAGTGTCCGTGCTGATTCTTCACCCTACATAGATATACTTACTTAGATCTCGATCTCTGAGCGTGCTCGGTTGGTACATCCCTGGCCTCTCAGAGCTCCCACTTGGGAATCGCCTCCGTTGCTCGGTTGGTACATCCCTGGCCTCTCAGAGCTCCCACTTGGGAATCGCCTCCGTTTATTACTTGCCGGACCGTTCCAGCGAGTCTTTGTTTTCTCCATTTATTTCTCGTCGTACTTTCAGTCCTTTCCTTTTTTCTTCTTTCGTTTCGTGTGCGTGCGTGTACTCCGAGCACGGTTGCGCGGGCGAACCCGGCACCGTCGCGGGTGTCAGCGGATGCTGGCGAGTAGAGGGGGAGTTGCAAGGAGCGCGGTCGCCGCTTTTTCATTTTTTTTTTTTACTGGTGTAAGGTGTTCCACTCAGGTAGTAAATTATTACACGAAAGGGGACGGGGATTTTTTTCTTTTAGAAATTTTCGGTTTCATTTTCGTTGTTTTGCTGTGTTGCTGTGCCGTTCTGTGCTTATATTTCGTATATAATACCAGTACACAGACACAGAGCATATCGAAAGAAGAAAATAAGTACCCTACCTGGGGTATGTACGTATGTACGACGTGTGAGCGAGGGTAGCGGAAAACCGCCCGCGACGCGAAGCATATGTAGCGTCCGAGCTGTTTTCTCCTGAAGCATGGCGGCAAGGCTCTTGGCACTATCAAGTCGACAGTTTGCAGCTAACTACAGGGGCCAAAAAAAAACAATAATATTCAATCATGGACCTCTGTCCGCTTCGCATAATTTGATGTTTCCTTCCTGAGCGAGCGTAGCGGGCGGCGTAGGCCGCCCGCGGAGCGAAGCGCCTTGTATATACATACGGGTGCTGTGTATGTGCTGTTTCAACGAGTCAACACGATAACTCGTCAAGATAGGAAGAGAGATAGGGTCTAGGGTCCCTCGGGATCTTGCCATACAATTTTAGTATCATGGATATATTGTATACGTCCTCTATGTACGTTTGTGCAAAAAGCAGATGTACTGCGAGCCAAAGGGTCCCTCGGGATCTTGCCGTACAGCAGTTTTAGTATTAGGGACATATTGTATACGTCCTCTATGTACGTATGTGTCAAAAGCGTGCTGCGAGCCACCTGCGAGCCAAAGGGTCCTTCGGGATCTTGCCGTACAGTTTTTGTATTATGGGTATATTGTATACGTCCTTTGTGTACGTATGTGTAAAAAGCATACTGCGAGCCACCCCCCCTGCACGCTTGTGGTTTAGTATTCACCAACCCCGTATATCGATAAATCAACCTTGTTCGGGAAATAAATAAACAAAAACTGCAGGTACAGCGTACAGCAGCAGTATGGTTCCTGTATCTTCCAAATTACATGCACTTAGACTGATATTAATACCAATCGTGCACGGCAGTGCAGGTCGTCAGCAATATTCTTTTAATCTTTTTGAGCATCGTGCGTAGTGTTTAGACTACTGATAGCATTGTAGAGACGGAGATACGGCTCTTGTGTGTAATTCCGAGTTGAGGCGCCTTTGCTCCGGGCGGCGATAGGCAAGGTTTCGTGGCTTGGTGGGCTCATCAGTAACTACGTCCAGCTTCACACTTAGAACCATCTATGGGAGGCGCTCATCCCGCAATGATATTCAAAAGTACTCCCTACTACTGCTGTTTCGATACCAGCAGCGAGATATTCTTCAACACCAGTACATGTGATATGTGACAACGAAAATACTGACGGTTGATCAGGTTGGGCTGACTAATTGAGTCGTACAAATATTGACAGCCCACAGCAATACTTTCCATGGTAGTCTAAATGAATACAGCACATCAATCAATTTACTACTCGGATACCATGCCTTTCCGAACACACCGGCCAGCTCGTCACTGGTGTGCGCTATGTCATGCTTGCTACCGGTATCTCATTGGGTCCATGTCCCTGGTCTTACATCGGTGGTCCCGCATATTACGGCATGCGCTGCGCGAGTTTTCTAGCTTTGGTGCGTGACTTGAAGTCTAAGTCAATCAGGGTGACACAGCAGCCTACCCCCCCCCATTTTTTTTTTTTTTTTTTTTGCGCTCGAGGAAAAACGTACAGCAAGAACAATATAGCATTTTCGACTGTGGATACGACATCAGAAAAAGAGAAGGATCACCACGGTTGTGTTTCACCCGCTCCATACCTGTTGGCCTGGTACTACTCAGGTTGGGCTGCATCGATATATCTAGCCCGAGCCCTCTGGACAAAGCAAGCCACACCTTCCTCCGTTGTGTGCAAGCTCATCATCGTCCAGCTGAAACTATGTCACCCCGTGTGACCCGTGCCCCCCGAGGGCTTGCGTAGGCGATCTTTATCTGCTCCAGTTTTTTTTGTCCTTCCCTCTTGTACTTGGCTTTCAGTCCTCCAGGTGTTGTACCTGATACTCGAGCGCAACGCTCGGTTGGTATACAACACAGAAAATGGTACGACCGGAGACATCGAAGAGGGTCAAACGTGCATGGGACTTTCCATTTGGTGTGCATAATACGACGATTGATCTATTACTACTGATGTAGTCTACAAGCATCGCGGCAAGAATACTAGTCACCAAAATATACGTGGTTTTCTTGAAAGTTCTATGTTTGCCAGCCGACAATGCACGGTGTTGGTGTTGTCCAGGGGTTCATGGTTCTATAGGGTTACGTACGCCCAAACGGCGTAAGGCTCAACGTTGTTAGTTTCCGGTATCACCTAACCAGGCAAAAGGTACACGAGAGCATGCGTGCAATAGTACGTACGGCACCTTTGGCTTGTATCGATACCTGTCGATTGCATTCGGTTTTGAAGACAATATGTGGTCAATAGCATGCAGTCATTTATTAACGAACATGCATGTGTGTGCGATCATGAGCAACGAGTGAACAGACGAGCACGAGCAACAGGCAAACGGAGCACGAGCAACGAGTATGCCTGCATGCATTGACCAGATAAGTATCTTCTCACGAAGCAAACAAGCAGAGCACCATTGGCAGCGTGAATACATAACAGCATATTGCACGTATCACCATCATACAAGGCAAGCAACAACGAAAACATGTGGATGTATGCATATCATATACCAAGTAACTGGTATGCAAATGAAGTATTATGCAAGATCAAACGTGGGATTATACAAAGAACACGATGACATTATTTCACACGTTTGCAAACGCTCCGATCTCTTGCAAACGTTTTGCGAACACTCCGATCTCCTGCAATGCACTTCGATCTCCCTGGGTTCACCATGTTACAGCAGGGTACAGCTCTCAGACCGTAAAAAGGACCTGCGCTCGTTAGATATCTGAGGCCGGCTCACCTGTTGTTTGGGGGTTCGAGGAAGTGCCTTCAAGCAGTAATGATCGGGTCACGCAGAACGTGGATCGATGCAATGCAGTAGATGCAAGCAGTCAGCGTGAACACTCAACGAAGCATCACAGACACGATGACGGGCATGACGGGCAAGGCAGGGCCCAAGGGGCTGGGGGTCGATAGGACAGGTATCACAGATCACTTGGCTTTGACTTTCTTTCTTCACTCTTGGTGGTGTTTTGTAAACACCGGGTGGTCCCGGAACCTCGTTACTGGCTCTGTACCCGAGACCGAAGGCGTTCCCACACCGGGGACCCTCCCTGCCCCTATAAGATCCGCCCAGAGGATGCTAACCAAAGCTTGCCCTCTGCCTATCGAATAGACCCGACGCGTGACCCCGATCAGGACCGTGGTCTCTCGCCGTATTATCCTCCCCATAGCGCTGGTCACGACAGTCACAGCGCTATGAACCTCCCTCCCTGGCGCCACCCGCTGTAACAGAACGCCGGAGATATGTCAGACTGCATCGCATATTTCGACGGTGTGCTCGGTCATTCAGATGTCAACAAGTAGTCCATTATTCCTACCAGTACTTTTCTATCCTTGGACTTTACGATTCCTTTCATGAGGTGGCAACATTTACTCTCTCGAACATTGAGGAAGAGCTTGATGTGGGTCGCGAATCAAGCGAGGCGGGACAACGAAAAATGCCATCTGAGCCGTGCCGCGCGCCATTTACACAACAAGCAAGTACGCTGGACGGCGGCGCGAAAAATCTTAATCTATCTAAACTAATGTCATTGCTCTGCAGCAGTATCGGACCTCTCGTTAGAAAACTAAAACCAGACGATAGGCTAACACCCTGTTCTGGCCAAGCGAAAAAGAGACAGATTTCTTACCGTTTCCTATTGACGGCGAGCGCCTACAGTAGGCTGTCTATACTTCATACGTTTTGCAAAAGAATCTGTTATAGGCTAAATGTCTTCCAAGTCTATTTTCTAACAAGATGGCCAATGCCGCATTGTGCTGGTTGCGCACATACATATACATAGAACAGCAGTGCGGCGGTGTAGGGCAGCGTTTGTAGAAAGGCAGCATACGTAGTGCGGCGGAACTCGTAGCTTTATTACAGTAACAATAAGCCTGTACTGTACTGTACAAACAGTGCTCAATACTGGTGAATACTCGTACTGATACAAGCTATGGTCCATGCAGGACTATTTTTCCACAATTTCCCCAGCGCCAAGGTACAGTTTTCTCGCGGTGGAGGTAGATGTTCCTAAATCCGAGTACACCGGCAGACGCCCTGTCTCTGGGCGAAGGTCTCCAAGGAGAGCTTTTTTTACCTTCTCTGAGCCTTTGTATCCTACAGTAGATAAACCGGAAGCACTTCAATCGTTTCTTGGGACCAGGGAACTTTCATGATCTCCAATATCTCGACGGATTTGGACAGCGTTCAACATTATCTCGCGACGCATTTTTTTTTTTTAAAGTGAAATTTGATTGAAATATTCCAAAACAACTGGATCTAGATGTTCGACTTCATTCGTTTCGTTCAAGATAACTAGCAATACGATTTTGAAAAAATAATGCGGCAAACGATTTATTTCAGCAATCCCCACACCCGGAGAGGTTTGTTTTTCTGAGAAAAGCGATACGTCCGGAGATATTCGTAAAATTGTTTTGCCGCTACCTGATACGGACCCAGATGAACCTACATGCTGAAAATAGTATTTTATTTTATTTTTATTTTTATTTTTTTTATCATCACTTTTACTTTCCAGCCCACTCGTAGGAGGTTTTACCCTCGACGATCTTCTGGACAAGCCGTGGTCACAGGTGTCGTCCCTCCCCCCCGGTACGTGCCTTTAATTTTTATCGCGCATAGGGTTCAGCATTCCCACTGCTGGTCGATTTTCATCGAATGTACAGCTAACTCACGCTCTCGCGCTTTCCGCTAATCAATTTCATGCAAGACAAAGTCCCTATGAGCATGAACTCGGTGAGACTCGAACTCACGAAATTGATCTTGATAGGCTCGCGGACCACCTACCAAGCCACCGGGGACGTGGTACGATACCCTGAATACTGAAAATAAATATATGTACGATATAGTTGGCCCTGTGCGCTCAGCGCTCCTCAGCGTTTCTTAGACATATGTTGTTTGCGTTGTTCATGCTAGCGCGAGATGAGGTTCACCTGACGGGACGAAACTTTCTCATCGTGCTCCCCGATATCGACTGTGTCAGGGGCGGGCTCGGACGTGCTTGCGCTGTGCCCTGGCTGCCGGCTGGCCGGGTGTGAATACGTCAGCTGTGAGGTGGACCAGTTGAGTGGTCGATACTTGATTTATAAGTCTCGTGGCCAAATAATTTGGTTGTCGGCCTACCTTTGCCCCATCAGGCCTATTCGTGACCCGTCAAACCCTCTTCCAAAATATTATAGCTTTTACCATGAAGATGCCCTTGACAGCTGTGGCCGGGTGTGCTGTGCAGAAGCTTTTGAAAAAAACATCAGCTATGAGTTGGACGAGTTAAAAGGTCGATACTTGATTTATCACAGTCTCGCCGCCAAAGATTTTGATTGATGGCCTACCTTGGCCCCGTCAGGCCTACCTTTGACCCGTCAAACCCTCTCCTAAAATATATTAGTTTTGAGCATTGGGATGTCCTTGACGGCTGCCTGTCAAGGGGCAAATGCGCCGTTAACCGACATATATGCTCGCTCGTGACGGTAAGAATATGTATTATTATCATGCTTGCCTTCTGACAAAATAGCGTAGATGCCGTTCCTATATAAACCAAATATCCTTCCGTAAATCAGTAGTATCCCTCATACACTTCTCTGCCAGTCGTCTCCAAATTCCCATTCCCCACATCATTCCATTTTAGCTACCAGTATAATATATTATATTCTTCATCAACGTTCCATCCCCATGTCATTGGCCGCATTCCTCCGGCTTCTTCCTCCCTTCCCCTAGCGGCCTGGCGGTCCCTCAGGGCTAGTTTATATCTGTGTACTCTGCGCGAAATCGCGACCTGTGTGATCACGGAGATGATCTGGAAGAGGGGTTCTTTGCAGACACCCTTCCGCGCCAGGGACGATCCGTCCGTACCTCCAACTATACTTGTCGCCAACTGATCAGTTAGATCGCTGTCTTCCTTTCCGAGGCACCCAAAGCTTTCCATCGCGACGGTGCCGAATTTGCAGCTGCGCTCGTCGAAGGACACCTGTCCCGGACGAGCGTAGTGACTGCGCTTGCGCGCCTCAAAAGTGGAAACAGCTGATCCGTCTCGGTCAGGGCTGCCTGCCCGCATGTGGATCCCCCCTTGTGGATCTGCATAAGTGACGTCGAGGAGTGTCGATTTATCGCAATACTCTGATGCCGTAGCATCTCGGAGCCCTCCTGCCTCGATGACGATGTCCATGCGGAGATGCCTGTTTGCGTGAAAGGGGGCTCCGCTTTCCATTTGGTGGCGGATGGACATCCTCTTAAAGGTGCGGGAGAGCGCGTGCACCAGAGGCTGGTGCTGGTTTACTTGCGCGCCTGATCGATGACATAATCGTGCATGTCGCGTATTAGCCTCCGCTGCACCGCAGCAGGGGCACCTTGCCGCCAGGAACTCCTCAATCCCCAGAAATTGCCTTCCCGCAGCCACAAACTCTGACGGTGGGATGACTCTGGCCGAGTCGACAGGTCTCGCCCTTAGGAATGCAGTAGCCCCTGGTCCCGATTGGCTCCGTTGAAGCGCCTTCGCCAGACCCCTCGACTCTTTCTCTTCTTGTGGGTTACCCGTGCCTCGCTGGGTCGTCTTCTTGACGGGGAGCTGGTCCAGTGAAGCAACGTATCTCTCATAACGGATTCGGTTTACCAGCTTCCCCAGTCTATACTGCGCTTTGCTGGAGCTGATAGATTCGGCATTGTGTGCCGGCAACACTTCCGCAACCGACAACCCTTAGGCCTCTTGTTCTACTCCTCGAAATGCTCTATCCCGCCAGCTTTTCGGCACGATGTTCGCCATGGCTTCTTCTGAAACCCCATGCTCATCGCGGAGGTCCCCGATAATGTTCTAGATGCGCCGGACGAGGTCTGAATCGTGGAGCCCCCTCCGGATTTTGTCCTCTATAGCGCCGGACAGGTCAGCAATCACCTCCGGCACCATCACCACCAAGCTTCCGACAGACGCTGACATCCTCCGAGCTTCAACCGACGCCAGTCCAAACCCTCCGGCCCCCGTGGTCAGTCTTGCCTGCGCCTGTTGGCAGAGCTGCAAGACCAACTGAATTGTTGGGCACCCATTCTCGAAGAACAACGTTTCTTCTGCTGTCCCCGGGAGATCAAGTAATTTCTCCAGCATCCACATCGCGTTTCCGTGTGCTTTTAGGCATGCGGGCAAGAACATTTCCGGGTCCATCACTCTTTCTATACTGGCGGTCCGTTGCACCATAGAGCCGGTGGCGATCAGGTCGGCTGCTTGCTTGTCTGTCATGCGCGGTAGCATCCGCGCGAGTTGTTCCGCTCCCCCGTTTAGGACTATCTCCATTGCGCTCTCCATCGCGTATTCGTCGGTGCCTACGGGAACCCCAACCACCTTTACTCCACCCCGTTCCGCGATGCGGACGCCAATACCTTCAAGAAGGGCGATTGTTTCCGGCGTAGGTACGTGCCCCTTCGGGGACAAGGCAACCGTTTAGCTCGGATTGATTGCAATGCCAATGTTGGACAGCTCACGCATAGGGAAAGGCACAACTTCCACAGTATCGGGTGTGATTTCCATCATTCCGATGCCGCTGTCGTCTAAGTAGGCGAATGCCTCCACTCTTTTAGGCTCGAATTCCGCTCGGGTCCGCTTCAGCACCGGTAAGAGAGGCATGCAGAACAACGCCGGCCCCATGGCATCCCCTTGCTGTACCCCACTGGAGCAATCGATCTTGCGCCTTTCTCCCGATTCCATCTGGCAGAACGCGGTAGCAGTTCTTTCCCGTAACACTTTGTCACGAACGGTGTAAGAGCAGGCGCGCAAGTGGCCACCTCTGCAAGCACAGCCGTCCGTTTCACCGTGTTGAAGGCGTTGGAGCAGTCTGTGAGAATCAGCCAGTTTTTTCCCTCGTGGTGTACCCGTGCGCGAAGCGCTACCTGCTCCACCCCCCCTCGCACTCCGATTCCAAACTGTCTCGCTCGCGGTTGATCTCCTCCAGTCGTGGTCGCCACTGCCGTATGGTTCCGGCTGTAAGAAGGCGTCCGCATGTCATCCCTGCGCAGACGGGGCGGCATTTCTCACCCAAGGCAGTGAGGTTGGACTGCAGGAAAAGCTGCCAGAATTCCGGCGGAAAGGCGTTTAGATCGTCGATAGTTCTTCTCCAGAAGGCTTCAATGCCAGCCCCGATTTTTTTCGCGCCCAATGCCAGTCCTGATAATTGACTGCAGGTGCAAAAAGTGCAAGCCATCGCTTCCTGCGCCTGATAACGCGTTGCGAGAGTTGATGACCTCGAGGGCCACCTGTGGATCGAATTCTTCCTCCAGGTGCCACTTGGGCCCACTCCCTTCCTCCGGATCGGAGGAACGTGCAGCCACCGCTGCCGCTGCTGCTTCGAAGACGGCGGTCTGATCCTCCTCCGGGAACTTTGCTTTCACTCGCTCCCACGTTTCCTCGCTCCCCGGCGCGCGTGGTTCCGCGAGGAGGCTGCGTGCTGCGACAGTCACCCCCCCTGGATGGCGGCATGCTGAAGACGCCCTCTTGAACAGATCGGCTTCCGTCACTTCGCGAGCTTGACCCCTCTGCCTTCTCGATGTTCGACGGATATACTCCATTAACCACGGGAGTAGAAGGGTGAGATCACCGCGTTCGACAGACGCGAACCTCTCACACCGCTTCACTCGAACATCCTGCGAGTGCAGTAGAGCCGGGAGGATGTACCAGAGCTTGATTAATCTCAAAAGTGAGGTCGGCGTCTCCGACTGTCTGTGTGGGCGATGCTCTCCCAGGGCGTGGTTTAAGGAGGCCAAGCACGTGGGTGATAAGCTTGGCGTGAGCAGTAGCCAACCTTGACTGAACTTTAATAACGGTGACGAAGCGTTGTTGGAGGTCCTCAAGGGGAACATCGTCGAGTGGTCCTGCGATCCCCAACATATTTTGGTCCCAGGGATAGAGGAGCCCATCCCGGCGCCCATTCCCGCGGTCGTCAGGTCTCCCTCCGAATCCCGCTACCGTAACGCTCAGTCCGGGGTCTGCTTGAACTGTCGCTTCTAGTGCTTCCCGTTTTCCATGACGAGCTGTGCATCCCCTAACGCCGCAGAGCAGCGGCACCTGCGCCCCGCCTCGCCTGGCTGCATTCACCACGCACCGCGCATGCATTGCATATTGACGTCCACAAGGTAACCCCGCCACTCGGTGTCCCCGAGCAATCGTTGCCCTACAGCCCCCGCAGGTCGTACCGCTTTTGTCGTCTGCGATAAAAGCGCGAAGTTGCGATACGCTCCCTGGTGCTGGAACCCCTCCTTCTCCGTCCCCTCCTTCCCTGCGAAATTCACTCTCTCCTTCGCCACCCCCTGTCTCGCCAGGGCTCATGGGCGGCTCGCCGCTCCCGGGTCGAGAGATTCTCCCCCGGCTCGTGGCGACCCCTCTTCCACTTATCGCCGCTCGTGATCCCTGTCCAAATCCGCGTGGTCACCCTCGCCTGCCTCTTGCGCTCCCCTCGCCCTCTACTGCGCCGGTGGGCGTGGACGCAGTTGCTCCAGTTGTTGCCGGGGTGATACTGGGCTGTGTCAGAGGGGGGGGCGAGCGTCCAGGCGCCGTGACCTCCCTGTCTCTTGAGGTGTGGGGGTTCTCCGGGGCTACCGAAGCAGCATGTCCTGGCTCCGCCTCCCCTCTTACCCCTGGTTCGCCTTCTGGCGATGGGGCTTCACCTTCCGGTGGTGTCACTTCCGCTGCTAAAGGGTTGCTCGCCCGCTTCCGCTGCTAAAGGGTTGCTCGCCCGCGCCGGTTCCGTCCCTTCCCTTGTGTTACTCGCCGTCGTTGTGCTCGGGAGGGGGCACACGTGTCCCGGTGCCGTGGTATCTCCACCTCCGGCAGTGCGAAAGTTCTCCGCGGCAACATAACCAGCATCTCCTGGCTCTGCCTGCCGCCTCACTCGCGAGTCGCCTTCAGACACCGAAGCCTCTCGTACTGACAGCGTCACCCCCGCTGCTAACGGGCCGCTCTCCAGTGCCGGGTCCGTTCCTTCCGCTGTTGCCCCTGCCGCCGTCGGAAAAGGAGGCAGCGCCTCCCCTGCTTCCAGCGCGTTTCGGACCCCTAGGGTCCACCTCGTCAACCGGTCTTCCCATGTGGAGTCGAGGCCCGCCAGAAGCTCTTGGACATGCGGTAGCAGGAGCCGGAGCACGATGTCCTGCGGTCGGATACCGTACGCGGCGAAAAACTCGCGGTAGTAACAAGCTGCCGCTCGCCATTTCCTTGGTCGGGGGAAGTCGATGTAGGCTCCCTGGGGCAGGCCGAGAGCATCGCTGAACAGGGTGCATAACAGGAACGAAGAGGCTAGACTTCCCCCATGGGTCCTCACCATCTCTTCCCAGGTATTGTAGGAACCAGTCGGGACGCAACCGGCCGGCTCCAGCCGCGGGCCGTCCTCCTTAAAGAGTTCTGCGAACTGCGAGGCTCCTGCTACCGCAGACCACCTTCCCCCTAACCGTGGCCTTGGGAGGTCCTCAGCCAGCTGCGCTGGATGGAGCGGCCGGTTTCTTGCCGGCGGTTCAGAGCGACACGCAGCGCATGGCTGTGGGCCTGCTTGCCCTCTCGCGAGGCATTCCGCACGATCCAGCATGCAGCGGGCATGCACTTGCTCTCCGTGGGGGCAAGGAAAAGATGCCCATAAGGAGTCTACCGCCAAATCTCCAGTCGATTCCTCAGAGCCCGCCCGCAGTAAGTGCAGGGAGAAGCACCCCTGTTCTCCACATTCTGACGCATTTTTACTCCACTCCTATTAATAGTGTCTCCTCCCTGTCCACCTGGTCCCATCTGTAACTGGTCACTCTCCGACGCCCTGTCCGTTCTCTCCGACGTGGGTGCCACCGCCGCCAAAAAGGGAGGAAGCGCGTTACCCGTCTCCAACGCGCATTGGACCCCGAGGGTCCACCTCGCTAACCGTTCTTCACATTCGGCGTCAAGGCCTACCAAATACTCTTGGACATGTGGTCCAATGTAAAGTCTTTGATTTGGAAGTCGGGGCAGGACGTCCTGCGGTTGAATGGCATATGCCGCGAACAGCGTACGGTAATGGCCGGCCGCCGCTTCCCATCCCCTCGGTCGGGGGAAATCGAGGTATGCACCTTGAGGCATGTCCAACGCATCGCAAAACAGGGAGCACAGCAAGAACGAGGAGGTCGGGCTCCCACCATGGGCACGTAACCTGAGCTCAAACGTACCGAAAGCGCCAGTTGTGACGTAGCTGGCTAGCCCCGGTTCGGGGTGGCCCCGCTGAACGCGGGCGGCGAACTGCAGGGCGCCCCTCACCGCCACTCGCCTTCGACCGCGCTCATTCATGGGCAGCCCTCTAGCTAGCTCTGCCGGGTGGAGAGGTCGGCTTCCTCCCGGCCACGCCGAACGACATGCAACGCAGGGCCTAGGGTCTGTATGCCCTCTCGGGAGGTGTTCCGCGCGGTCCAGCATGCAGTGGGCGTGTACAAAGCCTCCGTGGGCGCACGGAACGGGTACGCGAACGTAGTTGTCTTCTGACTCCCCAACAGAACCATCGAAAGGCCAACCGCAATATGTGCACCATAAATCGTCGGACTCATCTAACCCCCTTCCACGCCCTGATTCCCTTCAACCTGGCTCGCGGCCTCCTCGACACTCGACTCCAGTGATCTCCGCAGTGTTTTCAACTGTCTCTGTTGATGCACACTCTCTGCGGTAGTGAAGTCGTACCTCAGGTGGAGCCTGGGCACTATTGCCGTAAGCCGGAACGTTCTACGAAGTGGCACTCGTGTTCCTCCTGGGATAGCCACCCCAAACCGATCGTCTCCCCTGCCATCTGCCCCCTCCACGCTTTCTGTGGCACATCTCCTGTGACAGATCCAGCCACCAGAAGCAAACCGCTGGTCATCCTCCACGTGTCTGTTACAGGCCCCACACGGCGCTTGCGCCTGCAGCTGGGGGGTCGTGCTACGCCATTCTCCTTGTATGTCCTCGTCGCCTCGCTCTGTGGCGCTCCTTGATAATTCCACCGTTTCTGGGGTAGTTTGGACCCTTCCCATGAGGCGGAGCTCGGCAGCGGTGATCCTGTCTCTTATGGCGCTTTCTTCTGCCGTGTCCACCGATCTGCCGAGAGCTCGAATCTGTTGGAGAAAGAGGTATAGATCCATCTCTTCCTCGTGCAGAGCTGGATTTGGGCACGTGACTTGGTGTGCCCCATCGAGAATCCTGGCTCGGGGATTTGCGTCTTCGCAGAATCCTAGAGCACAACGGCGGTGTGCCTCGCACAAACAAGACACTTGTACGCGAGCCGTCGCCTCAACCAGACCGTGGCAAATGGCGCATATCACTTGCCACCCCCTCTCACCTCCTGTGGTCCCTGTTGGTGCTTCCGCTCCTCCGTTAGCCGGAATCTCTTGCTGTGCGATCGTTAGCGCCTCTACCATAACTTCATTGCTGTGTTGCCGTAGCGCCATCCTGTCGGCCTCGATGATCGTTACGGTCGCTCCGCACGCCGGACACCTTAGGTTGGCCCCCGCCCTAACTCCGAGTGCGGCGTAGCATGGAAGATGTAGTCGATGGGGGCAGCTCCCTAAATATACCCTCGGGGCGGCCAAGGTCTCGTAACAGACACTACAGCCCTCCGTGACTTTCCTCCCGGAGCTGATCTTCTACGGGCGACGGCGAAGGTGTGCGTGGCGACGACGGAGGCAATTCGGACGCCGGCGCGAGTGCCGAACTACTTCCTTCCAACATCCGTGTGGACGTCGGCCGTGACGGCCTTGGTAGCGCCAATTGTGTCGTCCTGGCCGCTACCTGCGATGGTGTTTCGACCGCAAGGACCATACCCGGTGTCAAACGTGGTTCCGCTGTCGAAGGGACGCCAGCTGTCGGTATTACTGGTAACGATGGCTGCGACGGTGACGGTGACGGGCTTGGCGATGACGCTAGGGGTGGCCTGGTGGACGGATAGGTATCTGGCGACGGTAGCAGTGCCGTCGAGGGGGTCGATACGGGCACCAATACGGTTGGAGGAGGCTGTATCGTCGGTTGAGATTGCCCCCTTGATGGAGGATGTAGTGGGCGCGACACGAGCACCGTCGCTTGCGCTGTCGGCGGCCTAGTAGGCCACGGCGATTGTTGCTGCTGCGGTGGTGGTAGCTGCGAAGGCCCTGGTGTCTGGGGTGGTACTTCTCCCGATACCGGCAAACCTGCTATGACGAGTGTTCTTGACCCCCCAAGGGAAAGTGGGGTCGTCAGGGGTGGCCCCGATTCCGTGGTCGGCAACTGTAATGAACCAGACGTATCTGGAGATTCTTCCGGCAACGACGGAAGTACTGGCCGCAAAGACGTTGCCAACGGCGCCATCTGCGTCATTGTTGGCTGTTGAGGAGACGCTCTATGGCCTGGCTCAATCGGGAGCTGCCTCTCCCCCCCCACATCCAATGATTGTGCGCGCTGATGGCAGAAGCTATTCGGGTGCGCGTCCTCGTTCTGGAGGAGATAAGCCCCTGTCGAAGTGCACTCGTCGTGTCTCGTCGTCCTTCACCCGTGGCCGTTCCCGCATCTGTGGATGATTCTAGTGGTGCCGCCGCCCCGTTGGACCCTCTGACAGATTTGGTACCGCTGTTGGGACCTCTGACAGATGTGGTACCGCTGTTGGGTTGGTGGTGATCCCCTCTTGACCCAATGCTAGCTATATCCCTACACGGTGGATTATCCTCCCGAGGTATATTCCTCTGAATAGAGTCAACTTCCATGGAATCGCTGCTTTCCTGACGACGTCTCTCACGTGTTTCTCTCTGGGGAAGGGTTAGGGGAGGCGTTCTTGAGTCCCGTGAACCGGCTGTCGCACCCGGTAGTAGCGAAGGGGGGGGTCCAGTCCCTACTCTACTATGAGCTCTGCCACCGCCTAGCGCTACCCGGCACCCCCGCTGACTACTCGCAAACGTGGGTCCCCCCAAGGGACCCCTTCGGACGAGACTCCCGACTGCTCGACGAGCATCTTGAGACGTCGCACTCGAGTGCCTGGAGGTCAGTGCTGCACCTGGCGGTAGAGGGCGAGGAGACGTTACCTCACTCTGAGCATAACCGCCTGTGAGCAGCGCCGGGTACCCCTGTTGACTCCGGTCCCCCCAAGTGTCCCCTCCGGAAGGCCCTGCTTACTGCACGTTGGGCAATTTGATAACCACGATTTGAGTCCCGAGAGCCCGGTATTGCACCCGTTGGAATGGGGGGACAATGTTTTGCCCTGCTACCAATACCACTACTGGTGAGGGACGCCCGACACCCCCGCTGACTCCTCGCAGACGCACCCGCCCTCTAAAGACCCCTCATGTCGAAGCTAATAGCTCCGCGACGGGCATCCTGAAAGCCAACACTAGAGTCGCAAATCTCGGTAGCGTGTCCGAAGTCATCTGGGAAGGAGACCATACCCTAATACAAGCACTGTTGCTGGAGAACAAAGCCCGGTAAGGCTGCTCAGTCCTCGCAGGTGTGGACCCGTTTAAAATCCCCGGCTGGGCGAAGCGTTCGGCTGAACGACGAGCTTTTTGAGGTGCAAGAACTGCCCCGTTTGTAAACGGAGGGGGGTGGGAGAGTACACCACTCACCCTTCTATCCTCCGCGCGCGCTGCCTAGCCCCCGCAACCTCTCCTAGCACGGAAAGGGGTCCAATTCCTGCTCCTACCCCAGGCAGCGCCTCCGGTGACCCGAGTATCACATCGAGAACGGGTCCCGTTTTGCGGAGTATGGACAAGGTCTTCTTCAACCTCCATTGGCGAAGGGCTCCGTCGCCGTGTGCCTCCTTTCCTAGGACGTTAAGAGGTGCGCGCCACTACTCTCACAGAGTCTGTTCCCCACTAGAGGGTCTGATACCAACAGTAAACCCGTCGCCTCGACTTCTGCTCTGTTGCTCCATGCTCGAGCACTGCCTATAATCTCGACGAGAGTGGCCACACCTTCTGATGGCCACGGGCGAAGGCCCTGGCCGGCTGGTATTTCTCGACGAGGTACCATGGCCCCCTGGCTCCGTGCGTCGTCGGTAAACGTGGCCCAACGTCGCTGGTGTGGGCGCCCTGCGTGAGGGGAAGTGGGCCGTTTTCAGTGTCCCAAAATTCCTGGAGGGAGCGAGGGCGGAGTGACTGTGGTATTCCCTCCAGAAGAAGGCGATGGCGAGCGGTGCCTCAGACGCGAAGTCGGTCGAGGCGAGGGCCGATCGTATGATGCTTCCCCGCCCCTCCGAATCCCGATGGTGTCGGGCGATGGGGGAGCGTTTCTACCCCTCGTTGGCAGGGGTCGGCGCGACGCCCGTTGCTGGGACTGGCTTGGTGCTACAGCTGGGCCTCGTGTCGCTGCACTCATACTCTGGGGTTCCACCAACGGCGGGACCTGTGATGGGCGCCTTCCGGCTGTTGCGGGGATCTGATCCCTCTCTTGTTGCGTTCTACTTGAAACTTGCTGCTGGAGGCCCCCTATAGCCCTCGCTTGCATCCATGCCGGGGTAGTCGTCTTCCGTCCGCGCCCCACCGGCCGTGGTGCTATCGCTAGGCCCAACGCAGCTGGTGATGACGAATGATACCTCGGACGCAACATCGGTCGAGACGAGGGCCGAGCACTTGAAGCTGCCCTACTCGTCGTCATCGGCCTTCGCGACGATGGCTGCTGGGGCCCTCCTGGTGCGACACATTGTGCCCTTGTCTCTACGCTCGCTGTTGTTGGGGGTCTCGTAC
Organism: Macrocystis pyrifera; assembly: GCA_031763025.1. Taxonomy (NCBI): domain Eukaryota; class Phaeophyceae; order Laminariales; family Laminariaceae; genus Macrocystis; species Macrocystis pyrifera. The sequence continues at coordinate 13,344,560 of JASSKH010000016.1, read as the reverse complement.
ACCTCGCACGCCCTACCGGTGGTGTGACTTCTACTAGATCCCCCCCGTCCGCTGCGAGTACCTGACCCCCCTCTTGCTGCACCTCGCTCGCTTGCTCGCCCCCTACCGACAGTGACGTTATCGAGTTACTGCACGTGCCGATATGCCTGCGACCTGCTGCCCGAAACAATCGGTTTCCGGCCCCGTCCCGGTTGAAGTTCGTTGCTGCAACCCTCCCGGCACGGGGGTTGCGCCAAGGATCCTTGGCTGCATCCATGCCGGGAGAGTCCTGCCCCGCCCTCGTCCGACAGGTAGTGGACAAATAGATAGAGCTGTTGTTGCACTTGCGGGTTGTGCCTCAATCACAGGTACTGTACTGGTCGATATGCCTGTCTCCTGCTGCCCGAAACAATCGGTTCCCGGCCCCACCCCGGTTGCTGCTTGTTGCTGCAACCCTCCTGGCACGGGGGTTGTGTCAATGATCCTTGGCTGCATCCATGCCGGGCGAGTCCTTCCCCGCCCTCGTCCAGCTGGTAGTGGGCAAAAAGGTAGGACTGTTGTTGCGCTTGCGGGTTGTGCCGCCGTCACAGGTACTGCGCTAGTCGATTCACTTGTCTCCCGCTGCTCTGGGCAATCAGTTTCTGGCCCCGCCCCGGTTGCTGCTTGTTGCTGCAGCCCTCCTGGCACGGGGACTCTGTCAAGGACCCTTGGCTGCATCCATGCTGAGAGAGTCCTCCCTCGTTCTCGCCCGGTTGGCAGTGGACAAAAAGATAGGGCTGTTGTTGTGCTTGCGGGTTGTGCCTCGGTTCCTACAGGGAGATCGCTACCTCCCGACATGACGGGCACCCTCACAGACGCGAGGGTGCGCAGACTTTCGCAACCCTAAACCACCTCCCCCTTGATGAGCTTGAGGCACGCTTATATTTATTCCGTGACGGTGACGAGTGCAGCTTATCAACTTACTATTTCTCCTCTTGCAACGTGTCCTTCTCCTAGGATTCTCTTATATTAACCCCTCATTGCTTTTCAAGTTCGAAGCACCGAGTTTCCTTTCCCAGTGATGCGGATACGTAGACTGCTGCTGCTGGACTCTACTCTTCTCCCAGCAAGGCGATAACCTCTCTCAAAATTCCTTCCCCACGTTCATATTCCCCCAGCCCTTTCCAACCCTGTTTCGCCTCTTTTCACTTCTCTCCCAAACCTCAAAACCGTGCCTAGCCCGTAGGAAGCCAATTGCACTGCGTTTTTTTTTTTTCCTTGCGACAAGCACCGCCAATCGTGCTTGGTCTGCCTGTTCCGTTTTTATTATATTTTATACCTGGTATACTTTAACTTTTTTTTTAATCGGTGTTCCTGTGGCCCCTCACCTCCACCACCACACTCTCGTCAAGCTCCGTTGCAATTCCTAACCCCACTCGAAGCGCAGCAGTCTATGCGTACGACCAGTGAAAACCTTCCTGATGGATGATGGACGATACTCGTAATAATAGAGGAAATCGTCGCAAGATAAACAATATATTATATATATATAAGGAGAAGAAGACCCGTCCAGCCCGAACAAAGGGGGCCAGAAAATAGACCTTGGTATCTCAATAGATATACGACGACTTCCGGTGCATCATATTCGTGTTGTTATGTTTCCCCAGTATATCTTCACCCCACTCGAAGCTTCTTCCACACGAACTTGGAACACATCTCGAAATGCTCGTTGCGATGGAAGATAGAAGAGCCGTCCGAAGATATTCGCAGAAGAAGGATAAAGATACCGTAGGAGCGCAAGGGCGAGAAGAAAGATATCCCGAAGAAAAAAAGAAAAAGGGCACGTCGACCTACTACCCGGTACACGTCGCGCTTTTTCCGAACATCCTCGCGACTGCTCCACAGAAGGTCCTAAACTGAACTGGCTTTTAGGCAGGCGAACATTTATCACAAATGAGTTTGCCACCGGCTTCCAATCGGCTGCTGCTGTACTTTTTTCCTGTTCGTTTTCTTTTAGGAAGACCGAGAAAAAGGCTCTAAGACGGCGAGAAGACACATGCCCCGAAAAAAAAACAAACAAACAAACAAAAAACTACTTGGTACACGGCGTCCGAATACAGCAGTGTTCACAAGCTTTTCGTGGGACCCAAACTGGGTTGACGCACCGCAGCACAGATTGGTTTACCACCGACCACCTACCGACTGCTGCTGTAGATTTTCCTTCCCCCTCGTCCTCCTCCTCCTTTTTTGCGCTTCAAGTTGCATGTATTGGACCCCGAGCTCGTCGTACCTGATATTGTATGTATCTTAGTGCTGGTATATTTCAGCCCTTGCTCGGAGTCGCTTCACTCGGCCGTTCGTACGAGTTTGTCTCACCACCTCCTGCCAGGCCAGACTGAGTGTTGATACTCCGCTTTGGTATCCTGTGTTTGCTGGCCAGTCTTGCCAGCCGAAACTCCTCGTAGCGACGCGACGACGTGATATCAGAGTCCAAACGGGGATAAATAATATACTCGTACAGACATAATGCGCTTGTTGCAACAAATACGTGCGTGACGTGTGAAGATACGCGGCAGCTACGGCACCAGCACAAGATTAGGCAGTACTGGATCGCGACCAAAGCAGTATGTTATTCTGCTTTCGATGCCATCACCCAGATTGGACCTCTTCTCCTTCGAACGGGGGAGGCCGAATCCTCGGTGGCTTTCAACAGCACAGGCGGCAAGAGTGTGGGGAATATGGGCTGGGGCCGGGCTCATGCTCCGCCGTTGCTTGTGCGTTGAGCGTTGGGCATTCCAGGAAGGAGAGTCGAAATTCCGATTCGGTCTATTTTTCGTGTGAAAGCACGAGTTTTGCGCAAAAATGTTGAGATTCGTAGTCTAGCTTATGCTCGGGAAACGAGCGTCACGAGTCACGAGTCTCTTCGGCAGCTTAGCACGCCGGTTGACCAGGCAAAGAAAGCGGGGCCTTTGGTTCGACCGAATCGGACGAGTCTACGCCACGGAAGGAGCGGTACAGTGGTGGAGATACAAATAAATGGTGTCTACGATCTTGTTTTTTGTTTACACGCAGCAGGCAGCAGCATTGGCAATGATTGCTATCAATGGGAATGACTATACACAGTAGTCATTCCCATTAGGCACCAGCAATGGCAATGACGAGTACTCGTCATTGCCATTGGGCAACAATAGCACATATCACATGAGGCGACTCGTCATTGCCATTGGGCAACAATAGCACATATCACATGAGGCGTGGAGTTTCGGTTGTATTATGAAGGCGTTCTTTTTTATTGTGTAACCGTCAAGCAAAAATTAAAGTCATGAACATGAACGGTTACGACATTACGATGAGATACGACAATGACGTCGTGCTTCTTCCTCCTCGTGCGCCACCGGGCTCCCCTGCCCCGACTGTTGTGCCAGGGGCAGTCTCGGGCCTGCATGATGTGCTGCTACTGCTGCTGCCGCCACTGCTGCTGCTGCTAATGCTGCTGCTGATGCTGCTGCTGCCGCTGCCGCTTCTCATCCGCTGCTCCGGTTTTGCTGCTATGTATGTGCAGCTACTGTCCTGTTTTGCTGCTGCTGCTGCTGCTCCTGCTGCTCCTGCTCCTGCTGCTGCTGCTCCTGCTCCTGCTGCTATGTCTGGAATATGTTTTTGCTGCTAACCCCCATGAGAATAGTAAACATGCAAGTCAACCCCTCTCGGTGATGTGTCTCCGCATTAAAGCTGAAATACGGACCCATGTGCTTCGGAAGCTGTACGAGTACCGTCTCGCAATTGACATGTTTTTGGTGTCTCGGCGGAGGTCCCGTGCCAGCGTAGTTTTCTCATGATACGTACCTGTACGCTATGCTTCTGGTGCTTGCTGCTGGTGCTTGCTACTGTGAGCTTTCTGCACCAACGTGGTGGCCAGCGCTTCGTACTGTGGATTAAACTCGATCGACTGCTGCCCGACTAATTGTTTTGTATATATCTGCTTACAGAATATACAGTACGGACGCCGAGCGTCTCGTACGTACGAGCTATCCACACAATGAAACAGACGAGGCCAAAAAAACAAGTCGAACAAGAGTGGCGATATAGAAAGCGAAGGAGTCGTACCAAGCTCAAACGGGCAGTCGACAACGCGCGACCCTTTGTTCATCTCCGCCATCGAAGAGAAACAATGGACGTTGGCAGCGAAGAAATCAGGCAATGGTTCAGACGTGTTGAAGAAGCAGTAGAGCAGTACAGCGTGGGCCCGTTCCGGAGAAGGATGATGTAGCAAACCGACGAGGTCTTGAGATGCAAAATGCGCAGCAAGATAGTCAAGACACCGTCGGGGGGCTCAAGGCACGGGGCGGGAGCAAGAAGAGCCGCGTTGAAGAAGCCGTAGCAACAGAAGCTAAGCAGGTTAAGAAAGTGAAGGCACCCGGCGAAACTTGGAAGTGACCGTCTTTCTACTTGAGGCGCACAGTGACTACTGCCTAGTGCTGTGTTACAATCCCTGTTTTGTTTGTTACCGTTTTGTTTTTGTTTGGTGTTTGGCCGTATTCCCTGCCAAGTCGATGTTACCCCCCCTCCGTACCCTGCCATTCTGCGTCGGCTGCGTCGCCTCATTGTTACACTGTGTTGATGTGACTTTATGCTGTGCTCCCTTTTTTCAGATTCTTTGAGGCCTTGTGCGCATGTTCACTTCGTTTTTCTTTCTCCTCTTTTTTACTCTTTTTTTCGTTTCTTTCTGTTACCTCTTCATGTTTTTCTTTTGATCATTTTCTTATATTTTTTTTCGAGTAGAAATATGGTACTCTGGATATGTTGATCTGTGTTATTTGGTTGCAGGTGACTTGAGATGGTGTACCGCACCTCTTCAGCACCGTTTTCACTCACGGCCTGGTACGCTACTGCCGTGAGCACTACTTCATACTTGATTGGTTTCTCTCATCCGATTCAGTTTAGTTGCAGCCTGTTTGGTGCTAACAGTCAGGTTATCAGGGAAGTGAGCTAATGTGACAACATCTTCATGAGGATGGTTACATGGGGCCGGTGATACCCTTTTCTTCCGCTTCTGCAAGCAGTATTGTGTATGTCCGCTAGACTATCGTTGAAGTCGTTCACCGTGATCATCGCCCTGGGCGGTAACCGAAGGAATCCTTGCATTGCCATCTTACAACTACCGAATGCTTGCTCCATCCGCAGGTGCTCTTTGGGCAAGAGGTTCGGACGTCAATATTGCTGGCCGGGCTATTTTCACTCGCAACACGGCTTTTGCGGATGGCGGTAAGAAAGGGTGCGGGATGCATCGTAGGTACCGTTTCAAATGTACTTTCGATTTTAGGTATGAAGTGACCAGCTAATTAGTAAGTTTTACATTTGCAATCAGACTTGCTGCTGATGGTGACTTTGCCTATTGTAGTGGCCCTTGGTGCTGTTTTAGCGGATGTCCGGATCGAGTGCTAGCTCTGTAGTATCGACGTCGTCTCAAGATAGGCTCTCACAATTTTAAAGGGGGCGGTCTATAAGGGGCATTTCCAGATGCGACTGATGATGCTGATGAATCGCGGCAGAAAATCGAAGGGAGGCTTGCACTGTTAGCCGAGATTAGCCACGGGCCAGCGAAATGGATAAACCATCCGAGGGGGGGGGGCGTTGTGTAGATTTTTCGTTGTATTTGGCATGGGTCATATCTCGTGAACCACTGCGAAATACCTGGTAGGACTTGAAATTTTGCAGGGTTTTCCTTGAGATTTTCCCCGTTGTGAACATACCGCGGGATTCCGCGGGCTACGGGATAATCCCGTGATCTCGAGGAATTTTGAAAATCTCGTTGCTGTCGAAACTGATCCCGTGGAAATGTTCGCGATCGCGATCCCGACCCCGTCCCGCGTTTTTTTTTTTTCAAATCCCGATGCCGTGCAAACTAGTCCCGTGAAATATGGGTAAATCCCGTGAAATCCGTGCCCCGTCCCGTGCAAACCCTTTGAAATGCTTTTCACGCCCCGTCTGGGCACTGCGCGAGCGTGTACAAGAGAAAAATGAAAAACGTCCAGCGGCAGTAGCAGCAGCAGCAGCCCTCGGGTGTGCGTGGTGTGCCGCTGCTGCTGATGCTGCTGATGTTGCTGCTACTGCGCGCTGCTCTGCTGCTGCTCTACCGCTGCTCTGCTGCTGCTGCTGCTACGTGCATCTGCTGTTTCGTTCTGCTGTTGCTACTCACGCAGTCCCCTTCGCGGGGTAGGTCGGCCTACGATATACTAGGCATATCAGAAGAGGGTTTGACGGGCCAAAAGGTAAGCCTGACGAGGCAAAGTTAGGCCGACAACCAAACTCTTTGACCTCGAGACTTTGATAAATCAATTATCGACCACTCAACTTGTCTTACGCACAGCTGACCTATGTGAAATGTTTCTGTAGAAACCGAGTAACAGCACACCCGGTCAGCCGGCAGCCAGGGCACGTCACGCTCTCACGCTTGCCGCTCGTCAATTTTTACGCAAGAAAAAAATCCTACGAGCACGAGCACGCACTCAGTGAGACTCGATCCCATAACTTGACTTTAGTGGGGACGAGATTTGCCAACTACAAAATAACTCCATCGGGGACGCCATTGTAACTTCCTCGTCGTGCCCCACCGTGCTCCCCTGCCTCGAATGCTGTGCCGCGGGCGGTCTCGGGCGTGCGTGATGTGCTACTGCTGCTGCTACTACCGCTATTCTGCTGCTGCTGCGGGGCAGCTGCTGCGTTGTTCTGCTGTTGCTACTGCTGCTTCTCACGTAGGCCCTCTCACGGAGCAGGTCGGCCTGAGATATATTATTGCGCCTTTCCTCCTCGTGCGCCATTGGGCTCCCCTGCCCCGACTGTTGTGTCAGGGGCAGCCTCGGTCGTGCATGATGTGCTGCTGCTGCCGTTGCTGCTGCTGCTGCTGCTGCTGCTGCTGCTGCTGCTGCTGCTGCTGCTGCTGCTGCTGCTGCTGCTGCTGCTGCTGCCGCTGTTCATCTGCTGCCCTGGTGCTATTGCTATGTATGTCCTGTTGCTGTTCTGTTCTGCTGCTAGTGCTGCTGCTTTGTCTGCGATATGTTTTTGCCGCTGACCCCCGTGTGAGCATGGTTATTGTGCAAGTCAACTCCTCTCGGTGATGTATCTCCGAATTTGAAAGCTGAAAGACGGATCCATGTGCTTCGGAAGCTGTACGAGTACCGTCTTGCAACTGACATTTTTATGGTGTCTCGGCGGAGGTCTCGCGCTAGCGTAATTCTCGTACACTATGTACCTTTCCCGTACGCTTTGCTACTGCTGTTTGCTGCTGCTGAACTTGCTGCGCCAACGCAATTGCCGACGCTCCGTACTGTGGATTAACTCGATCGACTGCTGCTCAACTAATTGTTTAGTACCTATCTGTACAGGAAGTATGCAGTGCCGAGCGTCTCGTACGTACAGTAGTACTTTGTAGTGCTGCTTGCTGCTGTATACGAACGGGCAATGTGTTGTTGGGCCGGATGGTGGATGGTAATGTTTGTTTTCTCGTTAACAGCGTTTTCTTTCTCTTCACTCACAATTGTTTTTTTAATGCACCCGTTGGCAGTACTGTCGCACTAGCAGCCTCGAGTTGCACACCGGTACGCCCTAAGCCAATACGGGCATGCGAGGAGCCGCAGGGGGGTTTCAGCCCGCTGCGGCGAAGCCCCCCTTGTAGTATGTACGGTACAAAAATCACGCGCACACAGCAGAGCTCTACTGGGGCCACACACGCACTCAACAGAGCTAGGGTTAGAGGGGGCGAGAACGCTGCTGACGACACGAAGGCAGCAGAGGCGATAGTGCGAGCAGCTGCAGAGGAATGCCTGGCTTTTCCGTGCTTCAAAGCACTCAAGTGTTCAACAAGTGGAAGGAGGAGGCGAAAAAGAAGGCGGCGAGGCAGGGGGCAGAGGAGGATACGGCTGTGATAATGGGGGGGGGGTGTTAGATATATGTGCGGTGACCGAGTCCATCACTTCGCGAAAAACTCGTTTTAGCGAGTTGGGAGGTAATTTGTTCCTGTCACTGGATGTGTTTTTGGCATGTACAGAGGCCATGAGGTCTTCCTGTTGTTGGGTATGAATTCAACGTGAGCGCAAAAAAAAACGTGCGAATGTGGTGTATTGCTTGAGTGAAGGATTGCCCCTGTTATATACCATGACTGATTTACCAACCACACGCAACAACATATGTATACATCGTTTACGTACTTATACGATATGTACAATGTATCGTACGTACGTACGTACAAATTGTCTGTTGGTTGCCATTGGGATGTACAGCAGTACGGCTTGATCTGTGAGCATGCTGTGCGTGCGGTTGCCAATAGCGCCCACTTCGGGGTGTTTAGGGGTAATTTCGGGGTAATTTAGTCGAAAATGTTGCATTTAAATAAACAAAACTGCGCGGCTATCGACGAAGCTCGCGACGGCGGTCACGGCCATCGTTGTTTCGCGTTACATATATTTTTTTTATAAATTTTGAAATACGTCAGCTGTGAGTTCGACTGATTAAATAGTTGATACTCAACTTTGCAAGTTGCGTAATACGCCTCGTCTATATTCCATTTTTACCGAATTTTACAAGTATTGTGATAAACCGAGCGCGCGTATTCTATATGTGATTCCTTGTCAAAGACATAGGCCAGCGGCTCCCCAGGATGCAGCCCGGGTCAACAGGACAATTTTAAACAATCGTTCTGCGCACTGATACTATATAACCCGAACAAGGGATATTGATATGGATGTTGCAACATGTTGAAACCTTTTCATCTTTATAAAAAACGTATGCGCTGAGAAGTGAATGGACAAACTGTCTTTAATGGGCCATAGGTAGTCCCAGCAAGTCATATCATGGTATAACATTTCGCCTTCGGGACCTCAAACACTTACTGCGTTGTGATACCCGACACAAAATATATCCATGACCGCATCAACAAGGGCAACGTATCGGTGAAGATTGTTCGTAGCTCAGAGCTTAAAGTATGTCTCGAGATATGGGCAATTGCTTGCACAACAACCAAAAAATCAGGATTTTAGACCTGACCTATAATGCTTTCTGCCTTTTTGGTGACCATAGGGTGCATTTCTTGCTCGGCTTAGGAGATTACGGCACCAGCACATTTAGTGACGGTTGATCTATTCGATGTGGTTGAGAAAATATCATTCCTGCGATCGTCAAAATAGGCCTACTCGAGGTCTGTTTTCGTTTCATTTTGGGCCCATTCGTGACCTAAAACTTATTCATTTTGCTACACATTATATGTACGTGTGGAAACATGTTTTTGACAGAAAAATTGTTTTTGCGTCATAATTGCATGAAGAAAAGTTGGAAGTCGAGCTTTGGCAGGCGTGTCCTTCATGACCATAAGAAAAAACGTCACCATGTTCTTTTCATCCGATAATTTGGGTCAAAATTGCTGAATTTGTTTTTCTTCTTAAATATCAAATTCAAATGTACCTGGGGCCTCGCCGGCCATATTTCACACAGAGATGCTGTTATATCGTTTTTTGTGCCAAACTTGTTTCTTCCGCAGCGACTACACTAATTCCGTTGCAATAGTGGTCTATGAAATATGCCTTTCGGAAAACCGCATACCTACCGAACCAAACCTGGTTTGTATTTGCAGCCTATCTTAGAGCAAAGATTACGTTCACCCCCACGTGTTTGTACTTCCAGTAGATTACTCCCTGCATGCCTTATTGTGTCTGAATCCCGCATATAAATATTCCGGCACTTTTGGTCATCATTCTGCAGCCCCCAACCCGTAGTTCACGAAACAACGGGCTCCGTTAGAGGCTCGAGTCGATGGGAATACGCGTAGTTGGTATTGTTGCCGACGTTAACAGCATCGGTGGCGCAAGAACTCGCCCGTTTTTGAAGTTGCCCAATAGATGGCGGGGTGATATTTACACGTTGCGTCCGTTTCTGAGGTGTATTCCGCGTCGAAGAAAGCATCGAAGATATCTGGCAGTAGTGCCAACAAGAGTGCTGCCGGTGTAATTTTGAGCGTTCTTGTAATTTAGACTGCAGTAGCTATCGAGCTTCGGTTCGGGAGGTATGCCGCTTTCCGTAAGGGCTCGCATTGACGAGGATTTTTTTTTTGTAATTCGAAAATAACGTTTTCATTTGATTAAGTTGTATCTGCGGCTGATTCCTATGCGATTTTCTTTTTCCTATTCGATTTCGGCTTTACTTACGTAGACGTTCGTTTTGGCCGATACACCGAGGGAATCAACCATACACTTCTCGGAAGGCGTCCAGAGTCTCTCCGACGAGCATCTAGTTCAAGAATCCGCTTCTCGAGAGGCGTAGTTCGAGTTTTTGCCCACGGCGACGAAAAATAACATGAAGCTGTCCCTCGTTCGAAAATTGGCATATTTTTCGAGTTGTAGCTACTTCAAATGTTTTCAATCAGACTTTGGCTGCCAAATTGCGCAGGTGGAGAAGCAGGTTTTTGAGCTGGTACCTCTCGGAGAGTACCTGGACTCACTCCGAGAAGCGCACGGCCGACTTCGTGGCCTTGTCGGGCGCATCATGTCTGCGATTGTCTGAAAAACCAAAGTCGAATCAGAAAAATACGTTGCATGGAAACAGCCTGATTGGCCGAAAAATGAATCACCAAGAAGGCATTTTCGAGTTGAATGCCAAAAACAAATTCAACAAGATTCATGTTGAGAATTCGTTTGCTCTTCTCGTTCAATTTTATTGTTCAATTTGGGGAGTTGGTTCAACTCGACGCGGCATGTTCCATGAAACCAAAGCAAGCCATGTAAACTTGAGGCGTGTTGTCGACTGCTTCAGAGGCGAAATCCATTATTCCCGAGAAGCGGGGCCACCGGAGCAGCCGCAGCGCGAGGCCCGACGGCCCCTAGCACAGAGTACACCACACCCGCGGTGCCTCAGAAAAATGCAAGGCCGTCGCGCACTCAGGTTTGATTCCCTCTTTGCCTCTCAACCCACACGAGCACCAACAGGTCACGACTTTGCTCAGAAGTTCGATCGCCGTATTCCTGTCGCTGCTGTCCGCGCGGGGCTTCAGGGCTGCGCCAGTTGCCCAAGACATCCCGAGAGAGATTACCTCCTAGCCGGTACCGGCAGAAACAATCGGACGCTGACCGCGGCGCTCCAGGGAGGACGCGGGTCGTCGCTCGCCTCGTTAGTTACCCACGGGTGTTCGTTGACCCTTTTGCGATATTCGATCTTTAGTACACAATCACACCCTGGACAACGGACACAAAATGGTCTATTGCCAGCGATAATAGACTAGGGAACAATCTATTGATAGATATTCCCAGCGACAATACGTAGACATGAGGAGAATGTATCGATACATATTGCCAGCGACGACAGGCGAGAGTAAAATCTATCGATAGGTATTGACAGCGACAAAGGATGAAGGGAAAATCTATGGATATATATTGCCAGCGGCAGTAGGCGAGGGAAAATCTATCGATAGACATTGCCGGCGCCAAGTAGGCGAGGGGAAAATCTATCGATAGATATTGCCAGCGTCAATAGGCGAGGGGAAAATTTATCGATAGGTATTGCCATCGACAGTAGACGAGGGGGGGAACTATCGATAAATATTGGCAGCGACAACAGACGGGGGGGGGGGGGGATGTATCGATATATATATTGCCAACGACAATAGGTTGTGCAGCGGGTCCATCGCTGACCATTGCCATCAGCAATGGATTGAGAAGTTTGTACATCGATGGTCATTTTCAGTCACAACAGATTGGGGACGGTAAAAATGGATACAGTGTAGGCATTGCCGACAGCAGTATATGCGTCCATTGCTGCAACGGCCACTGTCTGTTGTCCAGTATCGAAAACCACGTATATATAAACGCTTGAGATCGTATTAAATATTTATCGAAACGCTCATTCATGCTCCTGTTTCATTGGTTGGCCTAGTTGAGAACACGCGGTCACGATATACCGTGCCCTAAAGCCATTGTGGTGTGTCAAGTGTCAAGTGTCAAGTGTCAAATGGTGTCAAATGGTGTCAAATGGTGTCAAAGATAAACCGTGCACTCATTTTTTTACTTCTGTCGTCGGAATATATTGTATTGCTGCTGTTTTGTCACACAATCACACAATAGATACCTTGCTGTGCTCGGCAGAGTACATTGTACGTGTGCCGATCGATATACTTTGCCGACTACAGTAGATGGTGAGCCGTGCCCACCGATGGACATTGTCGGTGACAATAGATTTGAGGACGGGTAACAATCGATAGACATTGTCTGCCACAATAGATTGTGGGGAGCATCCATCGATGGCCATTGTCGGTGACAATGGATTGGGGATGTTTGATCCATCGATAAACGTCGCTGCCACAATAGATTGTGGGCAGCATCCAACGATGGCCATTGTCGGTGATAATAGGCTGAGGATGTGATCAATCGATAGACATCGCCTACCACAACAGATTGTGGAACACCCAGTCGATAGCCAGCCACCACCGGTGACAACAGACTTGGGACATAGTCAATCGATAGCTATTGCCGACGACAATGTATTGGGAAGTAGGCCAATCGATAGCTACTACGAACGGCAACAATAGACTGGGGAAGTAGTAAATCAATAGACACTACCGACGGCAATATGTACGTCCATTCTGCCTTATTATATTGACATTGCAATGGTCATTGTCTATTGTCCAGGGCGTGATTCGCACACGCCATTCCTCGATGTTTCACGATTCTATTCAATAACGATTCTTGTTCTCAGCCTCACAGTCTGTGACCACAGAACTTGTATATCTCAAGGACAAGAAATCAGGACGGACACTGGGTGTACTTATGAAACTGGGTAGAAGTATTGATTCAATATAAAATACAACCCACACATGAATAAATTTCGAAATGTTGTGTTCCTCGTGAAAACGTTAATACGGGACCTAGAGCTGTTTCCAACATATGGGGGGGGGGGGGGGGGGGGGTCCCGATTCGATTTCGGCTTGTCAAGCCAATCTCAACAAACAGGCCGGATCTTGTACAATATTATTTATGTGGTTGAAAACAGAAGGAAGTCGGATTTTTCACCAGCAACAAATCCCACCACATCGATATTCGATGTGCCATCCTATCGTGATTTTGGTTTTATTTCATGGGGGAATAAACAAAACAGAGCAGAACTGAGATTTTGAACTCCACGACACGAACGAGGCATTCACGCCGCGTTGAACGATCGACTTTCACTACCAGTTCCTCGCAGGAAGGAACGGAATATGGAACCTCTTGGGGAGCTGCGTAAAGGAGTTTCTAGTCACTGTGGACCAGCAAGGACCTCTCCCTCTCATGGAGCAGGAGTTGCGTGCGGCCGTCATCGTCAGAAAAAAAAAACGTCAGACTGTTTTGATACTGCTGTAGTCTGGTCTATTCGTCCCCAAAGTTGTTTTACATAGAGCAGGTGCAGTTGGGCGGCCGCAACGCACACGATTGTGGTCAAGGTACTGATGCCCCCCCTCTCCGTGGTGGCCGATGCACGAGTGATGTGTCCCATCTGCGTACCAGCGTAACCAAGCACGTAGCGTCGTGACCCGTCATGAGCCCAGTCTACAACCCATACAAATGTGTATAATGCTTCCGAGGTCACGTACAGAAGCGTTTTCAATAACATTCTGAAATAATGTCAAGTGGTTGAAAAAGGCCGCCAAAAAAAAAACACTTGGTCAAATAATTTCATCGATAAAATCAAGGAGAAACACTTTGTTCAACAAACAGCCCCCATAAGGGCCCATCTTAATGGGGAACGGTAAATTTCGTTATTTTGATTTTTTTTATTTCAATGAATTTGAATTTGATATCGAAACAAAAAAGTGTTTGTATCCTATCGGGAAACAGCGTACCTGGTATCAATTATCAAACAAAAAAGTATTCGGAATAACCTGGAACAACGCACCGCGTCACACAATGCCCAGCCGACAAACAGCGACGAGCGTAGACGAGACCGAAGGTTTGCGCAGCCTCCTTTTCTTCTTGGTGGCGTAGGATATGAACCTACCACTCTCAGGGTGTCTTGGGTAGGCGGAAGGAGCCCTCAAGCGCGACGTGCGGAACAGCAACGGTGATGCAGCTATCGAGGTCTCGAGCGTATCCCCTGTTTTTTTGCTCGTTTGCTCGGTTTTCGTGATGGTTGGCCGATCGAGCAGGCCGAAAAATTGGGCTTGGGGCCGCCATGATTTTTTTTTAGGCGCCACCGCCGGGGTACGATGTGCTATGGTCTGTGACCGTGGGCGCGGCTACTGCTCCGATCGCCTGTCGTTGAGGTTCGCGTTTTATCGCCTCGATCGTGGTCACCGAAGCGGCCAACAATCACCCTAGACTCCACCGGGTGTTGACCCCCCATGAACATGCCACATCAAGGCTGAACAACTCCCAAATTCCAAACTGAAATTAAAAAAATCACACGAAAAAAGTCCTAAAAGACTCTTCACTGAAATCGATTTTTTTTATTTGTCTTGAGAATGCCTGCCAGGTGATTCACTCTTCGGCCAATCAGATGCAAATCAAATTAGAAAAAATAAATCAAATCAAATTGAAAAAAAAGAAGTCCTCGATAAGATGGCCCCTAAGACGCAGTTCTGATCAGTTTTGATATAACCTGGGACCAAATACCCCGAAACCTCCGTAAAGATAAACATAATCACCCAAAATATTGTTGCATAAGATCCGGCCACGTTTTACGCCCGCAGAGTCACAGATTCGACCAGGCACTTCTCGGAATGAGTCCATGTACCCTCCGATTGGTACGCAGCTCCAAATCCGTTTCGTCGCCGGCGCAATTCAAATTATGCCGACTAGCCATAATTTTATAGAAAAAATCTGAAGCACGAGCTCCAAATCCAAAAATAGGCCAGATTATTTTTGGTCGGACTGTGCGCCCTGAGCAAAAATGGAACTACGCCTCTGGAGAAAGCAGATTTTTGAGCCGGGTTACCGTCGGAGAGACTCTGGACTTATTCCGAGAAGAGTATGGCTGGTTCCCTCGGTTTATCGGCTAAAAGCGAAAATAGACGTCAGAAAAGCTAAAATCGAACCGAAAATCTAGACGAAACGCACAAGAATACCGCTGCAAGAAATATACTATGATATTATTAATCAGGGTTCTGAACCGAAAATGGAAAGTGGCTCGGTCCGTCGTTTTTCTTGGGTAGAGTCGGTCGCTTTCGGTCGTTTTTAATTCAAAAACCGGAACCGAACCGAAACCGAACCGAATACTGCGAAGTCGGCTTCTCCGTCGGTTTCTCGGCGAAGTCAACCGAGTGGTCAAAAACCAAACCGAGCCGAAACCGAATCGAACACTGCTCGGTCGGTTTCTCCGTCGGTTGCTGGGCGAAGCCCGCCTAATGGTCTAAAACCGGCGCCGAACCGAAACCGAACCGAACACTGCTCTGTCGGTTTCGGTTTCTCCGTCGGCTGCTCGGCGAAGTCAGCCAAATGGTCAACATTTCGAAGCAGTCGGTGTGAATATGTTGGTATCATGTAACAACTGGATCGTCTGGTGTCATAGTGCCACGTGGCAAGGGTTCCGAACCGATTCGGAAAGTGGCTCGATCGGTGTTTCGGTACATTGCAGCAAGTGTCGGTCGGTTTCGATCGGATTTTTGAGGTTCCCATGCCGAAACGTAGGCGTTTATAGCTTAGGAGACAAGGGAAAACAATCGGACTGAGTATAACCGAGTCGGTTTTTCGGTTTCATTTTGTTTGGCAACCGAAAAAAACGACTAAATAAAGTCGGTTGCCGGTCGAAAAAAACTGATTAAAACCCACCGAAAGAATTACTTTCGGTTTTTTTCGGTTCCCAACCCAGCTTCTGCTGGAAAATAGCATATGTGTATTCGAATGATCAACAAAACACAACAAAAATACCCGGCGTCACTTTATCAAAAAGGCCAATGTTACGCTTGTTTTGTACACATCGTCATGAAGAACAGATGCCGTTTCCCAACTCTTCTTCAGCCATGGCGGGCTGACCATTTGGCGCAAAAAAAAAAAAAACAGTTTGAAGCGGAAAAATGCCGTCTGTCGCTGGAACCAGATCGTACCAGGGATATAATTAGCTGTTGCACTGTTGCGCTTGCGCAACATTTTGGTGAAAATAGCCGTTTTCCTCAACAGCCGCGGAGGGCCTGGTTACGCGCAGCGCAACACGCGATTTTTGGCGCGCAACGTTTTTTGGTCGCAGGCCCAAAAATTTGTTGCGATCTTTTTTGTTCACCGTAGGCGAAAAACAAAAAAAAATTAAACACTGTTTTTCAATTCCGCCTTTGGCGAAAAAAAAACAGGAGCCCCCTTTTTGAAGTCGCCGCAGACGACTTTTTTTTTTAAGGCTGTTTTTTTCTATCCGCCCTACAAGTAGAACAAAAGAAAGTTAGGTTCTGATCCCCATACACGCCTTTTCGAGGTTCGACAGGCGTTTAAACGTACCTTCTCACTTGGTTTTCGGGCATATATTTTTCGCAACACGCCTCGCGTCGCCTGTTGCGCGCAGCAACAGACACCGGACCACAAATTATATCCCTGGCTCGTACTACAGCCGGTACCGCAGTACGACTGTAGGTCAGTAGGGCCTACTGAAAATCAGTACGAGTAGGGCTTATATTAAGCATACTTGGTAACCATCCTGTGGAACTGCTTGCAGAGCAACATATTTATTATTGTGCTTGTCATCCGACGATGTGCAGCGTAAGCTTCGACGTTGATCACTCAAAACATTACTGAAAGAAGAATCCCCGGAAACAAAGGAAACCTATACGTACACAGTGCATATCTACCTTCCATGTCTACTCCTCTCTATGCTTTATCTACGATACCCTATTTGTTGTCTTGGCTCCCTCCTCCATCTCACTATGCACTCGTTACTTTATATTCTTGAATTTTAAGCCGCAATCCAAGCTCCATCCCCACGCCATTGGTGTGGGTCTGTCACCCCCCCGCCTTGCTCCTCCCCCCTATATTATATACCTGGTATATATATATATAGGTTGGGTTGGCGTCGGTTGGCGACGACGCTGTACAACACGCCTCTCACTGCGTGAGCTAGACAGCCAGGTACCGTTTTTTTTTGTTTTTAGAGGTTACCACGGCTGGCGGTCAAGTTAGATCATTTTTTTGTGCGGGGAGAACCTTCACTCCGCACAAGGGGGTTGATCGTATCACGTAGTGTGTGTATGGTGAGGCACCCACGAGGCAGTTACATAGTGAACCCATTGCTGTCTCTGGAAGTGGCCACACCATAAATTAAATCAATTAATTGATGCTGTCACCCATATGCAAGCAAATCCGCCTCTTAAGCGTCTCTTAGTAGGACGTAGCTCACCCTTCATGCAACCCGCCGGACACCTCACGGCGCTTCGCGCTTGGTGCAAGCAATGTCTGCCTGGTCGGTGAAAACCCGACGCGCTCCGTCCCGGCATTGTAAGGATGCGAGGGTCTATGGTCACACGCCTATGGCCATGCATGATAATGAGTACACCCCCCCCCCCCCCTCCCCTTGCCCCTTCTCGATTCCTGACGACCCCTAAGCTGGAGTTTGAATCGCGACACCTTCCTCGAAATGGCGACCTGTGTAGTCACCGAGACGATTTGGGGTAGGCGTTCCTTAACCAATTACTTCCTTCCCATCGACCCACCATCCCTCCCCCCCACGACACTAGCTGCCAGCTGGTCGATGAACTTGCTGCTCTCTACCCCGAGGCGCCCAAAGCTTTCCACTGCTAAAGTGGCTAGTTTGTGACACCGTTCGTCAAAGGACACATGTCCCGGACGAGCGTAGTGTTAGCACTTTGCGCGCCTCGGAGGTGTATCTGCGCTTAAGGGTCAGCATGGGTGACGTCCAGCAGGATGGACTTCTCCCTATGCTCCCTGATAGGAGCGTCCCGTAGACCTCTTCTCCTGACGCCAATGTCCATCCGCAGGTTTCGGTCAGAGGTGAACGGTTCGCCGCTCTCCACTGAGTCTTGGTCTCGAATTCCTAGCCGCTTCAACGTACGGGACATCGCGTGAACAAGTGCTTGGTTGGCGCTGATTTACTTGCGCCCCTGCTCTGGGACAGGTGCGCGCGTGGCGGGTGTCTACATCAACTGCGTCGCAGCATGGGCGCCTCGCTGCCACGTTTTCCTCTATCCCCATGAACCGCCTTCCCATTCCTACGAACTCTGCTGCGGATATGACCCGAAGTGTGTCCGTTGGTCTCGCCCGAAGGCATGCTGTGGTTTCTGCCCCCTGTAGGCTCCTATAGCGAGCCTTGGCGAGGGTTTTGGTCTCAGTCCCACCCATCGGGTCGCCCGGTCCGGGGGGGCGTGCTGTCTCCGGGAGCTCCTCCAGCGAGGCGGCGTGGGCTGCGTGCCGACCTTGGTTCACTACTTTGCCCAACTTCTGTTCGGCTTTGCGCGGATGAGTGGTCATGGCGTCATGTGCAGCCAGCATGTCAGCTTCTGGGGGTCTTGGGGCCTGGTCCCCCTCTGCGCCTAGACCTCACACCAGCCAAGATTCGGGGACGATGCCCGCCATCGCTTACTTCGCCACCCCCAATGTGTCCCGAATCTCCCGCAAGCTGTCTCCCAGTTGAGAAATAACGCTCGATTCCGGGAACCCCCTCCTCAAATTATCGCCTAACGGGCCTGCGAGGTCTGCTAGTACCTCCGGCAAGGTCCCCACCCTGCTCCCGATGGATGTTCACATTCTCCTTGCTTCTGTCGACGGCAGCCCTAACCCTCCCGCTCCCGTAGGAAAGCGTGCTTAGGCCTGCTGATAAGGTTTGAGAGTCAGCCGACTATCCGGGCACCCCTCCTGGAAAAATTACTGTGCCTCCGCCGCTCCCGATAGCTCGAAGATTTTCTCGTACGCCCACTGCGCTCTTTTGTCTGCTCTTTTACGTGCTTCGAGGGACAGCCCCGGGTCCAGAGCCCTTCCCAGCTAACTCGTCCGTTGCCCGAGAGATTCGACGGTGATGAGGGCCGCTGCTTGTTTGTCGGGTATGTTAGCGAGGCAACGCGCTAGGCGGTCCGCGACCCCTTCCCTCACTACCTCCATTGCTCGCCCCCGCACGTATTCTTCCGTGCAGATCGGGACACCCTCCACCGTCACCCCTCCTTCGTCAGTCAGCGGTGCGGACCTCAACGCTTTCAAGAGGCGAAATCTCCTCCGCCGTCGGGGCATGCCCTTCGGGTGGTAGTGCCACTGTTTTGGCGGCGTTGACCACATTGCCGATGTCATCTAGCCATGCAATCGAGCCTCCCCTGCGTCCTGGGAGATCCTCCTGCCGGAGCCTCGCCGTTTGGTGTCCGATGCCCCCTGTTGTTCTCTGCTCCTCTCCCTCCGCTTCTGTGGCCCGCTCCTATACCTATGCGTCCCTCTCTACCACTAGTTTGCGTTCCTCCTGTTTCCGCTCCTCTTCTACGCTCTCTATACCCCCCCCCCCTCTCCGCTAGCTTCGCTCCTTGTATCCGTCCCCGTCCCTCCCGTCCTCTCCATCCCCCCCGATCCCCCGGTCCGCCTTGCTCTCTCCGCTCCCCGCTTTCTCCCCAATCCCCCCGTTCCCCTTGTTCTCTCGACGTATTCAAGCACTGCGTTTTTTGTTTTTTTAAATCGTCACTTTCACTTTCCAGCTTGACTTGAAGGAGGTTTTACCCTCAGCGGTCTTCTTCTGATCAAGCCGTGGTCACAGGTGTCGTCCCTTCTCCCCCCCGGTACGTGCCTTCAGTTTTTGTGGCCGGTATATCAAGCGTGTCCAGTCAATACCACCATAGACCTACTGTTGTAATATTCACACTCGTAGCCAGGGTAGCATTGCATGCTCACTGCTGTAGCCTTGTCGTACACTTCCGTATAGTCACCACTACTAGCTCGTCGGGCAGACTCTCTGCTCTTGGCATGGCCGCGCATATCACTCGCGGTCTCGTCGTACTCGTGTGATGGAACTCTAAGTCCTAACACGTGGGGTCTTCGTCGTATACCTACGAAGTTTACGCGGAACTTGCATTGTGAATAAGAATGAAATTCTGTTGCCTACCGGGTAGGTTCTAAATTATGATCCTCCATGGATATGATACGATCTTACCTCTCGTCGTCTTTTGCATCCCCATCGACCGCACGGATGCCGTAGAAGCTACGAGAAAACTGTTCCAAGAGGATCGCGTCCGCTGCCGGTGCAGGCCACCCCATGCTTTGTATATTGATACACATCGGCCTCCCCTCTCCGTTGCTATTTCACGGTTCCCGGTGTTCTGGAGTGAGCGGGCTGTTGGGGTTTGATGTTTGTTTTTTACTGCTGTTGTTCGGGGTCTAGAGTCCGGCAAATTGTTTCAAGTTTCCGTTAGTGAAAGGTGCAAGCTTTGGCCGGTCTTGAGGGTGCGTCTAAACAGAATCGAAATCGAAAATCGAAAACCGAAATGATAATAAACAAGGCGCTGATGTTCCTGGCCAAAACATTTTCCCCAAAACTTTGTACGCTGCGTAATAAATACGTGTCGTCTACTCGTCTATATTCCATTTTTACTGAATTTTACAAGTGTTATAAAAGCCGGACGCACATATTCTATATTTATAAATATATGAAATACGTCAGCTGTGAGTTCGATTGATCAAGTAGTTGATACTCAACTTTGCAAGCTGCTTAATACGTCTCCCCGGTGGCTTGGTAGGTGGTCCGCGTTCCTATCAAGATCAATTTCGTGGGTACAAGTCTCACCGAGTGCATGCGCGTAGGGACTTAAAGTCTTTTTCTTGAATAAAAAATTGATAAGCGGAAGAGCGTGAGTTAGCTATATTCGATGAAAATCGACGAGCAGAGGGAATGCTGAACTTTATGCGCGACAAAAAATAAAGGCACGTGCCTGGGGGGGAGAAGGGATGACACCTGTGACCACGGCTTTGTCCAGAAGATCGCTGAGGATAAAACCTCTTACGAGTTTAGGCTGGAAAGTAAAAGTGATTAAAAATAAAACACACACACACCTTTTTACCGAATTTTACAACAAGTGTTTCTTTTTTTTTTTACAAATTTTGAAATACGTCAGCTGTGAGTTCGACTGATTAATTTTTTGATACTCAACTTTGCAAATTTTGAAATACGTCAGCTGTTTTTGTAAAAAACGTAGAAAGCACGTCAGCTGTGAGTTCAACCGATCGGCAGATCGGTCGATACTCAACTTTGCAAGCTGCGTGAACCGCGCGCGTTTTCTATTATTTCCGTTGCGATTGACTACTGACCAGTGACTCCGCTGGATGCCACCAGGGTCGACGAGACGATAATGCTTACTACAGCTGGTTCGATTTCCAGTTGATTCTTTTTGGCCAGTACCATTTCGCGCACTGAAACAACAGTAGATCGACACGTGCGGGCCGGGGTATACAAGACAATCGAAAGTTGGATAGCAGCAGTTCACACGTGACATGCACACCAAGACACACTGGAAATTTTGAATACTCCCCATAAATGTTGGCAAGTCTTCTTGACGTACTGGTACAAGTACGTGTTTGTTGGTGAATCTCACGATCGTACATGTTCTTGGCCTCTTCTGCTCTTGATATACGAAAAACCAAACACAGCAAGCACACACGCACCTGTCAAATAGCAGAAGAAGGGGATCCAACAGCGCAGGAGGTAGGTGATGTTCGTGTTTTCTGCAGGCAGGCTAGCGAGTGGCGCATTTCGATCCTACAGCTCCTTGTCTCAG
Source organism: Macrocystis pyrifera (assembly GCA_031763025.1). Taxonomy (NCBI): domain Eukaryota; class Phaeophyceae; order Laminariales; family Laminariaceae; genus Macrocystis; species Macrocystis pyrifera. The sequence goes on along the minus strand of JASSKH010000016.1, from coordinate 13,322,917 downwards.
ACGTTCTACCAGGCAATACAATCACGAGAGCTGGATCCCAAAGCTCGCCCTGCACACGATACCAAGAAGGTGAAAACAACGGCTAAAACTGAACGCGAGCGTCACTCTACACAGCCTATCCTCTGTTGTCCTGTCGTGTTGATTGTTGGGAATCTCTACGAAGTCGGGTCCTCGAATATGGTCCGGATCTTGATCGGAGGATTTTATAAATTAGGATTTTGGCCAGTACATCTTTGACAAGGAATCACATATGTGTGTGTGTGTGTGTTCTTCACATTAAACCGTTCTTCTACTCGTCGACATCCAGCAAGCCCAGTGTCCGTGCTGATTCTTCACCCTAGAAAGATACGAGCTCTGTGGTCACAGACTACGACACAGAGATAACACACCGTAATGCATTAATAGCCTACGTAATACCATGCCTTCGCACTAGGTGCGGCCGACACAACATACATACATACGCCAGCAACCAAAATACACCATAAAGAAAGAGAAGCAACGAAAAAAAAACCAAACCGAAAGAGAACAAGAAAAAGAAAAAGAAAAGGAGAAGAATCCCAAATAAATAAATAAAATGGGAAGCCAAAGCTCAGACACATACATACTTACCCCGAGCATGAGCCAAAAGGGACGTGCAAGGGGAAAGATACGAGAAGGAAAAAGGGGACTATGCATCCCGGTGAACACTTAACTAAGTAAAAAGAGCAATAGTGAGTGGGCCAAAATACGCTCGTCACCCACCCACTATGTAGTACTTCTTTCATAAGGATAAGGGCCACTCCTAACGAACAAAAAAAATCACGATTCGTGATATTTTTGTCGTGAATCGTGATTTTTTTGTCGTGAATCACGACAAAAAAAATCACGATTCATGACACCAATTTTTTTAGCTTTTCCCTAAAAAAAAACAAAATCACGATTCGTGACATTTGTCGTGCCTCAAAATACGCCTGATCAAGGCACTACGCAACCCACGCGCACCAACGGTATCCGATGGTCGGTATAGGGGCATGGCAGACTTTGCTTCGTACGCCGCTTGTGGACAACGGGCGGCTACCCAAAGACACTGCTGGGCCCGGGCTAACAAGGAGGTTGTGGCCTCGAAATTTCCAGGAGGAGGAGCCACTGCTGGAAGACAAACGCGAAAATGACCTGGGGATGTCGCAGGCCAGGCCGAGCAGACGGCCTGCGAGATGGAATCTCGCGAAACGAGCTTGGTCGACGGCCGGTGAAGTTGGAATCTCGCAGGCTGGGTCAGGCTTCGGCCCGCGATTCGAATATGTCACGGGCTGGGCCAGGTGCGGGCGGCCCAGCCCGGCCTGGCCGTGCCCCACTCTCGAGAGTTTGCTCTACACCCCCAAAAAACGTTGGGTTTGAAATATCAGAACTTCAACTATTTGATAATATCACGAAACGCGACGTTTTTCGGCTTTTTTCGTTAGAACTGAAATGTCACGGATCGTGATCTTTTGGCATGCCTAAAAATCACGAATCGTGATTTTAATTCGGTTCGTTAGGAATGGCCCTAAGAAGGGAAAAAAATCAAAATGCATACCGAACGGCCGCAGCAGTTGGCGGTACGAGTAGCAAAGAAACGTCCAACCTATTAGTCGGCCTGGTACCTTGCTACCCTATCTGCGGTCTCTCTGCTACTCTCTTCTACCGCGGTTTCCCTTCTACTCCTCCTGTTCCCCCCCCTGCCCCTATACACTTGTACGGTGTTCCCTCTACCCCTCCTGCTGTTACCCCTCCCCCCATTCCCTCTAACACTACCTGCAGCGGATGCACGGCGCTGTCTACTCAGCTTTGCCTCAGCCTCGTGCCACCTGCCCATGAACTGTTCAGCTGCTTCGAGGATTCCCCGGTACCACTTTCCCGTCTGTTTTGCTGCAGTGGGCCACAGTGCGGTCCCAACTCCAAAGACTAAGGGGGAGTCTTCCGTTGATCCCTCTGAGGCTTTGAATACTCTAAGGTCCTCAGCAATTGCCCTAGGCCAAGTCTTGGGCTGCCCGCCTGGTTTCGGGCTCCCCCCACCAGCGATCGTCCCGAACATCAACCGACTGGGCAATCGCCCCTCGTGTTGCCGCACCACAGCCCCCGCAAAGAAGAGTCGCCGTTTACGGATGGTCGTTTCGATACTTTCGCATCGTGTTATCCTGAGCGCCTTCGCATACGAGAGGGTGGTGTGGTCGGTGCGTAGTCGGCGCTGGAAACCAATGACTCGCAGAAGGACTTCGTGGTGGGCTGATCGAAGCTTGGCGAAGTGGTCCGCATTGAGGGTCCACGTCACGCAACCGTACAGCAAGGTCTCAATCACCTCGGCCTTCAGCATCCGGACTTTCAGACTAAGCGGTGCGTTCGTCCTATCGTACAGTTCCGGACCATACCGTTTGAGGCATGCCCGCATCAGACGGATTCGTCGCTCGATTTCGAAGGAGAGGTCAGCGTTCTCGTGGATAATGCCTCCTAGGTACAAAAACTGGGTCGTCTGTTTATACTTTTGGCCTGCAGCTTCGATCGCGAGCGGTGAGGTGGTAAACGTCTGATCCGGTGTTCGTAGGAGCATCGTCTCTGTCTTCTTCTCGGATACCGTGAGACCTACTGCTTCGAAGACAGTTACGATGACTGTCATCATTCTCGCAAGGCCTTCCGCCGACTTCGAGACTATTCCTGCATCGTCTGCATACAACATGCCCCACACAGCCCTTTGCACGCATGCCAACGGTTCCTCTTTTCCGACAACCCTGTCCTCTTCGAGATGAACCAAATCCCTTACGATGCATTCGTCTTTGCTGAAGCGTATAGAATACGCGCGCACGGTTTTATTTGTCATAGTCAATCGCGAGGGAAATAATGGAAAACGCGCGCGGTTCACGCAGCTTGCAAAGTTGAGGATCGACCGATCTGCCGATCGGTTGAACTCACAGCTGACGTGCTTTCTTAGTTTCTTATAAAATACTTGTAAAATTCGGTAAAAATGGAATATAGACGAGGCGTATTACGCAGCTTGCAAAGTTGAGTATCAACTATTTAATCGGTCGAACTCACAGCTGACGTATTTCAAAATTTATAAAATTAGGATTTTGTAATAATAAACCGAACGCGCGTACCAGGTACAGTATGTATGTGTGTAATTCCTTCTCAAAGATATAGGCCAGTGGCTCCCATATGTAATTCCTTGTCAAGGATATAGGAGGCCAGTGGCTCCCCTGGATTTTATAAATGTTGAAATCCCCTGGATTTCTATTTTCACTTTTCGATTCTGTTCGGACACCTTGGCTAAATTTTATCGAAATCGAAATGAATTCGATTTTCGATTGAGCTTTTCGATTCTGTTTTTATTTTATTAGGGTGTGTCCAAACAGAATCGAAATCGAAAATCGAAAATCGAATTGACAATAAACAAGGCGCTGATTGGTCCCTGGTCAAAACATGTTCCCCTTCGTTTTTAGGTTCCGAAAAAATGAACGATTTACGAAATCAATTGGAAATCAACCAGCTGTAAGTATTATCGTCTCGTCGACCCTGGTGGCATCCAGGGGAGTCTCTGGCCAGTAGTCAATCGCGAGGGAAATAATGGAAAACGCGCGCGGTTCACGCAGCTTGCAAAGTTGAGTATCGACCGATCTGCCGATCGGTTGAACTCACAGCTGACGTGCTTTCTTAGTTTCTTATAAAACCAAATGCCAAAATCAAAAAGTTGACGGCTGGAAATCGAAAAGGAAATCGAAAGCACGAACAGCAACAATTCAGCACGTCCTACTGGTCAGCGCAGCCACGTCAAAATATCACATCAGGCCCGCCGTACACAGCATCCAACCCACAGCTAGCACGGCAACGTAGCCGCACAGACCCCCCGTAAACAGCCAGCAGGCGAACCACAACACCAGCCCCGACGTTCTCGGGCCTTTGTTTCCTGGCATTCGAGCCAGAGCGAACATAGTTTGAGGAAAATTCAGGATGATACCCTCGAGAACCGGGTCGGAAGTTCGTTCTCAGTATAATCAAGTTTGATCTCGGGCCGTCTACGTTGGACGCACCACCACCTCCATAGGAGGCCCAACGACCTCCCGGAATCGAATTGCCGTCGCGTTTGCCTGCTTGTGTGGTGGATCTGTGTTGCCGAGCGCTAGATTGCCGGCATGTGTGCACAGATGCGAACGGCCTATTAATAGTAGGTTGTGCTCTCCGTTGCTTTCCGCCTGGACTTCTATTTTCACTTTTCGATTCTGTTTAGACACATCGGCATATTTTTATCGAAATCGAATTCAATGAATTCGAAGCAACGGAGAGCACAACCTACTAGGCCGTTCGCATCTGTGCACACATACATGCCGGCAATCTAGCGCTCGGCAACACAGATCCACCACACAAGCAGGCAAACGCGACGGTAATTCGATTCCGGGAGGTCGTTGGGCCTCCTATGGAGGTGGTGGTGCGTCCAACGTAGACGGCCCGAGATCAAACTTGAAATTATACTGAGAACGAACTTCCGACCTCGTTCTCGAGGGTATCATCCTGAATTTTCCTCAAACTATGCTCGCTCTGGCTCGAACGCCGGGAAACAAAGGCCCGAGAACGTCGGGGCTGGTGTTGTGGTTCGCCTGCTGGCTGTTCACGGGGGGTCTATGCGGCTATGTTGCCGTGCTAGCTGTGGGTTGGATGCTGTGTACGGCGGTCCTGATGTGATATTTTGACGTGGCTGCGCTGACCAGTAGGACGAGCTGAGGGTGTGTCTTAACCCCCCGTAGAGAGCATGGGAACGAGCGGAACGGAACGAGGCTGTTCGTGGTCATTCGTTCCGTGCCTGTGTAAAAAAAACGTATTTGGGTCCATGCAAAATCCTTATCCTGGGCCTCGCCAGCCGAATCAGTACGAACGGTATCTTTTTGCACACGCCAGAGCACATTGGTGTCCACATTAGAGGTCGGTATCACTTCTGAAAACGCTCTGATATGATATATGATATATTTGTAAAAAAAAAAGTGATATATGATATCATATATCATATCATATCATATGATAAGACAGAAAACCCTCCCAAGCGCCCGAGAATCTCCCGAGATCCACTTTTTTCTTCGAAGTTCCGAGTTCTTCGAAATACCCTGACATGGCTCTAGCTAATCTAGCTCGCACACAAGGAGCCATCATAGCTTGTCTGCTGTAGTCCACAGCAGCAGTCGTTCTCACGGCATGGTCTTCTTTGTGGTTCGCGTTGAAGTTGGAGTTGTAATTGTTTAATCTTTATAACGATGATTTTCGTATTTCGGCTTGCTTTTGTGTTAATATTAGTAAAAAGAAAGGCGGAGTGCTGCTGTTGATTTCAGGGTAAGATTCTAGTATGTGGTGTCGTCAGTGTTATTCTATTGCAGTCTTCATGATACTCTATTTTGAGGAGAAGCGGTTGAAATTGTCTGGTGATTGCACACAGCTAGCTGCTGTGCATGCCTTGGGCCCGAGGTATTCCTGTGATTGTTGCGTGCGTAATGCCTTATAGCAATGTGCGCCTTGTTTATTCCGTGGAAGCGAAATATATGCTGTTGCACCACCATCTACGTACGTACGTGGTACGTACGTACCCCTAGTATAGCTGGTATTTTATAAAAAACTAAGAAAGCACGTTATAATAATATAGCCTACCAGGTACTATAATACTGCTGTATATGGTATAATAGGTGTTGTAGGCGAGTAGAGCCTGGTAGAGGAGTTAAATATATTCTACTAAATACCAATTAAAAAAATGTAAAGGTTTCCAACAACTATATATAATAACTCTCGGGATCATGCCACATGAATACATTATTATTGCTGACTTGACGCTATACGGGTAATATATACGGTTCGCCCTACTATTACTGACTGACGCTGGACACATGTTTGACTATTGAAATATGTGCTTACCAGCAGTGTAAGAAGAGCATTACACCCCACCCCAACCCAAGAACGTCCTTGGCTACTGCTGTGTGGCCTCAAAGAAAGCTGAAATCGTGTGACTTTTATTCCATATCATATCACATATCATATCATATCATATCATATATCGATATCATATGATATGATATGATATGATACGATATGATATATCATATCACTGGTTTTTTTTTGTGATATTGATACGCTTATATATCATATCACATATCGTATAATATATCACATTTTGTGATATGATACCGACCTCTAGTCCACATCCATCTTCGGTGGTGTCCATCTACCATCTACATCAAACAAGATCCTATATGTTCCCGTTCGGTCGGGTCGTTCGGTCCTCCCAAACAAGAAAAAGGGGTGCAACACTTCTTCTTCCTCTTCCTAGATATACAGTTTTTCTCGGGCTGCACTGAATCTATTCGTTTCCCACAACCAATCAGCATCAATTCATGCAGCAAATAATATTCCATCCGGTTCGTTCCAATGCTCTCTGGGGGGGGTTAAGACACACCCTGAATTGTTGCTGTTCGTGCTTTCGACTTCCTTTTCGATTCCCAGCCGTCAACTTTTTGATTTTGGCATTGGGTTGTAAATCGTTCATTTTTTCGGAACCTAAAAAACGAAGGGGAACATGTTCTGACCAGGGACCAATCAACGCCTTGTTTATTATCAATTCGATTTTCGATTTTCGATTTCGATTCTGTTTAGACACACCCTTAGATATAATAATATGAAGTTTGAAGTGTACGGGAGAAGTTGATCAATCAGATCAACACGGGCTGTTGTACCCGGGACAGTCTTAAGTACCTGGGACCAGCTCTGCTGTAGCAGCTGACTCGCGATCGAGAGGAGGCAGCGAAGCAGGGTCGTCAAGACAGGTCCAAGGTGTGGTAAAGACTTGTTTAGCTTCGCTTTAGAGTAGGCAGATTGAGCGCCACGTGCTATTTGATACGTACTGCTGCTGTAGATCGTGGTATTGAATGCTGGGTCGACGAAAATTTAGCGAGCCAGACGTTCGGCATATCTTGTGCGACGAGCTGATAGATAGAGTTCTACTCAAGAGGGAGCATCGCGTGTGAGGCGGCGGACCTCTCACGGATTGCAGACCGGACACGGCTGCAGGGAATCATCAAGATTGGTACGTCGTATTAGGGAGGGTGCTTGCGGGTCTCTGACATTCGCGATCATGTGTGTGGGGCGATGGCTCGATGGCTGGAGCCTCCTGCGAGTCTCATATCCTTACGAACCAACGTTTGTCTACAACTGCTTGTTTGTATAATAGCCGCTGGTCGTAATTCGGATTATTAATAATAATAGCAAATTCGAATCGTACCGAATTCGATTCGTGCACATTTTCGAATCGTACCGAATTCGATTCGTGCACATTTTATTAACACAACGAACATTCCCCGTTTCCTATACTTTATCCCATATGTTAGTTTGGTCATCTGAAGAAGACTGATAGTGTTGTTTTTTTGTTGGTGTTTTTCTTATGTACTACACTACTGTTTTGTTATTTTTCTTCGCAAGTGGTATCACAGGGTGTGTGTCTAAACATAATCGAAAAGCTCAATCGAAAATCGAATTCATTTCGATTTCGATAAAATTTTGCCGAGGTTGTCCAACCAGAATCGAAAAAAAGTGAAAATAGAAATCCAGGCGAAAAGCAACGGAGAGCACAACCTACTAGGTAGGCCGTTCGCATCTGTGCACACATGCCGGCAATCTAGCGCTCGGTAACACAGATCTACCACACACAAGCAGACAAATGCGACGGCAATTCGATTACGAGAGGTGGTTGGGCCTCCCATGGAAGTGGTGGCGCGTCCAACGTTGACGCCCCAAGATCAAACTTGAAATTATTTATACTGAGAGAACGAATTTCCGACCTCGTTCACGAGGGATCATCCTGAATTTTCCTCAAACTAGATGTTCGCTCTGGCTCGAACGCGGGAAACAAAGGACCGATAACGTCGGGGCTGGTATTGTGGTTCGCCTGCTGGCTGTGTTTACGGGGGGTCTGTGCGGTTGTGTTGCCGTGCTAGCTGTGGGTTGGATGCTGTGTACGGTGGTCCTGATGTGATATTTTGACGTGCTGCGCTAACCAGTAGGTAGGACGAGCTGAAGAAGTGTTGCTGTTCGTGCTTTCGATTTCCTTTTCGATTCCCAGCCATCAACTTTTTTATTTTGGCATTGGGTAATAGAGGTCGGTATCACTTTTGAAAACGCTCCTCTGATGTGATATATGATATATTTGTATAAAAAAAGTGATGTATGATATTATGTCATATCATATAAATATGATCATCGTACGATATAATATATGATATAACATATCGTATGATAATCATTATATTTATCATCAACGATAACATATGATATATTGTATGATATGATATGATATCGTATTATATGATATCATATGACAGAAAACCCTCCCAGATATATCATATCATATCTGATATAATATGATATGACAAAAAAACCCTCCCAAGCGCCCGAGAATCTCCTGAGATCTACTATTATTACCAGGTATTTTATAATTTCAACATGTTGCAACATCATATCAATATCCCTTGTTCGGGTTATATAGTATCAGTGCGCAGAATGATTATTAATAGTTAAAATTGTCCTGTTGACCCGGGCAGCATCCAGGGGAGCCGCTGGCCTATATCTTTGGCAAGGAATCACATATAGAATACGTGCGCTCGGTTTATCACAATAATTGTAAAATTAGGTAGAAATGGAATATAGACGAGGCGTATTACGCAGCTTGCAAAGTTGAGTATCAACTATTTAATCAGTCGAACTCACAGCTGACGTATTTCAAAAATTATAAAATATTTCTCCCATGAAATAAAACCAAAAACACTAGCAGGTATATATCATTTATATATATACTTGGTATGACGCACTGATCTGGTGTGGCTTTTTGCCCCTGGAAAATCCGACTTCCTGCCTTTTTCAATCACTCAAAAAAAATTGCATAAAATATAAGATCGCAACAATTTCAAACCGCTTGCCCTCAAAATAGAGTATAAATTACAGGTCGGTATCATATCACAAAATGTGATATATTATACGATATGTGATACCTGATGGTATGATATAAGCGTATCAATATCACAAAAAAACCCGTGATATGATATATCATATCGTATCATATATTAAAAAAAAACAGAACCGAGATCTTGAACTTGACGTACGTGGACCACGACACGAACGAGTCTTTCAGGCCGGGTTGGGCGATCAACCTTCACCACCATCTCCCCGAAGGAAGGAACGGAATGTGGAACCTCCTGGGGAGCTGCGTATAAGGGGTTTGCTAGTCGCTGGACCAGCAAGGAGCTCTCGCTCTCGCGGAGCATGAACTGCCTGCGGCCGTCGTAGTCAGAAAAAAAAACGTCAGACTGTTTTGATACTCAACATACTGGATACGACAGGCACGACATGCACATTCCATGTACGTGGATGCCTTGGGCCCGAGGTATACCTTGGGCCCGAGGTATATCATTATTATTATTTTTAGTAAATTAATAATAATTCCTGATTCTTGCGTGCGTATGTATACCTTTATAGCAACAATGTGGGCATTTTGGAAAGCGAAATATATGCTGCTGTTACCACCAGGTACATACGTTGTACGTACCTGGTAGCTGATATTATTATAGCTCACCAGGTAGGTGCAATACTACTGCTGTGCTGTGTATAGTAGGTGGTGTTGTAGGCGAGTAGAGCGCGTGGTAGAGCAGTTAAAATATTATACTACTATAATACCAATGCAATTAAAAAAATGTAAAGGTTTCCAACAACTATTATAATAATAACTCGCGGCATCATGCCATGAATACATCTAATTTATTACTGATGCTACTTTATACCAGGTACTGCTCTTTCTTCTCGCTATTATTATGGGCAAATGCCAAAATCAGGTATACCTGATGCGTTTGAGCCAAAATCAGGTACATCCTAAAACCAAGTAAAAAACGCGCGCCACGAGCGGTGTTATGTCCATGACAATCCGGAAAAAAAAAAAGAAGAATGCGCCTAAAGCATTAAGCGTGCCACATGGTCTCCAAAATCTGAATTGTTTTGTTTTTTTCTTCAGGGGGTGTGTGTGTGTGTTCTTCACATTAAACCGTTCTTCTACTCGTCGACATCCAGCAAGCCCAGTGTCCGTGCTGATTCTTCACCCTAGAAAGATACGAGCTCTGTGGTCACAGACTACGACACAGAGATAACACACCGTAATGCATTAATAGCCTACGCAATACCATGCCTTCGCACTGGGTGCGGCCGACACAACGTACATACATACGCCAGCAACCAAAATACACCATAAAGAAAGAGAAGCAACGAAGAAACCAAACCGAAAAAGAACAAGAAAAAGAAAAAGAAAAGGAGGAGAATCCCGAATAAATAAATAAAATGGGAAGCCAAACCTCAGACACATACATACTTACCCCGAGCATGAGCCAAAAGGGACGTGCAAGGGGAAAGATACGAGAAGGAAAAAGGGGAATATATATATACGAATATATATATATATATTTTTGACACTTTTACTTTCCAGCCCACTCGTCGGAGGTTTTACCCTCGACGATCTTCTGGACAAAAGCCGTGGTCACAGGTGTCGTCCCTTCTCCCCCCCGGTACGTGCCTTTATTATTTTTTGTCGCGCGTAGGATTCAGCATTCCCACTGCTCGTCGATTTTCATCGAATGTAGCCAACTCACGCTTTCGCGCTTTCCGCTTATCAATTTTTATGCAAGACAAAGTCCCTATGACCATGCACTCCGGTGAGACTTGAACCCACGAAATTGATCTTGATAGGCACGCGGACCACCTACCAAGCCACCGGAGACGCCGGTATGTGTGTGTGTTCTTCACATTAAACCGTTCTTCTACTCGTCGACATCCAGCAAGCCCAGTGTCCGTGCTGATTCTTCACCCTAGAAAGATACGAGCTCTGTGGTCACAGACTACGACACAGAGATAACACACCGTAATGCATTAATAGCCTACGTAATACCATGCCTTCGCACTAGGTGCGGCCGACACAACGTACATACATACGCCAGCAACCAAAATACACCATAAAGAAAGAGAAGCAACGAAGAAACCAAACCGAAAAAGAACAAGAAAAAGAAAAAGAAAAGGAGGAGAATCCCGAATAAATAAATAAAATGGGAAGCCAAACCTCAGACACATACATACTTACCCCGAGCATGAGCCAAAAGGGACGTGCAAGGGGAAAGATACGAGAAGGAAAAAGGGGAATATATATATACGAATATATATATATATATATTTTTGACACTTTTACTTTCCAGCCCACTCGTCGGAGGTTTTACCCTCGACGATCTTCTGGACAAAAGCCGTGGTCACAGGTGTCGTCCCTTCTCCCCCCCGGTACGTGCCTTTATTATTTTTTGTCGCGCGTAGGATTCAGCATTCCCACTGCTCGTCGATTTTCATCGAATGTAGCCAACTCACGCTTTCGCGCTTTCCGCTTATCAATTTTTATGCAAGACAAAGTCCCTATGACCATGCACTCCGGTGAGACTTGAACCCACGAAATTGATCTTGATAGGCACGCGGACCACCTACCAAGCCACCGGAGACGCCGGTATGTGTGTGTGTTCTTCACATTAAACCGTTCTTCTACTCGTCGACATCCAGCAAGCCCAGTGTCCGTGCTGATTCTTCACCCTAGAAAGATACGAGCTCTGTGGTCACAGACTACGACACAGAGATAACACACCGTAATGCATTAATAGCCTTCGTAATACCATGCCTTCGCACTAGGTGCGGCCGACACAACATACATACATACGCCAGCAACCAAAATACACCATAAAGAAAGAGAAGCAACGAAAAAAACCAAACCGAAAAAGAACAAGAAAAAGAAAAAGAAAAGGAGAAGAATCCCAAATAAATAAATAAAATGGGAAGCCAAAGCTCAGACACATACATACTTACCCCAAGCATGAGCCAAAAGGGACGTGCAAGGGGAAAGATACGAGAAGGAAAAAGGGGACTATGCATCCCGGTGAACACTTAACTAAGTAAAAAGAGCAATAGTGAGTGGGCCAAAATACGCTCGTCACCCACCCACTATGTAGTACTTCTTTCATAAGGATAAGAAGGGAAAAAAAAAATCAAAATGCATACCGAACGGCCGCAGCAGTTGGCGGTACGAGTAGCAAAGAAACGTCCAACCTATTAGTCGGCCTGGTACCTTGCTACCCTATCTGCGGTCTCTCTGCTACTCTCTTCTACCGCGGTTTCCCTTCTACTCCTCCTGTTCCCCCCCCTGCCCCCTATACACTTGTACGGTGTTCCCTCTACCCCTCCTGCTGTTACCCCCCTCCCCCATTCCCTCTAACACTACCTGCAGCGGATGCACGGCGCTGTCTACTCAGCTTTGCCTCAGCCTCGTGCCACCTGCCCATGAACTGTTCAGCTGCTTCGAGGATTCCCCGGTACCACTTTCCCGTCTGTTTTGCTGCAGTGGGCCACAGTGCGGTCCCAACTCCAAAGACTAAGGGGGAGTCTTCCGTTGATCCCTCTGTGGCTTTGAACACTCTAAGGTCCTCAGCAATTGCCCTAGGCCAAGTCTTAGGCTGCCCGCCTGGTTTCGGGCTCCCCCCACCAGCGATCGTCCCGAACATCAACCGACTGGGCAATCGCCCCTCGTGTTGCCGCACCACAGCCCCCGCAAAGAAGAGTCGCCGTTTACGGATGGTCGTTTCGATACTTTCGCATCGTGTTATCCTGAGCGCCTTCGCATACGAGAGGGTGGTGTGGTCGGTGCGTAGTCGGCGCTGGAAACCAATGACTCGCAGAATGACTTCGTGGTGGGCTGATCGAAGCTTGGCGAAGTGGTCCGCATTGAGGGTCCACGTCACGCAACCGTACAGCAAGGTCTCAATCACCTCGGCCGTCAGCATCCGGACTTTCAGACTAAGCGGTGCGTTCGTCCTATCGTACAGTTCTGGACCATACCGTTTGAGGCATGCCCGCATCAGACGGATTCGTCGCTCGATTTCGAAGGAGAGGTCAGCGTTCTCGTGGATAATGCCTCCTAGGTACAAAAACTGGGTCGTCTGTTTATACGTTTGGCCTGCAGCTTCGATCGCGAGCGGTGAGGTGGTAAACGTCTGATCCGGTGTTCGTAGGAGCATCGCCTCTGTCTTCTTCTCAGATACCGTGAGACCTACTGCTTCGAAGACAGTCACGATGACTGTCATCATTCTCGCAAGGCCTTCCGCCGACTTCGAGACTATTCCTGCATCGTCTGCATACAACATGCCCCACACAGCCCTTTGCACGCATGCCAACGGTTCCTCTTTTCCGACAACCCTGTCCTCTTCGAGATGAACCAAATCCCTTACGATGCATTCGTCTTTGCTGAGGCGTACCAGCACGATGTGTATCGCAGCGGCGAAGAACACGTTGAACAGTAACGGCGATAGTACGCAGCCTTGCCGCAGTCCCTGGGTTACATTGAATCAGTCCGAGTGTTCACCGTCATCCGCACGCACGCGAGCCCGCATGCCTTCGTGAAAATTGCGAATGATTGTGAGCATCTTGGTTGGTACACCAAGGCGTGTGAGTACCTCCCACAACAGTTCTCGGTCGACAGAGTCGTACGCTTTCTGCAAGTCGATAAAGCACATGTACAGGGGGATTTTTTCTTCTGCCGCCCGAGCTGCTGCAACCGGCGCACGACAAACAGCATATCGACTGTTGACCGTGCGGGGCGGAAGCCACACTGTTCTTCAGGGAGTATATGCTCGGTCTCGCAGTAGCTGCTTAGACGGGACGCAACGATTTTCAGCAACACCTTGCCTGCGTGAGCAACAAGCGAAATGCCTCTGTAGTTGTTGCAATCAGTTCTATCCTTCTTTTTATGAAGGGTTTTTATGATCGCATCTTTCCATTGCTGGGGGACTTCTCCCGTTACCCAAACGTTAACAAGGATACTGTGAAAATACTGCACGAAAGCGGGGTGGTCAAGTTTCAGTACTTCGACCGGGAGACCATCTGGTCCAACGGCTTTCCAGTTTGACATACCCTTCACTGCTTCCATCATCTCGTCAATGGATGGTTCATTTCCATGGGATAGTTTCAGCGGTCGTGGTGGCACTAGGTCGATGATCGTGGGGTCAAGTTTCAGCGATTTCGTGTTCAATAGTTTGTGGTAGTGCCCCGCCCATCTTTCACGAATTCGCGCTTGATCTCGCAACAGCGTGCCATCCTCGTCCATGATAAACTGTTCACTCCTCGCTTTCGTACCTTGCAACCCTACCGTACTCTTCAGGTGCTTGTAGAACCCTCGTTGATCGGAACTCGCGAGGAATTTCTCGGTTTCAGCGAGGTACTCTTCAAAATACGCATTGACTCCTGCGGCGACCACTTCCTGCAGATTCGCACAGGCGGATCTCAACTTCTTCCACGCTGTACTATCTCGGGGGTAGACACGCAAGAGCTGTCTCGCATCCTCCCTCGCTGTCCATGCTACTTTGAAAGCGGCCACCGTTTCGGGGGTATGCATCCCGGTGAACACTTAACTAAGTAAAAAGAGCAATAATGAGTGGGCCAAAATACGCTCGTCACCCACCCACTATGTAGTACTTCTTTCATAAGGATAAGAAGGGAAAAAAATCAAAATAATACCGAACGGCCGCTGCAGTTGGCGGTACGAGTAGCAAAGAAAAGTCCAACCTATTAGTCGGCCTGGTACCTTGCTACCCTATCTGCGGTCTCTCTGCTACTACTCTCTTCTACCGCGGTTTCCCTTCTACTCCTCCTGTTCCCCCCCCTGCCCCCATACACTTGTACGGTGTTCCTTCTACCCCTCCTGCTGTTACCCCTCCCCCCATTCCCTCTAACACTACCTGCAGCGGATGCACGGCGCTGTCTACTCAGCTTTTAGGCTGCAGTGGGCCACAGTGCGGTCCCAGCTCCAAAGACTAAGGGGGAGTCTTCCGTTGATCCCTCTGTGGCTTTGAACACTCCAAGATCCTCAGCAATGGCCCTAGGCCAAGTCTTGGGCTGCCCGCCTGGTTTCGGGCTCCCCCCACCAGCGATCGTCCCGAACATCAACCGACTGGGCAATCGCCCCTCGTGTTGCCGCACCAGAGCCCCCGCAAAGAAGAGTCGCCGTTTACGGATGGTCGTTTCGATACTTTCGCATCGTGTTATCCTGAGCGCCTTCGCATACGAGAGGGTGGTGTGGTCCGTGCGTAGTCGGCGCTACCACGGGCTCCATTTGGACCTGCAAAGAGTTACTATTGATACGCTTCGTTTGTTTCGCCACGGCGGGAGCGCCAAGAGTATTTACTCTGGCGCCCTCCCCCCGTTGACAGCTTTAAAGCTTCCAGACCGTCCTTGCGGAACCGCCTGCTCGGCACGAAATTATCTTGCCGTACCTGAGACCACCTCGACGCGGGGTGGTGCAGACGAAACGCCGAGTGTCCATGGTGCTGTAAAGACTGCTGTGAACATAGAAAACAGCAGAGTACAGAGTACACACAACAACTAACCGAAGCAGGACATCGCACACTCCAAAGGAGAAAATGTGAAACCAGCGTACGCATGTATGCATGTATATACGTGTTTTTTACGTACGACGTACGAGTAAAGAGTTTATACGTCAATACAGAAGAATTTCAACCGAGGGAGGGCAGAGGCATACGGAGAGAAAACACAGTGTACGTATGGCCTCTCTGATTGGTTCAAAGTTGGCCAAAATCAGTTGAAAGCTAGACAGAGTACAAAAATTCAGGTGTACCTTGGCCTTTTCGTGCCAAAATCAGTTACAACGTCAGCTTGGTCAATAGAAGGGCTCCTGGTGTGTGTTTTGTACTTGATTTCAGTATGTAACTGTTTTTGGCACGAAAGTGGCCAGGTATACCTGATTTTGGCAAAAACCTTATTATTATTCTTGCCTTCTGACAAAATAGCGTATACCAGGTATGCCGTTCCTATACAAACCAAATATCCTTCCTTAAATCAGTAGTATCCCTCATTAATAGTTGTGTGCATCATCACATCATCACCCACCTTTCGTCCCAGCGTGACACTGCTGTGCTCGAAAATGTTATACGAGTATTATATACGGTTCGCCCTATACCGGTGGCTTGGTAGGTGGTCCGCGAGCCTATCAAGATCAATTTCGTGAGTTCGAGTCTCACCGAGTGCATGCTCATAGGGACTTTTTCTTGCATAAAATTGATTAGCGGAAAGCGCGAGAGCGTGAGTTAGCTGTACATTCGATGAAAATCGACGAGCAGTGGGAATGCTGAACCCTATGCGCGATAAAAACTAAAGGCACGTACCGGGGGGAGAAGGGACGACACCTGTGACCACGGCTTGTCCAGAAGATCGTCGAGGGTAAAACCTCCTACGAGTGGCCTGGAAAGTAAAAGTGATGATGAAAAAAAAAAAAAAAAAACTATTATTACTGACGCACTGGACACATATTTGACTATTTATTGAAATATATATATATGTGCTTACCAGCAGTGCGAAAGCATCACACCCCAACCCCCAACCCAAGAACGTCCTTGGCTATATGATACGGTCTGGCCTCAAAGACTGCTGAAATCGTGACTTTTATTCCATATTATATATCACGTAGCATATCATATCATATGACATATATCTATACTGCAGGTATCATATTTGTTATATGATACCGACCTCTACTCCGGATGCACACACCGAAAGACAGACATCATACGGAAGGTGTCTTCTATGCTGCTGCTGTGTGAGACGCGTGCGCAGGAAACCACCAGGACGGCGACGCACGGAAAGCCTTCACCCGGAATGGAGTGTAAATCGTTCATTTTTTCGGAACCTAAAAAACCGAGGGGAACGTGCTTTGACCAGGGACCAATCAGCGCCTTGATTATTATCAATTCGATTTTCGATTTTCGATTTGTTCTGTTCAGACCCTCAGCCGGTGCACATATCTTGCTTGCTGCATTATTCTGTGTATATGGCTGGTGTGAACTTCTATTCACTGGTGCTCCCCTCAAGCCTCGTCAAGAGCGAGGCCGTCTTGTTGATCCACGTTGCCGGGTATCCCTCGAGCGTCTAGTCGGACTTCTGAGGCCTTGCGCGTGCTCATCTTGGAGAGCAGACCTCGGCGGCAGGTGAGTCTCTTCCCCAACGCCAGCGAATTGCTTTATTACTTGGTACGAGTACCTAGTCATAACAATAGAAAGTAACAGCAGTGCCAGGTACCAGGTATGGTAACTCATCAGATCACTGCCGGGCGCGCCTGTATGGATGGGGTAGGAGTTGGGACCACCGGTGCCTTTCGGAACCAGGGCTACTAATGGTATATATAATCGGTCGAGTTTGATCGTTTTTGGTGCCTCTGTGATGTTCAGTGTTTGCTTTTCCCTGCGAAGTTGACCTCGTCAGCAGTCATGGGTTCTCCAACTCGAACTCCAACAGAGCTGCGTGTACTTTTTTTTATATTATTACATACCAGGTATCAAATACGCGCGTTCGGCTTTATAACACTTACTCACCTGTGAAATTCAGTAAAAATGGAATATAGCTGATAGACCAGACGAATTACCCAGCTTTCAAAGTTGAGTATCAACTACTTCATTCATCAGTCGAACTCACAGATCACGTATCGTATACCAGGTATTTCGTAACGTTATCAAAACTTTTCGTACTTTTTCCGTATTGAAATGCCAGGTACCTGGTTATTATTAATATCACAATTACAGTAGTAGTATTATTTGCAAAGATCTCTCTCTCTGTGGTTTCTGAAAACGAAAATATAAGGATCGTTTACATATGGATATTAGTACCAAACGTTCGTTGCATTTCCGTCCAGGGTTGGCACCTGGTATTATTATAAACCCTTCAGTACGCTCGAAAACACGTTTTTTCCGCCCATCGACATGCTCTCTCACTATTTATTAATACGTACGCACAGCACTCGAGCACACCAAGCGTCCGTTCCGGTTCTTCATCCTACACTGATGTACAGCAGTGGAACAATATTAATGTTAATAGTAGAGAGGCACCCGCTCTGTGGTCGTGAACTACGAGACACATCGTATAATAGCATGCGCATGCGTCGTATCCCAAACGTCCTGTTGGGTACGAAAAGCAGGATACAACTGCTGTACAATACCAGGTGTAGAACAAATTCTGGGCTGCTGCTGCGCTGGACATCAACGGTCAGCGAGACCATATGCACGATCCCTGCGATGTTCGTTCCACTACCATCTCATCTGCTCATTCACTGCTGCTGTTGTGGCTATCTATGTTGGTTATCCATCCAACCTTTTGATATTTGGCTGTTTCGTATGCGGTTCCATTTTTGAGCTTCAGATTTTGACCCGATCTCCTTTTCACATATCAAAATAAATAAAGATATACCTGGTACGACCTGGTATATCTGATATATAAAAGATATACCTGGTACCTGGTACGAAGGAGGAGGAACTTGGCAAATCGAAAGGGTCTTCCTATGCGGAAAAATCAAATTTATTGTGCGTGTAGAGATTCGAGCAAACGCCGAGATCAACTGCTATTATTGTGGTTTGGCGCCGCGAACAGACGCGCTGGGTGCGCTGCCCTGCGCGTAGGACCCAAGCGTCCGAGCCCACGCTGACTGCCTCTGGTCTGGCGGCGAAGAGACGTGAAGAGTGCGCTAGAGTCAACCTGTCTAGGCATTTAGTGTTTCATTTTGTGACTGTGACTGCTGCTGCTGCTGCTGCTGCTGTACAGCAGTGTAGTCTACGAGTACGTATCCACGAAGAGGTGCGTGCTTCTCTTGGTCTCTAGGCCCGAGCCCGCGCCAGCTGACCGTAGTCTGGCCACGGAAGGACGCGGCGCCCGCGCGTCGGGTGCGAAGCAACGTCGCTGTACAGCGGTGTCACCATCCAACTCATCGATCGCTCTGCTGCTGTTTGCTGTCGTGGACAACGTCTTGGACTTAGAGAGCATGCAATTTTTCGATTTGAAAATCTGATTACTGTGATATGAGTAGAGCACTCATGGGCTATTTTTTTTTTTTTTTTTTTTTTTTTTATCCATCACTTTTACTTCCCAGCCCACTCGTACGAGGTGTTACCCTCGACGCTCTTCTGGACAAGCCGTGGTCACAGGTGTCGTCCCTTCTCCCCCCCGGTACGTGCCTTTATTTTTTGTCGCGCATAGGGTCCAGCATTCCCACTGCTCGTCGATTTTCATCGAATGTAGCCAACTCACGCTTTCGCGCTTTCCGCTTATCAATTTGTTATGCAAGAAAAAGTCCCTATGAGCATGCACTCGGTGGGACTTGAACCCACGAAATTGATCTTGACAGGCACGCGGACCACCTACCAAGCCACCGGGGACGCCGGCATAGATATAGATAATACGTTGCAGTCTTATAGTCTCACGAATACGAGAATAATCCAAATGGATTAACCCGGCGGATATCCCGTTAGTCGAGAGTATCTCGTTATTTTAGGAATGTTCCCTAGGGCGGATAGCCCGTTAGACGAGAGTAATGTTCCTTGACACAGATAGGACTACGAAGTGAGAAGTTCTTATATTAGCAGAAGAACGATCGGTAGCCATAGGAAAGTTCTTGTGGCGTGGGGTGGGACGAGTATATCTGGGCGTCGAGTCCCGCCCCCCTACCTCTCACTTCTCTACCAGAGCACCTCCTCAGCTCTCGCCATCAATAAGAAGATCTAAATCAGAAGAAGCGAAGCACTGCTTTCCAGCTGCCAGAACAACCTGCGTCCCTTACCACTACCCTAGAGCGTTCACCGCATCACATTACCCAGGTCGTCGGATTTTGGGCCAAAATCCGACGACTTGGGTCATCGGATTCTCAAATCGAATTTTTTCTGGTCGGATTTTGCATATTTGGACTGCACAAAAAGCAGGGTCCCTTCATTTTTAAATCGAAAAATACAATGTTGATTTCGAAGCTCGAAATCGAACCGCATAGCAAACAGCCACTTCTTATGCAGTCGGAAACTAGGATTGAAAAAGCCGGTTTCTCATCTGAGACAAAAATTGGCATTCTTAGACCTATGCCAATGGTAACGCGAAGTTCAAAAGTTTTTTTTCAAAAATATTGCTTTAAAAAAACAGCCGCAAAATATCCTCGTACCGCCGCTGTGGGAAAAAAGGAAAAAAAATAGACTGTTTTTTGCCATTCGAGGCGGATCGAGAAATATTTGTCTTCTGTTTGGTACACACCAGCGGCTAATTGTTTTTTTATCGTACGCCTGACCAGCGCCCGCCACACGTCACTGGCCATTGTGTGAAGACGGTGACCCAAGGGTGGGTCGGAGCCGCACTCCGTTCAGAATTCATGACGCAATCGTTGGTTTTGTCGATCGATGTTTGTGGAGAACTCGGAATCTCGCCGCTTCGAACCAAAGGTCGGCCTGAGTTTTTCTCGAGCCGATCTTGGCCCAACATCGGCCCCAGATTTGCTTTTTTCGGGCTTTTCCAAAAGTTGGGAACTTTTTTTTCTGAACGTGCCCATAAGAAGCGTGTTCTAAATTTTTTTGGCGGGTATCTTTGGAATTCGAACTTTTTATTGATACTTCGCGTTCCCATTGGCATAGGTCTATTGCTTTAAAAAAAACAGCCAAAAATATCCTCGTACCGCCGCTGTGGGAAAAAAGGGAAAAAATGTTTGATTTTTTCTTCTTTTTTTTCCAACAGCCGCAGGCGGCGCAATTTGTTTTCTCTCGTTGCAAATAAATTGTCAACACGCTGATAAAAATGAGCTCGTGCGACGATAGATGCTCGATCTCGATATAGACTCAGCCCAAGGCCAACCCGCTTGGTGTCGGGCAAGGCCAACGAGTATAGATGACGGCATCGAATATAGAAAGTGAATTCATGCTCTAGGGGGCGAGAGCTTGCCGGCGGCGTCCTGCGGTATCCTCCCAAACCTGAAAAAAAGCCTGTTTTTCGTCATTCGAGACGGATCGAGAATTTTTGTCTTCTGTTTTGTACACACCAGCGGCTATTTGTTCTTTTTTATCGTACGCCTGGCCTGCGCCCGCCGCACGTCACTGGCCATTGTGTGAAGACGGTGACCCAAGGGTGGGTCGGAGCCCCTAACGAGCGCACTCCGTTCAGAATTCATGACGCAATGGTTGGTTTTGTCGATCGATGTCTGTCGAGGACTCGGAATCTCGCCGCTTCGAACCAAAGATCGGCCTGAGTTTTTCTCAGGCCGATCTTGGCCCAACATCGGCCCCAGATTTGCTTTTTTCGGGCTTTTCCAAAAGTTGGGAACTTTTTTTTTTTCTGAACGTGCCCATAGGAAGCGTGTTCTAAATTTTTTTGGCGGGTATCTTTGGAATTCGAACTTTTTATTGATACTTCGGGTTGCCATTGGCATAGGTCTTTCTCGTCCTATTCGTCTCCAAAGTTGTTTTGCCTAGTCTAAGAGCTGCTGCAGTAGGGCGGCCGCAAGGGACACGATGGTGGCCAAGGTATTGATGCCCTCCCTGTCCGTGGTGGCCGATGCACAAGTGCTGGAGCCCAGCTGTGTACAAGAGTAACCAAGCATGTAGCGTCGTGACCCATCATGAGCCCAGTCTATAACCTATACAAAATTGTACAGTGCCTCCGAGGTCTTGTGCAAAAGCAAATTTTATCACTTTCAGAGTTGATCAGAAATGGCTGTCCAAAAAAATCATTTCATCGAATTTCATGAGTGATAAAATCTCGGAGGAACATTTTTTCCACCAAGCAGGCCCCATAAGACGTGATTTTGATAAAATCTGATCAGAAATGGGACGAGATACCCCGAAGCCTCCGTAAATAATCATGTAATCACCTAAAAAAAAATTGCATAAGATCTGGCCTGAGGTGGACCTGCGTTCAAGCTCCCGATTTTTCAGAGCAAGCTTCGAGTATCGTGCAGTCGACCGCCGCGTGTTCCACCACCTTTCGCCCCGACCTGCCGCTCCCCCTCCTCCATCACTATAACACGATCTCCACCGTCGCTGTCCTCCAAGCCGCCACCCAGCTCGAGGTTACGTGTCTTCGTTTTCGTGTGCAGCGTGATGTGCTTCTTCTATAATTTATCGAGCTGCTCCTGCTAACTTCGCCTCGCCTGCTGCGGTTGCCTGCTATACAGCTGCTGTAAGCAGTACTTGTAGCACCATCACAACCAAACGCCTACTGGTGGAGGAGGTGGTGCGCCCGGTTCCCTCAACGCTCTGGCGAGTGGTCGTCCGCCTCGCGTACCTTCTACGCCATCACCGCCCTCCTCACCATCACGCGGCGTGAGGTCGCTAGGTTGCTAACCAAGCGACGACTAGTTGGAGGAGATGGCGCGCCTTGTCGCCCAAAGCTATGGCGGCGAGTCAGTGTCAGTCCGGGGCTGCTTGTGTCACGGTACAAGCATCCTTTACTACCTGTGCTCTGTGCCATGAGCATTACCCGGAGCAGCTTCTTTGCTCACATGGTAAAACCCTAACCCTGTTTTTATAAATTTACGAAATACGTCAGCTGTGAGTTCGACTGATCAAGTAGCAGTTGATACTCAACATTGCAAGCTGCGTGTTTTGCAGCGTAACCCTGAGCATCTGGAAAAAAAAAAAAAACGCTCAGCGAAAGAAATGGCCGTCGACGTCTTTTATACGGGGAGACTTCGACAAACCCTGAGCAACAATAATCACCCTGAACCCTTGGCTTGTTTCGTCTTTGTTTTTTTCCGAAAATCTCAATTGTTTAGTAGTTCCTATTACGGGACCATAGTAAATAGGACCAAATATTAATATTGTTAGTAAAAGAAGATAAATATATAGGTTTTTATGTATACCATAGGTCCTATTATAACTATGGACCCCCGTAATACCTCTACCTCCGGCAGGTGATACAGGTATGATATATACCAGCAGACTACCTCGTATAGTGCGGAGTGGTATAATCGAAACATTAAGTCCGACCTGGTACATACAGCAGCAGTTGTTGTTGTTGTCTTCACATTAAATCGTCCTTTCTACCCAGCTTCATCAGTACACCCAGCGTCCGTCCTGAGTCCTTATCCTAGAGAGATACCGATTCCGTGGTCGCAGACTGTGAGACAGAGGAAGACCAAAAATAAAAATAAAAAATCGCAAATTCAAGTGTCAAGCAAGTGAAATGTCAGCGTACCGGGTACGAGAAACAACAACACAAGCAGGACCAAAAAATAAGAGCAAAAAGACAATAAAACAAAAAAAACAAAAAAATTGAAATGAAAACAGAATACAAACGACGCAAGGACTTCAGAAAGGCTGCCAGACGGACAGCATACGTACTCAGGAAATACAGCAGCAGTAGCAACTAAAAAATATTCAACACTAATTCGAACTTTGTTATTGTAGTTTTGTCGTCAACCAACTGCTGTGCAAAATGCAAATATTAGTAGTATAACATAACACCACAGGACGGAAATATAACAACTGCTTCGTCTTGAGATTGATCAATAAACGCTCCTTGTATTTCCGTCCAAAGTTGTTATACAGCAGTACCTGGTAGATATTTGCCAACTATTAATAACAGAGAGAGCAGTACTCGGACTCGTACAGCTCTCAATAGTTCAAGATACAAAAAAAATAGATTGTTCCATTAAATAACATTAACTTTCGAATGAAGGGGTCCCCTCTTCACAAGCGTACGACTCTGTCGACCGAGAACTGTTGTGGGAGCTACTACTCACACGCCTTGGTGTACCAAGATGCTCACATTCATTCGCAATTTTCACGAAGGTATGCGGGCTCGCGTGCGTGCGGATGACGGTGGACACTCGGACTGGTTCAATGTAACCCAGGGGCTGCGGCAAGGCTGCGTACTATCGCCGTTACTGTTCAACGTGTTCTTCGCCGCTGCGATACACATCGTGCTGGTACGCCTCAGCAAAGACGAATGCATCGTAAGGGATTTGGTTCATCTCGAAGAAGACACGGTTGTCGGAAAAGAGGAACCGTTGGCATGCGTGCAAAGGGCTGTGTGGGGCATGTTGTATGCAGACGACGCAGGAATAGTCTCGAAGTCGGCGGAAGGCCTTGCAAGAATGATGACAGTCATCGTGACTGTCTTTGAAGCAGTAGGTATCACGGTATCCGAGAAGATGACAGAGGCGATGCTCCTATGAACACCGGATCAGACATTTACCACCTCACCGCTCGCGATCGAAGCTGCAGGCCAAAGGTATAAACAGACGACCAGTTTTTATACCTAGGAGGCATTATCCACGAGAACGCTGACCTCTCCTTCGAAATCGAGCGACGAATCCGTCTGATGCGGGCATGCCTCAAACGGTATGGTCCGGAACTATACGGTAGGACGAACGCACCGCTTAGTCTGAAAGTCCGGATGCTGAAGGCCGAGGTGATTGAGACCTTGCTGTACGGTTGCGTGACGTGGACCCTCAATGCGGACCACTTCGCCAAGCTTCGATCAGCCCACCACGAAGTCATTCTGCGAGTCGTTGGCTTCCAGTGCCGACTACGCACCGACCACACCACCCTCTCGTATGCGAAGGCGCTCAGGATAACACGATGAGAAAGTATCGAAACGACCATCCGTAAACGGCGACTCTTCTTTGCGGGGGCTCTGGTGCAGCAACACGAGGGGCGATTGCCCAGTCGGTTGATGTTCGGGACGATCGCTGGTGGGGGGAGCCCGAAACCAGGCGGGCAGCCCAAGACTTGGCCTAGGGCCATTGCTGAGGACCTTAGAGTGTTCAAAGCCACCGAGGCATCAACGGAAGACTCACCCTTAGTCTTTGGAGTTGGGACCGCACTGTGGCCCACTGCAGCAAAACAGACGGGAAAGTGATACCGGGGAATCCTCGAAGCAGCTGAGCAGTTCATGGGCAGGTGGCACGAGGCTGAGGCATAGCTGAGTAGACAGCGCCGTGCATCCGCTGCGGGTAGTGTTAGAGGGGATGGGGGGGAGGGGTAACAGCAGGAGGGGTAGAAGGAACACCGTACAAGTGTATGGGGGCAGGGGGGGGAACAAGAGGAGTAGAAGGGAAACCGCGGTAGAAGAGAGTAGCAGAGAGACCGCAGATAGGGTAGCAAGGTACCAGGCCGACTAATAGGTTGGACTTTTCTTTGCTACTCGTACCGCCAACTGCAGCGGCCGTTCGGTATGTATTGGCTTGGTGCTTTGATTTTTTTCCATGACTTAACTTTTTCCTATATTTTCCCTTTCTTATCCTTATGAAAGAAGTACTACATAGTGGGTGGGTGACGAGCGTATTTTGGCCCACTCATTATTCTCTTTTTACTTAGTTAAGTGTTCACCGGGATGTATATTATAGTTCCCTTTTTCCTTCTCGTTTCTTCCCCCTTGCACGTCCCTTTTGGCTCATGCTCGGGAGGTAAGGATGTGTCTGAGCTTTGGCTTCCCATTTTATTTATTTATTTGGGATTCTTCTCCTTTTTTTTTTCTTTTTCGGTTTGGTTTCTTCGTTGCTTCTCTTTCTTTATGGTGTATTTTGGTTGCTGGCGTATGTATGTATGTTGTGTCGGCCGCACCTATTAATAGTGCGAAGGCATGGTATTGCGTAGGCTATTAATGCATTACGGGCGGTGTGTCATGTCTGTGTCGTAGTCTGTGACCACAAGCTCGTATCTTTCTAGGGTGAAGAATCAGCACGGACACTGGGCTTGCTGGATGCCGACGAGTAGAAGAACGGTTTAATGTGAAGAACACACACACATGCACAAAGGGGCTGGGGCCCTAGGAAAATCCGAAAAACGTTTGAATAAAAAAAAAAACAAAATTCGGCTGGGAAGCACGACTACGCTTCCCACCTAAAAATACACGAGACGAAGAATGCTCATACAAAATGAAATCAATGTGCAAACTGAACCATCAATAATAACTAGTAATAGTAACATGGCCACGGGTATTCTCTCAACGCACGACAGCATAGACAGCATAGAGTTCCCCCCATTCCCACGACTAACCATCTCGTAGCTACCGATATCTGTAAGTAAGTCTACGTGTGAAGTACCAGTGTGCGGAGACGTGGACACACACTGATATAACATACCTGATATTAATTGTTGTGGTTGTTGTTATTGTTGTTGTTTTCTTCACTTTAAACCGTTCGTTCTAACCGTCGACATCCAGCACAACCAGTGTCCGTGTCGATTCTTCAATACTAGAGAGATGCAAGTTCTGTGGTCACAAAGCTACGCCCACGCCACATCAGAGATACTACCTTGCCACGTATGCAATGCAATGCCATGTCATTATACTGCGTACGACAGGCACGACAAACACATTCCATGACCCCGGTGGCTTGGTAGGTGGTCCGCGTGCCTGTCAAGATCAATTTCGTGGGTTCAAGTCCCACCGAGTGCACATGCTCATAGGGACTTTTTCTTGCATAAAAAATTGATAAGCGGAAAGCGCGAAAGCGTGAGTTGGCTACATTCGAAGAAAATCGACGAGCAGTGGGAATGCTGAACCCTATGCGCGACAAAAACTAAAGGCACGTACCGGGGGGGAAAAGGGACGACACCTGTGACCACGGCTTGTCCAGAAGATCGTCGAGGGTAAAACCTCCTACGAGTGGGCTGGAAAGTAAAAGTGATGAATAAAAAAAAAAAAAAAAAAAATGTGCGAGTATACTACTGCTGTATAGTGGAAATGCGAAGGAAGTTCATTTTTTTTCCCCCCGGTTGTTCTGGAATACGTAGGATAGGTGTTTTAATGAATAACTCCCGTCACGTCGAGTTTTTCCTATACCGTCCCGTCCGGTCACGAAAAACTGCAGGTATCGTTCCGTCCCGCCGAGGAAAAAATATTTACCGTCCCGTCCCGCCGAGGAAGAAAATATTTACCGTCCCGTCCCGCCGAGGAAAAAAATATTTACCGTTCCGTCCCGCCGAGGAAAAAAATAATTACCGTCCCGTCCCGCCGAGGAAAAAAAAAAATACCGTCCCGTCCCGCCGAGGAAAAAAATATTTACCGTCCCGTCCCGCCGAAGAAAAAAATATATACCGTCCCGTCCCGCCGAGGGAAAAAATATTTACCGTCCCGTCCCGCCGCGAAAAAAAAAATCCGTTGAACTGTTACCGTCCCGTCCCGTCGAGAAATTATGCACCCGCTGTCCCGTCCCGCCGACTATTTTTCTCGTAATTTTACCGTCCCGTCCCGTCCCGTCGTCAATTTATTTTCCCGCCAAACAATAAAAAACTGTCCCGTCCCGTCCCGTCACGATTCTCAGTCACTGTGATAAGCCTTGGATTTATCGTAGACTACTCAGGAGTTATATATGGATGGTGGCTTTTATGATGTAGCCAAGAGGGTCCGTCGGCACGAATGGTGGGAATTATCTTTAGCCGCCTTTTATGTGGTGGTACGATGTCGTGGAAGCATCTTTCGTTGTCTTTTGTACTGAATAATATACATATGTGTGTTTTTCCTGTGAGCTACGTGAGCTCTTCTCGATCGTCCTCGCCTGATATCCGTCTGAGCTTGAGACCCTTCCAACAGAGCCAAAATCAGGTACATTCTAAAACCAAGTAAAAAACGCCCGCCACGAGCGGTGTGATGTCCATGACAATCCGGTAAAAAAAGAATGCGCCTAAAGCATTAAGCGTGCCACATGGCCTCCAAAATCTGAATCGTTTTGTTTTCTTCAGGGTGTATCCTAGGTACCACGGGCTCCACTTGGACCTGCAAAGAGTCACTAAAAAAATTGCTTCGTTTGTTTCGCCACGGCGGGAGCGCCGAGAGTATTTACTCTGGCGCCCCCCCCCCGTTGACAGCTTTAAAGCTTCCAGACCGTCCTCGCGGAACCGCCTGCTCGGCACGAAATTATCTTGCCTAACCAAACCTGAGACCACCTCGACGCGGGGTGGTGCAGACGAAACGCCGAGTGTCCATGGTCCATGGTGCTGTAAAGACTGCTGTGAACATAGAAAACAACAGAGTACACACAACAACTAACTGAAGCACATCGCACTTATACATCGTCAATACAGAGTTTATACGTCAATACAGAAGAAATTCAACCGAGGGAGGGCAGACGCATACGGAGAGAAAACACAGTGTACGTATGGCCTCTCTGATTGGTTCAAAGTTGGCCAACATCAGTTGAAAGCTAGACAGAGTAGAAAAAATCAGGTGTACCTTGGCCTTTTCGTGCCAAAATCAGTTACAATGTCAGCTTGGCCAATAGCAGGGCTCCTGGTGTGTGTTTTGTACTTGATTTCAGTATGTAACTGTTGTTGGCACGAAAGTGGCCAGGTATACCTGATTTTAGCAAAAAAAAAAACAGAAAAAACAAACAAAACAAAGACAATTCGAAAGAGAAAAAGAAACAAATATATACCTGGTATATACATGATATATAACAACAAACCATCGTGCCCCCCCCGCAGGGGATCTAGCAGACACTTGAAAATAACGAGCTGGAAAAAAAAGGAAAAATAAGAAACACCAATAGTCGTCAACAGAGTAAGACTAAGAATCAAGGGAAAATAGCGGGCAAACCAAACAAAGCACAAAGCATCCTCCAGGTAGCGGCAGCAGTTTATGGTACGAGTAGCACAGCCACGGTCTCCCTGCTGGCCCGCCTGGTACCTTGCTACCCTGTCTGCCACCTTCGTCCAGCGTTCGTCAACTGTGCCCGGCCCCTCGGCGTCAGACAATACGAAACAAGCAAAGCAGGCTCGTCATCCACCCACGCCACACGGCTCCTTCAATAAGGCTCATCAATCGGATAAAGGAAGAGAAATAAAATAAAATGAAAATCACATAGGGTCAGCGCAAAAGAAGAAAATAAAATGAAACAAGAATAAACAATAACAACAGGAAGACAAAGGAAGACCACGCTCGATTGTCCATGATCTACTTCTTAGTCTGCCCGGTACCTGGCTACCCTATCTGCCGTCTCCTTCCTACTTTCGTCCACTGCAGTTTCCCTTCTACTCCTCTTCCCCCCCTCTCCGCATTCCCTTGGTCGGGTTTTCTGTTATTCCTCTTGTTGCCCCTCCTCCCCCCATTCCCTTGGACACCACCCAGGGCGGATGCGCGGCGCTGCCTACTCAGCTCAGCCTCAGCCTCGTGCCACCTCACAATGAACCGTTCGGCTGCTTCGAGGATCCCCCGGTGCCACTTCCCCGCCTTTTTTGCAGCAGTGGGCCACAGCGCGGTCTCAACTCCAAACACCAAGGGAGCAAGTTCCGTTGACCCTTCGGTGGCTCGGAACTCCCTAAGGCCTTCGACTATGCATCTATGCCAAGTCTTAACCTGTCCGCCAGGTCTCGGGTTCTCCCCACCAGTAATCGTCCCGAACATTACCCGACTGGGTAATCGATCCTTGCTTTGCCGTGCCACCCCCCCGCGAAGAAGAGACGCCGTTTGCGGAAGGTCGTTTCGATGCTCTCGCAACGTGTCATCTTGAGGGCCTTCGCGTACGAAAGGGTGGCATGGTCAGTACGAAGTCGGCCCTGGAAGCCAATGACTCGCAACAGGACTTGGTGGTGAGCCGTTCGAAGCTTGGCAAAGTGTTCCGCTCTGAGGGTCCACGTCACACACCCGTACAGCAGGGTCTCAATCACCTCGGCCTTCAGCATTCGGACTTTCAGGCTAAGGGGGGCGGTCGTCCTATCATACAGCTCCGGGCCGAACCGTTTGAGGCATGCTCGCATGAGACGGGTCCGTCGGTCGATTTCGAGCGAGAGGTCAGCGTTTTCGTGGATAATGCCGCCTAGGTATAAGAACTGGGCCGTCTGCTTATACCTCTGGCCTGCTGCTTCGATAACGAGCGGTGGTGCGAGGGTTTTCTGGTCTGGCGTTTGTAGAAGCATAGTCTCTGTCTTCTTTTCCGACACCGTAATGCCTGCTGCTTCGAAGACAGTCACGATGACTGTCATCATTTTCGCGAGCCCTTTAGCCGACCGAGAGACAATCCCTGCGTCAGCTGCGTACAACATGCCCCGTACAGCCCTTCGCACGCACGCCAACGGCTCCTGCTCCTCCGTTCCGACTACTCCAGCATCACCGAGTTGCACCAAATCCCTTGCGATGGCTTCGTCATGGCTATAGCGTACTATTAATAGTACGACGTGCAACGCAGCAGCGAAGAATACGTTGAATAGTAACGGTGACAGCACACAGCCTTGTCGCAGCCCCTGCGTGACATCAAACCACTCCGAGTGCTCGCCGTCATCCGTACGCACGCGAGCCCGCATGCCATCGTGGAAATTACGGATAATTCTCAGCATCTTGGTTGGTACGCCAAAATAGCGAATATTTACGGGGGGTTTGTGCTCGGCACCTAAAGGCGACCCTCCGACCCGAACCCTGTGCCAGTGTGATCAGTCCTTAGATGCTGTGCTTTGTTGTAAGACTCTACGCTAGGTTAACCCGGCCTCCTTGGATGCTGTGCATGGAAAAACTCTAAGTAACTTGATTCGGCCGACTCGGCATGCTGTGGCTTGGAAAGACTCAGGCTAATTTAACGGCTTCTAATTTACCCCCTAGGCGACCAATGTGCGTAAATACCTACTGTACCTTGGGAAGTCTAGAGGTCCACGAACATAGCTTTCGGCTTTGGTGGGGTTTCGATGTTTCGGCGCGGGCGTGAACAACAAATACCTGGTACACGAAACTTTGAGGAGCGTGGTCTCCTGTCACAACCTGTCAGGGCATCATCTCTTATGGAAAGGTTCTGAGAACCCAAAATGAACCTTTTCGGGCCGCAAGACCTATAATCAACCTTAGACCCACAAATGGGGATTTTTCCGGCTAAAAAATCCGATATCAGTTTCCGGACGTCATCCAACCGGAAATGGCGCTCCATGTCAACATCCGCGTCCGAAACTGGCGGCTGGATTTGCATGGTAATGCGTTTCCATACATCGTGGGAGGCAACAAGCGTCCAAATATCATGCCGAAAACAGCAGTACCGAGGGGCCAATCCTATCTGCCAAGCAAGGAACAGGACCTCTGCTTCTTGCCGTGTCCCGCTATATACCCACCCCCGCGTACCTCGCAGGCATCACCAAGAGCCGATGGGATCGGTTTTTGATGTTGTCGACTGCGAGAGCCTTGCCACTCTCTCCTAGCACCTGCGATGTTGACCAACAACATCTTGTCTCGTCGAGGACGAGGGTAGTCGCCGTCTGAGAGAGAGATGTGATAAACGAGAGCAACGCAGGCAATACGCAGGCAGCGACGAGGAAAACATGACTGCTTCTGACTACAAGCCTCCCTCCTACTGCTTCTAGTGCGTGTTTCCCTCGTCGCGGATACCAGGTCTCATGCTTCTGCGTGGCGTGAGATGCCCCGATGTGACGGACTTGGGGAAGAAGCGAAACCCTCTCGGTGGCGCTTTCGCGTACATCGCGCTGCAGCAGCTCTCTTCACCCCGCTGTTGGCTGTTGAATCCCTTGGTATATGTGATAACTTGTTTTTCTGTTCCAATACAACCTGAAAAATTATGGGGCACGATAAATAAGGTTGTCGGCCAATTCTGCGTGTCTGGTTTTGAGTGTCGAAAAAATCATCATTTTTTCCATCTCTCTAATACCTTCCCTGACAGATGGGCTCATCGCTGTTTATATGCAATGCATAGGAGTGGGCACCGGGTACCGAATGGGAGACGTTATTCCCAAGGAAGCCAAAAGCGGGATTAATCAGATACAACCGGCTGGACGGCACGGGATTATATATACTGTATATCCGAAAATAACCAGTATTACTAGTTTATGCGCATTAAAAACACCTCCAAATCAGTGAAACCGCAACGCATACTCGTACTCGTACTTTTCTATCGTGTATAGAAATGCTATATTACGGGGGACCATAGTATATATAGGACCTATGGTACACACAAAAACCTATATATTTCGCGACTTTTACCAACAATAGTTGGTCCTATGTACTATGGCCCCCCGTAATAGTGGATTCCATGTGGGTGCTCGGAGTAACTTGACGTTGCATGAGAGTGTGTCAATGTCATTTGGAGATCGAGATACTGTCTCCTGTAAAGCTGATGGAATAGCTGGCGGCACGACACGATATGGAAACCCGAGGTACGGTCGGGCTACAGCGGTTACAGTAGTAGTTCTTGCACTGTTGTGGGGCTGGGCACCATGAATGATCAGCGTGAATAAACGTGAACGCGCAAGCTCTTCAGACATTGCAACAGCAACCGATGAATGTACACGATCAGGCAGTTCGTTGCCCAGAAGACAGTAAGAAGAGTTGGGGGGGGGGGAACGTTGACGGTCCATGTGTGTTTGTGTGTGTTTTTTTTGTGACGTTACTTTTACTTTTCAGCTCCACCTGCTGTAGGAGGTGTTGCCTTCAACGGCCTGCTGGACAAGCCGTGGTCACAGGTGTCTTGCCTTTCCCCCCCCGGCACTTGCCCTCCTTTATTTTCATCGTGCAGAGGGTTCACCATTCAGCACCCTCTGCTCGTCGACTTGCATCGAATATCGGCAACTATTCAAGATTGGCAAGTCGCACTTTCGACGAAGGAAGTAGACTCTGCAATTTATTCACCAGCCGAGATTCAAGCACTAGCTCAACCGCCAGTGGCAGGGGGCGCAGTAGGCTACTGTTGGTTAAGTCGCAGCAGTGTACTGTTAGGCCACGGTAATTCACCGCTACGGCCAACCCCGCGATAAGTACTATTGTACGATTGCACGAGGTACTGCTTCAACATATACAAGCAGTAGTCCCTGCCGAGCAACATCTTAGTTTTCGGTTCTTAACATTTTAAGTACGACAATCCGAACCAAAAATCATCCTCAGCCATGATCGCCAGGGCCAAGAGAATTGCATCCCTCAGTCTGTCATTTTTTTTCCTTGTCTAAAATCATGTAAGTAGTGGGTGACGGAGAAACATGCACCCCACACTCAGGCAATATCATCTCTAAATGTGCTCTTTTGGACAAGACATTGGTTTTTATCTCGAAAAATTGTCAGCTGTAAGAAAGAGGAGAGACGAGGCTGGGCATGTGGATGAGAGAGCAATGGTTTCCCGCCCTTTGTTTTGCCATGCTCATATCTAATATAATCATGATGTTCATAGAATGTAATCTCCGCATCGAAACGAATATAAACGTCATCCCAGGCTCGGTTTTGTTGTCCATCTATTAAATTACTGAACTGCTGCATTTTCAAATGGGAAAAATATCGAAAGGGGCAAGTTCTGAAACCTTCGTCGCCGTATTACAGCAGCAGTTGTTGTTTTCTTCACATTAACCCGTTCTTTCTACCCGTCGACATCCAGCACAATCAGTGTCCGTGCCGATTCTTCAATCCTAGAGAGATACAAGTTCTGTGGTCACAAAGCTACGCCACAGACGGGTTGAAAGAACGGTTTAATGTGAAGAAAACAACAACAACAACAGACGGCTTGACAATTTATGGGCCAATTTATGGTCCTCGATCTCACTGCTCAGCAGGTGTGTTGTAATATTTTTATACCTGTACAGCAGTATAAATTAGAAGACTCAGCAAAACAACGTCAAACAAAATGGATGGAAACATGGAGAAAAGAATAATATTAATATGAATGGCGAGAGTAACACTATACCTCGTCGGTCAGGGGTCAATAGAGTCCAGTAACTCATTGCCCTTTCAGGACGGCACTCCCATTGTGCTTGTGTGCGGACAAATCGCTTGGATTTAGAGTCAAGGTTCGGTGCGGTTATGTGTCATGCGGTACTATTTACGGGGGGGCATAGTAAATAAGACCAAATATTGTTAGTAAAAATGTGAAAATATATAGTTTTTTGTATGTACCGTAGGTCCTATTTACTATGATCCCCCGTACTGAAGATACCTATCAATAGTAAGGGCACTGCATTATTTGATTAATTTTTGTCAAGTATGCAGGTCTGATTGATTGATAGCGACAGCACCTTCTATAAATATTAATAGGCTTGAAGTCATTGGATTCTGCTGCATGTAGTTTGCTTCCTCTTTGTGTGATTGGAGCAAGCGCTGCACGTTGTCAAACATGTCAGGAGACAGCACTTTTACCCCTAGACAGACAACGTCTAGCAAAACGCCTGTTAGACAGACAGCCTAGACATCAAAAACCGGGGACACCATCGAGAAGTCACCGGGGTTTTTTTCAAGCGTGACCATGTCATTATTGAACAATAACTTTTATATATAGCGAGAGACATGTGCGCCTTGTTTCGCTTTTAAAAACAGTTCGAGTTATTAAGATCTTCAACAAAAAGTATATTGTTACGCTTCATGATTTAAAATATTCATAGAACCGAGTAACCGGCAACCGGCGCCACAAAAAAGCATGGATTCCCACAGATAGATGTATGAGGCTTTTTTCTACCAGGGGGGTGGGGAGAATATGTCGAGACAGACCTTTTCTTCGAGGCAGACAGCTTAGACAGACAGACCGCTAGACATAGGCATGTCTCTTGACATGTAGGTTGTCAGAATCGGATGGCAAATGGGGTGATAATATCTCAACAGGGCGCGGCGGATGTGTTTTATTTTTGATAAGAACTCGTGAAAAAAAGTGAAAGGAACCATGGAAGAGGTATCATAGTATGATCATAGCATAATCAACTAAACACAATGAGAGTGACAACAGCTGAAGTAGACCTGGAGAAGAAATGCTGCACGAAAAAAGGCGGCCTCCAGGCTCCAGGGAGGGCAAGAAACAGGAGGGAGGGGTTAAAGGCCGGGGATGGAGAAAAAAAAAAACATTGAAAGGCAGAAAGATGCCTGGTATCGTATAATATTAATATCGGCATACTGATGATAGATAGGACACACACTAATGACTGCCGTTGAGGTGCAGAGACTACTCGTATTTTTTTTGCTATTCGCGAGACAAGGAAATTGTGTATAAACAGTCACTTCTGCGGTTGTTGTTGGGCCGCTATTGATAGCACGCGGTAGTCGTATTCCTCCGACTATCGACTTTTATTCCGGTTCGATTGTCGGAAAATTACCTCCTGGCCTTCACTGCCGCCGCGTGCAGCATATTTTCTACAGGCGGCATGGTTTTGTAGGCAGCGCGTTTTTACAGGCAGTATGGTTTCACAAGAAGTGTTTTTTTTCTGCAGCAGGCGGTGTGACTCTGCCGACAATTCTACCGACAATATGTTTCTGTAAGCAGCATGATTCTGCAGACATTATGTTTCTTCAGGCAGTATATATATACAGCAGAAGTCTGCAGGGCTGTTGATGTGCGGGTTAAAATATTAATATATGTGGTGTGTGTGCTGTGCCCTCTCATCGCCACGACGATCAACAACGGCGTCTATCTTGAAGTGCAGCAGTGCAGTAAACACATTATCTCATGGCCGTTGTTTTTGTTCATGGTCTGTGGTCACAAGGCTTCGATGACTCTCGGATGGAATACCCTCAGGAACGATACGAAAATACCAGAAGATGGCTGCCACCTGCTTGCTACGTACTGGTATACACGTACCAACATTTGAACACACCATGCGCCATCGTTTCTTGTCTTGTTTGGTGGAGTACCGCCGTCAGTGGCGGTCGGTGTTGGTGCTGGTGCTTGCGCTTGTCATGTGCTTGTGTTGGCGTTGATGTTGATGTTGGCGTTATTCTCACCCTATTACGGGGGTCGATAGTTAATAGGACCTATGGTGTACATAAAAACCTATACATTTACCTATTTTTACTAACAAAATTTGGTCCCATTAACTAGAGACCCCCGTAATAGTACAATTATTATATGTCGAAAAGTTAGGAAGTGGACACTAAACGGTAGGCCGTGATCGCAAGCAAGACAGGCATACCCCACGTCAAGAAGTTAAGAGGGGCCGCGCAGCTGAAGGAGCGACGTAATAACAACCCTTTTCGGTTAGAGGGTTAAATCCGTTGTTGTAGGGTTAACTTGAGGTTACAGGCTGCTTCATGCTGAACCCACTAAAAAATTGAGGGTCGGAAGTTCACGCCGTTTTTGGGTAGAAATTCCTGACATTTTGCGTACGTGTTCTATGAGCCCGTAACCCGTTGGTGAACGGTGGTTTTTAGGGGGGGTTGTTTTCGTCAGATATATTTGGTTATTTTTGGTTTTGGGTTGATTGGCCTTGAGAACCCCCCAAATTCCCGACGAGCGAAAAAAAAAACGTTCGTCAAGGCGTCGACAGGGGCTCAAAGAGCATGTACACAAAATTTCGGGATGCACCTCTTAAAAAATGCGTGAGCGTGTGGACTTTTGTGCGGAAAAAGCATACGTATCTGCGCAGTTGCCTTGTAGTTACCTAGTTATGGACTCAACTTTAGGCGTCACAAATGACGTGATTGGCCTTACGCAGTCAGATCTTCGGATCTTTGTGCGACGTTTCTACAGGAATGCATGCCTTGAAGTACCTGGAACCGGCTCGTTCAGAAAAAAAATGAAAAAAAAAAAAAAAAAAAAAAACGTTCTTCCTACGGAAACACCTGAGTTCTACTGAGCTTTTCTGAAGGCCCGTGTTTAGTCGGGACACAAGTTTTGCCGCTAGCGCGCCAACCCTAGGGCCTCAACTAAAGAAAATAAATGGTTGTGTATGTCAACCTCTTCCCTCTTCCGCTGTTCATGGCGGTCGGTATGATACCAAATACCTGGTATGTAACATTCGAGCGGGTATTGCAAGCGGCACTCGTGGCTGACAAAAATTAGGGCGTTTAGCTTGAACCAGCTCGTAACTCTTTCGGTCAAGCTTAACCCGTTTCGGTTATGGTTAGCCCTTTTCGGTTAAGGTTAGCCCTTTTCGGTATAGGTTAACCCTTTTCGGTCAGGGCTAACCCCTTTCGGTTAACGTTAACCCTGTTCGGTTAAGGGTATCCCCTTTCGGTCAATGTTAACCGTGTTCGGTTAAGGTTAACCCCTTTCGGTCAACGTTAACCCTTTTCGATAAGGATTAGGATTAGGGCTGGAATATCATAGCGACCGAACAAGTTATACGTTTGGTGTGACCAACCGTCTGCTGTTGACTGTTGCACCACGATTCATAGTGCGAGAGTTGGGGTTAGGACTGGAATATTACATTGCGACCGATGAAGTTTTATTCCTTCGGCGTAATCAACCGGCTATGTACTCTGCTGTGCCACTCATGAGAGCGCGCAGCAGTACCAGCAGTAGTAAAATGCATCATGCTGCCCTACTGTATGTCCGAGTCGTACATAAGCCTCTTTGCATTGTACTCACGACATTAGATAAAGTAGCATTTCCCAACCGAGCAGGGGCCGATGCTACAATCTCCCTTTGCTATCGTCACCTGTTTTTCTCTATACTACTCTATTCAGTATTCAACATTCAAGGTTCAAGGCGTAGAAGGTTTGGTAAGGTACACATCACCAAAATAAGCGCTGAATCCCCTCTCCCCTCCCTCTTTCCTTTTTCGGGCGTCTTGTCCGTTCCTGTCTTAATTTGATCGAATCCAAAAGGCAAAAATCAAACCCGCAGGTGTGGCGGCTTTCAACAGAGGACTTCCCGATCGTGCAAGACAGGCACACGCAGCCGAGGCGCAGAGAGAACTGCAAAGCCGTTGGTTCCGCCGAGATACATCGACGATCGACGGCTAGCTGGTCGTAAGACAGCAGCAGCTGTGGTGTTCGGCGGCCGGTGCAAGGTGTACAACAGCCTCCGCCTGTATCTACTGCTGTGTTGGCGGGGTAGATATCGTGCTTGTCCCTCTAGTCTGCGAAGAGGAGTGGTCTCTCCGTCTTGCCCGTAAAGAGCTTTTATTCCTAAAGCAAGCCCTTCGAAGAGGACGTGAAGAGCCTCCACATTGCCCGTGAAGACCTCCTCTGTATCCAAGCAAGCCCCGGCGAAACAGGAGCGGCCTCTCTAGAGGGGGGGGGGGGGCAGAAGCGTACGATGATGATGTACCGGTCCAGTACCAGGGGCAAGGCTGGCGTCGGCAAAAGCGCCAGCAGAAGAAGCTTGCGCGCTTGGGCACAAATCTTGGCCGTGGCGTGTCTCGCTTTCCCGTTACACGATAGCCTTGCCGAGAGCAAGCCGTCCGTCAAGATCACCATAGTGGGCCCAGGAAGTTTCGTGGCTGGAGGGGCGCAGAACGGTGCGACGGTGAACGAGACCGCTGTCGCCGCGAAGCCAGCAGGGACAGGGCCACCATTGTTGTTTTCGCCGGAATGGGAGAAGGTTTATTCTTCGGGGAGGATCGGATGCCACCTGGGGAGGAAGCGCTATGTTTGGCGGCCATGCGGGTTCGGCAGCAATATTGTTCGTGAGTGAGGCTTGTTTTCTTCCGTAGAGACGCTTTTTTTCGTACAGTAGCCTCTGCTTGGTTGCCACGAGCTTGACACTAATACTGTAGGGAATTGAGCTGCGATAATGCGAGAACATCGTCATGAGCATCATCAGAGGGGGTGGCCGAATGCTTCACTCGTCGGACGTAACGATCTAGATGGTCTACATCATCTAGATCATGTTGATCCTGTGTAACCTGCCGTTGTGTGTTACTGTGCAGAGTCTATGCAGTTCAGCTCCAACCCACGACAGCTGCCCTAGATGATGCAGACCATATACCTCCCGCGTACCAACATGAAGTGGACCAATCAGGTCAGGAATCTACCTTCCCTGAAATATGTAGATAATGAAGTGGGAACGATCTATCTGATCATCTCTCCGACGTGTGAACTGTTTCTCGGGTCATGTGGGCTAGACCCCAGGGAATTTCGCTAGCTGCTGTGAGAACATCGCCATCCTCAGAAGGGGTCGCTACCTTGTAAACGTGGGGAAGTGTTTCCGTCTATTCCAGCCGCTTTTCCTCTCTGTCTCTGCCGAACGAAGTGCAGGTAAAATAATTGCAGCTGGCATGTTTTGGGTGTTGTCCACCTATCCGTAAACAAGCCAACACGGGAGGGGGAGCATGTATGTATCATGCACACCTACCTGGCGGGGTGGGGGAGGGGGGGGGGGGGCATTGTCGGAGTGGCTCATTCGTAAGCTACTCGCATTCCGCTACGATATGTTTACCATCTCCGTCAATGAATATATAGAGAGATTTGTGCTGCCGTAGAGTTTTTGAAACGCGTTCGTGTACGGGCTGCTTGGAGAGCGCGTATTTATCAATGATTCATCCGTAAGCTATCCGCAATCCGCTCCTAACGTATATTGTGCATACCTTCCCCCCCCTCCCTCCTTACGCGCCGCGCTCCCGCCTGCTTTGTTTTGTTTGCTTCGGCATGTTACAGACTTGTTGAACGCCTTCGTCTACGGGCTGTCCGTGAAGAAATGGGTCGATGTCGCGGTCATCTCCCCGCCGAAGCAGCTGGATTCGCTTAAGTGCACGGGAGAAAACGGCGTTGCTCTGTCGGGGTTCGACTGCCTGTTTCGGCCGATGCCGCACGTGTGCACGTTTGACTCCATCGCTGTGAGCATTCTCTTGGACTTCAGTACGTGTGATTTTTTCTCTTTTTTTTCAAACAGAGTACCAGGTATAAATCATCAGCTGTGAGATCGAAGGTTTCGTCGACGTTCATATTGCTGCAAGCTGTGTCTGACTACGATCGTGTAATGATTTGATGGCGTGTACTGCGGGTTTTATATGATGATACGGAAGATCAGCCGTTACTACAATCACTCTGTGCGCAATTAGCGCGCAGCGCGACATCGAAGTGCCGCATCGACAGTAGCTTGCAATTGTTTATTGTATATAGGTAAGTGGAAACTTCGATTTATTGAAACATCGAAAGTCCGATATATCGAACGTCGATATTTGGATAGATTGAAAGTTCGATACTTGGATAGATCGAACGTTTGATACGTCGGTAAACCATTCTTCTATAGACCGAAAGCTCGAGACTTGGATGAATGTCGAAATTTGTATGCTATTAACATTATATCCTACCAATGTCGAATTTTACGAAGGTTGGATACTATGATACAATAGTCTATGATATGATATATCATACCGGGTATATCGAAAAATGCTCGCTACGATAGGACTTGCCCTTTTTGGACCAAATTATTTATGACTGACCATTATTAATAATGGACTGAATGAAGAACGTTGGAGTACGATGTGTGGGTTTTACTGTGTTTTGGATGCATGCCATTGGAGTATTCGCCTGGTTGCACTCTCGTTTTTTTTTCTCTTATTAGCACCATATGAGTAAGGTTATGTGCAATGGGTGAGCTACACAGCTTCTCGAGTGGGGGGGCTACAAAAAATGTGGATGCTACAGGTATACATTTAGTTACATTTAGTGGTATACGGTACGGTATTCCACAGCAGGACCACATTTCAATATCGTAACACGCGTCGAAACTTCCATACCATATTAGTAAATAGTACCTGGTAGTACCATATATCTAAAGTTCGAAGTTCGATCTACGGAAGATATATCGAAAGTTCGACACTAAGATGACATCGAAAGGCCGATGCTTCTTTTCGTCGGAAGTCCGATACTGAGGTATGCCGAAGTTTCTACACTAAAATAATATCGGATGTCCGATACTAATATCGAATTTTTTACGCTGCGATATGTCGAAAATTCCAAGGGTATGTTGCGTGAGGTGTACCCATACCCGGGTAAGTTATTTTAGGTCGTACCTGATACACCTCAAACTTGGGTAATGTATTGACGTGCGTACCTACAGTAACGTACTTATATCCGGGAATTTTGTCGACGGGTATACCCGATGCCGGGGTAAGTATTGGAGCAACGTACATATCCCACCTAAAACTTGGACAAGGTGTTGCGGTCCGCACATAACGTACCTAACATTCAAGTAAGGTATCGGGGTCCGTACCTAATGCACCTAAAATTAGGTAAGGTATTGAAGTCGTCCCCAGACTCGTACCTAAACCCAGGTATTTCGTTGACGGGTATACCCTATACCCGGGTAAGTATTGATGGCCGTCCCTAACGTACGTAA
The DNA here is from genome assembly GCA_031763025.1 of Macrocystis pyrifera. Classification (NCBI taxonomy): domain Eukaryota; class Phaeophyceae; order Laminariales; family Laminariaceae; genus Macrocystis; species Macrocystis pyrifera. Next base: position 13,282,116 of record JASSKH010000016.1, on the reverse strand, counting down.
GCCTTAGGTGAGTTTTTTTAGGCTATGTCTTGGTGCGGGTACGCACACATACCCGTGTAAGTGCCCGGGTACGTGTGTATACACAACGTCAAATGGGTGAGGCTGGGCATTAGAACGGTATTTACTGATGGCGGTAATAATCTACCGTCAGCAGCTATCTACTACCTACTGACTGGGCCCACCAGTAGATGCTGATAATGCAGTATGTTTCAATTGACCTCACGTACATCCAAGAATCACGCCAATTTACCTTCAAAACACCATACCCATACCTATGTGTTTTGCTGGGTGAGAGCTAACTACAATTCCACCCTGCACCTCAAGGGCTGGAGCGATGGAGTATCATATAAATCAGTTGACTTCAAGTCGACAGCTGTCGTTGTACTTGCTTCGTATGAAAATGCCAGAGTTGTTTGATGCACCTGCCCCTGATAAACAGTCCTAAGTACTACTGTACGTATTACGTACGCATTTCGGGTAAGGTATTTGTGCTCGTGCCTATACACGGGTATTTTTTCGTGTTTGTACCCGGGTAAGCATTGCAGCGACGTACCTTTCGCATCTAAAACTTGGGTGAGATAGCGAGGTCCGTACCTATCGTACCTGGCACTTAGGTAAATGTCGGGATCCGTAGCTAACGTACGGTACCTAAAACTTAGATAAGGTATTGAGGTCGTCCCCAGGCTCGTACCTGAACCCGGGTATTTCGTTGACGAGTATACCCGGTATGAGGTCTCCTTTGAGCGGCGTACCTATCATTCCTAAACTTGGGTATTATATCGAGGCCCGTACCCATCGTACGTAAGAGTCGGGCACGGGTACATACCCGGGTATTTACCCGGCTATACCTAAGTACTTACCTTACCTGACTTACCCTTGGAAAGTTCAATACTAAGATGTATCGAAACCTCAACGTTCGATACTGCAGTAAGCTACCTGGTATACGGTCTTGAACCTTCGATATATCGACATTTTGGTACTATTGGTGAGATATATCGAAAGATCGATAACCATACCCAACACCTCAAACGACGGACAGCCTTTATTAGTAGCGGTTACAAGTACAGTATTGGTATCATGCCGCTGCCGTTGTTTTTGGTTTTCCAGGAGTGGAAGACGTACATGACCGAGAAGACTGTGCGGAAGAGGGTACAGCAGGAATCAAACGAACTCGATTGGCAGTACATCCGGCTGCGGCAGGGAGGGGTGCAGACAGAAGCCCTGAAACCCTTTGGCATCGACTCCTTCGGCGCTTTGGCGGTGAGCTTTGTTTCCATGCGGTGGTTTGTTGCTGTTGGTGGTGGTGGTGGCGGTGCAGTTGTTGTTGTTGTTGTTGCTACTGTTGTCGTTGTTGTTGTTGTGGTTGTTGCTGTTGCTATTGTCAAGCCAGAGGTCGCAAGCCACAGGGCAGACTCCAACATCTCTAGACTGGAAGCGTATCTTAAATTTCTCGGATCGGTTCCCGACGCCTATTATACCATAGTAAATAGCAAGTAGGACCTACGGTACACCCAAAGACCTATATATTTCGCTATTTTTAGCTACAATATTTGGTCCTATTTACTATGGTTCTCCGTGGTAATAATATTACCAACTTTTCTTGGGCCAAACTCGAAGATTAACTGGACCACAATTTTTTTTTGTTGCTGTCCTGTCGGCATACTATTGTCAAGCCACCGAAGGTTCACTACAACATGCAGCAAGGCAACACCTAGGAACGAGAATTGGCCACCAGCTATAGCTGTTGTAGCGTCAGCATGGGACCGTCCCCTGCATATATCTGACAGGTCGTGATCCATAGCAGCAATCAGTAGATGTACTGCTGCACCAATGGATGTTGTATTTGCTGGCATGATGCCATGCTATGTTGGGCAGGAGTGGTACCAATCAGACCTTTTACCCGGGCAACACGTGTCCAAGAGCCATCATACAGGCCCCACCCGGCGGACAAGATGTACTATTAATAATAAGTCGTGAAGATCGTGCAAGTCAGGTATGCGTCTGCCGCGGAAGATCTAGATCGCGCAGTGGGGATCTGATATGATCTGATCTGTGCAATGTGTGAATGCCAACTGTAGATCATGAACTGCGGGTCTGGTCTGCCCGATGTGCTATCGATCTAGATTTTAAAATTAAGATATGATCTGATATCATCTCTCCGATGTGTGCATTTTCTAGATTTTTGAATGGAGACCTCATACGGTCTGTACTATCTGCGAAATATGTAGGTGGTGCACCGGGGATCTGATGTGCCCGATGTGCTATCGATGTGCTATCGATCTAGATCATGAAATGAAGACAAGATCTGACATGATCTATCTGTCTGATGCGCTATCGATCTGCCGGAGATCATGAAATAGGGACATGGCACGATCTGACCTGATATTATTATGATGTGTGAACTACTGTGCTCTCTGTATCGGGGCAGGTGATGGCTCGGTATATGTGGGCAAATATTGAGCCGGCGCTTCAGGAGCATGTTCGCAAGGAAGTTGAGAGTCCTGGTCTCGAGATGTACCGCCAATCCCCGTATGTAGGGCTGCATATTCGACGGGGAGACAAGATTGCTGAGGGCGAAATGGAGATGGTAAAGACGAAGGTGGGATGCAGACGATTGAGATCCGAAGGGTTCATATGAAATGGTTGAAACACAGATGATTGTGACTAAGTTGAGATGCAGATGGTTGAGATGTCGAGGTAGGTGGCTGACGATTGAGATCCGAAGGGTTAATATGAAATGGTTGAAACACGGATGATTGTGACTAAGTTGAGATGCAGATGGTTGAGATGTCGAGGTAGGTGGCTGAAGTAGAGATCGTTGCACATCTCGGGTAGATTATATAAGTCATTTCTGTCTTCATCTGTCGTTGGGAACGAGTATGCAAGATCTGTATCGTACAGAACCAACCCAGGAAAGTGTGATAGATCATGTAGATTGTATGCTCCCACGTGAGGCAGATCATACAGATCAGGAATCTATCTTCTCTGAAAGATACAGATCAAATGGGATCCGATGATGAGTCCGAGGTGTGGATGATTGAGAAGCAGATGGTTGAGGTACAGACGGTTGAACTATGGTTTCTGAGGGCGAGATGGAGATGGTTGAGACAAAGGAAGAACATCGTTTTTTTTTATGCTGCGCTCGCTGTGCTGCACTGGCCGGTCCCGATGGCTTTGCGGCATTCATGTTCGGGGGACTAGGCCCGTGTCTTTTGTGTGTTGACTGTGTTTTTGTTCATTTTGTGCTTCTTGTTCGTTGTGTGTTTTGTTTTTTTGTGCGTTTTTCTTTGCATGTACTTTTATGCTGTGTGTAAATAATTTTATCTTTTTTGTTGTGCTGTTATGGTTTTTTTTTTTTGTGTTTTCCGTGGATGTGTTTTTGTTTCCCCCCTGTTAGAGTGTTAGAGTTCCCTCGGGTCCGACGCGCGCGTTTTCTGTTGCCATAGTGCCATACATGGTTGACAATCAACGGGAATGACAAGCATTACGGGGGGGCATAGTAAATAGGACCTACGGTAAACACGAAAACCTATATATTTAGCCATTTGTACTGGCAATATTTGGTCCTATTTACTATGGTCCCCCGTGATAGTGTTTGATTGGTGTCAAACCGTGCTTGCCCCTCTCGGCCGGGCCTCGCCTGAATTTTCTGGTCAGAGGGCTGGTGGGGCTGGTAGGGCTGGGCAGACCTTCATCCAACTTGGACAAAGTGCTTGAAATTTTGCCATGGTACTTTACTCTAAACCCTAAACTTAACCGTAATAATTGTAAGGAGCGCTCAGGCATTCCTATCAAGACCAATTACTCCTTGAAAAATTCTTTCCGAGTGTTGTACGCGATATTATAAGGATATAGGGATATTGAACTTTTTGGTCTAAGCGTTCATGGCTGATGGCTGATGGCGGTTCTCAACTGAGGGACTACTGGTATTAATAGTTATTCGCTGCCACTACCACTACCACTACCACTAGCACTGCAGTGCTACAATCAGTTCGGTTCGTAATACCAACAGTTACAGTTAGTAGTGCAATCACTTCGTACCACTATTTTTTTGTTGTTTTACATATTTTTCGTTGTAGACGTACCAGGTACGTGAGCCGTGGGACTGCTCATGGGCTTAAGGGTGCAATTTGTCTCAAAACCGTTGTCGGGTGAGAGAGTGAGAGATACGAGAGTCTCAAGTAAGGACCCTCATAGAAATGGCAGTGCTACGTATAGTGTATCCGGTATAATAATGGTGTATACCCCTACCGTACCATGTGCCAACACTTATCGACCACCTCGCAAAATTCTTGGAACTCCTTCGAAATTTCTTGGAAACTTCGTGGAATCTTGTTGGAAGTTTCTTGAAGAGTTCTTGAAAATGCCTCGGAAATTTATGGAAATTTGTAGGAATGAACATGTGATGAAGCGTTCAGCTGCAGTGGACTTTCAACATTAAAGTCGTACGTAGCTTGGTCAAGCCCCTCTATATAGCCCGTTTGCACTATCTGCTGGATTTGTGTTTGCACTGCCAGCCATTTTGTCCGCCAACTAGTTTATAAAATTGTTACAAATACGTCAGCTTGTACGACGGAGTGAGGTTGATACTAAAATTCGCAAGCTTCGTCGGAGCCGGGTACAGCGGTGAATAAACAGCACTACAAGTGTCCGGCGCTGCGCTCCTCTCCTGTTGAATACAACGCAGGACTACTTGGAAGCGGCGAGGAACCATCTCGAGGATGACACAGCTACAGGCCGCACCCCGGTGGACGAGATCAAGTCGATATTTGTGGCTTCTGATGATGAGAATGCCGTCAACGAGGTCCGTGCCCTCGTATCGGAATTCTTTCCCAATGTCGAACCTGAAAACATCACTTGGATCTCCGGCGAAGGCACAGACGGGGCTGTGCAAACAAGGTCAAAGCTGGAGGTGAGGAAGTCACCTACCGTGTGCAGTACCACGTACCTCTGGTATACAGTAATACCCCTGATATGCAGCAAACCGAGGGTTTGGGGGGTGGGGCGTACTTCCATGAAGCTAGAGCCACGCTAGGGTACACGTAGCCGGATGATGTACTTGTAGGTGTTACCCTCGAATGCTGCTAGAGTTATTGTTGGAGTGAGTCCTGGTGTTCGAATGGTGGTCAGATTGTGACTTTTTGTGCGAAAATCAACGGGATCAACTGCTGAGAACGCCGCCTAGCGCGGGTAGGTGCAGTACGACGCTATTAGCAGTCGACCAGGGAAGGAAGGGCTGAAGTGTTCTCGCCATAAAGATGTCACTGAAAGCACGAACGTATTGGAGAGGGGGGGGGAGGGTATCCTTCTATGTGACCCAATGGTTGATCTGAGTGACGGGTACAGCAGTGGGAGGGAGTGAAAAAAAAAAGGGCGAAGATGAATGGACTCAGGAAAAGAAGAAGAAAACACGCACACACAGAGCGCCTGGCGTAGTAGGAACAACTCGACGCGAGACGAGGAGGGAAGGAAGTGATGAGGGCGTCTCGTGGTAAAAAACTGCAAGGCGCCCACCGTGGTGGGGGGGGGGGCGAGAAGAGCCTGCTGCTGTCTTACCCTGGACCTGGGTTTCGACGAGAGAGGGCGCAGGAGAAAGAAGGGCGACAATATCAGATGGGTCGGCAAAACAAGAGAAAAAGGGAGGGGTGCCTATTTTTTGGTTTTTGGTCACTCACATGAAGAAGAGCTCCATTTCGCTAAAAGCAGAAACGATCATGGCATGTATGCTCTATAATTGACTCAAAAAACGATCGAGGGAAATGTCGTACATATGATATGCTCGCACTAACTCGGCGAGCAATTACATGAGCTAGGCATATAAAAGTACCGAAGTTCGATACTTGGATATTTCGATATAGTGTGATATTTCGATATATGTACGATACATCGAAACTTTCGATACGCTATGCAACACTACAAATGTTTTTTCCCCTGACTAACCATGTACGATGCGCCGGGTCGCGCCCTCCCCCCTCCCCTTCCCACTCTGTCGTAGTCGTGCAAGGCGTACACTTTCATCCTTGCGGACTTGGAGCTGCTGTCGACTGGAAAAATATCGATGTTCGATAGAGTATTCAATATGTCGGTATCTCGAAGCTTTCGATGCGATATTTGATATTTCGATGTATCAAGACTTTCGGTACGATATGTTGATACTCGATATCCAACAAATCGAGACGATATGCCACGTTATACTGTAATTCCCCCCGACACCTGTGTCGTTTCCACCCTGTTTTAGTCGTACAAGGGGTTCATCTTCATGTTGGCCGACCTGCAGCTATACTGCCGGCTGCAGAAGTATCGAAGTTCGATATTATCTTTTTCGATAAATGATTTATCGAAACTTTTGATACCATATGCAACAATACATACAAGCGCCTTTCCCCCCCGACCGACCATCGATATATGATATTAATATTCGTATATCGAAAGTCCCAATAAGATATGCAACACAGCGTTTATAGTGTATTTTCCCCCGACCAACCATGTACCGTACGTACGATGCATACGTGTGCCTCCGCACCCTTCCCGTACACGGGGTTAATTTTCGTTCGACGTTCGATGTTTGATATTTTGATATGTTATATGAATACATGTATATCGAAACTTTCGATACGATATGCAAATGTGATATGATACCAGTAGTATCGGGCTATAGAAGTGGTTATGAGATACCAGGTAGCCTGTAGTATTAAAGCCGTGCATACGCTAAGAGTATTCCTGGGGCTCTGACGTTTCCCTTAGTAAATAATAGGTAAAGCCCTGAATGCCCTAAAAATATCTCCGGAGCTCTGAAGTTTTGCCTTGCAGTACAATGGTTAGGATAGCCGATAGGAGAAGAGTATAAGCGCCAGAGGAAAGTTTCTGGGACAAGTAAGCGTCTTTACCCGTCTACTGTAGCGGGTTGATAGAAGGAGAGCAGACTGGGCTTGGTGCCTTGAATCAAGCCCCTATCGAACCACTCACAAACTGCTCCCTTTTCTCTCGTCATAAAGGAGAATAACACGACAACCAAAGAAAGAAGTATCCTGAACAAGAGAAGCTAGCTGTGCACCTTGCTAGCCAGTTCAGATAGTAGGTACCAGCATTCCATTCCCTTACCCCGACACACGGGCTCTACTACACTACCTACTAACAGTATATCTTCCCCCGACCAACCATGTACCATGCTTACGTCCCCCCCCCCGCATCCCCTTTTTCCACCCTGTTGTAGGCTTCCACGGGCTTTCTTTTCATTTTGGCCGACCTGCAGCTTGCTACGTATCGACTGCGGAAAGATCGAAGTTCGATGCTTGATATTTTCGATATATGATATATCGAAACTTTCGATACGATATGCAACACGTTGTACATATAAGTTAGAGTGCATTTCCCCCCGACCAACCATCCACCATGTGTGCGTGTCCCCCCCCTCCCCTTTTGCCACCCTGTTGTAGTCGTACGCAGGATTCATTTTCATTTTGGTGGACTTGCAGATGCTGGCGAGCGCGGACGTGTTCGTCGGGACATACACCTCCAATGTGTCGAGACTGGTGGCGTTGCTGAGAGAAGGCATCCATGGGAAACCGAGAGACTCGTGCATCAGCCTCGACAAGGAGAAGTTCGGTCTCAACTACCGAAGGTTGCACAACACTAGTAGATCGGATCCCCATGATATAGATCCTCTGGGGGAGATAGATCCCTGGTTTGTTTGATCTGCGCAGCTGTATATCTTGTTTGCCTTTCGAGGCATGCTTTTGTATGGTCAGGACGAAACAAATCTTATTGGTAGTCTAGGATCTGTGAGACACAGCTCTTGCGCACACGTTTGCCGAGTGGGATCTGTGTGCCACACCTCTTGCACGCGCCAATGCTGGGTGGGATCTGCAGGGCACAGCTCTTGCCGCACCTGCCTTTTTTTCAGGTCGGATGTGTATGACACGGCCCTTGCGGAACATCTCATGGCGGAAAACTGTAAGATGTAGATGATCTATATGATCTATATGATCTATCCGTAGATCTGCCTGGTGTGTAGAAAGTTGCGGTGCTTTTTTCGAACAAAAGGGACTGCGTCCGTAACACTTGCTGTTGGGGCACATGATATGTGTACACGTGGTCTCTCAGGACTCCTAATGACTTAGCATTCGATTTTTGGGAGCTTAGCTTAGCTGCTGGCGGGTTTCTCTGGGGGTTTCATTTCGTTCTGGTTGCACGTGGGTGTTCGATCGTTGTGCTTGCGCGTGGATGTTAGATTGTTGTGGTCGCGCGTGGGTGTTCGATTGTTGTTGTTGCGTGTTGCGACTTTGTTTGGTCACGTCTGCCCCCGTTTCGTATTGCTCCCAGTTTCGGTGTGTCGGTGTGGACAGCAGCTTTCTGCTGTATTGGGAATGGGAACAGGAATTGCTGTCGATTTGTTATCTGCAGCAAGAAATGGGGTTACTTGCGGGGTTTTCCTCGGGTGTCGCCACGTCTGTACCGAACTAACTCAACGTCAAACGCCATGGAAGCTGTTGACACTGACGATGCTAGGAGGCTTGGTTTTGACCCCTCGACTGACCTCCCCCTACACTAAAACTATTAATAGTATACCAAGGTCAAAAGAGCCCTTCAGGCGCCCTAAGTGACCGGTCTCGTTTAAGTGACCGGTCTCGTTATACAGCATATACCGTATTGGTCCACCAATAGGGAGGAGCCGAATAAGAAATTAAGGCTCGCTTTGTGGAGGACGCTAAGAAGACGGGATTAAGAAATCGGGCTCGCGCTGCATTAAATCCTCTATAATTCCCTGTGCGCAAGATTATTGTTCTAGGATGGTGTCACCGTAAGGTTCTAAGCCGTGCTCAGATGAGGTGTTTCTTCCTGGCGTGCCCATGCTGTATCTGGTATGATAGTATCTTTGGTTTTTCAGTCCTGGCTCTGTTGTTTTTTAGGTGGCACTGCTTTTTTTTTTGTGATCAGCCTTTGGGGACGTAAGATGCCCTGGAGATTCGGCCCGCGGTGGTAGTTTTGATCGATCGGGTGGGTAATTAATGCGCATGCCGTGTGTTTACTCTAGACGTTCGTCGGCAGTACCTTGTGTATGTCGATGAACGTTTGCAATAGCCTGATGTCGGGAACGGCCGGGTACACGTTGTATCTGCAATACGGTGTGTTTACTATCAACCGGGTATTTACCTGGGTATAAACAACGTAAACTGGTTTGGTACCCGAGTACAGCAGAGTCTGTACTGGGTACGCGACTAAACACACCCCTGATACCGTGTATCTACCAGAGTATAAACATCATAACCAGGCTTAGTACCCGGGTATCCCCGAGTATGCACTGAGCAATCTGCTAAGCATACCCTTGACACCGCAGACTATGTACCCGGATATGACCAACGTAACCAGGTTTGGTACCCGGGTACCCTAGAGTATGTACTGAGTACGCTGCTACACATACCCATACCCTTGAGTAGCGGGAATGTCGCGCGACTCCTTGCGTTGTAGTTCGAGTGTTCAAATCACCCGCCATCGCCGCTAACAGCACTTCCTGTTGCTGCTGTGGTAATTGTGCTGTGTTACCAGGTTACCAGGGCATATGTTATATTATGTGTGTTGTGTGTGTTCTAAGCGTTCCACCGGTGTTGATACACGTCGATTGTGGTCATTGCGTATGCTGTATGCTGTTTTGCCCATCGACAGTGATGCATGCCGCGTTTGGTGTTTAGTTGTTCACTTTTTCTATCCGAAGTCTCAAAAAGGTTATGGTCGATGCTGTAGAGGTATTCGTCTGTCTCGAGTCTGGACAAAGCTGAAGCCGCCTTTCACGCCCTCAGCGCCAATGGTGCACATTCAATAATCCAATCAATGCATTCAACGCATTCAGCTATAACAGCAGTGAATTGCGAGTGGAAGGAGTATTTTTGGGGTGTTTTCACGCCCAAGCGCCCAGTGGCGCGGTGCAATATTCTATCGAGAGTACGAACATAGGTTCATGGTATTTCAAAGTGGGAATACGAATGTTCAGGTGCGTTTCAGGCCCGGCGGCGCATCGGCCTACTATGATCGTACTGTTTTTACAAAGTCGACACATCGTATAATATATGTGTTTTTCGCCGATGGTTAATTGAAAATATGTGATTTTGGGTGTTTTTGACGCGCTCGGTGTGGCGCATTTTGGCCTACTATTATACTCTGACAAAGTGAAACTGCTCATGGAAAAATGAGTGGAAGCATGTCATTTGTCATCTGGTATTTTTTTGACGCGCTCGGTCCCAGCGGCGATGCATTGAATTATCGGATCATTGCACAATCCTGCACAACAGGTACCCATGAACTGCGCTAGGGCATTGTTTTCCAGTGTGTGTTTTCTCTTTCTTGATGAAGTACTGCATTGTATTTTATTGCGCAACGCACAACAATGAAATGCATTCATTTCGCGGACGTACGTATTGTTCTCTTTGTGTTTAAAAGAGGTTTTTTATTATCTAGAAATTGAACACGAAAAAATATCTATCAGGATTTATTTCGTCGAAATTCATCTTTGCATCCTGCATGTGCCGACTACTGTTTTGAGTAGTGTGACTATTAATATTAATAGTGACATACTTCGATCGTGTTGCACTTTGCACTTTACCATGTAATCTAAACTCCTTGACATGCATTAAGTTTGCACGCCCTGTCCCACCACTGTGCTGCTCGTTTTCTGTTGGATATTCCACAAGTGGTACAAGCTTGCTTGTGGTCGCTTGGACGGATTCTGAAAACTTGTCTGTCTGTCTGTCTGTCCGCATGAGAGTCACTCTATGGTCACCTAAGGACAAATTTCTTTCGAAACGGCTACGGCCATGCCGCACGCATCGGGTCGAAGCCCTCGCGGAGGCGATCGTCATGGTCCAAACCACACCTCATCGAGTGCCCTGTGTGCGGAGTTATCAGAGTTGACTTCCAGCATCCCACAGCAGGGTGACGGGAAAAGCAGCAGCAATCGCTCGCCCGAGGCCAGTAGAAAGATGAAGTAACTCTTAATCTTGTGTGCACCAAGTATGTCATATCGTAGGAAGTACACTATATAGCTAGAGGTATTGTGCGCCATCGAATGCATTTGTTTCGGCGGTGTGCCTCCGCTTTTTTTTTGTTTTTAGTAGACGAGACAGTTACCCGTTGTATCAGCAAACAGTTTTTTTTGTTGGGACACAGAGAGACAGCCAGACAACATTCACCACACCGGTTTAGTTTAGTTTGCCGCCGGGGTCTGGTCTAATTCGCAAATTGAATTCTTGTCCGGCCGGTGGAGAGTTTTCCACTGGAAAGCTACAGTACTTACTCTCCCCAATGTAGTTACTCGTATTCTCTCATCATAGGAATGTATGTTCCCGGATACCAGTACCACGGATACCCCAGTTGGCAGGTGCGATGGGAATCCGTACTCGTACCGTACGTAAAGATAACGATGCTTTCCGAAACTCAATTGCACGATTAATACGTATGTACCCGCGTGTTATTTTCTTCTTCTGTTTTTCATGCTTATTTTTACTTTCCAGCCTATCTCGGAGGTTTCACCCGGCCAAGGTACGATGATAGGACCCTCAGAGTGTAAAAAATGATCGCCCTCGTGAAAGGTGCGCATAAGTCGCCTTGTACAAGAGGTGATCAGCCTGGCAAGGTAATGGAATAAAAATACCCAAACAGGGTCAGATGTTAGTCGGGCTCGTGCAAGGAATCCATGAACTACCCTACACAAAGGTGGGGTCCCTGTGCAGCGTCCATAAACGCGACCCTGATAAGGTGGGGTCCCGGCGAAGCCTCTGTCATAAGCTAACCCTGCACAGCGCTTTTACCCCCGGCAGGGTGAGGAGACGACACCGCTCTGCTCTGCACAGGGCGGTGACCCTGACAAGGTGTTAATAGGTAACCCTGGGAGAGTTCTACTCTATGCAGGATCTTCATAGCTAGGTGACAGGGTTGTCGCATGGTATAGCCCAGTGTCCACGTGCTCGCCCAACACCTCACGGCGACTCGCCGGTTGGCGCAAGTATAACGTTTGCCTGGTCGGGGAAAAACCGACGTGCTCCGTCCCGGCATTGTAGGAATGCGAGGGTCTATGGTCATTCGACTACCGCTATGCATGACATTAGTACCCCCCGGCATTGCAGGGATGCGAGGGTCTATGGTCATACGACTACGGCCATGCAGGAGATCGAGTACATCTCTCCTATCGACCACACCCCCCCCCCCGCCTCCGTAGGGGGTGACTCAACCTACGGTATAGGGGCAGCAGGGGGCATGTGCTGCTGTAACCCGTCTAGCAGGGCAAACTGCTCACGTGCACTCAGTCTCGTTGTTGGGCGAAACCACTCAAATCCTTATTATAACATGGTGGTAATTTTTGCACCCAAAACGGGACTGCACTAGTACCAAAAGGACTCAAAGGCTGGATAAGAAACGCACACACATTCTTGGGGCCAAGCTATTATATACTTGGAATGAGTGTGGGATCGTCGTAGCAGTGGTAGAACCCAGGTTAGGGTTAGGGGTCCATACTACTAGAAATAGTGGGGTCATTTTTCCAATGGTAAAAGGGTTGGTCCCTCCAGCACTAATAAACTACACTCACGTTTTGGTGAGCAGACTAATCTGGGGGCTAGCGTGGCATGGAGGTATTTTTCCAGTGATAAGTATAGGGTTGACGGTCACCCTATTCATAGACGGTGGTGTGATCTCATGCCCAGACGTGGGGTAGGGTGACTCATGAACTGAGCAGTCAGTCGGGATTGGTGCTACTGTGGTGATGGTGATGATAATGTTCTTCTTACATTAGCCCACTTCCCTGAAATCTTGCCTGTGGTCTCGAAACAGGCTGTGGCAAAATGCATCTCGATGGGATGAAAAAAACAAGTACCGGTACGAATTAGTGCTCACGGTAGTATCATATCAGTCCGCAAGGGAAACGGTATGCTATAACAAGACGCCGGGTAGGGTGGCTCATGAACTGAGAACTGAGTCGGGCATATCACATCACTGGTGCTGCGGTGTATAGGGAGGACAGCTTTTGATGATCCTTTATTTTCAGCCGCTCAGAGCCACTCTACCCTCTTGCTCTACAGTCTTGAATTTTTGTACCTTTTACTTTGTGGCGATATGCGCAGCCGTGGGACTGTTTGTTGCCCTGCGCTAAAAAAACAGCAACTAATCACGTCAAACTTTGAGTAAGGAAGTTCAGAGACTCGCCCGAGCGGCCTGAATGCGGTGCAGGTACTGCAAACATAGTGGGCCTACCCCCCCCGACCGTAGCGCAGCATCTACTACTAATAGTACTATTAATAGTACTAGAACGGGTGACCATAGTAAATAGGACCTTAGTATGAATAAAAAACTATATATTTTGCCTATTTTACTAACAATATTTGGTCCTATTCACTATAGTCCCCCGTAATAGTAGGGCCGGGGGGCGATACACTGTAAATACATAGTAGTACAATTGTCTGCCTGGGTCCCCAGAAAATGGAACTGCTTGGCTTTTTTTTTTTTTTAGCGCCCCGGAGAGCGAGAGGAAACAAAACCCCTGTCCACACTTATTTCTCAAGTTTTACTGCTTGGCTTTTGACACGTCAACCCGTATACCCGGCCGGCCGACCTGAATGCCCGGCCGCTCTAGGCGGGGAGAGTTAATAACATGAAAGCTAAGAGGTTAGGACGCGTTTTCTGCGCGAAATATAAGTCCACCCTAGGATAGAGTAGGTAGAACTGAAGCGGTGTAAAAAAAAATCGGGTGGGCTCCTCTCTCCATAGTTCCGTTCGCCCCGCGCCTGCTTGCCCTTTCCTTCTAGTCGTCAGTGAGATTGTATAGTGTGAGCTACTGTGCGTCCTGAACACTGTTGCTTGCACCCCACAAAGCGAGGCTCCACCCCTTGGATGTGCTGCCTGCGACGAGACTGCTTCTCAAGGAGTATAAAAACTGTCAGAACTGAACCACCGTCCACACCCCCCAGCACGCCGTTCGTGACAAACTTGGTCACAAACGGCCAGCACTATTTCGGAGGGGGGCGTAGCAATAATACATGGTAATACACAGCGATACATAGCGATACATAGCAATACACCGTAATGCATAGTAATACATGTAGGAGTAATACACAATAGGTGCTATTACGGGGGACCATAGTAAATAGGACCAAAGCTACACACAAAAACCTATATGTTTCCCTATTTTTACTAACAATGTTTGGTCCTATTTACTACGCCCCCCCCCCCCCCCCAATACTAATATATAGTAATCAGAACACACGATGGACCCTAAAAGAAGTTCACACCCTATATTATTCGTTTATCAATACTACTACGGGGGACCATAGTTAATAGGACTAAATTTTGTTAGTGAAACTAGGGAAATATATAGGTTGTTGTGTGTACCGTAGGTCCTATTTACTATGCCCCCCCGTAATACTATTACGGGTATTACGGGGGGGCATAGTAAATAGGACCTACGGTACACACAACAACCCATATATTTCTACATTTTTACTAACAATATTTGGTCCTATTAACTATGGTTCCCCGTAATATTAGTATTATTACTGTGTTGCCCTGTAATGCGCGTGGTTTTGTGCTGTTTTTTTGTTTGGGCCGCCGCTCACACCGTGCGTTACCAATGCGTACATACTGTAGCTCTATAAAGTTACCAGCAGCCAGCACAGTATGATTAATGAATAAGTTTTTCTACTGAAGTTAGTTGGGACCCGGGCTGAAAAGAGACGAAAAAAAGAGTTGGCAGCTTATCGCAGTTACTGTAGTCTACTCTATTAATAATATCAGTAGTCTACTATCAAGATGAACAGCAAATAGTGTATGTGTGAACGAAGCGCAACGCCAGCCGGCGACGTGGAGATCAATTCCGTCGCTCGCCTGCTCCTCTAAAAGCACCACCTCCAAGGTCGGTGTAGCGAAGGCGCCAACAGCAGGTATAGCGCAGAGGTCTTCTACGATAGAAGCACCGCGCACTGCAATTTTGGGGGGGGGAAAACCCTGTCTGAGCCACCACGGCCTCCTTGCCGGGCGGCAGTCGACGGACGGCTACATTATTGAGCATCATGCGTACGTACACGAACGAGATGCGCGTAGCATCGGTCGTATTGATACATTGTCCCCGGTGAGTTACGCATTATGCCTTGGGGGAAGATACGAGCCTCAGCAAAGTTGTAGTGAGCCTCTGTGTGGTAGAACGCCTCCGCACCAAGTGCAAACGACTCCCGGGGACAAGTTACGAGATTGCAGACCATGCGCAGAGGAAGCCGGAAACCGTCTAAAACCGATGAAAAAACTAAGCACTCTACCGTACACTCCTGTTGCACTGTATTGTATACAGTAGTGGTACCTGAAACGTATGTACACATGTTGTTCAGAGCTACTACTGGCTGTGCGTGCTGCTGCTGCTGCTGCTTCTGCTTCTGCTGCTGCTGTTGCTTCTGCTGCTGCTGTTGCTGTTGTTGTTGCAGCCTGAGGTCAAATATCACTCTCGTCACGGTCGGCAGTTGCATGGATGTTTTCTCTCGAGGAGCGGTCATCCTATCCGTACCGACTTCGACATGCCCGATTAATACCACACCGTGCTGTCTTGTCTTATCTTCGAATCCGTTTTCGGAGGAATGCAGAAAAGCCGTGGTAACGACCAACCTTTGGAGCGCCTACCGCCCAAAAATGTCATGACCAGGTAACATGGTGATCATATATATGATCATGTGACGTGGTGATTAAATCACCCATCTCACGGAGGAGGCCGGTCTTTTAGTGCGCGCCAAGGCCTCTTATGGTGATCATATATGATCAAGTAACGTGGTGATTACATAAGTCATCTTACGTATGAGACCGGTCTGTCTTTGTGTGCGCGCCAAGGCCTCTTTTGCCCTTAGCCCTTTCACCGCTGAAAACTGAAACTATACGAATCCGACACCAACTCAACACCCCAGGTGATCCCCGCCCTTCAACGTTATAGGCGATTTTGTGAACGTTTCGCTTCTGCTGTACGACAGAATATCGACAGATAGATCATCTAGATCATCTAGATCATCTAGATCATCTAGTTCATCAAGGAGCGCTGGTAAAATGCGCCGCTGGGTATGCTCGACCGCTGCTGCTAAACAGAAACGACCATCTATCTACTGTGGCCCGTACAGATCCAACCCAGGAAACATGCATTATTAATAGATCATATTGCAGATTAAACGTCTCCCACTCCGCAACATGAACTACAGTAGTAATAGCTCATACAGATCATACGACATCGGGGATGGATGATCAATCTGCCTTGAATTATTTGCTATATATCATCAATCGGGAATCGGTGATCGGCCCAAGGTGTGAAACGTTGTGGTTGAAGGAGGGAGTCAGTCACGAGGGGTCAGACCACGCTCTCTGTCCCTCATGAAAAGCGATTTCGGGTCACCTCAGCTTGCGCAGTCAGTGACATCCTTTAGGTTCGGTCTTTAGCTGTCTGGTCTCATCGAAAATTGATACAACTCTGCTGTAATCATACTAATCCCAAGTAATTTGTCCTCAAAAGAGCCATCCCACAGTAGGGATGCACCCGACGTTCCTGAGTCCCTCACATTAGGAACTCATTATCTCACCCGATACAATACTTGGAAGAAATTCGTTCGGGCCATCCGACCGGCACTTGTAGGCGCTAGTCCTAAAACGAATATACGAGTAAATTTTTTCTTCCTAACTGGTAGTTCCTCACTTAAGGAACTCAATTGCTCAGAAACATTTCGCCCAAAAAGTGCAACCCCTACCGTGGGGTGACTCAAAAACAAAGACCGGGCTTCTGATTGGGTGAGTAGCCATCCGCGCTTCGACAAAAAAAACAACCAACCCTGCCGCTGGATTATTCGTAGAAAATTCTGACAAGCGTCTTGAAGAGCATAGTTTTGCCGTCCAAGAAAGTGGTCTCGATTGTCATCCGCCCACTGCACCAAAAAAAGAGGGAAAAAAAACGGCGCAAACGGCACAAGAAGCGATGTAAGTAGCGTTCAGAGCAGTTACTATTACGGGGGTCCATAGTTAACAGGACCTATGGTATACATAAAAACCTATATACTTACCTATTTTTACTAAAAAAAAATTGGTCCCGTTAACTATGGACCCCCGTAATAGTGGGAGGAGTAAGCATATTTAGGCGGGAGGTACATGGTCAGGGTCAACGAAAATCATGTGCATACAGTCTACGAATAGTAACTCAAGCGACTAATAGCGTTTAATGTCCATAGTTAGATTCTTGTTTGATACTGGTATGGTGTGCATTATGCTGCCTTTTTTTCTTCCTGCCGGCTTGAAGGAATCGATACAATTCAGCTGGGTGTTGTCGGAGGTCCAATATCGTACTATGTCCTTACAACAACATGATTTCATTCCCTACAGACCCTCCTTTGGTCGTGACGCTTGTCATTCCTTCTCCAACCGGTGGTCGACGATTGTTAAAATCAAACGCCAAACACCCAACGAAACGGGAGTGGGCGGTGCCGTGCAAAACTACCACCACCGTATAACACTGTAACACTATACTGCTACCGGTATGATAGTATCACACTGAGGTGGTAAGATAGCACACTCTCTGACGAACTTCGAAGGTGGTCTTCTCGACAACGAGAAAGGTGCGAACGCCGAGCAATGCGTCCGTACGTAGAAAATATCGTCGAGATATTTTCAAAGCCACCATTTACGTGGTATGTGCTCACCCTAAGGCATGGTTTGGATAAATTCCGTTCAGAAAATCGTCCCAGGGGGTGCGCTATATTATCACCCGGGTGATAGTCTTATAGTCTTATATTAATAGTGCTATAGGGTACATTGTTAGGGCCACTCCAAACGAACACAATCATGCCGCAAATCATGACCGGCACAAGAACGTGTCAGCCAGAGCTTCGGCATCAGCCTCACTCAGCAACGGTTACAGCAGGACTGCTAGGCCTGGAGCCAATGTGCATGCATCCTTGCACCCCTCAGGCAGATCAGCTCATGTACGCATCATTTCTACAGTACTTCGTGATCTAGATATTTCAAGGCAGGTGCAGTACATTCATCGTCTGTGTGGATCTATCTCATGATGCCGGGCTGGAGCCGTATCATCTGTATGCTCTAGCGCATGTTTCCTGGGTCGGGTATGTATACTATGATATGCAGATCCTGCGTCTTCACTCACAATGACAGATGAGGAAGGAGATGGTCTATCTGATCTATCTGTCGGCGGTGTGCACCCTTGCGAAGGAGTTAAGGACGAATTTTTCGAACGGTCGGCCAACGGAACGACAGCGATATACATGCGTGGCGCACACAGAGATGTTAGGCGACTCTTAATCCGTTTATCTGGCTGTACCTTAGATCCTCGGCAGCCAGCATGCGATCTTCTCCGGCCGACTCGATCGTCTGCTGCCAGGAGTTCGTAGAGCCCGGGATTACGAAGCCGAAGTCGAAAAAAAAACCACTCTGCCGAAAAGGGACGAGGGAAAACAGCTAGGCTATGAGTGCGAGCTGGTTCCAGCAAGATGCATAACAGGTCACTTTCGGTCCCTTAAACAATGAACACGTTCGATTGCTCGACAATGCTGAAAAACATATCCACATGACCGCATCAAACACCGCCCATATAGCTACTTGATACCCTGGTACCTTTGCATTAGCTTTTTACCTGACACCTGATACTTGATCAGCTGCTTTGCAACAATTCTACGGCTGAACGGCCGAATCGTCGTGCAGACCGTGACATCTTATACGGTGCGCGCAACGCGGTCATTTCCCCTACTGTATCGTGCGTGGCGGTGAAACTACACTTTATTCAACAGCGCGTCTGAGGCCAATGAGCACCGCAAGAAACGCCTGTTCTACAGGTCCACACCGTACTCTACAGTGTGGTGCGGTGCGGTGCGGGGTGGTTTTGTTAAGGACAAAATCTAAGGGACGGTGGGCGGTGGGGTTCGTTAAAACCATACAAAAAAAACGCACGCGTACCGCACCGCACAGCACCGCACAGCACCGCACAGCAGCATACGTACGCGCGCCGCACAGCACCGCACCGCACCGCACCGCACAGCACAGCACAGCACAGCACAGCACAGCACAGCACAGCACAGCACAGCACAGCACAGTACAGCACCGCACCGTGAAAAGCCCGGCATTTTGCGTGCGTATCATCCCCAGTTTCAAGTGCCGTCGTGCACTATAGTGTACCGGGGGCAGAAGATATTTCAGAACTACTGCTGTAGGTGTTTCGGAGTGTTCTGCTACACAGGTAATAAGGTAATCAGGTAACGTACGCTCGTGCACACATTGGGCAGATCCCTACCAATAGGAATGGTGAGAATAGTGAGAGACTATTAATAGTGTAAGGACATACTGTACATCGTAGACGACACACGTACTGGTAGTTTTTTGTACGTGTTTGGCATTGTACAGTGTGCAGTATGACAGTCAGTGATACAGTAGTAAAATACGTCATGATACACCAACATTTCCTGGGAAGAAGAAGCAAAACAAGGGAATACGGTATTGGCCGTTGTGATATATCAGGCATTGTGCGAGAGCCGCAGCATGCATTGCTACATTCATACATTTCCCACCCGGCCACAAGACAAACGTGTCGGCTTAAGAACCGTGCCATGCATATCATCTCCGTAAAAACGAACAGATCCCACCCGGCAAACACATAATGTAGATCGCGCAGATCCTCCAAATCTGGGATCTCTGGACAATCAAATGGGGATCTGCTCTGATCTGATCTGCACAATTTGTGCCTTAAAAAAATGCCTCACCTTCAATGCACGCCCCTCCCAAAAAGACCCGTTGCTCAAGCCGGAAACTCCGGATCTCCTCTTTCGACGTGAAGTTGATTTCCCTCGACACCGCGGAACATTCCAGGATTTCTCGAGGAACGGTCGCCTTGAGTTCATGGTGGTACATGTCCTTGCCCCTAGGAATACAGTGGCAACCAGATTACAAGCACAGAGTATTGCATGACGAATTGATGAAAATTATAATGTATTGCCGACCTTCCACGAAACACCGCGGGAGCAAGAAACGCCTCCGTCGCGGCAAAAGTAGGAGACGGTGTGGGCGTGGCGGGGAAAACGACGCCCACGGTAACTTTTCCGAGCTATAACCCGAAGCGTGTGTCGACGACGTCAAGGTTTGCATCCCTGCGCATATCACGAGTGTACGTTCTCAACTAAGTACCTGTCAATGCGTGATCGACACCGACTCTTATTTGCTGCACATTGTCGGATGTCAATCAACAAAATAGCTGTTAATACCATGTGTGTATACTGGTACGGGAAATACTTGAGAGGCTCAGTGTAACGCTCGGCATCTCGACATACTAACATGTCAGGAGACTTGGGGGTTAGGGAGCCTTTCGTCACAACGTTAGGACCTCCAACACTACAACACTACAACACTTCAACCCTACAACACCTACAAGACCATAACACCATATCACTATATTGGAAATAGCACGGCTGCTGTTCACGGGGCAAACCTCTCGGGTCGGGTCGGGTCGGGTCGGGTCGAGTCGGGTCGGGTAACGGTGACGGGACCGGATCCTTGACAATAGAAAAAAAAAACTCCTGACCTGACCCGACCCGACCCCACCCAACCCAACCCGACCTAGGGCTAGATTTCGAAACTTTCCTGACCCGACGCGCGGGTTGGGGTCATGACCTTTGCAGATCCCTGAAAAGTAGTCGATTAAGTCTAGACGACCGTCCACCACACGCCTTAAGTATCATCTCCTGACACACCCTTGTACACAGGGGTCAAAATCGAACAAACAAGGGTATCTTGAAATACCAGGCACAGTAAATGATAAGGAAGATCACCACGCACCACTCTTCTGATTCCCACATGAGGCGAGCAGTTTCCGCGTCTCGCATATCCATCCAATTTCTGTGCCGGAGCGGAAAACGATGGTCGGGAAGTGGTTGCGCTGTTAGCCTTTATGTCACGAATGTACTGTTGGTAGCAATATGCTAATAATCTAGCTGCAAGGGGCGAATAGGAAGCGTGACTTCGCTTGCCCCCAGAAGCTGAAAGAATTCACGCCCAGGGGTTGAAATGGATCACGGCTGTTCGCGGGTCAGGTCAAACCTCGCGGGTCAGGTCGGAGCGAGTCGTCCAGGGAAAGGTGACCCGACCCGACCAAACCCGACCCGGCCTGATCCGTGAGACATCAAAAAGTTGCCGACCCATGGAGAGTCCTGGAAAGCTGAAGTCGCAACTGGCGCAACAATGTAAAACTGCACAAGGTATACAATACAGTAAGGTATTGCTATTAGAGACCATTGTTGTAAATATAGCCAGTCCGTCCTGATTCTCCATCCTACAGAAGTACAAATTATGTGGTCACATTGTGAGACAGAGAAAACCGAAATAATCGCAATTTTTCCGAGGTAAACAAAGGAAATGCCAATGTAACGCGTACGAAAACACAACAAGTAATCCATTTTGGAGACGCTTTGTCCTCAAGGGCTCCTCAAGGGTTCCTCGAGGATTCCTCAAGTGTTCCTCAATAATTCATCAAGGATTCCTCAAGGGTTCCTGTATGGTTCCTGGACATCGTGATATACAGTAGTCTTGCGCTTTTCCGACCAGTGGGCATTCCAATACGGGGGGATAATCTACAGTAGGCGATGGCCTTTGCAATCACCACTCAGGCCCACAATCCCCACCCCGCTGGATAATAGGTAGCTTACGACTCAACCACATACGTCTTCCAGAACTGGTTGACAGCCAATAGTCCTCACCAAAACAACCGAACTTTAGGTAAAATGGTTGCGGTATCACCGTCTGGTACACTACGCCCTACTGTGTACGTCAACCATCCTATCGTAGTATCGAATAAGTGGTATGTGGTAAGTTCTACTGGCTAAGTACGCGAGTCTCTCGCGCTCCACACACCATGATGATGCTACCTCGGGCGCCGAAATTCTCGACAGGCCCCTACCGTGCCGATACCGACTTCTTTTGAAGGGGACGTACACGATCAAGCCCTTGTGTGTCCGGGTGAGATCAAGATAACGATGTACCAGGTACATACATATATGCATAGGGTTAGGAGTAACTGTGAACCTCCGTGACCCAGAGAAAGGTCTCACATTCTGAACCCTTCGACGATCGCTTGTGCCTGAGGGTCTTTAGAAATTGCCACCTTTCCCATATTTGCTTTCTTTAGTGCCGCCTTGTACTCCACCTCCACCTGAAAAAACAGCACAAAACAGTAGCAATAGTAGTGCAGGAGGCGACCAAGTGTTCTGGATTACATAGAGCAGCAGATGGTAGGTAGGTAATATGTGTAGTGTTACGGATTACAAGCACGAAATATATCTAGACTAACAATGTAACATGTCGCGGAAGGGTCGAAGTAACAAGGACCGGAAGAGTTGGTGCCAACAAGCCCTCGATAAGCTGACTACAGCAGCAGCAGCAGCAGCAGCAGCAGCAGCAGCAGCATTTATCTCGTGTTTGCGCCAACTTGTGCGAAAAAAACGCGTGCTCACTCAAACAACGCTATACTGGTATGTGTGCGGTGCTGCTGAAAACATAACAAAGCTTCCATGCACTCATGCATGCCGGTAGCAGCGAAGGTCGATCAATCACCATCCGGCCGTACGTATCAGATGAGGACTAAAACAATGTTTAACCTACCCACAGTATGATAAGGCACCTACTGCAAGGTCTTCACGCCCGTAGTTCGCTTTGGGCGGAAGTTCTAGTAATAGTAATACGATAGTACTGGTGTGATACACTATAGTAGTATACCTGGTGTACATTACGTTGTTTGCCGAATAAGTAACCAAAATAATTATATCAACGTTCCATGCTGGCAGATTCGACTTGGGCATTCCATCTGCCGTGTATTACGACGTACGATACTCCCTTGATCACTGCAGTTCTCCAAGACGTCAATATGGGTTATATATGCTCAAGTACAGCTGACTGCTTCGTACAGTGGCTCAGCGGTTATGGTGGACATCAAACGAAAGCACAAATCGGGGCCCTTCTGGGCCTTAGATTTTACGCTATCTGTTATTAATAGCGCTGATTGATAGTATAGCTCACTGGCTCTGGTGCATATCTAACATGGTCGATAAGCGAAAGCGCGTAGGATATACCGGTACGAGTAACTGTTTGTCGACCGCTTTAACTCTATGGTAGGCTATATTTATTTATTTATTTTCTGACTTTGTTGAAGTTTTGTTCAGCTCCCCTTGGTCCATCTGTCTTTGTCATCTTGGCACCTGTTGTCTTGTCCTAGATCCACCAGCTGGATAATAGGACTGTTCGTACCAGCCAACAAGCCTGCGCCTCGAGCGCGTGTTTGCTTTCTATTTCTTATATTCTTTTCCTTCCTTTATTTTTCCTTTGTTTCTTTCTGTTTTGGTTTTTTACCCTCTTCGCGTGTTCCTTCTCTCTTTTTCTAATTTTTTTTCGGGTGTACGAAAAATAAATATACCATAAGCATGTCTCTGGTGTCATTTTGATACAAGTGATAAAGGATGGTATACCACAGAAACTCGTCAGCACTGTTTCCCCTACGTGCTGGTACTGCCATGCGCACTGTTCCGTTCTTGTTTGTTTTCTCCCATCGAGATGTATTGTTGTCACAGCCTGTTTTGTGGCCGCAGGCAGGATTTCAGGGAAATGAGCGAATGTGAGAACATCATCATCAATAGGCAGACGATAGCCCTATTGTATCAAGTCTTTGCCACCATTACTCTTTGTAGGTAAACTTAAACGAACACGGAGACGAAAGACGAAAACGGAAGGTATGTAGGCCCTGATGGCGCAGCGCAGTCGAGGCCGACACGGACGGGTAGCCTTCGCTTCCGCTGGTTGCTCAGTTTCTTCGCCATGCTGCGTTTACAAGCTACCAGTCAGTACACTGTCCTCCGATTTTGCTTGTGTTCCCAACTGGAATACCGATAACATGGAACAACGATAACTTGCTGCTGCAATGCCGCTTGCTGCTGCAACGCCAACACAGAAACACCGGGGACGTCGGATTAACCATGAAGAGTGATGGTACGGCGGTTGTGTGCCCACCTGTCAAGGAACCAAAAAGGCAACAGGAAGGAAAAAGAGGTTCCTCCTACGCACAGTACGTTGGCCAACGGATTGCATTTCAGACAAGTCTTGTATTAATGGGTGTGTCGTGGCCAAGCCATCATCTCTCTAGCTGCACAGAATGTTACTTGTAGGAGCTGCACCAACGTTTTTGGACGACACAGTACTCGAAATTTTGGAATATAATATTATTAGCACGAGCCGTACTGTTAACCCCTGCAAGACTTATCCCTCATAATCTAATTCCAAGTACGTCTATCCGACCAGAATCATGTTTGTACGAAAACGTTTTTATCCCCGAAAACATATCCCACACTATTTTCAAGTAGTTAAATGATTATATCAGACCGGAATCATTTTTGCGGTCCACCTGGTCCGATAGGTACATACAAACACCATTTTCCGAAATATAGTGGCCGTTGGGATAAGCATATGAAGTCGAAACGCCTCTTACATTTCCGTCTAGAGTGAATTTTGTTCACTGCAAAGTTACCCGCATTGATTCCAAGTAGTTTGTCCCCGACACGAGGATGCAGTTTCAATAGGGTTTTCACGAGGGCTGTCCATGGGTCATCACCCTACGCGCGGGTCGGGTCAGGATGTCTCACGGGTCGGGTCGGGTCGGTTCGGGTCGGGTCGATTGGGTCGGGCTAGGTGAGCCCATCTGACCCGACCAGCGAGTCTTGACTCCGCACTTGAACAACCTTTTCACCCTCCTATTCTACTCATTATAGTGCTGTACTGCTACACTTATTACTCATCTCTCCCAAATAGCTTGTCCCCAGAAACGCGGCTAGTGTACAGCAGTAGGTCTATAAGCCACTCACCTCGGCGTCGCTGCTGTCGTCATCCGGTTGGACTCGTTCCTCGTTGGAATCTTTAGATCCTTTCTCTTCTGCACAGCAGTTGTACTCCTTCTCATCGGTGCTTTTCTGCTCTCGCCTCCGCCCCCGGACTCCAGGCGAGTGTATGCTGTCATCCACCTCGCCGCTCTTCCCTTCCTGGTCGTACCCGTCCTTTGACTCCATGCCCTTATAATTGAGTGGGTTTTACAGCAGAAAGTCAAGTCACATTCAAGGTACAGAGTCATCCATACTCGATTCAACAACGACGGAGCCCTGAGCCAGGAACGACTAAAGGACGCGATAGGAATGCGACAGAGATGCGGTCATGCCGTAACTCTGAACTCCGCGGCCGGTGTGTTGCTGCGTCAAAGGGCAATGTCGCTTCGCGGCACCTTCGGTGCAGCACGTAGTACTTGTGGCACAAATTAACCCCGGGTATATTTTGTGTCTGTTTCCCGACGTCGAAGGCCAGAGGACGTCTAAAATTGGGACCGTCGGTGCGTTCAGTGTGTCGATGGCTAACGTCGACTACCAATCAGCGAAGGGTAACTTGGTGGGGCTGGTGCCGAACCTCAACACAACCCTCACCGTAAGGCAGCGGAGGTTCCATACGCCGGCAACGAAGGTGGTGTCGTCGTGCTTCGGAGTCGGAGAGTCGAAGGGAATTTGAAACGGTCGCATTGAACGCCATCGCATGGGATTGGAACTCCTATTTTAAAAACAACTCCATCAAACAATGGGAATGCCATCAAAGCAACGATTTCAAGTGCAAGAGCGGCTGCTCTTGCCGTGCCAGGGTTTTCTTTCTCCTACGGAGGGCGTCCTGGTCAAAGGCCACGCACGCTGGGTAGCGTGCGACTGCTGCTGCTGCTGGGTGGAATTGTGGGTGATTTTTGTCCTGGAAGGCCTCGAATCTCGCATGTCAACACGTTGCCCTGTTTGCGCCTCCAACGCTGCGAGGAGTACAGCTGCTACGAGCACAGCAGCATGTCCTCTCGCCGACGAGTGGGCTAACGATGAGCGCATGGCCTTTCTGACGTCCCGCATAACACCTGGTGACGTCAACGCTCGAGACCAGATGGTTAGGTTCTGGTCCAAGGCTACACAGCATGCGTTTGAGGAAGCGTCTAGCTTGTCGCTGGATTTGGGGCTGCTGAAGAGGAGCTCGCTGGCTTGGGGCGGCGCAACTGCACCTGGGGTTGAACTCGGGATGGCGGATATGCTGGCTTCGGGGGACCTTTTACGACGCAGCAATCTCGAGGTGTTCGTTTGTACCTGTGGTATAACGTACGTAGCCTCCATTTTCCCGGGGGTAGGGCAAAGCCTGCTACAGATTCTTGCGGATACTGCTTCTGTATACAGCAGTGCAGCAGTGCGGGTCGATCGTTATGGGTCAGTAGTCCGTAGTCAGTACTTGTATACCGATGCTGCTGTGTGTTGTGGATACAGCAGTGCTCAAAGATGCGCCCGTTTCGCGTGAGTACTCCCACGTTGAAACCTTAATCATTGGGGTACGCAATGCATAATACCAGTATAGGCAACACTCACGGAGCAACGAAGTAGCAGACGATAGGTGTGTGGTTGACCTTTGAGGAGGGTGGAACGTGGAATGGTCCAGGGGTGGTTTAGGGCTCACAGCAGTAGTCTTGAGGTAAAGCTTACCCAAGCTTTTAGTCTTGGGGTGAGGGTTAGGATTAGTTTCGTAGCGTTGGGCAAGGCCTGGCCAGCCTTGGGGTGGCTTAGCTTCGGGTGTATAATATGAGAGAAGCACCGCATTCCCAGAAAGACGTCTGGTATACCCGGTACATGGTATGGTATGATGCATGATGTAAATACTATGAGCGACTTTCGAAGTGGATTTCTCGTCGGTCATGGTTTCCGCTTCGTCGACAGTCCTGTCCTCCAGATGATTATTAGGCCCAGCTTCGACGATATGGTCGAGGGAGTGCCTTGACCCTACTAGGGAGCTTTGGGACGAACCGAATGGAATACTCCCTTTGTCAGATTAATTGGTGCCGATTGTTTATGCAAAGCGAGTAAATTCGGTGCAGCCCGGGAAAAAGCACAGTTATCTAGGAAGAGAAAGAACAAGTGTTGGACCCCTCTTGTTTCGGAGTACCGAACGGTCCGACCGAACGAGAATAAATGAAGTCGTGGATGGAGGTGGACATTAATTGCGGACTAACGCACTGTTGTGCATCATAGCATGTGCAAAACGTTACCCTTGGTGCTGATTTGGCTGGCGAGGTCCAGGTTTCTGCATGGATCGCAACACTTTTTTTTAAGTGGGAACATACCGAACAACAGGCACGAACGGCCTCGTTCCGATCGGTTCGGTCATACAAGGTCGAAGAGGGTTGAGGCGCGCCCTTCCGCCCCACACCCCACACTCATTCCTCAGTACATCTTCATTCCGAGAATTTCCCAGGCCGTGCGGGACACCAGGTGTAGGGTTTCTAGGTTTAGTTGTTTTGGTATCCCTTCTACTCCTTGGAAAAGTATCCTGCACCAATTCCAAGTAAAATGTCTCCAAAAAACCGTAAGTGCAGTTCTGAAGGGGCTGACGCCAAGGCTGTTTCAAATTGCTACCATTTAATGAAAGCTGGGCCAAGATGTCGAATATCCAACTCTCACTTTGACCCAACTCTCAATAATTATTCAGCGCATTCTTGTTCCGAGAAGTTTCCGAGGCGGCCGGGGAAAAGGATAGGGTTAGGGTTCAAAGGCAAACCCATCTCACCCAGTATGTCGAAGCCCGACCAAGGTCTAAACAGTACCAATAATAGCGTTGACCGTTGTTCTTGTTCCCGCCTCCCTTGCGCACGTACGAATTGTTCGGTGCTTGCTGTTTGCTGTGCGTTCAGGAGGGGGCCGGGCTTGCGAGGAGGTTGATTGTGACACCTCTTGTGTACCTCTTTGGAGTAATGGGACTGGGAGGCAGCGCCAGCAATGTTTCCGAGGGTCAGCATTTGCACAGGTGAAACAAGGAAGAGGGGAGCCCTCGAATCGATCTGAGGCGGACGTCCGTCGTCTCGTCGACGCGTCCATAGGATTGCAATGCCTCGTATTGCTATGATGGCAGCAGGTGGTGCTGAGCGCGCCGCGTTACCCGCCGCTGGTATTCATATACGAAGTATGTTTTCAATAGTCTCGCTGGTTTGCCGATTAGGCATCAGAGTGCGAGATTGTACCCAGGAGGGTACTGCTGTATACCTGGTATATGGTCTGGATGTACCCGGGTATGCCTAGTCGGGGTTGATCAACATAACCGGTTTTGGTACCCAGATACCCCAGAGTGTACGTCTTACTAAGCACACCATTTGACTTGCAATACAAGCACTTGTACGTATCTATGCGTACGAGTGTCAGCCTTACACATACTGGTACTATTGCTGTTACTCGAAATGAAAAAGCTGCAGCAGTGCGCCGAAATTCATAACGCGTGGGGTGGCCGGAGGGGCGGCTCAAGGCCCGCAGCTGCACCCGTATACTATTTATCGATAATACTGCAGTTGTAAGGGACTAGCTCAATCGTAGTCGGCGTACGTTTGTTTTTGAAGATTGAAGAAGCTCGCAAGGAAGGCAGTCGGAGGATGAAGATTCATGGAGTTTTAAATCGTACTGTACGACTGAAGTTTCCGATGAGTTATGGAGGGTGCTGCCGACATGGGCGTAGTCGAGGTTATACGAAGTATAGAAAGCTGCGGTTCCTCGCTTCCTGAGCGTGGATAGAGGTAGAGCTAGTCAAATACTGCAGTGCATTTTTGCCTTCGAGCTTTTGAGATTTGTAGCTCCTTTCCCGCAAGAACGGAACTCGCTGCCTCAAACGTTCCACAACCCTACCAATAGCATTTGTCGCAGACGTAGCTATTGCCTGTACACGGTTCACATTCGTATACCAGGCAGCGCGACAGTTCGCTCTCCGTGGGCTCCCGCGTGTGAGTTGATTGTGCGGGTAGCACTAGCGCCACAAGCTGATGAAAACCGCACTGCACGAAACACAGTGGGAAGACTTCAGCGTGCGTCAGATGTCCAGCAGCGGTCGATCCAACTTTGTGCTCGTCCGGTTCTCGTGGTTCTCTGGTTTCGCTGTATTCGGCGGGGGGCGGGGCAGATATGTGCTGGAATCTTTGGTGGAAAGAGTGGTGGCGTATTGCCAACGGCTACCGGACGGGGAGAGGACTGTCTATTTGCACGCGGATAGCCTCATGAAGGCAAGCGGTGCTGCGAAGGTACGCCTCTATCTCCTGCGATACAGTGTGCAGGCAGTACGGTACCCGTTTCTTTCCACCTGGGGTTCGCGTCCCCATGGTTATCTTCGGTACTCAACCTTGCCCGTTCTATGCGAGACGTATCCCCTTCACCCTTTAGCGTATTTTTATTCATAGATTAAAAAACCGCTCCACATACCCCAGATTTCCTTCGTTCAGTGTTCCGCGTTTAGTGATGTCAACAAAAACAAATGCAGGAGTTGTTTCCGACTCTTGACGATGGCTGGTAGGAGGTCAAGCAAAATCCACTTCGTATTTCCTGGTTCTTCGAATATGCCCCGCCTCGCGTTCCAAGGCTGCCTTCGTTGAGGTTGCGTTTCAAGACATGCCTGTCAATCTTCTTCGCCCACAACGTAAATGTCGGGAGTTTCATGTGCCTGGTCCTGCGATGTTCCCGTCTTGTTCGTAGCCTCTCCAAGAGTTAGTTAATGATTTCGGCTTTTGACTGCTCAGCTTAGAGCAAAAAGTGGTTGATATTGCACTCTAACTCCTGATCACATCTTCGGTTCACGAGACATTTCCCAGGCGGTCGGGATTTGCGTCTGAGGCCAAGAGGGTTTCAACCATTTTGCCGAACCTGGGCCAAGTTCTATACAGCCCTACGCCTACATCTTGAAATATTTAGAGATATGCCATGCGTTCGGCGTGCCACTCGCGCAGTCGTCGTTTTTGTGTCCCGCTCCCTGCCGTTAACTGGGCTCATTTTTGGCAGCTAAAACGAGTCTGGACACGTTTCCATCAATGTTTTTGTTGTATGACGAGAGCATCTACTTTCCGCAGGCGGGGACTCGCGCACGACGACACATTAACTCGATGAGCAGTGGTATGTTCCTTCGAAATAATAGTTGTCCTTCACGCTCTTAGGTCTCCGGACGTCTCCCCAAGTTGGTGATCCCTCTAGTTTTCTGGCGGCCTCCACTTCTGCCCACTGTCCACATTTCAACCTATTTTTTGTCCCTGGTTTTCTTGATGACGTCGATTAATATACCTTGACCACATCGCAGCCTCCCCGATCTTCTCACGTCGTTTATGGTACATTTGTCCACATCGCAGCCGAACGAGCAGCAAGCGGGAGGTGCTTCTCCGTGGTGCTGGGAGCTGCTCTGCCGGGACGCGGCCGCATCGTCGCCTCGGGGAAGCGTAGCCTTTCGAATGCTCCGAAGCCTCGCGAGCGACGACTTCGCCTTGCTGGCCGCGTATATGGTCAAAACCAAGCGCGCCGTGAGGGAGGACGGCGTGCTAAAGGTTGTCACTGGAAGCGGCGGCGGCAGTGATAAGAGAGAGGCCATAATTTCGGAGACCGATAGGGACCTTCTCCGACTCCGATTTTCCAGTTGAGATATACATATATTAAATAGTGAAACGTACGGTAGAGGGGGGGTGGGGGGTGGATTCATACCATGCATGGCCGTGGTCGTATCAGCATAAAGGGAGGGGGTATGTACATTTTTGGGGCCAACGTTTGTGACTGGTGAGGCTCTGCAACTGAAGAACTACCAAAGCGTTTTGGAGTCCAATTTGAGTGTTCTACAATATTTGGGGTTGTCCTGTCTTTCGAAGCATCGCTGGAAAAATCGTTGCTCCCAATGATTATCGGTACGTGTGTCATACAACGCCAACCATGTGATGTGTTTGATGGGTGGTGTCGGGGGAATGATGAGGTGGGGCGAGTTCCGTGATTGCCGTGGCACGAGGTAGGATGGGACGGGGCGAAAAACGCGATTGCAGCGACTCTCCGAGGACATGTACGTCACGAGATGGTCTACTAGACGGCACCAAGTATGCTATTAGTAGGAGACCGCGGTTTGACCCCTTGACTGCCACCCCCTCCTCTACAATAGTATACAAATATGCTTGAAGACCGTGGTTCGACCCCTTGATTGACCTCCCCCCTACACTGAAGCTAGCATGTATACAGTAGGCCAAACGACGCCTTGACCGGCCTCAAAAGACAGCTATATCCTATGATAGCATCTTAGCACGGTAATGTCATGCTCGCGTTATACATCTACCTCGAACATGCGTGCTCTGTAATATTAATAGCTCTGTATTTCATATTGACTGGTGTTTTATGCCCGATACAGTTGCCAGCCTTCAGGCATGCACATTGGATTTGGGGAAGCGTATTCAAGGGAGCCGGCTCGAGGCATTGCGAGAGAACCGCCAGGGGCAGAAACGGGCGGCGCTGGTACACATGCGCAGGATGAAACAGTTTCAAACGGCGAGGGACGGCCGCATGTCCTCCCTCTACACCTTGGAGACGTCCCTGGACCAGGTGCGCTTCGCTCGATGGAATTCGTTGGAATGATGGAAGGTTGGTGATGACGTTGTCGGGTTGGATTTGTTATGGTTAGAATGCGTTGGAATTTTCATGAAAATTGGTGATAGTTAGGGTTAGGGTTAGCCCATGATGGAATGCGTTGGGGTGAGGAGGTTTTGTGGTGTTCGGTTGTGTACTATTGAGGTAGGTAAGCCGTACGTGGCGCCTTTGCAAAGACGCGGGCCAGCCTTGCGTTGATGAGTGCGCAAACATGGGCATAGTGGTTGGCGCGCATCCACACGAAGCTATACTAGCGAAACGAGGCCATTGGGCAGCTCCAATACGGCTGTCTACCCTCAACCCTCGCCTCCCCCATGTTAAAGGAATACTCACGTGCCTGGTATACAGTCAGTACTTCGTTAGCTTGGGGTGCACGTGCTTGATCAGACCTTCGACCGGGCTGAATCACGTTTCAGCGGTTTTATGTTTCGATTTGCCGAATCCCCAAGTGTCAATGTACCGCTGACGGTTATCCTCAGGGGTTTGGCTTGCATGGCAGGCGTGTCGCCAGTGTGGTGTCGCCAGGCCCGGTAGGCACTACTCGGGATGAAAATGTGTGCTTTGGTTGGTGTTGCTTTGGTTTGGTTATGTTGCAGGTGAAACAGCTACGGATGGACAAGCAAGTGCTTGCGGCGCATCAAGCCGCGACTAGTGCGCTTAAGACTTACAGAGAGGCGCAAGGATTGACGGTGGAGCTTGTGGAGGACACCCTCGACGCGTTTGCACAGGTGACGCGCCTGTTCTGGCGCATGTCTCGAGGGCTTTGCGCCCGTTTGCTGTATGACGATGCCTGTTTGAGTGATCATGTCGAGCGCTGCGCGGAGTTTGTCGTCGAGAGCTGTGTACTGGCGTGGAAAGCAGAGCTGTTAGGACTGTATCAAGCATCCGTCTTCACAGCAGAGTTGTGACGATGACGAAGCTTGTTTGTTACGCTGTTAGCCGACGCATTGGACATAGTGTGTTTGGCCTACAGCATGTCATAGTCGGTTTTAAACACATACACATCCGTGTATGCCGACCACGCACGACACGCATTCTGTTCGCCCGGATTGCGGCACATATACCAGGTATACCCCTTCTTGATATGTCGTACTGGTGCGGCTCCCTCGACTACTTATAGCAATTTGTAGACCAGCATGTACACGCTCCCCCACCGTACGCCCGCTGGGATTACGCATATGCGCCGAGCCTCGCCTGCTAAATTGGCCAGCAACACAGCCGATACGGTATGTTTCGGTGGCGCTTCGGTGTATTCGCTTGTCAGGAGATGGCTGCACAGCAGACGATCGGCGCTGCTATAGCACAGGAGAACACCCTGCTCGAAGACACGGATGAGAAGGCAGAGCTGGAAGCGGAGCTCGATGAATTGCTTCAAGGTCAAGCGACGGCGAGCACTGTCAATAGCGCTCATCCTATCACCGCGGTGGCAATTGATTCGTCTGATGGCGTTTGTACCAGTAGTACCGCTAGTGCTCACTCGAAGCCGTCAGCTGCCCATAGCGTTTCTGCAGATGGCGTTTCTCTAGATGGTTCGTCGTCTGGCCCGGCGCGACCGTTTGGAGAGGGGAGAATCGCTGTGCCCTTGTAACGAATTGGACAAGGGAGCTTGCCACCGGATCGATTCGAGACTCGCGACCCAGCTCGCGATGACAGGACTCCACGTAATTGGTGCGTCGCAGGGGCAGCTGTTATACACTATGTATCTATTTATTACTGCTCTACCGTGTTGACGTGTGTGAAGCAGACTTGTGCGTGGGTGTTGTTGTTGGGTGTAGGCATTGATCCCTTTTTTTTTGTTTATTGATTTCGTTTCCGTACCTTAGTAGTAGAGTGCAACGAGTGCGTGTGGAGCTTCGGAGTTGGTGCCGCGCCTCCTTTGTTAGGCTACCGCGAAGCTTAATGCTAGAAGTGCTCGTAGTTGCCCTCTGTCGTGATTCCTGTTTATCTTCTATGTCTCTGGTGCTATCTGGTACCTGGTTTTGTCTGGTGGTGCATTTGACTGTGCGGAAAGGCATGTTAATGTTTGATGTTTGTAAGCCGACAACGAAACACGTATAAAAAACTCTGATGTTGAAATCTGCAATCCATCCTTCTTGAAAAGGTGCACCAGATTTTCCATTGTTGTGCCGGGCCCTTTGCGGGGGGGGGGGTGATTATCGCCCGCTATACGAGATTTTTCAACGCAACTTCTTGAGGAGGCATTTTGTCGGAACCACCGTCAATAATCGAATCGCAGACAAAATGATGGGCGAAAATACGTGTTGACGATTACATTTTTCCCCGGCGTTTATGCTATGATGATGTTCTCACATTACCTCATTTCCCTGAAATCCTGCCTGTGGTCACAATGTTCTACGTAACGGATGCTGGAGGAGTTGGTCGCTGAATGGATTGGTTCCGTCCCTTTAGCATTCAGCAGTGACTGCTTGTTTCACTCATCGGTAATGCTCGTATCTACGATCGTATTATAGTTTTGGTGTGTTGTCCTATTTATAGTACTTACCCGTTTGGGACTTACCCTTTTGGGACTTTCGAGGAAAAAATCGACGATAAAAAGCGACGGATACAGCAACGTACACTGCTTGTCAATGATTGGGGGGTGATACAGCTTGATGCCTGAGTTACAATGGTTGAATTCAAGACGCCGTACGGCACGGGTACAACGTTATCCTATTAATACACACCAGTATTGCTGGGCGCTAACTCGCTCGTAGACGGCTGATGACACCAAACTTCCCATTGGTTTGGTCGCTATGTCGGGGCCCCAGAGGGATTAATAGTGATATCCCCCCCGCGGCACGACGGACTTCCAAATCGGCCTCGTGGTTACTTCCGAGCATTCATGGTTCTGGTTGTATCCATCGCAGTCATACATCACGCTCTTCTTTTTGTGAAGGCCACGGACGGAGCAAATTGTTTGTGTGTGTGCTAATAGTGTGTGTACCATGTTTGTTTCTTGTTGACCTAGGAAAAGTACGAACGAACACGGATGTACGTGATCTCAAGAAAGGTGCATTTTATTGGGTGCTGCGCACAGGGCAGGACGATGGTACGAACTCTCACTTCCTCGGGATTCAAAAGCAACCGCGCAGCCACGGTACACACTCCACAGCAGCAGAAGCGGCACAATAATAGTAAGTAGTAGTACAACAGCACCAGCTTGACCCTTTCGCCTTTCTTTGTGACAACCACGGTGCTTTTGTGATCGCGGTTTGTAGGTGTGTGCAGCGCTCACCAGTAGATAGAATAATTCTGTTCATATTTCCCGTACAATCTTTGAGTCGAGCACACGTCGTCGAACCTCATCCGGTCACAGAGCAGTAGTACCGTATGCAGCAGCACTCGGAGTAAATAGGGAACACTGGTGATGATGATTCTGCTCCCTCTTTTCAACTTGCGACAACCCAGGGATTTCAAGTCAACCACATGCGGAAGGGGAACCTTGTACTACTACTTTATGTACTACGTATCATACCATACGTAATTCATTTTACGGCAGTATCGGTTCCGGGTAGTCGCTTGCAAGGCCCTCCAACCTTAAGGGGACGCTACGTAGCACCCTCAGGAATGCTTGAAGTAAATGCTGGTAGGCGTTTCGGCAACATGCGCATAAGACTTGGAGTTGGAGTAAGGGGTTTTGCAGCCAAGATGCGTATTTCGTGTTTCAGAATAGTTGATGCAGCTATACAAGAATCCTGAGCTTTTTTTCAACCCTTTTTTGCCTTTTTTCGGGTCCGATAACCTACCATTACGGTGACCATAATAGTAACAATTTCAATTTAATTATTTCGTACTGGAAATAGAGAGAATTATTTATTTTCCGTCTCAGGGCACACGAAATAGGACCTACGGTATACACCAAAAAACTATGTATTCGCTTGATTTTTACTAACAATATTTGGTCCTATTTACTGTGGTCCCCCGTAATACACACCATGGGAATGTAGTTTTGCCTCTCACTGCATCTTCGAGAACCTACGATCTCGAGAGAAACACAAGCTGCTGTGATAAACCTCTTTCGAGTGACGGTCGCTCTCCGGTACGCACGAACCAGCCGAAAAGTTCTTGGCCCTTTTAGATTTGCAGTCCCGTTTTGGGGATAATCCACTCAAATTCTAAGTAGTTTGTCTCCAAAACGGGACTGCGGTCCTAAAATAATAGCAATGTTTTTTTTTTTTTTCATGTTCCGATAAAACATCTAGATATTAGAGTCACCGGGAACCCGGGGACCGGGAGACGCTTGGGTGCCAGCGGGGGGCCACAGCTATTCATAATCATGGTATATATAGGGAAAAGCAGGGCAATGGCGCTGCATGTTACAGCAGCAGCAGTTAATTTATCACTATGGTTGATGGTCTACGCACGCACGAGCCTCAGGGTCTGGGGTGTGAGTTGGTTGCTGGCGGCTGCAGTGTTCCTCACGCCAGACGATTCACACTCAGCCGTGCGTTCCTATAACTACAAACCCCACACTCGCGTAGCTCTATAAATCACAATAATTGTAAAATTAGGTAAAAATGCAATATAGACGAGGCGTATTACACAGCTTGCAAAGTTGAGTATCAACTATTTATCCAGTCGAACTAACAGCTGATGTATTTCAAAATTTGTAAAAAAAAAAAGAAAGTAGGGGACCCATATCATCTCATCAAGATTATTACTGCTTGCTGTATCGATAACAGCAGTCATCCACTGCTGCTGCGGTATCTCTTTTTTGCATCATACAATAGAGTGTGTGTGGTGAGTTCCGTCTCTTCCCGAAACCCCGCCGATTGAGAAGCTGCTCCGTCAAAACCAAAAGCCGAAACAAAAATCCAGAAAATTCGCATGAACTTGTTTTTGGTGGGGAAAAATATGTAAAGAAGTCGAAGGCTGCAAGCCAAAGCAAGACCTGATTTTTTTATTTTTTTTTTCACCATTTTCGTTTTTTGACTATTCCCACTTATTATTTCATCAGTGGTGACGCCCATCGAGTACGCATCGACTCATAGTGCCTACTAGCACAGAACATCAGCAAGGGGGCGAGCTATCTGAATATCTGAGCGCAGAGCCACAGCGCGGAGCTCTACTGCTGCAGTTGTCTGGCTCTAGCCAGGAGAGCTTGAGAGAGATGTCGGACTTTATCGAAGCGCTCAACCTGATCACGAGCCATAAAATACACGAGCTGTATGCCAGGCAGGACACAGAAGACCCGCTCGTGCTCCGTAAGAAGGTGCGGACTGGGAACACCACCCCCGATGCGTGTGGTTGGATGCGATAGCGCAGTGAGGGGCTTGCGGCCGGTGGCCGCAGTGCCACAAGACTGCGATGCTCCGGGCAACGGATAGTCCCGTGTCTCTGTTGATTTTAATCTTTATATGCTATTATACTGAGTCATATGTTATGGTGCGAGTATGATGAGTCCGGGTCGGGGGTGAGTGCTTTGCTGCATGGGTGGGTGCATTAGTGCATTGCCCCACCACCACCATGGTGTCAGCCCCCCTGGGAGTCGGGTTTGAGTTGGTTTCAAGGGAGGGAGGGTATCATCTATGAGTAGTCAGGGAGGGCGTCGCGTAGGTACCTTAGGCCCGTGTATGTTTGTTTGATTTTGTCCATTGTGCCATCATGCCGCAATTGAATTGAATTGAATACTCGTAGGTGTAGTTGAGGTACAGGCTTCGTTGTTTTTTTTTCCCATATCGCCGCTGGTGCAAATGCGGACCGAGGGTGCCATGTGCCATGCTCGCACTGCTCTGCTCCTGTGCTCAATTGATTGTCTAGAGCGCTACAGGGACACAATGGGACGATCGGTACAACATATTGGTGCTCCTGCAATGAGCCGGACTAGAACTGCCTCTTGATCAAGGTTCGTGGTATGTTTGACATGTCACCCCCAAGGGCGATATGTGCGGCGCTCAGGGTGGCCGGCCGTCGGTCTTACTGTTGAAAGAAACGTACCAGGTACTCGTACTGATTTTGATTGCTCGGCAAAATTCAACATCTCCGAAACATCGTCGAATGTATACTGCTGCTGTTGTTGCTGTTGCTGTTGTGGCGAGGTGATTGCTCCGCTTGAGGTTCGGACGACTGCTGTCTGTCTGCATGGCGTAGTAGGGTGTGGTGCGGTGTGGTGCCTTGCGAGCAGCAACTGACACGCGTTAGCAGGCTACCCCACTAAACAGCGCAGACTCGATATACTCACTGCACAGGGACCCTGCGATGAAGATTCAGCTTATTTAGTACCAGGGTACCTACCATGGGTAATGTGTTTGCGCTTTCTTTCGTTGTTCCACGCGGAAACAGCACAGAATTTTTGAGAAGTTCTATGCAGCATTTGAGGCGTTGGTTGTGCGTCTTCGGTTGCAGGGACTGCGCGCTCTACGTATGATACGAGTACCTACCTGTTCCTTGTCTCGTACCGCGCGTACACATCTCCTTAGGAAAGAAAGCTCTCCGATAAGAACGACCCTAATCCTGGAGCGTGCTTCTATCGAGAGCTCAAAGCTCTCATCAATAAGGCTTTGTACTAGTTCCGCCTCTATCAAAAGGCTCATACACGTGCGTATGATCGACTCTTGTACGAGAGACCTGGTACTGCGGCGGCTGCTGTACAGCAGATTGAGTGTACCAGGTATGTACTGATATAGACTCAACTTTGAACTATGCGTCGTACTACTGTAATAGAAGCAGGCTTCACTGCTGTAACTTGCACCTCAGTCTCGCCGTGACCGCGATACAGGAGTAGTACAGGAGCAGTACGGGTAATAGTGTTGATGAGAGCTTTGAGCTCATCAGGATCCAGTTGAAAGCAGTTCTGCTACCCGTACTGTGCCGAGAGGGTACGAGTACGCCTGTCAGGAGCAGTACGATAGCTGCGCAGTTTCCAGGTATTCATGTCCATATTTACTGCTCGTGTGCAGGAGTAGAGCAACACATGTACTGCACCGATACTATTAATAGCAGTAGTAGACTACTGGTATTGCAGTAGTAGATTATTGGCGGGTCCAGAAGAACAACCTGCTGCTGTGCTGCTGTGTATAGTCTTGAGCAAGCCCGACAAGCCCGCAATTGAAGTACAGGTGTACAGGTACACTTGAACCTTGACCTACAGCAGCAGTAGGTTGGTTACCTATTAATACCAGGCATTATTTACCCAGTATACGATACTACTGCTTGTACTACTACTCTGTCCGTATATACGTGTACCGTTTTGACTAAATATCAAGACCGTTTTGATTGATTATTAGTATAATAACGGTCCTTATATTCAGGGATAGTGTCAGGTTTAGTGTGTACCAGGTATTCAATAGTGTGGCGCTTGCCGCTGAGCACGGGTGGGAAGAACAAACCCACAAGGCAACACACAACACATGCGGCGTACTGAAGAGTTTTGCTGGTGTTATTTCGTCCCAAATACGTACTGGTATACCTATTATTGATAATAGTGAAC
Organism: Macrocystis pyrifera; assembly: GCA_031763025.1. Taxonomy (NCBI): domain Eukaryota; class Phaeophyceae; order Laminariales; family Laminariaceae; genus Macrocystis; species Macrocystis pyrifera. The sequence goes on along the minus strand of JASSKH010000016.1, from coordinate 13,243,182 downwards.
AGCAGTATACCTGGTCAGATTACCGTAGGTATCGTGACCCTTTTTTAAGAGAGCGTTGGTGTTGGTGTTGGTGTTGCATTGGTACAACAGAAGTTGGTACAACAGCAGTATGTACGAATTGTGCGTTCGGCATTCGATGTCCCTACACAAGAAAGGTACAGTATTTCGATATTTGGCAACAGAATTGTACCGGTCCCTTATCCATACGTACATACCATACGTGCGTATATACCGGTCAGTCACCGGTACTGCCTGTGTACTCGCTCAGTACTCAATAATGATATACCTGGTACGTAGTGGGCAAAAACGGTGCTCTGAAATTGGGAGAATTGGAGTCCCTTACCGTTTTCCTTGTGAAGGGCTTTGTATGATATACCAGGGTACCTACTTTTATCTGTAAAACTATCTGTCTGTGACAACCCGGTCCTTTCTCTCGGTTGTTTCCTCTGTTAAATATGTATGTTGAGACAGGCTGCCGACTTCCGTAAGGGGTATGGAAACTGGCGAAGCAAGAAGTCCAAGGGAGCTCGCGGAGAGACCAACTACCTGACGGACAAGGAAAAGCTCCACGCCACGGATGCCAAGCACGAAGAGGTAAGTTCATGCTGTTTACACTATTCACACTGACTCTTGTGCTACCAATACAGTATTGTGTAGAGCTACTGGTACTACATGTATTAATAGTACCTGGTACTACATGTAGTACCGAGCAGTAGAAGACTGGTGAATCGCAGAAAGCTGACAAGGAGTCCATGGATCGGTATTGGTTGGGCGTTGGGTGTCGTTTCTTGGTTTGGTGGTTGAATATGAACAAGTGTACAACAGCAGGATCTGCTGTATACTCTAGTACAGACGTTTCTCCACTCATACTCCTGTACCCTGCACCTGGACATACCTGAGAACAGCAGCTACTCTCTGGTACCGCCGTATATGGCGCAAGAAACCACCCCGGAGGGTAGCGATGTAGCTATGATATACCTGGTATCGCATTTTGCTTTTTCATCACCGAGGGTGGTTACCTTTGGTGGGGTGCCTTTGTATTTAATGTACCTTGGTGATAATGGACATGTTTCCTTCGAGTTTTGCTACATTCATGCGCGTTCGGGGGGGGGGTGATAAGAGTACAAAGGGGACTTAATGACACATGGCACACCCGTACAATGGGTATTATTGGGCACACGTGGCACACCCACCCCGGCCGCAGGGGGATGATGAGAAGGAGGGGGGCTGGCGCTGCTGCTGACGGAGGACTTGGTGCTGCTGCTGCCCGGGGGACCTGACTGTGGCTTTATTTTTTTTTTATTTAAGAATGCCTATCGGCCCAGGGGGGTGGTATATAAGGCACCCCGGTGATAAACTTGCCTTTTATGTTACAACAGTAGTTTTGCTTTTTTATACCACAGGGGGTTGTTTCCTGTGGCGAAGTGGTATCTATTAATAGTGTAAAAGAAGTGTGGTATCTTGCTCTACGTCATGTATGGTACACGGTAAACGGCGGTAGCACGTAGAATTCTTAAGAGCACTTTTGGTGTTGTACCCGATGTAAGCGCTGTAAGCTCCGGCCGGCGCTCGTGTGGTCGCACATGATGACATAGCAGGTAGCAGGTAGCAGGTACCTCATAGCAGATATCGTACTGTATGCGTGGGTGCGTGGACAGCTGCTGCTTGCTTATGTGCCTACTTGTAGAGAGAAGTATTGCATACGAACGACTCTATTAATCTACGACTTCTTTTACTTCGAAGCATTTACTGTAATGGCATACATGGCGGCGCAAACGGGCGTACTCTAGACTCCTGCTGCTTTTTTTGTAGTCTACGCTCTATCAATACTATTTATAGCACTCCTCGCAGGCGCGTTTGAAGCGACATACAGGTACTGGTATTGGTGGTGACGTCGTAATGAGGGTAGTAACAGCGTGGTGACGGTGTGTTTTTTTTTCTGTTAATAATGTGAATCGTGTGGAGTACGGGATTCGGCTTGAGGTTGAGCGAAAAAAAATCCGTCCCCCCAGTTGCTCTAGTACATAGGTTATATTTTGCTGTGTACTCGTATTAATAGTGTGACGAGAACCCTGATCCCGCGACCGGCACGTGCGGTGACGGTTCGCGCTTCGCGCTTTCGGTCTACGGTTCGTGCTTCTTTCTAACCGTAGACCGAAAGCGCGAAGCCGAACCGTCGCCCCACATATAGGTCGTTGGATCAGGGTTCTGGGTGCACTATTAATACGAGTACACAGTATTACCTGTACTTGAAAGTATATACGTAACAATCTGGGGGTGTGTGTATCTTGCGTCACCCCAACTGGGGGTACGATTTTTCCTGGAAGGTCGAGGTTCACATATGGATTATCGCACATGTACCGATGGAAGAGACACCAGAAGTTACATGCTATCCGAGAATATTCTCGTATACAAATCGAACGGGCTTGGGCAGTACCTATGTAAATAGTAGTTCCCGAGATCCAGCAGTGTCGAGACCGAGTGCGTATCGATACACACCGGCTCTGCTCTCCACCTAGAAGAGTACCGGAGAGCTCTCTCCTTGCTCTCGTACATGCTGCAAAGTATTGTCGTGCCGAAGAAAATCTGCTGCCGCTGGAAGCGGGTGGACGCTATGACTATGAAAAAACCCCTCCACTTGGGAGCTTTCTGCTGCCTATATTGGCGTGGAATGAGAGTACGGCGCCCTCCTTGTTGCCGTCGACGATGCTCCAACTCACGCGGCCACAGCACTATGGCTTAGCTCTAGCTTATGGTGTGCATTGTTATCATGCACGGCAGTGACAATCGCAGTGGTACGTAGTGGTAATGGCATTGTAGTACATGGTAGCGCCAGGTATTGTTATATCGAGTGCGTGGAGAGGAGTGTTTAGCTCTTGCTTGCTGCAGGCGGGCGAGGGGGGGCAGGAGGCGACTTTTTCTTCGATCTCTTGTCGATATTGTCAGATGGCGCCGTTGCTCGCCGGATATTGTGTGTTGATGTCACCATCTGGTTGCTTTGCGCGTGCTCGCTTTGCGTTGGTTTGCTTTGCACGTTACGTTGCTCTTTTCTTTGGTAGACTACTGTACGAGTCGACTACGAAGGCACCTACACAGCATATGTATCATATCGTACTTGGTACAGCCTCTATATCATACGGCAGCAGTAGAACGGCAACATATTTTCGAGGCTGCCCGGCAGGTGCGGATGTAGGGTAGTGTTCGTTGTTTCTTTTGTCGATTGGGGCATAATAATGCCACGTTGTCTACGGTGGTGTTGTTTTTGGCCGTTGTGCAACTTTAGCCGACGGCGCAACTCCTGGCTCTTGGGGAACGCACTCGCTCACTCGTTCACTGGCCGACTCAGACCCGCATCCTTCCGAGACCTGCACAGCAAAAGCACAGCAGTCGTATATACGCTTCTCTGCGGCTACTGTTGTTGGTATTGACCTATTGAGCTGTTGACCTGTTGACCTGTTGACCTGTTGGTGTTGTTCTGCCGCTATACCAAACAACAGTTCACAGCAGCACGAGTGCTATTTGTAGAGAGGGGAGATAAGTCTATATACTGCTGTAGGCATCATCCTTGACAAAGCGTGCGCTTTTTGACGGCGGGGGGGGGGGGGAGGGGGCGTACTCATTTGTTGCTTGCCTTGGTCATTTGACCATTGAAAACGAACCCCTTTCGAGGCGGAGCACCGGTCCTACTCCCAATAGAGACACCTCCAACTTTTGAGCGCTTACATTGGTTCCATATATTACGTAGAAACCTTTTGCAAGTATCATCACCTTTTCCTGTTTCGCCGCCTGTGGCCATCATCTATCTATCTCCTAGGGTAGCGATCGTTTGCTCGCTGCTCTCTTGTGCATCAACCTCCTGGTGACGAACCACCCCTCGACGAAGGTCTGAAAAAAGTATGACAACCTAATCAGGGTGTGAGCTTGACGTACTCGAAGTTTTTTTTAATGGCATGTTTATTGGAAGAAAAGTGTGTGTTATGGCGCGACAGCAATGCCACCCAAGGGGGGCGAGCGTTTCTATCAATCGATCAGATTTTTGACTTTATGGCCAAAACTTGCGCGGACGACAGACTTCAAGTTGAATTCTGAAGAGTCACAAGCGTCGTGAAGAATATTGCCAGCGGTCAGCGTCTGCGACAGAACCGTTTATTGGAAGGCAGACCTTATTAATAGCGTGTTCGAAGAGATTGGTGGAAAACGTCCACTTTTACCCAGGGAATATATTGACACCCATTGTGAACTTAAAAAAGTGTTTATGTACTTGTTAGGCCAGGAAGGCGCGTGCAGCAAGTCCCACCGCGTTGGGTAGAGCTGGTCTTATAGACTGCACGTCCCAATATATAGCTAGAGGAAGGAGTACCAGTTACCAGGTATTGCACATCCCACCTCGTCTGGGTACGTAAAGAGCTAGTGTTGACTTTCATGCGGTATATACAGATGTGTTACGATATTTATCGAAAATAAACCTGAGCTGTGAGATGAGAATTAATCGTCGAAACTCATCTTGACGAGCTTGCAGCACAGCAGCACAGCGATCGCCGATCATAGGGTGTTTTGGAAGAGCGAACTGTGGTATCCACGCGTTGGCGGGGCGTTGGGGCGCCGCCCACCGCAGCTATTCTAGAAGTAGACCACGTAACATGGATGTCATAACCATGGATAGTCGGTCATGGATCGTTGAGTCATGGATCGTTGGCCCTGTGAACCATCGGCTCATGGATTATGAATCATGGGCCATGGATCATGGGTCATGCTTCTCGGTCCTTTGTTGTATAAGACCTGCGACCGATCTGTCCTAAACTAGCCGAAACCACAACGATGCATCGGGCTCCTTGACACCGGGCGGGTTTACATAATAAGAATCTACTCTATCGGCTTGGTTTTGCTTCTCGTGGTGTGCGGCTGTGTCTTCTCCGGCGTCATGGCTTGCATGTCTGTTGTATTATTGTTTGCCATGTTTGTAAAAATATGTCGTGTTCTGATTGTTCTGCTCGTTCTGCTGCCTCTGCTTGTGCGGTATGTACTTTTTTATTTCCGTTTCTGGCGACCGACTTGCGTTTTCAGTTGGTGCTGGATGCGGTCCCGTTGACGAGGGTGAACTCTGTGGAGATGCTGAAGGCGCCAGAGACACCCGGCAGGGGAGTCAGCCGCCGAGGGAGCTTGTTCCGTTGCAACTCCATCATCGACGGCAACGATTTAGAGGTATGTGGGCGGGTGGGTCGGTGCTGTCGACTGCCGGTACCGGTTTTTGCCGTATGTCGGTAAATGGCGTTGGTACCTTGGCCCAGTACCAGCCGTCGGTACATTCTATCAGTTTTTCTTGGTATTGATGGGGGCTGTCGATACCACTTGTTTCTCGTATGATGGTGAAATACGATGCGATGGTTGACGGCACCCCCTATTCCTTGAAAGGCAGTCTCCAAGGAACTCCCCACGCTAAAACTAGTATAGTTTCGTTAAAGAGGCCTTACTGGGCCAGATCTACTACTAAACTGTGGACCGTCAGTGGACATGTTTGCTGCCGATGGGTTGCTTATTTGAGAAGCTTGTTGAGTGCTTGGTACCAGGTAAGAAGCAAGAATGTTGACCATTCTTTGAGAACCTCCGGAGAAACAGGAATTTGACCCCCAGTCGACAGTAGATATGTTTTACCATTCTGGACGGAAAAGTAAGTACATAATGATTTTTGATGTTGAATGCCTAACCGTTCCGTAAATTCCGTAACCCAACTTACCTGGTATTTAAAAACCTTCAGAAAAACAGGAGAGGTGGCCTTATTTTAGAAAATCTACTATTAATAGGACTAAGAATGAGGGATGTTGAACCAACCTGGATCTCGTATACTTGATAGAAGGTCGATCTACTCTATTAATAGCTTCAATACAACGACTTCCGAATTTCTCATTTTGCGTGCAAATCTCAATCAGCCTGCCTTTCTTAGTGCTCGTTTTATTAGTAGTTTAGGTGCTTAGAGAGTGTGTGTGCTGTACTGGTGGACGGCGGCACTGCTGTTGTGGTGCCAGGTAACACTTGGAGCTACTGTATATCTATGTTCTATGATACGAACTACGTCCGACGCATTCAATTCCTTGTTGCTGTTGGCGTTCATGCTAACGTTCGTTTTGATACATCGATGTTCATGTCGAAGTTTGCTTTCATGCGACAGCAGTAAGGTTGATGTTGATGTTGATACTTATATTGAAATTATGTTCATGCCAATACCTTTTCATGCTACAATAGTAATGTTGGTGTTGGTGTTGGTGTTGATGTTGGCGTTGCTGTAGGCGTCGCGGTTGCGCTTGAACCGTTTTGACGAGACAACGTATAACGCCTTTCTGCCGGCTGTCAGAAGCCATCCTGAAGCTTGAATCACGTTTGAACATAACTCCTTTGCCGCATTGGCTACTGCTGTCTTCTTTCTGTTGTATGGATGTTGTACATACTGTATGTATGTATGTTCTTGTGTGCAAATATGATGCAATAGTTGACGGTATCTTGCCTCTTGACGAGAGGAGCTGTCAAGGATCTCCTAACTCTACAACTAGTACGTTAAGTCTAAGGAGGCTTTAGCGGGCTGTGACTGGATGTCACCTGATATATTTGGTTATATATATTTATGTGTATGATGTGATTGCAGGCGCACCAGGAGAAGGAGAACTGGCTCAAGTTCTATGTCAACCCTTACTCCGGTATGGCCGAGGCAGAGGTCACGGAGCCCGTGGCACTCAACCAGGCCAACCTCGAGGTGTGTGCTGTATGTTGTGTGCCGTTCACGCGATGCAGTGCACCGCAGAAAAATGAGATGTTTCCGTGCATAATTTGCATCGTGTGCATCATATAGAGAGATGTTTGCTCACGCCTCCACGTCCCCTTGTCTTTTGCCGTTTTAATAGTAGTACCGGTGGTAGTTGTTGGTGTATGCTTTTGTTGATTTTGATCTTGGAAATTGGCGTCGGTGTCAGCCGTGTTCTCTGTGTGTGTTGGTAGTCTTGAACTTGGGGTTGGCGTTGGTGTTGGTTTTACCTCGGCGTTGGTGGTGGTCTTGCCCTTGTTTGGGTTGCTGTTGGTTCTTTTCTTGGTGCTGGTGTTGGTCCTAGTCTTGGCGTCGCTCGTAGTCCTAGTCCTGGTGCTGGTGCCGATTGTTCTCTTGGTGCTGGTCTTGCCTTAGGGTGTTACTTCAGTGCTGGTCGTATTGCGGGTTGGTGCGGGTCTTCTTTTTATTTTAGTGTTGGTGTTGGTCATAACCTTTGTTTTCGTGTTGGTCTTAATATTGCTCTTGAAATTGGTGTGGGTGTGCTGTGGGCTCTGTGGTATGTAACGCCTTATCTTTTGCATGCCATATAATAAATACGACAAGAAGTATTACGGTTTTTCACTCTCGCGGCTAGCCCGATATCCAGTGTGCCTATGAGTTGTTTTATTGATGTTGGACGAGCGGAAGGCAATTCCTGCAACCGTTGTGGATCACAGCGTACCTACTGCATAGTACAGTAGGCATACTGTCATACAGTAGGTGGCTGCTGCTGTACTGCGGTAGGTGGTATCAGGGCGTTACAGCAGTTGCGCGGATAACCCAGTAACCCTTGGCGATGCGTTGTTTTTGCTTTCTTGTTGGACGAGCAGAAGGTGATTCCTTCGACGGTGTTGAAGCCGCAATACGCCCGACCAGGAGATGGGCGGTTTATCGACCACTACATGTGCCACATGGGCGTTGGTGGTTTCCACAGGTGAGCTTGAAGAGTTGGATTGACTGCCGTAGCGAGCCGAGGTGTGCCGAAAGACTTTCAAGATGGCCGTGCCCTGCGGTACTGGTATGTAGGAGAGTTGGCTATCGGGCACGAACGTTTGATGCATCGAACTATACAGCACAGTAGGTCTACTACAGTGTTAGTATTAGACGGGGATACGGCAGGTCTACTACAGTAGCATATTGGAATACAGTAGGTCTGATACAATATTATCAATAATAGTAGATCCGGATACAGTGGGTCTACTAGATCAGGAGATAGAGGGCCTTTTATGCTTCTGCAGGAGGTCTAGACCACTGTTGCAACTTTCTAGGTGGAGATAGATGGCGCGCTCTAGAACGCTCTAGAGCATGCCTGGTATGCCTGAACCTGAAGACCCAAGCGGCAGTGAACGACACATAGTCCCATCACTAGCGGGGTTGGCTGCCAGGCGTCACTACTGCCGCTGCCACTACTATATAAACGAGGCACCGTGGCACGGAAGCACTATTAAGAGAATAACGCCTGGTTTCCGATGTGTCACGCAGGTTGCAAGTCTGAGTATCAACCGATCCACTTAGTCCCACTCACAGCGCACGTATGCCTGGTAGTCTAGAATCATTGTTGAGATTTGGCTGTTGATTTATTGATTGACCCCTTTTCCGCATTGTTGGGCTCATCACGCTTTAGAGATTGGCAGGTGACAGACGTGTTATTTTTTTGCAAACACCTTCGGATGTGCCAGTACACCCTGTGCATGTACTTGAGCACTTGAGTACTTGAGTATATATGCATACCTTGGATGGGCAGCATCTTGGCACTGTTATACACCAGGTAGTGCTAATCCAGCCCAGGAAACGGATGCTGGATAATACGGATAGATACACGGCTTCCATCCGAGAACACGAGCTAGATCGTACAGATCATAAATCTACCTGCCCTTGGAAAGATCTAGAACATTAAGTGGAGATGGGTGATCTCTGCGATCTGCGTGATTGGTGAATATTTTGTATGCATGCCGTCTGATATACCGCCCCCACTGTTTGCTGTGCGCGCGGTTTCTGATTGTGATCGAAAGGTCTCACCAAGCGGTGTACACGGACGACCTGCTCAACCTCGCCGCATCTCTGGAGGCCAAAAATGGCTCCCCATCGGGTAAGCGGTTTCGCGCACAGATTTTGGTCTTCGGGCCGATCGTGCCCAGTGTCATATGCCTCAATAACATGCTCTCTTGTCGTGGCGGATATTTGGCCTGAGAGGTTTTGGCGTCGTGAAAAATCGTGGACAGCGATGGATGCCCCACACACCGGCAGCCAATCAGCATGCGCCTTGATGAGTACGTGGTGCCGTGTTTTTCCCCAAAACCCACGAAGCACAGACCAGTACATGATCTTATTACAGCATACTGAGCAACCTCATGATACCTGATTGGTGCTATTACGGGGGACCATAGTAAATAGGACCAAATGCTGATATTAATAGTAAAAATAGATATATGTATAGGTTTTTGTGTGTACCGTAGCTCCTGTTTACCATGGTCCCCCGCAATAGTAAAATATTACCACTTCTTGTCCGGAAATGCAAAGACCGTAAGGGTATTTCTATGAACACCCAAGTGATTTTCTATTTTTATTTTTTTATCCTCCGGCGGATTGGTAAAAATAAAGCTTGACAGAGGGGTATACTCGTACATATTCGTAGCGGCTTAGTGCACAGTACACGAAAGTCGCCTCTGATGAACCGTCTGCAGTTACGTGCTGGTAGTAGTCTACAGCACCAGCGAACTCGACTGGGACTCTCCAGGTATCTTATCCCAACAACAGGCAGACCCCCCCCCTCCCCTCCCGTCTTCCCCTACCCCCCCCACCAACCCCCGTTCGTATTTTTTCGCGACTGAAGTTGGTAGCCAACCCCCCCTCGATCCCTTGATGCGTTTGCATGGGTTTGTCCACATATGTGCCCTTGTGGCAAAGCAATAGAGAGTGGAATTCACATAGTGGGAGAATGTGAAATGTACAAAGAGGAACGGGATGTGCTGAAGGAGGTAAGAAAAATTGACGAATGCGATATGGAGAAGTGTGGTACACTAGATAGTAGCGACAAAACGATCGCTATCCTAGGAGGTAGATGGTGGCCACAGGCGGCGAAACAACAAGGGGATTTGACTATTATTAGCGAATATATATTTAATACAAGGTTCCCCTCCGGGAGGTGCCGTATTAACAGGGGAGTGGCGCAAGAGCGAAATAATACTCATATGAAACCCTGCACACTTGTTTAGAAGTAGGACCGACCTGCACCCACCCATCATTTTAACGTGAAGAACACACACAACATATTTTTGAGGACAGACTATATTATACTGTTCGCGGAATTAGTAGTGTGGGACCATTACTACAATAATATATAATAGGGTATCGGTAAGTGGAGAAGATATATTGATCCAGACTCGCGGCGATTAATTCATAAGTACAAAAAAGTTGCGCGAGGTCGAGGTTGCGCCATAGTACTTTGTGACCGGCTGAGTAAGGTACAGCACATAAATACATACATACTGGTACTACAATATATATGTTTTGCCCCAAAATATATGTTTCTTGGTGCTCAGGGCAATATCAAGGTTTCACAGGTAAATGCTCGAGAACAAATCGTAGTCCCAGCACTGAGAGTATTGGAGTACTGGCGGCCAAAATAGCGAGTACTGAGAAGGCCCAAATACTGAGAGTAATGAGAGTGTGAGCAGTACCGGACCCCCGAGAATACAGGTAAGTATGTACCCGCAGTATAGTATAGTATCGAAACACAAAATACTTACTTGGGGTAAAGGCAATATGCGCAGTACAGAACCCCGAGATACTGAGAGTATTCGCAGTACATGCATATTTATATATCGAAATTCTGCCGGACTGCTTTGAGTGCTCAATCAAGTTGTCTCCAGCGAAAGTAGTTTGCTCCAACTCCCACTCGTGTGGGACTATCTGGGTGTGTTTTGTGCCGAACGCTAGGCCTGAGACTTGTCGACACGGTGCACAGACGGTTGAAGTATACTTCATACTCACTCGAAGTATACTGGGCATATATATTGAGGGTATATTTCATTACTGCGAGTACTACTGAGTCTCGCAGAAGCAGCAGTACGAACGCTAACGGACGAAATACTGCTGGACTAGTACTGGTATACTTGTAGTACCCGCGGTACAGAACCCCGAGATACTTGAAGCACAACAACAGGCGGTATCCATGCCAGCAGCAGTGGCGAACCCCGCATTAGTGCGAGCCCGAAAGTATGCGCAACAAGTAGTATCTACAGAACCTCAAAATACTGCGAGTACTCGCGGTATCTCGAGTACAAACCCCCCGAAATACTGCGAGTGTACGAACTACCTACGGTAATAGCAGTATTTTCTCGAACATACTTTGCTTCTCCCCTAAGTATTCGGAGTAGCTGTGAAATGTCGAGGTATGAACGCACGCCACACGCAAGCGCGCCCAAACTCTTTAGTTTGGGCTAAAACACACAAGTAATAACATGTACTATTAATACTATATGTATACGTATAATTGTCAAATTTTCGTACTTATTTAGCCAACTTTTCTCTTCTTACAAAGCACTTTTCGGCACAACACCAAATGCTCGGACACAGGAAGCCCGGCCGGACCCATTGGTCGAGGTCTCAATGCGATCCGTGCACTCTGGAGCACATATATTATGCGTTCAGAAAAACGAGGTGTGGACGAATGTATGATTATTTTACTGCTGTAGTACTGTTGTAGTGTGGGTTCCAGGTTCTCGACCAGACCGTCGCTGTTCATCATACAGCGTTGTCGTTGTTCCGCGCGTGAGTTATGGTATACAAAACCATGAGTAATACAATGGTATACGGAACCATTTACTTACGATGGTATACCATGTGCACTAACTATGGTGTACGGAACCATATATACTTGATTAATGATGGTATACAAAACCGTGTATACCATGGTGCACGGAACCTTGTATATGTAATGATATACAAAACCATTCATGATATAGTATACGAAACCATTCATGTGTGTTATGGTATACCTGGTACTGTTGTTGTAGTCCTGGTACAAAAAAAGCCAAAAGTAAAGTAAGGGCCGTTCCTAACGAACCGAATTCGTGATTTTTAGGCATGCCAAAAGATCACGATCCGTGACATTTCAGTTCTAACGAAAGAAGCCGAAAAACGTCGCGTTTCGTGATATTTTCAAATAGTTAAAGTTCTGATATTTCAAACCCAACGTTTTTTGGGGGTGTGGAGCAAACTCTCGAGAGTGGGGCACGGCAAGGCCGGGCTGGGCCGTCCGCACCTGGCCCAGCCCGTGACATATTCGAATTGCGGGCCGAAACCTGACCCAGCCTGTGAGATTCCAACTTCACCGGCCGTCGGCCAAGCTCGTTTCGCGAGATTCCATCTCGCAGGCCGTCAGCCCGGCCTGGCCTGTGACATCCCCAGGTCATTTTCGCGTTTGTCTTGCAGCAGTGGCTCCTCCTCGTGGAAATTTCGAGGCCACAACCTCCTCGTTAGCCCGCGCCCAGCGGTGTCTTTGGGTAGCCGCCCGTTGCCCACAAGCGGCGTACGAAGCAGAGTCTGCCATGCCCCTATGCCGACCATCGGATACCGTTGGTGCACGTGGGTTGCGTAGTGCCTTGATCAGGCGTATTTTGAGACACGACAAATGTCGCGAATCGTGATTTTGTTTTTTTTTAGGGAAAAGCTAAAAAAAATGGCGTCATGAATCGTGATTTTTTTTGTCGTGATTCACGACAAAAAAATCACGATTCACGACAAAAATCTCACGAATCGTGATTTTTTTTGTTCGTTAGGAGTGGCCCTAAATACAAAAACGTGGGTTGTGCCAGTCGAACCTCGGAAACGACAATGTTATCCAGCACAGCAGTGTAAACGTATGCGCTACAACAGCAGTGCTCGTACGACTGGCCGTCGTGTTTTTTACGCAATCTAGAAAACTTTGCACGATCTCCTACAGCAGTAGAGTAGCTTGTACAGGTACGACTGCATATTCAGCAGTACCGCTGTAAAATGCCACGCGAGGAACGTACGTGTACTGATCCCCTTTCTGCTGGCTCTAAGATATGTCAGTCAGCAATGTAGGACACACCGCAATAAGAACTACCACTACTGCTGTACTGCTGTACTGCTGTACGTGTGTTCTGTTCGAACGAACGCTGCTGCTGTACGAATGAGCCGCAGTACGATCATCCATACGCGCAAGGTGTGCCCACTGCTGCTGCTGGGCAACAGGGTTGGTTGTGGTGCTGTAGGAAGTTGGAGGTAAGCACGCTCTGTGCACTACTGTGGGTATGTGGGTATTGTTCTCTAGGCGGTGGTCCGTGCTCCGTGCAACAACCCCAAAAAAATGTAGGGATATTATTAGACGTCATCCTGGGTGCATACGGATAAAAAAAAATATGGCAGACGATAGGGGGGGGGGGGTACTCATTCGTTGCTTGCCCTAGACATTTGACGGTTGATCACGCATCCCTTCCGAGACGGAGCACCGTTCCTACTCCTAATGCACCTCCAACAGTTGAGCGCTCATAACGTTGTCTCCATATATATGTATACGTATATTTGTCAATTTTTCGTACTTTAGCCAACTTTTCTCTTCGTGCAAAGCACTTTTCGGCACAACGCCAAATGCTCGGACACAGGAAGCCCGGCCGGACACATTGGTCGAGGTCTCGGTGCGATCCGTGCACTTTGGAGCACGTGGCGGGCGCCCAAAGTTTTTTTTCCGGCGGGAGTGGATAAGACGATTTGCCTGGTTTCAGTACGAGAGGCCTTATTTTGTACGTACGTATCGGTACACATGCTCTCTGTTTTCTCCCCCCGGCTCTCATGAGCTGTGAGCACACAGCTCAGGCATATATACCAGGCACACAACAGACGACATCCACAGATCCCATCGTTCCAACGCTGCCGCCCACACGCCGTGCGTGTTCGACACACCCATATGCGCAGTGTTGCTGTGGTTATATGCGCAGTGTTGCTGTGGTTGGTTGTGTTTGTCGGAGCCTGCCGTCCGCATTCCCCCTCTTCTTCCCCACCCCCTATTACCCGTTTCTCGACTGAACGCGGAACCCCCCTCCCCTTGATGCATGCACGTCGACGTGTTTCGTCTCTTGGCTTGATTTGTTGATTGTAATTGATCGTGATTTATGGCGTGCAAACAACAGATGTGAAGAAGTGGGGCATCGTCGGAATCGGGCTGATGCCGTGGGATAGCAAAATGTACAACATCTTGAAAGCGCAGGACCACCTGTACACCCTGCTGTCGAGGGGCCACACCGGCTCGGAGGCGAGGGTGGTCGGTTCCATCGTGGACTTCATGTTTGCGCCTGAGAACCACCAGGCTGTCATCGACAAGGTATAATCCATACTACACATGCATGTGTGCGCTGTCTTGATGCTGAACAGTTATTTCTACCCAACGACATCAGTGCACCCGGTGTCCGTCCTAATCCTTATGCACGCACCCCTACTCATGTACATGCAACACGAGAAATCATATTTGTTTTTTTTTTCAGTTCGTATACCTCATGGTGGTGGTGTAATCCTAAACACGACAACTATGTAGCCCTAAGCTCGATATTGCGGTATGGAGACAGCGTAGCTGGTACAGCAGTATTGGATGTACTGTAGGAATACTATGCTTCTGTATATGGTACGTTATACAGCAGGGCATGCCTGCACATCAGTACTGCAGTAGTCCTTGTGTAACACAGGGCGTACCACTACTACTGCACTACTACTGATACTGTGCTACCGGTACGTGATACTGGAATGTGATGTTACTTGCCAGGCACGCAGAGATGCAAACTTTAACATATCACGGGTCGTGCATATCCTACCGCGGTATTGCTTCCACTCTCCCCAGAGACTCTTATTAATAGTTTAGTACCACAGTATAATACGACCGTAACCTACCTCGGTAACTACCCGGTATACCGTACCGCGGTATCGTACCGTACCGCGGTAACATACGGCGTTGACGTACCACAGTAACCTACCTCGGTAACTACCATATGGTAACCTGCCGCAGCCAGTAACTTACCATGGTACATACCATGGTAACATACCACGGCACTCTATCACGGTATTTGCCATAGTGAAAAATACCACGGTGGCTTACCTTGGTAACATACCACGGCGACACCTACTGTACGTACTGTGAGCTGACGTCGTTGCCCCTCGTGATCCAATCGAACGTACTCCCTCCCTACCCGTGGCAGCTGTCGCACGTCGACACGCGCATCGTCTCCTTGACCGTCACGGAGAAAGGATATTGCCAGGACGTCAACGGCGACCTGGACAGGGTGAGGGGGACTTGATGATGACATAGAGCGCTGTGAATCCCATTTTTGAAGCCTTGGTTGACTGCACTCCGGTTGTCGAGACATGCGGTACAGCTTATATTTAGAGTCATTCAAATGTTTTCTGTACGGTGCAGACGTGAAAGGGAGCTATTGGCAGATTGAGGGGCCCTTATTGAAGAGGCAGGGTGCGATTGGACATGACAGTGCTACAATAGACATTGCGGGGGAACACAACAACCATAGGAATCTAAACCATATTTGGCGTGTGAACATCACACAAGAAGCTAGCTAGGTCGCTTGAGTCCCCTTGAAATTTGAGTGGCAGTTGTATTTTGCTTGTGACACCTGTAAAGCGCCGTGTTTTCGTGTACAATGGCAATGGTTGGAACCCCGCGTGTTTGTTGACTTCCGGCAACAGCAGGAACAGCAGTTACGGTACAAAAGCAAACAGCTCTTGCTCGTGGACTTTGACGATGGTTGCTCGATGCCACCTATTGTAACCTGCCCTGGCGGTCATTGGTTGATCTCTCGGCACCGTATATTATTGTGTCAACAACACTGTACAGCGCCCTTGGCGGGAAGACTGCAGGGCGTGAACGTGGTTGAAGTTGAAGTTGAAGTGCGGGATAACTATGTACCTGTCAATCCGAACATGGCGGTTGAACGTTGAATACAGTTGTAGGAGAGACGGAAGGATGCTATCGGTGCGATACGTATTCATAATTGTCGGAGAGGGCTGGCGGGGACGTGGTTGAAGTTGAACTTAGCGTTCGGGGTAACTGTGTAGCTGTCAGTGCGAATGTGGCGGTTGCATCTAATACATAGCCGGTGGATAGACGGTCCGTGTGGCTGAAGCGCCTGATATAGCTCGTGCACTTGTCAGCGCCGCACGGATGTCTGTTTCGCACGTGCTTTCCTGTGGAGACTATGACTACTCGTACTTTGAGCTGGAACATGGTTCGCAGTAGTGAAACGGTTTGCGCATTTTTTAGCTTGGCAGCAAGCATGGTACGAGAAAGTTGCAGCGGGTAGCCAGAGCCACCGAGCGCGTTAGATCAACAATATCTAAGTTGAACACAAGTAATGATTTCCTGTACTGCTTTGCTGTTTGCAGCTACTGTATTATACGAATATTGAATATTTCCACACCTTGAGCATATCTCTACAGATTATTCCCACATCGTCATCTAGATCTTTTTGGGCAAATGACATGTATGACCTCCCTGATCTGTGTGATCTAGCTCTTGTGGCCGCGTGGGAGCTGTATAATCTGTATCATCTGGGACAGGTTTCTGTCCGATGCAGATCCTGCACAGCTCCTCATATCGGCAGGCTACGATCTATCTCATGTAGACGGTCTGGATGATCTGCAGTAGGTAGGTAGGTAGACGGCGATATGTGATGTAGAGCAGTACCTCTTGTTGCCGTATGGGCGCTGTGAATTTTCTTCGTGGTCTAGGACAGGTTACATGGGTCCTGCACAACACCTCATAATGGCAGCCTATTAATAGAAACTACTGTACGTAGAGCAAATGATCTATCTACAGCAGACAGATAGATCGTGATCTGTCGTAAGATCTACGGTAGATGATCTCACTGCTGTACTTCGCTGTTGTTGCCCCCCCCCCCCTCCATCCCAACTACGCCTCGTGAAGAGCGACTGTCCGGAAGTATCGACATCATGTAGCAGGGGAATACTCGTAGCTTATTTCTTCCGAGGCGTGAGATACTCTCTCAACCCTGCATGCATGGGCAAGCTCTTCTCACTGCTACACCGCCATCTCCCTCCGCCTCGATTCATACGCGTGCCCCTCCTCCTCTCAACCCTTCCTTGTTTAAGACGAACGCGCTCGTGAAGAGCGACTTGGACGGAGACCTGGCGAAGCCGTCTTCGGCAATCGGCATGATCGTGGCGGCTTTGAGGAAGAGGAAGAAGGAGGGCACGCCGTCTTTTACCGTTCTTTCGTGCGATAACCTGCCCGAAAACGGCGACAAGGTATAGAGCTAGCTATAAACTTGTTAGGGCCGGTCGGTTGTACTTGCCCGATGGCTGCATCTTTTTTCTTTAGTTTTTACGAGCTTTTCATGCTCTTCGGTCCTGCCCGGTGTCTACGTACGAGTAGCTGGTACGAGAAACGAACGTCTGTTGTGGTTGTGTTATCTAGCCCTTTTCTTTTCAGCTTGCGACACCCGCGGGACAGAAAAAAATCAAATCAACCATATTCCCGAAGGGCAACCTTGTATATGATATGGATATAGTATTCGTAGTCGGCAGTACATACTCGACTCGTATTATGTTAACCCTTCCCCCTCCCCCCCGATCCTCCGCCTGTAGCGAATGCCTGCTTGGTGCAGATCAAGCACGTGGTCTTCTTTGCAGATGGCGGGCTACGTGAGCCTAATAATCTCCATACCCTTGCCCTCCCCGCCTTCCCTCCCCCCAATCCCCGCATGACTAAGTAACGCCTGCTTGGTGTTAACAGATCAATCACTTGGTATTTTTGCATATGGCGGGCTACGTGAGACCAACAACCCCCTTACCCCCCCCCCCCCCCCCCCCCCCCCCTCCCCACCAGAAATTAAATGAATTCATTGACGCTGTCATCCATATGCAAGACAATTCGCCCCAGGAAGCGGTTCTTAGTAGGATGCAGCTCACCCTTTATGCGACTCGCCCAACACCTCACGGCGCTTCGCGCTTGGTGCAAGCAATGTCTACCTGGTCGGTGAAAACCCGACGAGCTCCGTTCCGGCATTGTAGGGATGAGAGGGTCTATGGTCATACGACTACGGCCATTAATGATATTGAGCACACACCCCTCCCTCCCCTCCCCCCAAAACCCCCGGTTGACTAAAAAACATCTGCTTGGTACAGATCAAGCACGTGGTCTTGCAGATGGCGGGCTACGTGAGCGCCGAGCTGAGAGAGTGGGTGGAGTCTAACACGACCTTCCCGAACACGATGGTTGACCGCATCACCCCCATGACGGAAGTGGAGCACATCGAGCTCGTTGCCAGGTGCGAACGAACCGGATGGTGACTCTAGCAGTAGTTGGTATGTATCATATTAATACAGTAGTATATTGCCACAATATTTCCACAAACATCACAAGCCATGGCGAGCGGACCGGGTGCAGTGTCTCTCGATCCACCGGCTCTTTTGAACGTCGCTCGGCGTTGAAGTCGAACTGGGCGGTGAGTGTACAGTATCACGGCAACCCCACGCCGCCGCGTCCCAAGCCGCGGAGGACGGTTCGGTCCAACGTCTCTCGGTGGCCTGTCAGCGAGGGTGCGCCGGCTAAATGCGCACCTTGGTCGAGAGAGAGCACACACCAGGTCTCAGGAATGTTGTATCGTACGTGCATTTTCATATTTGTAACGGTACAGCAGTATTTATGCACCTTTTTTCGGATTGCAGAGGGAACGGGCGACGGGACACACTGACACATGATGCCATGGATTTCCGCGCGGCAGCGTCCCAAGCCGCGGCGAAATGGACCGGTTCAACTTGTCTCGATGTTAACAAGCCCGAAGCGGCCAAGTGTGACGCCGCGGAGAATACCGTATACTAGGTATAACACTAACACTATCACACTAGGGTGATAGTATAGCACACCCCCTGGGATAAAGGTGGAATGTGATTTTCTCGACAATGAGAAGGTGCAAACGCCGAGCGATGCGTGTATGGAAATATCTCGAATCTGCCCGAAGCCCCGATTTTCGTTGCGTGTGCCCTAGGCCCTTAAGGCGTGGTTTGGATAAACTTGGCTCGGAAATTCGTCCCAGGGTTGTTACTTTAATAATAGCATCACACGGGTCGTTCGGTGGGCCGGTCCGATGTCTCTAAATGTTGAAGTCTGCGTGCCGTTGTTCCAGCGGGGGTGGACCATGCGGCCATAACTTGGCCGCTGTTGATGCTGGTATTAAGTCTTGAATTTCAATTTCTGTGATTTATTCCCGCCCCTCTATTAATAGTCTATTGTAGACTATTGAATGCTCTTTGATAGTGATAGCTATTGACTATAACCGTTTCGCCTCGGGTGTTGACTCTAATTAAGGGGACACATCGCAACCACCCCCCCCGCCTCGTAGTTGCCTCGGCTGCTCGCCTTCGGTTTATCGCACGCTTGGGTGTGAGTTGTACTGGTGTTGGTAGTGCCATTGATGCTTGGTTGTACCATGTATAATTGACCTGTACATACGTCGGAAAGATCATCTAACTCATCACTAGTTTTTCCTTCGTTGGTTCCACTTCCTGTAGGATTTCCTTTAGAATTTTACCGTTAAATTCCCCGTTGGGGTTCCCTTTGGTTTTACCGTTGATTTTACCGTTGATTTTGTCTTGAGCTTTTCCGCATCTTGTTCCGTTGGATTCACCGTCGGATTTTCCGTTGGGTTTTCCATACCAATCGTGCAGGGACTACATGGTGAAGGACAGTTGGCCAGTGATCGCGGAAGACTTCTCCCAGTGGGTGATTGAGGACAACTTCTGCAGCGGGATGCCGGAGTGGGACAAGGTATACCGCGCGCACACCACAGGACCGTTGCTTGTCGTTCGTCGTTTACGGTAGCTTTGCTAACATCGTCTCAGTAGCTTTGCGCAGTAGCCTTGCTACAGTAGATTTTGCTGCAGTAGCTTTGCTGCAGTAGCTTTGCTACGTAAGCTTTTTTTGCTGCGGAAGCTTTGCTACGAGACATACTTGCCACGAGGTAGACAAATCACGGTGTACATGCTCGCTCGATGTGCAGGCCGCTGTGTTGCGGCATATTTGTCGTCCTATCATGTCAGTAACATTTTCTAATGTCATTCGTATTGCCGAAGTAGAGTACCCAATATTTCTCAGTTTCGAGTCAACCATGATTGGTCTTCTTCTTAATCGCCGGGTTAACGATTGTGAAAGCGTCGTGTTTTTGTTCCTGGTGGGCGGGAAAATGTAGGAAACCCATTGGGAAGCGGACGATTGTGTAACCACCCTTTTTGTTATCGTTGGGCTCGAGTATGTAACCGTTGGACTGGGAACGATTGTGTCATGAGCGTTTTTGTTACCTCTTGGCACGAATATGAAAGCGTTGTGTAACCGCCTTTTTTGTTACCGTTGGGCGGGAATTTGTCACCGTTGGGTCGGCGGCAGGTGGGCGCGCTGGTAGTGAAGGACGTGAAGCCGTACGAGTTCATGAAGCTCCGGCTGTTGAACGGGGGGCACAGCTGTCTGTCTTACATCTCGGTGCTCTGCGGATACAACTACGTTGACGACGCCATGGCGAACCCTCTCATTTCGGGTGAGCGCTTCCGCCCGTGTTTGTCAAGTTGGATTTGTTTTTTTTCGCACAGTGGAGTTGAGCTTGAAGTGAAGGTGGTATTGAAGTTGTAGTTGTTGTTGGTAGTGGTAGTGGTAGTGGTAGTGGTAGTGGTAGTGGTAGTGGTGGTGGTGGTGGTGGTGGTGGTGATGTTGGCGGTGGTGGTGATGGTGTGGTGATGCGGTGGTGGTTGTGTTGGTGGTGGTGGTTCTGGTTGTGGTGTTGTTGGTAGTGCTGTTCAAGCTGCTTGGTGTTGCTGTTGGGGTTGTCGCGATTGTTGCGTCCGTAGTCGCAAAAACGAAAAAACAAAAATGCGTAGAAATGCAGGCACTTTAATAATCGCTCAAATGTGTCCTCCGTACGAGTACCGGATACCCGAGGATGTTATCGTCGTATGGTGACGCTGTAAAAGTGGAGTGTGCCGGTGGATTGCTTCTACAGCGCTATGGTACGAGTATTGACTTTCAAGCCGTTTTGTTTCTTCTTTTCTTTCAGACTTGCGAGATTTTCTGAGAGCTACCAAGTACAAGCAGTTCGTAGATGCTAATCTACCTGTTGGTAGCGTTTCATGTTGTTGGCAGTTTTCCACTTGATCATGCCCTGCCTCCTTGTCGATGACGTGGTTTGCATTTCTTTTTTGGCCTGAAGCCGATGGGACGAGCGAGGGGGCCTCTTCAGCTTCTCTGTCGCAGCAGTACCAGTATCATTAGCGCGTCTCCTGTGGTAGTGATAGTAAGCCCTTCCCTTCCTTTCATTTCAGCCCGCGATCCATCGTTGACGTGACTTAATCAGGTTTCATCGGCCAGTTTTTCAAGGAGATCTCCCCGACCCTCCTGCCCGTGCCGGGGGTGGACACGATCACCTACCAGAAGAAACTCGTCGAGCGTTTCGGTGCGTCATACATGTATTGCTTTCATGGCATATGACGCCATGGTTACATTTTCTGCTAATTTTTACAGTTACATAATGGTAATGGTAGCTGATAGTCTGGCAAGGTGTGTCAAGGGTGTACGTACCTCTTCCAGAAGAATCAAGTGTACCAATCATCGGCACTGGTACGTGTAGCGCTCGATACTACTCGCCGAGTTTTCGGGGCCTGGTATTTGTATGGCATTCTAGTATGGTCGTACTAGAACCTATACGATTAATGATGGGCATTCTATGACCCATACACTTGATTTGTATGGCGTTTAGTATGCCCTTATTAAAGCCATACATACAAGCTAAATTACTCGCGAATACGCGAGGTTTCGTTTTTCCAAATCTGATTTGAAGAGTTTTGTACGTGTCGGCCGCTAGTACTCGAGGGGTACTATACATCGGTTACATCTGCGTTTAGGTATGTTTACATTCGCTTGGTGAAACTATGTCGTTAGGAAAACTTTCCTTAGAGGTTGGGGTGAGATACACGTATAGACGGTAGTATCGTGGTCGTACATATTGTCGGCAGTTTTGCCTCGTTTGCCATACGTATACCCAGTACTCTTGCCAAGGTACGAGACGTATCGGGGTTTTTTTATCTGTGTGGTGCCGAGTGGGGATGAGAGTTAGTAGGGCCATGCATGACGTTTTGCGAGGCGTTCGGACCAGCATACAAAGGCCTCTGCTACCAATAGGCATTGGGAGGCCACGTAACGTTCTTTTAGTTTCACAGGAAACCTCGCGTACCTCGGACATATCGTCTACAGATTGATCAGATAGATCAGATAGATCCCACTTGCATCCTAACCCTAAGACGTCACTCTATATTTGTGCAGGATCTGTACAGTACCGATACAACCCAGGAAACATGTGCTAGATGATGCAGACCATACGGCCCCCACCCAGCAGCATAAGCTAGATCATACAGATCAGGAATAGACGATCTACTGTATCTGCCCTGACACATGTAGGTAATGAAGTTGCAGCCAGCCGATGAAATGTCCGATTTGTGAACCTTGGGTTGAAGAGGGTCCGGTTAATTCGCGAATAATTTACCGCCAGAAATATACGTAGTTTGTCTCTGGACTTGCCGGTTATAACCTGTCATTTAAGGACGTTTGGTTCATTTTTACGCTTGTGTTTTCGTTTTCGCCGTCGTGTATGGCATGATGTGATACGCCACAGGTAACCCGTACATCAAGGACAAGCTTACGCGCCTGGCAGAGGACGGGTCTAAGAAGATGGCCAACACGCTCAGGGAAGCTGTGAGTGCTCATGGATTCAGCTAAAACAGTAGTGGTCTGGTCCCTCTATAGTGCGGGTTGAGTAGTGCTATAGGGCCCGCTATCGGCCCGTGGTATCGCTTAGCACAGACAGGACTAACCAGTGTGGTAATGTGCGGAGTAATTAGTGCCGGTTGGTTGCCGCTATATATAGTGCCAACCGGTATTGTTGGCTGGCGCGTACCGGCACGATAGA
This sequence comes from Macrocystis pyrifera, assembly GCA_031763025.1. Classification (NCBI taxonomy): domain Eukaryota; class Phaeophyceae; order Laminariales; family Laminariaceae; genus Macrocystis; species Macrocystis pyrifera. The sequence continues at coordinate 13,220,394 of JASSKH010000016.1, read as the reverse complement.
GGGACCGCTACAGTGTTCTACTTCGGAAAATTCTGTTTTTCGTGTATTCCGTGCGTTTTCAAAGAGGCTGTGGGTGCTGTGGTATTCTGGTTTTCGTTGTTCCGTGGATCCTTGTGTCCACGTTTTCGTGTGTGCGTGAGTCCATGTAAACCTATGCATGTATATAGGTCCATGGGCTTCGTGTGCGTGTATCAACCTGATCGTTCTGACGTGCTGCTTTGCGGTACACTTCGCATGTGTCAATCTATGGTCATGGAATCAAAGATAGTGCAGGTTCATGGGTTCACACATGGTGTGGGAGCTCAAATCGATCGCTGGTGTCGGTGTTGAAGTATGTTTTGATCGACCGCTGGTGGTGTTGCGTTGCGTTTGTCCGTTCGGCTGTACAGGTGTCGTCGAACTGAGTGAGAAGGGACTCCCGACTAAGGTTATCGCCCTTGCCAACGCAGCGTGGATCCGCTTTATGATGGGCAGGATGCCCGAGACGGGGAGAGGCCATCCTTGGGGTGAGCTCACTTCTTGGATTGCCGCTTGAAATATCGAAATATCGACGTAACGAAGCATATGTAAATCTTATGAATAGAAGAACTACAGATGTATCGAAATGGATCTACTATTACGGGGGACCATAGTTAGTAGGACCAAATATTGTTAGTAAAAATAGGTAAATATATAGGTTTTTATCTGTACCATAGGTCCTATTAACTATGGACCCCCGTAATACATGACGGGCAGGATGTCCGAAACGGGAGAGGTCACATTCGGCGTGAGTTCAGTTTGGAGATTGTTGCGGTCCCACTGCGCTTGTCGCTTGAACTGTCGGACTATCGACATACTGGTATCCAATTGTATCCGTGCTTCTTGGCGCGTACTGCTTTTTGTTTTATAAATAGTATCTGGTACACGATATCCCTCGTTAACTCTCTGTTTTATGTTTAGTACCTGGTACGAGCTATCCCTCGCTGACTCTCTCGGCGATGCGCTCGATGATGCCCTCGGCGATGCCCTCTCAGATCAAGGACCCCGCAGCAGCCGAACTGCGAGACTTGGCCGTAGAAGCTCTGGATGGAGTGGATTATGGCGAGGAACCGAAGCCCGAGAGGTACATCGAGCTTGTCTTCGGGGCTGAAATTGTCGAGCTCAAGGGTTTCGTGGGCGAGATCAAGGTGCGTATTGAGTAGCTGTGTCGCATCGCGTATATCGGTATATTTGGTATAATGTAATACAACGAACGCCTGTAACAGGTACTTTTATGTGAACTAAGCACCTGATGCCTGCTACCTGCTGCCGCTTCCTAGGACTTGCAGTATATGGACCGTTTTGACTGAGTATCAATAAGCAAAGAATTTATTTATTGCGGGCAGAGTGGTCTGTACTGTATGCAGGCATGTAGATGTGTTGAGCTTGAGGGCTTCATGCCCGAGCAGTACTGGCATATCCAATGCCGTGTATATGTTACAACTATTATCTGACGAGGAATGCATGCACCGTACCTATAATGTGCAACACGTAAAATACCTGGTACATGACACCCGCCCGAGATGATTTTCCGGGTCGATTTTCTCCAAAGCAAGGGCCCCACACGAAAATGGTGCTTGCGGGAACTTTTTGTTCACGTGTTTCCGTAGACGCACCGCACCGCTCGACGTCTGCTCTCTTTCAGTTGTGGAGGTAGATATGAAAAGCGTTGGGGGGGGGGGGGGGGGGGGGGCGTACTCATTTGTTGCTTGCCTTAGTAATTTGACCATTGACCACGCATCCCTTTCGAGACGGAGCACCGTTCCTACTCCTAATAGAGACACCTCCAACAATTGGGCGCTCATTACGTTGTTTCCATAAATTGCATAGAAACTTTTGGTTAATCTTATCCCCTTCCTGTTTGGCCTCCTGTGGCCACCATCTATCTCCTAGGATAGCGATCGTTTTCTCGCTGCTATTCATTGTATCAAACTCCTCCATGTCACATTCGTCTATTTTCCTCATCTCCTCTTCTAACACATCCCGTTCCTCCTTGTTTATTTCACATTCTCCTACTGTGAGTTCTACTCTCTATTGATTTGCCACACGGGCACATCTGTGCGTCTACTTCCTCCTCTTCCCGGCTACTGGTGTACCTCTTTCTTCTTTCTGGCAGGTCCAGGTCCCCTACACGAAAAAGCGCAGTTTCAGCGTTTTCGCGAAGTCCATTGGGCCATGCAAATACGTTTTCATTCCTATTCCTTCCCTCAACCCCCCGTATATCTCCAAGTGTTTTTTTTTTCCGATTCCACCTTGTTTCTTAGCGCTAGCCTTTCCCTTCTTTCTATCCTTTCTTCTACTTCTGCCTTGTACCTCCCAAACTTCCCGGCGGACATCATCTCTACTTGGTTTCCCCCTAGATCCTTCCATACTTTCTCAACTACGCCATCCCACCTTATTCCAGCTCGTCCTTTTGATACTTTCTCCCATACAGCTCTATCAACTATGGCTGGCAACCTCTTTTTTGGCATGTTCCTTACTTTATTTTGCCAGTTCAACTTTGTCATGTCTCTATTTGTCTTGAGTGGGCGCATTCCCAGTTCTGCTTTTAATACTGTATTACTAGTCGTACTTTGAGCATCTTAGGATTTTTTTTTTTAGCTGCTGTCATTTGTACTGTTTCCAACTGTTTTACGAGTTTCGCGTTCCCTTCCCATACTTCTCCTGCATATTCTAGCTTTGGTACTATCACATTCATCAAGATACATCTCTTAATCCTAGTGTCAAGGTTCGGGTCTGTCAAGGTTCGGGTCTGTTAGGATCGCATCCATCTTGCCTACTTGTGCCTTACCCTTTCCTATTACTTTTGCTATATGTGTATCCCAAGAGCAGTCTTTTGAGATCTCTACGCCAAGGTATGTATACTGGTCTACGATCGGCAATTCATCTTCTCCCCACTTCCAACTGAAATTTACCGGGTTTACCTTTTCTTCGTTGCAAACAACTACTGCGCATTTCTTGACGTTCGCCGTCACCCTCCATTTCCTGGTGTATTCTAGCGCCTTCTCTATTTGTTTCTGCAATCCTTCGGGTGTTTCTGATATCCCCACGAAGTCATCCGCAAACATCAATCCCGACACCGTATCTTCCCCTACCGTGACTCCCTGCCTTGCTCCCTCGACTATCAGGTCGTTTAATACATATCTTGAATAAGTTAGGTGACAACGTACATCCCTGTGCAACACCTTGTAAAATATCAACATACTTCGATATTTCCCCGTCCAGCATCACAGCACTTCTCGCACATTCCGTCATCTTTTTCATCATTCTCCACATCTTTCCTCTGATTCCTATTTCCCACAGTTTTTCCCAACGGGGGGGTTGTATTAACCTGTCTGGCGTTTTCGGACTGCAATGCCATTGTGGGGACAAAGCACTTGAACTTACTATACTCAGATTTAGGTACATGTACATCTACGGTGCAGTGCTAAGAGGGTTGCGGGTTTTACTGGTGGTACGGTATGTCGATATGTACGTCGTCGTAGGTCAGGCGCTGCTGTGCTACAGTAGCTGCTGTTATTGCTGCAGTAGTAGATGTGGTTGTGCTTGAAAAACGCCACCGTGCTGCGGCAGATGTTGTGCTTCTATTATTAGACGCTAGACGCTGTTGTGATATGGTAGATGCTGGTTATTATTAACACCGATGAGCCCAGAGTGCGCGCATAGCGACGGGCGCCAGCACTCAGCGGCGTACACGTCTTGCGTGTTTTTGTGCGCGTCCAACTAGTTTTTTGTTGGGGCATGTAGTACATGGCGATTCCAAGAAAGCTTCCACTAATAGTTAGATTGCTTGATTTCCTGGTGCCTGGCGACCTGCTACTGTAGTTGAAGCAACACGGGGAATGGGCGATCGATGCATCACACAATTTGCAAAGCTGAGCATCGGCTGATCAGGTAGAGCTTGTTGCAGCTATAACGCACTAGGTGTTCACCGAGACCATTGCAACCACTCCTATTAGCGCAGTCAAGTAAGTTTGTCTTTGCCCAGTGCATCATCAGTCTGTGGTACGTGGCGTTTTGCGAGAAATGTCTGATATGATATCAGACCCGGGATAGGTCATCAGTGCTGACCTGCGATGTCGATTGCCCCCCCCCCCCCCCCCCCCCTCCCATCTTTATTTCGCAGGACTGCCTCCGATCGATCGTGACACACGGTGCTTTGACGACGCTAGAGGATGTGATGGCTGAAGTTGTCGGATGAAGCGATAAAACCAGGGGCTATTGTGTTTGTGCCCTTCGGGTGGGTTTTGTTGACGTGACGTTAACTTGCCTTCTTTTTGGAAGCGGAAAGTCATGGCTTTTCTTGACGTGACATTGATTGACTTATTTTGGGAAGCTAAAGTCATGGGGGTAACATAGGTGCTCATGTTCTGTGCTTGGACTCCGAAAAGAGGAGGGGAAGGGAGAGGGAGAAGAGGAGATGGTTGGACCACAGGGAGCGGGTCTTCGATTGTGGATGACAGGACGGGGAGCGTGCCCACCAGCGATGAGGAAGCACTCACCTACCCCTGTTCGCAAAAAGGAGAGGAGCAATATGTGGCCGTGCCTCACTTGAGTGTCTTTGGCCTGAACAATTGGTGTCTGATTCCCACCCCGCCCATTGGGGCACAGCAGTATCGTGTTTTATTTGTGTGTGCGTAGCAGCCCACGCCTGGCGTTTTGCCGTAGGAATCGGGCTGCGTGCGTGAGCCTGGTGACCAAAATGAGGGAGAAAGACGGTGGGGCGGAGGTGAGTGGTTGTCTAGACTCCTTCTAGTTTAGTGTCGGTTGGAATAGCGGGGTTCGTCGGTAGCTGCTAGTTTGCTAGCTCTCGGAATGGCGAGGTACGTCGGTAGCTGCTAGCTTTTGCTGGCCCTCGAAATGGCGGGGTTCCCCGGTCGCTAGCGGGTTTTTCTTCCCCCCCGGGTTTGGGTTGTTTTTGTGTATCGGTAGGTGCCGCATGGACGAGCCCAGACCGAATATAGCTTTTAATGTTAAGTGGCGGGTTTGTAGTGGAGGTCCATTTGTTTCCTCCCCGGGTTGCAGCTGGGCCGGGCCAGCAGCTTTTGTGCGCGGGGGGGGGTGTTGGCGGTAGCGTAGTGTTTCTGGTCGTCACAAAATAGGTGCTAGGTAGGCACGTATCGCGAGGGAGGAAGGACGAAAGAAAGAACGAGGTTCCGTGCTCGCATCGCAGTCTTCTGTGCCTGGTATGGCCTGTTTTTCACCACGCGTTTTCTAACCGGTGGAAAGTAGTGACGGCTTACACGTATCGTTGAGTGACCAAAAGGTGGCGGTACGTGTATTTTTTCGCCAGGTATGACGTCCGTCGCCTTTTGGCGGTTTGAAACGGCGCGCCGGACGCGCGATGCCCGCCGCGATGCTTGCTTGCTTGGTATGTAGCAGCTTTGATTTTGTCTCTGTTTTGCGCTTAGCGTGTGCGCCGTTTTTCCTTTATGTTGTCCCCCGACTTCCTGTGTTTTTTTTTGTAAGCGTTAGCGTTTGATATTAAAACAACAAGCTGACAAGGCAGGGCAAGCCAAGCCATAGCGTGCGCAGCAGCACCTGTGCGCAGGTTTGCTTCGGCGAGCGGGGGTGGGCGGCTGCCCCCGTGCAGCAGTGGTGGCGATGATGTGTAAACCCTGGGCTCGCGTTGTCTCCTCCGTGTAGCTTTAGGGGTATTATAGTATTGCCGGTTCGATACAATAATTGCTTCAAGCGCCCCCTGGGCCTCGTGGGCTTCTTGGCCCTCATGGCATGGTGCCATCTTGGGGGATACTTGGGCTCCTTGGCAGCGACGGCCATGAATCCGATATTTTAGGGCCTGCCGGGTGTTGAAACAGGCTTCCACGATTGAAGCACTCGTCAGCGGGTGCCGTCAGCGGGTGCCATTTGTCAAGGCCCGGCCTTACCCAAGGAGCAGGTAAATAGAGTCGTTCTGGATACATGCATGAATGCTCACGGATACCGACATGATGTTGTAATGCTAAATAATAGAAGGTGTTTTATTTTTTCGCAATCTGGCTGGCTGGCCTGAGCGTGATGTGGCGAACGCGTGGAAGGTGGTCTTTTCGGGGGGGAAAAGAGCTAGCGGCGTGACATTGCTTGGCTACGAAAGTGCCGCATACCTGGTACACACTATGAATGTATAGCCATCCACGTATTCCGCCACCCCCTTGGAACTTGCATCAAAGAGTCCACGTTTCTGAGACAAACATGAATCGTTGGAATTCTACTTGGATGCTGTTGGCGGTGGTATCGAGCGGGTCATAGCTCATGGCTATAGTTGGAGATACAAAGGCTTCATCTTACGGCCAACAAGTGCTCCCAACGGCTTCTCACGCCGATATTCGAAAAGTGTGTAGTATGTGTCCGCTTGCACACAGAAGCTCCAAACCTATCCCCCCCCCCCCCCCGACGCCACACCTAGCGGTTGGCCATCGTACACCATCTTACCCACCCTTGCCAAATTCCAGCTCCATTTGGCGCCGCCTGTGTAAGGTCTGTTTTCCGCCTGCGCTGTCGCTGTCGAACACAACCTTACGGCTCATTGTGTAGGCTATACTACAGTACCCCCAGTTCCGCTGTTTTCGGAGTCTACAACAAGAAGACGAGCGCTCTACAATAGGAGTCTCCACCCAAAAGAGACCGTCTGTGATCACGGACAAACGTTTAGAGTCTACGGTGAACTGCTGGCCACTCGTGCCTCCTCGTGATGCACTGTCTCCCCCTCGGCTTCTTTAGAGTAACCGACCCTCCCTGCCTCCCTCTATCCGTCCCCCTCCCTCCCCTCCCCCCATCTATGGTCACATGACTACGGCCATGCACGACAATGAGTACACCCCCCCCCCCACCCCTCCCCTCATCTCTCTCGGCTTCCTCCCTCTCTTTCCAGTCGAGTTGAAACGATATTGTGATTGAGTACGAAGATTCCAAGGAAACCATTGTTGAGACTTCATCACTTTCACTTTCCAGCTTAACTCGTAGGAGGTTTTACCCTCAGCGGTCTTCTTCTGGACAAGCCGCGTGGTCACAGGTGTCATCCCTTCTCCCCCCCGGTACACGCTTTCATTTTTTTGTCGCGCATAGGGTTTAGCATTCCCACTGCTCGTCGATTTTCATCGAAGTAGCAAACTCACGCTTTCGCGCTTTCCGCTATCAATAGTCAATTTTTAATGCAACAAAAAGTCCTCACGAATATGCACTTGGTGAGACTTCAACCCACGAAATTGATCTTACGTAGCAGGCACGCGGACCACCTACTAAGCCACCGGGGACGCAAAACAAACTGAAATAAGCACTGCATGACTTGAAATCACGGCCCTGTCAACGGAAGACATGTTTTTCGACGTAACAACGAAATTAAACCTCTCCGGCAATCGCGACCTTACGAATCAAGGGCACGTCTTCATAAGTCTGGCAGGTGCTGCTATCAGTAATGATGCGGGCACCTTCTTTGTTTCGCACCTGGTATACATTGCGTAGTATTTTTGTGGCGTACTTTTGTGACCACATCTGTAGCTTTTTATCTCTTTTAAGAAAATAAATAAAACCAACAAACACAAACCCAAAAATCTGAAAAAAAAACATGATCATGGACAAGCATGGTGACTAAAAAAATCGGTGTGTAGTTCAGGCCAATTAGTTGTAGACGCAGTTCAGTTGAAGAAACTGCTTTCGTTTCCTCCCCCGTCGGTGGCTTTCGTGACGATGTCACGCTACCACAACAGCACCCACATCAGGCCGTATCGATAATTCCCCAGTGTCAACTGCGGTGGCTCAACAAGAAGTTCTAAAATACGCACGATGAGTGCCTGTCTGTCTGTCTGTCCCGTCGAGCACCACTCACTCCATGCAGGATCTACGTATGTATGCATTGCGTCCCTTAAAACGATCGAAGGCGACGCCCGTCAACACAGTAACGAATGTCACTATTTAATATCAACAGCTGACACAGCGCACACAAGGGGCGCCAACTCTCAGCTCCTCGGGTATCCGGGGGTGCTGAAGTACCTGCTGCTGATCTGATGATAACACACCCGCCCAACATGGTTTGACGAAAGACCCGATTTTGATGTCGTTTGTATTGCGTCCAATTTTCACCCTACGCCAGAGTCCCGGGCCATCGCTTTTCACGAAAAAAAATATTTTTGAGCCCTTCTCCAAAGGAACTGGTAGCTCATGGAACACATACTATCAACATAAACGTATTCGGCACGCCCCTTTTCGGCCATTCCCTCGTTTTTTCACCATGCCCCACCCCCCTCGGATGTACTGTGCACGCAACACGTGCCATGAACAATGATGCATGCATACTGTATTTACCGGTACATCGTAGTTTGTTCAGAACAGCAGCAGGCTGCCATCCCTGCTGCTGCTCTCCCTCGCCGACCTGCTCGCGTAGTGGACCTCTGGCAGTACCAATCAAAGTAACAAATATGGACATACGACAAAGCAAATTCACATTCGACGAGACTCGAGTGGGGTCAACCTCCATTGTCGAGTAATTCGACCCCAACGTGTACTCCTACTAGGCAAGTGTAAAACGAGGCAGATGCCAGAAGTGCAAAAAACAAAACCCCTTGCAGTGCAGGGGTACGAGTGCGCCGCATACGTTCCAACCGGACAAGAAAGCAAAAACTTCGAAAACGAAAAACAAGGACAACCGTGCACTGGTACGGAGTAATTCATTTCGTTCGTCACGAAAAGAGAGGCAAACACGCCTCCAAAACTTGGTTCACACGACGTACAGAAGTATCAAGACTATCTACCAGGGGATCTCACAGCCCCGTATACCGGTACACCCACGACCTGGCCGTAAATTCCATTGAAGGCGATACAGCACGCGACAACACTAAATACATTGGGAGCTGATACATTTCGGTTCGACTTTAGCTCGAGTTGAAAGAAACAATTGAAGTTAGTCTACAGTAGGACACGCTCTTCCTGGCCCGAATTAAACGCCTCTTAAAGCTCGCAAGAGATGTCGCGTACTGCTGTACCACTCGCCATGGGCATCTTAGTCCACCACCCCCGCTGCATATTAGCTCGCGTAAACAAAAAAAACAACTACACCACACAAGCGGCAACGGGTGTAGGGGGCACGAGGAGCACACCGGACACCCAACTATGCTAGGAGACCACGGTTCGATCCCTGAACAGACCACCTAAGTACAATATAAAACCTTACGTACGCTAAAACTGGTATACCAAGGGCAAAACAGGTCTTGACAAGCCCAACAAGAACGGTCTCCTAGAACCTGTGACGGGAAAGGCACCTTGCCTACCGTTTTTTTTGGTGCCCGAAAAAGCACACTATACACGTGTGCCGATGCCGATGTTCTCCTTGCCGCGGCGTCTGTTGGTCTAACACGAAGAGCATTTCTTCCTCCTCTTGCAGGCCCTCATCGTGGTGACCGTTCGAGGCAAAGTCGCCGTTGGCGGTAGGTGGTGATCGTGTTTTTCTTGGAGGGCGGTTCTGCTTTGGCCGACCCACCACTGCTGTTCCACCGCCGCTCGGGATGGTGAAGCTCTTAGGGGCGCACAATAACCCACCACGTCCTTCCGGACATTCAACAGAGGTGGCGATACTATGCATGGAGGAGAAACACCACACCATGACACGGCAGAAGTAGTTTCAGCGCGGTCGCCTCGTGGGGGCAAACAATCCAGCCAGAAAACAAAACAGGAGGTTAATAGGGGTCTGCGTCTGAAGCAACCACTCGGTCGCGTTCGGCAGCAGCAGGAGGATATTCTTGGGTCGACGAAGACTCATGATACTGCCGCCTGGCGGCTTGCAGATAGCGCTCGGCAGGAGTCAGTGCCTGCAGCGTGACAGCCCGGCTACCAATTTCGGCAGCAAGATGTCTCCCTTGGGTCGACGAAGATTTGCCCTGCCCCTCGGGAGTCGTTCGATCGCGTTTGGGAGGAGACTGCGCCTGTAACGTGCCAGCCCTTGGACCACGGTCACCGGTAAGACGCCAGTCTTCGTTCGAGAGAGCCTGCATCTGCCGCCTCGCGGCCTGTCCACAGTGATCGGCATTGAACAGCAGCTCTCGGGTCGATGGAGACTCACCCCGAGGCCCGGCAGGCTCACGTGAACGATCGATGTCAAGAAGCCGCTCTCGGGTCATGGGAGACAGGCCATGCCGCCTGGCAAACATTCGCTCGCGTTCGCGAGCAAGACGCCGCTCTCGGGTCATTGGAGACTCGTCCCTCCGCCTGGCGGCAACCTGTGCGCGATGTTCAGCCAGACGCCGCTCGCGGGTCATCGGAGACTCGCCATGTCGCCTGGCAAACGTTCGTTCGCGGTGCTTAGCAAGACGACGCTCTCGGGTCATTGGAGACTCGTCCTTCCGCCTGGCAGCAACTCGTTCGCGGTGTTCAGCCAGACGCCGCTCTCGGGTCAACGGAGACTCGTCATTCCGCCTGGCAATCATTCGCACGCGGTCGTCAGCACGACGGCGCTCTCGGGTCATCGGGGACTCGACCCTCCGTCTGGCAGCCATTCGTTCGCGGTTGTCAGCAAGACGTCGCTCTCGGGTCATCGGAGACTCGTCTCTCCGCCTGGCGGCACTTTGCTGGCGGGCTTGAGCAGGACGGAGCGGCCCTCGGCCCGACGGGGGTTCGGATGGCGAAGTACCCGGCCCACGCCCACGCCCACGCCCTCTGCCTCTGCCTCTGCCTTTGCCTCTCCCTCTCCCTCTGCCTCTGCCCCTGCCCCTGCCTCTGCCTCTACATCTACCTCCAGTAGGGGCGGCGTCATCTCCAGAAGACAGAAAACGGGCAGGAAGGCTTGTGGGGCGACCGCTCCGCCGGATGGTGTCCGGAGCGTCGACATTGGAAGACCTGAAAATAGTAGAGCGCATATTCCGGAGGATTGCTCGATAGGGTTAGGGTACGCCATAAGGTGTGAACATGCGACACTGCATCTGCGGGAAACGATGTGCCGGTACAGGACCAAATCCTGCTAGTACAGTCACGGTGCATTAGAGCAGAGTGAGATGTAACACGTCCAAGGGCCAGTCATAAATTGGGCAAACTAAAACTTACAGTACGAATCGTAGCAAAAGGAAAACGTAACGTTTTCGTACGGTGACCATAAATATTCCCACAGCTCGGATAACACTTATCGCGGCGTGGCCACGTCCTAACATACTGTTGGCACTGGGGAATCAATCGCGCAACGCGGTAACATAGTGTTAGGTTCATATCCACGAAAGCTACAACGAATTAATGCTACGTATGTTTCTTCTTGATCTCGCCGGCTCTGGTACGGAAACGTATGATAGTGTTACGCCGTGATTGGTCCGTGCACAAACATCGTAACACAATGCTTTTATTAATAGGATTTGTCCAGACTCGTACGATATCAACCCAACATGCCCAGATCACGATACTCCGATTCGCTAGATTGCCGACATGATGTTAATGGTGATAATCGTGTTTTCCGTAACATTTTATTCAAACGATATTCGAGCCCCCCTTGTGTTTCCTGAGGGTCGGATAGCGTAACGCTTGACGTAAGTTTGCAAGTTACCTTTGGAGCTGGTCGCGATGTAACACCACAGCATGTTAGGATGTTACTCAAACACCGAGGGGTTTCTAGCTATGTTATCATGTTACTGGGATCAAAGATCTGGCCTTAAGGTTATACTACCCTGCCAAATCACAATGTGGATGTAACACTACGTTACTGTATTACCGTTGGAACTGAAATTGCTCCAACATTACGTTGTCATGTTACTGTTTTGATCTTGAGAAGATCTAACATGTGCTACTGCTATTACCAGCAGCGTCGCGGAGTAACACCACTTTTGTATGCCAACGAAAAAGTCTACCATATCGCCGTGCGATCAGGACATAAAAAAAGCCAGGGCTTTTCACGGGATCATTACCCGACCCGCGGATCGGGTCACGGGGTGTTCAAACTCCCACGAGTCGGGTCGGATCGGGTCAGGAAGTGTTCAAAACCCCACGGCTCGGGTCGGGTCGGGTCAAGAGCTTCTCAAATCTCGCGGGTCGGGTCAAGTCGGGTCAAGAACTTTTTCAAATCTCACGGGTCGGGTCGGGTCGGGTCGGGTCAAGAATTTCTAAAAACCTCACGGGTCGGGTCAGGTCGGGTCAAGAAGTGACGCAAAGCTCACGGGTCGGGTCAGGTCATGACCCGCGAGAAACGGGTCACTCGCGGGTTGAGCCAGCATGACCCGCGAGATGTTATTAGCTGACCCGCAGGTCGGACACGCGTATCCGGCTCGCGGGTCGGGCCAGCATGACCCGCGAGATGTTTTTGTTGAGCTGCGGGTCGAACACGCGTATCCGGCTCGTGGATCCGACCCTTGAAACACTTCCCGCTCTCTTACCCAAGAGCTTTTCTCGTACTAACACTCAATAATACTCCTTTGGTATAATAACAAACACTAAAAAATCGCCGAATCCATAAAAAAATGCCCGCATCCATCCATACCCACTACAGCCAGGCCACATATCGCTGCGGGGCACAAAAATGACTATTTAATTGTTTTTTGAAGTGTCGACCCACGGGTCGGATCCGCGGGTCGAACCCGCGGGTCAAGATAAATGGTCTCGCGGGTCGAGATGACCCGACCTGCATGGAACCCGTGTCTCACAGGTCAATTGGAATGTGGCGGGTCGGGTCGGGTCGGGTCGGGTCGGGTCAGAAGCTTTTCAAACCTCACGGGTCGGGTCGGGTCGGGTCAGCAGCTTTTAAATCTCGCGGGTCGGGTCGGGTCGAGTCAAGAGGGTTTCAAAATCTCGCGGGTCGGGTCGGGTCAAGTCAACACACCTAAAAAAAATCGCGGGTCGGGTCCGGTCACTTTTTTTGCGATTCATACAAAAGTCTCAACCCTCATCGACAACATAGAACAATGATGATAAAAAGAGTTGAACGATAAGCATTTATAAGGTTACTAAAATTGGATACCACAATGTTATCGTTAGAATACAGCAGGTTTGTACGTTTCCCGATGATATGTGTTACGATTATCGCGATTAGTGTAGGCTTTGTATGTTGCTCGCGATGGGTACGTTACAACTTCAATACCACACCACGCAACACAGAGTAGCATCGTGTTCGCGTCAGATTTAGCTTGGGCATGTGCGCCACCCGCCTGACGTGTCTTACGATAGCAACTACCAGTACGATTCCCGCCAACACTTTCAACACTTTCACTAGATGTGCGGGTGCACCACCTGGGACAGTAATGAAATGTTAACGTTAGATCCGGCACGCATGCTATCCGTCTAACATGTGTTACAATGGGTCGTAGGAAGCCCGCGAACATCCTAACACTAAGTTACAGTAGTTGATATGGGCTGCCGCCCCTAACATCGTATCACTATACGGTCGCCCGTTTTTTTTTTCTCGTTTCGCGGGATTTGCTTAGCGATCGACCGGCGGCGTTGGGGTTTCCACACTATGCGGGGCGGTGTTAGGGCGTTACGACTGACGTCGCCTTCAACCCTAACACAGTGTTAAAGTGTGTTACGCCCACAGCCTCGCACCTGGTATATCATAACATGAATTTAGCAAGAAAGCGAATCGGCGGACTGTGATCTGTTCATGTTAGGCTGATAATGCAATACAGTATCTCATCCTGTGAGTACTGGCAGGGTGTCGTCGTTTGATACTGCCTACCTGGTGTACCATACTGCGAGTAGTGGCACTATTTTGGATCTGTGCGTACTGCGGCTATTGCCTGAACTTCGAGTATTTCGGGGTTCGATACTGCGGGTACTGCCGGTACTCGCAGTACGTTAGGGAGATACTGAGCGTCCTGTCAACCTTTTGGAGTCAGTGCGCTGGAGGGGGATGGGGTGGCGTGGAGTGGAGTGTGGTCTATGTATGTCACACACAGCAGTAGGTGTGCGTACAGTAGAAGTCGCGGAATTTTGGGAGGATACTGAGAGTATTGGCAGTGTTCTGGAGTGATGTACTTGAGATATACAGCCATTATTGGCCGTTAGTACTCTCGCACGAGTATGCCGCGAGTACTTGCAGCACTAGAGTATCCGAAGCATACTCTCTATACATGTATTAATAGTGTGCGCCAAGTATGACGTATATTGAGATGGGCATTTATCTGTGCACTGCTGTGTGCCCGCTAGCGAGTGTTGCTGTGAGTTTGATAAAAAAAAACCCGATGATCAGCTGAGCTACCTCCGACTAAAGAGGCCTCGCTGAACATTTCCAGACTGCATACTTCGTACATATACCAGTATCTGGTCTACCGCAAGGTCTGAACGCTGAAGAGTCCTCCTGGGAAACAACTTCAAAGCAGTGTGTATATGCTGTTTTTTACTGAGCCAAGACAGATCCAGAGTCTGAGACGAGACTGGGAATGGGGGAGACAAGAACTGCACACACGAAGTAAAGGAATCTGACACATGAAGAGGCAAACTGATAACCGACTGGAAAAAAATATATACGTACATAGCCTCTAAGGGCGATTTCATCCTTCGACACTTGGCACGGAAACAAACGCGCACTTTTATATAGAGTGCATGCTTTTGGATTGCTAGATATCGCCTTCTGCAACACTTGACATTGATCTGGTCCTGCATGTGTGACGCTGCAGAAGAAACTGCACATTTTTACGATTCAGGTACGAGTAATACTTACCTAAAGTACATCAAGTTCGAATCGACACCGACGCATATTTCCCTTTCCGAAGCATGGACGCCGGCATCGTATCGCCGGCACCCATGGGGAGCCCTTGTACCTATACAAGTATGGCATGCGTGTCCTACAGATCACCACGTAGAAACGTCCGCAGATCACACAGAAAGTGTAAGATCAGATTGCAAGTCGCCTACAAACCCGGGCGCACGCAAAATAACATGACACACCCTGAATACCACAACTCCTGCAACATGTACAGATCTTTCGGATCCTGTAGACCAGTCTCGTGGAATACTATAAAGATGATGCAGATCGGTGTCAACTACTTGCACGATATCTGCGTTATCTGTACAGCAGTGATCTTGGTCTGTCCGACGTGTGCTAAAGTCCGTTTGACACGACTGCACTATTAATACCAGGTACTTCGTACCGGTCCTTCGTGGCTCTTGTTGCTTTCGTAAAAAGTGCTGATGTCTGCACAGGAGTCTCACTTATTGATGAGGCACGCGAGTCTTTTTTCTCGGTTTTCCAAGGGAAAAAAAGTATGTTCTTAACCGATCCTGTGCGAGCGGACACGTAGGGTGCCTTGATTTTAGTTTCTCTGTAAGTGTGCGCGTGTGTGTGGTTCAACATTTTTTTGGCCACGTTTGTCCACCGCGCTCAACGCACACGGCACCAATCTCAGTCTCGGCGGGCTCTGTCCACGTACACACACAAAAACGAAACCTTCTCGTGCTGGTGCGGTTGTAAGTCGTTCAGAGTTGGTCGAGCTACAGCAGTAGATGCGGCAACGTGTGTAGGCACAAGGTTGGGCTAAGGTTTAAAAAACATAGAGCCATAAGACCTATGCCAATGGAAACGCGAAGTCCAAAAGTTTTCTTGCAAAAATATAGCCGAAAATATCCTCGTACCGCCGCTGTGGGAAAGAAGGGAAAAAGTGTTTGATTTTTCTTCTTTTTCTAACGGCTGCAGGCGGCGCAATTTGTTTCCTTTCGTTGCAAATTGCCAACACGCTGATAAAAATCAGCTCGTGCGACGATAGACGCTCGATCTCGATATAGACTCAGCCCACGGCCAACCCGCTTGGTGTCCGGCAAGGCCAACGAGTATAGATGACGGCATCGAAGATAAAAAGTGTATACATGCTCTAGGGGGCGAGAGCTTGCCGGCGGCGTCCTGCGGTATCCTCCCAAACCTGAAAAAAAGCCTGTTTTTCGTCATTCGAGACCGATCGAGAAATTTTGTCTTTCGTTTAATACACACCAGCGGCTAATTGTTTCTAATGAGGCGCGCGAAGCGCGCAGCGCGAGCCTTTTATTTCTTGGTTTTCCAAGGAAAAAAAAGCTCTTCATAACGGCTCGGATACAAGGGTAGGGTGCCTTGCTTTGAGTTTCTCTGTATGTGTGTGTTGGTGTGTGTGGTTCAACATTTTTTGGAGCCACGTTTGACCACCGCGCTCAACGCACACGGCACCAATTCTAGTCCCGGCGGGCTCTGTGCACGCACACACACAAACGAAACCTTCTCGTGTTCGTGCGGTGGTAAGTCGTTCACAGTTGGTCGAGCTAGGTGCGGCAACGTGTGTAGGTACATGTTTGTGCTGGGTCATGTTGAAAAACCAACAACCGTAAAATATTATAACGGATTTTTTTTTTGAGTCCTACCTAACGAAACCCAGCTCTACCAGTAATACTCGTAGGCAGACTGTGCCTGTCCGAGCCTGTTCACAGCAACGAGCGTTCGGGCCATGTCCCGGAGACATGCTGCAGGCGGTATTGTCAGGCCCACCCTCCTACTGATGAGGGGACGGAGGAGAAGCAGGAGAAGATCTGCTGTAGTTGTTGTACAACAGTAGTAGTGGTGGCACTGCTAGAAGCTCTGTTGGACACACGTCAGGTTGTAGATTTTTCGTCTTCAAATTATGAGTGCCAAACTAAGAAACACATGGGTTCGCAAAGACGAGCGTACAGCGACGCTGACCCTGGCCTCGTGTGTCCTACTGCTACTGCTGCTGCTGTTTTGCTGCTGGAGAAGCTCTGCTGTAGATGTCGTACATCAGTAGTAGCGGTGGCACCTGCTACCTGCTACAAGAAGTTCTCTCTCTTGGACAGAGCATGTCGGGTGCAGATTTTTCGTCTTCAATTTATGGCGAATTTAGAGTTCGGAACCAACACAGGACAAAATCGAGTACATGTACAAAGGGTTCAAGGGTTAGATTGACAAGCCGAGCGTAGAGCGACGCTGACCCTGGCCTCGTGCGTTCTACTGCTACTGCTGAGAATTTCGAGTTCGGAACCAACACAGGACAAAATCGAGTACGTGTACATTGAGTTCAAGGGTTGGATTACAAGCCGAGCGTAGAGCGACGCTGACCCTGGCCTCGTGCGTCCTACTGCTACTGCTGCTGCAGATGTCGTACATATCATATCAGTACAAGTAAGTAGTTGTGGCACCTGCTATTACGGGGGGCCATAGTAAATAGGACCTACGGTAACGACAAAAACCTATATTTTTACCTATTTTTACCAACAATATTAGGTCCTCTTCACTATGGTCCCCCGTAATACGAGAAAGAAGCTCTTTCTGTTGGACAAAACATTTCAGATGCTGATTTTTCGTCTTCAAAATTATGCTGAATTTCAACCACAATACAGTCTGTCGGAAAAAACATGTCAGGTGTGAGTATTTGTGTGTTCTTGTTCTTTCTACCCGTCGACATCCAGCACAACCAGTGTCCCTGCCGATTCTAGATACTAAACGAATACAAATTCTGTGGTCACAGCAGTAGTAGTGCAGATTTTTCGTGTTCACATTATTATGCCGGATTTCGAGGTGGAAACCAGGATAATAGGATACACACGGCAAAATCCAGTATTTTGTTATCGGTGTGTGCGTACGTACTGCTGCTGTGTTTTCATATATCAAGAGCAGAAGAGGCCAATAACATTTACGATATTGAGATTCACCAACGACTGCGTGTAGGTAGTAGAGGTAGTAGGTGTTCGTTCATGTTCGTGCGTGTTGGTTCAGCACAAAACAGAATAATCCGTATTCGCCCAGCATGATGCATCGCAGGTATGATTACTGCAGGTATTACCGAGGTCGCGCCTCAATACCACCAATTACTCGTATCGAACGCCTGGCCAGCGCCCGCCACACGTCATTGGCCATTGTGTGAAGGCGGTGACCCTAGGATGGGTCGGAGCCCCTAACGAGCGCACTCCGTTCAGAATTCATGACGCACTCGTTGGTTTTGTCGATCGATGTCTGTCGAGGACTCGGAATCTCGCCGCTTCGAACCACACATCCGCCTGAGTTTTTCTGAAGCCGATCTTAGCGCAACATCGGCCCCAGATTTGCTTTTTTCGGGCCTTTCCAAAAGTTTGGAACCTTTTTTTTTCTAAACGTGTCCATAGGAAGCGTGTTCTATTTTTTTTTTGCCGGGTATCTTTGGAATTCAAATTTTTAAAGTGAACTTTGCGTTTCCATTGGCATAGGTCTAAAATATCAAAAGTTTATTTTCTTTTCGGGTTCTACCGAACGAATAAAGCTCTAGGAGTACTCGTACGAAGGAAATGTGTCTGTCCACAGCAACGTTCGGGCCGTGCGCCTAAGACATAATGTCAGAACCACCCCCCTACTGCTGAGGGGACTGAGAAGCTCTGCTGTAGATGTCGTGCATCAGAAATATTAAAAAAAAAATATATAACTACTTAGACCAACTATTATGGGATTTTTTTTAGGGGGTCTCAGAACTGGCTTTTTTTGCCGAAAACCCGCGAATTACTCAACGGGACTGTCAAAAACACCGGTAGACTCCTCAGGATGCTCCCCTTAGTTTTCCGAGAGCTTTCTCGAGCACTTTTCCGTTTCTCCAGAGTCGTCGTAGGACTGTTCGTCCATATTTCCAGTTCTGAGGACATCGTGATTTTTCATCAAAAATCCTCGAAGATCCACTATTTCTGGCCCCAGTTCTGACCAACAGCCTTATTTCTGACCCTCCAGAGAAAAGTGATTGGCTGCTCCAAAATTCAAATTAGGACTCTGGAGAAACGGGAAATTGTTCCTGAAAGCTCGCAAAAAACTACGGGGAGCATTTTGAGGAGTCTATCGGTGTTTCTGGCTTTCCCGCCAAGTAAAACGCGTATATTCAGCCTAAAAACCCCAGTTCTGAGAGCTCAGAAATAATTTCCCATAATAGTTGGTCTTAGACCAATTGCCAATGGAAACGCGAAGTCCGAAATTTTGTTTTCAAAAATGTTGCTTTAAAAAAACAGCGGAAAATATCCCTCGTACCGCCGCTGTGGGAAAAAAGGGAAAAAATGTTTGATTTTTTCTCCTTTTTTTTCCAACGGCTGCAGGCGGCGCAATTTGTTTTCTCTCGCTGCAAATTGTCAACACGCTGATAAAAATCAGCTCGTGCGACGATAGATGCTCGATCTCGATATAGACTCAGCCCAAGGCCAACCCGCTTGGTGTCGGGCAAGGCCAACGAGTATAGATGACGGCATCGAAGATAGAAAGTGTATACATGCTCTAGGGGGCGAGAGCTTGCCGGCGGCGTCCTGCGGTATCCTCCCAAACCTGAAAAAAAGCCTGTTTTTTGCCATTCGAGACGGATCGAGAAATTTTGTCTTCTGTTTTGTACACACCAGCGGCTATTTGTCCTTTTATCGTACGCCTGGCCAGCGCCCGCCGCACGTCACTGGCCATTGTGTGAAGACGGTGACCCAAGGGTGGGTCGGAGCCCCTAACGAGCGCACTCCGTTCAGAATTCATGACGCAATCGTTGGTTTTGTCGATCGATGTCTGCCGAGGACTCGGAATCTCGCCGCTTTGAACCGAAGATCGGCCTGAGAAAGCTCAGGCCGATCTTGGCCCAACATCGGCCCCAGATTTATTTTTTTCGGGCTTTTCCAAAAGTTGGGAACTTCTTTTTTTTCTGAACGTGCCCATAGGAAGCGTGTTCTATTTTTTTGGCGGGTATCTTTGGAATTCAAACTTTTTATTGATACTTCGCTTTCCCATTGGCATAGGTCTTATAGATATCTCGATCTCTGAGCGTGCTCGGTTGGTACATCCCTGGTCTCTCAGAGCTCTCACTTGCAAATCGCCTCCTTTTATTACTTGCCGGACCTTTCCAGCGAGTCTTTGTTTTCTCCATTTCTCGTCGTACTTCCGTCCTTTTTTCCTTTTTTCTTCTTTCGTTTCGTGTGCGTGCGTGTACTCCGAGCACGGTTGCGCGGGCGAACCCGGCACCGTCGCGGGTGTCAGTGGATGCTGGCGGGTAGAGGGGGAGTTGCAAGGAGCGCGGTCGCCGCTTTCGTGCCTTGGCGTCGCGTGTGCCTTGAGACACGAGGGATGCATCAATAGGCTCTGTCTGGCCTCCATTTGGGATGTTTGATAGAGTACGTACGAGTATTTAAGGGTCGTTCGGAATTGTAAGATAATATTCAAGCGGTGCTTATTTTTGCGACCGGGCTGAAAGTCACAAGAGGGAGGTACCCCGAATGAGCACCAACATTGTCGAGCTTGGGTCGAGGTCCACGGTGAGCACCGGGCTTCACGCGAGGCGGGCGACGGGGCTCACTGTGGAAGAGAGGGAGGAAAGCTTTACCCGGACTGAATCGGTGGCGACATGGTCGCGAGAGGCGCGGGCGGCGTACGAGGCTGAGAGAGAAGCTCTGCTGTAAGTTTTTTTCTTTATTACTTTTTTTCTTTTTGACCGGTGTACGGTGTTCCAATCAGGTAGTAAATTATTACACGAAGGGGGACGGGGATTTTATTTCTTTCAGAATTTTTCGGTTTCATTTTCATCGTTTTTGCTATTGTGTTGCTGTGCCGTGCTGTGCTTTATCTTTCGTACATACGAGTACAGACACAGAGCTTATCGAAAGAACAAAAGAAGTAGCCTACCTGGGGTGTGTACGTACGTACGGCATGTGAGCGAGCGTAGCGGAAAACCGCCCGCGACGCGAAGCTTATGTACGCAAGTACGACACCCGCGACGTGAAGCTTATGTCGCGTCCGAGCAGTTTTCTCCTGAAGCATGGCGGCGGGACTCTTGGCATTATCAACTCGCCAGTTTGAACTACCATCTTAAAAAAACTATACTATATCTCCGGCGGGAGTAGATAAGACGATTTCCCTGGTTTCAGTACGAGAGGCCTTATTTTGTACGCACGTATCCGTACATGCTGTCTGTTTTCTCCCCCAGGCTCTCATGCACAGCTCAGGCATATACCAGGCACACAACAGACAACATGCACAGATCCCATCGTTCCAACGCTGTCGCCCACACGCCGTGCGTGTTCGACACACACATATGCGCAGTGTTGCTGTGGTTGGTTGTGTTTGTCGGAGCCTGCCGTCCGCATTCCATCGTCTGCTGTATACTTTTTTATCCGCATGTACCCAGGATGACGTATAATATCCCTGTAAATTTTTTTTTTTTGGTTATTGCACGGAGCACGGACCACCGCCTAGAGAACAATGCCCACAGCAGTGCACAGAGCGTGGTTATCTCCAGCTTCGTACAGCACCACAACCCTGCTGCCCAGCAGCAGCAGTGGGCACACCTTGCGCGTACAGATGATTGTACTGCGGCTATCAAAGTTGGTTTATCGGAGATTTCGATCGATCACTTGTGACCACGCCACGACCACATCACCACCAGCATCACCTCTCTCCCTGCTTCTTTTGCTTATTGCTGTGTGTGATCCAACATTGCCACTGCCCCGGCTGTGCTCAGCACAGTGCGACAACAGCAGCAGCAGGCAGGGTACTATGCACATGTGGAAGATCCGCGCTGTACGCTCAGTATCAGTGTTCGTTGTTGTTGTCATCGGCACATTGGCCTATGCACGTACCTTCCGCAATGTGTGACCGGCATTTTTTGCTCGGTACCGATTATCCCCGGATCGATATATTCGTCGACTCGAGTACAACAAAAACAAATCGTTCGTACTACTGTAAAACACTGTACAACAAATCGTTAGTTCGTACAGCAGCGTTCGTACAAAACATACTTTACAGCAGTAGTGCTGATTGCTGTGTGTCCTACACTGCTGACCGATAGATCCTAGAGCCAGCTGAAAGGGGGTAAGTACACGTACGTTCCTCACGTGGCATTTTACAGCAGTACTGCTGTATACGCAGTCGTACCTGTAAAACCTACTCTACAGTAGTAACTGGTGTAGGAGATCGTGCAATGTGTTTTAGATTGCGGAAAAAATTCGACGTGCCAGTTGTACGAGCACTGCGCATACTGCGCTCGACAAAATTTTCGTTTCCGAGGTTCGACTCGCACAATCCACACTTTTTTGTTTCAGTACAACTTAACAGCAGTGCATTCAATACTATTCATTACCTGGTATTTTTATTATGCTTGCCTGCCGACAATATAGCGCAGATGCCGTTCCTATATAAACCTAAGACCAACTATTATGGGAAATTTTTGAGGGGGTCTCAGAACTGGCTTTTTTTGCCGAAAACCCGCGATTTACTCAACGGGACTGTCAAAAACACTGGTAAACTCCTCAGGGTGCTCCCCTTAGTTTTCGGAGAGCTTTCTCGGGCACTTTTCCATTTCTCCAGAGTCGTCGTAGGACTGTTCGTCCATATTTCCAGTTCTGAGGACATCGTGATTTTTCATCAAAAATCCTCGAAGATCCACTATTTCTGGCCCCAGTTCTGACCAACAGCCTTATTTCTGACCCTCCAGAGAAAAGTGATTGGCTGCTCCATAATTCAAATTAGGACTCTGGAGAAACGGGAAATTGTTCCTGAAAGCTCGCAAAAAACTACGGGGAGCATTTTGAGGAGTCTATCGGTGTTTCTGGCTTTCCCGCCAAGTAAAACGCGTATATTCAGCCTAAAACCCCAGTTCTGAGAGCTCAGAAATAATTTCCCATAATAGTTGGTCTAACAACCTTCCTTAAATCAGTAGTATCCCTCATACGCTTCTCTGCCAGCCGTTTCCCAATTTCCATTCCCCACATCATTTCAGTTTAGCTACCGGCATTCATCCACCTTGCATTTCTGAACGTTTAGTATTATATAATACAAGTTGTGTGTTGTGTTTTCCACTTGTGACTTTTTTCGTACCAATACGTCCATCCACCTTGCTTTTCTGAACGTACAACTTTTTCGTACTTGCGAATTAATCGCCGCGAGTCAGCTGGATCAATATATCCACTTACCGCTACCCTATTTTATGTTATTGATTCCGCACTAATTCCGTGAACAGTATTATAATAGTCTGTCCTCAAAATAAGTACCTGGTATGTTGTGTGTGTTCTTCACGTTAAAATGATGGGTGGATGCAGGTACTACTTCTACACAAGTGTGCAGGGTTGGATACGAATATTATTTCGCTCTTGCGCCACTCCACTATTAATACGGCACCTCCCTGAGGGGAACCTTGTATATTATTATTAATAGCAGTGTTGGCCGTGGTAGGTGCAGATTTTTCGTATTAAAATTATGCCGAATTTCGAGTTGGGGAAGTACGAAACACACCCGACACAACAAAATCGAGTACAGCAGTACGCGTGCAAAGGGTCCGAGGGTTAGACCGATAAGCTGAGAGTACAACGACGCTGACCCTGGTCTCGTGTGCCCCACTGTTGCTGCTGCTGTTGCTGCTGCAGCTGTCCTGCTGCTGCTGTTGCTGCTGTCGCCGCCACGGCTGTTGCTGCGGCTTACGACTTTTCTTTACCCAAATGATATGGATACTGCTGTACGTGAATGTTCGTGCGTGTTGGTCGAGCACAATCCACAAACCGGCCCATGATGCATCGCAGATTTATTTGACAACTGCAGATACTGAGTTCGCGCCTCATTACCACCAATCACTAGCTGGGAGTTTACGAGTTTACGCATTGTTGTTGTCAGTACTCGTACCAGGTATCAGCTGCTTCATCGCTGCTTGCCGCACGCTGTTCAGAAGCAGAGCTTGTACGTAGGGCAGAGGGAGAACGGTGTTTCTTCTACTGTCTCCGGTCGACTTCTGTCTACACATAGTGTAAATAACAGTGCAGTCTACTTACCCATCAGAGTCCATTGAGAGTTGGAAGCAGGAAACCAGGACGATAAAGAGCCACGTTGACGAAGAAAATTCCCAGGGGTATGCCAGGTACCCGCCCTGGCGCCGCGCCGAAGCCGAACACGCAGTGGTGTTGCCTCGTGGTGCATGCAGTCTGGGGTAGCCCTCGATATAAACGCCTTTACATATTATTGAAACCCCTCAACTTACCCCACTTACCTATCAGACAATCGACGACGCGCTGCCTGCTGCGGCGAGGCACTCGCTTGGCTTTCCCCGGAGTGATTGTTGCAGCCCCGTGGTCCCTTCTCCTGCTGGATTTTGTCTTGGAAACTGTCCCCATCCATGGAAGATGCTGATGGGTAAGCGATGTGGCTGTTCGAGTACTGCTGTAGTTATGGATACCTACCACACCTCGCACCAGACAGCACACATGTATGTTTACATCACGGATTTTGCAAGGGGGTCCTCGCGGTAAAAGCTGAGACGGGAAAAAAAAGGTGGTGGGGACAGGAACGGCACGGTACGGTAGGGGGGTGGGCCATGTGACATTTCGTTCCCGTCCGCGATTCCCCGACCCGTTCCGTCGCTGGTTTCTGTTCCCACCGTCTACCATCCCGCCGCAAGGTGTCCTGTTCCTGTCCCGACCGTTGCCTATCCCAGTGCTCTCTGCCCAACTGTCCCCATCCCATCCCGACGCTCGCACACAGTTTTCCCCATCCCGCATCTCACTATGTACTGGTGCAGATATTTCCATTCCATACACCACCGGTTTTCTCGCTTTCCCATTACATAACCATGGATGCAACTGGATTACCGGTATGCAACTTTGGATGCAACAGTACTATTAATATTAATATTAATAGTGGAGGCTGCACATATTTATTCCGTACCGAGTATTTTTTTTCTTGTATGTTTTGATTGGATTTTTCGGAGGTCAGGTGTGTTGATGGGTGGATATTGTGGAAACGAGTCGGGGGGGGGAGGGTGTACTCATTATCATGCATGGCCGCAGTCGTATGACCATAGACCCTCGCATCCCTACAATACCGGGACGGAGCACGTCGGGTTTTCACCGACCAGGCAGACATTGCTTGCACCAAGCGCGAAGCGCCTTGAGGTGTTGGGCGAGTCGCATGAAGGATGAGCTGCATCCTACTAAGAACCGCTTTAGAGGCGGATTTTCTTGCATATGGATGACAGCATCAATGAATTGGGCCATGAATTGATTTAATTTCTGGTGTGGCCACTTCCAGAGACAGCAATGGGTTTACTATATAACTGCCTCGTGGGTGCGGGGGTGTACTCGATATCATGCATGGCC
This sequence comes from Macrocystis pyrifera, assembly GCA_031763025.1. Taxonomy (NCBI): domain Eukaryota; class Phaeophyceae; order Laminariales; family Laminariaceae; genus Macrocystis; species Macrocystis pyrifera. Next base: position 13,195,389 of record JASSKH010000016.1, on the reverse strand, counting down.
GTAGCCGCATAGGGGGGGGGGGGGCGTATTCTTATACTTGCTCAACTGCTTGTTGCGCTTTTCTTTTCTCTCTGTAAAGATCTATGACAACAATGACAATGGGAACGTGAAGTTTGAAAGTTTCCTGTAAAAAATATTCCTTGCAAGAAACAGCCGAAGATCTTCTCCTCCTACCGCCGTTGTGGGAAAAAAGGGAAACAAAGGTTTAATTTTTTTTTTCTAACGGCTGCAGGCTGCGCAATTTGTGTTTTTCCGTTGCAAATTGTCAACACGCTGATAAAAATCAGCTCGTGCGACGATGGACCTTCGATCTCGACGTAGACTCGACACACAGCCAACCCACTTGGTGTCGGTCAAGGCCAACGAGTGAGATATCAGGTGGATCTATGATCCAGGGAGCGAGAGCTTGCCGGCGGCGTCCTACGCTCTTCTCCCAAACCTGAAAAAGACTATTTTTTTGCCATTCGAGAATGATCGATAATTTTTGTCTGTTTTTTGCACACCAGCGGCCAATTATTTCTGTATTATACGCCCGGCCAGCGCCCGCCACGTATCGCCGGTCATTGCGTGGACACGGTGACCCTAGGGTGGGTCGGAGCCCCTAATGTGCGCACTCCGTTCAGAATTCATGACGCAGTCGTTGGTTTTGTCGATCGATGTCTGTCGAGGACTCGGAATCTCGCCGCTTCGAACGAAACAACCACCTGTGTTTTTCTGAAGCCGACCTTGGCCCAACATCGACCCCAGAATTGTTTTTTTCGGGGGTTTTTCCGAAAGTTTGAACTTTCGGTTTGAAAAATCGTGCTCGTAGCAAGCTTGCCCCCACGGGGGAAAACAATTGGAGAAGCGGGGAGAGACAAGCGCGCCGAGAATATAGCGGAGCACCGCGACTATCGTGCGTTGGACGCCATAACGGTGCTGACCGCACACGCGACGAGGCTGTGGCCAAATATGCTGCTGAGAGCGCAGCTCGCCAATCGGCCGAGAGTCTAGCCGAGGACCGAAAACAGGCAATGGAAGTAGAGGAGCGGCTACGACTTGACACGGCAGAAAAATTGTCCACGGAGCGTCAACAGCGGCTGCACGCGGAGGCAGGAACGCGTGCAGCACTAGCGGCGATGGCAGCCGAGGAGGAACGGAGGCTGGCAGAGGTGGCGAGGGTGGCGAGGCTTTCAGAGCAGATGGATCGCCTGTCGTTGGTCACAGGTTGTCTCATCGAGGAGAGGAACCAGCTCGTGTCGGTGTTTTTTTACGGTTTTGGAGGTCAATTTTTGGCGCAGCAAGAGAGTCAGCCCGGGATGCATCTTCGAGAGCGACTCGGCTTCGAGAAGCTCAAGCTCAAGCAGATGGAAAGGGAGCTGGAGAACGCTAAAGCTTGGGGGAGGCAGCAGCTAGTGAGCAACCCCAGTTTGAGGAACAGGGTGAGCAGTAGCGCAAGCAGTTTTTTTGTTGTTCATGGCATGCTCAGCTTGGGTTAACCTCAACCGATTTTGGCGTTATGCTATATTTTCTTGCAACATGATGCATTTGCTGCAGGCAACACTACTAATAATATTATTTATGATCACTTGTTTTTTTTACTGATTTTTGTTCTGATTAACGTATATTTGTATTACTTGTTTGAGGCATCATAAAAACAAACTTGAAGTCCAACCAATACGGAGTACTTCTTATTAATAGCTGCCACTACTTTTGTTGTTGTCGATGCCCTGTTGTCATGCCGCGACCCTCCTGGTTTTGACGACAACAGAACAGACGCCAACGCCAAAAGATCGAGGCCTCGGCAGCAGCTATGAGCGGTGGCACCGGCACGCGCACGCCTGTCCCTGTCCAGACAAGGCCACCCCAGCAGCAAGACATAGAAAATATTATTGAGACTAGGATGTCGGGCATTCTGCGCCCGTATGGCGAGACTGCGGGGGAGGACGACGAGCAGGAGGGCGGTGGAAAAGGCAAGAGACGCGCGTACGGTATGAATGTCAGGACATCGTTGAGATCGGGATCCCGCTCTGGCACGTCGACCCCATTATCATGAAAGTTCTGTACGCGGGTACCGGCGTGCAGCTCAACGAGGTGTTGCTTCGACCATTCATGCCAAGAACCCGAACCCAAGGGACCCATAAAGAATACGTTCTCCATCCCCACGTTGCAAGGTGGAGGACATGCAAGAAGCACCCAATGCGGGACGCATATATGATTTCTTCCGCGAGAACGGCAACGGACCGCGCTGCGTCGCCACCTTCCATCTCCGCTTTCTCCCGCTGCTGCGCTGCCTGTTGCTGCTGCTGCTGACCCTGGCTTACACATGACAGCTATTTTCTAATAATTCCTGGTCTCCAGAAATGCTTCAAGCTTTGGGCTTTGGTCTCTAATGAAACAAAAATGATGACGGCTGCTGTCAATTTTCTTCGTTGTGGTTGGTAAAAAAAAAAGAGTTCATCTCTGCGTACAGCGGTCAATGGACACCGATATTGCTGGTACCGGCTATAAAAGGGACCTCAGGCACAGTGCTAACTGTGTCGCCGTTGGTTAACAACTTCGAATCGCAACAATATTAGTAAAATCGTCGGCGTTGGCTTCATACAAACAGCAACACCTACCACCAATTTCGTTGTGCAGTCGTTGTTTTATCGACGTTGTTGAAGGCAACACCTCACTCTTGGACGGATAAGAGCAGGACACTGCGTTCAACCGAATGCGGGGTGGGTGCGATCAACCGAATGCCGGATGGGCAGAAGCTGTCTAAACGTTTTTATTCTGCGAGCGACCGAACTGGTTTTTGTCGGGGGATTGTTCAATGCGGCGGGCACAAAAACAAAAGCACAGAGATGTCGGAATTTGCATGGGAGAACCTGTCTCGATGATGTACTGCAAGCCCACACCTATGCTCGTGTCAATAGCAATTCACAGTATTAACATGCGACATACGCACCGTACTACAATAGTTGCTATGAGGAGTCTTGCAGGAGTGCAGACATATCCACGTGGCATTGCTGGTTTTGAAATACCTGGAATTGGATTCTGCGGGCGCCCACCGCAAGCAAATATCTCCCTCCTCGAGTATTGGCCCGTGTTGATTCACGATAACTTCAATGATAGCTCCGCACCGTGCTGGCACACCCGTAAAAGCCCCTTACCTGTCCAAGAGTGGCGTCGCGAACGTGGCTCGGTGTCGTGTATATGTCTTATTTTAGATACAAAAACGGTGTCGTATGTAAGGGCTTACGCCCACCGCAAGCAAATACCTCCCTCCTCGAGTAGTGGCCCTTGAAGATTCACGATGGCTTCAATGATAGCTCCGCACCTTGCTGACACACCGCTGATAACCTATTACCTACCCAGGGCTTGAGTATCCTGCAGGTGTACGTGGTAAACACATGCCTCCTCGAAATCCAGACCGTTTTTGCTTTGCAGTAGCTCCAATGATAGCTGTACCCCATGCCAACGCACTGCTGGCAGCCCCTCGCTTACCTGGAGCGCGTGCCGTAAACATGGCACGGTGTCATATAAACCACCTTATAAAAGGAAACGCGACACCGATGTCATATACCTGGTATAGCACTACCGGGAGAAAGCTATCACCCGGGTGGTATGCCGTAGTAGTGTGATATGTCGAGGGGTGTGATGGCCGTTGTTGCAAATAATTTTTACTGCCACACTCCAGGCAGACGGCACCAAAAAGGCGGGATTGAGCCTTGAGTCGCTGCAGTCGTCAGAGCCGCAGCGTTGTTTTACCGGCTGTAAGGGGCCACGCTTGCACAAAGGCTCTGTAACCCCCCCCCCACCCCGACTCCGTACGCTACTCTGTCACATCTGGTGTTCTACTGCTTCTTGGATGTACTCTTTTTGTTTATCACATCACGGCTTCACCCGGTTGGTAACCTGGAGGTGTTCCAATGATTATTCAGCATGGTGTGGTATTCGACATACCCCGGGTGATCAATCGGGTGGCCATTCGGGATTTACACCAGTTCCTACCCGGGGGGTAGCACGGAATATATATAACACTCCCTCGGACTAGTGTTTGAGCGGGTTTTTCTTGACGACGGGGTAAGTTCGACGCCGACTAGTGCGGCCATGCCAAGCCACCACTGAGGTTGTGTGTCCAACCTTGGTATGAAGAACATCGACTCGCACGTGTATCGCAGGGGTGTGTTATCTTGCACGTTAGGCCGAAGTTTCTCTGTGCCTTCTTTATGCTGCACAAGGGAGGCGTTATCACATTCTTACACCATCATGAGTTCTAAACAACCCCCCGCAACATGCGCTATCTTTTTCTGATATACCAACATCAGGACTCTGGACATCACCCGACAAAGTGGTTGCCAAACAAGCCTTCCTGCCTGCTTCCCGCCAACTTCAGATGACCCCGTACCTACTCGAGGTCGCGGCAGTGGTAGAGGGCGTGAGCGTGTGGGGGGGGGGGGGGCAGATGCAGGGCGGGGGGGCGGAAGAAGACAAGGACCAGGGCAACCTCGCGTGCTTTCCAGCCAGGTAGAGACGGCCAGAGAACGCAATCATGAGGCAGACCAGATCGAGAGAGAAGCCGAGTGTCCGTTTACCCGAGAGCGGAGTCTAGCTGGCAACCGCAAGCGGCACACTGTCAGACGGACGGCTACCGAAGGAGATCGAACAGCTGACGCGCTGCAGGCACTGTCGCCTACCGAACTATACCTACAGGTCGCGAGGATGCAGGCGCAGCCTCCTCGTCCGTCGATCGTAGAGCGGCCTCCTACAGCAGAACAGTATGAAGCTGGGGCGGCTGCCGCGCTGCAGGTGCTGTCTCCTGCTGAACACCGCCTACCGGCCCATAGACAGCAAGCACACACTAATGCCGAATTCTGCGTACACGCCACCGTGCGCCAGGATCAGGGCAACATGCGCCAGGTTCAGTCTTCGCCAACCCGAGCACTACAGCTTTCCAAAGCTGATGAAACGGCTGCCAGCCGGCAGGCCGAGTCCGCGTCGGATCCCGAGCGTCGTCTAGCCACCGCCTGTCATCGAATGACCACCAGGCACGCCGAACGAAGGGCTGCCAAGCTAGGGACCGATGCTGAGCTGGTCCAAGAGCAGCGTCGTGCCGTCGACCGCGCTCGACAGGCCACCCTTCAGGCTGGTAGGCAGGCTGCCAAGCGGCAGGCTGAGTCGGCTCAAGAGCTGGATCGTGCTGCCAAACGCAAGCGAAATGCCGCCGGTCAGAGGGTGTGGCGGACTGCCAATCGACAGGCCGATGCTGAGTCGACCGAAGAGTTGGATCGTGCCGCCAAGCGCGAGCGAAAGGCCACTCGTCAGATCATTCTCCGCGAGCGGAAGGCCGCCATTCAAGCGCGAGAACAACATGCTATTTCCAATCGAATGACCGCCATTCTGCAGGCCAAGACCGAGTCAGCCCGAGAACGGTGTCTTGCCGCCGACCACGCTCGAAAAACGGTCAGTCTTGCCCACGAATATGGTCTTATTTCCGATCGAATGGCAGCCAGGCTGCTGGCCGAGGCTGAGTCGGCCCGACAACGGCGTCTTGCCACTGACCGTGAGCAACGGATCGCCAGTCGGGCCGAAGATAAGGGTCTTATCTCCGATGGAATGGCGGCAGTTCTGCAGTCCGAGGCTGAGTCAGCCCGAAAGCGGCGTCTTGCCACCGACTTCGCTCGAAAGGCCGTCAATCGAGTCCACGAGAAGAGTCTCATTGCCAGGAGAATTGATGTCATTCTGCAAGCCGAGACTGAATCGGCCCGAGAACGGCGTCTCGCCACCTACCACGGTCGAAAAACCGTCAGTCTGGCCCACGAGAATGGTCTTATCTCCGATCGGATGGCCACCAGGCTTCTGGCCGAGGCTGAGTCGGCCCGAGAGCAGCGTCTTGCCACCCACCGTAAGCAACAGGCCGCCAATTTGGCCGTAGAAAAAGGCCGTATCTCCGACGAAATGGCAGCATTGCTGCGGCCCGGGGCTGAGTCAGCCCGAGAGCGGCGTCTCACCACCGGTCACGCTCGAGAGACCATCAGTCGGGCCCACGAGAATGGTCTTATCTCCAGTCGAATGGCTGCCAGGCTTCAGGCTGAAGCTGAATCGGTCCGAGAACAGCGTCTTGACACCAACCGCGATCAGAAGACCGCCAATGGGACCCGAGATAATGGTATTACCTGCGATCCAGTGACTGCTACGTTGCAGAGTGACGCTGAGTCGACCCGAAAGCGGCGTCTTGCCACCCACCGTAAGCAACAGGCCGCTAATTTGGCCCGAGAAAAAGAAAAAGGTCGTATCTCCGACGAAATGGCAGCATTGCTGCGGCCCGAGGCTGGGGGAGCCCGAGAGCGGCGTCTTGCCACCGACCGCGCTCGAAAAACCATCAGTCGGGCCCACGAGACTGGTCTTATCTCCGATCGAATGGCTGCCAGGCTTCAGGCCGAGGCTGAATCTGCCCGAAAGCGGCGTCTTGACACCAACCGCGATCAGAAGACCGCCAGTCGGACCCGAGATAATGGTATCACCTGCGATCCAGTGACTGCTACGTTGCAGGCTGACGCTGAGTCGGCCCGAAAGCGGCGTCTTGCCACCCACCGTAAGCAACAGGCCGCCAATTTGGCCCGAGAAAAAGGTCGTATCTCCGACGAAATGGCAGCATTGCTGCGGCCCGAGGCTGGGGGAGCCCGAGAGCGGCGTCTTGCCACCGACCGCGCTCGAAAAACCATCAGTCGGGCCCACGAGACTGGTCTTATCTCCGATCGAATGGCTGCCAGGCTTCAGGCCGAGGCTGAATCTGCCCGAAAGCGGCGTCTTGACGCCAACCGCGACCGGAAGACCGCCGCTCAGACCCAAGATATTGGTATTACCTGCGATCCAGTGGCTGCTACGTTGCAGGCTGACGCTGAGTTGGCCGGCGAGCCTTCCGTGGTCGTCAAGGTCGAATTAACGGCCGTAATGCGGCAGAGCGAGTCTCCAACGACCCGAGAACAGCGTCTCGCCGACAGCCACGATCCGCAGGCTGCAAGGCCGCAAAATGTATCTCCGTCCACAAGAGTGCAGTATCTCGCCGACAAGCTCAACCGACAGGCCGCAAGCCGGCAGACTGAGCCTCCGCCGACCTGAGAGCAGCGTGTTGCCGGCAAGCTCGCACTCACTACAGGCCACAAGTGGGCAGAAGAACCAGTCTTCGTCGATTCTAGAGCGGAACATGGCCGAAAATGTCGAACTACAGACCGCACGACGGCAGAATATGTCTCCGTCGACCCGAGAGCGATATCTTGACGACGATCGCGAACGAGTGGCTGCCAGGCAGAGGGATCAGTCTCCACCAATGCGAGAGCGACTTCGTGCCGCCAACCGCGCACGTGCGGCCACTAGGCGGTTGGAATAGTCTCCGTCGGCCGAAGAGCGTCGTCGTGTCGGCGACCGCGAACACGTGGTTACCAAGCGGCGGTATAATGCCCCATCGACTCAAGATTCTGGGAGGAGGTTCCTGCTACCAACCGAGAGGGGGGTCCTGCTATCGAAGGAAGAGAGGGGACTGCTACCGTAGGAGAAGGGAGGTCTGCTACCCAAGGAGTGGGGGGTCCTGCTACCGAAGGAGGGGGGGGTCCCGCTACGAAAGGAGGGGGGGCTCGTGATACCGAAGGGGGTAGGGGTCCTGGTACCGAAGGAAAGAAAGGTCCTGCTACTGAACTGAGATAGATCAAACGGCGGGCACGCTGCAGGCGCACAGCCTTCGGTCGATAGCTCTCTGCAGGTCGTCGACATGACTTGGAAAAAAAAAACAACCAGCAAGCCTTTGTCTACTGCACGCATGGTTGGTTTCCGTGTTAGATAGCGTGGGAGACAATATCGATGTGAAGTCAAATACGATAGAAAGAAGACGCCATATGTGCGCCTACCGCAGAAGCTTCGCTGTTTTTTTGCAAGGGTGAGCATGTGGAACACTCCGTCGATGTCGTATTCATGTAATTCGTACGAAAACGTTACCCTGTCCCGTGTTTGACCTCGACGGTCGTTATCGCGCAAAACGTTTTTCGTCTAAATTGTACCAGCCAACTGGTGTTTAGGTTTGTTTGCTGTATGTATCAGGAGGCAGGGGCGAAGGGAGGAGTACCGAGCGGTGTGGAGACAGTAACACGGCGCAAGGAACGAGACTCCCGGTACATTTGTTGCAGTAAGCACACACCCAGCACGCGTTCCTAACTGCCCTCTCCCCAATAATGTAAGGACCGTTTGGATATACATATGGATACCTAAAAGGTCTTGACCTTTTCGTAAAGAGGGGTAGGTCAGACATCCTCTTATGGTTGTTCTCGTCGTCTTCGTGCGCTTTCCGGGAGCCTCTTTTATACCGCTGTTTTGTTGTGTACGTTTGGTTTGGGTCCGTTTGATGTTATTTCGTCACGTATTGTTACTGTTTTTTTCGTTCGATGCGTTAGGTTGTGGTCTGCAATGCAGTCGCTTGGCGTTGAGCGCCGCCTTCTTTAATACGCAGGCCTTCGCGTTTGGCTACTACTGTCGTCCACGTACGACAGAGGACTACTTACATTGATGGTTTGTGACTGATGGTTGAGGTCGCTGTTTGCACACGTACCGCACTGTTTTCTTCAGCTGTCCTATCGCGCCGAGACTACGTCGCAGAATTTACATGAGATAATATCGTTTTTCTGTATCTGTTTGACATCGTGGATGACGTTACAGTGGAATAACACTACTGTACTTATTTGCGTTACTGGACCTGACCGCGGCTTGGTCATACATTAACATTGTTTTAGCGCTGGAGGAGAAAGCGCTCAACGCGGTCAACCTAGCGTCAAATGCAGCTCCACGAACATGCAAATGCTTTTGCGCTATAGTTCTACCCGACCTCGTGTGTGCTCCGGTACGGTAGCGTTTTACCGTGAACTATCACATCACGGACACCATGTTAGGATCTGTTTAGACTCCCACATTCTTTATTGGCCCAACGTGCACAGGCCACTATGGAACGGTTTGCTACAGGCTCTCTAGCTGAGGTAAGACACACGAGTACGAAATATGAAAAGCACCGCCGAGTCTCTTTTATTAAGCCGTCGATTTTTCAAATTAGCCGCCGCCTACATTTTGAACGCGATGCCGCCGACAAAACTGAGAGTTTTTTTTATTAACAAACGCGGCATTTTTTTCAAGAATCGGCGTGGCCTTCGCTTCGACCGTGCCGTCATGAGCAGGGTAGCTGACCCGGTGACAAGCCGTTTGCGCCAAGGCTCACCTCCGACACAGTTCGGTGTGGGTATAGGCGAAGGTTTGGCTGGAAATGATCGGAGGGTTCGTTTCGTGCCTCGTACCGTCAATCGGTATTTCGCCGCGTGAATTTGCCAACATGTACATATATATATATGTATATTGATATTCTTGCTATTACGGGGGACCATAGTAAACAGGACCAAATATTGTTCGTAAAAATTGGTGAATATATAGGTTTTTGTGTTTACCATAGGTCCTATTAACTATGGACCCCCGTAATAACGCTTCGCATTGGTCGAGCTTTGCCTACCTTCGTTTGAGAATGCCAGGCTTCGATCAGCCCTTAGCTCTTGGTTCCTGGAGTAACCTGTGTGTGTTAATATTGGGGTGGAGAGGTCATTGACTGTAGCAGTGAGCTATTTTGGTTCTCAAGGTGTGCACCTATCTATCTGTCCCATAAGAATATCCTGGCATATTTACCCGCTGCCATGAGTGCTACACATGGACTTACGTAGCTGTTGTGGTGCACGTCTTCTCTCTTCTACTACTACTGCTGCTGCTGCTACGAGCGAGGGTTGTTGTTGTTGTTGTTGTTGTTGTTTTCTTCACATTAAACCGTTCTTTCTACCCGTCGACATCCAGCACAACCAGTGCTTGCTGCTTGTGTGCAGTGCAATACTAAGGATAATCGGGAGAACTTTATCACATCCGTTGTCATACAACAGAGAATAATTGTGCTCACGAGCGTATCATACCCTTATTGAGTTAATCACACGTAGTAAGTACTTGTTTTTAACCCCACGACTGCTTCCTGCTCCACCTTACCGCAGCGTCAAATGCCGTCAGTCGGACATAACACCGCCCCGATACCAGTAGTTAAAGTCGTTTCAAGCATGTGGCGATGATGATGCTAGCAATCCTGATCTGAGACGAAGCCACGGTGTCTATTTCAACACGTCGGTGCAACTATGTTAATGCCACTATATATAAACCACACAGCACGGCGGCAGCAGTTGATTGTGCAGAACACACGAGGGGTACTGTAGGGGGGTCATTAATTTGTACCAGCCGAGATGACAAACATTTTAGTACATTAAACTCGCGTCGAGTACATGTACGTGGCGATGACGATTCTAATATCCTGTCTCCAGGTACCAGGTACAGCAGAAGTACCAATATACAGGTAAAAGGGGGTATACACGGTTGCAAGGAGCAGGTAGGTACATGCATGACGATAATGACGTAAAAGGGCGTATGCACGGCGTAGTAAGGGGCACGTACAATCTATGCGACTGTTGTACTATTCGTACCGAGTGAGTACAACACTCCTCTTCATTTCCGGACAGAGTGTTATCCAATAGTCTTCTACTAGCTTTACTGGGGGTAAGTTTTTTTTTTGCGAGCACGCCTTGGTACAACCGTATGCCGATAAGGATGCTTACAAGCAAATCCTGTTTTTTTGCTGCGTTGGTTGGGCTTTTCGAGTACGGTACCAGGCATTTGATTGGCTGCATGGTGGGATTATATTTGACTGGGCAAAAGCCAAGAACATTATTCACCTGTTCCGTTTGAACCAGACACAGGTACATTGAGTCCATCCGGTTAATTTTTGCCATCTTGTGACCCCACTTTTTCTCGCTCAATTTTTAGAGTTGTAAGGCGAAACAAAGTTGGCAAGAGCCATGGAGTTGAGAGGAACTCAAATCCGGTGTCAATTTTTTGTTTGAAAAATTGGCTACTTTCGAGGAAAAATGGCCCGGATTTGGGGGGTAAAAACCCCGCCCGACTTTTTGCTTGTGGTGTTTTCCCTGTATGTTGCAAAATAGAATATCTACCTGGTGTATACCACAATTGGTATCATCTCTCCAGCATGATGACCAGGTTGCCGCGCACCTCCAGGGGGAGACGGTGGTTCTTGTGGCTCCGAATCGATTTCTTCCGCAGGTGGAGGACGTTTCGAGAACCGCCCACCAGCTACTTTGCCGCGCTTAGCCTTGGCACCCCGAGGACGCCCAGCCCTTATAATTGGCTTATGTTTGTGCGTGGGTGTGTTCTCGTGTGTGTTTATGTGTGATTATGTGTGTGCAACAGTAGTAGTGTGGCTCTCTGTTTGTGTCGCTCTGAAACTTTGAGCGGCCATATCTCGCTCAAACAATGTTTTGCGCAAAATAAATCAAATCCCGTGGGTGCAGGTACAGTCGATTTTCGCGATTTTTTGTATGGTCAGTTGTTTGCACATAAAACGAATCAAATTTCCCCCCCATCGCCATACAAGGTTTTCTGTCTTCTTATCTTCCCAAACTCTGCAAAAAATAAAACTTTTCACCTGACATAAAGCTGGTCGACGAGATCTGTTCAAACCCGGTCTAAAAAAAAAGAAGGACCCCACGTTCGTTCATATAGAACCATACAAAATCACCTAAAAACCCTACTGATTTTCGAATGAGTATATATATCGCCAATAAAAAAACAAAAACAAAAACCGATCCAAACAAAAGATTCGCCTGAAACAGAGCTTTTAAACAGCATATTCCATGTCACCAAGGGACCATCCTGTCGTCCAGGATAAATTATATACTACATAGTGAAATGATGGAAAAAATTAACCAGATGAATGAATTATTTTTAAAGACTCCACGAGCGGTGTCTTTGGCTATGATAAATCACTTCAAGTAACATATATTTTTCGTTAAAATCCGAAAAAAAAAAACACACATGTGGTCCATTTGAGCCGAAAGCAGGTACAAACAAAGTAAAAAAAACACGCCACCAGCAGTGTGTGGGTATGACAAATCACACGCAGAAGATTGAGGGTGTGTCTAAATAGAATCGAAATCGAAAATCGAGAATCGAATTGAAAATAAAAAAGGCGCTGATTGGTCCCTGGTCAAAACATGTTCCCCTTCGTTTTTTAGGTTCCGAAAAATGAACGATTTACAACCCAATGCCAAAATCAAAAAGTTGACGGCTGGGAATCGAAAAGGAAGTCGAAAGCACGAACAGCAACAATTCAGCTCGTCCTACTGGTCAGCGCAGCCACGTCAAAATATCACATCAGGCCCGCCGTACACAGCATCCAACCCACGGTGTTATGAGGCTTAGATTGGGTATAGGCGATTGGTTAACCTTTTGCCTTTAGCCCAACGGACTAAGACCTTAACAAATGGCGACGACGGCAGAACATGGGTAGTTGGTCGTGAGTTCGAATCTCACGTCCACCATGGGATCACTTTTTAAAGAAAAGTGAATTTCCTCACATGTCAAGAATCTGAAAAATACTTCTGGATCCCCAGAAATTGGAACCGCGTGTTGGTGTCACGCGTCGACCCGTATATCCGGTCCGTTCCAGGGGGGGAGAGTGTTATGAGGCCTATATTGGGTAGGCGATTGGTTAACCTTTTCCCTTTAGCCCAACGGACTAAGACCGTAACAACAGCTAGCACGGCAACACAGCCGTACAGACCCCGTAAACAGCCAGTAGGCGAACCACAACACCAGCCCCGACGTTCTGGCGCCTTTGTTTCCCGGCGTTCGAGCCAGAGCGAACATAGTTTGAGGACAATTCAGGATGATACCCTCGAGAACGAGGTCGGAAGTTCGTTCTCAGTATAATTTCAAGTTTGATCTCGGGACGTCAACGTCGGACGCGCCACCACCTCCATGGGAGGCCTAACGACCTCCCAAAATCGAATTGCTGTCGCGTTTGCCTGTGCTTGTGTGGTGGATCTGCGTTGCCGAGCGCTAGATTGCCGGCATGTGTGCACAGATGCGAACGACCTACTAGGTTGTGCTCCCCGTTGCTTTTCGCCTGGACTTCTATTTTCACTTTTCGATTCTGTTTAGAGCCCATCTTAACGGGGAACACTAAATTTCGTTCAATCAGATGCAAATTAAATTAGAAAAAAAAAATCAAAGTCAAATTGGAAGGACGGAAAGTCCTCGATAAGATGGGCCCTTAAATAAAATTAGAAAAAAAAAAATCAAGTCAAATTGAAAGAACCGAAAGTCCTCGATAAGATGGACCCTTGACACCTCGGCAATTTTTTATCGAAATCGAAATGAATTCGATTTTCGATTGAGCTTTTCGATTCTGTTTAGACACACCCTGAACGAGCCCCTGAACGGAAGAAACTGGGGTTTGTGGAGAGGTATTCAATGGTTGGCATGCTTGAACAGAGGGGATGGGCAAGAGGTTCATAAAGTTGATGACGGGTGAGTTGGTTGAACTAGGAAGGCAGGCTGGGAAGGGTTGAGACAATGAGGAAGAAGACCGTCTACCGTAAGTAGTACTCTACTCGTGGGGGGGTGTACGAGCAGGGGTGGTTTGATATCCTTTAGAAGGTCGGCGAGTTGAATGAAGAAGAAAGGAGAAGAAGGAGGGAGGCAAGAATGAGTCACCACGCGAGCGCGCGAGAAGCAGCAGCAGCTTCTGCCGAAGCTTGGAAAAAAACCCATCCTGTAGGTGGCAGCGCAGTGGTTGGCGGCGTGGCACGGGAAGGGGGGTTGGGCAACGTGGGGGCGAGTGGAGGTGCGGCAGTTGCTGTTGCTTTAGGGACAGCGGCGGCCGCGGAGAAGGATAATGCGATGGCACCTGCCGATGTAGACGCGGAGAATGCTGCTGCGGCAGCCGAGGCAGATGCCAATGCGGAGGCGGAGAATGTTGCTGCCCTTGCTACGGCTGCAGCTGGTGAGGGCGTGGCGCTGCTGGGGGTGAGGTCGAGAGGGAAACAGGTACAAACAAAGTAAAAAAACACACACCACGAGCGGTGTGTTTTTGGGTATGATAAATCACAATTCAAAGCATTTCTTTTTTTGCGGCTGAACTACAGGAGTGAGCGTGCTTCCTCGAGAATCTGAATTGCGTTATTTTCGCGAGGGTATAATTGGCGTCTTCGGCTTGAGACTTTTTCGCCTTTTTGTTCGTGGCTCGCCTTTGGTCACTCTTTCTTTTCACTTTGCTTTCCTAGAGTAAGGTTGCTCCGCACACTGCACGATGGAGACTCATAAGGTAGGAAGGTCTGCTTCCCCTCACGTTGGCCGAGCCACTGAGGCCGAGGGCCCCTCAGTGCCCCACCGCCCAAGGCTCGTCGATGGGGATCGGGCGCTTTGTACAACAGACCAACCAGAGGGGCATGAGTCTAGGCAGGCGCCCCATGATGACGACGTGGATCGAGCGCCTTGTACAACAGAGCACGCCGGACAAACCTGGACGCAGCGCTCTCCACGCCACCCAGCTGCGCTCTTCGCCATCGAGTCTACCTGCCTCTGGGCCAGATGAGAGAGTGATTGAGCATGATATTCTGCCTTATATTCCACTGCTGTCCAACCCTGCTCGTACCTGCATGAAGGTCACAAACAAACCTGCTGCTCGTGAATTGTTTTGCCGTGCCTCGCCCGCAAGATGGCACAATGATTCCAGTATTGAGTCTGCTTCCCTCGCTGCTGTAGCTACAAAAGAGGATTTAACATGGAATTTCAGTACCGCTGCGAGTTTTAGTACTGCCGTTAGAGGGAGAAATGCTGCCACTCGTGATTTTTTTCCCGCGCCTCGCCAACAAGACGGCACACTGGATTCCAAATTGCACCTGCTTTCGGCTGTAGCCACCCGCAACGATTCTGCTGGAAATTATCGTACTGCCGCGAGCTTTAATACTGTTGTTAGAGGAAGCGATGCGGCCGCTCGTGTCATTTTTCCCGCGCCTCGCCCACTAGACCGCACACTAGATTTCAGCACTGTGCCTGCTTTGCTCGCTGACGAAGCCACCCATGACGATTCTGCTGGAAATTCTCGTACTGCCGCGAATTTTAATACTTTTGTTAGAGGGGACGATGCTTTTAATAGGCTCTCCAGTACCGGAGTCGTACAAAAACCATCCACACTTGCTGTTAGTACACGTACGAACCGTGGCGGCCGGCCAGACGACCGTCCTTCTATCGCGACATCTTCTGCGGTCGATGAAAGCTCCCCCAGCGCTCGTAGCGCTTGCGCGCCACGCCTTGATCACTGCTGTACAAGTTGCTGACGCACAAGTCGCGGCTGTTGCCTCCCGCTGCTTCTGCGCTCCACGACCCTGATAACCGCCGAACCCCGCCCCCCCCCCCATATTATACATACATTATATATGGGTTGGGTTGGTGTCGGTTGGCAACGACACTGTAACACCTGCCGCTCACTACGTGAGCTAGACATCCAGGGTACAGGTTTTTTTTTTTTTTTTTGGCGGTCGCCCACAGCTGGTCGTCGAGTTAGATCATTTGTGCGAGGTAAAGAACCTTTACTCTGCACAAGGGAATTGATCGTATCACGTAGTGTTCAACGTAAGGCACCCAAGAGGCAGTTTCACATTGCTCCCATTGCTGTCTCTGGAAGTGGCTACACCGGAAAACAAACTATCTCATTGAAGCTGTCATCCATATGCAAGTCCGCCTCACAAGCGGTTCTTAGTATGATGCAGCTCAGCCTTCATGCGACTCGCCGGACACCTCACGGCGCTTCGCGCTTGGTGCAAGCAATGTCTGCCTGGTCGGTGAAAACCCGACATGCTCCGTCCCGGCATTGTAGGGATGCGAGGGTCTATGGTCATACGACTACGGCCATGCATGAGATCGAATACATCTCTCCTATCGACTACACTCCCCCCCCCCCTGCCCCGGTGTCGTCCCCCGCTCCGACGTATTTCGCCCGCTCTCGCCTCAGCATGTCACGGACGGCAAATGCACGGGAGGAGGTATCCAGCCCCGCCAGGTTTACCAGCGGCCTGAGGACCTACGGCTCCTCTCCCTCGTTGGGAGAGAGGAAACCAGAGCTCCCGGGCCCTACGACTCTGGAAAACGCCGTGGACTTCGAGCACCCTAAGTCGGAGAACGACCGACTGGCGGCCGCGGAACCTGGCAGTGCCCAAGCGTCGCCTTTCCCGCTGCCTGGGCCTCCCTCCCTTCGCCGGACAGGGCAGTCATTCTCCGGCACTGGCCCGCCATTTCGGGGCGCACCGCGGGGATCAAGGTAGAAGGCCCGGTGCCTGACCAGGCGGACGTCGTCGGGGCCACGCGGATTCCTGCTGAAGCTGACGATCAACCTGACGTCGCCGCGGCCGAGCGGGCTTTGGCCGCTGTCGAGGCATTCGGGGCCGCCTCGGAGAACACCGTGAGACTCCGGGCAGAAGAAGGGTCAGCTGCCACTCGCGCCGTCGCCGCCGCAGCCAGAAGTACGGAGAATGCCGACAGCGCTTCCAAGGCCGCCGTCACGGCCTCCGAGGACGCAGTACGCTCCGCCTCCGGCGCCAGGGAAGCTCTGCGAGCTGCACGGGCGACCAGCGCCATCAAGGCCCGTCGTGTTGCCCAGGCAGGGGCCTGAGCAGAGCGCCTTCCCCTCGCCGCGACCGCGACAACGGCCGCTCCTGTCCCCACTTCAGCCCCCGGACCTGGTCCCTCAGACCAGCACACCTCCAGCGACATCGCGGGCCCAGAGACATGAACTTCCTGCTGCGGAATGTCGCCTGCATAGCGGCTGGCCCTAACAAGTTGCTCCCTTCTGCCGCGGCGTCGGCCGTGGTCTCCTGTGCCCGCGGCCTCCGAAGCGTGTGGCCGACAGATGACCTCTCCCCAATCACGGCGTGGAACCAGATGGCCATGGACACCTGGCAGGAACTGCAGAGCCTGGCGCTCACCATGGATCTCGTGGTGAGCCTTCGGAGGGCGCACGATCATTTTCCGCACCCCATCTGCTGGTCTGCTCCAAAGGACTACCTCGCCCACCTCAGGAGCCAGGAGCGTTACGGACACCAGGGACACCAGCCCCCGGACGTGGGACAGGGCTCTGGGCTGACCCACGCCCTCTCCAACTCGGACAACCGGGTCCACCGGCACTCGGGAGTTGGAGATCGCTCTGTGGCCCGCGCCAGCTCCCACAGCCGCGCTGACGACCGGAACCGCTGGTGCCCGAGTGGGGGAAGGGACTCGGCTTCCATGACGGCAGGTTCCGTCGTGGGCAGGGTACTGATCGAGCCGGAGCCACATCTCGGCGAAACGGGGCTGGACGCCGGCGAAGCCGCGGCCAGGGGAAGGAGAGCTCGAGCAACGGGCGCTCCAGGAGATGCCGCCCGCGGGGAGACGCTTCTCAGGCCAGTTTTTCCAGCTCTTCCACGGACGGCAGCGGCAAAGTCCCCGCCCCCGAGGTCACGACCAGCTCGAAGAGGCAAGTGGCTCCCTCGCTAACCGATGTTGCTTCTTCCGCCGCGCTTCTTGGGTGTGTGACCATGCCCGATGACCGCGCCATGCCCGTGTCGTCTAACCTTGCTCACGCCCGAACATCGGCGATCGAATCCGCCGCCGCAGCCGCCGCGAAAAAGCACACCGCCGACGTTCAACGGGCGTACAACACCTGGGACTCAACGACATCTCTCGTTTTTCTGTCCTACGTTTTCCCTCTTTGATCAACCCTTCCGATGCGGCGCAACAACTCACTCGTTCGGTCAAGGCCTTCTCGTCTGATGTTCTCATGATGTGCAACGATGGCAGCCATGAAGGTCTTAGTTCTACCGATTGGATCCCCGGTTGGGAGTACCCCCTCCAGAAATCCTTCGCGCGTGCCATCACGCCTGACAATCCCACGACCGCCCCTCTTACTACCTTGATGGATGATTGTTTTGGATAGGTGTAGCGCGCCCTCGCAGGCGGATCGACGGGACCGGAGGCGTTCACGCTCCTCCTGAGGTTACTGAGTTACGACTTCGACCGCACC
This sequence comes from Macrocystis pyrifera, assembly GCA_031763025.1. Lineage (NCBI taxonomy): Eukaryota > Phaeophyceae > Laminariales > Laminariaceae > Macrocystis > Macrocystis pyrifera. Next base: position 13,177,451 of record JASSKH010000016.1, on the reverse strand, counting down.
GACACGGGGGCCAGCTACACCAAGTTACATAATTTTGGCGTGCCTAACGGGAACCCCTTTTGCGATTTTTACCTTGAATTTCGAGGGGTGGTGTCGACAGCGACGGGGACTCTGCGTGTTTTGGCACCGGGGGTGGAGGTTGTTTTGGAAGTGGTTCTGATGGCAGTGAATGAGCAGAACCCCAGCTTGATGCCCACTCTGTACCCGGGAGTTTTGACTACGGTATCGAGACCGTTCGGCACTTTGGACGCCATGTGGTTGATTTTTGAGACTCTCGCCAATAACAAGACACCTGCCATCAACGACGAAAAATGTTTTTCTTTGCCTGCTTCTTCGACGGGTGTGGTCATCCGCCCCATCGGGGCCCCGGCCCGCCAGCAATGGTCGCGGCCAGGGTCGGACGCTTCACCAGTCGCCTTTGTGGCAGACGGGATTGCGCAATAATCCCCTTGTGATGGACGTCAACAAATCCATCCCAGACTGCCTCGACCCATGGCTTGACACCTCTTCCAACTGTTGGCCCCTAGAAGAACACCTCTACGCTGACGTTCACGCTGTTTGCATGTCCATCCAGACCGAGGACCCGCCCCTCTGGAGCGGCCTACTTTCATCGTCCGCTCGCGCGGCCGCCCTCAGCGAAAACCAAAGTCACTGATTGAACTGCTACGAAGATTCACACCCGCTCACGGTGTAGACATCCCTTCTAAAACCTTAGCGGTATTTTGAATCCCGACCTCGGAACGCTCGGCGACGACGGCGCGGCGTTCCGCCGTTAATAAGGACGCATGATCAGACACCACCGCGAGGAAAGCTCACGACCGAACAAACACAATCAGAGGAAACAAAAGCGTAGTTCCGGCCACTCGCGTGAGCTGCACTACGGCTAAGGTCAACAGCACACACAAGGTGACGACAACAACACACACGAAGAACGAGGACACCACCAGTCTCACTCCGACCATCACGGTGGTGGTTCGATTGCCCCTGCCTCTTCCGCCCCAGCTCTCTCCTCGCGGATTCGCTACGGTGCTTCGCAGGACTCGGGCGGAAACCCGATCGGACGCCAGCCAGGCACTTTCCGCGCCGGCAACTGACAGGTCCACGGCGGTTCGGTCCCTCCTGCTCGTCCGCGGCCAGCATTTCCGGGAGAAATTACGTTGATTTCACAAGATTCTCGCGTCCCAGGCTCGCTCAGCGCTCAGTGCCGACCTGCCCCGCTCCCGCCCCGGGCGTTGCCTCGTACTTCGGCCCGATGCAGCGACTCAGCCTCACTTATTTCACGGGTGAGCCCCTGGGCGTCTTGCCCGGCGTCGGGAGCCCGCGCTTCAAGCGTCGCTCCCCTCAGCCTGGGCACCAGAGCAGGCGCGTCAAACGCCGCTCTCCCGAATCACGCACCGTGCAGCACCACAAATATCGCGCCGTGACGTCATTTGTTTCAGCGAGGGCGTCCCCTTTCTTCACCTCCCGACCATGCGGTGGCGGTCGGTTTGAGGTGGGGGAAGGTCAACTCCGAAACCCGAGATGTTGGTTGAAGCTCGACTCGGCGTTTCCTCGCAATAACGGTGGCTGCTCCACCCTTTTTCCTATCAAGAAGGAGTCGACAAGATTAGCTACCTCGTCCCCCGTCCCCACCAGGTCTACTGGACGAAAACCCTCTCCAGGGGCCCTTTGTTGCCACCCACCCGAGCACCGTTCTCGACGTCGTCTACAGGGCCTGCGTACCCTCTTTGGTCTTCACGCACGCCACTCCACGTGCGCAGCGCTTCTTCGGCTTCAGTGGAACAAGAGGAACCTGACACTGCCCGTCGAGCCTGTGGTGACTCCACGACCTCCGAGAGATCAACTGGAAGGATCGAAGCTCTCGTCAATCAGAACGGGCTCAGAGCCCCCTGCCCCCCTTAATCTAGCACAGAGACCATCGAGCGCAGCAAGTGAACCTTCTGGCGATTTTTTGCCTACGTGCAACGGTGACACAGAGCCAGCATACGTGGAGCCGGACTCGCCTCGTGCACCAGGGGCTCAGTGTTCTCAGAGAAGAACACTCCCCCCCATACACACCGCAACTGCGGCCACTGACGACTCGGCATCGTCGGCTTTGACCCTACTCTCGAGTATTCAACGGAGCGGGTGCTACTGTTCTGGCAGCCCCCCTCTTATTTTTCGTAGTGGTCACCCTCGTCTTTCGTCGTTGACAATGTGCCATATTCTTGCACGGAGCAGTATATGATCGAGGAAAAGGCTCGCCTTTTTCAGGACCACGCAGCGGAGCGGGTTATGGCCTCGCTAGACCCACCCAGCCCGACCTACCCTCGGTTGAGGAGCACTTTGTCGCCTCCGGGCGACAGGTTAATTCCCTCGTTAGAGTGGCAGATCTCGAACCGGGGGATATCCCCAGTGTCACCCACGTCCCACTGCTGAGCGTCCCGCTGGACGTTTTGCAGAAGGACAACCGAGCCCTCAGCCCTCCCTCCGGACTATCCGAGGTGTCTCCGGTCTCAGCAATTACAGATTGCCCCCTCGCAGCTCCAGTCTCGCCCTCCCCTGCGCTGCTTGAGCGGTTGAGCCCAGACCAGCGCGTTTCGCTCTTGCGCGTCTTGGCGCGTTTGCCGTTACATCCGCGGGAGGTGGCTTTTGACCTTCACGACACGGACTGGACCCCTGAGGCCATCGAACAGCTGGGGGATGTTCTCTACGAATTTCCGGACGTTTTATGGAAGTCCAAATCGGATTTTGGTTCCTGCTCGTTGATGCCTTTCGTGATTTCGGTCCCGGAAGGAAGCGCTCCTGTCACGTCCAGGCCGCACCGCATCAATCACACCCTGGCCAAGAATGTGGAGGCCACCTTGAACCAGTACCTCGCGGCAGGCCTGATCCAGCACTCGACTTCTCTGTACTTGAGCCCGCTGGTGGTCGTTCCGAAGAAGTCTGGAGGCGTTCGGATCACCATGAACTGCAAGAAACGCAACAAGATTATCAGCCTCAGCCAGCTGCCTATCCTCGCTTGGATCAACTCCTCGACTCCGTGGGGAAGGGACGGGTGTTTCCCTCTTCGATTTGGTCTGCCCGTTCCACCAGATTCCCGCGCACAAGGATACAGTCCCTTTCACTGCGTTTTGCACTCCCACGGGCCTCTACCAGAGGCTCTTCATGCCCCAAGGCAGCAGTTTTTCACCCGGCTGGTTCGTCAAAGTGATCAAAGAAGCAATAAAAGGTCTGGCACAGGTAGAGTGTTCGGAGTGCTCACGTACTTGGTGTATGGATTCATGTGTAACGGTATTTGGGAGTTCCACACAGGAAATATGCGTGTTTCTGTGTGGAACGGTCAGCGGGTTGGGACGTATCTTATCCGCCGCTTTCACACTTTTTCTTTTTGTCCCTTCTTCTTCTTGTTGTGTGTGTACTTCATGTTCTCCCCCCTTCTTCCTTGTCTTGTGTTTTCTAAGCGATAATATATATATGCCCTGGAGGGGCTTCTACGAACTGACTCAGGCTTGGCCTATCATATCAGTGAGTGCATCGAACACGCTAGCGATCTGTTCCAATTGGACGCACTTGCTGGTTGGGGCTACGCCGGGAGAGCAACTCCCCGTTCGAGGACGAGCGAGAGATTTTCAGTTTTTCGGATGCAGAGGCCAGAGGGTCCTCAACCGAGCAGAGGCACTGGCGACAACGAGGTCGACAGAGCCAGGAGAGCTACAGGAGTGGCGATAACAGCGGCAGCAGAGGCAGTCAGCAACGCCGCGGCAGAGGCCGCGGAAATGGCTAGTAGCGCAGGAGCGCGAAACCCTGTTCCGCCAGAGGGCGGAACTGCTCCGCCAGAGGGCGGAGCAGAAACGAGTAGAACGTATATTTTTATATGAAAGAGAGAGTTTGGCCGGCTGGAGCCGGGGAGGGACGGTGGAGACGTGAAGACCGCGGGAGCGACGCTGAAAGCGTTCTGGCAGAATCCGCCTGGACTGCTGAAGCACCACGCCCGCAGGTGGTTGATGGGGGGGAACGTTGCCCCCGAGGAAGGAGTCGAGGGAGAGCGTGAAGATGGGCGCAGGGGGAGGAGTCTGCATCATCATCGGTTCGGGATGCGGTGCCATAAGAGAGAGGAGAAAAGAGAAGGGATCGAGGCGCCACCGGCAGGGACTTACGTCCGCACCAGGCACGTTTGGCTTTGTTGATTGACTGCTGTGGTGATTTTCGTTTTTAAATTGATTGTGTATCGATTTGAGAGTAGGAGAGAATCTGCGAACATTGGAGATTCAGATTTATTTGGGAATACTGGAAATGAAATGAGATGAACAGACGTATACGTATACGTATAGCTTTCCTCGCGTGAAGTTTTTCTGTAGACGCACTGCTGTAGGACTATGACGTCTGTGTGTTTTATGGCTGACTGGTGGAGGGCTCTGGTTGAGCATCGACACGAGTACAGCAGGAAGAGGTGTATGTGATGAACCCTTGTGCTCAACTACAGCAACGCGTCTGTTTGCGGCATTTCACATATTTACATCTTTGTATGCGGGTATCTCGTTTTTGAGTTGTTGGGTTGGTGTGTAGCACGACCCATGCAGCGGCACCTTCGTGGGGTGGGGGTGCGAGGTGGCCGGTCGGCTTCCGACTCGGCTACGGCGGGCGCGCGTGCGAGAAAAGTGAAGGACCATCATCTTCGAGCAATTGCTCAACAGGCACGTTCTTGTTTTGTGTCTTGGTGTTGTTTTGGTATGTTTCACCTGGTATATATAAGCAGTACTTGGTATGATACGTACTGCTGTAGTATGGATGAATCGATTCCACGCACGAACGATCCAAAAACTTCCTACCAGGTACCAGGTATTATTTTTTTTTTTTGACCAACAATCGAAATAATAGCTTTCGAATAACCTGCAAGGTAGCTGTCTCAGGTACAGGTTGATGATCGAGTAGTCCAGTGAGCAGCGCCTACCTTCACGCACCACACGACAACGTGGTGGGCGGTGTCTACTGCTGTCTGTGTTTGGTTTGTTTTTAGAAACGTGATACTCGTACGAGTACGAGTAGTCTAGTCTTCGCTGTGGATTTGATCTTGTGTTTTTTTTGTTTTGCAGCGTTTCCAGACTTGTCATAATTTGGTGATGGCCATTTGATGCGTGGCGTGTATGACTGCAACTTTTGGAACTTTGAGCTTTCATCTACGAGTATACGTATCAAGTTCCGGACGTATGTACGATTCACGAAATATACGATACACGTAACGTGTTGGATAACAAAAACGCAGTTCGTATACGAGTAAAAACTACTGAGACGAGCGCGGCTGGAGGATAGAAAACTTGACTGGTATATATAATGTTTGCGATGGGCACAAACTAGGGAGGGTAGTATGAGAGTTCAGTTTGAGCACATCGGAAATTCACACGGAATACCGGGTATCTTGATTGATAGTTTGCATGACCCTGGTTGCTCCCCCCACAGACAATATTTGAGGTGTACACAGGCCATGCGGGTGATATTCTCTTCCAACTATCACCAAGCTATTAACGTTTCGTCCGATAGGATGAAGAGTCACCAGATTCCCTCATTCGAGTACCCTTGCTTTTCCCCCCTTTCGCTGTCGATGATTTGCCGAATGTCTGCTTGGAGACTGCACTGCGTCGATTGCATCAGGTGGACGGTTGACGAGAGGACCAAATCACGACCGGGCATGGTGGACGGAGAAAATGAGGTGGATGCTCGACGGTCGTGATGTGTGGTTGTAGTGGTACTATTATATTGGGTAACGGTTGGTATTGATAGTGTTTTTGTTGTGTCTTTCTTCCAGTCAGATCTTGCCGACACAAGTTCTACCGCCATTTTGACTGTTGAGCGATCAACCATCTTGATCTCTCACATATCTGCAGGATCGTATCATATGACGCTTTTCTTGGATGTCATTAAATGTGTGCCCACAGAAGAGAGGCTATTGGCTTTGAGTGGTACATGGTTATCGAATGACAAGCTGGTATGATAGTTGAGGGAATTATATTGATTTGGTATTCGACTGATGGAGGAATTTCAGAGTCTTTCATTTTTGAGATTATATTGAGATTGGTACTGAAATCTGGAAGGCCAATCTACTATTTTTCCTATTTCATGCAGTTGAACCTACCATAGGGAAGGCTGTATGTTGATTACCGGAAAGAGGTTGGAGTAGGCCAATATATTGTTTCACCTTGATTGAATTGGTTTGAGTCTGGGTTTTGGAGGATTTTGGTGTTTTCGAGTAGTCCCCACGTCAAATAAAATTCAAGTGAAGGAATGTATGCTATCTCGCATTACCGTCGCGATCTGTGTATCTATGGCGGGAGTAGGGGGCAAGGGGAGACCCTTGTCCGAGGGAACGGGGTTCCTTGCGATCTCTGGCATTTATTTTCTTGGCTTAATTTTTATTCTGATGAGTATGACTACTGTGATATTTTATATGATTTGCATTAATTCCTCATGAAATAGAGGGAGATTTTTTGGATAAGGTTGAAGAGAGACTATGAAGCGCCTGGGGGCGTGTGCGGTCCATAGGAAATGTTTTCCGATTTGGAAGGTTTGGGTAGTATTTCGGGAATTGAGAGTTTGATTTTTTTTGGTTCTTGAAAATTTGTGCTTTTGTTCAAAGTCAGTACTGACTGAGTGGTCTAGCAGGTAGTGCTATATAATTCCCTAAGGTGGGTCGGGAGTTGAAGTCTCGCCGAATTCGTAAGTTGATCTTTTCGAGCGTGCGCGCTGGAGACAATACGAATGATTATGATAGTGTGCCCGTAGACACCAGCAGCGTTTGGCGAGGGGAGGGCCCCGGAGATCACTGTACTAAGTCGACGAGGTTCCACTGAATATCTTTTGACCAATTCCGCGGAAACTGCCGTTTTACCTGATTGAATCCGAGAAGAATGCCGTTGTCCTTGGCATTGGATTTCGAGAGTTTTATTTGTTTGCAACAGAGAGGCTGGGGATTTGAGTATTTGAATACTGATTTGAAGATTTGAGTGTTGATTCAAGAATTTGATTTTTGAGTCAATTTTTTTATGTCTGACGAGGCCAAGAGAAGGAATTCGAGGAAGTTATCACAAATCTCATGAGATTTGAGAAGATAGTTTATGGATTTTATTGAGCTTGGAGGTCATGATATTTTATTGCTGAGATCTGAAGAGTTATTTTTTGGGTGATTTGACTTCATGCGGTCCTATGATTTGTGATTTAATTTTTTTGGGGGGGGGACGAGGGAGTGAATCCGACATGTGATCGTGGTCTATCATCATGGCATGGTACTTTATCATGAGCGATGTGTGGTGATCCCATTCACCAAGCAGCCAAGTAGAGAGCAGAGGGGCTGTTCGGAGTGCTCACGTACTTGGTGTATGGATTCATGTGTAACGGTATTTGGGAGTTCCACACAGGAAATATGCGTGTTTCTGTGTGGAACGGTCAGCGGGTTGGGACGTATCTTATCCGCCGCTTTCACACTTTTTCTTTTTGTCCCTTCTTCTTCTTGTTGTGTGTGTACTTCATGTTCTCCCCCCTTCTTCCTTGTCTTGTGTTTTCTAAGCGATAATATATATATGCCCTGGAGGGGCTTCTACGAACTGACTCAGGCTTGGCCTATCATATCAGTGAGTGCATCGAACATAGAGGTCTACCTCGATGATGTGATCGTTTTCGACTTTGATCCGACGGCCCACGTCAAGACGATACGAACCCTCTTCCAATGCCTGCGTAAACACAACCTCAAGCTCTCCCCCTCGGAGGCTCGCCCCCGTGCCACGGACGCGAACTTTCTGGGCCACTCCATCTCGCCCGCGGGTACACGCCCAAATGCGAACAAAGTTTCGGCTTTGGTGAAAACTTCCATGCCCAAAACCTCAAGCAGGTCCGTGCGCTGATGGACGGCGTGGGATATTATCGCAAATTCCTGCCCGATCTGTCTAAAAGGATTCGCCCTCTCACCGCCCTTCTCCGGAAGGGGGATAAGTACGTCTTTACACCGGCTATGGAAGTTATCGTCCGCCAGTTCCTAGTCGAGCTCGCTACCCTACCAATTTTGGTCTTCCCTGACTGGGACGCCGTAGCCGACGGCTCCCGCCCCTTCCACATGTACTGCGATGCCTTCATCGACGGTTTTGGGGCCGAGCTCGAACAAGAACAACCGGACGGCTCGATCCGACCCATTGCTTACGTCAGCCGCGCTACCCTCGATTCCGAGAGGCACTGGACCCCGTTGGACCTGGAAGCTGGCAGCATTGTCTGGGCCATCAAACGACTCCGAGGTTTCCTGTGGGGCACGAAATTTCGCATATGTTCGGACTACAAAGTACTTGAGAGTATCGGCAAGGTAGGGGACCACAACGCGCGCGTCCAGAGGTGGATCGAGCTCCTCACCGCGTTCGACTACACCCTCGAGGACCGCAAGGGCAGCGCCAACAGAAATGCTGATTTTCTGTCCCGCTTGCCGGAGCGCCACAGAGCACGACCGCAGGGGGTCTATCAGCCTCACCCCCGTCGAGGATGGTGGTATCTTCCTCATCCAAGCCTGCGGGCTTGACACTCGCTTTTCTCATACCCCTGGTGTCGGTTTGAGTGGGGCTGGTGGCCCACACTGAAAGTGCTGCCTTGGGTGGGCTGCCTTTCATTTCTTCGGATTTTGGCGATTTTCGCGCACACGGGGCATGTATGAGGATTTTTTACCTCTCTGCTCCTTCGGGGAGATTCGTCGCTCGTGTATCTGCTTCCGTCGCCACCGTCGATCGCCGTCCTGGCTTTCTTCACCCACCGCCAACTCCGTTTTCACTTCGGCTTTTGTTGTACCCCTCGAGGGCGACCAGGGCTCTACAGAAGCCTTCGCTGAGGCGACGATTCGCCCAGCGCGCTCCTCCCCCGACGCGCACTATACAGGGAGAAGATTCCGCCGTGACCACTGATCCGGCCGCGTCTGCCCCTTTGCCGCCTGACAACCCGGCGCCTCTGAACATCTTGCCACCTTCAGGCCGCATCTCCACTCGGACGCGCCGACGAACAGCCGCTGCTGCTGGCACTCCGCCGCCTGCTGTTGATTATGGCTTCGGGCCCGGCGGGGCCCCTAGACCATTCGTCCGGTGTGCCATCACGCCGCCGCGAGCCCCACGGCCGCCACCGCCCGCACCCGTCGTGATGGCCCCGGCTCCTGCCGTCTCGTCGATCCTGACGGTACCCATCCCGTCCGACCGCGACCGCGCCGAGCCGTGGGAACCCCTCTTTTACCGCTTTCGCCGCCAACTGACGCATCGCCCGTCACCACGACAGACTTGGATGCCCTCGTCGCAGCTGCCGAGTTTCAGTTCGGTGATTCCGCAGCGCACTATTCGCACGCCGACTGGGCTCGGGAACAACAGGCCGAGCCCGCGTGCAACTCCACCGTGCGATACATAGCCCTTGGCCGGCCGGAAAGTTTGCCCGCCGACTTTTTTGTCGTGTCTCCCTTCCCACCAGCGCCCTCCCTTTTCGGAGGTTCAGGAGCCAGCTAACACAAGCCGCTTGCACACCACCGTCGCGGGCATCGTTCTACTCGTCCGACAGCTGTCCCCCCCCCTTGCGTCGGACACGCAACGCCCGGTGGGTCGTACGGCCTGTTTCTTGAACGACGAGCCTTTTTCTCATTTATGTGCCGCTGCTCATGCGCCCCTGGGTCATGCAGGCTTGCCACTCCACAGCTTCCTGCCACCTAGGAACCGCGCACACCCTACGTACACCCTACATATGCTCAAACGTTTCTACTGGTGGATCGGTAGGAGCATCTGCACCTGGTGGTGGTTACGCAACTGCGTGAAGTGTCAAGCATGGAAAACGTCGCGGCAGACGGTTCGGTGGCCCACCATCACGCTGCCTCTGCCAGAAGGGCCCAGCATCGCCGTCAGCATCGACTATTTCGGCCCTCTCATGAGGAAATACGTACGTCTTGCTTTTGACTAATCATTTCGGCCGCGGAGCCGGGACTGATCAAGCTTCTTGCTTCTCCGGCGCACTACACGACTTCGACGAGAGCTGTACGAGGTTCTTGGTGTCTGCAAATTTAATTGGGTAGCGCGTTTGCACGGGGGGTCCAGCGTAATGTAATCGACTCTCGAGGCGCCGCCGTGGATAGCTGACTTTCGCTTCTCGGCCGCCCTCGACGCTTTTTTCTTCTTGTCGTTTTCCTGGACTTTGGGGGGTGGTTTTTCTACTTGTTGACGTTCTCCGAGTTTTCTGGTCGGGGGTTTTTCTACTCGGTGCGTTTCTAGTTCGTTTTTCTTGGGCTGGATAGGGGATAGGCTTTGCGTACTATGTTCTGCCTACCCCCCCGCTCAGTGTCGGGGCTGGTCTGGGTGATCGGGCCACTCACTTGTGGCACAGGACGCGTTTCCAGAGTGGTGGGCTGGGTTCAGGTTGTTCTTGTCGTATTCCGTGTTGTTTTTCTTTTCGTTTTTGGTATTCACTTGTCGCTTTTCCATGCAACTTCCTCACCCTCCCCCCCGTTGCGGGTGGCATGGCGATGGCTTTCGTTGACAATTTATTCCTGTCTCTTAGGGCTAGACCTTCCTTCCTTTTTTTTTTAACGTTTCTTGTCGGCTTCGTTGCCTTGCCGTTCAGAGGTGTGGGAGTGGGTTTTGAGGAGCCACATCTTCGACTAAGGTTCTAGCTCGTGGAATCGGGGTTTCCATGAATTTCCCATATTTCCGAATATATATACGGCTCATCAGAGTGAGCTTATGTTATCATACTGCCTTGAAGGAGGCTGAAAGCCCGGCAATTAACTAGGTTCAAGTATTAAAAGCGTCGTCGGCAGGATATGACAGCAGCAGTACAGCAACTGTAACAGTTGATCATACTTGCAGTATGCGTTATCAACAGTCTTGTACCTGGTACGAGATTTACTGGGGGTATGATTGTTTTATTATTACGACGCGGTACGACATCACTCAATTTGTATACCGGGTACAGCAGTAGTATTAGATGTGCCCCTTCTGCTTCTGTTGTTGTACCCCTTCCTTCACGGCCTTTTGTTTCCCTTTCCGGTCTCTCTCGCGTTAAAAAACACACAGCTCGTGTGGGGCCGAGCCCACGCATCGTATATTGGAGAATAATTGGACGTTCTCTAGGAAGCATTGGACGTAACATCCTATTCTTGAGTTTATTGATAAGGTAAAACGCCCACACACAACATTATTTGTTACTCCCAAGAGTTTATCTCTTGGTCTTGTCGTCTGGACTAAAACTCAAACCACTACGAAATAAATCATGTTCTGATGACGTTCTCACATCAATCAGCTCATTTCCCTGAAATCCCGCACGTACGTGCTCACAAAACAGGTTGGAAAAAAAAAGTATATATGCACAATGGGAGGTCGAAGTATAACAGGTGCAGTACCAGCATGCAAGGGGCGACACTATCCTGTATTTTGACTTGATCATCTTAAACCCATTATTGACCGCGATTTTCGCGATTCTTGCCCCCGGTACTGTATCGCGATTCGTGGTGACTTTTTTTTTTAACGTTTATTCAAGAACAAATTATGGAGCTGGGCGAGACCCAAACGCATTTTCTGAACTTTCCCTTTTTCGGTGTCCGTTTAGCTATCTGACGAAGCTTGATGATGCTAAGATCAAGGTCGGGACACTTTGTATCACTGGACAGATTTGCCTACTAAGCCGGTGCTCGTTGATACTCACGTGTGTTGTTTGCTTAGAGATATAAGAAGGGCATCTTTATTCCTTTCGTGCACACGGAGACTGAGATCCAAGCTCGTGCCTCGCTGGGAAACCCCTGTTTTTCCATCCAAGATACGCCTCCAAAGTACTACAAATACGATCTCAATACCGGAACCCAGGTAATTACCGGGCTTTCAGCCTCCTTCAAGGCAGTATCACAACACTAGCTAGCCCACTCTGATGAGCCGTATATGCAGAATTATGGAAAAATCGTGGAAACACTGATTCCACGAACTTCAACACGTGTCGAAGATGCGGCTCCTCGAAACCCACTCCCATACCTCTGAACGGCAAGGCAACGAAGCCGGCAAGATACGTCAAAAATATAAAGAAAAGAAGGTCTAACCGTAAGGGGCTGGAAGAAATCGCCAACGAAAGTCATCGCCGTGCCACCCGCAACGGGGGGGGAGGGCGAGAAAGTGTCTATGGAAAATCGAAATGTGAACACCAAAAAATGAGAAGAAAAATAACACGGAATACGTCTAGAACCACCTAATCCCGGCCCACAACTCCGGAAACGTGTCCTGTGCCACAAATGGGTGGCCCGAGTACCCAGACCAGTCCTGACATTGAGCGGGGGGGTAGGCAGGACAAAATACGCAAAAACACACTAGGGACAGGCCGAGAAGAACAAACCAGGAACAGACCAAGCAGTATCATAACATGGATTGCCTACCCAAGCAGCCTTGTAACAGGGCCTCTCTATCTGGATCGTACAGATCCCACCCGGTAAATATCTAGAGGTATAGACTACGGCATACTGGTATACGTGTTAGGTTGATTCTTCATGCCGATGGCCTACGGTATGGAGTGGTTAACCTCAACTACAACTACAGTAGAAGATATGTTTGATGTGATCGCTTCGAGTCTCCGTATGGCAATGGGTTTACAGAACCTTCAAATGGCACCAACTGCTGTCGAGCGCAGACGCGTGCTACGATAGAAGTAGTGTAGTGTTTTTGGCCATTTAACCGCGTGGTAGTTTCTAGTTGATGGGGTTTCTCAACCAACTGAGGAACTACCCAACCATTCTATCGTTGGCCTCCCTTTTGTTTCACAATAGCTTTCGAACAGCACCAACGAAAGGCCGAGCTTAACCGTCCGTTTTTTCCTCACGAATTGGTTTTGGGAGAAATATAGGATTCTTCAAGGTAGGAACCTCAGAAAAATATAGAGGTATTACTACCTGTGCGTAGCACACATCAGCAAATAAATATACCGTGGGTACTGTAGGCACTCTTGTGGATGTCGCAAGGTATACTTTGGTAAGTACCCTACCGAACATACCCTTGCATGCTTGCATGTGGACGCGAGTCGGCGAGGGAAAAAAGTCATGCACCCTTCTCGTGATATACATGTAAGACACATAACGTAGTGGGAGGGGCGACAAGAGAGAATAGCCTACAATGTTAACCTAGATCTGAGTTAAGACCACGAGGTAGGAGGGAGCAAGAGTAAGAAGGGCGAACACATACAATATATGTCATGGAGAGAAAACTAAAGCTTACGCCTAACTCACGCCAATGAGGACGTACTATACACAAGAATCTTAACTCCTCTAAGAATCTAGGACGTATTCTAGTAGACCCCATCAGGAAAATATAAGATACGCGCACATCATACTTGAAGCACTCACTTGGTTTACATGCATGTGCTGACCATGCAGAGCATACATATTCCACGCAACCAGGCAAACACGTACCTACAGCAACTACAGTAGTATGTGCACCAGTACTATCTACAGTAGGTCATACAGATCCCACTCGGGCAAACGTGTAAGACCTCGATCATACAGATCCCGTCCAGCAAGCACGATTCGTATCCCAAGGTGTCGCACTGCTGTTTCCTGGCGTATCCCACGGTATTCCACCGGCTTCCCACGGTGTTCCACCGACTACTCAGGGCATCTCACCGACACTTTCACGCTATCCCACGGTGTCCCCGCACGGTATTCTCAACGGCTTCCCACAGTATTCCATGCACAGGTGGCCGGGGCACCCCCCCTTGCACAAGGCGGGCGTAAAACAATGGTTGTGGAGACGTTGATCAACGTAGAACACTATTAGGCGTACTGCATTCAGAGGTTGTCCACACACACTTTGTAGGGTTTGCTGTATTGTTCAATATCTCCACAACAAGGGAGGACGTTCTCACGCCGACAGTGTGCTGGGGGGGGGGTGTCTCGCCATCTGTGTGGTGTTCCATTGTGTCTCACCAACCGGTGGCGTCTCTCCCGCTGTACACGTATTGGTAAATCAGTACACTATACGACTAGTTCCACGAACAAGAAAGGTCCTACAGTGATAAAACATAAGGCTCACTCGCTGGGGGATGCTAAGAAAATTAGAATAAGAAATTGTGCTCAGTGGTAAGCGCTACACTAAAACTGTATTTGTAGTAATATTGCGCGTTTTAGGTCTTGGAAAAACCGTTACCTCATGGGAGTATGGCGGTGATACAATTTCAGCTCCGTCGATGACGCGGCAGCAACATCATGTTACATGTCCGGGTTGGTATTCATATGGTTTCATATTAATTGCCTGTCATCACACCCAGATCCGTAATTACAGTAGCGACAACATCATAATCACATCATGCCGAGAGATCTCTCGGTATTCCACAAATATCCGGAGACCCTATAAATAGTGTTACATCGAGACCAGCTCCGGCTGTCACTCTTCGATGGTAACATACGTTCAATCTTGACGTTGTCCGACCCTAAAGTAGCACAGCGGGGATTCAGATTGTTGACAGTGGGTCAACACGACAGTAATGATATATAATAATAGTCTTCGGGCGATCGGTTTCCCACTATCATTGTTTTTCGAGATTACTTCCATGGAAGCTTCCACCAACTTTCATGAAAGTAAACTAGTAATTTTTACTTCCATGAAAAGTTACACAACTTCAACGGAAAAAGTACATCTAATTTCCGTGGGAACAAATAGGTTCCATGGAAATAGAGGGAAGCTACCGCGGAAGAATCGAGCGACTTCCATGGAAGCTTGCATCTCCTTCCATGGAAATACATTTCCTTCCATTATCTACATTTGTGGGAGCAAGTTCACTTTCATGGGAGGTGGTGGAAGTTTTCATGGAAAAATAGTTAGAAGCTTCCATGGAAATAATCCGTCAAATACTACGCCATGGAAGCTTATATAATCTATTTCCATGGAAGCTTCCACGAACTTCCACGGACTTAAATTCAACTTTCATGTAAGCTTCCACCAAATTAACCTCCATGCTTCCATGGAAGTAGGTAGAAGCTTCTGTGGAAAATTCCGTCAGCTGCTATGGACGCTTACACATCTTCCGGAAGTAAAAGACCCTTCCATGCAAGTTGGATTCGCCTGCTTGTAGCTGCGTGAGCTTCCGTGGAATCTACAAGTGATACGTATAATAATGCGGTGGACCCCGGACGATAGGGGTCGCGAACTGATACCCTGAGACTCGGTTTCGCTTTGTTTAAAAGCGAGAGGCCGAAGGGAAAGGGGAGGAGGAGTACAGCATTTTTATCTACGGTATGCGCCCGCCAACAAAAAAACACCTAGCGTGAGAACGCCTTAGAACCTTGGTGTGATATCATCCTTGAACAGCCTTGAGCATAAATACAGTAGGTTATTGTTCAGTCACAGCTCACACGGCACGGTTCTACGCGCAGCAATGGGGGACACCGCCCGTCCCGACTTTGTCGCCGCTTCCTGTAGCTCAACCTTCAGCAGCAACCAGCACGCGCCCACACCTCGACCCCGGCTATTTCGTATTATGATACTGTTCTATCCCTCTTTGTTCAGTTTGGGGTGTATTGATTGCACCAAAGTTCCTGTGTTCCATGTAAGGCCCAGTCTATATTTCTCAACTAAATACCTGGTGGTACTTCTTGGTTGCGGGCGTCAATCGCAAGTCGCCATGACAGGACTGCTGAAGTTTTTACAAGGACGAGCGTGCGCAACACTCTACCACTCGGTTATTTATATGTACCAGGTGTTTACGTATACATTTTCATGTTTGTTCCAACTTGTCGGTCGCTGTCGTGAGGGACGTTCTTCATCAAAAGTGCACCAACCGCTGTTTGGGGTTGCAATAGGTGCCAAGAAGTAAGGGGAAGAAGGGGAAGAGCACCGAGAGGCGTGTTGAGACGATGGTGATATCGCGCAAGCAACGAGACACCCAATATATTCTGAACCAACCACACACCCAGCCCGCGTTCCTATTACGGGAGCCATAGTAAATAGGACCAAATATTGTTGGTAAAAATAGGTAAATGTATATTTTTTTATGCATACCATAGGTCCTATTAACTATGGACCCCCATAATAGTTGCCGCTCTGACCGGCAATATAAGGTTCGCTTCCGTGATAATACCAATACCCCAAAGGTTCATAAATTTACCTGCGGTGTGGTAGGTCGGAAATTCTTTTCGTGGCCGTCCTCCTGCCACGATCATTCCGGCCTCTCTGTCGCGCTTGCCAGACGCCTGTTCAGCTGTTTAGTTGTGTGCGTTTCGTTTACGTTTGCTTGTGTAGTTTCGTGACGTGACATTTTTTGCGATTGTTTGGTTATGTATGCTTCACTAGGCTGCGGTCTGAAGTGCAGTGGCTTGGGGTTGACAGATGTCTCCGTTGGGCCGTCGATGTTGTTCGCATTTAAATCAATCAAGTACGACAGGTTTGCTTTCGTTTCCTTGATGGTTGATGAGTAATGATTGATGTCGCTCTTTATTTGCGCGCGCACCGCACTTCTCTCCCCTACTGGCCTGCCTTTGGAAAACTACGTCGCGGAATGTACTCGAGCGATAATCTCGTTATGTATTGTATATGGTTCACACCTAGGATAACGCAACACTCGGACAACACTTATCTGCATTGTGGGGCCTAACATAGAGGCTTGGTCGCGTCCTAACATACCGAGTATTGAAGCTGGAGGACAGCGTGTAATGCTTATCCACCAACGTGCACACGCATTTACGCCATGTGTCTGCTCGGTCTCGTCGGCTCTGGTACGGTAACTTTAACCATTGTATTACGCCGTGATCATGCTTGCACGGACACCGTAACACATTATTGGCAATATTCTTCGTATACGTTCTTAACCTAACATGTCACCATCCGACGATTTGCTGAGCTGATAATATAAGGTTAATATCTAGGAAGCGCTAGACAGAACATGCGAACATCTTGTTCACGTTCAAGGGGATGATAGACATACCACCCGAACGAATGTTAGTATTGGTATTTGTGTTGGCCGCACGTACTAGCCAAAGAAATTTATTACCTGCAGTTTTGGCAGTGGCGACGGGGACTTGTGCCATACTCCAGAGTTTTGCGGGGGTTCCGGCACTCCCAGCGGCGGCGACGGCGATGGGTGGGTCCTCCCTCCGCCTGGCGCACGTGGAAGTCCGCAACGAACGCCCTCCTAGGATGCTTTCAGGTGGCGTCCGGCGTGTACGATCTGCGTCGGGAAGGAAACAGCATCTTGAAGCAGATTGGTTGATGGTGGCTACCACCGCTCAGGTAAAAGCAAGCCTGTGCCTTTGTCTCCGACTTTAGCGCCCGTTTAATGTGATGGTACCCGAGGTTCAGAAACCAGATCTGACGCGCTCTACCGTGAACCTTACGGTACGGGGATAGCTTGTCCGGAGTTTCACCCACCTCCGCCGTCATGTTGAGGGAATTGCAAGCGTAACCCATGCTTCCTTCCAGACAGGCTCCGCCGGTGGCAGAGGTACGCCACCGAGTAGCCGAGGGGCCTCCAGGTAGGAAGCCATTGCAAGCTCCAGCATCATCGCCATGCAACGCTTGGCCACACCGCAGTGCTTAGGAGAGTCGACGGGCGTGTACTCGCGAGGGATGCTGTGGTGATCCAGTAGCGCCACCAACTCTTCGTGAACTGCGTGCCGTTGTCCGTGCGCAGACACTCCACGGTGTATGGGTGCCCTGCGTACAGATGTCAGCCCAAAAACTAGCTAAAACAGCTGGAACGTCGGACTTCTTGAGGAAACAAGGCAATTCAAACCTTAGATAACCGTCCGCGATCATCATTGGGCATTCCGCGCCACCAGGCAACCGCGGCCTCTTCCCCGACAGATCCACGGACAGGTACTCCAGGGGTTTGGTCGAACAGCAACTGGTAGTCCGCAAAACAGTCTTCTTCCTCCCGTTAGCCTCTACGGCACCCAGCACAAGGAACCAACTCTCCTAACACCTTGATATCCATTTGCCGTGCCACTTCACGCACAATATTGCAATGTAATTGAATGGGGGGAATATGGAGGTCGCAAATATCCATGGGCGTCATTTTTCCAGAGTCGTTGCTGACCCTAGTGGCCTCTACGTATACCCTCAATCCCTTTGCATATAGACCAACTTTCACCCAATGTGTGGGTTCCATTAAGAACGTAAAGTACGTTGTTTTCCGTCACTATGCTATCCTTTTACAGAAGGTGAAGTCGCTGAACGTCTCAACCAGGAAGATAGTCAGTGTCATCACTCGGCCAAGCCGTTCACTTTAAGTTGCCCTGGTTGCTGCTGCTACGCCCCGTTCAACGCGATTCCTCTTCCCCCCCCGCCCGGGCCCCGCGTTGAACGATAAATTTAGCAGTTTTTGCGCAAGGTGTACCTCACGCGTGCGTCTTCTGGCTTTCTCCTTCTCCATCACCAACGAGCGTCTCATGTACTAATATTTCGTTTCCCTTACACGTCTGAACAACATGCCCAGCGTCTTCGCTGCCAGCAGCCAGTGCTCGGCTACGGTTGGCAACTTGAAGAGAGGTAAATCGTTTTCGAAACAACTCATTCAGTGCTGTTCTTGCGCCACCGAGAAGCCCTTTTCCCCTCCACTTCCCCAATCATCACTCACTTTCGGTAATCGCTTCCTGCTCATAAGAGCCACGAGCCCCGCGGAAAGCATCCTCCGTTTACGCACAGTCGTTCCGACTTCCTCGCAACCAGTTAAAGCAAGGGCATTTGCGTACGATACGTAGCACGTAGCAATCGTAGCAAAGTCTTTCGTTCTATCTGATGCAGAGAAGGAGAATTCAGTGATGAGTCTGACGCAGTGGAGTGAGATGGCCAGCGTTGGGGCTCCACGAAACACACCCGTACAACTTGGTTTTCAATGCTCCAGCATTGGCCGTATACGTCCAGCTCGAGTAGTAGAGTGAACTGGTCAAGTGGTAGGCCTTACCATCCGAGGCGAAGATTGGCCTGTAGCACGCGCCGATTGGTTTCGGCAGGATGGTCAGCATCCTCGAATACAGCTGCTCCGAGGTACGCAGCCTTGGCAGTTCGCTAGTTCGCCTGCTACACCTGGCCGGCTACCTCGATAACGAACCTGCCTCTCCTTTCCTGAGGTCACGAAGCACCTGTGGATCCATCTTGGCTTTCGAAAACTTCAGGCCGTACGAAACGCACACTGCAACGATATTTGCCACCATCTTCGCAAGCCGGTCGGTCATAGTACACAAGGTTGGGAGAGAAACGATCCCCTCATCGTCTGCATACAGCTATTCTCGCGCTCTGCGCGGAGTATCGTCCCGTCTTTCGGTTGTCTGTGTCAGACTGCAGTACCACTGCGAAAGCGACCTTTCCTTTCCCCAGCAACACGCAGGCCGTTGATAGAGCCCCATACCGTTCTAACCCTCGCATCTCTAGCGGCACAGATATTTTTTTTCATGCCATGCGTGAGTGGGGTGTAATCAAAACACGATGTATCCAGTCCCTGGGGTAGTCTATCGTTTTTGCGGCCAAGGAAAAGAGCAGCCCGCTTCTGTGTCGACTACTGTACTGTCCGACGACCGTCACATCGTCCGTATGAGCTGACCCCTGCCAAATCTCGAAACCTGTTGAGACACCGTGGGCACCGCAGCCTTCATCCCTGTCGCGGACATGCTGAGCGCATTATGGCCGCTTCCCGTGGATGAACACCACGTGGAGAGGACTGCATCTGTGGTACCCACCGGTACGTACTGTTTTCTTTGGAGCCTGTCACAGGCATGCTGTGCGGTCGAGTATATGTCTTCATTTGCACTTCTTAGTTTTGGTGGAGTGACAACGTACAGCACCAATAAAACCTGCCGGTATTGTGACCGCCGGACTCCTGACGGGACCAATATGCTCCTACTCATGCATGAAAGTCCCTCAGTGATCTATTTCCAACGTCGAGGGCGCGCGATATATTTGAGGAACTCTCGTACCCCCACAGGGCTGAGAGACCCCCACGGACTAGCCCGCTGTCTCTTCGTCACTAAGGGCCACAATACCTTCTACAGTACTTCACCGTCTCTTTACCCACCACGCGAAGACTTTTTTGCCGTCTCTTTGACCGCTGCAGGCCTCGATCACGGTCTATTTATCGTTTAATATGCTTGGCCCGCTATCTCTTGACCCACCCGAGGACTTGTTCGCTATCTATTTACCCGCTAGGTGCCTAGTAATAGCGCTCCCTATACCAGCGTACCCTTTGTCAACGTGGTTCAACAGGGTCGGTGCATCATGCCCCTCCCGACCTCTTATTATCTTGTCATACCCCTTGTCCAACCTGTGCGCGAGGGTTGCCCGACCTAAGGGTGCTTTCTCGTGGGTCCCTCGACGCTTACAGTTCGAGGGTCGTGGTGTTCGTAACCCGTGCAGCGATAGAGCGAACGTCCTAATTGCGTTGGGGTCGACGTCAGGACTTCGGGACTTTCGGTATGAACTTGCCGTACGCTCATCACTCCAGCAATCAATTCCAGTAATGTTTTTTTTGTCACAACCTCCCCGCCTCGGGTGGTCATTGATAGTTTTCATAGAGTCCCTGGGTCGCAACAAGGTCGGTGGCGGTGTTTGATGGCCTACGATGCATACCGATGGCAGTGAACACGTCCCAATTACACACCCCGCCGCTGTGAATACATATATTGTACCAAGTATCTTCTGGTGATTGTTTTACACGATTCGCCACTTCCATGATCTCAACGTGCTGGGTGCAGTATCTTCTGTCTGTACGCTGCCCTTTCGGTTGCTTCTTTCGGTTGCGTCTACTCACATCTCGACTCACCTATACTAAGAAGCCCGCGTTTTCCACGACGGAGCCCCATCGTTGCCGCTGATCAGAAAGGCCACTGGGAGCCTAATATCCCACGATTATAGGGAGGCAACCAATCTCCGTCAATACCGTCAAGTGGCGCAGAATACCGGTGAGCCGTTTCATTGCAAATGCCCGTCTATATTTATTTGAGGTTACAGTACACATTTACTGGCGAATAGAAACAGTACAGTCATTCGTAGTACCAGATGCTGGTAGCCTGTCTGTATGTCCGTCTGTCTGTCCGTCAACACCGTAGCGCGATCCAGAGCGTTTCAGCCCCGCCATACCCCATGCGAAGGGAGGCCGGGTGCCACCATCGGCAGATCACCGGGTCCCATACCGTGCGGGGCCGTGGTAGCGCAATCCCGAGGCAGCTCTGACAGCCATCAAACCAGCCTTGCTGCTGACTTTACAACTTTGAATTACAATTCTCGCAGCTGATGGGTTGGCTAAATCCATGCCAGAGCCCGTTGGCTCATTCTAGAAATTAGTGCCTATTAGAGCTATCGAGGTTTCGCCACACCTGGCGAGGATAGAGTCCCATCCCGAGGCCAGATGTTCCTCCATCTCTCTACAACTCCGACGAACCGGAGGCTAAAACGGTGATCCCCCTGGTCGACACGGCCCCGCACGGTGTGGAAACCTCACCCTCATGGACTGATAACTGATTGACTGAGGCTCATGGAGCCAGTGGCACCCGGGGACAATGGTTCTCGTCCCCTGATCAGAAATATTTCCATACGTTTACAACTCCATCAACCCGGGAGTAAAAACGGAGATCTCTCGGGTCGAAACCCACCCCTCCTGGCTGAGTGTTGGTTTGCTCGGGCTCAAGGAGCACGGAACCAGCGCGTGGCCAGAACTGTCCCTCGGGCAACGTCGAGGTCCTGCCGCACCCGGGGGCGATAAGGTCCCATCCCTTTATCTTTCCATACAGTTACAACTCCAAGAATCCGGGGGTAAAAGCGAAGATCCCCCAGGTTTATACCGCCTCGCAAGGTGTCGAAACCCCACCCCCATCGGCTGGTTGCTGAATAGCTGGGGCTCATGGAACCAGCGCGCGACGAGAGTTGCCTCTCGGGACAACGTCGATGTCCCGCCGCACCCAGGGACGATAAGGTCTCATCACGTGATAAAAAATCCTTCCATGATTCTACAACTCCAACAAACCGGGACGAAAACCAAAATTATCCGGGTCGGTACCGCCCCGCAAGGCGTGGAATCCTCAGCCCTACTGACTGATTCATGATTGGCTGGGTTTCATGGCGCCAGCGCGTGGCGAGAATTGCCCCCCGGGACAACGTCCAGGTCCTGCCGCGCCCGGGGACGATAAGGCCCAATTCCCGTATCACATTGAATTCCACACATCTATAAATCCAACAACCCGGCAACCAAAGCGGACATCCCCCGGGTTAATACCCTCGCGCAAGGTGGGGAAACCCCACCCGCATGGACTGATTTCTGATTGGCAGGGTTCATGGAACCCGCACACACGGTGAGAGTTGCCCCTTGGGACGAAGTCGAGATCCCGCACCGGTATTTTTCATCTTTTTCCACTCATAGTTATACGAAGGTATAAATAAACCCGGGGACAAAAACGGACATCCCCTGTGTCGATACCTCCCCGTAAGGTGTGGAAACCCCACCTCCACGGGCTGATTTATGATTGGCATGTTGGCATGACTTAAGGAGCCAGCGCACGGGGAGAGTTGCCCCTCTTGAGGCAACGTCAAGGTCCCGCCACACCCGGGGATGATAAGGTCCCACCCCCTCATCAGAACTCCTTCCATGCATCTTCAATTTCAATAACTTGGGACCGAAAACGGATATCCGCCCCCGGGTCGATACCGGCCCGCAAGGTGCGGAAACCCCAACCCCATTGGCTGATTATTTATTTCAGATTTTTCTGGAGCTCATAAAGCCAGCGCGCGGCGAGAGTTTCTCCTCGGGACAACGTCAAGGTTCCGCCGCACCCAAGATGATAAGGTCCCATCTCCGGATCATAACTCTTCCATGCAATGCATGCATCTAGAACTCCAACAACTCGGGGGCGTAACAGATATCCCCCGGTCGACATCGCCCCGCAAGGTGTGGAAACCCCAACCCCACACGTGAAAGTGAGTGGTGGACAGGCCTTGATAGTAGGTCTTTATGGGGGTTTTGTGTTGGACGCCTGAAGCCGACCCTCCGACCCGAACCCTAACTCTAACCCGAACCCGAACCCTATGCCAGTGGTCAGTGCTGGGATGCTGTGCTTGTTAAGACTCTAAGTTGGCTCGGCCGGCGTGGATGCTGAGCTTAGGAAGACTCTAGGCTAACTCGGGATGACTCGGGATGCTGTGGCTGGGAAAGACTCGAAAGTTGATTAAGCCGCGTAGAACATACCCCTAGCCAATCAGAGTGCCTAATTAGCTACCCCAGGAAGATCTACTATCAAGGTTTGTCCACTATTGCGTGAAAGTTACCGCAGGAAACGCTTTTTTTTTTTGTGATGCGGTTCGAATTCGAGAAACGGATTAGGGCCGTTCCTAACGAACCAAAAAAAAATCACGACTCGTGATTTTTAGGCATGCCAAAAGATCACGATCCGTGACATTTCAGTTCTAACGAAAAAAGCCGAAAAAAAACGTCGCGTTTCGTGATATTTTCAAATAGTTAAAGTTCTGATATTATTTCAAACCCAACGTTTTTTGGGGGTGTGGAGCAAACTCTCGAGAGTGGGGCACGGCCAGGCCGGGCTGGGCCGTCCGCACCTGGCCCAGCCCGTGACATATTCGAATCGCGGGCCGAAGCCTGACCCAGCCTGCGAGATTCCAACTTCACCGGCCGTCGGCCAAGGTCGTTTCGCGAGATTTCATCTCGCAGGCCGTCAGCCCGGCCTGGCCTGTGACATCCCCAGGTCATTTTCCCGTTTGTCTTCCAGCAGTGGCTCCTCCTCCTGGAAATTTCGAGGCCACAACCTCCTCGTTAGCCCACGCCCAGCGGTGTCTTTGGGTAGCCGCCCGTTGTCCACAAGCGGCGTACCGAGCAGAGTCTGCCATATGCCCCTATGACGACCATCGGATACCGTTGGTGCACGTGGGTTGCGTAGTGCCTTGATCAGGCGTATTTTGAGACACGACAAATGTCACGAATCGTGATTTTGTTTTTTTTAGGGAAAAGCTAAAAAAAATTGAAATTTCCTGGTTCGATGCAAACGCGGCGCAGCCGCGTTTGTGGCGAGTTTTGGCCCGTTTTGGCTGCGGTTTAGGGTCAGGGTTAGGGTTAGGGTTAGTGTTAGGGTTAGAGTCAGGGGTTGGGTTGGGTCTTCGCCCGTACCTTGATCTCAACAGGAACCAAATTACCTGAACAGCCTACCAACCTAAAGATCCCTTCTCCCAGATTGCTAGGGGACCTTTCCTGTTGGGATCAAGGTACGGGCGAAGACCCAACCCAACCCCTGACTCTAACCCTAACACTAACCCTAACCCTAACCCTGACCCTAAACCGCAGCCAAAACGGGCCAAAACTCGCCACAAACGCGGCTGCGCCGCGTTTGCATCGAACCAGGAAATTTCTCAATTGCAGACGACAATTCCGAAGTGCAGGCCGCGCTACGCAATTTTCAAGTCAAAAACACCCCTAAAGATCCCTTCTCCCAGATTGCGAAACCTACTCCAACAGGAACCAAATTACCTGAACAGCCTACCAACCTAAAGATCCCTTCTCCCAGATTGCTAGGGGACCTCAAAAATTGGCGTCATGAATCGTTGTCGTGATTCACGACAAAAAAATCACGATTCACGACAAAAATCTCACGAATCGTGATTTTTTTTGTTCGTTAGGAGTGACCCCTAATTTGTATTGGACCGACAAACGAACACGACGCAAGCAAGCGGCCAGTCTCCAGTCGGGATGGACAGTGAAGGCAACGGGCTACGTGTGTCCTGAGCACGCGAAGGAAAGAGCTGGCTCTCCCTCAGTCGCAGCTCGTCTTCTTAGGGCCACCCCTAACGAACAAAAAAGATCACGATTCGTGAGATTTTTGTCGTGAATCCTGATTTTTTTGTCGTGATTCGAATCACGACAAAAAAAATCACGATTCATGACACCATTTTTTTTAGCTTTTCCCTAAAAAAAAACAAAATCACGATTCGTGACATTTGTTGTGTCTCAAAATACGCCTGATCAAGGCACTACACAACCCACGTGCACCAACGGTATCCGATGGTCGGCAATGAGGGCATGACAGACTCTGCTTCGTACGCCGCTTGTAAACAACGGGCGGCTACCCAAAGACACCGCTGGGCGCGGGCTAACGAGGAGGTTGTGGCCTCGAAATTTCCAGGAGGAGGAGCCACTGCTGGAAGACAAACGGGAAAATGACCGGTGGGGATGTCACAGGCCAGGCCTAGCAGACGGCCTGTGAGATGAAATCTCGCGAAACGAGCTTGGCCGACGGCCGGTGAAGTTGGAATCTCACAGGCTGGGTCAGGTTTCGGCCCGCGATTCGAATATGTCACGGGCTGGGCCAGGTGCGGACGGCCCAGCCCGGCCTGGCCGTGCCCCACTCTCGAGAGTTTGCTCCACACCCCCAAAAAACGTTGGATTTGAAATAATATCAGAACTTAACTATTTGAAAATATCACGAAACGCGACGTTTTTCGGCTTTTTTCGTTAGAACTGAAATATCACAGATCGTGATGCCAAAAATCACGAATCGGGATTGTTTTTCGGTTCGTTAGGAATGGCCCTTAGCACCGGGTCTATTACCGTGATTTCTGTGTGGTGGAAGACAGCGAGACAAAGTTTGTCGATCGACTTTCCCACCCGCCCGCCCTGCCGCTCAAGAGAGGGGGGTTGCAGGTTGCAACAAGTCGGTCCGATTGTTGAGCTTTTTTTTTTGTAGAAATTGATACTATTACCAGGTAGTAGTTACGAATAGTGGTTGTGATATGTTGTTTTGCCCCGCAGTGGTAGGAGCAGGGCATAAGTATTCAGGTTGTTGTGAGTTGTGACCTTTCTCGTTACTCTCCATGGGGTTTTGTAGCGATAAGAATTCACGGGGACCTCACGACGGCTCCCGGTGTGTTGTTGGCGGGGTTGCCAAAACACTGACTGGCAGGCTTCTTCAGCACGACGGCGAGCCTGCGTGCTTCGCCGGCTGCCGTAGAAAAAACTAAGTCCGAGAATTATTGAGCAATTTAGTTTCAGATTTGGCTGGGTTTATGATGGTGGAGGTGCTCCCCCACCCGGAGAGGACATAGCCCCATCCCCGAAGCATACACCCTTTTCCGTACATCAACAGCCTCGATCGACAACTCGCTGTCGGGGACAAAATTGGACATCCCTGGTTGATAAAGCCCCCACGGTAGTCCTTACGTTTCGGTCCAGAGTGGTACCAGGTACACCACAGCACACTACGATTACGCACTTTAATGGTCTTACCTCCCACCTGGTATTATTATGGGTGCGATTAATCTCATTTGCTACGATACTGTGGGAAACGCAGGGGCTAGTGCCACGGGCGGAGCCAGCCGTGGTCGTACCGCTGGTACATTGAGCATTTTACACCATACGTGGGGCATCTCAGCAAAGCTGGTGACGGGCACATATAGATGCTGACTGTATACGTGTGTGAGTGAACTACTTCCTGACGAAATTCGTAGAGCACTCTGTGTGACAACGTTCGATATTTATTCAAAATTTATAAAATAAAAAATAATATATAGCACTCGGGCTCACCTCCTAGGGATAGGGACAACTTTTGTCGATTAAACGATTTTGAGGCGTTTCAGTCGATTTTCGTCCGCCTCAATGCCGGTCGAGCAACGTTTGCACAGCAAGATATAGGCGGTGTGTATGGTGTGGAGGCAATGGACGACCACAGGAACTAGACTGCTACTACTACTGCTGTGCTCTCTTGTGGTTGCAGGGGACACCCTGCTACTGTGACGCAGCTTTTCGGTCCACTATATACGTCAATGAAATTGTGACGAGCTTGTCGATCCAAAATACCAACCGCACAGCTCGAACAACAGCAGAGACGGCGGTGCGTGGTGGTGGCGCAGGCAAACGGTGGCGACAGCAGGCACATGCGTACTGCTGTCCTCTGGATTGGCTGTGAGAATTGCACTGCTGCTCAGAACAACAGCAGAGGAGTACAGCAGTTTTTTTCTGGTGGCGGTTGTTGATCGTTGTGGTCGGTGTCGTTTGGAGTCGGGATTACATTCATGCTGCACATGCGCTCGCGCCCCCAGCTCTGCCAACTCTCCATCCTCGGTGCTGCATCGTAGGCTCCGATACATGCAATTAGTCATAAAGTACACCCTGGATACGCCACCGTGCGCGCATGATTTTGCCTGCTGCTGGTGTGCTGCTGGGCGCCTGCTGCTGCTGCTGGAGGATGAGTACTTTTGTCTGGTGGCAGTTGGTCGTTGATCGTTGTGGTGGGCGTGGTCGGGAGTCAGGATGCATGGATACATAGATAGATACATACATACGCAAGCACAAGCAAGCTCTCTTCTTATTTATCCTCGATGATGCATCGTAGGCTCCGACACTTGCAACTACAGGTACAGTAGCCAAGTCTTAGAGTACACTCCGGACGTGTCGCCTCGGACGCAGTTTTGCCTGGTGGCAGTTAGTTGGTTGTTGATCGGTGGGCGTGTTCGGGAGTCGGGTTACATACATGCCCCCGCACACCAAGCTCTTCCTATTTATCCTCGATGACGCATCGTAGGCTCCAACACTTGCAACTACAGGTACAGTAGCCAAGAGTACACCGCCGATATGCACCTCACGCACTGGTTTGGCCTGCTACTAAGCTGCTGGGCAGCATCAGGTGGCGGTTGTTGTTGTTGGTCGTGGCGGTTGTTGTTGTTGGTCGTCGCGGTGGGTGTGGTCGGGAGTCGGGATACATACATGTGTCCGCACCCCAAACTCTACCTATCCATCCTCCGTGATGCATCGCAGGCCCCGATACAAGCCATAGGAGAGTATACTGCGGATGTGCCACCTCACGCGCATGGTTTTGCCTGCTGGTGCTGCTGGGCGGCATGGCCGCAGCGATGTACAACAGCCTGCACGTTGTACTCGTAGCACGCTCAATACGATATTTGTGCTCAGCAGCAGTTAGTTGTAACGGCACTGTTGGCCAATCACGCTCATTTTGCAAGTCATACGGTAAAGTCATAGCTCTGCTTTGATTGGTACAACTTCGAAAAGCCAGCACTCGAATTCGAATCATCAATCGGGGGGTTTTCAGAACATGTGAAGGCGTTCTTGCTATTTGGATCGACAATGCGACATGCGGCACACATCAGACAGACACTGGCAGCCGATCGACCTGCTGCCTGTTACGACGAGGCACCCCTCGGGCTTATCCCGGAGTGGTTGCTGCAGCGCCGTGGTCCCTTCCCTTGCTGAAGTTTAGTTTTTTTTAACTCTGTCCATCAATGGAGGATGCTGATGATGGGTAAGCGGCCTGTCGTCGTTACTACAGCTGTACGAGTATTATCATAGTATTAATACGAATACCTGCTTTTTTGCAGACCAGAAGAGCAGCTTCAAGTCCCAACAGCTCGAACAGCAGCAGCAGCAGTAGTACTGCTGTGGTATACTGGTAGGGTGCAGCAGCAGAGCAAGCGACCAAGAAGCAGCAGCGTGCGCAAACAACACTTGGTACCATAGGAGTAATGATGAGACAGGGCCGCGCGATCGTGTCTTGCCTTTGTAACAAGCCCCTCCATAGTCAGTGTGGGAGTGGCTACATGCATCAGTGTACACTTCGTATAAGTACGTATACATGAGAAGTTTGCACACCTCGAACAGACCGGCGATCTATCCCCACACTTGATTATCTACAAGTATTTAATACTATTAATAATACTACTGCTGCTGTAGATCTTTCAAGGCAGGTAGATAATCTGTTGCCGATCTTGTACGAGTATGACCTATTACGGGGGTCCATAGTTAATAGGACCTATGGTTTACATAAAAAAACTATATATTTAGCTATTTTTACTAACAATATTTGGTCCTGTTAACTATGGACCCTCGTAATAGCTCTTTTTGCCGGGTGGGAGCCGTATGCAGTATGATCTGCATCATCTATGAATAGCAGCACACGTTTCTGTGATACGCAGATCCTGCACAACCTCTTACACCCGCTGGCAAGGAACTGCAGCAGCAGTACGAGGTATTAATAGATTATCTACAGCAGCAGTAGATTATCTATTTACTATTATTACGGGGGACCAGAGTAAGGGCCATTCCTAACGAACCGAAAAAAAATCACGATTCGTGATTTTTAGGCATGCCAAAAGATTACGATCCGTGACATTTCAGTTCTAACGAAAAAAGCCGAAAAACGTCGCGTTTCGTGATATTTTCAAGTTAAAATTCTGATATTTCAAGCCCAACATTTTTTGGGGGTGTGGAGCAAACTCTCGAGAGTGCGGCACGGCCAGGCCGGGCTGGGCCAGGCGCACCTGGCCCAGCCCGTGACATATTCGAATCGCGGGCCGAAGCCTGACCCAGCCTGCGAGATTCCAACTTCACCGGCCGTCGGCCAAGGTCGTTTCGCGAGATTCCATCTCGCAGGCCGTCTGCCCGGCCTGGCCTGTGACATCCCCAGGTTATTTTCGCGTTTGTCTTCCAGCAGTGGCTCCTCCTCCTGGAAATTTCGAGGCCACAACCTCCTCGTTAGCCCGCGCCCAGCGGTGTCTTTGGGTAGCCGCCCGTTGTCCACAAGCGGCGTACGAAGCAGAGTCTGCCATATGCCCCTATGCCGACCATCGGATACCGTTGGTGCACGTGGGTTGCGTAGTGCCTTGATCAGGCGTATTTTGAGACACGACAAATGTCACGAATCGTGATTTTGTTTTTTTTTAGGGAAAAGCTAAAAAAAATTGGCGTCATGAATCGTGATTTTTTTTGTCGTGATTCACGACAAAAAAATCACGATTCAAGACAAAAATCTCACGAATCGTGATTTTTTTTTTGTTCGTTAGGAGTGGCCATAAATAGGACCCAATATTGTTATTAGAGTGTCTGCGCACAATATTTTTGTTCATCGAGGATTTCCGTCGGAAAGGTAATCATAATCGAAAGCCTTTCGGCATGCGCATAATCGTAGACGAAAAATAGCTAAATATTGGATTCTTATGTTTGAAAAAAACACTTGCGCCAGCGGCAGCACTTTTGCACCAAACGAGCCGAACACAAGAAGTCGTGCAAGCAGCAGCACCGACCTGCAGCAGCAGCAGCAGGAGCAGCAGCAGCAGCAGCAGCAGCAGAAGCAGTAAGCAGCAGCAAGCACTAACAGGCAGAAGTGCGATCTATCTTGCGCTCCTCGACACTCGCTGTGCAAGCAACGCCGCCACAACGAAAAGATTGCCATCCTTCTTCGACGTCCTCTCTTCCCGAAAAGGGGTCGTAGCGGCGAAGATCAGGGGCGTGGCGGCAAGGGTGCACGTGCTTGCAGTACCAGCAGCGCCTGCGACAGCTCTTGCAGCAGCGCTTGCCTGCAGCTCTCTCGCTTCCAGCAGCGCTTGCTTGCAGCATCGCTTGCTTGCAGCAGCGCTTTTGTTTGCAGCAGCGCCTGCTCACCGCAGTGCTTGCTTATTGCCGCAGTACTTCCAGCAAAAACAAACACTTACTTGCAGCAGCAGCAGCAGCAGCAGCAGCAGCACACTACATGCAGTAGTATTAATAGCAGTAATCGGTGACGTAGCAGCAGCAGCAGCAGCAGCAGCTGCAGCAGCTCCTACCTATCTGCTGCTGCAGCAGCAGGCAGCAAAGGCATGCAGCATCAGCGCCAGCAAATCTTCTCGCAAAACTCCGCCGGTAGCAGACATTGTCCGAGGGTCCGAGGCCACTATCGGGGCAAACTTGGCCAATCCAAAGCGTCCGGAGAGTTTTCGGCCAACAGAATGCAGCGGTCGAATCTCATATCACACAAATATGACTCTAGTATAATGGAAAACGCGCGCGGTTCACGCAGCTTGCAAGTTGAGTATCGACCGATCTGCCGATCGGTTGAACTCACAGCTGACGTGCTTTCTTAGTTTTTTATATAAAAACATGCTATTCTAAAATGCATAGCCTCGTCATTTTTATGCAAATTTGATTAGGATATTTGATTAGTCGTCGGTAACGGGGGAATAGATAAGCAAAATTCGTAATACTTTTTCTTTTGCGCAGACATCTATTAATAATAAAAATCGGTAAAAAGTAGGTTTGTCTGTACCGTAGGTCCTATTCACTATGGCCCCCCGTAATAATAGATCACCATTCGTCCAAGGTCAAGGTTGTGGAAGCTTGTCCGCCTGTGAGTTTGTCGGTCTGTCCTCTGGTACATGTCACTCGGCAAAAAATTCTGTGCGAGAGCTGTGTCATGCAGATGCAGGCTCCCAGTACCTGGGACTAAAGTAGAGTATTTTCTAAAGTATTTCCGAGAGAAAGTACTGCGGGTGCTCCGTGTACTCGCAGTGTTTCGAGATTCAGCACTGCTTCGGATATTGCCCGACGAATAGCAGTATTTCGGAGTCCTATACTGCTTCTTGTGGGTACTCCAAGTATTCCAGGGTTCTGCACTGCGGGTACTGCACGTACCCGCATTCCGTCCGTTGGTATTGCGAGTGTACTGCGAGCACTCGCAGTACCAAAATACTCTCAATATGCGCAGTATACTCGGAGTACCTGATATGAAGCATACTTCGACCATATGCGCACCGTCTCGATGATTTGAAATCCCTTTCTTTGCGGAAAACATGAATATTCCCGGAATTCTGGAGTATCTACTGTGTGTACTGTTGGGAGGACCCCGGTTCGACTCGACATCTATGACAATTTTCCTTTCTCAGAGGGTAGGGTGTAGGACACGCCAGGTTTTGGTATAGGAGCGGTACGGACGGTCTACTCCCAGTATTTGGGCCATAAGCACTGCTCATACTCCCAGTACTCGCAGTTTATAGGCCGCCAGTACTCTCGTACTCGGAGTGCGAAATTTACTCGATACTCTTGAGTGTTTTGGGAGTATGAATTGAACTGGGAGCACCCGTTGTTTTCCTCTGCTCGTAAGGATCGTGCACCGATGCAGACCACATACGAGTACGTATGGAGCAGGGACACGTTTGCCCTGAACGATCTACTGTAGGTACAGTAGTGCAATGAAGGGCCTGATCGGTCCGATGTGTGAAAAGTTAAAGTTACGAAAGTCAATATAGAATACGCGCCGTCGGTTTATGACAATACTTGTAAAATTCGGTAAAAATGGAATATAGACGAGACTTATTACGCAGCTTGCAAAGTTGAGTATCGACTATTTAATCAGTCCAACTCACAGCTGACGTATTTCAAAACTTGTAAAAAGGTCGACGGCTCCAGCACGAGTTAGAGTTGCTCCCCGTTGGGCACCCATTGCAACGGGTACCCGAACTTTTTCAGATATATTACCGTACCCGTGGCCAGGTACCCGTTCCCTCATACACACGTACCCGGGTAGGGCGGGTACCCGGGTACCCGGACAACATTCAGAGCTGTTTACGGGCATCATAGCGGACATGCACGCAGAAAATAGCGAAGAAAAAATGACATGAAAGAAGCGGTATGGACCTTGTGGCGATGATGAGACGACGTTCATGTCTTTTTTGTTTCCTTTCTCCTCTCCTCCCGCAACTCGGGTACCGAGTACCCGGTGATTTACGCGCCCCCGGTGCGATATCCCTCACCATACCTCCTAGAAACCCTGTATATGATCCCCGAAAAAACGTGTTGGAGACCCTGACAGCCTATTCTGGTATCTATGGTAAGGAATATCGTACCGGGGACACGTAAATCAAGTGGTACCCAAGCCCAAATGCCCGGCGAGTGATGAGTCCTACCCGTACCCGAACGGGTAGCGACAGGTCCGGGTACTAACCGTCGGGTAACCGGGTAGTGGACAGACGGGGTACAACTCTTGCACGGGGCGTTCCCAGTAACCAGTAATTTGGGTATACAGAGTACTCGTAGCCTTCTGAGGTACCACTCGGGCGTACCTACCTGGTACGTGGTATTAATTTCGGTGCGTGTACGTAGCGTGCTCTGGTAAGATACTGGTACTGATGTAGTCTAAGGTCCTACTGCTGTACTTGTACTATATACTTGTAGTAAGTGATGTTGGTGTTGTTGTCCCACGCTACAGCAGTTCACCAGGGACCAAGTGTCTACTACTACTTGTGTACCGTACAGTATACTCGAAGTATACCTGTACCGGAGTACCAGAATGTACTGTAGTGCAGCAGTCTTTTATCAGGCATGGCGTTCTGCTGTGAGGTACCAGGGCGTTTTCAGTGTTCTAAGGGGTGGCGTAGTTTGAGGTTATTGGCCATACGTACGTAGAGTAAGTTGAGAAAATATAGATACAGCTCCTGCAGTTATTGCGACGGATATCGAACGAGAATGGAGTTCGATATGACATCGATACATGAAAAATCCAATCGATTCGTACGATATCCACATTCGATACCGGGTACGTCATATTTTTTTTCATGTACGCCGAAAGTTTTCGTTCGTTCGGTATGAGCACAACATATGCGGGGATGCCAGGGGATGCAAGGCAACGCGAGTTTGATGCGATAGATCGCAGTGCAGTGCGATGTTTCGATACACTGTGTCGAAACTTGCCCCCCCCCGATCCCACTGCTATATTATATAGGTTGGGTTGGCGTCGGTTGGCAACGACACTGTAAAACATGCCGCTCACTACGTGAACTAGACAACCAGGGTACCGTTTTTTTTGTTTTGTTTTTTTGGCGGTCGCCCACAGCTGGTCGTCGAGTTAGATCATTTGTGCGAGGTAAAGAACCTTTACTCTGCACAAGGGAATTCGTAGTGTTCAAGGTAAGGCACCCATGAGCCAGTTACATAGTACTCCCATTGCTGTCTCTGGAAGTGGCTACACCGGAAATTAAATTAACTCATTGAAGGTGTCATCCATATGCAAGTTCGCCTCACAGGCGGTTCTTAGTAGGATGCAGCTCACCCGTCATGCGACTCGCCGGACACCTCACGGCGCTTCGCGCTTGGTGTAAGCAATGTCTGCCTGGTCGGTGAAAACCCGACATGCTCCGTCCCGGCATCGTAGGGATGCGAGGGTCTATGGTCATACGACTACGGCCATGCATGAGATCGAGTACATCTCTCCTATCGAGTACACCCCCCCCGATCCCACTGCCTGGTCGGTGAAAACCCGGCGTGCTCCGTCCCGACATCGTAGGGATGTGAGGGTCTATGGCCATACGGATACGGCCATGCATGATGATGAGTACAACCCCCCCCCCCCCAATCCCGCCCCCCCCTAGTATATATATATATATATTATATATGGGTTGGGTTGGCGTCGGTTGGCAACGACACTGTAAAACATGCCGCTCACTACGTGAGCTATTACGGGGGTCCATAGTTAACGGGACCAAATTTTGTTAGTAAAAATAGGTAAATATATAGGTTTTTATGTACACCATAGGTCCTGTTAACTATGGACCCCCGTAATAGTTTGTATACACCACCGCCGCCATCTCGCCGTCGCCTTATCTTCGTTGTGTTTGACTCACGCCGCTACCTGACACTCCGTATACTATAATTATTTTACCATAAAAAACGAACTATGGCATCAGTATACCTGGTATATATATACAGCAGCTGTAGATCCTGACAGACTGACAAGTCTGACACTCGGGTTTTTCTCCAGCCAAGCGAACCAAGCGCCCCATTCGACTATTATGGGGGTCTATAGTTAACAGGACCTATGGCAAACATAAAAGCCTATATATTTAGGTATTTTTACTAACAATATTTGGTCCTGTTACCTATGGACCCCCGTAATAGACATCCAGGGTACCGGGTTTTTTTGTTTTTGTTTTTTTGGCGGTCGCCCACAGCTGGTCGTCTAGCTGGATCGTTTGTGCGAAGTAAAGAACCTTTACTCTGTACGAGGAAATTGATCGTGTCACGTAGTGTTCAAGGTAAGGCACCCAAGAGGTAGTTACATAGTACTCCCATTGCTGTCTCTGGAAGTGGCCACACCGGAAATTAAACTAACTCATTGAAGCTGTCATCCATATGCAAGTCCGCCTTACAAGCGGTTCTTAGTAGGATGCAGCTCACCCTTCATGCGACTCGCCGGACACCTCACGGCGCTTCGCGCTTGGTGCAAGCAATGTGGTGAAAACCCGACATGCTCCGTCCCGGCATCGTAGGGATGCGAGGGTCTATGGTCATACGACTACGGCCATGCATGAGATCGAGCACATCTCTCCTATCGAGTACACCCCCCCCCAATCCCGCTGTGTGCGTAAAGGGCTCTGTAGGTTGGTTGCCGGCTCGACATGTGTGACAGCTTGATTCGTGTTTTCGCTGATCGCTGATATATTCCCAAATCTGGCATCGTTTCGGGTTTCTATGCAGTGCTCCAATACCGGATTATCCAACCGGGAAAATACCACGTTGTGTGCTCTCTCGCTGTTGTTTTTGGTCGCCGGTTTCTCTCTTCTCTGCCGTGTGTAGCTCATACCAAGTGCGAATATGTTGTGTGGTACTGCTCTGTACCAGTATATGTTTGTTTTCGCGGTAACATATATGACTTGAAACGCTTACGGGCTGCTGCAAGTATGTGGAACCTTGCCGCATTTACCTCTGTTTCATTCATTGTGCGGAAGCAACAGCAAGCCTCGAAGAAGCATCGCGTCGTGTGTAGAAATGAAAGCGCCAAGGGCGAAAGCAGTATAAAAAGGTGCATACGCCGAGCGGTGCGTATATGAAAATAATACGAGATGTTTCCATGGCCACCATTTTCGTTGTTCATGCCAATCTGAACCTTGTTCCGGGGAAAATCGGCTGAGAGATTCATCCCAGATGATGTGTTGTCTTGCGCGTTCTGCGGCAGTTGACCCTGTGCCTAGTTCTCCTTCTCCACGGAGGCGTTATCACATGTTCATTCATGAATTAAATATTCACATCCTCCGCAACATGCATTCCTTTTTTTCAGATCACCCGACATCAGGGCTCCGGACACCGCCCGGCGGAGTGTTCGCCAAAGGACCCTTCCTGCCCGTTTCTTGCCTCCCCCAGACGATCCTGTCCCTAGAGGTGCAGGTAGTGGGAAAAGACGAGGACCCGAGCGACCTCGTGGAGTTACCAGCCGGACAAAGGCCATTAGAGAGCGCGATCGCGAGGCGACCCGTATTAAGAGGGAATCCGAGTCCCAGTCGACCCGAGAGCGGCGGCTTGCTGACGACCGCGAACGAGCTGCTGCCAGACGGAAGGATGAGGCTCCGTCGGCCCGGGAGCGGCGTCTTGCCGACGACTGCAAGCGCCGCATCGCCAGAAGGCAGAATGGGCGGCTTCTTGTTGCAGAAGGAGATGGAACGGCTGGCGTGCTCAAGGCGCTGTCTCCGACCGAACTCTACCTTCAGGCCGCCAGGATGCAGGCGCAGCTTTCGCCTCCGTCTATCGACGAGGGGCGATTTCCTGCGGAACAGGGTGGGGCTGGAGCGACTGCCGAGCTGCAGGTGCAGTCTCCTGTTACCCGAGAGAAGAGTCCTGTCCCCGATCACGTGGCTTCTATTCTGCGGGCCAAGGCTTCGGGCGGCCCGGCGTGCTCGAAGGGCTGCCAAGCGGCAAGCCGAGGCTGAATCGGCCCGGGCCCGAGAACGGCGTGCCTTTCGCGCTCGGAGGCAGCGTGAGTCTCCGGCGGCCCGAGAGAAGCGTCTCGCCACCGCCCGCGAACGGGTGGCTGCCATCCGGCGGAACGAGTCTCCATCAACGCGAGAGAAACGTCTTGCCGCCAACCGCGAACGAGCGGCTATCCGGCGACGGAACGAGTCCCCATCATCTCGAGAGAAGCGTCTTGCCATCGGCCGCGATAGGGTGGCTGCCTTACGGCGGAGCCAGTCTCCGTCGACCCGAGAGAAGCGTCTTGCCGACTGGCGCGAACAAGCAGCTAACCGGCGGCAGGGTCACTCCCCATCAACGCGAGAGCGGCTTCGTGCGGCTAACTGCGAGCGAACGGCAGCTATCCGGAAGGATCAATCTCCTTCAACGCGAGAGCGCTATCGTGTCGCCAACCGCGAGCGAGCGGCTGCGAGTCGGCAGAAACATGGACTGTCGACCCAAGAGAGGGGTCCTGCTGCCGAAGGAGAGAAGGGGCCTGCTACGAAAGGAGGGGGGGCTCCCGCTAACCAAACGAAGGAGGGTCCTGCCACCAAAGGAGAGGGGGATCCCGCTACCAAAGGAGATCGCACTGCTGGCGCGCTGCAGGCGCAGTCCCCTACCGATAGCTCTCTATTGGCCGCCGGGAGGCAGGCTGAGTCGTCGTCGACCCAAGAGCATCATCCTCCCGCTGCTGAAGGCGAGGGAACGGCGGCCACGGCGGTGCAGGAGGCCCAGCCTTCGATCGAAGTTCCGTTGGATACGGCAAAATCTTGCGACAAAGGCGAGGGGACGGCGGCCACCGTGCAGGCTCAGTCTCCGATCGACATGCCGTTGCTTGCGGCATAATCCTGATCTTCATATTGCCCTACAGGTCCACCGCGCCTGCTTTGACTCCGTGGTGTTCGTGTTGCACGTATCGCCACCGTTGAGCGCCCCCCAAGCGACGAGGCGCCGCGAAGGCAAGATTGTTTTGGTGAGTGAGAGACTTGATGTTTTTTTTTAGATTCCGGCGGCTCAGGAGAGCAGTTTATACATGATCTCGTCGTTAGGGTCCAACCCTGCTATTCTGCCACATTTTCGTATATTGAGGATCCGATCTCCGGTCCCTCTGTGCTGCGTCATTTGGCGGGGAAATTCGGTTGATACTACGGCCTTCCTGCCGCTGTTGCCGTTAGCGTTGTCCGATTGTAACGGCCTTTACCGACTCTCTGTGCCCTAGGACCGATACATTTCGTAATGCGTGCGGCAGGACAGCAGAGCTGCATTCGTAGTACTGAAGCCTGCAGCAGAGGGAATCGGTGCAAAAAATAGAAAATACAAAGTGCATGGGTACCGACACGGCAGAGTAAAGTAAGAAATACGTCAGGAGACGGCGGTTTGACCCCTTGACAGGCCGCACCCTTGCTCTAAAACTGGTGTATTTTTGCCAATAGGGGCGTAGACACTGTGGCAGCAGCTTACCACAGGTAGGCAGGCAGGAAAGACGGGCGCCGAGAGTTTGGGACGTTCGATCACGCCGGCATATGTTATTCCACTACACTAAAATCACGGCGCTGTTCGTCATAAAACATGTCCGCACCCCGCAGCATGATCTAGCACCTGTTTCCTGGGGCAGGTATATACGATACAAGCCCTACACCTCATATAATTTCTTAAGGTATATGGTAGACTGTAGATTGTCTCTCAAGTATTAAGTAGATCGTGATGTGTTTGAAGCCTTATCCCTATCCTGCAGCATGGCGGCAGCGAGGAGATGTTTTTCACAATCGCCCTGCCGGGCCGGCCCTCTCCACACTCAACCACAACATTGTTTCCTACGGCGACCCCAACTAATTCCTGCTGCCCCCCCCACCCCCCCCCCGCGATGTCGTCTTTTCATTGCAACGACACTATTCGCGAAGGGTTTCCATGTTCACAGGGATTACGACAGGGGTGGCGCGCGGGGGGTTGAATCGCATCCCGAGGACGCGGTACTGGCACACCTCCTCACCCGAAAGCTGTGGGCCTCTTCTGCAGGGCGTATGGTGCAGCCAGTGATAGATCTACCGCGGGAGCTGACGTCCTGTGTAGCGGGGGCTGTCGATGTCGTGTTGGGTGCGAGGGTTTCGCTGAGAACGGCATGTCTTTTATGCATTCGAGTCGGGAGTTGACTTCGCGGGCTGTAGGTTTTTGGGAGAAGATGGGGCAAGGTACGGGGGGGGGAGGAGGAGGGGGAGGTGGAGGGAACGTTGCAGGCACCCGACAGCAAAAAGGTTGTACGGGATATGTTTGAGAGCGACGAAGGGCCGTCGGCCTTGCTCAGGTGAGACTAACTCACCGACCGACTCCTCCTCGGCTGAAAGGTACCAGGCGCGTCGGCGATGTTGGTGGTTTGAGTGTGTGAAGGAGTTGGCGCTGATGCATGGTTTGGTCGAATCGGGGGCGGGGCGGGCCAGGCTGCTGGGTACAACAGCGGTTTGTGAGGGGATGGAGCTGGCGACGAAAATGGTAGAATGGCAAGTGCTTCTCACCAAGTGTCATGCATAGCGCAGATGGCCTGCTTCGCGGAGCGCTATCAGAGTGCGACAACTCGTGATGAGATGGATGGATGCATCAGGAACTCCTGCCTTCTGCGCGCGGTAGTTGTTTCAGGACGTTTGTTGTATATGACCTTGGTGTGAAGTGAAATATAATAAGAAAATAGTATAGCTTGCAGCAGAAAAAAACGCCCATCTATGCGCCTACCGTGAGGGAGTTGCGTTTTGTCTTTAATAAGAGGGTGAACATCACAACACTTCACCGAAGGCCTTGTGATGCATCTTATGTATAAATTGTTAGTTTGGCCTTACCTCGACGGTCGCTGTCGTGGAAGGCGGTGTGGTCAAAATTGCACCAACCATTGTTTAGGTTTGTCTGAGATAGGTATCGGGGGGGGGTGTACTCTTTACCATGGATGGCCGTAGTCCTATGGCCATAGACCCTCGCATCCCTACAATGCCGGGACGGAACACGTCGGATTTCACCGACCAGGCAGGCATTGCTTGCACCAAGCGCGAAGTGCGGTGAGGTGTTGGGCGAGTCGCAGGAAGGGTGAGCTGCATCCTTCTAAGAACCGTTTTTTTTTTTCAGGTGGGGGTGAGAGGCGTGGAGACGACAGTTACATCGCGCAAGCAACGGTGCACCTGTCATGTCTCTTGGAGCAAGCACATACCTACCTTGCTTAGTAGACTAGCGTACATAGCTGCAACTTTGTGGGGAAATTTATGGGCCGACTGGGTATAAATGTGAATACTAAAAATGTCGTTTCGTGGCCGAACAGAGTGATGCCTCGGTTGGGTTTTCTTGTAGTCGCCGTCGCCTCCAATTTTTGTTCTTGCTTTCCTGCTGCGTTTGCCGGTCGCCTTCGTTGTCCCGATCTTATGTTGTGCTCATTTTATTCGTTAAAT
The DNA here is from genome assembly GCA_031763025.1 of Macrocystis pyrifera. Lineage (NCBI taxonomy): Eukaryota > Phaeophyceae > Laminariales > Laminariaceae > Macrocystis > Macrocystis pyrifera. Next base: position 13,137,570 of record JASSKH010000016.1, on the reverse strand, counting down.
GCCGGTCCGCGTGATCTAACGGTTTCGCTTTTTTGCTTTACGCTGGGTCGCTGTCGGCAGTGCAGTGGCTTAGGTTTGAGGACCGATGGTTGATGCCCGGTAGTTGACGTTGTTTTTGCTTTGCGTGCGCATCGTACTTATTCCTTCTACCGCACCGTCCTACCACGAGGGCCTACATGGAAAACTTTACTCGAGAGACTTGTCGTTGCTGTAAAAGTCCATGTCGGCAGCGGTCGAAAGCTGTGGTGTGTTGCCGTACTCAGCGCACCTGGTAGTCAAAACTTGTCTGTTGTTCCGGCTGTATCAACCGTAGTGGTGGCCAACAGTAAACCCTTGCCGATGTGTATACACTAGGGTACATACTGTTGGGTACCCGGGTACAAAAACCTCGTTGTTTGGGTCATACTCAATCAAGTAGGTACTCGGGGAACCCCAGAGAAGAATGCCCTACCAGACACGTCCTTGGACCATTGCCATCTGTTAATTCCTCCCCCCGTTATCCCCCCTATAGCCCGCGCTCCCGCGTGCTCCACTGAACTCCTGTGCGGTACCGCCCTAAAAAAACTTCACAGGTCTTGGGTGAATTTCTCCAACCCACGATCCAATCGGTGAACATGCGGAACACTCCAACTGATGCTCCACGTTTTTGTTGACCGTGATTCGCAGAACTGCGACTTCATCTCTTTTTCATACGGTAGGCTGTGATTTTTGTTCGGAATCGGAGCTGTCGCTCTACACAATGCTATTTTTCGTTGAGTTCGATAGTGTCCTTACCCCGGCCGAAGCCTAAACCTTCAAACCTCGGACAAATCATGTACAGATCATCTACAGACCTTTGTTTCAAACTTCATGAACTAGATCTTTCAAGGCTGATATATTCATGATCCGCAATATCTACTGTAAGCTCGTGTTACTTGGTGGGAGCCGTATATCCCGCGCACGGTCTAGAGCATATTTCCTGGGTTTGATCTGTACTGTACAGAGCCTGCACAATGTCTCAGAACGGCAGGCTAGGACCTACAGCAGTAGTGTAGTAGATGATCTACAGCAGTACCTCGTTTTCTATCCGACGTGTGCAGACAAACTTGCATTCCCCCTTACCCCCGCTAAGCTGTACGTGACACTGGTGGGTGGGAACCTCCCATTTCGAGTTACTCCTGAAACGATGGGGCCTTGAGTAAAGGCCGTTAGGAGCGTCAAAACGCACGCTAAAGCCACGCAAGGAACGACAAACAAATCTGAACGGTGTAGGCCTTTTAAAGCATCTTCGGGAAACGTAAAAAAAGCACGCACAAAAAAATATCCACGGAACGCACGGTAGGAAAATCAGCACGTGTGCTTTTTTTCCGGTTTCAAAGTATGTTTTAGAAGGTCTGTGCTTTGCCCACCTCTTAACAGAAATGAAGGAACCCTGTCAGCGGGTTGTCCGTAGGTCGTGGACCGTTGGGATGGGGGCAACCGAAGACTTGAGGAGATGGCTTGGTATGTTGATGTCCTTACTTTGTTAGCGGGAAAAAAAACATTTTGTATCTTCGCCTTTCCAATAAATGTTCCCGATTTTTTTTTCTCCAGCAGCAGTACTTAATGGTTGTACGTACCGTGCCGGAATTTCGTTCGTATTGCCCTGAAAACATTTGGAAATATTGAATGTCACGGGTTCATTCATCTTGCGGAAAGTGATGACCTCCTCGTGCTATATATCGGCCAACCCCTCGAAATGAAGCAGTACACGGGGGAGCAGCAGGGTAACCATTTTTTTGGGTTTTCGTGCGTATTTCGCGGTTTTTACCGTTCCGGATCGTCGTATTGCCCTGCATTTTTTTAGAACTAAACGAAATGGGGTCATTCTTCTTGATGACCTTATGCTATATAGAGCGTTCATTCTTCTTGAACCCCTCATGCTATATAGCGTCCAACTTCCAAAATGAAACAATACACTGGGGGAGCAGCAGGGCAACGCATATCGTTGGCGCTGCTCGTTTAATTCGATCCCGTTTCCCCTCCGAAGTTCCGAAAGGATTAATACTCGAAGCAGGGAACAATAAAGAGGAATCAAGTGCGATATTACGAACCACCTATGTAGATGTGGGCGTGCATTATTAATATCATGCTGCGCATGTGTCGTACAGTTTTTTTACGTTCGCCTTCGGGGACATCTACCCCAGCAACCATTTTTTTTTCTTCCACACAGCTTGTATTATGGGACACGAGGAGGGAGACGCAGCGAAGAGCACCAGAGCGCTTGCGCTCGCTTCCAGTGCACGGCAGAACTCAAAAGAACACCTGCCAAGACATACGCAACCCTCTACAATTTTTGTAGTGGGTCGCTGCCGCAAATATCCAAACGAACACCCTCCCTTCCGTCTCGTCACTGCAGCAGTTTAACCTTCACAAAACGAACAGGCTGCTTCGGGCGGCCGATGCTGTCAACGTCATCATATTTTTTCGGGGTGGGGGGAAGGGGGGGTTCCTCTGAAGTCCCGAAGGGGCTAACGTCTTCACTTGGCCAACGGTCTTCACGATAAGTATCACGCGCCTGTCAACGGTCTCAACTACTACGAGCATCACTCGCACCAACGGTCCAAAAGACGAGCATCCATCGCACCAGCCAACGATCTCGACGGCGAGCTAATCCCCTGGCGAGCTCACTTGATTCAGTCGACTGGACCCCTATTGTGAACCACGAACGACGAGCCACATGCCGATCGCGGTCAACTAATCAGCATCACCAAAACGTCGCACCGAAGGGCACTCGCCAAGCAGAGATGCTTATACCAAGGGGCTGTGGTTTGATCCCTGGACTGGCCGCCTTCCTACACTGTGACAACCAAAACAAGGTACGGTCAAACGAGCCATTGACGGGCCGAAACTGACGGGCTTCTTACTCCCCCTACACTGCAACAAGTATAGCAAGGCCAAGAACGGCGTTTGGCGGGGCAAAAAAAAAATGGTCCCCTGCCAATAGCATATTTGCTCACTAGTAACTCCGCCGATAGGTTCTTCCGGCTGACCAATCACCAAACGGCGCCTCTCCAAACAAACACCCTCCCGGTAAAATACCTACAGTATCTGCAAATACCGGTTTCTTGTAGCGGTATTTCACATGCACCGTATGCCAGCTCCTACCCTTCCCTACGGGAATCGAGCAAACGCGGCCATACCTGTCGCACCGGCTTCGTCAACAGACCGACGCGTCGTTCACACCAACCCCTTCAAATCTTCCAAGCGAACGACAAATCACGATCTACAGCAGATCATCTAGATCATCTAGATCATCTACCTAGTACATTTTCCGTCACGTAAATCCTTTGCAAAATCTTCATCACAGTGCAGCTCCCAGCGGGAAAACATATTCGCGCAAGTGCCGTGCCATACGTACAGATACTAACCGGTCAACCGTATATATCTACTGCTCGTGCAGACCATTCGAACCAGAGCCATATCTGCACCGAAAGATGTAGGGCAGTTCATCAACCAATCTGCCCGGCGCGTGAGATCTTCGAGCGCGCCCCTTCCCCCCCCCCCCAATTGTTCACAACCAACGAAGCACTCGCTACACAGGATACTTAGGGCGAGGGTCATTGCAAGTTCGGGCCTCCGCCGGAGTAAAACGAAACGCGATCAGCGAACACATCGAGCACCAGCTTGAGGTCGTCCGGAGCCACCTGCACCGTGGACAGTAAACAAAAATCGCCCAAAGACGGCCGGAGGTCAGAGTGCGGTACGGAATTTCAGCGAAGCACATGGAAACTTGTGCCAGGGGGGGCTGGTGGGGGTCAACGACAACGGTTAAAAATCAACACCAGCTCTGCGCGACTACAAACCCAGCAGTGGATTTTTGGTACGAAATTGAAGTACGATGCTGAAGCAGAATGATGATGCTGATAATACTAGTCCCACTGCAACTACCGGTGCGAAGTAAGGCACTAAACCGCACGACAGCTTCCGGTAGCTAACGTAGCTGCAGACACAAGCAACGGTGCGCGCGTAGAGTAAACGCACCACCAACCATCAACCATCAACCAATAGCTATCGCCCAACAACCACGAATCAAAACCATCAGACAACGACCGCCAAACAATAGCCATCAACCAACAACCAATAGCCATCAATCACCAACTAACTACCATCAACCACCATCCAATAACCATCAACCACCAACAACTAATAAGCATGGACCAAATAAACATCGACAATCAACTAATACTCATCAATCATTGGCCACCAACCAGTAGCCATCATCAATCATCTGTCATTGGCGATTAACCGTTGACCATCAACTAGATAACCATCAACCATCAGCCATTCCATATCAACTCAACTACGGGCCATCAATCAATAGCCATCAACCATCAACCAACAGCAAACAACCACCAACCGATATCCATCAACCACCAACCGATAACCTTCAGCCACCAACCGATAACCATCAACCATTGGCCACAAGCACCTATCAATCAATAGTCATCGAGCAGTCACCAACCAATCGCCATCAGCCAATGGCGATCAAAGCATTCACCATTGGCCGTCAACCATCAGTCATTGACGATCAGACATCAACCATCAGTCATGGAGATCGACCATCAACTACTGGTCATCACCCATCTGCCACCGATCAATAGCCATCAACCATAGCCCTCAACCATCAGCTGAACAGTACCAACCATCACTCATCATCCATCCATCAACCAATGACCAACCATCAACCAAAAGTCGTCAACCCTGAGCGTGAACAGGCGGAGGAATCCGCAACACACAGGACCCAAAACATACCTTCAACAGAGCCTTGAAGTAGTCGAACGCGAAAAATTGCAGCGCTATCGCCGCTCCGAAGAAGACGGCCCTCAACCCCAAGCCACTGTCAAGAGCAAAGTAACGTAGCGCAAAAAAAAAAACATGAAACCGTCAGATCACGTGACCAAACGAAACGAAACGAAAAGAAACGAAGCCGTAAGATTTACGTGGCAAAACGAAACGAAACCAAGCGAAGAGAAACCGTAAGATCACGACGAAAAGAAACCGAAAATAAACAGCATGATGAAAAATCTAACGAACCGGTATACGGCAAACAGCGGCACAGGCGCCCGGCAAGCGCAGTCGGAAGCTCAGAACAACCACAGGAGGACATTGTTGACAAACACAACAAATCTACATCACATACATCAATGTATCAATGTATTATACGGCACTTCTTATATACCCAGACTGAGTTGCTGCCTTACCACCTGTAGACCAGACTACGTCTGCCTTTTCGTGATGATGGGGTAAATCACTACCTGGTATTTAGCACCGGTACTTGGTGAAGATTACAGCTGTAGGGCCATACGAACAAACGTGGGATCAACACATCCTACTATCTGCGTTGCAAGACCACGTCGAATCACAGCCTTACCCTCTACACCCCTGTTGCACACTGCACACTGCACACACAGCACACACAGCACACACAGCACCCGATGCATCGATATATCGATAGCTTGATACGTCGATGCATCGATACGTTGGTCTGTAGCATCGATACATCGCGATGCATCGACAGCATCGATACATCGATCCACAGATACATCGATACTCACTACGAGTACTCGATACCTCGATACCTTGATAATCGCACAGAACCGACCAAACCACGCATCAGCGCATGGTCGTTCGCACCCGCAGACCACCAAAACCATCCCAACACCTTTCAGCGGGGGAGGAGGAGTCCGTCGGTCTTCTTGGAGCCACAACACGGTATACGGACTACCCGGGGGGGGGGGGGGGGGGGGTGTACTCGATAGGAGAGATGTACTCGATCTCATGCATGGCCGTAGTCGTATGACCATAGACCCTCGCATCCCTACAATGCCGGGACGGAGCATGTCGGGTTTCCACCGACCAGGCAGACATTGCTTGCACCAAGCGCGAAGCGCCGTGAGGTGTCCGGCGAGTCGCATGAAGGGTGAGCTGCATCCTACTAAGAACCGCTTGTGAGGGGGGGGGGGGGGGGGGGCTAAACCTTTTCTGACTGGTGTGTCTCCTAGGACCTATCCCATACCTGGTGCACAGTAGTCGCAATCCATTTTAGATGTTTTACCCCTGTACTCGTTGCATGTACTCCTAGAATAGATGCCTAGCCCATGGACAAACGTATTGGGCATCTAGCGCGTCCTTCCGATTCTGTCAAAAGCCGGCGTTAGGGTGAGACCTGCCTCAACTCAACCACGAACTTCAGAAACAAGCAGTAGAGGTTACCAGTGGGAGTACGACCTATCCGAAAAAATGGTTGATCCACACCGCGTACGAGGCAAAAGTGCCTATGATAACGCTAGTCATTGGTGAAATGCTTCTCGTTGGCTTAGGGGTAGGCCTACAGTAGGGCTACGGTTAGTTACGTCTGTCTCGTGCACAGCGTGTTTCAACCGTTTTTTTCCAAACACATGGTAACCTAATCTCGTAAAAAAGGTACCCCAACCCCTCACCCATGCCAGGAAACTTCACCTGAACAAGGCCGACACGCCCTCATCGCCTTCGAACATATCCTGGACTACCTCCTTCCAGTCGGGGGCCTGCAACTTCTCCTCGCCCTCCTCCTCCCGTCCCCCCACCCCCTTCCCCTCGTCCTCCAACAAACCCACACTCCCCGAACCCAGCCCCCGACCCGAAGGCATGCCAACCATGCCAATCACATCAGAACTCCCGGATCCGGCCCCTACGGCCCCTGCTACAGAGGGCCTCAGACGGCCTATCGTTGAGGGCGTCAATTTCCCCGCTTTCCCTGCTGGGGGTGACGGTTTTTTCAGAGTGTTGAGGCGTGTCAGCACCGTGTCCGCGGGCTGGGATACTATGGCCCCCGCCACCCCCGCCGTCATGCCTGCCACGATGGAAACCTTTCAACAGCGAATAAAACGCCGTTGGTAGCACATAAGCGAAAGTGAGTGGGTGCATGAATTAGTTGTTGCTGTAGAGCCGTAGGAAACCAAGTTACTCACACCCACCGTAGGACAGGTCCCCGATCTAGATCATCATCTAGATCACACAGATAATACAGACAATGGGATAGATCATACAGATGGTACAGAAAATACAGATCTTGCAGATATGATGACTCCCCGCTCGTCGCATGCTGCGGGATGCAGATAGGGTTTGACACGTCGGGCATATCCCCATTTTTTAGATCATGCAGATAATACAGATCATCTAGGATTTAGATTAGCTACTGTAGATCCTCTAGATCAAACACGTCCTAACATTACGCTTGTGAGATCTTGTTCCGAGGGCCGTGTTATATGATAATGGTAGTAGAGATACAGTCCGGCAAACATGTATCATCAATATAGCATGCCCATTTTACATCTCCCAGCCGGCAAAACGCAGCAACATCTTGCGCAGGTCGTATCAATCACATCAATCAGGAATCTATCTGCTCTTTCCTGAAATACCTACTGTAGTTGTACATCATCGAGCGGGAAACAATCTCGGAATGAGGTCGGGAAATTTCTCGGAATGAGCCTGAGAAAAATCTCGGAACGAGCGTGTCATGAGGTGTAGTCGTGCGGACTATCAACCATTGGGTAGAAGCTGAGCCAAGTCGTAAACACCCCTGAGTTGCCCAGCCAAGCGGAACCACAAGTAGGATCGGACCGGGTCCTCACCACGAGCGCGTAGAAAATGCTCTCCTGAGCCGCCGGAATCTCCAAAAATATCCTGTCCCTTACCAGCTCGAACGTCAAAAACTGGCGTCAGTCAAGACAACCAAACGAGCAAGCAAACCAAGCAAGAACCAAGCAACCGGAGAAGCAAATGAGCAAGCAAGCGAGTAAACACGCTGGCAGTGACAGTTTTTTGTCGGCGAGACAATACCGCATGCTCAGCAGTACATGTACAGTAGGCCTAAAGCAGTGGTTCTCTACTGTACTGTGAGATGTCCAGAAGCTTCGTTTCAGACTTGCTCGTGGTAGGCATTTCTTGTCGGCGAGTCCATATCAAATGTTAAACAGTAGATGCACAGTAGGCCAAAAGACGTAGCTTTTTAATCGATTACGATAAGCTCAGCAGCTTCGTTTCAGCCTTGCTGAAAATACGCGTTTCTTGTCGAACCCATAGACTGTAATGCCACCTTTCCTCACACCACGACTCCATCCCCGACTATATTTTGCTGCGAAACTACAACTTGAACCCATTTATTATTCCTGCAAAATCACCCACACACTATTGCCACGTACCTATGTGAAACAAACTCGGGCATAGCTCCTTCGCCAGCCGACCCTACCGACTAAAGCCGGTTAGTTGGCTAGCAACATCTACCGATAGCATCCACCGATGAGTTAAAAGTCGTAAAATTCGGCCGAGTCACATCTGTGCAAAACACACCAAGAGGCAAAACTATTGAAAAAAAATACCAAAACAGATTGTACCCCACCTTAGCAATCGCGAACGGAAGCTCGCGGAAGAGCAAGGCCCCCAACCCCGACCAAAAATACGGCAATCCATTTTCATCCAGCATTTCCTGGGCTGTTCCGACGAAGGAGAGGAACTCTGGGCGCTTGTCGCACGTCATGACCCGAATGCGCACTGCTTCGACCGGGCACGTGACGACGCAGGAAACCAGCTGGGCGAGAGCGCTGGCGAGGAGGATGATCCACACCTGCCCGTCGTGGGTTTATGTTGAACAGGTATATACGGTAAGATAGTATAGCTGCCGTTAAGAACCCGCCCAGCAGGATATATATATAGCTCTCGTCAAGTTGGGTGCGTTGGTTATTGTTGAAGAACAAAAAAAAACAAAAACGAGAACTGTAACAAATAAGTGCATAGGCGGTAGAGGTTGCTGTAGAAGGAATCGCACAACAGCAGTCACGAGAGACCGGCGGAGCACAGCAGGTACAGCCCAGCGAGCCGTTCCCATCCCAGATACTGGGTGCGCACGGTCTCGCCGGCGGTTGTCCTGCGGCGTGGTGCTGTGTGGGTGGACCCACTGTGCTCTCTGTCTGCGCTGATGCGATAAAGGTCAACTCGTGGTGTGCGGAAAAAAACTCTGTGGTGGCTTTGATGCGCGTTGTTATTCCGCGATGAAATTTTCGGAGATCGTCGCGGTCGTAAGTAGATACATGTCATGGCGATTGCGAAAGCCCCCTCCTCAAAAAACAAAGGCGTTGATCGAATTAGGGGCTTGCGTTCGCTCGTAATAATAAACTTATATTGGAACCGGTATAATATTATCAATATGGCTATATGGGACCGGTAAAATATGGTTAATATGGTTATATGGGGTGGTACAATATGGTCCATATGGTTTACCTACATGATAAGGTTAATGGTGATTGTCAATGCCATATGTGGAGTGTGGTTGTGGTAGTTGTGGCATGGCTGTTGGGTGGTGATCGCTCGTGATCGTTGTGATGTGGTCGTTGAAGATGCACACCATCAGCCGAAGACGAAATCAGCTAACTGAACGGTTTCCCGTCAAGATGTGGTCGTTGTGCTATGATCGCTATGGTGTCGTCGCTGCGGAGTGACCTTCGTTGTGTGATCGATGTAATTGAACCATTACGACATTAGCGATTCTGGAGTGATCATTCTAGCATGATGTAAAAAACGGACAAGTTGAAGGGGAAGAGACAATACGAGAGAGCACAGCACGCCGCAGCTTACCGGATTGCTCGGGGAGTTCTCCATCATGCGCATAAGTTCTCGTCGGAAAAACTCGGTGCCTCCAAAGCCGATGAACCCCAAGACGAAGCCCAAGATCTACGCAGAAGGATGACACGACGACAAACGGGGTGACGTGTAGGTGATCCATCAAACACCAAAAAGAAAGCAAAATGAGGCATCGATCGACCTGTAATTTGATCGATGGATCGACGAGTTGGTCAAACAAACCAAGACCAAGACCAAGAGCAACACCAAACACCACAACTAACCACACACAGAGCATCCCCCACTACACTGCATCGTACCACACCGCGCGACCGCACCACACCACACTGCACCACACCATATCATGTCACACCACACCATGCCGTACCATATACCACACCACACCATATCATACTATACCTATACCATACCACCCTTCACCCTACCCTGCTATACCACACCATACCATACCATACCACTCCTTACCCTATCCTATCCTACGCTACCATACCGTACCATACCAAACTACACCGTGCCATGCACTACTCTACCACACCACGCCATGCCACACTATACCATACCATATGTCATACCATACCACACCATACCATACTATATCATACTATACTATACCATACCGTGGACACGTCGATACCCCTCAACAGCTCCGCCACCCCGCCCTTCTTCAAGATGCCCTTCACAGTGCCGGTCCAACCCACATCAGCCCCGTCCTCCGCGCCGCCTCCTCCGCCACTACCAGCCATGTCCCGACCCATCTCGGCTTGCACCGTGGTCTTGACACAGTCGAGAGGGTGTAAGAAGAACCTGACCAGGGCGTTGCAAGCAGCCCCCGCGGTGGCCAGCTTGAGGTAGTCCTGTTGAAACAGCGACGACGGGGTTTGGGATGATCATCATCGTCAGCGATGGGCAATGAAAAACCCTTCAGTCAAATCATTGCCCTAGTGCACTGTACTGCACTGTGCACAAACCTTACACCTGACTCGAGCTCGAAACGTTTCGTTCCCGCAACGAGAGCGCCGTGTTGAACGGGTTAACGGTGACCCTTGTAGCTGTTGCTTTTCACATGAAATTCATCGCCAAAAACTAGTCAGTGATGGTCTTTTGCGGTCGCAGTTAGCGGCGAACAACGAAAGTGTTCCTCGTGCGGGGTGACCAATGTTGCTGTCGTTTTCATGCGCTTGCTGAACTCATCGGGTTGAAGAAACACACCGCAAAGCCGTTATCTTATCCTCAAATCCCACTCTACTCGCAACGACACCAAGATCATCATCACCGGCATCATCACCAACACCACCACCGACCTGACTGAACACCAACACAACACCGCCTACATCGACACCGATATCACCACCACCACTACCACCACCAGCAACATGTCCATCACCACCATCACGCCGCCCCCCACCCCAAAAAACTACTTCGAAAAAAAAAAATGTTTCTGCCGTGGAGAAGCTCCCACCTTTATCCTCCCGAGTGATTATGTCGTCACCTCACCTCCAGCCCGAGCACGGCCTCTCTTTCCAAAGGCGATCGCCCGACGGGTCCGAAGACAGGGTCGAACATGCTGCTACCCGCGTTGCCCCCGCCAGAACCTCTCCGCGCGCCGCTGTCGTTCGTGCTGGGGAGATCAACCAGGTCGAGAGATTCGTACCGCCCATTCTAAAACAAACGCCACCGAAAAATCGCCACCGAAACAATGCCACAAAAAAAAACGCAACCCAAAGACCGCCACCGAAAAACGCCACCGAAAAAATGATGCCACCGAAAAAAAGTCAGCGAAAAAGGACCCCCGTAAAACGTCACCGAAAAGCGCCACAGAAAACGCCACAGAAAAACGTCACCGAACAATGCCACCGAGTTACACCGAAAAACGCCACGAAAAAAGCGTCACCGAACAAACCGACGAGGGGGTAGGGGACAGTAGGATATCCACCGCTTAGTGGTATTCAAGCACACTTAAGTCCTTCGGTTGGTTTAGCAAAACAAAATGGGAAGGGGTCACGGGATAATATACTTGCCGCTTGTCACAGCAAGCTGTTGTTGTCTTGGGTTATCTGACAGTATCGATAGCTCCTTGCCCTGCTGTAGGATGTACTGGCACCACTTGATACTAATTTATCCATTGTTCAAGAAAAAGGAGTCTAAAGATAGGTCGGGCGCACACGAAAAAAAGAAAAAAAAAAATTACACTCCGTCTCAAGGTCAGAATGGTCAGAGTGAGAGACAAACCAGCATGGTGAGATTCCTGGAAAATTGAAAATATGAAAAAACGTTTCTTTAAATGTGTCTTAATACTTGGTTTGAGCATACCCCCCCACACACCATCGAGTACACCCCCCCTCCTCGCCCCTGTCCAGGACTCAAGTACACCCCCCCTCCTCGCCCCTGTCCAGGACTCAAAAAACAAAGTGTGTGGCGTGTGGTTTTGTCCTTTCGAATACTCCTGAGTAGGTTGGAAACCAAACCAAACCAAACCGAACCAAACAACTATCTGTCGGGGTACCAGAATGGCAAGCCAATTAATTCCACGTAAGCGGTGCTGATCGGGGGACTCTGTCCAGCTGAGGCTGTCGAGCGAAATAAGCACCAGGTACGTCTACTTTGGTCTTCGTTGATAATCGGGGACTTCAAAGCACTAGACTGCAAGTACATAACACACTTTCGGTGTCACACTCCTGTTGGTATAAAATACTAATTACCGACGGAAACTTCGAGTACAATGGGAAAAAAAGTCAAACACAAAAGGGGACTCCTAAGGACGATATCGGGTTTGCTTCTCACAATTATTTTGGTCAACTTCTCGAAACGGTCGAAATGGAAGGGCGCATACAGGGGAGGGAGAAGCCAGACAACGCATTCAAATCACCTACGTCGCGTATGATCTCAATTACCAATTTTACTACTACGGACAAAACAGACAACCGAAACGGCCAACCGAAATGGTACCCCTATCGCAGCACGCGTCCCCGGTTGAGAACGCATGAGAAACATCCCTCCTTACCTCGTTTATGGTGAGAGTCTCGGAGACGACGGAGGGGAGCATCTGCGCGAGCTTGGACGTAAGAGAAGTGCCCGGAACGGGAAGGGTGGTCTTAGAGTCGTCCCTCGCAACCCCGGCAGAGACAAGCCCAACGGCAAACGCTTGAGTGCCGTCTAGACGCAAGGGGCAAATGGAGAATATAGACGGGGAAGGCCGGGGGCGGGGGGGGGGGGGGGGGGGGGTAGGTACTCATTGTCATGCAGCTCGTAGTGGTATGGTCACAGACCCTCACATCCATCCCTACGACGCCGCGACGGTACACGAAGCGGCAAACCTTCGTCTATACCAGGTGCGAAACACTAAATTTGAAACATGTGGTGTTAACTCGGCGGTCTGTTCGCTCGCTATATGCCAGTGAGTGACAACAAACGACGTACACATGCACGAGCAGCCCGCAAATCGTCAGAGCTAAGCAGGCAACGTGAGGAGGACAAGGAACGTGAAGGGGGGGGGGGGGGGGGGGTACATGTAAATGTAAGTCTTGTGGTCACCTTGCCTTTGAACGACAATTAAAAAGAGTCCCCGTGTATCATATAATGCGAGTGTGTGTTTGCCATCAAGAGATACCGAATGGACGCAATGCGATAACAAAGAGTAAGGGGGGGGGGGGGGGGGGGGGGGGGGGAGTGTACTCATCTCAAGCACGGTCGTAGCGTATGACTATAGACCCTCTAATCCCTAAAACACCGGGACAGAGAACGTCGGGCTTTCACCGACCAGGCAGACATTACTTGCACCAAGCGCGCCGTGAGGTATTGAGCGAGTCGCGGTAGTAAGCGTGGGCTGAATAATACCAAGAACCGCGTGTGAGGCTGACTTTCCTGCATACGGATGACAGCGTTGAATGCATTGCTTCGTTTTCCGGTCTGACCGATTCCAGCGATAGCAATAGGTTCCATTACGGGGGTCCATAGTTAACGGGACCAAATTTTGTTAGTAAAAATAGGTAAATATATAGGTTTTTATGTATACCATAGGTCCTATCAACTGTGTACCTCCGTAATTTACAACTGCCCCGTGGGTGCCTTGCCATACACCAGGCACGCACTGCGTGATAGTACTATTCCCCTTGCGCTGAGTCAGGGTTCTCCACCACAACGGTCTGAACGGAAAAAAAAAAAAAAAAAAAAAAAAACTTTAGACTTACGGCTTGAAGAAAAAACTAGCAACTTGGCACCACGGCTCGAATGGTAAAAAAACAGGAAAAACGCTTCCAGCGTACCTGGACGGCCCTCGCACTCTGCTGGTGATTGTATTTCCACAACCATAGGTACCGAGGTGGCGTACCCATCACCGCAATCCTGCATCTCCACAGATCCCTTGCATGCGAAAAGAAGGCGGGGGGTGGGGTGGGGTGGGGTGGGGTAGGGTGGGGGGTGTACAGTAGTATGCAAACACTGGCGTACAACAGTAACTCTATCGTGGCACAGTAGCTCTACTATTACTGTTAAGTAGATCTAGTGCAGCATCTTTACGGATCCCTCCCATGCGTCAAGATGGAAGGGTGGGGATGGTCGGTGTGGGTTGGGGTGCAGGATGGGGCGTACAGCAGCATACACACACTGGCGTACAGCAGTAGGTCTATGGTGATACAGGGGCTCTACTAGTGTGCAGTAGCTCTACTAACGGTGTTGAGTAGACCCAGCATATTCACAGGGTGGGAATGGTGGGAGTGGATCAGGAGATGGGGTAAGGTGGGATGGGGGTGGGGCGTGGTGGGGTGGGGGGTGGGGGTGGGGTGGGGCACGGTCGGGTGGCCTACCCCTAAAATACTCCGGCTATCGTACTGCTCAAAAATCGCCCTACCTTAGAGCAGTAGCTTCGATAGTGGACGTACTGAACAGTAGATCTACAGTAGATCTACTGTCTATACATGTTTATAAAATTAAAAAACAGCAGCTGTGAGATCGAGGATTCGGTCATACGCAGGGTTCTATCTTTGCACCTCAGTCCGATATGTACCCGTACAATAAATAATGCATACCAGTACCTGAAACTAACTCTACTACGTGTTGCAAATTAGTCCACTGTAGCTACTGCTGTCAAAATAGTTGGTGGCGCTCTTGCCCTTCACGGACAGCCGTCAAGGACAGCAGTCAAAGACAGCCGTCAAGGAAATCCATGTACTAAAACCAGTGAAATAATTCTTAAATAGGATTTGACCGGCAAACACTACGTGGAACGTCTCACGAAACGTTTGACTGCTGTTGTGGCATGCTTGCCGCATATACCATCTCCAACTTACCACCTCCCGATCGATGATCGCCTCTGCAAGGAAATTGGCTGAGCACGTCAACCCCGACCCGTCGCCTTCAGAATCTGCCAAAACGCTCATCAAGAGCGAGTCGCCCGTTTCGTCCAAGTCTTCCGCACCGAACACCTTCATATTTCGGCAGTGAAGAAGGAAGCATAACGAAGAATAAGAAAATAAGCAAGAGCAAAAGCATGACCAAGATTACGAATAATAACAACAACAGCAACAGCAAGAAAGGGAACAATAGCAGCAACGAAAACACGAACAGCTGATATATTGCTGCTGTCGGTTGAATCGGGGTTTTGACAAGATGGTAGACCCGATTCCTCACCTCGACTGCAACCGGCGCTAGAGTCGAGCTGTAACCCGACCCGGGGTTCGTGATCTCGATGGCCGAAAGGGTGCCTGTTCTCTTGTCTAAAACCGCCTTCGCCTCCGCTTGAACTCCCGTTGGACTATCTGGCGGGCTTACCCTTACCATCGGAGGCGTTCTGTAGGTGTTGCTGCAGTTGTTTGCGGTGAACAAAAGAAGCCAAAGCGAAGGAAAACGTCGTACGAAGACAGCGCCATCAACAAGAAAACAGGAAAATAGAAAGCAAAGCACAAGCACCCACAGCACCCCGCATCTCCTACCACACCGTATCCTGCTGTACCGTACCGCACCCTATCGTGCCGTACTATACGTACCGTACTTTACTTTACCATACTGTAACCTGCTGTACCTTACCGTGCCGAACTTTACCATACCGTATCATGCTCTACCGTACTGTGCCATACCATACAAAACCATACCGCACTTTTCTGTACAGTTTCGATCATACCTGGTATGTATTTTACCATACCATACTCATACCATACTATGCCATACCCGTACCACATGCGCTTAGAGCTGTACTTTACCATACCGTACACAACCATACCATACTCCACCAGCACGTAATGCACCAATACTGTACTCCATCGCGCCGTTTTTTACCGCACCGTATATAATTTACCGTACCATATCCTGTTGTACCATGTAATAAATACAATACCTGAAGAGTACTATACACGTGCCTGCTTTGACATGTTGGTAGCCTAATACCGACCAAGTGCCCGGTCTCTCGCATGACCGCCTTTGCCGTCGCCCGCGTTCCGGCCTGTGAGGGCGATACAATCACCTGGCATGACAGCGACGACACAGCATAAAAGCACTCGTATCAAAATTCACACCACGCCCATCAATACCACCCACATATTTTATCACCTGGTACTGGCGTCACATTGCTATCGTATTTCTCAGCATACAGTCCTGAGTCAGTATTTGCTTACCTGGTGTCATGAATATTAATAGTTTGACATCACTACGTATTTTCTTACCTGGTGCAAGTACTGGTTTCAAATATTTTTCGACTTCCTATTAGTAATGGTTTCGACCTTCGGAGTCGTTTTCCATACAATGTTTCTATTACGGAGGGTCATAGTAAATAGGACCTGCGGTACACACAAGAACCTATACATTTCCCTGTTTTTACTAACAATATTTGGTCCTATTAACTATGTTCCCCCGTAATAGTATTGATAGTATCCTGCATCCTGCCCATAAATGAACGTGAAACCCTCGCCTCTCAACAAGGGCACATTAAAAAGTTCGCATATTTCACCTCATACACATAATTCACGAGATTGGCATCCTTGGAGTAGATCAATACCGTTTCACACACACTGGGAATTCGCCCTATTCACAATATTCGCTTTCTCGTTCCACATATTTCACATACGTACCCGTCACATGTTTCTCGCATCTACGAAGTACCAAGTATCATATTTCACATCGTATTTCGACCAAGTACAACTCACATGATTTCGTCATACAAATAACGAATTCAGCATAATTGATAGAATTCGCAGTCAAATTCACATACCAGGTACCTGTATGAACTCCACCTAATTCGCCTAATTCACGTAAGTCAGTCACGCCATTCATCTTATTGGCAGTAAGGTACCTTACCAGTATTTGGCAAAATGACGGCATTTCAAACATCTACCCTATGCCTACGTACGTACCGGATATTCGACACGCAAGACAATACACCCGCCGGGGATGAATTTCGGAGCCGGTTTTCTTCAAAAGCATGCCTTAACCCTCTAGCACTGCAGTCCCGTTTGGGGGACAAAGAAGTTGGGCTTTGCATGGTTAAGGGGGGTGCACCCATCGAACACGGTGGCTTTGAGAAGATCTCGTCGATACATTTCCGTAAAGTGTTGTGGTGCCGCTTGTAATAATGTTTGCGTTCTCCCCGCTGTCAATAAAACCACCTTCCGAATTCGCCTGAGGGGGTGCTATGCTGTCACTAACACACGTGTGATAATGTTATACGGGACAGGTACAATAGTGTCAACTTTGGTATGAACACACCCTCGTTTTTCCTTTTTTCTTATTTTCACAAAACAAACTGTTTTTGTAATGATTCATGCTTTGGCGGGTTCGGGTCGTACATAGGGCTTTCGTGAAGAGACCCTTCGGCCTTCGGTGTGAAAAAAAACCCTTACCGCATGGCCGGCTCTGCAAGAATCAAAACCAGCTCAACAGGCTGCTGGCTTCAGATCAAACACACGATCGAATCAGCAAGCTCGAAAGAAGCATGCGGCCAAAGGAAGGAGGGCGGCGCACGCTTTTGCGCACAAGGACACTCTTAAGATTGTACCAGGTACAGTACACCTGTGGCTGCAAAGTCGCGCAGAAGGGTATTAGTAACTGCCGTCAATTTGTGTGCGTTGGTGGATCCCGATCGGTGGGTCGGTCCGTTTGTCCGTCCGTCGGTCGATGGGTCGGTCGGTCGGTCAGTCAATCGTTTCGGTCATCTCCAAAGGAGTCCCTACTTTTTGCCGTTGTGTAACACTGCAAAGTCGCTATCGCTCGAAATAATACTGGAGGCGCTACGGCGACAGGCGTCCTGTGATACAACGCATAACAACAGCAAAACATGAACATAGGTAGCAACAGCACCGAAAGAAAAAAACAACAGCGTTAACAACAGCACCAACAGCAAAAACAACAAAAACAACAACCAACAACAACAACGACAGCAACAGCAACCGATAACAACAACAACAACAACGTACCTTGGGGACATTGCCGGTATAGCCCCCTCCCGGGTCGGTGATGACCATAGACGAAACCTGCCCGTTGTCTACTTCGCCAAGCAGGCCCTTGATTTGATTCGTCGGCTGGTCTTCTTCCAAAAAGCTGAACATGATCGCCAGCTGTCGCTTGCAGTCTTCGCCCTGATGGTAAAAACAACAAAGACGACGGTTACAACAGTAACGGTTACAAGATCGTTACAACAATAAAGCACAATGACCGTTTCAACACCAACACTACCAAAACCGACGGTCATAACAGCAACGATGGTCACAGCAGCGGCAACGGCGGGCGGTTGCAACAATACAGTGTTTGCGACAATCCAATACGGTTCGGTTATAAAAATATTTGAAACCGGCAATCACAAGGAACTGATAGGTTGAACAGGTGGATCAGAAGTTGCTCCATCCGCCAACCAACCCACAGAGTGACCCAACCCAAGAATACTTGGGTCTAAAACGTCATTTGGGTCACGCTTTCCCACAGCAATTATTTGTCTGTGGGTTGGGATTGCTATTGTATCGGAAACAGACTACACGAAACCCAACCCAACCAAATGTTCGCAACCCCCGAACAACGAACGGGTTTAAACAAAAGCTACCGCTACGACGACAGTTACAACAGCAAAGGCGCTTAAAAAAAAAAACGGTTACGACAACGGCGGTTACGACTTACGACAACGATTAGGACAACGGTTACAACAACGGCTATTACCAGGTACAACAATGACGGCTAACAGCGACGGTTACGACAACAACGGTCACAAGTCACAACAGCAACGATAGATGCAGCAGATGAAGCTACAATAGTGACGGTTAAAAATAAAGCGACGGTTACGACGACGGTTACAACAACAGTTGCAACAGCAAGGGTTACAACGACGGCTACAGCAACAACGGTTGCAGCAACAAAAACGAATACAACACCGGTGACGGTGACGACAATGGTTGCAAACGACAACGGTTATACAACGACAACGGTTACAACATCGACAACGGCTACAACACGGATACTACATCACTTGTACCAACAACATTGTGCTGCCTCAACATGTTCGCTCCTTCTGGCTATTTTCACTTTTGCTTTGCCTTTTTTCCTCCATTTTTTCGCCTTTTTTCCCATTGGTACTTTTTTTTTCTCATTTTTTCCCCCTTTTTAATTGCCTTTCGTCATCATTGTTCTCGTCTGTTTATGTTCCTCACCTGGCCATATCCGGATCGCATGAGCGAAAATGAAAATCACCTCCTGAGTGCCAAAAAAATCCTGTTCCCCCATTTTATTTGTTTATCATTTTTGTCGTTCTTAATTTACGCTGGTCTTTTTTTCCTCTTTTCCTTTTTTTTTCCTTTTTTTTTTATTGTTGCCTTCTTGACCTACAGTACATTCGCCTTTCGTTCCTTTTGTCTCATTTGTTTCTCGTAATTTACGTTCGTCGTTTTTCATCTAAACTTCGCCTACGTTCTTCACGTGGCCCTATCTTGATCGCACCAACGAAAGACAGACCTTCGTCCCCTGAGGGCCTTGAAAATCTAAGCGACCTTTTTTTTCCGTCCAATATTTCCAGGTTCATTTTTTTCAATATAAGTTTTTGCCTCCTTAATTTTATTGTTTGTCGTCTTTTTTCCCCTCTTGTTGTGTTCCCTCACCTGGCCGTATCTGGATCGCATGAGCGAAAAGAAAGCCTTCACCCCCTGAGGTCCTTGGAAATCCAACAGACCCACTTGGACGGCCTTCGCGAACTCGGCGAACTGGTCCTTTCGCACGGCTTCGACCTCGATGGTGCTGTTCAACGCACAGTATCGTCAACCCAATCGATTTCAATCCAAACAATTTCAATCCAATCCAGTCCAATCAAATTTTTAATCCGCGATCAAATTTCGATCCGATGGAACCAATGCGAATCGATTTAAATCCAACCAAATCACGTCCAATCAAGTCATGACCCAATCCAGTCCAACCCATCAAAATAACGCAACAGGAGGAGGAAGCGGGAAGGGGTGCGAGGAGGAGGGGCCAGGAGGAGGAGGGGGAGGCGGTGGGCACAAAGTGGTATATATAGCTTTGAGACCACGAGAGAGCGACCTAAACAGAAAAAAGAACTGGTAGTGCGTAGCAGCAGCAGGAACACAATACTAATAGGATCATGCCGCGCCCATGCCGTCCGATTGGTAGTGTGTGTCTACAACCATTGGACCTGGCACTTCGGATAGAGAGTATGCAAACATATCACCCCCCACGCAGGCTATGGCCGATGTTACAACTGCCATTACCTCGCGCCACTATGCCACACATCGGACAGTTCATGAGACAGATCATCAGACAGATCATGAGCAGATCATGAGACAGTTTATTAGACATATCATGAGACAGTTTATGAGACATACCATGAGACAGTTCGTGAGACATATCATGAGACATATTATCAGACAGATCATGCGACATACCATGAGACAGCTCAAGAGACAGATCATGAGACAGATCATGAGACGGATGACGAGACAGAAAATGAGACAGATCACGAGACAGATCATATAGATCTTCGATTCCCACTTGATGTCTAGACAGTGCAGGGCAAATACATTCCTGATCCGTATGATGCAGCTCATGTTGCTGGGCGGGAGCCGCGTAACCTACACAATCTAGCACCATGTGCCCTGGGTTGGATCTGTACGACACAGATCCTGCGAGGGATATTAGAACCGCAGATTACGATCCAGATGGTCTAGTAGTAGATAATCTACAGTAGATTGTGATCTGTTTCGATGCGCTCTTCCCCTCTGTTCCTCTGTTCGTTGTTACGATACCTCCATGGTACCGATAAACACTGAGCAGAGACATTCAACTTTGGCGATGCGGCTAATTGCACCACTCTCACATGTCCGGCAAGCAACAATGACGGCGGGATGATCGACCCCAAACAATTGGACGCAAACCCATGGGGCGCGCCACCGCCTGCGCTCATAGCCCACAATGGCATGACACAGAAACAGAACGCAGAACAAACACTAACAGTCCGGCCGCGTCGGTGTGGGGTCGAGGTACCAACACGTCATTCTGCGCGACCGCTTGCCAAGATAGCCGAACGCAAACTTCACGAATTGAGTAAATTGAGGCAAATGGAGGGGTGCCACAACATGTATAGCACTTTTTGCCTTGGAAGGCAGATCTTGCTGACTGACCTATTAAAGCTCCTTAAGCCAACACCGTGGGAATGTCATTAGTGGTTTTCCACTAGAGAACTGCATTATTGGTAATATACCTACAGCACCTAGGTTTGGATATTTACGTCCGGTTGCTCTTTCAACTTTGCTTCAAATCAATAGTTTTCAAGGTGAGGTATACAGCTTCCAACGTAAGGAGCGTCGGAAACCAATTGTAGGTGTCGCCCCTAATCGTAGCACGCGTGAATGCTATCATTGCCATCATCGGCGTTCTTCGTGCAGTGGTGTCATTGGTACTGCTGCCGAGCACAAGTTCCGCTCTATGGGCGATTCGATGCGCGGCCGACCGAGACGCCGAACAAAAAAAACACACATGTGCAAAACACAGGACAGTCATGTCGCTCCACAATAGCAAGCATTGGCAGAAGACAGAGCAGTCCTTTCGCTCCACCTGTAAGTCGACGGTACACGTACCTGAAGTTAATGGGGATGTTGTTGGCCATCTCGTCCCACAGCTCCCGACTGGCCTTGTCGTAGTTCAGCAGAAATCGGGCGAGATAGGTTACAAACCGAACAGGGTACCTGCCGCATCACACCAAGAAGCAATCAAACAAAAAACAAACAAAACAAAATTAAAACAAAAACAAAACAGAACAAACGCATACTGTTAATCTTGTGTCTTTTTTAATCAAAAATGCATCTCAGCCGTGCATTCGAAAAAAATCACCGAAAATCATCTCTACTACTGTAGTGTGATTTTATAGCGTAAACAACAACACGTAGTAAATCTACAGAAATTATGGGGATGCAAAATATTAACAGTGATCGAGGTTGAAGCTCACGTTGCACATGGTCGGATGGAAATAATGATAGCAGTAGTGTATTTTATATTGGAAACAACAAAAAACGCACGGCCGGATACAGTCCGGTTTGATGCTCTATGAATTTCCGCCTCCCGAATGTAAGGCAACTTCAGCGGCCTGCAAAATACCCGATAAATACCGACCGGCCGGTACGTTCCTTCGGTAGCCCAACCCTACCCCACCCACCGCTTCCGCAACTGCTCAAGCATCCTCGTAGGAAGTCACGAACCGCACCGCATGCAGCCACTGCGGTCACCAGTATGATAAAAAAAAATGTAAAAAAAACTAAAACACATTCTGAGTGCGACACCAGGGTGGTGGGTGTGATGACCTCCTGCCCCGACGCACACTATCGTACGCCCGTCCAAATGCGCGGCGGGTGTACTTACTACTGCTGTAGTGCCTATTGAACACCAAAGGCATCTGGTAGGTAACGTTACAACGCACAAGCGCCAGGTAGTAGAAATTATGAGCCCCTGCCCCTTCGCTAACTCTGCAGTCAAAAATCGCGCGTACTGTACTTAGCTCCGCTTGGGATCGAAAGTTACAACCACAAAACATGTCCCCTCCCTAAGTAAAGAGCGCCAGACAGTGGAGATGATTAGCTCCTGCTCCGACACTAAATACACCCGTCGTGATGCTCGGTTACGATTGTTCGGACACGTCCCCTACCATGCCACACCCCAGCAGCGCGGGGTTGCCTCGTGTAGCCGTTGCTGTGCTATGATAAATAAATATTGTGTTCAGCACTTCTTCCCTCTGACCTACCGAAAGAAGAACCGTGAGTGAGCCCATATCTCACGGCTAATCATTAATCGGTAGATGCCTTTAGGTAACGCACTCACTATAGAGCCGGTAAGTCGGGTGTCGACTTGCTCCGCATTCAATAATCCCTCCTTGCAGTATGGAAACCGAATAAGTCGGATAGTCGGCACCTCCGCAGAACGATTCCCACCCTGCATCGAAAGATAAGGACCGTTTGAAGCCAACTTTTAACCCACAAAACCGCCTTTGTAGTTCTGGTCATACTGACAAGCGGTACCGACCAGTCCGACCACCAATAGCTTGTAGGCAACGTATGTGGTGCTGACTCACACCTCTACCGTAACCATTTTAGGAGTGTTGAGACTACAGTCCCGGTGTGGTGACAAATCACTCAAATAATGACTAATTTGCCCCCCAAACGGGACTCTAGCACTACAAGGGTGAAGGGATAATAGCGTAATAGCCGCACTCACGTTTCGTTGTATCCTGGCGCTATCCTTCCCCCGGTCGCTCGAGCCCTCTTCAGGATCTCCGCTTTGGGGCTCCACACGAGGATCTCCTCCAGCTCCTCCTCTGCCTTCAAAGCGGGTCGTAAATAATCGACATTACAATATGGACTCATGTTTTAATCACGTAATCAAGCGACAAAAATCATCACGTAAAACGCAGGTCACAAAATCAACATCACACGAATCTAAGTCAAGAAACCATGTCGTCGGGTGCTAAAAAAAAATCAAGTAGTCAAATGGTTGAGGAGAAGCAGAAATTTTACATGCACGTGCAAGGCTCTTCGGATTTGTACGCAAATTCAATACGGTTGTATATACCTGGTACCAGGTATAGCAGAAGGCGTTGCAGATATTCATGGTCTACATGGTGCCGAGCGGGATCAGGGTGCCAGGTGAGCCTCCGCCGGATCATCCGGAGGGCTGATTAAAAATCTGCACCACCACTCGCAAGTGGGAGCCGGGTGCCAAATGGGATGGGCCCATCGCGGGGCCAAAGTACCAGTGGGAACAGGGTGCCATGTGGTAAAACAGACACGCGCAAATCTGAGAACCTTGCACGTACGTCCAACTTCTCCGCTGGTGACATTCTTCGGCGATGAAGCAGTCAAGTGCCGTAGGCAGTAAAAAGTCAAGCCAAGCACTGCTGTAGTCAATTACCGATGGTCAAGCATTGAAGTGATAGCGGCAAAAGTTTAACGAGCTATATACTACTACTGTCGTCGCCACATCGTCAGGAAAAAAAAAAGGCCGCATTTTTCGCGTTTGCGGTGGCTATGTATGCCTGTGTCCCAACAGGCTTGCTGTAAAGGAATACTCAATGCAGGATGTCCGAAAACTTGATTCAGTGGTCGCGCATGCAATTCGACGCGAGGCTACGAGGGAACAAAGGGCTGCAGTCTTCTCGCGATACTAAATTACACGGCACGAGCCGTACGTCATGGGGAAGGGGGAGGAGAGGCTGCTGTGTGACCCCGGATCTGAGTCACGAGCAAGACTGAGAGAGAGACAAGAGAAGGCCGCGAAGAGAATACACTGGACGGCAAAAAATAATAAAAATCAAACAATACGTTATCGCAGCTACAGAAGCTGTAAGATGCTGGCCTCTACGCGAAGCGATGATAAGCGATGATACAAAGCAATGTCTGGTACAGCACTAAAAAGTGGCGTGATCAACAACGGGGCGGGGGGGCCTGCAGAGGGTAAATGTAGCTTCATTCCGCACATATGAGTCATTGCAGTGTACCAGTATCGAACGCCCTAATTCTGCAAGTGTATGTACTTGATTATAGTGTGGGTCCGCCAAAAAGGTCTACGAAACTCGTTAGGGGCTCCGACTCACCCCAGGGTCACCATGTTCACACAATGGCCGGTGATATGTGGCGGGCGCTGGGCAGGCGTGTGTATGATGAAAAACAACTTGGCCGCTGGTGTGCAGAAATAGATGACAAAAATTCTCGATCCGTCTCGAATGGCAAAAACAAGCCTTTTCTTCAAGTTTGAGAGAAGAACGAAGGACGCCACAAGCAAGCTCTCGCCCCCTAGACCATGTACCCACCTGATATAGTCGAGACCGTCATCTACAATCGTTGGCCTTGCCCACCACCAAGCGGGTTGGCCGTGGGCTGATTTGAATCTATGTCGAAATCGAAGGTCTCTCGTCGCACGAGCTGATTCTTGTCCGCGTGTTGACAATTTACAGTCACAAAAAACAGATTGCGCCACCTGCAGCCGTGTGAAAGTGAGAAAAAAAACAGACTGTTTTTTTCCTGTTTTCCCACAGCGACGGTACCGAGAATAACTTCAGTTGCCCCTTGAAATAAATACTTTTTCAAGAAAGCTTCAAACTTCGCGTTCCCACCTTCCCATTGTGATACTGTAGTTCTGACCCAGGAACAAGTTTATACGGCTCCCTACCGGCCACACGGGCTAGATAATACAGATTGCGAATATTTCCCCTGAACGATGTAGATGATAAGCGGGAATATTCTGATTATCTGTCCAAGATGTGAAAAAAAACAATGACAGTCACAGGATCGGCCACCCCAGGCAGACCGGGCTGCTCGGTTTCGTGCGAGGCAGACTGGGCTGTTACTGTAGGTAAAAGCAAGGAGCTGTACGACACGCGTGCAGCAGGGTAGTAATCGTTTCGCTGCGCGCTCACACTGTACGGCTGATAATACAGCACTCCACCCCTCCGACAGATAGATGATCTAGATCATCTACTGTATATCCTAACCTCCCGTTCTGCGGTGCTGCGCAGGATCTGTATATATAAGTTGAGTATCAACTACTTAATCAGTCGAACTCACAGCTGACGTATTTCATAAATTTATAAAATATACCTGGTGGTACGGGTCGAACCCAGGAAACATGTCCTAGATCATGCAGAAGTTTCGGCTCCCATCCGACAACATGAGCTAGATCATACAGATCCGGGATCTCTCAGGCGTGATAGATGTGGAGCATTAAGGAGGAGAGGAATCGATTAGCTGTCCGAGGTGGGCCAAACTCAAAAACACTTATAATTGTTTTGTTCTTTGTACATGGAGCTTGACAAATGTATGCTGTACCAGAGTATCGGAGGTGTTTTACGACCAGGTACTAATGCATATACTTGGTATACGTAGCGCATGCTATTACAGGGGACCATAGCAAATAGGACCAAACATTGTTAGGCCGTTTCCTATGCGGTTCGATTTCGAGCTTCAGATTTGTATTTTTCGATCTCAAAATCGAATGACCCTACTTATGCTGTTCAATTATGCAAAATCCGAGCGGAAATTTTTCGATTTGAGAATCCGATGACCCAAGTCGTCGGATTTTGGCCCAAAATCCGACGACCTGGGTCATCAGATTTTCAAATCGAAAAATGGCATGCTCTCTAAATTCAAGATATTATCCACGACAGCAAACAGCAGCGGAACGATCGATGAGTTGGATGGTGATACAGCTGTATAGCGACGTTGCTTCGCGCCCGACGCGCGGACGGCGCGTCCCTCCGTGGCCAGACTAGAGTCGGCTGGCGCGGGCTCGGGCCTAGAGACCAAGAGAAGAGCACTCGGCACGCGCCTCTCCGTGGATACGTACTCGTAGACTACACCGCAGCTGTACAGCAGCAGCAGCAGTCAAGTCACAAAATCAAACACAAAATACCAAGACAGGTTGACTCTAGCGCACTCGCCACATCTCTTCGCCACCAGACTAAAGGCAGTCAGCGTGGGCTCGGACGCCTGGGTCCTACGCGCAGGGCAGCGCACCCAGCGCGTCTCTTCGCGGCGCCAAATAAAAAAAACAGCAGTTGGTCTCGGCGTTTGCTCGAATCTCTACACGCACAATAAATCTGATTTTTCCGCATAGGAAGGCCCTTTCGATTTGTCAAGCTCATATCTGAAAATGCCATCGGGTCAAAACCTGAAGCTCAAAAATCGAACCGCGTAGGAAACGGCCTTAGTAAAAACAGGGAAATATATGGGTTTTTGTGTCTACCGTAGGTCCTATTTACTATGGTCCCCCGTAATAGTAGACGCCGAAACTGTTGCCGTTTAGCACAAGTGTTCCACTGCAGCTGGTGCTCCTTCTGCGGTACGAGGTTTTGTATCCAGCGACATGTTTTCGCTTACTTTGGACTAATCATGACTTTGAGTGCCCATAGACATACTGAGATTGACCAACACCGCAGATCGAGTGCGATATCTCAAGTACGAGCACAAGGATAAGCCCACCAACTTTGATGACCAATGTGGCAAAGTCCGTCGACATCGACCATAGCGAGGCACGCTTGGCCGTAACAACTAACTAAACTAGCTATTGCTCTGCCACAACGATGTGCATCTCGTGCTATCGCAAAGATGGCGACACAATGATGCACACCTCTGACAAATCATCTACAGAGCATCCATTCCCACAGTTCATGACCTACAGGAGAACTCTCAAGGCAGATCGTTTCCGGATCTTATATGATCTAGCTCATGTTGCCGGGTGGGACCCGTATGATCTGCATGATCTACTACTGCTGTAGCACATGTTTCCTGGGGTAGGATCTGCCCTATAAGGCAGATCCTGCATAACCAACCTCTCACAACGACAGGTGAGTAAGTATTAACCGACTATCTACAGTAATGGCCTGTGCGAGGTGTGCAATGATACGGTGTCTTCGTGTTGCCTGCCTGCAGTCTGCAGTCCACGGCCCCCAAAAAGTACGCACGCGCGTTCAGTGACCTCCGAAGTTCAAGCTTCGGGCATTCGGGGTCCCCGATACTCGGAACTCGGGAGGGGCAGGGGGGTTGCGCTATATATATGGATGTACGCAAGGTATCATGCTGCCGTAGCCTGTAGTGCTGCAGTCCCGATTTGGGGGCAAACCACTTGGAATTAGAATGGTTTGTCCCCAAATCGGGACTGCAGTACTAAAGATATCATACAGGACACGAACATTCAAAGACGACCGACTCTTTATGCGAGATGGTCGGCTTGTTGTATGGGCTTGTAGGAGGAGAAAATACACCGCAACAGCGGAGTTACAAGCGATGCAACCCTACTTACTATTAATAGGTTGGGTTCAGGTTAGAGCTCAGAGTTCGGGCTGTGCAGGGTCACTGGTCAAAGGAAATCGTCTCGGAGAATGGGGGATGAGTCAGCATGTTGGCATCTCCTGCGCGCTACGATATTTATTTAATGATATATACCTCTAGTCCCAGCAACAAAGCCCCGCAATACGTTCCAGAAGAAGCTACAGGTAATATAATCGTACAACAGAAAGCGGGGTGTTAATAGCGCCTCCAAAACTTGGTGTATTGCATGTGACATCATGCGCGCTTCGTATTTGTAGCTATTAATATTAATATTAATATACACCAAGCAGACTGCGCAGCCCTTCGGTGTATCTCGTACCCGTCCTCATGCATTGCCTACCTCAGTGGCAGCATTGGCGATCCCGCCCCCTCCAATAACAAGCGCCGCTGCCCCTGCTGCAGCGAAAGCACTGACTGCCTGGGCACGACTCATCGGTGCATGACCCACCCCAGCCGATAACCGAACCCTCTCCTCCGTGTTTCGCTCGCGACGATACCTCCCATCCTTCTCTACTGTTCTTCCGGGGGCACTGTCGATGTTTCCCACTAGCGTCGACGGTCCCTTGCTGCTACTGCTGCTGCTGCTGCTGCTGCTGCTGCTGCTGCTGCTGCTGCTGCTGCTGCTGCTGCTGCTGCTGCTGCGTGTGCCCTTGCTCTGAGTGCGTGCTGCGAGCTTGCTTGTACTCGAGCCGAGTTCCGCTGTTGATCGCCTTACTGCACTCGCAGCACCAGCAGTAGTAGTAGTAGTAGTAGTGGTGACGCTGCGACGAGATGACTGCTGTTGTTGGTGTGCAACTGCTTCTCCCGACGCCGTTCTTCGTCGAGCCGACGGAGACGAGCTTGCGACGAGGTTGCTCCGAGACGACGCTCGGCAAGTGTGGCACCCCTTGCTTCCGACGGCCGTTGCGCGGAAGGCAGTCCGGGCGTCGTGCTGTCGCTTTGCTCCAAGGGGTTGATCAACGAGAAGGTTTAGATTGAATGAGTCCACCAAGACCATACCGGCCATGAAGACCGTCATCGTCGTGAGGCCATAGCTGAGGCCACCAGGACTGCTTGGTTGGCGTATTCTCGTTCTCCTGGCCATCACTCTGATTAGCCTTGGTGTGGCGTAGATGTGCCGTGTTGGGCAGGCGGGGTCACGCGTACGCGTCGCATCGTCGCGTGCCTCGTCATTTTGCAATAAACGCCCTCCCTGTGAAGGAACGCCGTAAGATACGCCTTAAAAACCAATATTTTAAAATTTTAATTTTTAATCCTCGGGCAATGAGAATGACTAGGAGGTCATTCCCATTGAGTTCATCTTGATTTTTCCATTTTGGATGTCTGCGCTTGGCTGCCCCCATCCTTCAACTCGTTCTTCTTATCGTCGCATCCTGTCTATCCAGCCTGGCAGAGGCAATCGTTTTGTGGACGGTTTCCGTGGTCATGGGCGCAAGCAAGGCAAGCGAGAACGAGGCAATGAAACTACGAAACGACGGATGTTTTCATCCTTCTCTGTGTGTCGATATCATTACAACAACTGCTGTTAACAGCTCTACGCAGGTAGTAGGCGTATCGGGTGTTTACTGTGCTGTATCTGTGTACGTGTGCAGCCAGGCCACTCTGTTGTGAGTTTGTTCTCAGTGGCACGGTACAGCACGCGGGGTTTGTCAATACACTCTCAATCAATGATTTTTTTCGTCTGATGAAAGTCGTACGTTTCATGATCCTGCTCAGAAGTGCGGCTGTCGTATCGTAGTACGTACAAGGTGTATGTATTTTCATTTTTTTTTCAGGTTTAGAAGGGATAAATTGGCAATCGTACACGGCGCATCGAAGCAGTCGTGTGGTCGTACTGTCACATCGCACTATCGTGCGAGGCTGTGGTGGTCCGATCAAAAGCGACGCGGGATCAATTATCATCAGGTCCTCTGACCTGATCCGGCCGACTATATTCCACTTGCAAGACTGGGTACCCCGGTGGCTTGATAGGTGGTCCGCGAGCCTATCAAGATCAATTTCGTGAGTTCGAGTCTCACCGAGTGCATGCTCGCAGGGACTTTTTCTTGCATAAAATTGATTACGGAAAGCGCGAGAGCGTGAGTTAGCTGTACATTCGATGAAAATCGACGAGCAGTGGGAATGCTGAACCCTATGCGCGATAAAAACTAAAGGCACGTACCGGGGGGGAAAAGGGACGACACCTGTGACCACGGCTTGTCCAGAAGATCGTCGAGGGTAAAACCTCCTACGAATGCGCTGGAAAGTAAAAGTGATGAAAAAAAAAAAAAAAATGCGCTTTTTTTTTTTTTTTTTTTTGGACGATCACATATCTTGCGACGGTTTACATTTTGCATGTACTTGTACAAGTACCTGGAAATGTACAGAATACATTGGTACCAGGTACAAGTACGTATATTTTGATATTTTGTAAGGAGTAATGCTATTTGCGACACCGGTGTCGTAATTTCTTATGGTGCGACACGACACGGTGTCGCTTCTTTGCGACACCGCGTCACGTTCGCGGCACATTTTTTTTTTTTTTTTTTTTTCCATCATCGCTTTTACTTTCCAGCGCACTCGTAGGAGGTTTTACCCTCGACGATCTTCTGGACAAGCCGTGGTCACAGGTGTCGTCCCTTCCCCCCCCCGGTACGTGCCTTTATTTTTTATCGCGCATAGGGTTCAGCATTCCCACTGCTCGTCGATTTTCATCGAATGTAGCTAACTCACGCTCTCGCGCTTTCCGCTTATCAATTTTTTATGCAAGAAAAAGTCCCTGCGAGTATGCACTCGGTGAGATTTGAACCCACGAAATTGATCTTGATAGGCACGCGGACCACCCACCAAGCCACCGGGGGCGCCGGCACATACCTCAGATTGGCTCCGCACCGCCAGGGATGTGTTGGCATGGTGCAGGGCCTTCATTGAAGCTATCGCATTGCCACAACGGGCCAGGACTTGAGGAGATATCTGGCATCCTGGTGCACCCGCAAAACGTTCAGATCAAATAAGCCTTATTTTCGACACGCGTGTCGCAAATACCGTATTTGCAACACCGCGCCGTGGTTGCTGCACACGCTCCGGACCCGCAAAGCGCTACCAGTAGAGTCTCAGCATGGTGTAGGGCTACCATTGAAGCCATCGTGTAGCCTAAACGGGCCAGTACTCGAGGAGATATGGGGTATCCTAGTACAACCCGCAGAATCTTCTGACTGGTGTCGCAAATAAGCCATATTTGCAAATCCGCGCCGTAGTTGCCGCACACGCTCCGGGTCGGCAACGCACTACCATTAGAGTCTCTGCACAGTGTAGGGCTACCATTGAAGCTATCGTTTAGCCAAAACGGGGCAGTACTCGAGGAGATATGGGGTATCCTAGTACACGGTCAGAATATTCAACGCGGCTCTTGTTCATACAACAGAACAGAGTAAACACACATCCACGATAGGCTAGGGGTGCGAAAACTAGACATAACCCATCAGACTGCCTCGTCGACCAGGGGATCCAAAATAATCGGGGGTTGACTGCGTAGCTGGACGAGGAGACTACGCATGATTTGAGTGGGGCAGGTCAGTGCGCACAATCTGCTGGAGTTGCGGGATGTTGGTGAATCTTCCATAATGGTCATTCCCATTGGAGGCAATCAATTGGAGGCAATATGGGAATGACTACTGTTGTAGGAGTCATTCCCATTGTAATATATATTGTAATGAGGTGATATTGGGTTTCAGTAGTATTCAGAGGCGGTACATAGCCGGGGATGTAGAAAAGAATGGTCAGCCTCTCATGCCAGGATGTACCTGACACGGAGACTGACTCTGGCCTTCCGTGGTAAGAGAACTAACTGACGTACGTATGAGTGAGTACTATGAGTAAGACTGCTGTAGGACTGACTATTCTGTGATAGCGAAGACTGTTACTGGTTCTCGGCGACTCGTTTAGCTGCTGCCGCCTGACGCAATCTCGCGGCCTGTCCCCTTTCTCCTTGCTTCTTCACAGCTTCTCCGACCCGGCGGTACTCACTGTGCCAGGAGGAGATCGAGAGTGGTGAACGAGCAGACTACCTGCCAGAATTTACGCGTGCCGTGGGAGGAGAGGTGACGTTGAACACAAGACGTTATACAACACGACCTCCAATTTTTGGGGGATCCAAAGCTACGCGTACACAGAACTGCACCGTACTGCTGGACACTGGGAGCCCATTTTCTTTCATCCAACGCAAGGTATGGCAGAATATGTTGAGATGTGGGGCAGCTTCTAGAACGGGTTAACAGAAATACCAGAAAGAAAATGGGGAGGATTTCACGGTATACCTTTAACCACAAACAGCAGAGTACGATTGAGCATTCAGATGGGAGGAGAAAGGGGGATAACCTCAGAGAATGAGAGAGCACAGTCAACTTGTTTGGTAGTATATGCACACGTTGTACCAGATGAGGCCATGACTCATGCAGCACCTTACGACGTGATAGTTGGGCGGAATTTCCAACCAGAAAATACGTTGACATAAACGACAAAGAAACAATGGTAACGTTTACAGTACGGGAGAGTGAGACCGTTGAAAACACACAAAGGTATTCTGATTGGGTCAACAGCACAGTAGGATTAGTAGAAACTAGCACCAAGGGAGTGGTGGTTGCACGTTTTTCGGGAAAACGACGTACACTTCCGAACGGGATGGCATGGGTTAAAGTCGATATCACTAATACAAACGGTACGGCGGCGTCCGAAGGTATGTATTACATACGATTTAACAAAGGCTGGTTGCCCCGGGAAGCTGTAGTAGAAGCCGGTACCTCTGAAATCCCGCTACGACACACGGGACATCAACCATACGTAATGATGCCAGACATGAAATTGGGAGTAGGGGGTGCACCTTTAGTCAAGAGCGATTTGACAAAAGCACAGCTAATACCCACCCTGTCTGGAGAATAATGAAGTAGAAGCTGCGGAAGCGAAAGTCCGCAAGAAGTTTTGGATAGTTTGATGACGACCAGCGCGCAGCTTTCGTAAAATTGTGGCAAAGGGTACCACCACATTTACACGAAATAAATTTCGATTTCGAAAGAGAGTTGTGGGAAGTAGCAGATATTGACGCTCTGGCAGAATTGCTGTGTCGTTATGAACATCGCTTTTCACATCACAGCACTGATCTAGGACATGTCACGGTGGACCCGTTCCGCATTATACTGAAAAGCGATGCGAGACCAGTAAAAAAAAAACCATACCGTCACTCTCCAGTACTGGCAGCAAAAGTCCAAACATATATCGATAAATTAGTGTTGGGAATATTGCACAGATCATATTCCAACTGGTCGAGCCCCTTGGTGGTGATCGCGAAATCGGACGGCAGAATCAGGATCACGTGTAGCTACAAGAGGGTAAACGCGCAATCTGTCATACCAGTTTTGCCGTTGCCGACGGTTGATGACTTGTTAGCTGACTTAGGAGGAGCACATGTTTTTAGTACGATGGATTTGGTGAGCGGATTTTTCCAGTGTTCAATACATGAAGACTCTATTCCGTTGACAGCAGTGTGCACGCAATCAGGAAATTGGGAATGGACGGTCATGTCGATGGGCCTTGCATCGAGCCCAGGGTGGTTCCAGTCAATCATGCTCCGTGTATGCGAGGGGTTGGAGCGAGTGCGGTTATTTATTGACGATATAGTCTGTTTTTCGAAAAAACGGAGAAGAGCATGTCAAAGATCTACGGATTTTTTTTAAACGACTCACCATTTTCAATTTGAAACTAGCACCAAAGAAAGCACACCTAGGGGTATAAAGGTAGCGACACTTTTGGGCCACAGAGTAACGGCTGAGGGGATAGCACCGGATCTTGGAAAAGTAGAAGCATTATTGAAGATGCCGATGCCCACAAATGTTAGCCAGCTGCGCTCACTCATGGGAGGGGTAGGGTATTACAGGAAGTTTCTACCTAAAATGGCCGCGGTCACAAAGACACTGAACTCATTGCTGAAGAAGGGGGTAAAGTTTGAATTCACCCTGGAACATACGCAAATAGTGCAGGACCTTTTAGCGCAACTAGCGAGTCCCAAGGTATTGGCGTTTCCCGATTTTGCAGCAGCAATTTCCGGTGACCAGCCGTTTCAGTTGATTACAGACGCGTCTGCGGACGGGTTAGGTGCAGTGATAGAGCAAGACCAGAGCGACGGTACGACTCGCCCGATTAGTTTTTGAGCGGATCGACGCTCCCAAACGAGAAAAACTGGAGCACCACCGAGCTTGAATGTGCAGCTATCGTGTGGACAGTCAAGAAAAATCGACGGTTGTTTTACGGTATACCATTCATAGTGATGAGCGATCATCAGCCGCTTAAAAACCTCGAGAGCCTGGCCGCGAAAGTCAACCGCGTACAGAGATGGTTTGATTTTCTAAGCGCGTACAGCTATAAACTGGTATATAGACCGGGAAAATTGAATGGAAACGCAGACCTTATGTCCCGCTTGCCATTGCCTGCAACAGAGGAAGAAACCTGTGATAACTTACGTCTGACTGACCCTACGGATGTGGACGTTTACTTTATAGGTGCCAGTGGAATACAGCCGTGTTTGGGAAGGAGGGGCATCATCCTGGGTGGGCTGGCGTGTCGAACCGAGGGAGGGAGGGAGGGGCATCAGCTTGGGTGGGCTGGAGTGTCGTACCGACAACGGTTTTGAGGTGGGAGATAATGAGACAGAGATTGAGCACAATATTGCGCCGCGAACAACGGATGAGCCAGCTCAGCTATCCTGGCAGTTGATGCAGCGAGGCAGAACACGAGAATCGTACCAGTCGAGACAAAATGGAAGTCCGCGAGAGTATGTTATACGTGTTATACGTGATGTCGGCCCGTTAAGTGAACCTGACGAGAGTAAGGTATTCAGCGGTCAGCTAGAACCCGGTTTAGTGTTACATGCATATCCGATGACCAAGGAGGGGAGGGAATTGTTGGGCCCAGGTTCGATACAGGATGTGGCAGTATTAGACATAGACGGGGGAGGTAGCAACGATGGTGTAGCAG
Organism: Macrocystis pyrifera; assembly: GCA_031763025.1. NCBI lineage: Eukaryota > Phaeophyceae > Laminariales > Laminariaceae > Macrocystis > Macrocystis pyrifera. The sequence goes on along the minus strand of JASSKH010000016.1, from coordinate 13,102,639 downwards.
CAGGCACAGGACAGGAGAATAATGCAGCTGAACCATCGGAACTTGCAGATGAGGAACTAGACAGCGAAGCAGCGTGCGCTCTTGGGGGAAAAGTTGTGTCAGAAAACCGCGAAAGACTGGGCGGTTGCCCAACAAAAAGATGATACTGCTAACATAGCAATGGCGTGCATAGAAAATGAAACACCAAGCAGTGATAGAACCGAGGAAGGGTTAGGTCCGGGGATAGACTTAGTAGAGTTGAAACGGTTAGTATCGCAAGGGGAATTGATGGAGCTTCCGACCTCTGAAAAGTTACTGGTCCGACGCCCGTCGCGTGCCCCTGATGATCGCCCTAACCGAAACCCAGGACAGTATGAGAGGCTGCTGGGAGATGAGCCGGTGAGGACCTACGTACCGCTGCTGCAAAGACCTTGGGTGATGGACTGTGCGCACAAAGAGGCAGTACACTTGGGAGAGAAGGTGACGCTTGGGTTATTGCAGCGATATTATTGGTGGATCGGAATGGCAGAGAGCGTAAAGTGGTGGATAAGAAGATGCTACACATGTCAATCCAGGAAGAGCACCAGGCAAAATGTACGTTGGCCTCTGATATCATTGCCATTACCCAGTAAACCAGGACAGATGGTATCGTTTGATCTACTAGGACCCCTACCGGTAACGGCCAAGGGAAACGAGTACGTCTTTCTGGTAGTAGATTTATTCAGCAGACACGCCGAGGCGTACGCCATATCAAAGGTAGAAAAGAATACGGAAGGTTGTGCGGCCAGGCTGGTTCACGATTACATTCCAAGGTGGGGATGCCCGCATACTTTTTTGTCAGATCGTGGTGCGGAATTTGTGTCAGTAGTGTGCAGGGCGGTATTCAAGATGCTAGGCTCAATCAAAAAGTATACGAGTTCCTATCACCCCCAGACGAACGGAATGGTAGAAAGGCTTAACCATACTTTGTGTCAGATGCTGTCTTATCTTATAGCCGATGATAAAAAGAATTGGGACGAGATGTTATTGCACGCAATAGCAGCACACAATAATAACGCGAGCAGAGGAACAGGATTGGCACCTACAGTAATGAAGTACACATAGGTCGGTACCCGAGGTTGCCGATGACTATATTAGAAGCTAGTGGCGTGAAGGGACACCAGAGCGCTAAAAGAGATCAGCTTGATTACCTTGAGTTGATGAGAGACGGGCAAGTGCGAGCGAATAGATTAATCCGAGAGGAATGCCGGTTAATAGAAGCGAAACACGAAGCCAACAATGAGAAAATTGAAGCAGCAATGAACAATCGAACGAAATTTGAAGTCGGAGATTGGGCGTGGGTTTACGATGATCACAGCACTATAACGAGAGGTGGAAAACATGTGCACAAACCAGCTGAGGGCAGCTCAGCCAGAAAATCGTTTGCACAAATAAGTAAACTGGCACACTGTTGGACGGGGCCTTATAAGGTGTTTTGTGTGGGGCCAGGGAAGATGAATGATGGCAGAGAGGTTGGACCCAAACTAATATTGTTAGAAATTCGAAAGGATGAGCCAGGTCGGGGGATAAATGCAAGAGTGTCACTACACCGGTGCAAGAAATGTTATAATCCTCACGAAGTGGCGACCGCGCCGAGATTTTTACCATGGTCCATGAATAATTACGTGCTGAATATATACTCGGAAATTTCACCCCCGTTCCATCTAACAACGGACGATGTGACTGCTGAACTACTGTAGACACCCACCGCGTAACGCCCGGCACGTAAACAAAACATCGACTGACGAGAGGGCTAGGTGGTAAAACAGCAGTGCAATATTATACGTACTGGGTTGGACTGGAGCGACCCTCTTGGGAGCACGAGGAGGAATTAAAGCAATACGGCAATTGCGTAGTAAAATATTGAGCGGGAGAACCCGTTCAAGTCAAGGGGGAAAATGCAAAATATCGTCGATACAGAGTGGAGGTAGCTAGACGAGCTATCGCACGTGAAAAGAGCGAAAGACACGTGCCGACAGGATATTTTGTTTGCTGTAATACCAGACAAAGGCCAAAATTATATACACCTGAAATTATTGGGACGTACATATATTTCAAAATGGCGCAAGCAGGTTGGCAGCTGGCGAGAGTGGTTGGGGTGGCGGAGGACGCAGAGAACAAGATGCTCCCGCATACCATAAAATTGTTGGATCTGGGAAAGCAATACAACGTGCGGCTATCTCAGGAGACGTTGACAACGGTGAGCGAGGAGCGAGGAGCGTGGTGCTGGCATGTACACCAGAGGACTCGGATTGTCAAGAACTATGCACCATCAATGGAATAGATAGTACGCGAGGAGTACAATGTAATAGGCCAGGGGGGGGACGGCAGCTTCAGTACGGGACGTACAGCCAGGTGGTTGCAGTAGAAAAAGGGGGGGAGGGCAACTTCAGCACGGAACGTACAGCCAAGTGGTTGCGATAGAAAATAAAAGAAAAAAAAGGGGGGGATAGCAACTTCAGTACGCGAAGTACAGCCGGGAGGTTGTGGTCGAGTAAAAATACTTGGAGGAGCATAGAGTTGAAACCAGAGTACAACCATTGTAATTAGGGTACGTACAAAATGTGGGTTATATTTTGTGATACGAGAATTGTAGTCGTAGGTTTTGATTTTTTTTCAGGGTCTGACACCGCTGTTGACTTGGTATGATTTTTTTTTTTTTCGGGTCTGACTAATACTATTGACTTGGTATTTTTTTTCATGCGAGCAATATCACATATTGATGTTGTTCCACTGCAAGCCCTCTAAGTTGGAGACAGTGGACCAGGATGGGCTATTGAGGTGATATTGGGTTTCAGTAGTATTCGGGGGCGGTACATAGTCGGGATGTAGAAAGAAAGGTCAGCCTCTCATGCCAGGATGTACCTGACATGGAGACTGACTCTGGCCTGCCGTGGTAAGATATCTAACTGACGTACGTATGAGTGAGTACTATGAGTAAGACTGCTGTTGGACTGACTATTCTGTGATAGCGAAGACTGTTGCTGTAGAGAATAGTACTATTAGCAGTAGGACCGATTACGTGGAGACTAGTCGAGTACGTAACCAATAGCAGAGAGTGTTGCCCGAGAAAGTGACAGTCTAGTGAGAATGTCGGTGTTCAGCTTGTCGATCATTGGCCGATAGCAGAGACAGATACGAATAATATAGATCAGAGTATGGGCAAGATAATGACTCTTGTAGATGAATACCTTGAAGCAGTTGGATAGAACTACCCACAGGAAGGACGAATTGTGGTTGCCCCTTCCTGTTCAGTCCACTTCTTGCCTCCTATCGCGCTGGGTTTATTACACGAAAACTTCTTCTTCTTCTTTCTCCTTGACCTGGACCACTGCGTCTCTGCCTGTTCGAACTATCATCTAAACTCTGGAAGCTACCCTTCCAGTGTAAGAGTGTGCACAGTTTCAATAACTGTTATCCTTCCATTAAGATTTCAAGATTTTTTAAAAATGTAATTTTGACGACAAAGTGCTACGGTCGACGTCTCCACTATGTGCCAGCTTTGCGCAGAGTAGGTGCTACTTCTTTCCAGATCCATACTGTACATATCAGTTGCCAGGGATATATACTGCTCTGTGGTGTTGCAGCGGCAACGAAAGACACTGGCGTACTGTTCCCCAGTGTACCTTTCATTTCTTTGTTTTATTGGTTCGACCGCCGTGCGTATACTTTCAGCAGCAGCGATTTATTAGTGTTTAAGCTTGGACGATCGCGTGGCGAATTCCCTGCTTCCACGTGTATTGAGGCAGACCGCTGCGAGGGGACTGCGCCAATTTATCATGAACCCATCAGGTAGCGTCGCACGGCATTGGATAGGCCTGACCTGCCCCGCCAGGTATTTGCGCCCGCGCAAGGAGGTTTATAAGTGGTGCCCGCATAATAACCTGATGCTGTTTCAGTAGGGTGGGGTTTTGCCACGAGCCTGTGGGAGTTTCGTTTCCTGACTGTAGAGCGCTTTTCGGCTTCGGTCTCACGGCGGCCACCACCCCGATCCGGAACCCTAACCGAAGGCCGGCTTCGTTGGTGTGCTTTGGGAAGGCTTTATATACTTACTCCAGATCGGTGTGCTCGGGAAGGTTCTACTCCAAGGTCACTGACTGCTGTGCGAGCACTAAAACCCGCGAGCTGTTCTGATGCTTGTTCTGCGCTAATAAGGCATGTTGTGGCTCACAAGGGGGGGCGGAGACCCCCCGAAGGGTCGATGCCCGATATACACTAATATCATACCAGGTATACTGTACGCGTAAACATGCGCCTAAAACCACGAAAAAATGTGAGTAAGCCGCTTCCCGACCCTGCGTCAGGGTTCCTTGAACTGCCGTGCACAACCACAGTCACAAGCAAAGGTGCTACGCAAGGTTGTGGGGACGAATGTGACTTTTTTTTTTTTTTTTGATCCTCCTTGGAGATCTGGGTAAAAAAGCTTACGCCCAATACACTTTCTTATTTGTGTACCGGTTCTTGTCCATCTGTAGAACACAGATTTAACGTGACACTCCACCAGTGTTCATGTCATGAACTTGCCGGACCTCTTTGTGACGATCACGATAATTTGCTACAACGTGAGCTCAGCTCAACAGGCTATCCTCGCTCTGCTAGTCGTTGAAATGAGGTGATCTAAGCTTGATGTATCTATGTTCGAGTGGTCATTTTTTGCAGCCCATTTTAGGGCAGCCTGCTGGCCAAAATAGATGACAAAAAAAACCCTTTACGCTCCACAATTTACCCTCGAATGGAAGAATATTAATATTAATAGTCAGTACCGGGGGTGTACGTAACAATAATAAAACTAGCTTGCCGGGTCTTGATATGTGCCTGGCACGGGAGTTCACGATCGTAACGCAACACTCTCCCCACATCCCACAGTAGGGGTGCCCCAGAAACTCCTCAGTACCTCACATTAGGAGCTCAATATCTCAACCGATACAATACTTGTAAGAAATTCGTTCGTGCCACCCGACCGGCACTTGTATGCGCTAGTCCTAAAACGAATACCTGGTATAGGAGTAAAAAAATCATCCTAACTGATAATTCCTCACTTAAGAAACTCAATTGGTCAGAAACCTTTGGCCCAAATAGTGCAACCCGTACCGTGGGGTGACGGATTTTTTAGCAGATCCAGGTATAGGCTACTCTACAGTCTAGAGCTACGGAGCTATCTATAGTGCTGCGTATACAGCTACTTCCTAGAGCACTGCTGTGTGTATTCGAAAAAAAACTCCGCGAAGAGTACGAATGATCACTGAACCTTAGGTGCGTGACACGATGTACGCCGTGCCCGAAACGCACTGCAGCAGGCACCCCAGATGTTGTGGAAGTCCACAACAACATGAGCAAAGAAGCACGCTCCTTGGCTTTCTACTTTAGGCTGGAGGTTTAAATAATAAAAACCCGAACACAAAATAAACACTCGTCGGAGTCGAAAATCTTAAAACACCAATACGTAAAAGCCATACGTATCCACGACGAACTCGCCATCCGAAACAAATACAAACAAGAACGTCTCGGTACGGAGCGCCTTCAGACCACGGGTCCCGTCTACAGCCTCTCCAAATGTTTTCAAGCAAGCAAGCATGAGACTATCGAATACACTCGTCTCGCTTTCGGAGACTCACGCAGCGATCAGCGGTCAACGATATTTCCGGCCACGCCGCTCGCCTCCATTCCACTGGAAGCCAGACTTTACACTATTAAACACGCATAGGATAGGTCGCGCCCATAGTTGACAGGCCGATTGCTGATTACCGACTGGCCATTGGTGGCGCGGTCCGATCGCGCCGTTCACACCGGCCAGAAAGGTACACCTGCCGTTAACATTTTCACCGTAAGAGACAGAGACAGGGGGGGGGGGGGGGGGGGGGGGGTCGTGAGACATGGCAAAATCGTGCTTTGGGCGTTGTTTCGGGGGGCGCGAGGTACCTCCGAAGCGTGAACCTGCTTAGGGGGAAATTGTTACCAACCGCACTCAAGTGACGGCATAATATCGTGCACACCGACCCCTACCCACCTCCTTTTTGCGCGACGCACATGCTAGCGTACAGTACAATTTCGATGTCATCATTACCCCCTTCAGCCAGCCGTGCTGCTTTGTTCACATGGGGCTTGCATCAAGCAAGACAAGCCATTTTCCCACACCACCGCCGTGCTGTATAGCTTCCTTGCACGGCAATGGTAGAGTACAGTACCACATGCTCGCAACGACATGGTCACAGTAGTGCAGACCGTAACCATATAGACGTGTGTTTGTAGTGAGCGATTTCCCGCGCGAGGCGAGACAAACCCCTCGCCACTAGCAGGAACTTGGTTGCCCGTATAAAATTGACCACAACAGCAAGTAGACCACCCTTAGCTTGTTCAGGTGTCCCATGCAAGTCCTACTTACACACCCACCCACCCTTCCACCCACCCACTTACCCGAGAAAATGGAAGCAAGCACGATGCCGGTGGCCATTAGTGAAAGGGTGCCACAGACGTTCACCAAGAAAACGCAGAGGCCAGTGGCGAAAGCCTTGCCCCTGCCTGTTCTCCTCATGAGGAAATTGATGAATCGGTCGAAGGCGGGAGCCAGGCTGACCGAGAGGGCGAACCGCGGCACCCTACACGGAAAAATACACACCGTGACGAGAGCGACGACGAAGGGAAAATAACGTTACAAAAGTGCATGTCTCGCGCGGAGATATCTAATCTGTCTGTCACGCACACACCATGAAAATACGCCGCACTGATGGCCATGTTACACCTGTGTTGGATGCGAAAAGTATAGGGAAGCTCTCGCTCGGCACTCGCGCTGGTGTATATTTGTACGAAGGCAGTTAAATGTGTGTGCAGGTGGAAAGCAGTCAACTAAAATCTTGATTCGGAGATTTTCGGTCGGACGGTGCGGATCTCCGACTATGATTTTTATTTGAGATCTGCGGCTTCACCCAGCTAAAAAAGTAAGGCATGCCAACTCGCTTGGCTCGTAGAAATCTGCAACCACCAGGCTGGTCAGACTGCCGTCAGATGCCTAGAATGCTATGTATACTCGTAGTAGTGAACATAACTGAGGCAAGGCTGCCGCAGACATGCAATAGGCCGTGTGCGTTCCCAAAACAAAGCGAAATACCGCCACATAAAACAAACATAGCACCACGACCACCATCATCATTCTCGTCATAGTCGTGATCGTGATCATCATCATCATCATGATCATCACTATGATGACCATCATTGCCATTATCATCGTCATTACTTCACCCCAATCACTATCAATACCACCGTCACAGTCATCATAGCGTCAAAGTGTTATCAAACGAGCCTGTGTCGCGCGCTACCCACCTGAGCACATTGTTGATTGCGAACAAAGCCGCGTAGCTCACGAGGAAGAACTGCCACTGATCAGGTGCAAGGGGTGACAGGCCTGATTTAGCAGAACACAACAGCAGTAGAGGGAACAACACATAAGCAAAACGACGTCGGGTATTAGATCGATGGCTGGCAAAGTGCTGACCACGGGAAGTATATGGTAGTACTACTTCTGCACCATGGTGTATGCTCGGGGGGACGAGCTCGCGGACCGGCAGTGTGCAGCAATACATCCACTGCGAGCAACGAAGACTAAATAAGGTCAATACCACCATCGTCAGGCCTTCCATCTTCATCAACCACCGCCAACACCTAAACCACTACCGCCACCACCATCACACCAGTACCACTGCAGATATTCATCAATCACCACAAAACATTAGCACCACCACCAGCATCATGATCGCCAATCCCAACATCACAACAACCACCAACACAATCGCCACCACTATCATCGACATCGCCACCAACATCAACACCAACATCACCACCACCGTCCCCACTACCCCAAGTGGGAAGGGCAAGGCGACTGGTCAGGTGATCGCACACCTGTCTTCTTCGACGAGGCGAACCAGGCGATCCCCACACAGATAGAGTAGCTGGCGTTGCTGACAAAACCATAGCTTAGCACCGCGTACAGACCGAGCTGTTTCAGGTTGGGCTTCTCCTGCCCAGCGCCGAAAAACCGCGCCACCCTTCGAAAGGCCCTGCCACCAACCCGCACGTGAGGCAAGAAAACAAAGCGCCTCAGTAGCTCGCGGCGGGCAATGGGATTGGGGAAACTACGCAACAACTCTGTGCTGAGGAAGGACCAACGGAAGCCGAAGGTAGGCTAGAGCACAGCACCGGCGGTCTATGAACATGAATAGCGCGGAATTGCACTGCTGTGGTTGCTGTGCTCAGCGCTGTTGGTGTGAGTGTAGGTTAAGGGTTTGACGGGAGCGTAGTGCCTTTGGTCGTCGTCGCCCGGGTGGTTTGTTGTTCTGTGCTGTACTGTGCTGTGCCGTGTGAGCTGCACAGTACGGTGGCGACATGCACAGTAGACATCGGCTATTAATACTCGGTATCGACGGGAGACGTGCGAGACGTACCACTCTCAAAATATTCTTCAGATGAATCGCACCCACACCAAGAGAAAACAAAAAAAACAGCAAACGACAGGATTGTCGCAGCAGATTGCTCGGAAAATGAAATACCCGGAAGTACCCTCGCTGTGTGTACTAACCTTGACCGACATTGGTGGCACGACTCCCGCTCCATGTCGGGTCCAGGTGTGGTCCCCTCTACAAATACAGTCTGATCTGCATCAGGACCCTAATCCTCACTCTGTGGCATGTAGCAGCTTTCGATGCTAGCGGGTATGGCATCACCAAGCAGCATGCTCGCTAACTCTACTGTATGTATCAGGTCTCTGTTGGGGGGCATGGCATTGGCATATGCCTTCACAGGTCCCGCACCAAAAGCAAGCCATCGATACTACGATCAATATACATCTGAACCATTTCCACACTCGAGAGGTAGAAAGCGACGAATGGAATGACGGTTAGAAGATCGGTCACACGCATGTTATCATAGCCCGGGCTGCCGCGTAAGGGGGTGATGGGGGTAAGACATACTTTGTCCGCAATAGATACAATGCAAGGCTTTACACCACACGCGCGCAACATGAAACGACCCCTTCTACAGAAGGTACCGTCCCTAGCAACCTGGATGATTGGTGAGGCCGCGCCTCTCAATTTTTGCGTTGTTGGACCAGCGTCTCGAAAGGGTTATATCACGTTTGTTTTAAGTAGTACGCAACGCCACGTAAGACATGCCTTATTCTGGGTCAGGCTAGAATTTTTGTTTGAGGCAGGTATGTCATCCTGGTACTATTTTCAGTTCAAAAATCGGTTTCGTCTGTTTGGTGATTAATCGAGCCAGTATGTCCCCACTCCCAGTAGCTGAGCTGCTGTGCCGTACCGTACTGCTGTTCATCAGTAGTAGCTCTACCACCACAGCTCACCGCTTAAGGGGGCCGCCCTCGTTGTCCTGGCCTTCGACTGCCACGATAGCCGTGCTCTGCGGAGGCTGGCACAGCAGCAAAACACAAGAGCATCGCACATTTGAAAAAGTGGTGTAAGCGAGGGTGATGGCAAGAACTCGCTTCTCGGGCTGAGAGTAGGCCTTGTGCAATCAATAACATCAAAGCTGGCTGATGGTGATAATAATATGGCACTGTTGGAGTTTTACTACTCGTACAATGACTGCTATATAACTTGATTTTAGGGGGAAATTATGTCGTGTCAAACATTTTTTTTTCTTCCAGAATGGAGACCCCAGTGGTACCTACTGGGGGACAGAGCAATGTCATCGCCAAAATGTGCATGGCACAGCCGGTACGGAGTATGTCCCTAGACAGGTACGAATTCCATTGTACACTAAACTCGCCAAAGCTAAGTGTGCACCTGCTGTGGTGTGTCTTCCCCAAGCGAGGCCTCAGCTTCTGCCAAGAGCGGGCGCAGCATAGGTCCTCTTCGCTGCCTGGCACATTGGCGGCTAGCGGGGGAGCTATCGATGGAGCTGCGCACGATGCCCGTCACGTCGCAACACGGCAGTGTAGGGCGATACGATGCGTGTCACGGACGATGCGAAGCAAAAGGAGAGATGGGGCGAAGAGCAGCGTCGAGTCCATGTCATCCAGCGGACAGCCCGTGGCTGGGAAATGCGACTCTCGTTTCCGAGTACAAAACAGAAGCAAACACGAACATGCCTACTAAGAGAAGAGAGGGTCGGAGTTAGCTGGGACGGCTGTACCCAGACAACGGGGCCAAGGCACGCACCGGGCGGAGAAAAAGAGAACCTATTTGTTTTCTGTTTCGAGATTGTTTACCACGGAACTTGTATGATAGATGTATTCTACATAAAGAGTAGAGAAAATAAGCTCCAAGCCCTAAGACTAACCCAACCTGCGACCGTCTGGGAATTTTCTCGGAACGAAGATGTAATGAGGAAATAGTGTGGACTATCACCCATATTGTCTTAAGCTGGGCCAAGTCGTAAGCACAACTGGAGGAAATAGTCAAAATCTGCTAAACGATGACATGATAATACTTTGAGAGAACACCGAGCTCTCTGAACCGTATCGACAAGAGTACGTGAATGCACGGCCCACATCCCAGAGAACGAAATGCCTCGCATGTCACATGAAATCACATGAAATGCCTTACTACATACGAACTGCATACCAGTACAAGAGTTGTGCCTCGTTCGTCTACTACCCGGATGCTCGGCATAAACGGGTACCCGGTGATTTGCGTGTCCATGGTGAGATGTCACTCACAATACCTCCCAGAAACCCTCTGAACGATCGTAGAAACTGTTTCAGGGTCTCCAACACGCACACCGCTAGAAGGTATGGTGAGGGGCACCTCTAGGAAGTATGGTGAGGGATATCGCACCGGGGACCTGTAAAACACCAAGTACCCGGGTATCCTAGTCCAGATACACCGTGCGCGTTGGAGACCCTGACAGTTTTTTCTGAGAGATTTCATAGGGTTTCTACAGGACAGAGTATAGTGAGGGATCGCACCGGGGACACGTAAATCACAGGGTCCAAGTACCCGTCGGGTAACACGTTCTGCCAGTAGACTTGATGTGTATTGTATATCATACGCTCAAGAAACTCGACATACCGCATACGCCAGTGTATATCACACCCCATATTGTATACCACACCCCCAACGTACACCACCCGGATGGCCATTGTTCTAAAATCCTAAGCAACCACCCGAGTTATCGCCCGGGGTACGGTGTATAACCCCTGAGGTGTTCCCTCACAATCAGCAGACGGGTCGGTTTGTGTGAGTGCAGTCTATCACCGCCGTTGTGGTGGGTTGTGCAAAAAATCGCATTCCACACCAGTTTTCCACTCAACTCGTGTTTGCATTTGGCGCCCTTTGAACAAGCTGGCTGTCAGAATACCGAACGAAGGTCGCGATGTCAACCACGTGCTCAAAACAGTCGCCGCGGCGAACATTATCCTTTTTGGACGCCTATTAATAAGAAAATACTGCTAGCACCGGTATAGAGCTGCGGCTAGGAGCTCGCGCAGCAGGATATTTGTAACTGCTGTCATCAACTTGTGTGTGTTAGTGGATGGTAGACGATGGGAGGTGGGAGTAGTGGGTGTTGTCTCATCGCCATTTGCTATATGTTGTTGAATGCTGAATAGTGGTTGTAACCACTGGTATCAACCCCCTTGTTATCACACCTTTACAGTATACCACCCGGGGGTGGTGAATAACCTGAAATCCCAAAAGAACACCTACTTTATAACCGAGGGTGTGGTTTATAAAACCACTCTCCCCGACAGTTTACGTTAGATCATTTTGGTGCGGGGAGAACCTATACTACCGAACAAGGGGGGCGATCGTATCACGTGATGCGTATATGGTGAGGCACCCACGAGGCAGTTTGGGGGATGATCGTGTCACGTAGTGTGTATATGGTGAGGCAGCCACGAGGCAGTTACGTAGTAAACCCATTGCTGTCTCAGGAAGAGGCCACACCAGAAATTAAATCAATTCATTGATGCTGTCATCGTACGCAAGAAAATCCGCCTCTAAAGCGGTTCTTGGTAGGATGCAGCTCACCCTTCGTGCGATTCGCCCAACACCTCACGGCGCTTCGCGCTTGGTGCAAGCAATGCCTGCCTGGTCGGTGACAACCCAATGTGCTCCGTCCCGGCATTGCAGGGATGCGAGGGTCTATGGCCATACGACTACGGCCATGCATGATAACAAGTACACCCCCCCCACTTTTACTACCCCGCGTGATACACATCCAAAACCCAGAATAATATCACCGGGGGGGGTGTTTTACGCTGTCATATACCTGGTACTGTATGTATTACTTTGCATGACGGGAAGCCGTCAAAAATAACAAACGGGCGGGAAGAAAAGAGCAAACACAAAACACATAAAAGATAGTCTCGTCATAGCCACAAGATTCATACGGTTTATTTCAGGTAATTTGTTATCCGCTCTTTTCTGTGTGCATGTCCGTAAGCAGTTACGTATGTTGTCAGGGTAACCGGGTACCCGCTCTACCCGGGTATGTGTGCCTGAAAAACCGGGTACCCGGGCACGGGTACAGGTGATAGATCGGAAAAATTCCGGGCACCCGTCGGCAACGGGTACCCGACGGGGGGTACTCTACTGCACATACTACTGCACAAAACACTGCTGTAGATACGGCGGGCACTATATATAGACACGATCCTGGCAGAGTATGAAGGTCGACGCTTGGACCGACCCTGCCCCCACTGGGCACCCTGATCCCACGCCAACCCGATCCTACCCGCATCTGGGCCCCCTAACCTGACTCTCGGAATATAATTAGCCACCAGCAGGACCTATTCAATGTATCCTGATCCCACGCGACTGCTGTATCCGCCATAAATAAGGGTTCCAACCAGAACGGCCTAGAGCAAAACGGGAACAACCCTTGTAAAACTGCTATTAATATTATACCTGGTGCAAGTATAGTGTCCGACGTGTGGTTTTGCGTTACTGGCTAGTGTCTATCAATACGGCATCGCGCACCGCAGCAGTACTTCAACATCAGGGAGACTGCTCCTGCTGCAATTCGCTCATATGCCGGAAGATACCTGGCCTATGGTACCTCGATGTACCTTTGTTTACGTCAAGTGAAGTATTAATATTTGACATTTTTGTGCTGCTGCTGTGAAACCTATACCAGTACATACCAGATACAGCGTTACCGGTGTATCCTAACTGCTGTTGTTGTGCAAGTACTCGTACCACAAAATGCTGCCGCTACCTGGAGGGTGGTTTGTGCTTTGGTTTGCCTGTTATTTTGTTATTTTCCCATGGTTCTTAGTCTTACTCTGTTTACAAGTAGTGGTTTTCTTTTTCTTTTTTATTGTTCCAGCCCGTTCTTTTCAAGTGTCTGCCACATCCCCTGCAGGGGGGGCACGACAGTTTGTTCCTTCCATTTTTTCTTCCCTTTTTTTATGCTTCTCTTTCGATTTGTCTTTGTTGTTTTTTCTTTGTTTCTTTTCGTGTCCTCTATTTCATAGAATGTGTGTGCCGTGCCTGTCGTAATCAGTATGATGACATGGCATTACATTGCCCACTGCTGTGCTTACTGCATACCTGGTACATGGCAACGTAGTATCTCTGTGTCGTAGCTTTGTGACCACAGAACTTGTATCTATTCTAGGGTTGAAGAATCGGCACGGACACCGGTTGTGCTGGATGTCGACGGGTAGAAAGAGCGGTTGAATGTGAAGAAAAAACAACAACAACAACCACAAGTGCAGCAGTACAACAGGGGGGACGTACACAAAGCGGTATGAACAGCAGTAATATGTCACACCAGCACACCGCTGAAAGATACCTGGTGTATAAAAAAGTCAAGTAAGACCATGCGTACCTCGGTACAGCAGTACCCTTATCATTACTCAGGTATCAGGTATTGTCAGGTACCTGGTAGCTAATATGTACCAGGTATACAGCAGAACGGCACAAGAAGAACCAAGACCAGTAGTCAATAATCGCGAGGGAAATAATGGAAAACACGCGAACGGTTCACGGAGCTTGCAAAGTTGAGTATCGACCGATCGGTTGAACTCACAGCTGACGTGCTTTTCTAGATTTTTTTATTAAATTATGAAAGACGTCAGCTGTGAATTCGACTGATTATTTAAGTAGTTGATACTCAACTTTGCAAGCTCTAGTTTTTTTTAAATAAAATTATGAAATACGTAAGCTGTGAGACCTATGCCAATGGAAACGCGAAATGCGAAAGGTTTTTTTTTTTCAAAATATTGCTTTAAAAAAACAGCCGAAAACATCCTCGTACCGCCGCTGTGGGAAAAAAGGGGGAAAAAAAGTTTGATTTTTTCTTCTTTTTTTTCCAACCGTTGCAGGCGGCGCAATTCGTTTTCTCTCGTTGCAAATTGTCAACACGCTGATAAAAACCAGCTCGTGCGACGATAGATGCTCGATCTCGATATAGACTCAGCCCAAGGCCAACCCGCTTGGTGTCGGGCAAGCCCAACGAGTATAGATGACGGCATCGAAGATAGAAAGTGAATGCATGCTCTAGGGGGCGAGAGCTTGCCGGCGGCGTCCTGCGGTATCCTCCCAAACCTGGAAAAAAGCCTGTTTTTTGCCACTCGAGACGGAAGAGAAATTTTGTCTTCTGTTTTGTACACACCAGCGGCTATTTGTCCTTTTATCCTTCGCCTGGCCAGCGCCCGCCGGCCATTGTGTGAAAACGGTGACCCAAGGGTGGGTCGGAGCCCCTAACGAGCGCACTCCGTTCAGAATTCATGACGCAATCGTTGTTTTGTCGATCGATGTCTGTCGAGGACTCGGAATCTCGCCGCTTCGAACCAAAGATCGGCCTGAGTTTTTCTCAGGCCGATCTTGGCCCAACATCGGCCCCAGATTTGCTTTTTTCGGGCTTTTCCAAAAGTTGGGAACTTTTTTTTTCTGAACGTGTTTTCGTATAGGAAGCGTGTTCTAATTTTTTTTGGCGGGTATCTTTGGAATTCAAACTTTTTATTGATACTTCGCTTTCCCATTGGCATAGGTCTGACTTCGACTGATTGACCCTTTTAGTACCGCAGTCCCGTTTTGGGGACAAAATACTTGAAATTCGAGTGGTTTGTCAATGTCCCCTAAACGGGACTGCAGTTCTAAAGATACTCAACTTTGCAAGCTGCGTAATAGGTCTCGTCTATATTCCATTTTTACCGGATTTTACAAGTGTTGTATTTCAAAATTTATAAAAAGTGTTGTAATAAACGAACGGGCGTATTCTATATCAAAGATATAGGCCAGTGGCTCCCCTGGATGCTGCCCGGGTTTTCTTATAAATTTATGAAACACGTCAGCTGTGAGTTCGACTGATTAAGTAGTTGATACTCAACTTGCAAGCTGCGTAATACGTATCGTCTATATTCCATTTTTACCGAATTTTATATACAAACATGGCGCATGATCCGAGATCCGGAATGCATTGCGGCATGCGGTGGTATTACGACATTTGGGTCCTATATACTCGTACATAAACCTGGGATTTGAGGAGAATGCCCCATGTGCAATCGCGCTTCGAGCGACAGATCCGGGAGCTTGGAGGAAGGCCCTCGCCATTACCAGCCATTGTAGCCCTGCAACAGGACAGGCACCAATTCAAGCACGGGAGGGAACACTGAAAGGTTCATGATAGGAACACGACTCTCTCCATCCATTGCAGCTACTATCGATGGATAACATGATAAAGCAACCTCAAAATGGGGAGAGTTGCAGTTTACAAAAATTGATGACTTCTACAGCAGTAGTTTTAGCTGTAGAGGGAATCACAGATATATCCATGGGCCCCGAAGAGACCACCTTCAATGGGATTACCTGCGAATACCGTAAAGCTCCGAACCATATCTCCAGCTTGCTTGGTGCAGCAGCAGAAGTTTCCTCGAGAGCGGTCAGGAAATGGAAGCAATGGGAATGAAAGTCAATGGGAATGAAACATGTGAAAATGGGTTTCGTAGAGGTTTTCTGGTGCTCATTTGATCAGGTACCGGGTACGTGTAGATGTTGCGTTGTTCCGACTTGCGCTTGTGAGTGTTGAACCCGCCCACTGCACCGCCGATACTGGGCACCTACGACTTGTAATCACGGCACAGAAGGTACACGGTGGAGGCAAAGGCCAGGTGGGAAAGGTGAGTGCAATTTGAAGGGCACAGAACCAACGTTGCGCCAGTAGGGCCGCTCGCTGTGAGTATGTTTTTTAGGACGTAGCTGTGGAGATAAACGGTATGATATATATAAAATCAAAGGTGCAAGTTGCCCTCGTCTCTCGTAAACGGTCGTAGCAGTGGCCAATGTTACAGCAGCGTAGCAGGTGCTGCAACGACGACAAAGACGGTGTGCCGAGTGCCGATACGACAGCCACCGATTGCTCCCGTTTTTTTTTTTCACCTGCTGTCAAGTATATTATCATATATGCAGCACACTCGTGTATATACTGCTGTACACCTCCTACTGTACAGGATCGGCATAACAGCAGACAGATGGTGATACAGCGCGAAAACTGTTCGCTGTAACCGTCGTCAATGTGCCACAGATGACCGCAACTGCTGTGGAACTGCTGTTTGTTGTTGTCGCTGTTATTGTGCCTTTAGCATGCTATCATACGACGTGCGGTGCCAACGATGCGCGCCCCACCCTCCCAGAGTGCGTCACAGCCTCGAAAAGAGTTTGGATATTTGAACTGTTTCGGTTTTCTTGTCAACTGCAAGATGCCGTCAAAAATGTCCATGTTGTCTTTCTCGTGCTTCACTACGTTCGCGCCTGGTGTCACACTGCTTTCATTATTGCTGCTCCTGCTCTGTACAACCAGCAGTACAGCAGTCAGCAGGAGTACGGATGAGCACCCGCACCACGTACAAGGTTCTGCGGCTGACGTCGTCCGCATCATTGAAGCGAGTCCAAGACCTTCACAGCGATGATAGCGGCTGATAGCTGATCGCGCCGTACTGTCGGTTGGAGTGGGGGGAGGTGGTGGGGTGGTGGGGGGGGTGGGGGGGGGGGGGGAGGGTTGTATTCCACACACCATATCTCAACAATTACTCAGAAATACTAACGGCATCCATCTACAAGAGGAACCTACAGGTCATAACACATTGCCAGCGTCCCCATGCCCCACGACGTGAACGCACGTCATATCTCGTTCAATGTTCCACGAAGCCAACCCTGCTGCAAAATCAAAGCCCATGACACTCAACGCATACTTTTTTTTTTCTTCTTTTTTTTAATCATCACTTTTACTTTCCAGCCTAACTCGTAGGAGGTTTTATCTTCAGCGATCTTCTGGACAAGCCGTGGCCACAGGTGTCGTTCCTTTTCCCCCCCGGTACGTGCCTTTATTTTTTGTCGCGCATAGGGTTCAGCATTCCCTCTGCTCGTCGATTTTCATCGAATGTAGCTAACTCGCGCGCTCGCGCTTTCCGCTTATCAATTTTTGATGCAAGAAAAAGTCCCGACGAGCATGCACTCGGTGAGACTTCTATGGAATTATTACCCACGCATCGACACTGCCCGAAGCCCACAGTAGCCAGTACCTAGAATTTCTCGGAAAGATTAAATGGCATGCCTCCAAGAGCGCACACACAACACTCCAATAACTACAACACATCAGAGCCCACAACGCTCAATAGCTGTCACCCAACTCGAATTAAAAATAAACGGTATGCCTCCAAGAGCGCACGCACAGCACTCCGTGTAATACATTCAACACGGCGCCAGTATCCTACGTTTTTTCAGCGCCAGACCAACGTGCCAACAGGGGATGGCACCAGTGCCTTAAGTTTTTTTTTTTCTGTGCCAGTACCAACGTGCTAAAGCCAACTGAGGAGTCGATCATAAACGGTCCTACCAAAGTACAACACAGACAACTGCCACAGCAACATCAACAACAACATTAACACTGGATTATAACATGAGTGTTCCACGCTAAAACCTGCCAAGTATGTTCAAATAGCGATGATATGCGATGGATGGATCCGCTCGAACAGCCACACTACACTAGGCTGCGAGATAGCCAATTTTTTTTTTTTTTTTTTTTTTTTTCATCATCACTTTTACTTCCCAGCCCACTCGTAGGAGGTTTTACCCTCGACGATCTTCTGGACAAGCCGTGGTCACAGGTGTCGTCCCTTCTCCCCCCCGGTACGTGCCTTTATTTTTTATCGCGCATAGGGTTCAGCATTCCCACTGCTCGTCGATTTTCATCGAATGTACAGCTAACTCACGCTCTCGCGCTTTCCGCTAATCAATTTTATGCAAGAAAAAGTCCCTATGAGCATGCACTCGGTGAGACTCGAACTACGACATTGATCTTGATAGGCTCGCGGACCACCTACCAAGCCACCGGGGACGCCGGCTAATGGAACCAATGAAACCAATTGATATATATATATATATATATATGCTGCTGCCATAACCACACTATAGTAGGCTGTAAGCTGGCCACTACAACCCGCAGTGTGAAGAAGATAGTTGAAGATGTCATTATTTTGTCGGCCCGGAAAGAGGTAGACGAATGCAGGGGGAAAAGTGAGCATGTGGGTCAACTCTGCACTGCTCATAAACAACTACTGTACTCGTAGCCGAATACCAGAAACCTCCTCGTACAGTGCCTACTCGTACCTACCCGTGAGAGTGCTCGTAGGTGATTCCACGAGACAATATCTGCAACCGTAACTAGGTGACACACCGTACGTAATCATAACATTTTGTTAGGCTGTTCATTGACACAAGCTATGTTGAACACCCTCCCTGGCGCCGGATCAACTAACAAGCCTCGATAACTCAATCACCAATCGCGAACAACGAATTTGAATACCTCTCAGAAAATCGTGGTGCTTCTCAAAACTCTCTTTGCCAATAGCCTTCGTGAGAACGTCCGCATGCTGGTGTTCCGTCCGGAGATAATTAACCGACAAGTCCCCCTTCCCCACCAACTTGCGCAGAAAGTGGCACCTTACGTGGATGTGCTTACTGTTGGACGAGCTCAACGGGTTTTTTGCCAAGTCTATCGCCCCTTTGTTGTCTTCGAACACTCCAATACTCGGCGACCCCAAACTGAGCATCAGAAAAAAACAATGCTCCTCTCACGTAAAGAGCTTCCTTCACCCCGCTTTACAATTGACGACAGCAACCTAACCCGCCAAGAGTTGGGCACCCATACCGCACATACTGTGCCCGACAGGTTCTGTTTCTGCTCCAAGGCAAGGGGTCAAGGTGGGCCGGGAGGACGAAAGCTCTCTCCCGCTACTGCTGCTGTGCTGGTCGTCGTGGCCCTATTCTAGTGGTATTGAGGTGACATTACGGATCTACTGCAGTTGCTTGTCTGCTGCAGATCGAAGGGCAGTATCGCTGCTGCTCTTGGAGGGGTGCGCTTGGTGGGGGGGGGAGATGGAGGCGCTTGTGAACATCGCCTACGACCGCATCAGCGAGGACATCATCCTGCTCTACGATGCTATGCGGCCTACAACGAGGTGTGTAGTATGCACTCCTACTGCGGGGGACCATAGTAAATAGGACCAAACATTGGTAGTAAAAAATTTAAAATATACAGGTGTTTGTGTGTACCGTAGGTCCTATTTACTATGGATAATAGTAGTGTTTATCTGTTTGTCCAGTGCTTTTGTGTGTGATACAGGAGTAATTTGGGTCGTCTTATGTCGTAGGCGATACCGCATGCACTAGCTGGCATTTGCGGCGTTCACGCCGTGTGGCACCGTCTCCTTTCTGCTTCCAAATTTTGGAATTGGTGCGTAACCAAATATCCAAGGTGGCGTTATTTCCCTGCTACAAAAGTACGAAGTCGGAGTACTCATCAATCAGGCACCTTTTCCTGGTACATATATGTGATATATTGTTTATAAGGTATTTCATACCTGGTATTTATACTGATAGTACCATGATACAGCAGTATAAATAGGGTGGGTGCGATCTGGCTTTTGCCCCGACGTATAATGTCGATGGCGAAAGCAACGAGAGCGAATTGCTGTACGGCTTATATCGGCATGGTTTCAGGATATCGACAGATGTAAATAGCTTCAGTGGCATGTGTAGGTAGAGGGACAACGTGTATCGAGGGGCGGGGGTGGGTGGGAGCGGCTACAATTTTTTTTCCCTATCCGTCCGATATGGCCCAACCCCAGCGTGGCGCCAGCTGGTGCTGCGTGCTGTATTTGCTGTATTTGCTGCACGTGTTGCGGCGTATGTACTGAGCTGTATATGATGTCTCTGCTGTATGCGATGAACTGTAATGTGTGTGATTGCGGTGTCCTACGTGATCTGTGCACGGGGTGTGCTGTTTGACAGGCACCACTCCCTCGGCCTCACATATCTGCTGTCGTGAACGCGATAAGATGCTCCCTCGCCAAGGACTCGGAGAAGGCTATGGGTCACAGCTGGTCCAGAGGCTTTGACGATCATGAAGGTGCTGCCATATCCCCTACTTGCCCTGATGTAAACGCCGCATTACACGTCCACTTCAGCGTGGGTATTGCCCCTGCGATGTATTTATTTAACGGAAAGGCTAAAAGGGACAGTGTTTTCGTACCGTATGTGTCGCTATCAGTAGGTCGTTTTTCTCCCATGCACTGCATGCCACAGGTAGGCGGTGCAATGAAGCACAGCAGGAGGGACATACCTCGTGGCGCAGTTCGCACGATGGCGATTGTCTTGCTTGTGCACTTGCTTGCCCCGTGCTTGTTCCTTTGCTTGCTTGTGTGTGTTGTTTTACTCGCCTGCCTGGTATCGCTTGCTTGTGTGTTGCTTTCTTGCCTTCTTGTCTTTTTACTGTCTTACCTTGTCGCGCCTTGCCTACCTCCTGTGTGCACTAGTGCACTAGCCAGCCATAGCAGCCATAGCCGTCCAACTCTTGAAGTCGCGGCAGACGAATACCAACTATCGCTGGCCCCCCTCCCCTCTCTCTATATATAATAGGTTAGGTTGGCGTCGGTTGGCGACGACGCTGTAAAACACGCCTCTCTCACTGCGTGAGCTAGACAGCCAGGGTACCTTTTTTTTTTTTTTTTTTTTTGGCGGTTGCCACGGCTGGCGGTCGAGTTAGATCATTTTTGTGCGGGGAGAACCTTTCCTCCGCACAAGGGGGATGGTCGTATCACGTTGTGTGTATATGGTAAGGCACCCACGAGTCAGTTACATACTAGTAAACCCATTGCTGTCTCTGGAAGTGGCCACACCAGAGATTACATCAATTCATTGATGCTGTCACCCATATGCAACAAAATCCGCCTCTAACGCGGTTCTTAGTAGGATGCAGCTCACCCTTCATGCGACTCGCCCAGCACCTCACGGCGCTTCGCGCTTGGTGCAAGCAATGTCTGCCTGGTCGGTGAAAACCCGACATGCTCCGTCCCGGCATTGCAGGGATGCGAGGGTCTATGGCCATACGACTATGGCCATGCATGACAATGAGTACACTCTCTCCCCCCCCCCCCCCCCCTCCCCCGCCTCCGGCTCCTGCCGCCTGCCGAGTAGGCGGAGGCGCCCTCAGAAGGGAGGGTCGAGGCGGGCGAGAGGAAATCTTGGACGGTAGTATCTATGACGATAGGGTAGGAGTCGAGGAAGATGCGACGATGCCTTTGGGGAAAGAGCCGCAGCTCTGGGAGTTCGCACGGGACGTCGTGACCTCGCTTGTCAGCGACCTAGCTGTGGTGAGTGGCCGGGCGTGGGGGGCGGGCGAGAGGGAGGGTTGGCGTGAGTGTATTTGTTTTAGGGGCATCGACCATAAAACGGTATATCGAGGGTATTCCGTGCCTTTTGCCGGTAGCGTGAATGCATTTTGTTTATGGGCATTAACCCTTAATCGACATACCTGAGTGTGCGCCATACAACGGTGTGCCGGGGATGTTCCGCGCCACTTGCCGGTTGCGCTAGTGTTTTGTTTTGTATAGAAAAATCACCAGAACACGGTAAATCTGTGTTTACTTTAGCGCCACTTGCCGGTATATAGGGCGCATCTGTCACAGAAAAGCGTCTTAGGTCGTCAGCGGTCATTGGCCAAGGGTACCGCTGTAACGTGACCTGACTGCAACACCTGTGGCACATCGACTCCGAACTACTCAGGTTGGCTTTCACCACTTCATGGCCTACAGTAGGGTCCACCGTTTCGCGCCCGATTTTTTTTTGTCGCTGTCGCTTCGATGGTGAGAGCCTACGACTGAGTCAGTTTCTTCGGAGACACGGGGCACAGGGGGTGAAGGGTGAAGGGTGAAGGGTGAAGCACGTGGTGGTTCGTGGGGTTGGTTGGCGTGGGCATTGGGGACACTCTCGGGTTTCGAGGGAGGGCTGGACTGGATAGACCTTAGCTCAGCTTGGACAGAATGATTGAAATATGCTCCAGTACTAGATTTCAAACCCTAGCGCCGACCTTACCGGAAATTTCTGGGAAAGATGTATTGATGAGTCGGTGTGGATTTTTGGGAATTTTCTTGGAATGAAGATATAATGATAAGTCGGTGTGGGGTATCAACCTATTTCGTCGGCTAGAGGCTAAATCGTAAGCGTTGCTGCTTGGGCGAGCGATATCGAGTATTTAGTTTTTTTTTTTGCGGCGTTTCCATTGCGCGTGAGGTTGTTGTTGATTGTAACTCCAACCGAGCTACGCCTGCGTTTTTGGGACTTATAACTTACATTTTGACTATACTTATTGTGCAGGGGTAAGAAGTTTCGAGCGCCGTGCGGAGGCGTGTATTCCTTTCAATTTTTGCGGATGCGGGAACGCTTGAGCTCGGTGCGAACTGCATGCAACCCACGTTTCGAGGGAGCATTACTTGGAATTCGTGTAATATGCTGTTTGCAGGAGTGCTAGAGTTATGCTCGGTGCACGGCACTGCGTTTTCTCGAAGTATGTCACGTGCTGAAGCTTACCTGGAGACATTATGTTTGGGAGCGGTGGAATACCATGCTGTTGAATTTTTTGCAGCTGTTGTTGCTGTTGAGGCTGCTGTCGTTGTCGTTGCTGCTGGTGCGGCAGCGGCGGCGGCTGCCGTTGTTGCGCTTTCGCTGCTGCCGCAGCACAGGAAAGGGACGCCCTCCGCAATCTGTTCACGTGTGTCAAGTGATGTATTCCACGCGTTTGCTGTGCTACATACAATCAACTGCTTGCAACTGGTTTGTTGGCGTTTCGCTTTTGCGTTTCATCCGGCCGTGAACTGCCGCATCTACAGTAGTATGTAGTAGTATCTACGGTAGGATGTATGCCCGCCGCACGCAATCGGTTAAAACCCGCCGCACATAGCTTGTGTCCTGCGCACTACCGCCTGCCCGCGTGATATACTCATGCTGCACCAGGTAAACACTACTGCTGTACGGCGAAGCATCTGCCTCTAGTTTTAGCAAGTCATCGTTTGGTACCGAGTACGCCCACCCTATGCGACGGTCTTGGTTTGCGCGAAATGTCACGTACAACGGACACGAAAGAGCACAAAACAAACGAAACAAACCGGCGGTGTATTGTGTCCGCTGACGGACCAACGTGCTCGTTGTTTTTCTCTCCTCCGATGGTGGTGGCGGCGTTCCGGGGGCAGATCCCGCTGTGGTCGGTGAAGGTGTCGGCAGTGGCACATCGAGGCCGGCTCTCGGAACTGTGGCCCTTCGTCGGGTACCGACAGGTGTGTGTTGACCCTTTTGGGAGGGACTATGGCAGGTCTGCACGTATATAGAGCTACCGCTACAGGGAGAGGTGCGGCGTTATCAGCCGTTTAGCGTGAGTGCGCAGCGGTAGTGTCATGTGTGATCTGTCATGCTGCTGCGCTCACCATGTCGTGCGCGCAGCTGTCTGCATTGTTGTTGCAATAAACTGGTAGTCAGACTGGTAGTCAGGTTGCCACATTATATTTCACCATCAGCCAACCACGTGGTTTGTTTTTGGCCGTCAGCTTTTTGTTGGCCCAATTGCCGTCATGGTCGTTTTTCGCCGTTAGTTTTTCCCTCTCCTTGTTCAAGTGTTTTTTCGACTGAAATAACCCTGTTGGGAATTCAGAGGCGTAAACGGACAAAAAATACCGGAATCGGTGAAAAAAAAAGACGAATCAAAGCGACATTTGCGGCACCCACAACACGGAAAAACCCGGCGACTGAACTGAAAACATGAACTGAAATTAAAATCGCAGCATCTGCCACGTACACGAATCAACGGGGGCTGCTGCTGGGTTTTGGGATGGCCAGTATAGTATCCGAGTACCGCTATTTTCATGAGAAAGGACGCATGCTGCGTACGTTAGGAGTGCTGCACCCGTAGGTTGCCTGAGGCTATCATACTCGCTTGAGGAGCTCTGTACTGTTAGTAAGTCATATAAGTAAGTCACCCAAAAATGTTTTTGAGAAAAAGGGTACGCTTGGCCGAATGAGCAAATCCCACGCCCTACGTTTACATCGAAAACAATGTAAAAACAAGAGACGAGGCATGCCGTATTGGCTAGCTAGTTCCTCTAATGAGAAGCCCTATGCGTCACAGGTATTGCCTCATGAGGCTAAGCAAGTGCTACGACCCCTACATCGCATAACATGTGGAGTTACCTTTCAAGGAGTTGCACGACAAAAAATAGCGTGCGTCATGCTATTGTACTGACTGCTTTGCTTCAGAGTGGTTGACGAGGCCAAGCGACACACATTCTCGATTGTTTCGGTCGCGCTTTTGGGGGAGGGTCAAAAAGGTGGTTCACGTGCGTTAAAACTGGCTGACTGCATGACTGACTGCATCAACGTTTTCGGGAACAAAGTATTTGGACTAAGGTTATAGGTGAGGAAATTGCAGTAGGACTGAATCGACGGTTTGATGGAAAAGCACTTTCGACCCGGGACAGTTCCGGTGAAGCTTGCCACAAGATCGCTCTGCACCTCCGTTTCGATGATTCCTTACTTGCAAATATAGTTGGATGTGGGCATTTTTTGTCGTAAAATGGTTGAAGCGGAGACAGCGAGCAAGAATAACAGTTTCGGCGTTATCCCCGCGGGCTGCGTAGTCGTTGGTAAAGGGTTGTGTTTTACGGTTCGTTCCGGGTCGTGTGGAATGTGCGCATCTGATTGGTAGGGCTTTTCCTATCGACGGTGGGGGCCACCACTTTTCCTGCTTCCTGTAAGACTCGCCTCCTTTGCCTTATGTAGGCACATATCTCGTCTCAAAAACTGTAACCACCCATCTCGCCTGCCGCTCCATGTCCTTCGAAATAACTGCCCGGACCTTTTAAAAATGCTAATATTAATAGTAACATATCAACAATGGCAACACTCCTTGCACGCTGTGGACAAAAAAATCAGATCTGTTCACGGGTCGGGTCAAAACTCGCGAGTCGGGTCGGGTGGTGTCAACGAACCCGACCCGACTCGACCCGGCCCGTAGGATGTCGAATACCTCCTGACCCGACCTGACTCTACCCGCGAGTTTTCGAAGACCTCCTTGCCTGCCCCCACGGGTCGCGTCATGATCCGTGAACAGCCCTCATTGTGACGACTTCTGCGTCGGCCAAACGTTTTCGTTTTGTTTCATTTGTTTGATTTAGCCCGGTGTTCTTAACCGCTTTTTGAGGACTGCACTCTCGTTTTGAGGACAAATTGCGTGGGAAATTGACTTGTGTACGTTGATTGTGTGCAGTGCAACGTAATATATACGATATTCGAAACTATTCTGGGACTTGAGCTGCGAAAAGGGACGAAGACTAGAATTATGAAGAATGCGCACATCGAACAGATCAGATAGATCATCTAGGTCATCTAGATCCTAGCCTGCTGCTGTGAGATGTTCTGCAGGATCTGTATGGTACAGAAACAATCCAGAACGCATGTGCTAGATCATGCCGATTGTGTGGCTCCCACGCGGCAACATGAAGGAGCTAGATCGGTACAGATCAAAAACATATCTGCCGTGAAAGATCTAGATCATTCAGTGGGGATGTTTGCTCTGGCTTATGTGTGGAAGCTTTCAGCGCTGGCCACGGGTATCATACGAAGCAACCCGGCACCGTTGGGTTGGGGGATGGCATACTTATGCTTGGCGAAATTCTCCCAAGATGACACTGGTCGTCTTGCAGATGGTTTACACTTGTCTGTTGGTGAGACCGCCCTCTCCCCCCCCCCCCCCCCCCCCCCCTTCTCTGAAGTCCCAAGAACATTAACCCAGCCGAGTCGCCGTCGCTGTGTGGTGCATGCAGGCTATCATGGCGATCATCGACAAGGAGGGGCACTGGGGCTTGTTTCGCGGTTGGGGTCCCGTGTGCGCCGCCGGCTTGATGAGGTGAGCACACGCTGCTGGCTGGAAAATAGGCGTTTTGGGTGTAGAGCACGCGGCACCACTTAACAAGCTCTGTGTAGGAAAGCAGCCCCACCTCGGTCCTTACGTACAGTCTAACAGCTGAGGCTTGGCGATTTGTAATCCGGATCGCCCGCAATAAAAACACCTCACCAGATCCTGGTCATAGTTTATAGTAAGCAACTCCCCGGGACACAATTCAGGGTCAGAAGGAGAGTACATGGAGAACATCCGAGTAACCTGTCTGCTGAGCCTACACCCATGCCTTGGTGGGGATAAATAACTAACAAAACCTACCTGTCTTACTCACCTATATTCAACTGTCCGCTGTGTAGACCCACCTGTACCTACCTGTACCCATGTAGACTCGCCTATACTCACCTGTCTGTGTAAACTCGACTACGTTCACCTTTACCTGTCTATTATCACCTGTACTCACTCGTGCCTATCTATACTCACCTATGCTCACCTGTACTTCACTATACTTGCATGTCGCGCGTTATTTTGGGCCAAGCTCAAGTTCTTATACGAGGTAGGGCGTGTCCTACACTAATTTCAGTATTATCGAAAAAAAATCTTGCGTTTCATGCAAAAGTCGAGCCAGAATGTCTTGCCCCCAAGTTTTTTTTTAACCTGTTTACGACCGCACTCCCAACTTGCGGACAAATTAGTTGGAATTATAGTAAAATACATGCTTCTGCGCGGTGCAGTTCTAGCTTTTAGTGCTGTCGCGTACTGTAAGAAGGGTAGAGGGACGTCTGGTGCACCGACCGGCTCGCGCGACGGCTGTGCGGTGCCGAGAACTATTTTTCTTGCCGCTTAGCTTTGGTTTTCAGATAAAGCAACGCGTCGGTTTTCCTTGTGTAGCACTTACGGTCGCTATTCTGTGATGGTTGTGTTAGCGCCCGTGCTGCCCTTCAAGTGCAACTGTCGGAAGGGGGGGGGAGGAGGAGGAGGAGTGGTGAGAAGCAGTAAACGACATTGATTGGAGTTAGGTGGGTGCTGTTGTGATAACACCCGGTAAAGTTAGCTCTTCGGGTGGTGTTGGAAGTGGAGGGAAAGAACCATGTGCCATAGCCGCTTGCCTCTGGAGATAGCCGCTTGCCTCTGGAGGGAGGCGGTCCGAAGTCCTTCAAGAACGAGGTCATTAGCGTGAACGGCAAGCTTGTCCCAGCACCGTTTGCGTGACGGAATGATACGTGATCGAACCCTGCACAAGCTGCTACGCGCGATTCGTGTTTTTCTCCTATATCTTGTAGCTCTGTGATAACGGCAATCATTCGCCACGTCATCTCTTCACGCTGTGTAAACCTCGCTCGATTCCTACGAGATACATCCGTGGGGCCCGATAGTGCAGCTCGATGGATGCTTGATTGGCCGTCCCATTTATGTTCTGCGTGAATAGGTCTCACGGTTGAGGTGTTCTTTATAGTTTTTAGAAACAGACATGACTATCCCTATCTAGCCCTAACCCTAGGCCCCTTTTCGGGGGGAGGGAGGGGGCTTCGCGGCTGTTTGACTTATACTGGTGTGATACGCTTGCTTGACTCTTCTGACAACAGATATTTCAGGCGGAGCAAGCTGTTGTACACGGATTACTACTGGAAAACAACGCACCGGATGACCACCAGGTTTATCATGCAATGTGAGAGGGTGATTGTAGTGTGCGCCGTGTTTCATGCAATGTGATGGCGTGTTTAACCCTTTAGCACTGAACTACACTGTACGGAAACCTAAATCTGACTCTAATAGGAACTGTGTTGGTACCCACATAGGGCGTGCAGTCCTCGAGGGAGCAAAGGGTTCAAAACGTTGAAACATATATTAATACCTGGTAGTATACAAGGCGCTTCGCTCCGCGGGTGGCCTGCGCCGCCCGCTTCGTTCGCTCAGGAAGGAAAAGTACATCAAATCTACGAAGAGGACGGAGGTCCATGATTGAATATTGTTTTTTTCATGGCTGTACAGCAGTTGCAAACTGGCGACTTGATGGTGCCAAGAATCCCGCCGCCATGCTTCTGGAGAATACAGCTCGGATGCCACATACGCTTCGCGCTTCGCGTCGCGGGAGGTTTTCCGCTACGCTTGCTCACATGTCGTACGTACGTACATACCCCAGGTAAGGTATTTATTTTCCTTTTTCGATGTGCTCTGTGTCTGTACTCCTATGTACGAAAGATAAAGCACAGAACGGCAGAGCAGCACAGCGAAAACAATGAAAATGGAACAGAAAAATTCTGAAAGGATAAAATCCCCGTCCCCTTTCGTGTAATAATTTACTGCTTGATTGAAACACCTTTCGCCGGTGAAGAAGAAAAAAGAAAAAAGAAAAAAATCAAACAGCAGAGCTTCTCTCTCAGCCTCGTACGCCGCCCGCCCTTCTCGCGACCATCTCGCCACCGATTCGGTCCGGGTAAAGCTTTCCTCCCTCTCTTCCACAGTGAGACCCGTCGACCGCCTCGCGTGAAGCCCGGTGCTCACCGTGGCCGTCGTTCGCCAGCTCGATAATGTTGGTGCTCAGCCTGGGTACCTCCCAGTGTGGTTTTCATCCCGGTCGCAAAAATAAGCACTGCTCGAATATTATCTTACTATCCCGAACGACCCTTAAATACTCGTACGTACTCTATAAAAAATCACTAACGGAGGCCAGACAGAGCCCATTCATGCTTCTGTCGTGTCTCGAGGCACACGACGCCCAGCCACGAAAACGGCGACCGCGCTCCTTGCAACTCCCCCTCTACCCGCCAGCACCCGCTGACACCCGCGACGGTGCCTCGCTCGCCCGCGGGACCGTGCTCGGAGTACACGCACGCACACGAAACGAAAGAAGAAAAAAGGAAAGAAGGACTTAAAGTACGAAGAGAAATGGAGAAAAAAAAGACCCGCTGGAAAGATCCGGCAAGTAATAAAAGGAGGCGATTTCCAAGTGGGAGCTCTGAGAGGCCAGGGGTGTACATGCCGAGCACGCTCAGAGATCGAGATCTAAGTAAGTAGTTCTGTATACCGTATCACCCGGGTGATAAGATAACGCACCCCCCCTGGGACGAATTTCCGAGCCGAGTTCCTCCAAACCATGCCTTAAGGGGGTCATGTCCGTAACATTACCGCGGACGGTGACACGACCCAAGCTTGAAGGTACCTTGGAATGCGCTTGGCGGTGTCATGGCGTATCCTGGTTATTTCATATTCAGGAGTAATCCCTACGAGTATAACACTTGGGAAAGACATTGGGCGTCGCTCGCCGCTGCCTCCAACGCCCGCCGTACTGCATGAGCCCCCCTTGCCGTTGGCGCGACATGATTGGCGGGGGTCACACCAGGAAATGAAATGCAGCGGAACCTCAAGCCTGTCGTAACGTCGTATCGTAACTCAAACGTGAGACTCAAGCGTGTTTTCCGCCCTCGGCAACCGTCGCGCGTATGTGTGCACCAATCAGCGGACAGCTACAGCCGACACGTTAACGACCCGGAGAGTCTAGCGCAAACGTACGAGGGCGTGGCCACGAGGGTAGTCTGGGTGAGTCACGACGTAGTCTATTGAGCCTCTCGATACGACGTACTGCAACCAATGGCGTGATCTGTTGTACTGTAACACTGGGTAATATTATGTATACAGGAATGGCGTAGCACTGGCTGGAATCTTCTGTAGCCCTGGCCTGGCTTACTATAGGATTATGTATGATCTCATCGCAGCCTACCTACCTGTGGATGTGGATATGAACTACAGTAGAGTGTTGCAGCCATGACGTAAACTACTGTAGCCCTTAGTATTGTCTACTGTAGTCTACTGTAGTCTACTGTAGCCTGCTGTAGCCATGCCGTAATCTCCATGCCGCTGTCACACCGGCGCGGCTTGTCGTCGTGCCAGCGTGAGACGCCTCTTGGACAGGAGGCTGGTGGGTGATGTTACTGTGTCCAGGAATATAGACGGGCGGACCGGTTAGCTTTGGTACCATGCATGCCATGCATGCCATGCGACTAAAGCGTTATGCGATAGGGGCTGCAACTACAGTGTTGGGGTATCACTTTCTTACTGACGGGGCTTCATAAGGGCACTGAGGAACTACACTATATCATGCAATATGTCATACAATATAATATAGGTGTCATACGATACAATTCCTTGCACACCTAGGTCATGGGACGTTTCTTTGTGGCCTTGGTCTTTGTAGTTGTTGTTGAGTTGTTGAGTTGCTCCGTGAAGCAGAGAGCTCCCCAAGTGCACAGCAACGGAACGTTTAGGGTGCACCCCTCTCATACCGTGGCAGGCATCATCTGATGTCATCTTAACTCTGTTTCTCGGCTGGAACGAAACACCCACCCTGCCTGCTGTCGCTATCGCACGCGGTTATTCTTGGAAAAGGGTGACACCGTGGTTGTTGGGGCTGCGCGTTGGCTGGCCGTAAGTCGCTGATTGGCCATTAGTTGGCTGGGTACAGCATTTGGTTGCGTGCGGTAACTTGCAGAGTTGTGTGATATCTTACTGGCGCATGTGTGGCTCGACGTGTGCTCGTTAGTGATGGATACAAAGTCAGTTCCTTGGCATAGTTCACCAACCAACACGGGGGGGGGAACGTATTACTCAGTAGCAAATATGCATATTACGGGGGTCCATAGTTAATGGGACCAATTTTTGTTAGTAAAAATAGGTAAATATATAGGTTTTTGTGTATACCATAGGTCCTATTAACTATGGTTCCCCGTAATAGTAAAAATACTGCACTATATAGATTTTGTGTATATGACGCATCCTGATTACTACTGTCCCCCTTAATACTATTTAGGCGTGATCTCACTACAGTAGTAATAGTGGCAAGTCACAGCCCTATTGACCGTGCTGCTGTTTCAGGAATGGGTGATATGGTTGTCGCACACGATGGTTTTTAGAAAAGGGTGGTGTCGCTGTTATCGCATAGGCGTTGTCAGAGAATGGTATGCTATTGTTGTCGCACACGGTTATGCGCAGAAGAGGGTGGTGCCTTCGTCGAATGCTACAGTACTTGGGATATTGGGAGAAGGCGGTGCTATCGTCATCGCACCCATCCATTTTTCAGAAGCGAGTGGTACCGTTATCGTGTTTGTGTATTTACTGTAGATGAGGTGCCACCGATATCGCACGCGTCCAGTAGTTTAGAAGAGGGTGATACCGTTACTGCCTACGGGTAATACCATTACTGCATACGGGGGATACCGTTACTGCACATAGGTGATACCGTTACTGCACACGGGCGGTACCGCCACTGCACACGGGTGGTAACGTTACTGCACACGGGTGACAGTTACTGCACACGTCTATTCAGCGAAGTGGATGAAATCGTTTATGTCTTTAGAGCATGACAGCGTCATCGTACATGTCGATTCTTGATAGATACTGATATCGTGACGTCAGTGTACCCCTTGGTTGTTACGAGAGGAGCATTGCGGTGTAACTACACGGTGCTACATAGTGTAGTGTCTTTTTCCGCGTTGCTATAATGGTGTCGTGTACCGCGTTGTTTTTTCCTGCAGGCGACCCTCTTGCACCCATTTGACATCCTGGCCACGAGAATGATCACGGAGTCACGCGCAGAGGTGAGTAGCGGCTGTCAACCGACAAAACGTTCCACAATACATCCGTAGACAAGCCGGATTCCGAGGCAAATGGGACATTACAATTGCACAGACATTTATGTATTTTAGTTTCTGGAGTAGGACGGGTAAACTTTCCTACCATTTACCCGATATCAAATATTCATTGATGACTTTCCACGGGCGTGCCAAATACCAGGTACCAGGTATCAAATATGCAATTTTGTAGCTAGGACGTCGACCGATTATCAAAAGGGTTTTACCTCGGATTGAAAGTGGAATAACAAAGTCAGGCGAGAGCGGTGTAGCCCCGCAAGCAACAGGGTGGTGTAGGTAAGCAACTCCGAAAAGGGCTTGCTTTGACCATTGCTTATTTGGGAAAAAACTTGGTTGGTTAAGCATGCTTGTTTGCTTACTTTATTACAGTGAAAATTAGTAATTGCTAGTGAAATGGAAGACATTTTCGCACCGGGTTCGGCACACGACCACCACACACAGACCGCCACGAACAAGCGCACAGCTGTGGCACAGCACAGTACACAGGAAGCAGACCACAGGTACCGGACCATACCTGACGATTTACTATAGTAGTTATGTGTTCTATGTCGTTGATTTGCGAGCGAGCAGTGAATTGCTGTTTCTGAGCAAACGACGTATCACGCAGCTTCCCAGCTTGAGTATGGAACACTCGTCCGGTCACTCACAGTTGACGCATTGGAAATATTTTTGTGAGTTCATCAAGCACCACGCAGCTTGGAAAATGGAGTATCGACCATTCAACGGTCGAAACCACAGCTGACGGATTTTCACAAAAACCTGAAATAAAAAACATATTATTGCATCATCCACCATACCCCGTATGTTTTATCTCTTCTGCAAGTCTAAATGTCATCCAACATACCTCGTCTCCTTCCGTCATGTTGGTAATTCAACCCGTACACCATTCTATTCGCCCCGGTAAGCTTTGTTTGGTATTTCGAGACGCTTGTGTGTAGTGTGTTCCACATTCCACGCAAACTGCAGTGTAGCCGCGCACAAACTCCTTATTTGCCGTGAGTTTCTTCACATATCAGGCGCACAAGCATACATACATGTCATCAGCTGCCAACGTTTAGCCCCGTCCCTTCCCCGGCAGGCATACTCGTACTGTCCTACGACCTACCCGTGTACCCGTCAAGCCTGAAAAAAAAAGTGTTGACACCTAACTTCAGTATAACTGTGAAGGTGTTACCTACTGAGCTATAGAGGCAAAATATCGATCGACTACCTAGCCTAGGGTAATCCTCACAACACTCTTCCCCCCTCTAAACGGCGGGATATTTAGGGCGTCGGCACCGTGTACGGCCGTACGCTGACCTACCCGCTTCGTTTCTATACCTGGGGAACTAGGGAGATATGTTTTTTGGGACGCGCGCTTTAGCGCTTCTATAAATAAACTTTCGAAGAAATTCGAACCCGTGTTCTCGATGACGTCAAATGTGAAGGTATTGCCTACTGAGGTATAGGGGTAAAATATCGATCGATTACCCAGCCCAGGGTAATCTTTATATCTTAACGTAGAACACTCTCCCGAATTTCTTAATTCATTTGCGCAGAACTATGGAGGCACGAGACACGAAAAGTTGATATCACCCGAAAAAAAAAAACGCCTGCCACCAACGAAATTTCACAATTAATCCAACACAGAGGACGTAACCACCTTCACCCCCGCCCTTGTAGAACTAGTGATTCCGTCAGTAGTGTGCTCGAAATCGTCAGGCACAATGATCAACTGGAGAGTGCTCGGCCACGTTGTTCCCCCCAAGCCTTGGTTAAAAGGGCCCCCTCAGGCGAGTTGTGGGAGGAAAGCCGGCCACTGCACTCCGTTGATCTCCTCTTCGAAGAAGGCACCGAATTCCAGACTTTCCACTGAGTTTGCCCTCCCCACCACCTGCACCCTGTCCTCGAACCTCTCCCCTAACACCATTTTCTTGACGCCGACGAGAGAGCGCATATGACGAGTCTAACCCACGCTTGACAACACGTCCCACGTGAAGCTCAGCACTCGGATCCCTGGCACGCGCGTCCCATGAGCCAACCCATTAGTAATGTCGAGGGGTGTTTGTCCATCAGCCTCCATCGGGAGTGTAGGGGGGGGTTGTAGACGACCAATTTTGCACGAGGCAGCCTTCAAATAGCTCCACCGACCTGCAACAACGATTCATGGAGCTATTTGGTGGGCACGTGTCACCTCTCCCCATCCACGTTGTTATGACGACGAGTAGGGCGGCCTGCATCATGCTGACGGAGGGTTACAGCAGTGCTGCGACGCTAAAATACGAAGCTATCTACAGTAGTAAAAAATACAAGGCGCTTCGCTCCGCGGGTGGCCTACACCGCCCGCTACGCTCGCTCAGGATGAAAAAGTACATCAAATTATGCGAAGCGGACAGAAGTTGATGATTGAATGATATAGTTTTTGATGATTGTAGTTGCAAACTGGCGACTTGATATCGCCAAGAGTCCCGCCGCCATGCTGCAGGAGAAAACAGCTCGGACGCGACATAAGCTTCACGTCGCGGATGTCGTACGTACGTACATAAGCTTCGCGTCGCAGGCGGTTTTCCGCTACGCTCGCTCACATGTCGTACGTACGTACACCCCAGGTAGGGTTCTTATTTTCTTCTTTCGATTTGCTGTGTCTGTACTCGTAGGTACGAAAGATAAAGCACAGCACGGCACAGCAACACAGCAAAAACAATGAAAATGAAACCGAAAAATTCTGAAAGAAATAAAATCCCCGTCCCCCTTCGCGTAATAATTTGCTACCTGATTGGAACACCGTACACCGGTCAATAAGAAAAAGATTAAAAAAGAAAAAATCGAACAGCAGAGCTTCTCTCTCAGCCTCGTACGCCGCCCGCCCCTCTCGCGACCATCTCGCCACCGATTCAGGCCGGGTAAAGCTTTCCTCCCTCTCTTCCACAGTGAGCCCCGTCGCCCGCCTCGCGTGAAGCCCGGTGCTCACCGTAGACCTCGACGCAAGCTCGACAATGTTGGTGCTCATTCGGGGTACCTCCCTTTTGTGACTTTCAGCCCGGTCGCAAAAATAAGCACCGATTGAATATTATCTTACTATCCCGAACGACCCTTAAA
Organism: Macrocystis pyrifera; assembly: GCA_031763025.1. NCBI lineage: Eukaryota > Phaeophyceae > Laminariales > Laminariaceae > Macrocystis > Macrocystis pyrifera. Next base: position 13,067,717 of record JASSKH010000016.1, on the reverse strand, counting down.
TACTCGTACGTACTCAATCAAAAATCACAAATGGAGGCCAGACAGAGCCTATTGATTCATCCCTCGTGTCTCGAGGCAAACGTGATGCCTAGGCACGAAAGCGGCGACCGCGCTCCTTGCAACTCCCCCTCTACCCGCCAGCATCCACTGACACCCGCGACGGTGCCAGGTTCGCCCGCGCAACCGTCCTCGGAGTACACGCACGCACACGAAACGAACGAAGAAAAAAGGAAAGAAGGACTGAAAGTACGACGAGAAATGGAGAAAACACAGACCCGCTGGAAGGGTCCGGCAAGTAATAAAAGGAGGCGATTTCCAAGTGGGGGCTCTGATAGGCCAGGGATGTACCAACCGAGCACGCTCAGAGATCGAGATCTAAGTAAGTAGTTCTATGCACACCCCGGACAGCTCATGAGCTAGCGCATCCATCGTGTATAGCCCAAGCTTCGAAAACACGTGCAGATGAGCTACCGCGTATAGCTCAAGCCGGGGGAAACATGTGTAGCTCATGTAGCTCCCATAGCTCATCTCGGGGGCAGATGAGCTAGCTCATGCAGCTACTATAGCTCAGCGTGGGCAAATGTGTGTAGATGAGCTATCATCTATAGCTCAAGCTTTGAAAACATGTGCAGATGAGCTACCTCCTATAGCTCAAGCCAGGACAAAAACATGTGTAGCTCATGTAGCTCCTATAGCTCAGTCTAGGAAAATATGTGTAGATGAGCTGTCCCCTACAGCTCAAGCCTTCAATACATGTGCAGATGAGCTACCACCTATAGCTCAAGCAGGAAAAACATGTGCAGATGAGCTATCGCCAATAGCTCACCCCCGGAGAACATAATCATAGCTCATTTACGCAGCTCATTGCAGCTCTTTCTCGGCAGCACATGCGTTTAAGATAAGTAGCTGAAAAACCGCACCCTCAGGGACAAGTGCGAATGTATAGGAATAATTTCAACGACGGTACGAGCGGCGGTCATTATCGATGTTACTATTGGCACTTTTCGCATACTCATACTACAGTAGACTCATATAGAGAATAACTTGGACATGATTAGTATGGCTACTGTTATTAATAATGGTGCGCTGCAACGCCAGCGAAAAACCAATCCGCCAACCCATCCACCCACTACATAAGGCTATATTGAATCGCAGCATCATCTGAATCCCGGACATACCGTTCCTTGAACACCACTTCCGTGGCTGGGGCCTACCACAAGGTGCAAAGACGAGACAGAGAGGCAGACACGAAAAACTATCTACTATTAATAGTACATCGCCAAAAAAACACGCAAACAGATGAACTGCTGTGAGGGACATCACAAAACAAAACACAGCAGATCCTCCGCTGCCTCAGTTTATCCCTAAGGCATCTACGTGAAGCTTGAGCTTTCTTCGTGCTCGTCGAAGACGTCCTCGTCAGACCGGGTAGCTGCTCTGCCTGGTACGGTGTACACCGCCTAAACCCGCTTGGTAGTGGTATGTCACAAATGGCTGTCTCCTTGGTCTCCTGTTGGTAAGCACAGCGTGAGAAGGTGCACAGGACTTGTAAGCGCTAATCAAGCGAGGCATCTCGAACACACATCATGCACGGCGGTACTGCTGTATTATTTGAAAAATACGTAAAGGTCAGCTGCGAAAGAGGCATAATACATCAGCCGCCGACAAGAAACAACAAACTGCTGTACGGTCATCGTTGCTGCTGTGTTCGTGCGAGTACGGTTAATTAACACTAAACACCTGGACGACAAATGAAACCCCACACAGCTACAGCTACGAGTACAGCTCGCTTCATAGATACATGTACATCCACCTTGCGACTACAGTAGCACAGACTGTAGTCCCCTACCCTTCAACTACTCCAGAGAAGCACACATATTGGATGATGTAGCTCGAACAGCAGAATCATGGTCTAGGTGGGCAAAATCACACGACCTCTGAAAACACACACCTTGCTTTCGGCCTGGGTTTGACCGTTGTCTTCATCCACATCGATGGCGTTGTTGGTGGGGTCCACATCCATCGATGGATCCGCTTGCTGCCCCCGGCGCCAGCCTGGTCTACGGCCGACGCGCCGCTAGAGCTGCTACCCCGGGTCGTGGGCACACTGGGGGTGTTGCTGTGTTGTGTCGTTGTTGTGTTTTGTGCAAGCGCCTCTTGTGGTGTGCATGGTTGCAGCTGACAGCCGCTGTGTAGCTGTTGTGGTCGAAAAGCGAAAAAATTCTAATTCTGCCGGGTGTCGACCAGATCCGATCTACTGCAATATAATACCACATGCTGTACCTGGTACGTACAACAAATATATGGTTGTTTGTGCTGATATCGTTCTATTCTGCGTACTTGTATTGGTCACTTATACAGTTCATGAGCTGGCTCATCTATCCCCTATAGCTCAAGCCTTGAAAACATGTGAGATGAACTATCGCCTACCAGGTATAGCTCAAGCTTTGAAAACATGCGTAGATGAGCTACCGTTTATAGCTCAAGCTTCGAAAACATGTGCAGATGAGCTATCGCCTATAGCTCAAGCTTTGAAAACATATGCAGATGAGCTGCCGCCTATAGCTCAAGCCAGGGGAAATATGCTTAGCTCATGTAGCTCCTATAGCTCATCTCAGAGGTAAATGAGCTAGCTCATGTAGCTCCTATAGCTCACTCTGGACATATATGTGCAGATGAGCTATCCTCCATAGCTCAAGCTTTGAATACATGTGCAGATCAGCTACCCTCCTATAGCTCAAGCCAGGAAACATGCGCAGCTCATGTAGCTCACGTAGCTCACCGGTGAGCTAGCTCCTTAAAGAGCTAGCTCGAGCTACCGTGAGCTGATCTGTCCGAGGTGTGAAAATATGCAAACAAGCATGCTTGAATAAGTTATTTTCGGTTGCTTAGTTTAGCATGCTTAAAATAAGCACGACAACGTTACTTTGATTATGCTTGGATTAAGCAACCCAAAAAAACTTGATGAAGCATGCTTATTTTAGTTGCTTACCAACACTACTACAGCGTCTACGCAATAGGCTTTTCATTGTCTTTGGTTAGTTCCAAATGATGGCCCGTCCGCCTTTGGGGCGGACGGGCTGACCCTAATCCCTATCAATAATATACACATATTCATACGCACATACGCAATCAAACTTACAACAACACACACATACACGTATCTATACATGCACACCAACACCAACACCACAGCCCTGACACCACACCAACCAAACGGGCATCAATACGATCCAACCAACACGTGCCACCAACCACCTCCAACACTTAAGCTAACCCTAACCCCAAACCAAACAAGACGAGCGCGGGCCCGGAAAATCGAAAATCGAGAGAAAATATATACCAGGTATATATACTACAGTACGTGCACTACAACTGTTCGTGTTACGAGTGGTACCCGGTAACTTTCAGAAGTACTGTTGTGCCAGTGAGCACTGCTGGTCAATGGTTCGTACTGTTACAGGAGCGAGTGACTGCTGTGTCAGTAGTGACCATATTATCAATAGTGTGAATACGTACCAATGTTTTTCCTTTCGTCGTTTTTGCTGTGTGCCCTTTGGGCTTCTTGTCTTTTCGTCTTTTCGTCTTTCGGTTTTTCGTCGTATCGTTTGTTCTTTTTGTTGTTGTTGTTGCTATTGTTGTTGCTGTTGCTGTTGCTGATGCTGTTGCTGCCTCTGTTCATGGGATTAATCGGACATAAACGTCACTTGTGTGACTCGATGAAAACGGTCGATCCTGCAGCACTCATGCGCCGGTCGCCTACGCTTCACTTATTATCTCGCAACACCACGCAGCGTCAGCACGATGCGTATATATGTTTCTTAAATATAGGTTTTTAAATGCGTCAGCTGTGAGTTCGACAAAGTGGCTCGATACTCAGCGCTTTGCAAGCTACGTAACGGTTTTGAGGCTCGGGCTCGGCTCATATTGATTCTGGGCACAGGAGACGTAAAATTGGTTAAGCTGTGTATATTGTGCAAGCAGTATAGCTCAAACCATCTTAACTCGTTTGCAACTGCATTCACCTTCCGGGGACCAAGTACTTGAAACCAGAGTTGGGAGTATATTGTGCAGTGTTACATTCGGGTAAAGATATGCAAGTTTAAAACATCTTGGAGTTCCTGTAATGTCATCCTCTCGTCTTCCGTCTTTCTGTATACGACTTCAACTTTTCGATTGTTTTTTGCCCTTTTCGTCTTTTTTGTTCCTGTTTCTCTTTTTGTTGCTTGCGTGCTGTCACGCGAATGCGCACAGTATTCAACGGTGGCGTCATCTGTTCGACACGTGCTGAAACACAGGGGCGTGACCGGGTTGTTTCTAGGCGTGAGGTCCTCCATCTTCAACGTGCTCCTTCCTTTCGGTGAGGCCGTCAGCACTAACATTAAATATACCTCGTACTTGGTACAGTAGTACCAGGTACCAGCATCAGTGTCATGCTACCAGTATCAGTTTCATGCCATCAGTACCTGCGCTAGTCTATACCAGTACCAGTATCATCCCACCAGTACATGTACCAGTATTATGCCATCAGTACCAGTACCAGTGTCATGCCATCAGTACCAGTACCAACATAATGCAACCCGTATCAGTACCATAACTGGCGTCATGCCACCAGTATCAGTGCTATCATGCCATCAGCACCAGTACCAGCACCACACAACCGGTACCAATACCATCACAGGTATTGTGCCACCTGTCCCAGTCCTATCCTGCAATCAGTACTACAGTAGTACTGCCCGTACCAGTGTCAGGGCGATCCTGTTAATACACCTTTGATACAAGCTGCATACTACTGTACCTTTTGAATGCTTATGTGTACTGCTGTACATGCTATTATACTAACAGTACTGATACTGGAGCGAGTACGTAAATATCATACCGGGCCGCCATGGCCACAGATACTGCTGCGATATTGCTATTTTTGCTGTCTTGGTGTATATGTGTATGTGTATATTATTGTTCTTAACACATCGTGCTTGAGCATACTGCTAGTTAGCGCTATGTATGACGACGGTACACTAGAAGCATACTGTGTATAGTGCTTATTTCCAGGTTTGGTGAGTCGCCTGCCTGGGATAGAAAGGCATGCGTTTGTGTTTCGAGTTTGCTCTCTGGCGGACATTGTGTTGTTGTCAGTGTTGTTGTGGTTGTTGTTGCTGCTGCTGTTGTTGTTGTTGTTGTTGTTGTTGTTGTTGTTGTTGTTGTTGTTGTTGCTGGTGGTGGTGGTGGTGTTGTTGGTGTTGTTGCTGTTTAGTGTTGTTACCGTTGTTGTAGCTGTTGCTGCTGCTGGTGATGGTGGTAGTGGTGACGATGCTGTTATCGTCGTCGTGGATGTTGCTGTTTTAACAGTATCCCACCGCCATAATCTAGCCCGTGGTCACGAGACGGTCTCCAGCTATTCTGGACGGAACCCACACTTAAGAAAGAGATAAAACAAGCAGCATACCCTGTGAAGTTTTTCGTTTCGATCGGTAGGTGAGGGGATAGATGAGCATGTTGGTGTTTTAACATAGGACAACTCTAACAAAAATTTAGGCCTGTTTTTGTTTTGGGGCTACGTATCAAACGCGTGTTTTTTACTGTCACGAGCACACCTTGTTAGCGCTCTTAAGACCCACCTATACTGAACGAAAACATGGCAACCATGTTACGAGGATATATCTCACCAGCCGGATGTTGTGATCGGCCTGCCGTTCGGAAAGTGTCATGCGGCGTACGTGTCATCTAGAGAAGGTGGAATATTTAACTCGCCTTTCCCCAATCCGGCAGCCCGGACTGCTTGATGTGACCGAAGCTGTTGTAGTCGTCATGCGTTTTTTTTTTTCCTTATTTTTCCTGTGAAGCGCAATAAAGGCTAACCTGATCAGAAGTGTACACACATTCCCGAGACAAACAGCTTGGAATTCGTGTGTGGGGCGGTTGTACCGGCAGAGAACACGGGTTAGCAAAGTTCGAGGCAAATTCGCGAGCAGTGGGGATGTCTCAATCCTATCGATGCGCAATGAAAAGGAAGGCATGCACCGGGGGGCAGAAGGGACGACACCCGTGACACGGCTTGTCCAGAATGTCGTTGAGGGCGAGACCTCCTCCGAGTTGAGCTGGAAAAGTGACGGTAGAAACAAGAAGAAAACCGTAAGAGAAAGGGCAGAACGTGAGAGCATAGCAGTACCTATGTATAATGCCCGAAGCAGAAGAGTTGTTTGAGCATCTGGAAAACAGGTTACCAAGCGCGGAGTAGGCATCCAACCCGCTGTCTACATCTTTTGGTGGGGCTGAAAAACTTTAATGAGCTATCTAGAGTAGAGCTATTTGGTCCATGTTCTTGATGTTGGAGCTATTCTTGCTGCTGGTGTTGTTTCATTGCTGTTTACTCACATTTACTCGTCGCCGTACGTGGTGTAGTTGGCATTGTGTCCACGGCCGCGAGACAGCCCCAAGCATTCAGAGTGACAGTATACGTAACGAAAACGGAAAACGAAAACGTGAAGCAAATAAAAATAGTGTGTGTTGGTAAATGCCGAAAACGAAAGCTTCAAACCAAGGAGAAATGAAATAGTGCGTCTTATTGAAAGTGTACAACGAAAACGGTACTATGCCATAAAACAACGGAGAGCCTATGACAGGGCGTGTTACTGCAAGCGGAAAACGTGATTATCTGTGATATGTAAGAGACGATATTTCGGAGCGCGTGGTACGGATGGCGGACACAGGATGACGGCAGGGGTGCTTGCTGGACTTCATGGGCCAACCCATGCGAAGACAAGGCCAGACATTCCAAGAGGTGGAAGAGAGCAGAGGGTGACCAGGGCTGGTAGGCGGGACGAGATCGCCTCCAACTCTAGGAGGGCACAAGACGGAGTCAACACCGGTGGGAGTTTTTTCGACCCCAAGCGAAGCAGAGGCAGGCAGAGCGTTCGTACAGTCTAGCCAGAGCGTGAACAGTGCCCCCCGGGCTGATAGTTCAGTACGTAGCACCAGGCAGGCTGTGACTATCTGTCCGTCTTCTTTATTTAGGTACACTTTGGCACAGCCTGTCTGATGCCACTGAATTCTCGAGGGTCTAGAGTACCACGCGTGACACCACGTAAAACGCTCTTATTTTGGGCCAGAAGCTCAAGTGACTTAAAGTCCTGTAGCGTACTGCATTTTTCACTGCTCTGGCTTCGGCAACCGGCCCGTCTGTCCCTCCCTCCCCGAGGGGCGGCAAACTCCAACCGGTATTGACTCCGTCCTGTACCCTCCCAGAGCAGGAGACGGCCTCGTCCTGCCCACCAGCCATGGCCAACCTCTCTTTCAGCTCTTGGAATGTCTGGTATTGTTTTCGCGCGAGGTGGCCCGCGAGACTCCCATCACTCAGCCTTGCCGTCATGTGCGTGGCATGCCGGAGTACCAGTTAGGGTTGGGGTTGGGCCAATCCCACGGTTGACACAAACAAACGCTCGATAAAGTCGCGCTCGAAATCTGAGCACGACAGCAAGCGACACCCCCTTAACCTTTTAACTATGTGCCGATCCAATTATCCCCATACTACATCCATGTATCAGTAATTTGTCCCCTAAAAGGTAGACGCAAGATTCTCGAGGGGTTAACAAATCTTGTTTCGGGAGACCATAGTAAGTAGGACAAAAAATATTATTAAAAATGGGTAAATATATAGTTTTTTTTATATACCGTAAGTCCTGTTTACTATGGTTTCCCGTATTAGTATGCGATACAGTAGAGTTATTAATAGTTTTTCGCGAGGTAGGGTGGGGTCTACACTACTGGTGGTACACGTACTGGTTGATTATGTTTCAGGCAAATTCGAGTCATTGCTTCTTGACTCTCAGTTTCTCGTGTGCTGTCTCATTTTCGTTGGTAGTGAGTTCGTTGCGTACAAAGAAAAAAGACAAAAATTAGCGAGCACTATGAAGGCTACACACTCCGTACGTAGCACGATCGATCGAAGTATCAGACGCAGGTTACAAATATGAGTTTCGAGGAATTTTTTGATCTCACAGCCGACGTGTATGTTTTCTTTTGTAGATACCACCAAGTATGTATGCATGGTGTGGATGTGGACGCACGTTCTTGTCAGTCCCACCGGATGAGTGTTCCAGCCCAGCAGCTTGCAAGAGCTTTTATTTCTAGTTATAAATGTCGAACGGGCATCGAGTGCGATATACTTTTATCAATAAACAAAGCTCATGTCCACCTGGTGCCATTTCGACAGCCAATGTAAGGACACGTCAAAACCACTCGTTCAGTATCAGCCTGGAAAATACGGGAACGCCAGGAGTTGGCGGGTAGAATGCGTGCTATAATATATGTACGATGTGTCGATAATTCGATATTTTGGTCCGGTAGTGTATATCAACACTTTCTAAACGATATCCAACAGGCCGTGGTCGGTCACAGGCTGTCCTCTCTTAGTCTCCCCCTTGCCCCCCCTCCAGCTACTTGCCTTGTGTTTTTCCGCGCATGATGTTCGGCGTGCCCACAGCTCGTCATCATTACTTTGTCGAATTTTGATTCATATATGCTCGAAGGATCTCGTACGCGCCCACCGAACCATCTCCAACTCAATCGGTGAGCTTGACACTGTAGCGCACAGCACTGTGAAAAGGAGGAGAATGAAGATGCTTTGAAATAAAATGTAGAAATGTGCCCCCGGGATACACAGCAGCGTCGAGAGATGATGGACTAGAAGATGCCTTGAGAGGGAGAAAGGAGCCCACGGATGGAGGAGGAAATGGGTTCAGCAAACGAATGCAGGGGGGGGGGGGGGTGGGGGGGTGGGAAGTGAGGGTGTGCGCCGCGGACACCCGTTTTTCCAGCAGCCGTAGGATTCCACACCAACAGCACCCCATGGATACACCCGAGGAGAGGACCCTAGAGTCCCAGAGTGAATTACGTGGCACTCTGTAAGCCTACAACACGATACCCCGTAATGTCCCGGCTGTAACTTCTTGGCGTTGATTGCTAGAGTACCTGCTGTCCGGTGATTTGGTGGGCCAATCTGCTTTGCTTTCGTCAGATTGTTCTGCCGATTTTGACGATTGCTCGTTTTGTTTTACGTCGACATGTGGAAATTCGTGGTTCCCATTGACCCCTCTCCCACCACTAATACACTATTTTATGGCATTCGATATGGAAGTAGGTGTTTCGGAAATCGGCCGGCGTGTGGCTCCAGCGTTATGAGAAGAGTTATTTTGAAAACCCAAAGGACCGTACGTACCTTCACTCGTTGCCACTGCAAAAACTATCCTGCTGTACTACACTAATTACAAACAGTTTGTTCCCCCATCACAGTTGCGCTTGTAAACAAGTTAAACGTTAGCCCTGAGCGTAAACCTTGAAAATCTCTTGTGGCCTGGTTAGCCTAGCCTTTTGTCGTCCCGGTTCGCCCCCTTCTCGACTAAGCACGTCGAGGTTTGGTTTGTGAACACGGAGTTGTGTTTCTCTGTTGTCATTAAGAACGTTCAGTCCAGGCCCTACGTTAGTGTGGTTTCAGTGGGAATAGTGGCGTAACGTAAAACCATCAGCCACAGAAACAGCAACACCAATAGCATCCACGACAACGTCCTCATCGACCACCACAACAATAGCAACATGTCAGACGTGATCCCACAACGAACAACACACCGTTCGGCGTTTTTCGTTTTGATGCCGCTCAGGCAACTGGTACCTTCTGGGGGTACCCTTCCTGATAAAGACTCGCCGTATGCTGGATGGGATGGACACCGGTAAGGATAAATGGCTGAAAATATGCTTGACTCTCCGGCGTTAGTGGTTGAACAACAACAGTATGGTTGACTTTCGATAAATGGCTGAAAGGTGCTTGACCTTGGCGAATGTTTAAAACACGCTTCACTTCAAATCCTAACCCTATGCACCCTACCCGCGAACGCCTGGGAAATTGGCCGAGAGGGTGATGCAACGAGTAGTTACAGTATTATTGGTGTGAAGCAGCAATCATTTTGTCGACGCTCGGTCAGGTCGGAGAACACCCCTGAAGAAAACCCGCTCACTCGCTCGGCTTGCCGCTTGCTCTGGGCGACCCCCCTCCAAATGTTTGGCTTCGTGGCTCGGCTTCTCGCTCGTCCCTCAAGCCGAGCAGTAAAATAACTCGGGCACCAAGGTTATTAGGCTACAGTATATGCTCTCACAGAAGCCCGAGCCGAGGCTGCCGTCGTCGTTGTTCGCGTCTCCCCTTTCCCTCTAGAGTTCCACAAGAGCCAAGAGTACCCCTTGTTATGTTGCTGACCAGGTCGTATTATTACATGCCTCGACCCTAGGTGGTGTCGTGATAGGGTTGCGGCTGTCGCGGTTTATATGCGTACTAACAGCAAGTGTAGTTGGTGTTGGCGCGTCCCCGATACTGGAGGGCCTATCAAAAGCCTCGTCCCCTCTAGCAGCAGTATTAGAACTCGCATCGGAACGAGAATGCTCAACCGGATCGCCGCGGGTAGCTACAGCAGTGGGCACGTCGGTACTGGAGGGCCTATCAAAAACACCATCCACTCGAGCAGCAGTATTAAAACTCTTTCCGGGCATCTTCCTCGCCCCCCCCCGTGCGGGCGGTATGGCTATGGCTTTCACCGACGTTTTTCTTCCTGCCCCTTAAGGCTAAGTTTTCCTTTTATTTTTTTTACGTACTTTGCCGGCTTCGTTGCCTCGCCGTTCAGAGGTGTGGGAGTGAGTTTTGGGGAGCCGCATCTTCGACTCATGTTCTAGCTCGTGGAATCGGGGTTTCCACGAATTTCGCATAATTCTGCATATACGGCTCATCAGAGTGGGCTAGTGTTATTATATGGTCTTGTATGAGATTGAAAGCCCGGTAACTACCTGGGTTTAGTCACTGGGAACGTATTTGTAGTACTTGGAAGGCGTATCTTAGATGGAAAACCAGGGGTTTTCCAGAGGAGCACGAGCTTGGTCTCAGTCTCCGCGTGCACGAAAAGAATAAAACTGCTCTTCTTCTATAGCTAAGCAAACAACACATGTGAGTGCAACGTTTACCGACTTAAATGGCAGACCTGTCCAGGGATACAAAGTGTCCCGCAACCCGTTGATCTTAACAAGGGGCTACGATATCCCGAACCCACGATGGACCCCAAATACATCTGTTCCCCTATGTTTACACACATAGTTTGGTTCTGATTACTTTAATGTGATATGATGTTGTTCCATCGTAGTAGCTCCTGTACGGACTCGAGAGGGAAAAAAAACGGTATTTCGGGAAAAATGGACTCGAGAAACAGCATGCATCAGTCCCACGAAGCGGCCTATTCATTATTCATTATTCATAGCCTGCTGGCGAGGCAGAAGGGTGCGTTCTGCATACGGCGCGCGGGTAGCATGATGTTTGATGGTCTGTATTGCTGTATTGACAGCACTGTTTTCCCATGTAGGCGGATGATTTCGCCTCACTTTGGTTGCTTTCGGTTGCTAGTCAAGGAGGTCTGTTGCAGATATTTACGCTGACGTATACGGGACGATGATGGGTGTGCTATTACCAGCCGGCGTTTTTGTTTAACAGGGTGGGGGTACAGGGGCGGGGGAGAGGCATTGCAACCGTTAGTTGGCCTCTAGGCGACCAGGGGGAAGAGCAGTCCGGCTCGTTTCGGCGCAGCACAAGTGCAGCAGAATGTGGCCTCTCTATTGTGAGGAGGAGGCGTGCATAGGATTGACGAGGTGGATGACCAAACCAGAGGCGTGCATGCCATTTAACACGAGAGAATACACCCCCCCCCCCCTTGAACGAATTTCGCAACCGGTTTTCTCGGCATCAGGGAGAGCGCAACCGCCGAGCGATACAACTGTCTATGGAACTTTCCCGACGAACGGTTTCCAGAGGCCACCATTTTCCGTTGTTTCCTGCCCCCATGCTATGGAGAAAACCGGCTCAGGGGGTATATTGTCTTGCGTGTCATACGATAGGATTGAAGAAATGGGTGACCAAACCGGATCAAGGCCTCAGCCCCGAAGCTTGGATACAATTGAAGATATGGATCGCCAAACCATAGCATGACGTCACTGAGGAGGCTTGCGTAGTACTGAGCAGAGGGGTGGCCCAACAAGAGCACGACCTCATTAAGGAGGCGTTCAAAGGATTGAAAAGCTGCATGCGAAACTACCCCCCGTTCGTCGCGGACGCTTTTTCTTGCGTGTTTTTTCGGTGTCCAGTGTTCCGGGCTGGCATGGGTGGCAGCCTGGACATGGTGAGGGCCATCTTGAAAGAGGAAGGGGTGGTGGGCCTGTTTGCAGGTATGAATATGTTGGTGCGATGTGGTCGATGAAGGTGTTGAAGTATGTCTTCAGGTTTGCTTGTTAGGTGGTGGTGGGTGTTGGGTCGTGATGTCGTTGGTGGTGGTGATGGGTGGTGCTAGTCGTGGTGTTGTTGTTGGTGGTGGTACCGACTACCTGGTATGCTGTAGATTCTATTCGTATACAGCAGTAGAGTATTCTGCCTTCTGGTAATCCCTCACACCTGGTATTTTCGTTCTTCGTGGATTCGAGCGACTTCTTGGTTGAAAAAAGTTCCCGTCAACATCCAAGCTGTTACGGGGAAACATGGTGACCAGGACCAAAAATGCTAATTAATTGTGAAAATACTGGAATAAGTAGGTTCTTTTTTTGATTACATGATGGATCCTGGTTAGTAGGTACTATTATTTTTATGGTGACGGCTGTGATATGCTGCTTCGTCGATTCACCGATCGTTGGGCTCGTGAGACGGGCGATTCGGTAATCAAAAACGTTGTATTCTGGAAAGGTCTAACAGCTCCCCGAACGGTCTCGCGCATCCAACAGTCAAGCGAATTGCTCATACGCATCATACATTCTTACTCGAGTTTTTTAATCGCCCATTCGTCCGCGTCTTCATACGATCTTTATGAATCTTGGGGCATGGTTTTCAGACACCGACAAACCAGGTTCCCATTTCACGATCTACTGTAACTATTTTGGGGCAGAAAACCCCCTGGTGTATATGATCCGCATGATTTTTAGGTCATGATTTGACGAGCGAGGTCTGTCTGTACGACGCAGACCTTGCACCTTTTTTTTCCTGGGTATGGGATGTGTTTGATGTGGCTCTTGCACAACATCTCATAACGGGTAATATAGGATCTACCATAGATGATTTATATGTAAATGATCTATCTGTAGATTACCAGGTATTTGTATGTACATTATCTGTCCGAGGGGGCATGCTTTGATAGGTTTTGTAGTGGCTCGGGAATTCTGCGTCTCGTCGCATATTTTGCTCAATTCCAACCATACGTTCGCGCGTTGATCTACAGTATACCTGGTACTTGATTCTTCCAAAACTTGTTCAGCGGGTCGACTGCATGCTGTCATGTACCAGGTACGATTGCTTTACTCCCAAATCATCGAGGATCGTGAGATACCTCCCTCATTCCCCGAAGTGTGTGCACACCTAAATCGTCTGGTATCGAGGGCGTTTATCGCGCCTCCTGTTCGTTCCGCGCCTGTTCAATGCATCGCATGGCCGATTTACCCGAATCATACGTGACCGCGAATCCTACTTGACCAATAATCCTGTTTGGCCGCAAATCCTACTTGACTGCCAGGGTACCGCGCAACGCTATGGGGGATTGGACCCGCCTTCCTCACCCTCTGCGGGGCGCGGCTCGCGGTCTACATGGTCATGGGCTCATCCATCCGATCGTACGTTGTCGTTGCCAAACTCCTGTTACATACCGATATTTCTTACCAATATGTATGTGCACATGGTATAATATGTGTACGTTCTGATCTAAATCTGTCAGATTTTGCAGACCACTATAAAAAAAACCACCCCTCCCGTAGTACACGCAATCGATTTATCACACACAGCTTGCGAATATGAGTTTCGATTTTTGTCGATCTCACAGATGATGTTTTTTTGTCAAATATCCGCCAGGTTTGTCCTTACGAATATTCGGTTCAGTTCTATTTTGTTTCGCCATCGTTCGCTTGTTGTACTCGTACCGACGGATAGTACCGCGTCAGTGTGACTGACCATTTGATCAACTGACGGCCGCTGCGCTTCCCACTTTGGTGCAAGTTATGCAGAATGGACATAGGCAGTATGATTTTGGAATGGTTTGTTTTTCACCGTTGGTTCGGTTTAACGGCAAACAGGTACTCAGCACATCTCTCGTGTCTTATTGTTTCCAGCACCAAAGTATTGGTGCGTTTTTGCGTGGAAAATACTGAGTTTCTACTCTAATTCGCCTTCCAGGTGGCGAAGGGGGGGGGGGGGGGTTATCCTTGCACCCCCGGAATTCGCCTCCCGGCTTGCGGTTCAAGTGCGCCTTCGTTTATGTTTTGTGGTCAACTAGGCCCGAAGCCGTTGTTGTTGTTGTTGTTGTTGTTGTTGTTGTTGGTGTTGGTGCTGCTGCTGCTGTTGTTGCTGTTGTTGTTGTTGTTGTTGTTGTTGCTGCTGTTGCTGTTGCTGTTGTTGTTGTGTTGTTGCTGTGGTCAACGTCGCCCTGTCCCCACGTACCGCCACCATCGCCGTTTGAAGTTGTCTTGGTTCGTTTTGTTTCCCCCGGCGGTTGTCTCGTTATCTGCTGTTGCTGCTTGTTTCGCTGCCTTTTTTTTTTTTCATTTGTCGCCGTTCTCTTGTTGTGACGGTGCGGTGCAGCACTGTCCACAGAAGAAGGCGGAACGCTCACCTGCGCCATCTCATCATCCAGTCGCAGCGAGAGCAGCAGCATCGAAGGGCAAGGAAGGTCAACCGTAGCGGCGACAGCACCGGCAGCGGCAGCGGCAGCGGTGAAGGCGAGGGCGGTGGCGATGGTGGTGGTGATTGTAGTGGTGGTAACGACGGTGATAATGGCGGGTGGTGGTGGTGGTGGCGGTGATGGTGGCGGCCGGAGCGGTGATGGCGGTGGTGGTAGTGGTGGCGATGTGGAGGAGGCGGCCGAAGTGGGACACCGGCTGGAGGAGAAGGATGGGACGGAAGCCAGGGGGTCGTCAGCCCTCTAGCATAGCTGGAGTGCTGACTAATTTTTCGTTGATGCATGAGTCGTTAAACACCGTATCATAAACTGCTGCTGCTGTGGACGAGTTATGAGTACGCTCATATATCGTCTTTGCTCACCTGATTTTGCTGCATGGTTGGTGGTAATGACACTGTCATCTTCAGGGCGTGTTGGATGGTTGGCGTGTTGTAACCGCCCAATATGCGTATTTACTGTTGTGACCACCCAATATGCTACTGCTGTGACCACCGAGACTATGTTATTACCATCTGGATGCTACTTGTAGGAGATAAATGTCGTTGTTTTCTCTTCTATTGAAGCTACTTGGTTTAGCCCCACGTAGCTATATTGCCACAGCGTTTGGTTTGTTTTTTTTCTTTGTAAAACGCAGCAGGGCCTACAGTAGTTTGTTTTCGCCAAACAACAAGAAAGGCTCGCTGCTGCCGACTCTACCGCAGCTGCGAGGGTACCAGACTGCTTTTCTTCTGCACGGGGCGTCACCAACGCCATATCGCTTACTTGCATTGTCACTAGGGTAGATCACATTGCCACTGCGTATGAACACACCACAGCAGAGCCACTACAGTACGGTAGAGTGCCAATACTGTAGAGCAGTACAGCAATAGCAACGCTGTAAAAACGGTGGCAGAGTACAGTACTCGTACCACCATTCATAAGGCACGAGTAGTTGAGAGCTCTATACCCGAAGCGGGGGGGGGGGGGGGGGGGGTATCAATGATTGCACGCAGTGGGCGATTTTGATTCGACCTTGGGTGGGAGGTTGCGATACATGATGTACGTACGCGTATGTATTTGTTCGGTATCTATTAGTATGCCGCTTGTTTCATTTCGGCCGAAGGCCTCTCGCTGTGCACCCTAGTATGAGGGGGAGGAGGGGGCCGGGATCAAACTCGGATCGGAGAAGCAAACGAAAGCAAAAAAAAAAGATATTTACAAAGGCTGTCGACAGTTGAATTCAATGCTTTGACGTTTATGGATGGCTTTTTTGGGGAGGGGGTAAAGTGTCGGAGATAGTTATCTGGTTGGTACAGCGCTGACCAGAGTCCACGGCACAAGCAAGAAATAATACTTGGCCATGCTGTAATGGGTGGTGGTTGGGGACAAACGATCGCATTAAAAAACCACCGATGGTTGGAATCCAATAAAGTAGACCATTGGTCAGAATCCTACGAAACGCACCTTACGAACGACCATGCGACACTTACTTCCGTTTTGGAGTCGAGCTACTTAAATAATAGAGGTGTGTGCAGTTGAGTTTTTAGTTTTCTTGCGCGACACAAAAGCCACGACGGTACGCCCTCCGGCCTACCTCAGAGGCCAACAAGACCGACAGCTACGGAGTGTAAGCGGCGCCCACTTCCTTTTCGTACACATGACTATAGCATCAGCCATCCCGACTCCTGTGAGGGCACACGTACGCTACTATACCTACGAGTACAGCTTTAACTGCAAAAGCAACCAAGCCGTGCCATTACACCAATCAGCCAATTAATTAGAGTTTGGGGAGAAACCAGTCAACCACTTTTTTTTTTTCCTTCTCATGTATTATTTTCGCTTTTGTTTTCTCTCTCCCTCCTACTGCTGTAGTCCTATGATATATCTCAGATCCAGGGTAGCATTGAAGGCTCTCCTCACCCCTCTCCACTTAGTCTACGGCTCGTGCCTTCATTTTTGTCGCGAGAAGACTTGAGTTCTTTCTTCCCTCGTCGACTCGCGTCGGATCGCGCCTACCCACGCTACGCGCTCTCAGCAGTTGATTCCTTTGATATTTCGGTGAATAAATAAATTGTAGAGCAGGGTAAGCGTTGCCCTGCTGTTCCCTAGGTGTTACCATATAATACAAGGTTGGACGGAGGTATGGGAATTTCAGGGATTGGTCGGGTTTAGAAAAGCGGCCAAAAAGCAGGAACGATACGGTCGCAAAGACGTCGGCCAGAAGCAATAGCAAGTCTGTGCATTTGGGGTGGGAGCGAAAAAAAGCAGCAACGATACAATAACACTATACTGCAGAGGTCAGGTGCATTTTAGGTTTGTACTTCGGCGAAAAAAGAAATTATCACCACGGTGGGTTTCGAACTCACGGAATCAACTCTAGCAACAATCGAGGGTATACACCACTGAGCCACCGGAGCGACCGGCTGTTGGATGTTCGAGGAAAAAGCAATGAGCCAATCAATGTTTGAGGTGGTGGGGAAAAATCAATGAGCCAAATCAAAATCAGTGTTTGAGGTGATGCGGACAAACCATTCGCATTTTAGTGGGATGGTGAGGTTCAACCAATGAGCTTTTTGAGATGCTGATAAAATTGTAGGGCACGGCAAGGGTTGCCCCGCTATTCCCTAGGGTTTTACCATAAAAGTAGGGCAGGGCAAGGGTTGCCCTGCTGTTCCCTAGGTGTTACCATATAACAAAAAAAGGTTGGACGGAGGTATGAAAATTCTTTCGCGACGTCGATATTTGCCACGTAGAATATTACTTGTTTGAAGATGCTGCAGTTGCCGCTATTTCGAAGCAAAAAAAACAAACATAACTTCACAGTCGCATGCTGATAAAATACGACCAGCGTATGAGGTGGAGACGATAACACCAATCAGCGTTCGACTGAGGTGGTACCGACAAACCAACAATCGTTCAAGGTGATGTGGCTACACCATTAAGTCTATCAGCGCTTGAGATAGTACGGATAAAACAAAAACGTCGACCGAGACATACCAGAGGGATGAGAAGAAGGGTTCCATTAACAGCGTCTACCACCCCACCACATCACACCAGAAAGGATGTACTGCTGTGAATAGTAATCCCAGATGTGCCAGGAACTAAAAGCACAATATCTCTGCAGTGGCAGCAGCAGCAATTCAAAAGTGTACGCGGACGCGAACGCTCCCATCCCAGTCTCGTTCCACCCGCGCGCTAATTCCACCTGGCTACAGGCCCACAAGTGCCTGCCTGATGACTCTCCTACTGTAGGGTGTGGGTAGCCCTGTATTTTCTGAGGCTCCTTCATAACTCGGAACTCCGTATCTCTCCCGAAAACTGATTTTGAGAGATCAAAACGGGCTCTCAATCTCGACCTATGGTAGGTATTGTCCAAAAAATGTTGTGAACAAAAGAGAGATCAACGAAAAGGCATGCCTTATTGGCTAGTTCCTCAGTGCCCTTGAGGAGCCCCACCCCGTCAGCCAAAAACCTTTCAGCCACAGAAATGCAATCTCTACCATAGCGCGCGTCTCATGGCTGTCCCATTCCCGGCGACAACGAGCGCTGTCGCTGCCACCACCGCCACCGCTACCGCCCCCCTCTCACCCCCGCGTTCGAGAACAACGGCACGGCCTTGCCCTTCCGCCCTTTTTTCTTGCCCGCGCTGCTCGAGGCCGCGACACCCTCAGCCGCAGGGGTGGGTGAGGGCGGCGACGCATTCCCCCACGCAATCCCTGCCGCGCCCCCATCGACTCTACCCCCCCCTGTCGCTGCCAACGCCGCCGCAGCAGCCGCCGTCGCCGCCGCCGCTCGCGTTGACATCACTCCCCCCTGGATCGACGACAATTGCTGCTGTGCGGGTCTCCTTAGAGGTGAGGCGTCGCTTTTTTTTCGTGCCCCAAACGCCGCCGCCTGTGCCTGCCGCCCCTCCTGCCGCGCCCCCACTGCCCCCACCGATGGCGGTGCTGCTCCATGCCGTAACCGTCCTTGCGCCACTACTACCGCCACGGCTACCGTTACCACCTCCACCACCACCAAGCCCGCTACCGCTGCTGCTGCTGCTGCTGGCAGCTGCCGTTACCCCGGAGGGCGAAGGCTTGAGGGATGGAAAGTGACCATTCATGGCGGTAACTCTCGCGAAAGACCAACCCCCCGCCCCTTCGCCGCCCCCGCCGTGGCCCCCGCCATCACCGCTAGCAGGAGTTCCCCGTCCCGCAGCCGCCGCATCACCCCCCCCTGGGGTTGAAGGGGTGCCACCGCTCAAAGAGAGGGTTTCCACCGATGATGAGGCGGCGGTAGCATTGGCGGAGTTGATCCCCTCTTCTTCCCCTACTGTTGCTGCTGTTCCTGCTCCCGTTGCGAGGGTGGTTGCGCTTGCGCCTGCAGGGTCAGACGCGGACGCCCCCGGAGACTGTGGCTGTGGCGGGGGGAGGGGATCGGGGTCACCGCCCGGCGTAGGACCCTGAAACGAAAGGGTTGGGAGTAGCAAGGGTGGGTTGGAGCGAAGAAGCGCGGAGGCAAAAATATTATGTTCATATGTACCCAGAAGACCGGTGCTTTTCGGGCGCTTCAAGTCCTCATTCGGCCTAAAACGAAATATAGGGATCTTTTGTATGTTAACATTCAATGTATAATGCCCTTATATCTAGTTCCAGAGTGATGGTAGATAATAGTTTTAGCGTACGAGGGCGGTCAGTCACGGGGTCAAACTTCGGTCCCTCACAATGCTTGCGCAGGAACAGTTGGCACCTACGCGAAAGAAAATCGATTTCCAGCCGCTTGACAGCAGTAGCAGCAGCGGCGGTGGGGACATCCTCCCGGTCGCCATCCAACCGGTTTATAGCAGAAGCAAGAGCAGCAGCAGCGATAGCATAGTTCAGGCGGTTCTCCAGCTCGGTCTACAACAGCTGCAGCAGTATCAACGACAACGTTCAGACCTATCTCCGACCGGCATATAGCAGAAGCAGCCGCAGGGCATCGTTCTGATCGACATCCAACCAGTAGTGCAGCAACAGCAACATCAAAAACATCGTTCAGATCGTTTTCCATCCGGTATTCAGCATTCGCAACAGAAGCAGCAGCAGCAGCAGCATCGTTCGTGATGTCACCTGCAGGTCGACGGTGAAGGCGCGCATGGCCGCTATCTTAGCGGTGCGGCTCTTCTCCGCGCGCACTTCCTTTGCCGCGGCCCTGGCTTCCTGTGCCGCCTTCGTTCGTCGCTTGCGATGCCGTTTTTGCGTCTCTGCGGAAGCGGGTGTGGGAGGGGTTGTCGGGAAAAGAGTGGCGCACGGCGCCGCAACGAGGGGAGGAAGGGAGGGAGGGAGAGGACGGGAGGGAGGGCAGAAGAGGAGGCATCGAATTGAGCAACTGGTGCACTCCTCTTGCCGCGGGAAGCACACCTGGCCAAAAAACACGATTTCATGCCAAATCGTACAACACCGTGCCGAATCATACCCCACGTGTCATCCGTATCACACCACACCATACCGTACCGTGCAACACCAAGACACAGCATGAAATGTCACACCATCCTACATTCAAACTATCCAGTACTGTATGTTTTGAGTGAGACGCTCAAAAACGAGCCAACAAAACACCCAACAAATCAAATCCGCCACCGCCAAGCACTGCCGCTACCATCACCGCACCCCCCCGTCTATCACGAACCTTCTCTAAACTTGCTGCTTGTGCCCTCGGAGACGATTCCCACCATGTCCACCTCCAAAAAGGCGATGTCGCAGTGCATCGGAAGGTGGCCCAAGAAGGGGAGACGGCGCCTGATATCAGGCGTTAGCTTCAAGGTTTCCACCTCTAGCACCTATGATATGTACCAGATACAGTTAAAAATCACAAAATTAGGGCAAAGGAACAGTGATACGTTAAAATTCTATTGGTGAAAGTTTATTTTCACTTTAATTGCATCTCTTGTTCGAGACAGTTTTGGGTTTTGGATCTCTTGATGGATCGTTAGATAAAAAAGCAAACGTAAAACAAACAACGGCGAACCACACGATAATTATCATCTGCACAGGATAGGGAGGGGATTTATTTGTTTCCGGGTGGGGGGGGGTCGCCTGGAAAGCACATACACACGATAATCACCATCGCGCGGGTCATACGGGGTGGGAAGGAGAGTTTGGGAGGGGAGGGGTCGCTTCGATAATACATACATACCTGGTGGACAGGGTCCTCACCATCGCGTATGTTACGCAGAGGGGGGGCGGGGGGGGGGCAAAGCGGGGGGGGGGGGGGGGGGGGGTACTCGGTATCATGCATGGCCGTAGTCGTATGACCGTAGACCCTCGCATCCCTACATGCCGGGACGGAGCACGTCGGGTTCTCACCGACCAGGCAACCATTGCTTGCACCAAGCGCGAAGCGAAACGTGAGTCGGGGGGGGGAGGGGGGGAGATGCGCTCATCTGTTGCTTGCCTTAGTCATTTGACCATTAACCACGCATCCCCTTCGAGACCGAGCGAAGGCCGAAGGGGGGGGGGGGGGGGGGGGGGGGGGGGGGGGGGGGGGGGGCGGCTCTAGCCTTAGCGCCCTTGTGGTCGAAGCGGGTCCAAACGCGTGATTGCTCATCGTATACATGTCAGAAAAAAAATACTGGTAGTGGAATACTGGCAGTAATACTGGTATGTTGTTATCACTGAGTTGTACTGGCAGTGATACTGGTACACAGTGTCCCTACACTGCTGTAGCAGCGACTTGTTGACGATTGAGGGCTCCTGCTATAGACTGGCACCACTACAAGGTATTACTACTGTACAACGCCGTTTAGTGTACTTCTGGTCGACCACATCAATACTTCTGGTCCAGTTGCCTAGAGTCCGATTTAGCTGAACCTTAGAGTGACGATGGCTATCTATGAAGCGAGGCCTACACAGCGGGCCGGCGAGGGGTGGGGAAGAACCGTTTAATGTCCCTTCTCCCGCGCTGTGGACCGTATAGTGCATACCAGGTGTAATGCCACAAAGCTAAACAAAAAACAGAGAACCGCAAAACAAAGCAGAACAAAGTTTACCAATCGGAAACGAAACAGAACGCAACACACTCAACACAGAACGAAACGTCATAAACATGTGTTTTTCCCACCCCAAAATCAGGTACCGCCCTCCCCACACGCTCCCCACAGGCAATGGCGAAAAGAGATCAAACTAGAGAACATAACACCAACACGGGCAAAACGCGCCATGTTTAATGTGTTAGAGGAGACGAGGATAATAGGCGAATGTCATACGGAAAAAATTGGCACCAGGTAGATTATATAGTAGCGAGGGAACGATCGCTTCCCTAACAGGTGGAGATAGACGGTGACTACACGCGGCGGAACAGGGAGGGGATAAGATACGCAAAACATTTCTACGTTACATAGGACAAACTCAACGAGCGCCCAAGTGTCAGAGGTGTCTCTATCAGGAGCAAGAAGGGTGGTCCGTCTCGAAGGGGACGCCTGGTCAATGGTCAAAATGACTGGGAAGCAACACATGAGCACGCCTCCCTCCCTGCCCCCCTCGGCCACGAAACGGATGCGTGGTTAATGGCCAAACGGCTATTTATAAGGCAAGCAACACGTGAGTAAGCCTCCCCTCCCCTGATAATGGGTACACCCCCCTCCCTCCAAAAATATTATACCAGGTACACTGCAGGCTGGCAGAGCCCCACCCCCGACCTTTGCGTCGATCTTCTTCGGCAGAGGCAGCCCTTTTTCAGCGTCTTCGAGCAGCTGCCGCATGTCTAAAGGGTGCAGGAAGGCTTTCTGGCCGTCCGTTGATTGGAAAAAACGGAACGCCCCTCCTCCTCCTTCTCCTCCTTCTCTTGCCCTTTCTCCTGCAACATCGCGAGTCTCAGCTGCTTCAGTCGCTCCTTTCACCCTAGGGGAAGAGGCCTCTCCAGTATCAGCAGCAGCAGCAGTAGTAGTAGTAGCAGCAGCAGTAGCAGCAGCAGCAGCAGCAGCAGCAGCAGCAGCCGTAGCAGCAGCAGGGGTAGATGTAGAGGAAGGTGAGGCGGTAGAAGGAAGAGCAGAGAGCGCGGCGAAGCGGTCCAGCTGTGCGCGGACCAAAGCCTGCGCCTGGCTGATGTAGGGCACCCACTCCGTCTCCCCCTCGGCGATGGAGCTGTGCCGGAAGTTGAGGAGGGCACGGTGTTCGGCGGCGGCCAAATCGCGCAGGGTGCTGTCGCGGTAACGAAAACGACGTCACGGGAAAAGTTTGCCATGTGTAGGCGCCGTTAGCGATGCCGTGGACAGATCATGCGTTAGATAATCGATTCCCAGTTCATGATCTAGATCTTTCAAGGAAGACATTTTCCTGGTGTGCATGATCTAGTTCATGTTGCCGCGTGGGAGACGCACAATCTGCAATGGTTTGCTGCAGGACGTATTTCCTTGTCGTGCTATGAAGATGCTGCACAGCAGCTTACTACGGAGCACCATAGTAAATAGGACCTACGGGTACACACAAAAAAAAACTACACATTTCCCTATTTTTACTAACAATATTTGGTCCTATTTACTATGGTCCCCCGTAATAGGATCTATCTGATGGTCTGTAGATGATATGTCCGACTTGCGGAAGGGTTCACCATGTCATGGGGAAAAAATATATACCGACGTCATGGGTGGAGTTAATGCTGGCATGGGTAGAGTTACGACTGTCACAGTGAGCTTAACGATGTCACGGCAGCGTCAGCGAAGCTAACGCGAGCGAACGATGTTAAGGTCACGATCGCGGTCCAGGTGCGAAACCAGTATACTGCAAGGGAAGGAAAAAAATAAGGACTGGACCACGGGAAGCGGAAACAGCAGTAGCTCCAAAAACAGGCACTGAACCAATCAACGGACGGGACCCAATCCCATCACAGGGCCAATCATATCATAGCATTAAGTATCACAAAACACAATCATACCACAGGATCAAGCAGTCATCTCGCTGCGTTCATTGTGGGCGGCTCGAACAACGACAAGTCAATAGTGCGGGTTTGAGGAAGAAACATGCCGTTTGGTTGGAAAATGGTCGGGGAAAAAAACTCCAGGGTGCCTCCGTGCGTAGATACTGCCTAAAGGCTGCTCCAGGCCGCAACGGTTGCCCACGAAACTGTCGCCAATGAGACCGCCTATGGAATGATTAGCCCCGTAAACCCGTCATTCTTGTGTCATCCTCGCCCGCGTAAACCGCCTCCCCTGGTCACCGCCGCCGATGATGCCGTCGCGACGGGTGAAAATGTAGCCGTTGAAACCGTCGTTGTGAAGATGTTGCCGTTAACCGCCGTCACCAAAACAACTATCGCCCTAATATGTCGCCTTGTTTTATTCGCCTACTAGTGTCGCCTGTGAAACCGTTGCCGCCGAGAACCTGACCGTTGAAAACGTCGGCTGCGAACCGTCGCCGTTGAAGCACTTGCCGTTGAGACCGTGTTGGCTCAAATCGTTGCGGCTGGAAAGGACACGGCGAAAACCATAGCCGTTGAAAATGTGGCCGTTGACACCGTTGTCATCCAATCCGCTAACGTTGCCGCCGTTAACGTTGAAACGGTCGCCGTTAAAACCGCCGCCGCTGCAACCAACGTCATGAAATCGCTACCGTGAGAAACCGTGGGCGTTGAAACCGAAATTGCAGAAGCCGTCGCCTTTGAAATCGTGGCCGTTGAAACTGCCGCTTTTGGAACCGTCGCTATTGATTCCATGGCGTTTGACAAAGTGGTCTGCGAAACCGCTGCGGTCGAAGCCGTCGACGGTAAAAACTGTCGCGGTTGAAACCACGGCTGCCGAAAAAGCCGTTGCCGCTGAAACCGGCCGACAAAGCTGTGGGCGTTGAAAGCTTCGACTATGAAACCGTCGCCCGTATTGTCTACGCAACCGTCGACGTTGAGAACGCGTCGGATTACACTGTGGCCTGCGAAACCGTTACCATTGAGGCCGTAAAAGGCTGAAACCGCCATAAATGAAACCGTTGCCGTTGTAAGAGTGAAGGTTGGAGCCGTGGATGCTGAAACCGTCCTCATGGAAACCGGAGCCATTGACACTAACGGCGTCAGAATTTGAAGCCGTTACAATTACCGTCGGCACGGTCGCCTCAGGAACTGGTGCCGTCGAAACTGTCGTCGTCGGAACGCTCGTCGTTCAATGTAATCACAATTGAAACCGTCTCGTTTGAAGACGTCGCCGTTGAGACGAAAAAAAAAAGCAACCCATAGTCGTTTAAAATTCGCCGTCGTCGAAACCGTCACCGTCGGAACCGGTGCCGAAGCCGTCGAAGCCGTCGCCGTTTGATTTGTTGCCATTGAATCCGTCGCCGAAAACAACGTCGGCGTTGAAACCGTTACCATGAGAAACCGCCGTCCACGAGACCGTCACCATTGAAACCGTCGCCTGTCGCCAGTAAACCGTTGCCGTAGATACCGTTATCGTCAGTCAAACTATGGCTCTTGACACTAATAGCCACTGACATCGTCGACGTCGAAACGGCGGTTGTTAAAACGGTGGAGGGTGAAGGAGTGGCCGCCGAAAGCATGGATGTTCAAGGCGTTGCCGTTAAAGCTGTCCCCCCGTTCGGACTGTTACCATTGGAAAACATTGTCGGTCAAAAGTGTCGCCGCCGAAACCGTGGCCTATGTAATCGTTCCGTTGAAACCGTCGTCGTATGAATCGTTGCCGCCTAAACTGCGGCCGTCTGTTGAAACCGATACGGTTGAAACCGTCGCCGGTGAAACCATCGTAGAAACCGTGGTGGTTGAAACCGTCGCCTGAAAAAGCGTCGGGTATGAAACGGTTCACGTTAACCATCGGCGTCGGCACTTGGACAGTTGACATAATTCCCGCTGGAATCGCAGCCGTCGAAACTGTCAAATAGACGTCGAAGTCGTCAACGTCAAACCCGTCGCCGATGAAACGGTCGACGTTTTAAATCGTAGCCTACGAAGCCGTGGCCAACAAAACCGTGGTCATTGAAGCCGTCGCCGTCCAAATGGTCACCGTCGAAACTGCACCGTCCCTTGTGAAATCGTCGCTTTTGAAACCTTCGCGAGTGAACCTTCGCTATAGAAGTATTTTCCGTATAACCACCGGTGTGGTTGAATCCGTCGCCGACCACACGGTCGAGGTTCACACTGCCACCGTGGGAACCATAGCTTCTGAAACCGTCACAAACAAAACCATCGCCGCAGAAGCCATGGAAATCATCGCCTGTGAAACCATCGAGTTCAAAACCATTGCCGTAGAAGCCGCGGAAATCATCGCCTGTGAGACCGTCGAATTTGAAACCATCGCCGTAGAAGCCGTCGCCATGGAACCGTCGCGTGCGAAACCGCCGCCAATAAAAACCTTCTCCTTATCACTGTTGTCGTTGATTCCGTCGCTTAAGAGAGAGTCGGCGTCGAAACTGTAGCCGTCGAAACATCCACCGGTGATTTGACACCTCCACCTTCGAAACCATGACCTTTGAGCCGTCACGTACCCGTCGCGCGTGGAACCGTCGCCAAAACAAATAACCTTCGCTGAAAAACGTTGAAAACGTCGGCGTAGAAAACGTCACCGATGACACGGTCGCCATCGAAGCCATTGCCGTTGAAACCGTCCGCGTTGAACGCGTCTCCTGTGAAATTGTTGCCCTTGAAACCATCGTCTTTGAAACAGTGGCCGCTGAAACAACTGTGGGCACTGAAACGGTGGCCAACAAAACCACTGCCCTTGAAACCTACCTTACCTGTTCACACGTACCAATGAAACCGTCGTGATTGAAACAACCGCCTATTGGACAAATATGCTACGAGTACGCAGCTGAAACGTCTCATACGAAAAACGTCGGAGTTGAAAGTATCGCTGCTGAAACCATTGTCAATGTAACCGTCGCCGTGAATCTCATCGTCTGTGAAACCGCCTGCATTACCTTTCTCCGCTGAAACCATCGCCCATCTGTAACCGTCGTGGTTGAAACCATTTCCTGTGAAACCATCGTCTATTATGAAACGGTCGTCGTTGAAGTCACGGGCTATGATGCCGTCGTCGTTGAAAGTTTGAGCGTCGCAGTTGAAACCGTCGCCGGTGGATCAACGGTCACAAGGGCGGGGTCGTCGTACTGTCGAATTCATGCCATCGAGTGCAACGATTTTACTCGATAACATATATACAGCAGATGTTGCGCAAAAGGAATCGCACCTATGGCCTAGATTCATAACGCTTGCTTGGGATAATGCCACCTGAGGCACCTCTCCTGCTGGATACTCGATACATCTACTTCGGTGTGCGGATAGCTTGATACATCGACACCTAATACAGGTGCTGTACCTTATACACGGAAAATGACCCCCCCCAACATAATGCAGATTATCAAATGATCCAAAGCTTCATCAAATAGAAAACTCCGTACCTCGGTAACTCAAAAGGCTCGAAAACTCGATACGAAACAATGTAATATATCACTAACTCGAAATATCGAAAACGTGTGGAAATTTGATGTGCATCCGAAATACCAAATAATCCACCCCACCCCTATATTTCATACCTGGTATATATATATATATATAGGTTGGGTTGACGTCGGATGGCGACGACGCTGTAAAACACGCCTCTCACTGTGTGAGCTAAACAGCCAGGGTACCGTTTTTTTTTTTTTTTCCTTTTTACGCGGTTACCACGGCTGGCGGTCAAGTTGGATAATTTTTGTGCGGGGAGACCTCTACTCCGCATAGTGTATATGGTGAGGCAGCCATGAGGCAGTTACATAGTAAACCCATTGCTGTCTCTGGAACTGGCCACACCAGAAATTAAATCAATTCATTGATGATGCCGTCATCCATATGCAAGAAAATCCGCCTCAAGAAGCGGTTCTTAGTAGGATGCAGCCCACCCTTCATGCGACTCGCCCAACACCTCACGGCCCTTCGTGCTTGGTGCAAGCAATGTCTGCCTGGTCAGTGAAAACCCGACGTGCTCCGTCTCGGCATTGTAGAGATGCGAGGGTCTATAGTCATACGACTACGGCCATCCACGACAATGAGTACACCCCCCCCCTCCGCTCCACTCCGCCCACTCTTGTTCCTAGCTCACCTCGGTTGTGCGGTCACTAGACGAGAAAACTGCTCCGACTCATCCCCTTCTTTAGGACAAGCTTCTGCCGCCCACTTCTCTCCGCCGTCGCCGTCCACCACCACAGCTGCACCGGGGTTTTTTTCAGTTTTCCCACCCCTTCCTCCCCTTCCTCCGCTCACGCCTTCCAGGTCTCCATCGGCGGAGGCGCGGGGCACGAGGGATGTGCGCTCTCGCCGCAGGAGTACGAGGCTGGCCTTGTTTTGCGGGGAGAAGGGGACGACTTTTTTGCAGCTTGCTCGGCGGAGCTGGGCCCTATATACCAGCAAAAAAAAGAAAGAAACCAAACGGACAGAAAAAAAGCGCCAATCAGACGCTGAGCCCAACGTTCGGTAGACACAACTCTGTGGGAACAAACACCCACAGGTCGAACAACAATATACTAGTTTTAGTGTTGTTCCCTGACGTGGTCGTTCTGGTGGAAACCCCGATTATTGTGGAAAGAGTCGCGTTGGATCAGGGTGCCTTGATGGGCCCTGCCGGCGGCTAATTAGAATCTAAGGATAGGTTGGGCGGCTCCGGCCCGGGTGGGATCAGGGTGCCAAGTGGGAGTAGGGTCGGTGAAAGCTTCGACCTTTGAAACTGTCAGCCTCGAGTTTACATAAAATTCCCGTCTCAGATGCTGCTGACAAAGCAGTGATTGATGAAATGATGATTATGGTCATGATGCTGATGACAATGCTAACAATGATGAGGATGCTGATATGTAGTGAAGATGATAGCGATGATGATTGTGATGACATTTCTGATGACATTTCTTGGTTTCTTTATTTTTCCATCCTCCGGCGGCGTGGAAAAAATAAAGCTTGAGATGGTGATGACGATGGAAATGAAAACGACCACGGCAATGATAATGATGAGGGTGATGACGGTGGAAATGAAAACACTGGTAATGACGACAATGATGACGGTGGTGGTGGCAACGAAGATGTTAAAATGGAGGGTGCACGTTTCACATTACAGACAACAGTTGCAATGCCACTGCGTGTATTGGTTCCAAGTTTCGCTTGCTGAGTCATGCCACGTTATGATAGCGCTAACAATCCTGGGCCAACAAGAAACGTGGCCGACACCTACCCCTCCCTCCCCAGCTGAGCAAGCACCCAATGGAATCGCCATAGAAGTTGCGCTCTACAGATCTATTCGTAGATTGCAGTGTGCGCGAAACCACTGCTGTCAAAGAAAGCCGGTTTACGGGTGAGGCAGAGAGCTCCTCAGGCTATGCAGCAAACCGATAATAATTGCTTAGGGGTGGATATCGATATCCATCGAGTTCGATGTGTACGACACCGACAAAGGAAAGAACTGATCAATATGATTTCGATGGTTTCCCTTCCATATCTACATGAAGAAAACGGGGATGCCAAGCGATGGAGAGCGAAACACGTATGTACGATATGTCGAAAGTTCGATAAACCGATATATCGATATCTCGAAATTTTGGATGCGATATCCAACAATATCAACACGTACCCTTTCCGCCGTGGCACGGAGGGCTAAACACGTCCGATACGATATATCGTTATATCGAAAATTTCGATACGATATCCAACATTATCAATGCATGCCCTTTTCTGCCGTGGCACGTAGGGCAAAACACGTTCTAGATATACCGAAACTTCGATATTTCGAGTATCGAAACTTTCGATATGATATCCAACATCATCAACAGGTACCCTCTCTGCCGTGGCACGGAGATCCGCTTGCCTGTGCATCTTGTCGAAGCAGAGGGGACACCTCGCCGAGTCTTCCCCCCCCAGGTGCCTCAGAATGCACACCAAGCAGAACGGGCCGTGGCCGCACTTCGTCACTCTTGGAGCCCTAGGCGCTCCCAGACAAATCGAGCACCTCCATTCTTCATCCTCCTCCTCTTCCT
Organism: Macrocystis pyrifera; assembly: GCA_031763025.1. Classification (NCBI taxonomy): domain Eukaryota; class Phaeophyceae; order Laminariales; family Laminariaceae; genus Macrocystis; species Macrocystis pyrifera. The sequence continues at coordinate 13,038,061 of JASSKH010000016.1, read as the reverse complement.
CCTCCTCGTTGTCGTAATCCCGCCGACCTCCCACCTTGTCATCCAGTACACTTGATTCCGTTGCAGCATAGGCCTCCCGATTGGACAAGTCAACGGTCTCGGATTTGACCGTGGGCAATTTTCGGACTGCCGCTGCTGCTGCTGCTGGAAGGCGTTTGGCACTACCCCACCCTACGTGCTCGACGGACGGTTTCCGCTCCAAAAGGACGGTCTTTGGGCTTGTCTTTGCTGGTGCTGGTGCTGGTGCTGCTGCTGCCATTGCTGCGTTTTTTTCTGCTCCTGCTCCTGCTCCTGCTGTTGTTCCTACGGCTATTGCGGCTCCTCCTCCTGCTGCTGCTGCTGCTGCTGCTGCTGCTGACGATGATGGTGTGGCTACTGGCTCTGCCTGTTGTCGATCGCCACACACGACGACGCGGCGGGGGTCGATGAGATGGACGCATGAAACCTCTCGAGAAGTGATACCCATGCGCGTATCGAGCGACAACTATATTATATCCATGCGCGTATCGAGCGACAATTATTGAGGACAAAGAGTTTTAGCATCTTGAGAGGTAGGTAAATGGGTTACCAAATAACAAATCTTTTAGAAATTGCAACTGAACACAGTCTTCGGGGGCAAATTACTCCCGAAAAGACTATTACGGGGGTCCATAGTTAACAGGACCAAATAATGTTAGTAAAAATACGTAAAGATATAGGTTTTTATGTATACCATACGTCCTATTAACTATGGACCCCCGTAAAAGGATACTTGCAGCTACACTATTAATAGCGTTCGTATTACTACTTGTAGCGATGTGAATCGCCGCCAGTTGATCCAATTCAATCGCATTCCTCCGACTTAGTCGACCTCGGGATCACAAAACGGTTGCGATTGTTCTGCGAATTATTCCTAACGCCATTTACCGGCGATACTGGCCCCCTCACCAGCCGGAGCGGGGGTGAGTGGGGCTCGTTTGGCTCGTTCGACGTCACTCGAACTTCAATCGGCGTTGCCGAAACCGAGTAAAGCTTTTTGAATTGCACTTTCTCGTTTCGCTCCCCGATTCGCAGCCTCAACCAATTCGAAATATATCATGCCATAAAATGCCATATCAACAGTGTTTAACAAAACAAACAAACAGACAACACAGTATCATATGATACCGAGACCACTCTAAGACCTACCCACCTTTTACCATTATTGCGGGGGACCATAGTAAATAGGACCAAATATTGTGAGTAAAAATAGGTAAATATATGGGTTTTTGTGTGTACCGTAGGTCCTATTTACTATGGTCCCCCGTAATAGAGTAACACCAAGCTCTTGCGAGGATGAGTTTCGAGGAAATTTTTGATCACACAGCTTTGTTTTTTTTTATTCATGATACCTCGCGGTACCACATAAAAGCACATCCCATACGATATATACCTGGTAACTGGTACCAGTATACAACAAACTATCATATATCCCAGTGTAACATTCCACTGTGTGATCGTACTGCGCAGGGCGGCGCTCATTTCGGGCCGGCACGTCCATGATAGCGCCAAGTAGGTGTGTTGTTTTGTAATGATAAGGCGGCGGCATGCCGGCCAACGGTACTATTGATCCAACGGTTCAACGGCTATATTTTCTACCTCCCATCTCTTCAGTCCTTGTCTCTACGAGTATAATCCTTGCACCACCCGGCGGACAGGTTATCGACCCCGACTTCACGATGTAGATACTTCAGGGCAGACGTCGTAGATTAGTGATATTATAGTGATCTGCATAATCTATAGCTCTTATTTCCGGGTGGGACCCACGGAATTTGCATGATCTCGAGCGAGTTCAAGGCTTTGATCCGTGGTACAAATATCCGGCACGACATGTATCCTAACGGCAGAAAGGATCCGGATGATCTACGGTAGACTGTAATCTGTCCGTTGTGTTGCCTTTACCTCGTTGTCGTCGTTCAGATCCGTCTCCAAACGAAAACAAAAAATAATAATACAGCAGTGTTCGCTATTAATAATACCACAAAAAATCAACAAAGCAAAAAACAAAATAAACATCTCCAATCAACCAACAAAAACAGGCAGGGTATCATCCACTGGCCGTTGAAAAACTCAGGATTTTCAGCTTGCCTCGTCGCGCGATCTTCCATCGTCGCGGCCGTTGTCGTTGCCTTGCCTCGGCGAAACCGTCGTTTCCTTGCTCCTCGAGACATGTCGAAACAGTCGCACCGTATCCACGGTATCCCAGTCCACCAGCACATCCGGATCGAAGAACGCCTCTTGGAGAGACGGGGACGCGAGTGAAGTGTCCCCTTCCTTCCACGCCGGGTTGTGGAGGAGGAAGTGAAAGTTCGCCTGCGAAGAAGTGGGTGTAAGCAGGGAACGGGTGAGAGAACGTTTCAGCAGATCCGGGTCGGAAAACGCCTATATGAGGGCCGGGGATGCGAGCAAAGCGTCCCCTCTATTCCAACTCGGGTTATGCAGAAGGAGGTGAAAGAAAGACAAGCAGGGTTTGGGTGAGAACGTGCTCACGTTTGCACCCACAGTCCGCGCACCGAACTATCACCCTATAACAAAATATAAGCACATTTTTGTTGAATAATTATTGTAAAACAGGTGCTTATATAATGGGACAGAGTGCACTTAAGTGTAACGACTGTTTGGTCAATACGAATCCTCAAAACAGTCCGTACATTTTGCGGGCAAGAGTGATATTGAGCAGTACAAACCTCTTGGGAGATGAGAGATACCTAGATACCTGGTAACAGATAACATGCAGTGAGAAAAACAAGAAAATTGCAGCATGTACCAGTAGGCCCTACAACCGAGCAGCCCGGGCTGTAAAGTTTGGTCGAGTAACTGTCGAGTAACTGTCGCACCAGCGAAAACACAAGGAATTACACGACACGCACGCAGCAACATACTCGCCTCAACATCCTACTCGTTGCGCTGCGCGCTCCCGCTGCAGGTGCCAATGGGGGGCCTTAAGGAGTAATCAGGATCCACGATGGACCCAAGAGACCCATTACACCAGCATGTTTACACAACACATTTGGTTCTGATTTACTATCATATCATATCGTATCATATAATATAAAATAATATCATATCATATCATATCATATGATGTGATGTGTTGCTCCGTGATGTTACTATACGGCAGGCAAGACCACAGTCCTCTGGTTTGGGCGGTCTAGAAAGTGCACACGTCTGACAGATCATCATCAATTGCTGAAGGAAATCCAGACTTTGACACGCCGATATGACACGCTGCGCAGGATCCGTCTAGCACAGATCCAATCCAGGGAATATGTACTAGGTCTTTCAGATTGTACGGCTCGCACCCCGGCAACATGAGCTAGACCACACAGATCATTCAGATCAGGAATATATCGATCTGATCTATCTGCCCTAAAATATCTAAATCGTGAACTGGGAACCGATCATCTGTCCAATGTGTGCAAAGGTGTTGGAAAAAAAAAAAATCGACCCCCCTTGCCTGCAGGAACTGCTCCTTGCTCATTGGCCCGCGTGCAGACCCCGTCCCCCAACCACCTCCACCCTTCCGCCCCGCCCCTCCCCCATTGGTTCGCCTAGACCTACTCCCGTCCGGCCCCTGGTGCCCCCCCGTAATTGGCTGAAACTGGAAGTTCAAGAGGTGGTTTGCGTTGCTCCCAGCGCTGGGTTTCCTCCTGCTACCTCTGCCACCGCTGCCGCCGCCACCAAATCCACCTGTAGGAGCGCCTCCGGGACCCGCCGACTTGCCACCTCCCCGCTGCTGCTGCTGCTGCTGCTGCTGCTGTTGCTGCTGTTGTTGCCGCTGCCGCTGCTGTTGCTGCCGTTGCTGATTCGGCGTCCCAAGGGAGGGACTAAAGGTCGGCGCTGTTGCGTCAAGCTTGCGCCCCATACTATCACAGCTCACAGCTCACGGGGTACCAGGTACCAAGTACCAGGTACCAGGTATCGAGGTACCGAGGTATCAGTTTGCTCGAAATGGCAAGGGCCCTTTTTTTATACCGCACAAGGCAGTAATCTCCCTTATTTTTACGACCAGGCCTGGTTCTACAGTAAATGCGGGGGACCTTCTGATATGCCGCCAAAAAACGGACCAATCACCCTCAATTTTACGCTGAAGTAGACTGATATAAAGTCTTAGGAAACTCAGGTGACGGTGCGCGAGAGGCGGCCTGGGCTCTCCGCCGCAATGTTACTGAAGGCGGAAGGGGGAAGCTCGAAGGGGCCACAGGGTCCGCCGCCGCCGCCACCACCACCACTACTACCACCACTGCTGCAACCTCCTCCTCCGCCGTTGCCGCCGCCGTTGCCGCCGCCGCTGCCGCGGTCGCTGTTGCTGCCTGACGGAAGCATGAGTGGTGGAGGGTGAGGGTGGGCGAATGTGGTAAGAAGGTGGATTGGGGGAAGGGTGGGCAGAGCGTGGTTGGGCGAATGGGGAAATAAGATGGTGCGGGTAAGGGTGTGTGTACGCTTGGGTGCAAGGGTGTGTGTACACGCATTTGGAGTAATATACGATAAGTACCAGAGCATGTGGTGCTAGTTCCATATAACACGCACATGTAACACACAACCTATTACTAGGAAGAACTTCAGGGTAAATTTTGTTTTTCTTTTTTAATCCTCCGGCGGAAAGGTAAAAATGAAGCTTAAGCTCACCACAATTCAACATACCGGTATAACGGTGTAACACACATTTCGTGGGCCATCCCGTTTCAACAGCAGGTCAGGCTAGCTCCTGCTGCTGCCGCCGCCGCTACCTCGGGGCGCGTGAGTATGTTGACCCGAACTGACCTCGAGTGAATCAGGGGCGGTGGAGTTACCCACCCGAGAGGGTCATCTGCTCCGCCGATTGTATCCAAAATAGGGTGGGGGGGGGTGTACTCGACATCGTGCATGGCCGTAGTCATTGGACCGTAGACTCTGGCATCCCTACAATGCCGGGACGGAGCATGTCGCGTTTTCACCGACCAGGCAGACATTGCTTGCTTGCACCAAGCGAGAAGCGCCGTGAGGTGTTGGGCGAGTAACATGAAGGGTGAGCTGCATCCTACTAAGAACCGTTTTTGAGGCGGATTTTCTTGCATATGGATGACAGCATCATCAATGAATTGATTTAATTTCTGGTGTGGTCACTTCCAGAGACAGCTATGGCTTACTATGTAACTGCCTTGTGGGTGCCTCACCATATATACACTACGTGACACGATCATCCCCCTTGCGCGGAGTAAAGGTTTTACCCGCACAAAAATGATCTAACTTGACCGCCAGCCGTGGTAACCGCAAAAAAAAAAACAAACGGTACCCTGGCTGTCTAGCTCACACAGAGGCTTGGTTTACAGCGTCGTCGCCAACCGACGCCAACCCAACCTGTATAGGGGGGCGGGGGGAGGGGCAATGAAAATGGGGGCTTGGAAGGATCTCGTCGACGTTTTTGCATAGACGGATTGCTCAGCGTTTGCACTCCCCCCGGTGTCAAGAGCAAAACCGGGAAAAAAAAAATGCGTCCGAGTGAGGGCGCTTGTTATCTTGCGTGCTACACGGGTACCGGTGGACACTACTGTAATATAAATAAATAATCAAAACCAAATATGGTTGACAAGTACAGGGAGGCGTTTGGTGTTTGGGTTTATCGCGGGTTCTGATCTGTATGCATGCCCCTCGTACTATTAATAGTGTACTCCAGTTCACCTCTACTCGAGCAGCATGTTTATTAGCAAGCTAAACAACTCTCTGCCGATTATCATGGTAACGATCTGAGACTCACAGAAGTTTGAGATTATTATATATTGTTTAGTAAAAGCATGGCCATCATCGTGTGTGATATATATACGATATAATCAATGAAATTCAAGACTACGGTGATGATTAATTGATTTCTGTGATGCTTGATACATAGGCAAGGCAGATTTCACTATTTTATTTCCCTTTGTGCTGGAAAAGCGACTCTACATAGTCCTTGATCAAGTGAAATACGAATTTCGCAGACGAGGAGCGCAATATCTCGCCGACCTTACCGAGCAGAACCACGAGACGTTGCGGGCAGCCGTGGGTGACATGTGTTGCTGGTGGTTGCGGAGGTGGGAGGTGGTGGGCGATGGGGGTGGTGGCGGCGGTGGTGGTGATGCGGGTGCCGCTGCTGGTCGATCGACCCCGCCCGTGAGATATTACGGGGGACCATAGTAAATACTGGTAGGACCAAATACTGTCACGAAAAATAGGGAAATATATAGGGTTTTGGATGTGCCGTAGGTCCTATTTACTATGGTCCATCGTAATAGCATCCATGGCGTCCGTGCCGGCCACACCAGTACTGGTGGCCGTGAGTTGAGTGGTCTGTGCCTTGTGTCTGGTGACCAGCTGGTGGCTGTGGTAGGTGTTGCACGTGGAAAATATGAAACACGAAGATTCATTGAAAAAAAAAGAAAGAGAAACAAATAAAACAATACCGATAGTGATTTTTTTTCAAAAAGTACTTCGTAATTTGTACTGTCAGTTCACTGTATGAATACATCAACACCAGCACAACTTCTGCTGAAAAGTTGAAAAGCAAACCCAATTTCATATTCATAAACTCGAATTTTCGTAACTTCGTGATTTCTTGGTGAGACGGACGGGAATAGTCGACGGGCACCAGTGTATCTTGGACGCGAAGGGCAAGTTGTGTCGGAGGGGAGGGGCCCACATGTGACAACGGTGCAGGTTTGATGGCGGGACAGGACGGTAAGATTGCGGTGTCACGACGAAACGGGAAACTTTCCAACGGGAGAGATAATATCAGCGGGGTGGGACGGGAAGTGACGACGGTGAGGGAATTTGACGGAACGGGACGACGGACGACGGGACCATTGTGACGACGGTCTCACTGTCCCAACCCGCCGCTACCGTCGATCCCGTCCCGTCAAAATAGTGTGCTAAGCCTTGCAAATACCAGGTATCAATTATCAAATATCCGACTATTTGGGTTTCCTCGTTTATGGTAGGCTTCATTGCGACGGGGTGCGGGGTGTGCATTTCCCCGGGTGAAACCACTCGCCCAGAGAGAGAAAGAGAGGTGAGAGGTCTACTGCGTATGCGCATCAAAACCGATCGCCATCGACGGTGCCGGTGCCGATGGCGGAGACGAAGGCCGTTGGCGTACGCCGTTGGCGTACGTATAGCTTTTCATATAGTTTGTCTGTAAAAGGAAGCCAGATAGAGCCAGCCGAGTATTAATCGTCAACTAGTAACAAATAAACAGCCGGAAGGTCCAGCCAATGCACAGCCCTAGCCACTACGGCACCCCCGAGAGAGGTCCTAAATGCAGTTCTGTACCAACCTGCCAAAAGAAACGTGCAGGACCATTTGTCTCATTCGTCGAGGCCGGCTGAAGACGCGATCGCCCCTAACGAACCGACCTCGAGCCCCCCAAAAGGTCGGGATAGGGTTTTACAGGGTTAGCGTAGGCGTCAGGGTTAGGTTTGGGGTCGGGTTGGGTGTATGGGATGGGTCGACAAGCAATATGGAAATTGACCAGAGATGTATACATACTTCGGAGTATGTCATGTACGACTTTTGTCATCGTATCAGGACGGAGTCTTGCGTGAGTTCCTTTGCATGTCTTGTGCGATGTTCCACCTTGGACGGAAATATAAGGATCGGTTGGATTTCATATTTATACACCAACGGTGCCTACATTTTCGTCGAGGGCTTGGCATCCAGGAGAACCTCGCGAGAGAACGGGAAGCAGCAGGACGAGTAAGCAACTATGCCACTCGTACCCATGGAGTGTATTCGTATGTCTGCTTGACATCTTCGCAGATAAGGCGGTGGGATCGCCAACTGCTTTGGAATGCGAACACGGTTTGATGTGTTACACAGCCGTATCGCTGTGGCAATTGTACGAGCCCATAGCGCTGCTGCTGATGCTGCTGTGCCACAGGCAAGACAAGCACGAGCACCAGTACTTGAACCAGTGAACAACACACACACATCTTATTTGGTCGCGATGTTGTTTCGATTTCAATGGCGTTCAACCCACAGCAGTGAATAGAAAGCGACCCCGCAGAGCACTGCAGGGGCACAAACCAGCGCCCAGGCGGACGACTTCGCTTGCTTTTGGTACTGCCGAACGAATCCGCGAGGTGCTTTCACGACTGGCCGATACTTTCCATTGTCATCGACGCACCAGCTAAGCATCGACTCCAGTTATACGTACGTAGACCTGCTTGCAATTATTAATACTGGTAGCAATTATTAATATTTACGGGGGTCCATAGTTAATGGGACCAAATTTTGTTAGGAAAAATAGGTAAATATTTAGTTTTTTATGTACACCATAGGTCCTACTAACTATGGACCCCCGCTATAGTATGTAACCCTTACCCTAACCCAAAACAACAACAACATATAGCATGCTGTTTGTCTATGCAACGAAAACTCACCTTCGTGCGTAGCTTGGTACACTGCAGAAGACACTTGAACAACTACAAACTCCGAGAAAAACTCTTGCCGATCGGAGTAACTTGCCGGTGCTTCCCCTGGGAGCTTGCTTTCAGCGCAACAGCGCCCTCTGCTGCACTACGATAGAGCACAGACAAGGGGATTTTCAACCCTCCAGTTCAATACTAAAACTGCCTTAACAAGGTATTGAAACCCCCAAGGGTGGTGAGTTTCACCAGCGAAACCTGTTCGACTTGCGGCGCAGCAGGCACCCAGTAGTTAATCCATCCCGAACGGGAACGATTGCGGTCGGCATGGTGAACACCATGATTCCCGGAGGGGCGTTTCTGCTTTCGGTGCTCTTGCTGCTATGTGCCGGCCGAGGAGCTACCAAGGAAGTCGGCAACGTGAGTGATGGCTACTCCCTTTCGTGCCTGCTGCTGGTGTCTTGAAATCTTATATGTTCACTTATTTTCGTATACGTTGTGGTTTGAGAAGTCCTCGAGAACACACACACAGGGATCGACCGCACTGCCTACTGCTGTAGTTGCCCAGTGTCTACAGACACCCGGCAATCCGAAACCTGCTGCGTGTGCTAGGGTTTGCAAAGCAGATACCGAAGTCTAGAGGGCATGATGCATAGCACTTCCGCGTCAAAGAGAGGCCAGTATTTAGTAGTTCGTGCCCTCGAAGGACGCATGGTTTTTGTCCGCACCTTCGCTGCTCTGGGACATCCCATCCTTCCTGTCCTGCTGCTCAGCTGCTTGTAGAAAGGAATTCAGAATGAACCTCTACTACTCCTTTTCTTTTTCGGTTTGGTTTCTTCGTTGCTTCTCATTCTTTATGGTGTATTTTGGTTGCTGGCGTACGTATGTATGTTGTGTCGGCCGCACCTATTAATAGTGCGAAGGCATGGTATTGCGTAGGCTATTAATGCATTACGGTGTGTTTTCTCTGTGTCGTAGTCTGTGACCACAGAGCTCGTATCTTTCTAGGGTGAAGAATCAGCACGGACAGTGGGCTTGCTGGATGTCGGCGAGTAGAAGAACGGTCTAATGTGAAGAACACACACACACTGACTGTGACTACCGGAACAGACGTGGACATATCATACAGCAGTAACTGATACTTGGTACGTAGTACTATGGACGGAAATATAACGACCGTTTGGGCTTCATAATAAAATTAAAGAGATCCTTATATTAGGGTCCAGAGCGGTAGATGGCATGGCATACGATAGACATCGTACCAGGTGCATAAATGACATCGAGCACAGAGTCAAGGTGTACCAGGCGAGCGCAGTCTGCTTCAAAGCTTGTGTTACGTGAAGACAAACATTTTCTCTCTGCTGCCTGTCTCGTTTTGGCTGCCGCCAGCCAATGCGCTCGTTTTGGCTGCCGCCAGCTAATGCGATTGTCTCTCTGCTGCCTCGTCATGGCTGCCGCGAGCCAATGCGCACGTCGAATTATATCGTCGTTTCAACCCTAATAAATGCCACTATTAATATTAATATCATCTTCGTCTACAGCGGTAGTATTGTTTCACGCTTGGGATTTATATCAGATAGATCAGGTAGATCATTCCCACTTTATGATATACTCTAGATCATCCAGGGCAGAGAGATTACTGTGATCTATATGTATATACCTACCTGGTATTTTCGTTCGTGTCGCCGCGTGGGAGCCGTATAATCTGCATGGTCTAGGGCAGGTTGCCCACTGCTGTGGGTTAGATCTTGACTGTAAAAGCAAATCCTGCACGGCATGTCAGAACTGGCCGGCTACGATCCAGATGATCTATCTGTAGATAATATATCCGATGAGTGAATTATTTCTAGCGAATGCAAGTTGAAAGCTTATAATTTGACGGCGCCGCAAAAGTAGCCCCACCCCCTTCAAAATGCCTTTGAAAAAGCCTCATCAAGCGTCCGTCCCGCCATTCACGCCGTACGAACCAACGCACACAAGTTGACGACAGCAGTTACCAACATCCTGCTACCCGAGTTTTCCACTCAATAGCGACATACCTGGTATATTATACGTGGGGTAGAGATGGGGGGGGTAGGGTGGACTGGGCTGGGCTGGGGTGGGAGGAGGGGGTGGAGTGGAGTGGGGTGGAGTGACGTGAGGTGGAGTGGGGTAGGGTGGGATGGGGTGGGTGCGGCGGGTTTGGGGTGGGCTGGAGTGGGCTGGGGGGAGGTGGGTTGGGGTGGAGTGGAGTGGGATGGAGTAGGGTGTGGTGGGGTGGTGTTGAGCACATAGATTCGTGTGTCGAGTAGAGTAGAGTAGAGTAGAGACCAATCGAGTGTGTCAAGGGTGCTACGAAACGTCTGAACTACAGCAGTACCACTATAGTACCGCACCTGATATGTCGTAACTCCATCGTATACGATATATCATACCTGGTATGTACGAGTACGTGTATATATACTCGTGTCGCACATGTACCTCGAACGTTGCTGTGCCTGTCTTATCCAGTTGCTGTCCTGACAACTCTTAGAGCAAGAAGTCCGTGCTCACCTATAGTATCCAGTATGTTGGCCAATTCACTGCATTGTCCACTCTGCTTGCTTCATAACAATCTATTAATAGTGCTGTAATATCTGCTGCTGCTGTGTGGTAGTTTCGTGACCGCAGAACTTGAATCTCTCTACTGTCTAGGATTGAAGAATCGACACGGACACTGGTTGTGCTGGATGTTGACGCGCAGAAAGAACGGTTTAATTTGACAGGTGAAGGACACACAAACACGCGTTGCGTACAAGGTCGCAACTCTGGCCGGGGATATAATCACCGTTTTCTGTCCTTCTCAGAATTTGAACGCAACCTATATTCCCGGTCAGAGTAGTATTTTCATACCTGCTACTTCTGCTGCCACGCAAATACATGTATTAATACGAACGAATTTCCACTATTCTGTCGTGTATGCTCGTGGTTCCTTGTTATGTCTGCCCCGTCGATGGCTCCTATGAACTGCTGCTGTTGATCACTCTGTAGCATCAGGAGTAGTACTGCTGTTTGTACTTCAAGTATTAGTATTAATGGTACAATTTCAGCAAGGACGGCAGCAGTACTCACGGCGCGATTCCGGGCCGATTCTTCACCATGCCTGATGCATAGAAAACATACCAGTACCAGTACCAGCCAGCTACGTACGTATCGTATGTATGTGGCCACGATTTTTTTGTATACCAGGTATGTATGCTCATGTACGTACATACAGTAGTGAAATAAGTACCAGGAACAGCAGTGCTACTAACAGTATTAATAGTATCCATGTTAACACCACCCCGTGACGAGGCGATCGATACACATGCTGGTGCTGGTGCTGCTGGTGCTGGTGCTGGTGCTGCTGCTGTGCTCGTATCTCTAACTTCGTCTCATCTCTTTACTATTATGCTGGCCGTGGTAATTCCAACTACTTTTTAAGCTGATTTTCCCAAGGTCTTATTTCCCCGAAAGTGTTGAAACGGATGGTCTTGAAGTGGGTACCCCACTGCTGTGTTGGATAATAGAACGATCTTTCCCTCCGGCGTCTTCTGTGCAAGCTTTGGTGTGACAGCTCGATCGCGCACTCCAACATTTGTTATGTATGGAGTGTAACATTAGAGTGATTTACAACATCTGACAGCTTCTGTACGCTATGTACCTGGCATATCATGCCTGTAGCATCAAAACCTGTACGATGCTATACGAGACAGAGATACTACGAGTACTGCTACTGCTGTGTGTGTTGTTCACATGAAACCGCTCTTTTTACCCGTCGGCATGGTCCTGGTGTCCTGGTACAGCAGCAGTATGACGGGTAGAAATAACGTTTCTACCCGTCGATGACATCCAGCACAACCAGTGTCCGTGCCGATTCTTCAATACTATTATTAATATTTAATAATAGAGAGATACAAGTTATGTGGTCACAAAACTACGCCACGGGTAGAAAGAACGGTCTAATGTGAAGAAAACAGCAACAACAACAACAACAACAACAACAGATACTACGTTGCCACGTATGCAGTGCAGCACAGCACGGACAGCACAGCACAGCAGTGGACGAGGCAATGTAATGCCATGTCGTCATACTGGATACGACAGGCACGATACACACTTTCTATGAAATAGAGGAACGAAACGAAACAAAGAAAAAACAACAACAAAGAAGAAGACGACAAATCGAAAGAGAAAAAGAAAAAAGGGAAGGAAAAAATGGAAGGAACAAACTGTCGTGCCCCCCCGCACGGGGGTGTGGCAGGCACTTGAAAATAAGGAGCTGGAAAAAAAGAAAAAGAAGAAAACAACACTACTTGTAAACAGACTATTAATAAGACTAAGAACCAAGGGAAAATAGCAGGCAACAGGCGAACCTGTCGTAGACATTGCTATTATTAAGAATACCAGTTATAATACGTACCCTGGTACGGACATGAAATGCATACTGACTGTAGGGCTTGCAGATGCGACACAAACTTAGGCTATCCCTTTTAGAACCGCAGTCCCGTTTTGTGGACAATTGGGGACAAACTGCTTGGATTTTGAGTGGTTTGTCCCCAAAATGAGACTGCACCCGTGAAACACGGGTGGAAACTTGTCGGTTTCATGCGAACAACACGCAACATAAAGAGGATATAAGGGATTATTAACATTAGGATTGGATGCGAACGAAGGCACTCGTCTTCGCTGAAGGGCATGGATCTGGGCCTTATTCGTGTTTTCTGTTTTCTATTTGTCGAACGAAACTCTCTCCGGGTTTCCTCTTTCGAATACTACTGGCAAGTCTAAAATAACACGGGGCAGTTGACGCCAGCTATCTTCCAATCAAATGGCTGAAATAACGCGAACGACGGGAGCCATCTTCCAATAAAATCGCTGCATTAACGGGAACCACGGGAACCACGTGAAATCACGCCGCACACAAACTAGAAGAAGAAAGACACAGCTCGCAGCTCGCACACCCGCAGTCACGCGACGATTGACCTTCGATCTCGACATATACTCCACCCATGGTCAACGAACTTGGTACCGGGCAAGGCCAATGAGTGCAAATTATGGCCTGGGAGGTATAATTGGAATCCGTCGTCCAGGGGGCGAGAGGTTGGCCGCGGCGTCCTATGCTCTTCGTCAGAGCTTTCAAAAAGTTCTGTTTCGTGCCAACGGAGAGGAATCGAGAGTTTTTGTCGTCTATTTTCTACATACCAGCTGTCAAATATGTCTTTAGTAGACGCCTGGCCCACCCACGCCACATATCACCGACCGAGGTGTGAGAACTGTGATACTAGTGTGGGTCGGAGCCTCTAACCAGCGCACTTCATTCAGAGTTCGTGACGTAATCGTTGGGTTTGTCGATCGATGTCAAACCTGAGAAATTGTCTATTTTTTGCCATCGGTGAGGGGTAGAGATTTTTTGTCGTCTGCCTTCGACAGACCAGTGCCAAATTGTTTTTTTTATCAGACGCCTGGTCAGCCCACGCCACATATCACCGACCGAGGTGTGAGCACTGTGACACTAGGCTGGGTCGGAGACCTTAACCAGCGCATTCCGTTCAGATTTCATGACGGTGTCGTTGGTTTTGTCGATCGATGTCTGCCGAGGATTGTCATAAAGGTTGCCTCTAGTCACTGGGAATGACTATACATCGCTCCAGTATCTGCCAAAACGGGGGTTTTGCATACATTGCGCGGCGCGCAATTAAAGTCCGCGTAAGCTGTCCCGTGACGTATAAAATTTGCCAATACTACTCACTGCCTGCTCTCTGTTAAGTCTGTACTCGCACTGCTGTACATGAAGAAGATTCGGAGAAACTGCTGCTTTAAGTCAAGGCAATCATTGCAGTATTACAGCACAAGTACCACAGTTTTTTCCACGCATCGACACCCGGCACACCTGTCATGTGTTGGGGTGCGCCTGTTTGCAACCCGCAGACTGCAAATATTACTGGTAGTTTGTAACGCATCGTAAACAGCCGGAAGAGGTGAGATCGGCGGAGAGAAACGCAGAACGCCCTCAGACGCGATGCACCTAACCCTAATTACAATACAGCAGTAAGTGAATGGGACATGGGACATAGGACACCACTATATTTGAGGTTCTGTTTTTGCGCTATCACAGGCCATATAGAGGCCTCGGGTGTGAGGTATCAGGCTGAAGGCTGCCCCCTCCGGCTATGCCTTGTGCGGCTACCTGGTCTATCTGAGGGCATGGTCGAGGGCTAGGGGTAGGGTTGCGGTGAAGAGCGTTGATTCTCCGTAGCGGTGGTCTTTCAGCGCTCGAGTTTTCGAGAACGGGAAGTTTTGGTCATGATACCGAACAAGCTTCCGCTCTTGCCCGACCCATACGGACCTTTTCGACGTTGTACTACTACTGTGCTGTATTTGTTCACGAACCGGTCTTTATATGTCGGAACAGATTGGCAGGTGTCTCCGGAAAGAACTTGTCGAGAGCCTCCCGAAAAATTTGAAATGTTGGACTTTATCACCCTTTCGCCGTTGTTGAGAGAAATATATCAATAGCGCTCAAAAACGATCGCACCGCACCTACCTCTGTGCGAAGTCAACGCTGTTTGCGGCAACAGGGGTAGGGGTAGGGGTAGGGGTAGGGGTAGGGGTAGCGTATACGGTTACGGGTACTGTAACGGTTAGGGCGGGCCTCTGTTAATTATGAATAGCTGGGCTTTTCGCGGGTCACGGGGTGTTCAAAATGTCACGGGTCGGGTCGGGTCGGGTCAGGAAGTGTTCAGAATCTCACGGGTCGGGTCGGGTCGGGTCAAGAGGTGATGAAGAGCTCATGGGTCGGGTCAGGTCATGACCCGCGAGAAACGGGTCACTCGAGGGTCGGGCCAGCGTGCCCCGCGAGTTCTTTTCTGCTGACCCGCGGGTCGAACCCGCGCATCCGGCCCGCGGATCCGACACTCAAAACACTTCCCGCTCTCTTACCCAAAGGCTTTTCTCGTACAAGTACTCAATAATACTCCTTTGGTATCTTATTCGAACATTAAAACACTGCCAAATCCATATACGCATGCTCGCATCAATTTTTATACCCACTACAGCCAGGCCACATATCGCTTGTGGGCACAAAAATGAATATTAAATTGTTTTTGAAGTGTCGACCCACGGGCGGACAGGTCGGACATGCGAGTCAAGATAAGTAGTCTCGCGGGTCAAGGTGACCCGACCCGCATGAAACCCGTGTCTCACGGGTCAATCCGAAGGTGGCGGGTCGGGTCGGGTCGGGTCGAGTCAACAACTTTTTTAAATCTCGCGGGTCGGGTCGGGTCGGGTCAAGAGGCTTTCTCAATCTCGCGGGTCGGGTCGGGTCAGCTGACCCGACCCGACCCGACCCGACCCGTGAGATTTGATCTGACCCGCGAAAAGCCACGGTATACACAAAAACCTATATATTTACCTATTTTTACGAACAATATTTGGTCCTATTCACTATGGCCCCCGGTAAATACTAACGACTTCAAGAGTACTGCAGTTATCATAGTGATCATCATTCGGGTACATATCCTGTATATCGTAGTCATGGTGATCATAGATAGTTATCATCATCATTCCGGTATATAGGCTAGTGTAGACCTGTGTGTTGGCTTACTTCGAACGACTTCAAGACTGCCGTAGTTATCGTAGTTATCTATTATCATTCCGGTATATAAGCTATGCATTGTAATATTTACCTGTTAGTGGTCATAGTTTTCATTATCATTCCGGTATTTCGGCCATACATGGTAATATATACCTGGTACCAGGTATTAAATAGTAATCATATAGATAGCTATCATTATCCGGTATAGGCTATACCTGGTATATAGTAATAAATACCCCGGTAGTTCATCAGAAACCACGATGAGCCTCAAAAACCATATGTATCTCCTATCTTTCCTCACCATGTTTGGTGTTCATTACAATACCAGTACCACCCAACTCTCGTCTTCACCCGTACTACTTCTTGGGATGGCGGAGGAAGCCAACCAACTGATTTGAACTGGTATCTTAGCAAATACAGCACACACGCCGACCCACAAAAGAAACGCACCCGACGGACTCCGCAAAATCCTCCCGCAACTACAGCTACACCAGTATCTACTGCTGTACCAGTATCTACTGCTGTACACTACACTAGTAACTACTGCTGTAGTATGGAATGGCGGCAAGCTTTGATCATAAATAATGACCAATTTATGCCGTAAAGAGTGAAGATCGTTGGGTTCGGTGGCAAGTCTAAAATAATACGGGGCAGTTGACGCCAGCTATCTTCCAATAATATCGCTGCATTAACGGGAACCACGTGAACCACGCGAAATCGCACCGCACACAAACAAGAAGAAAGATAGCTCGTAGCTCGCACACCCGCAGTCACGCGACGGTTGACCTTCGATCTCGACATATAATCAACCCACGGTCAACGAACTTCGTACCTGGCAAGGCCAATGAGTGTAAATTATGGCCTCGGAGGTATAATTGGAATCCGTGGTCTGAGGGGCGAGAGGTTGGCCGCGGCGTCCTACGCTTTTTGTCAAAACATATAAAAAAATTCTGTTTTGTGCCACCGGAGAGGAATCGAGAATTTTTGTCGTCTGTTTTCTACACACCAGCTGCCAGATACGTTTTAGTAGATGCCTGGCCCACCCACGCCACATATCACCGACCGGGGTGTGAGCAGTGTAGTGCTGGCGTAGGTCGGACGGAGCCTCTATAACCATCGCGCTTCATTGAGAGATCGTGATGTAGTCGTTGGGTTTGTCGATCGATGTCAAACCTGAAAAATGGTCTATTTTTTGCCATCGTTGAGGGGTCGGGATTTTTTGTCGTTTGTCTTCTACAGACCAGCGCCAAAGTGTTTTTTTATCAGACGCCTGGTCAGCCCACGCCACATATCACCGACCGAGGTGCGAGAGCTGTTAGACTAGAGTGGGTCGCAGACCTTAACCAGCGCATTCCGTTCAGATTTCATGACGATGTCGTTGGTTTTGTCGATCGATGCCTGCCGAGGATTCTCATAAAAGTTGGCTATAGTCTTCAGCAATGGGAATAACTACACATTCCCATTTGGTGTCTGGTCTCCAGAGCCTGCCAGAACAGGGGTTTTATATACATTGCGCGGCGCGCGCTTAAAGTCCGCGAAAACTGTCCCGTGACGTTTAAAATTTTGCCCCACGATCGGGGGTGCGGTCGTTGTTCGGCGGTCGTAGTCTCATTTCCACGGTAGAAGGGTGCTCCGTGAGCTCGAAACATCCACGTTCACGCAAGGATCTGGGCCCCAGACCTTTCCGAAAAACACCTTGGTGCGGTATTAAACGTCTTGGCACTAGCCTTGACCTTCCCGTCCTGTAATTTTCGAGCGCTAAAAAACGGTCGCACCCACCCCTCCCGGTGCGAAATGAAGGCTCTTCAGTCTTCATTCACTCTGTACGGTAACCCTAACCGTAGCCAACTGAATTACTGAATTACTGCTGTTACGGGGGTCCATAGTTAATGGGACAAATTTTGTTAGTACAAATACGTAAATATAAAGGTTTTTATGTATACCATGGGTCCTATTAACTATGGACCCCCGTAAGAGTCGGCGGCTTTAGTATTACGGGGGTCCATAGTTAACGGGACCAAATTTTGTCAGTAAAAATAGGCAAATATATAGGTTTTTATGTACACCATGGGTCCTATTAACTATGGACCCCCGTAATAGTCAAGCCAACTCCCAGCCGCACGCACCAATCATCAATCGTCAAATCATCCATCAAAAGTCGATGAAAGTCGATGAGCGGGGGGAGGGAAGGCTGCATAAACGGATCGACCCTCTGCGCGATGTCAATGAAAACGTTTTTGTACGGGGGAGGGGGGGAGCGGAGAAGGCAGCAGTGACGACGGCTTGTGGATAGAGCTGGAAACCGAGAGCGATGGTCACGAAACATGCATAACAAAAGAAAATTGATGCAGTAAATCCTATCCTCCTACCTCCATTCCCGATGCTTGGATGTCGCACAAGACCGGACACATGATATCTGATATCTAACAGATCAGATCAGATCAGATCAGATCAGATCAGATCAGATCCCCATGGCATGGGTTATAGATATTTCGGGGCATACAGATGGATTCCCCTGGTAGTCATGATCTGTGTGATCTGTTGTTGATCGCCGGGTGGGATCTGTGTTGAGACGGCTCTTGCACGTACGTTTGCCTTGTGACTGGATCGGTATGATGCTTCCGTGCGCAACTTCTCATAGCGGCAGATGGAGGAACTAGATGATCTACATGCTTTAGATGATCTAGATGAAGTAGATCTGGTCTATGTCCCATGTGTAATTGGAATGCTTAATGTAGGTTAATTTCTCACAGTTCGGACAGCAGTTCATATACAGACAGATCATCTACACACAGATCATCTGAGTCCTAGCCTGCCGTGGTGGTTTGATACGCGAAATCTGTGCAGTACAGCCCCAACCCAGGAAACATGTCCTAGACCATGCAGCCTGTACAGCTCCCACCAGGCAACATGATCTAGATCATACAGCTCATACAGCTCAATATGTTATCTATCTGCCCTGAAATATGTAGGAACTGCTGTAGATGCAGCAGGAATTGGTGCTATTACGGGGGGGCATAGTAAATAGGACCAAATAATGCTAGTAAAAATAAGTAAATATATAGGTTTTAGTGTCTACCGTAGGTCCTATTTACTATGGTCCCCCGAAATACAGTAGTGCGTCCGAGGTGTGTATAGAATTCTCTGGTGATCTGACAGAATGGAATGGACCGCCGAGAGTAAGTTCCTTTTTTTGTTCCAAATTCCAAATTTCAACAGGCCTTACTCGTACGCCTTTCGTGTTAGATCATCAGAACAGCAGTATCGAACGGAAATTATACGAATGACTCTGAAGATTTTATCTCAAATGGCTGACGCTCAAGAAGGGTTGTTCCGGACGGGTTTATTTCAAGTATTGTTACACTGCTGCAGTATTGATAGTTATCTACAGGAAGTTGTTCGTGTATGCATTCTGCTCTATTTCCAAAGGTATTCGGAACAAGATACTTGAGTTCAGAGCCGGGTGTTTGTTGTACTAGATAACTGCTTGTATTAATAGTGCATGCATTTTATATGGCGGCAGTGAGTGTTGATTCGTAGACGTATACCTGGTATACCACAAAGAATTCTCGCAATTGGGGGCGATCTACTTGAGCACAGAGTCGAACAGGAATTCAGCAGAAGTATGAATAGTGGTCGATGACATCAGTTCGTAACCCACAGCTACTCTTGCTCAGTGCTCAGTGCTGCTGTATGCATAGTCAGTGTACCTGGTATGTCCGTGTGTCAGAATGTCAAAATCAAAAGGATCGTCGAGAATGTGTGCATACGTATACGTATCGTGACATCGTGCCTCCAATTTCGAAAATAATACTACGTACCTGGTACTACGACTACGTACCTGGTACTACTTATTACTCGTAGATTGTAGATACCGGTACTTCGAAGTATATTATTAATAATAGTATACGCGTATATATATTGTTTGTCTTCCCCCAACCCAAGGATGCTTGTATTGTAATAGTATTTTTTGTCAACGTGTTATTATTCATATTTAATAGTAGCCTGTAATAAACTCCTGATTGAGCAGTCTAGAGCTGTACGTACAGCAGTACCTTTTCATGGTAACATACGAGTGCCAAGGGCACAAATGTACTATTAATACTAATACAGCAGTTGTAGCCGGTACGAGTACGACTCATTGGTGCGTAGTCGTGCAAAAACTCTAATCCTGGTGCAAGTGTACAACTGCATCCCCGTTCGTGACACGTAAGAGTCAGATGGTGGCAACTGCATTACCAAAACAGTTGGGTGCATACAGCAGCAGCAGCAGCAGCGGTACCTAGGGGTGACTCGAACTCAGAGTCGGTTGGCATTGGCAGCAGCAACACAAGTAAGTGCTTGCAGCACATGCCGAAATCTAAGTAGAAGTCAGAGGAAGTCAAGAGTCAGGTGACAATTGCGGTAGCAACGTAATTCCCTCACAGCAGTAGTTGCTGAGATACTGGGATCATTCTGAATCAGACAACAAACGCAGCATTCAAACCAAGGCAGTTGCTGTTATTATTATTAATAATAGTAAGAGCACCTGTTCATAGCGCCTGGAGACAAATTCCGTGCAATCATAATCCGATCACCGTCTGCAGTATATTCTTATTTCGCACGCTGCCGCCGATAATTCAATGCATGTACGTGTGTGCTGGATGGCATGAGGCCTTTCGCTCCGAAGCAGGGGAGGCGGCGGGGGGTGGGCTCTTCACTCGCCAGAGATAACCCCCCACGCATCTGATTTGGCCTTGCTCCACCCCTGGATTCGTCTGATTGGATCACGACCTTAATATTGCAGGACATCCCAATAGCATAGTTACAAGAGCAAGACTGACTGACATTTCCGCTCTGTACCTCGAAAAAAAAAAAAACCGTTTCGATGAAATATTAATATACTACGGGCCGTTCTTATCGGAGAGCTTTTTTTTTCCATAATTTCCATGTTTTTTTTCGCGCAGTTTTTAATGTTGCAGATTTTCCTGATTTTTTTTTCCATGTGAAATTTAACAAACCTATTTTTTTTTTTTGCTTTTTTCTGTAGAATTTCACGAATAGTGACAGAACGCCTCCGCATCTTGATCCATATCTCCGATCACTTCCGAACTTTGGAAATTCTGGAAAAAAAGCTCTCCGATAAGAATGAGCCTATGACTGCTGTCCTTCTGTTTCAAAACAGTTTCAGGTACGTACGTAAATAAAGAGTACCCGTGAAGAGTGAAGACCGTTGACTTTACACAGGAGTGCGTGCGATCGTCTTATCTCAACACTTTTAGCACTGCAGTCCCGTTTCGGGGCCAAAGTGCCTAGAATTTGACTGGTTTACCCCCAAAACGGGACTGCACTCCTAAATGGTTAACAATGGCAAATGTGTTACAGCAGTAGTCGAACATTATGTTTTCGGGAGGCTCTCGACCAACATCTTTCCGAAAACCGTCTGTTTGTTGTGCGGTATTGGCACCAATCTTAACCTTAACCTTCTGGAAAAATCGGGCGCTGTCGGTAGAACGATCGACCTCACCCCTCGCTGTGCGATGTCTACGCTCTTTGTGGTATAGCATCAGCTGATCAGTCCATATCTATATATCTGAAAATACGTCGTGCAACTGTCCCCCGCTTGCTGTACGTTGTCTCACGGGTACCTGCACAAGAACAATCCCCTAAACCGCTTGCCACCCGAAGTTCACCGATCTGGAAGCATCAGCCTGCATTACATCAAATATATACGATATGTGATATGTGATATGTACATATTGTTGGAAATATTTAGGGTAAACCACTGAGCTATTCAGTCAGCGCTGACTCAGTAGGCTGACTGAGTAGCTCAGTGGTCCATCCTTTATAATCGAACACATATATACCGGGTATTAATCAAAGGCCAGGTACATTACTATCACTACGAGTATATACCTAGTAATAGTACCATGGTATATCCTACAGACTGTAGTACTCGTCAGGACTAGTCATACAGCAGTAGTACTTCAACAACAGTATTACGGGGGACCATGGTAAATAGGACCTACGGTCCAAACCAAAACCTATTAATTCTCCTATTTTTACGAACAGCATTTGGTCCTATTTACTATGGCCCCCCGTACTAGTTGTAATAATAGCTAGAGTAGCTACAGTAGCTAGAGTAGAGGCGGGGCACCGTCAGAAACCGCGACCAAGGAATGAATGAATGAACACAGCAGTGTACCTGTACCTGCTACACTCTCAGTGCTCTTACTCGGAGTGTACGCTTATCATTCGCGTACACGGGCAGCAGATGCTGTCATCAGCAGTAGGGCCGTGATGGCGCATTCCATACATGTAAACATCGCACGACATCGTCGTACCATGTGTTGGTTGCGCTCGAGAGCACGACGACGGACATCTTGTATCTATCGTAGATGGAGGGGCTATGACATGTATATATTTTATTGATTTATCTGGTGTGTGTTTATTTTCTACTCGTAGTGCTGGATACTAATGCCGGGTATTATTATTATCAAATAGTGACTGCAGCAGTCACATACCAGGTACTAATAGTTGGGACTATGGTAGCGGCACAAGTCAGTAGGTACCGCGATGTAAGAGAGGTGTGGTACTGGCCGAGAACACGTCTCTTAATACGTTGTAGTTTGTAGTTACGTAACCTCTCTTATCAACCTCAACAGTGAACAGTCAACAGTGAACAGTCAACAGTGAACAGCAGTGGAAACAGTAGCTTTACCTAGTAAAGGCGGGTCCAGCCGATTTGATCTCTTTTAACCGTTGTAATATTTTCGGTTAATAACGGTGTGGCCTCTCTCAACCGTTTTAGGGCGGCAGTCCGATTTTCGAGGCAAAGCACTGAATTTCTTAGTAGTTTGTCCCCCAGACGGGACTGCAGTCCTGACAGAAGGTTAAGGGTAAGTCGGGGAACCCGCTGCTGTAATGGAATGTGGGGATTAGCGCATGTACGATGTTTTATCCGTGCCCTCTCGATGCTGGTACTCTCCTTCTCCTTGTATAGTGAGGTACGGGGTCAACTCGATCGCTCTTACAACAACAAAAAAGAGAGAGAAGAGAGAGAGAAAGAAAGAGAGAAGAGAGAGAGAGAGAGAGAGAGAGAGAGAGAGAGAGAGAGAGAGAGAGAGTCTGGTGTGAGCGTCTGGAGATTTCCTCTCGCGGCCACGTGCCGCTTGTGTCAACACCCGTTGTATCATCGGCATCGCATATTATTAATAATATTAATAGTGGAAATGATTGTTTTGCCGGCCTAAAAAGAGGTCCTATCAAAAGGGCTGTATCGCGCCCCTCACTATCAATAGGAGGAACGGGGGGTTATTGGATCTCGCTTCACTATTATTAAATAGTATAAGTAGCTCGATTTCTTTGGAAATGCATGCGAGCGTATTTCAACGAAAAAAAAAAACGATTACTATTTTTTTTTTTTTTTTTTTTCTTCATCACTTCTACTTTCCAGCCCACTCGTAGGAGGTTTTACCCTCGACGATCTTCTGGACAAGCCGTGGTCACAGGTGTCGTCCCTTCTCCCCCCCCGTACGTGCCTTTATTTTTTGTCGCGCATAGGGTTCAGCATTCCCACTGCTCGTCGATTTTCATCGAATGAAGCTAACTCACGCTCTCGCGCTTTCCGCTAATCAATTTTTTTATGCAAGAAAAAGTCCCTATGAGCATGCACTCGGTGAGACTTGAACCCACGAAAATGATCTTGACAGGCACGCGGACCACCTACCAAGCCACCCGGGCGCCGGCCTAGGTATACTCGTACATGTATTTATATATACTACTATATATACCTGGTATGTGTATATATACTCGTACGTAGTCTTGTCGGCTACTGGCGAAGGCCTGTGAATTGGTGACCGGATGCTGAAGAAGAAATAGACTAGTAAACGCACTGGTGGAAGAAGGATCGTTAGTTACGCGTAGCTGCACGTGACACCGACCTCACTTTCTGAAAACGTAATCGGCCTCTCGCCCACGTGGGTTTAAACTCAATTGCGTTTTCACTCGGATTCATAACCAAACGAGCAGTCCTCGTTAATGCTGGATATCGGTATCGTATGCATGAGAATATCGTTCGACCTGATGTCGATAAACAGAACAACTACTCGATACGCTTTCGATATTTGATGCATCGAACCTTTCGTTCGATATCCGCACAAAAGACACGGGGATGCCAAGCGATGGGGGGCAAAACGCCTTTATCCACTGTGTCGAAAGTTCGATAGTTCATATATCGATATTATATCGAAACTTTCGATGCGATATCCAACCAACACCACCGCCGTGTATACCCGTAAGTATGAATGACACGCTAGCTAGCGATAGCACACCCCCTCGGACTAATTTGTGTGCTGGCTGTATCCATATCCACAGCGGGGAGAGCGAGCGGAAACGCCTACATACGTACGTCTATGGAAATATCCCGGCGCGACTTTTTGCTAGCCACCATCTTGGTTGTGTGTAGTACCGTAGCCACCATCTATCTTCGCATCTTCGCTCACATTGTGTGCCCTATGCTGTGAGAAAATCAGCTACGAAACTCGTTCCAGGTGGTGTGTTATCATCTTCTTGACAGTTTTTCATGTTATGCGAATACGTCATTTTTGCGTTGCACCTCCACAGGCTCTCTCTGGCCCATGGGAAGAAAAGCAGCGAGGACGTACGTATCACAGGGCTCTTGACGAGTGTGGTGGATGGCAGGAACGATTTTTTGTGGGCACAAGCCCGCTGTGACGGTGGAAGCGTATTAATAGTAATACATGCATACTTACCAGGGTGGTAATAAAACCCAAAATGGATTAAACAACAACATGTACTCGTATTCCCCTATGTTTTTACACAGCCATATTTTCGTTAGGTTACTGCTGCTGTGGTTGATGTATTCCCCCGTCGTGGAGAACTTGACTATCAATGTTAATACTGCTGTAGGTCCAACCTTTCGCGGACCCTGCTTCCGCTTGGCACCCTGCCCCCACGCCGACGTCCCGCCCCCTGGCCTCGGTCGTCCACACTGACGCTGGGCTGGGCATATAGTCAGCCGCCGGCATGGCCCACCAAGCACCCTGACCCGACGCCGCTTTTTATGGACCAAAATCAGGGTTTCCACCAGAACGGCCGAATTTTAATGATATAAATGGGAACTACACTGAAAGTATATTTATATATATATATATATATTTTTTCGTGTTTCATCCCATTTGTTATGTTCGCCCTTGTTTTCTCTTTCCCTGTCCTGTCCCGGGGGGCCGTAGTAAATAAGACCTACGGTATACACAAAAAACTATGTATTTTTCTATTACGGGGGTCCATAGTTAACAGGACCTATGGCATACATAAAAACCTATATATTTAGGTATTTTTACTAACAATATTTGGTCCCGTTTACTATGGTCCCCCGTAATAGTTTTAATATCAATAATTGGTACTATTTTTTGTCGGAACTCAAAGCCGGGGTCACCTACCTAGCAGGCTCTTCCCCCCCCCCCCCCCCCCTCCCCGGTACTCGTACAGCAATTCGTGCCTGCCTGCGGCGAGAAGTTTTCAGACCTGTCTTCCCTCGCCGCCCCCGTCCAATCGTGCCTACCCACGCGACAGTAAGCAAGTACCTAACCTGTGCATGTTCTCCCGCAGGCTCGTGTCCGCAAGTAGTTCCGCCTGTGGTAGATGGATATGGTGTACAACTCGTTTACTGGCTGTCCCGTACGCAAGACAAACAGTATTCTGGTATTATCGGAGAGTTTTTTTTTTTTCCAGAACTTCTATTTTCGGATTTTTTGTTTGGAATTTTGTATCAAGATTCGGACGCGTCCTTGTCAGCATTTCAGGAAGGTTGAATTTCTCAAATAGCTGGAAAGCAAAGTCAGGAAGATCTGAAAATCAACGAAAAATTCCCGGAAAAAAAAAAACCCCTGGAAATTCTGCGACAATGACGACCCTATATAGCACGCAATACAGCAGTAGTATAATAGTACACCCACTAGGATGAGTATCCGAGGCGGTGTTCTCACTTCCTCTGGGGGGGAGAGGAAGACGAAACAAAGATGGTGTGTTGTCACTCCCTCTTGGCTAAAAGGGTTGATCTATCATTAGGATGAGTATCCGAGGCGGAGTTCTCACTTCCTCTTGGGGGGGAGAGGAAGACGAAACAACAGATGGCAGGTGGCCTTCGAAAGATCTCGACGAGGTAGTTTCACTGCAGTTTCACTGCCGCTGTCGAGGACAGAAGAATTTCTTTACAGTAACCCGTCTACTACTGCAGTACCGTCTTCGAGACAAACCACTTGGGATTAGACTGGTTTGTCCCGAAATCGGGACTGCGGTACTAAAAGAGTGTGGTATGTCATCTTTTTGCGTGTCATACTGTGCTGTACAAGATGTATTCATCACTTGTCGACACCTTGTATTACGGGGGGCGATAGTAAATAGGACCTACGGTACACACGAAAACCTGTATAAGAACCTATTTTTTCTAGCAATATTTGGTCCTATTTACTACGGTCCTCCGTATATAGTGCCTGGTGTATGATGTGTTTAAAAGAGGTGCTGGACTGCGACAGCAAAAATAACGACAGCAACTTTCAACTTTGAATATCCGCGTTGACAAATATCGACACGTACAGGGATCAAGTGCAACTTTGCGAACCCGTGTGTGAAACCACTTTACTACCTACTGTATGTATGCCGTATATATGCCAGCTATTTTATCGAACTCTTCAAACCCCCGAGTATGGAAAGCGAACTCTGCAAACCCCTCATGTCTCTCAAGGCGCAATCAAAATATGGTGTTTTGTGCGTATGATAGTGATGCGGGTTTCAAGGCTAGGGTCAGGGTTCCTTCCCCCCCCCCCCCCCCCCCCCCCCCCTGCCTCATTGAAGCTGTCATCCATATATGCAAGTCCGCCTCACAAGCGGTTTTTAGTAGGATGCAGCTCACGCTTCATGCGACTCGCCGAACACCTCACGGCGCTTCGCGCTTGGTGCAAGCAATGTCTGCCTGGTCGGCGAAAACCCGACATGCTCCGTCCCGGCATTGTAGGGATGCGAGGGTCTATGGTCATACGACTACGGCCATGCATGAGATTGAGTACATCTCTCTTATCGAGTACACCCCCCCCCCCCCCCCCCCCCCCCCTGCCTGTTCGGTGAAACCCGACGTGCTCCGTCTCGGCATTGTAGGGATGTGAGGGTCTATGGCCATACGGATACGGCCATGCATGATGATGAGTACCCCCCCCCCCCCCCCCCCCACTCGCCACTCCTTCCCTCGCCCTGCACCCCCCGCGCTCACCCCCTGCCCCCCCCCCCGCCCTGTGCCTTTTGCCCTCCCTCGCCTCGCCTCCCCTCCCGCCTCCCGTTATGCCACTCGCCCGTGTGTTGCTTCTGCGATGTCTGTTTGTTTAGTCGGGCATCATGTTCGAGGCAAGAACCGAAATGATTTATGACACCAAGCCAAAGATAAAGCTGAAAGGCTCGGGGTTCAACCTGCTGTCGCCGGACGACCTGCTCAGCTTCAAGTTCGACCCGCCGTTAGCGCGAGGCGATGTGATTGGGAAGTCGAGCGTCAAGGCTGACGACACAATTACGTTTGAGCTCGCGGCGGGAAAGAGGTAAGAGAGATGGTTGTGTGTGATGTTTTCTTTTTTGTCGGAGAGAATGGTCGGGAGAGCTTGAGGGAAATAACTAGAGGAAGAGGCGGACAGAAGCGAGGGGGAGGGAAGGAGGAGATATAGAGATTGAGAGGGAGAGAGAGAGCGAGAGATAGATGGATAGAGCAAGCAAGGGGCAGAGGGAGAAACGGTGGGGGGGGTGTCCTGTCGTGTGCTGTACTGTACTGTATTGTATTGTACTGTACTGTACTGTATTATACTGTACTGTCACCTACACCACCATCAACGCTAGCAGTACCAACAACACCATGAACAGCCATAACACCACCCCGACCCCCATTAACACTTCCCCCTCAAGCTATCAACATTACCCCGAACGACCAACAAGAACACCGTACATGATATGATGCTGGTTGCCACCAGGTGGGCAAACGCTGAAGGTGTTGCGGCGACGCAGCCCCTGAAACTCAAGGAGGCGTTTTTTAAGGATGTTCAATTGCTCGAAGACCCCGTCATGGTGAGCCTTTCGGTTTAGTGTTCAAAAGGAGATAGCGCCCTTGTGTAGTTTGTCGCACTTGGATTATAGTGTGGAAGGGTCGTGAAGGAGGCTTGTCGGCGCTTGTTCATGCTTGATGATGCTTGCTCATCGCCTACACGGGACTGCCCCCATTTTGGTCAAGGACGGGAATATTTCTACCCCGAAAGAGACATTTTTTTTTTTTTTTGCAAGATTTGCCGTTTGCTCTAAGATTCCGTCACGGTGAGCGTTCGTGTTTGGTATACGAGTACTCGTAGTGATTCAAAGGTAGACCAACCCCTTTTTTTTTTCGCCAATTACCGGCGGTGTCACCGCTGGTACCCCTCCAGGAACTTCGGAGGGGGAAAAGTAGACGACACAGAAAAATGACGGTCACAGCAACGGCCACTCCATGATTGGGGGAGGATAGTGATATTCATAGTGTCCGAGTGACACCGCTGTTACGGAGGACCATAGTAAACAGGACCTGCGGTAAACACAAAAACTTATATATTTACTTATTTTTACTGACTATATTTGGTCTTATTTACTATGGTCCCCCGTAATACTACAGCATATTCATAGCAGTCGTTCGACACGGGCACAGCATGATCCTTTACACCCCCTACCGCTGGGCGCTAAGGCGCTCTATAGCTCGCAGACCTTTGGAAGCAGTTGTCGTCTTTTGGTCTCTCTGCTGGGGTCTCGTAAAGGTGAAGGTTATCGTGGGACTTGATTGCGGTACAGAGGGGAACCATCCCCCCCCGTAGTAGCTCAGGAGGCGTTTATGAAACCGCTTTGGCACTTGGTTAAACGTGATTTTAGTGTAGAGGGGAATGGTTCCTGGTACTCGAGGAGGCGTTTTTGGAATGTGTACAAATTGCTCCCCAAGACGCCGTCACGGTGATCTCTTGATCTCTTCGTTTTATAAAGTATTTCAAAAGTGTCTTGACGTGATTGAACTACGGAGGGAAACATCGTCGAAAATACTTCGAAAGTGCATAGGATGTCCAACCTTAACCTTGTGCAGCACTCCCACCTATGTAGCGGTAGCAGTACCTTACGTAGACACTTATTTTTACCTTTTTTTTTAGTTTTTTTTGTTTTGTTTTGTGCAAAGTTGTTGGTTTCTGCTTGCTTGTTGGTTCGTTTGTTTTGTTTTTCTTGTGTGGTTCGTACCAGGTAGTTGTCTCTGTCTTTGCTTTGCTTGCATGCCAAGAGTAGAATCGAGACCTCGACAGGGGTGTGCCAAATCGCACTCGATACGCGTGCGACGTTCAACACTATCATTTGTAGTTTATGACCATGTGTTCCTCTATTTTTGTGTTTAATCATTCTTGTCTGCCTTTTTCTGTCGATTTCAATTCTCAGCTGGCGACCTCATTGTATTTATTGGTCGTCTCGCTTTGTAGATTTATGTCTGCAACTGCTGTTCTCTTGTCATTTGATTCGTCTTCCCGAATTCGGAAAAAGAAAATTACGCAGCGACCCCACCCGCCCCCCCCACCCACATTCGAGCAAGCCTTATTCTGAAACTTTATCTGTATAGACGTTGTATTAATATTATATAGGATGTTGTCTCTTATCGGTCTCGTTGTTACTGGCGTTTTTTATTTTTATCACTTTTACTTTCCGGATTAGCTCGTAGAAGGTTTTAGCCTCAGCGAACTTCTGGACAAGCCGTGGTCACAGGTGTCGTCCCTCCCCCCCCCCCGGTACGTGCTTGCATTGTTTACCGCGCATAGGGTCCACACAGCATTTCCACTGCTGGTCGATTTTCATCGAATGTTGCCAATGCACGCTCTCGCGCTTTCCGCTATTCAATTTTTGTTTGAATTAAAGTCCCTACGAGTGTATACCCTCGGTGAGACTCGAACCCACGAAATGGATCTCAGTAGGCACGCGGACCACCCACCGACCCACGGGGACCCCGGCTCGTTGTATGCCATTAATTGGAGTTACAGGCAGCGTGGATAATGGCCCTGCTTGTCTTTATAGTTGATCGCGTCTTGCGTTTTTTTGTGCTGGTGTTCATGTATGATTGATGTCTGCGTATTTTCTGTTTTGATTCACCTAGGTGGGGACTCTAATCCCAACGCCTACGGTGTACCCATCCAACAACATCGTCTACCTTACCACGAGTCCGCACCTCAAGATCAACGGCACCAATTTCAACCAGAAGTCAACGGCTCTATACTTCAGCCCCCCGCTTGGAGTGGACACCGACGTGTCCATATTCGTGAGTCATATTTGATCAAGGGTGGTGCTTTATACGCACAATAGATTGACCAGAAGCTGAAGCAGCAACTACCGGTGTTTGGCCGTTTTCAGCTTTTTGCAACGTTACCCGCCGTTTTCAAGTGCAAACCCGGGGATGCTATTTGCCGTCCCCGGGGTTTTCGTAGTTCTGTTCTTTTAGGTCAGTCGTTTTTTTCCCCTTCGTTTGTACAATTTTTACCGGATGCCGTTTTATGCCTACCGTTTTATGCTATAGCGAGAACATTTGGGAAGGGTTTCCGTTCAATATGGCGGTGTTTTTATCCCATGGCCTCGAAAAAAAAACTCGAAAATCGGCGCCCCTCTTTATTTTTGGAGCCCCAGACAGATGGGGATATGCTCCTTTATAACGCCACACCACTAGAAAAAACATCGCTCGTGGTAATCCGTCCAGAAAATTCCACCGCACTACTGTAGCTTGTTTGCCATGCTGACCATGCTCACCTTTTGGCGATAGGAGACATAATGACGTACCAGGTATTGAGGTGTATCGAATCGCTTGTGACTCCGCAATGATGCCGCAATGATGAACCCGCAATGATGCCGCAATGATGAACGATGAACAGGTGAAGTCGCCGACGACTATCTGGGTGACGCTGGTGCAAACGACGGAGAGGAAGAGGTGGGCCGAGGAGCCCGGACCCCTGAAGCTCGTATCCGTGGACACCGGGGGGGGTCCAATTATGCTTAGAGCGGATGTGAGTGCGCAGTAGTGTATCTGGTAAGCAGTAGTATTCTGTACAGAAGTATAACAGTAGTATACTACTGTACAGCGGTAGTAGTGTACTACTGTACAGCAGTCGTAGTATACCGCCGTACAACAGCAGTAGCATATTGTACAGCAGCAGTAGCATATTGTACAGCAGCAGTAGCATATTGTACAGCAGCAGTAGCATATTGTACAGCAGCAGTAGCATATTGTACAGCAGTCATCTACTGCTGTAGAGCAGTAGTTCCAGGCATATCGCACAGCAGCAGTATATAGACTATGCAGCAGCAGTATTATAGCAGAATACTGGACAACTCTTTGTCGCCACGGGTGGGGGTCCCATGATGCCTACAGCGGACGTGAGTGTGTATGTCCTGATTATTGTCGTGGTGCAGTAGTGTACCGCATGTACAGCAGCAATGTATCGTACCGTACGGCAGTACGTATGGGCGGGGGGGGGGGGGGCGGAGAAATTGCACGCACCTGCAAGGCTGTTCAGATTTGCACGTAATTTCAATACGGTTGTATATATGTACAGCAGGAGTTGTAGATACGTGTGGCCTGCATGCTATTAATGTAATACTAAATGAGATCAGGGTACCAAGCGGGCCTCCGGCGGCTCATGCGGAGGGCTGATTGTGTTTCCGCACCACTAAGTGGGAGCTGGGTGCCTGCCTAATGGGATGGGCCGGCCCACTGCGGAGGCAAAGCACGATATGGGGACAGGGTGCCAGTTGGTGAAACAAATACGTGCAAATCTAATGGCCTTGCGCGTACGTGCACTTGCTCCGCTGGTGGTAGGGAGGGGGTCCCATGTGTCGCTTGACGCGGACCCGAGCATGCAGTACGAGAAGGTCATCTGGTATTGTGCACCAGTAGCACAATCCTGTACAGCAAGGAGTAGCAAGGTACTGGGCAGCTTTTATCGGTCGACGCCGGAGGAGGCCCCACACTGTACTTACGGCGAGCGTGCGTGCACTTGTCATGACGATGATTAGGATGGTGACGGCGGTGGCGGTCGTTGGGCGTGATGATGGCGGTCGTGGTATTATGGTGGTGGTGGTGGGTTGTGGTGATCATGATGCTGGTGGTCGTGGTAGTAGTGGTGGTAGCGGCGGTGATTGTCTTGGTGTTGGCGGTGGTGATTGTTTAGCTGATCGTGACGGTGGTGCTGATGCCGTAGCGGAAGGGTTTCACGCCCCTCTGCCCTTTCCTCTACCCCTCCCCCCCCTCTCCTCCTCCTCCCCCACCCCTTACCCCCCACCCCCCTCCTCCTTTTACTTTCCCCCCCGTTTGATATCCTATCCCCGGGTTTCCCAGCTTGGGGGCATAACGATCGCGGAGATGCAGGCGGACATGAAGGGGCACGGCATATCGGTGGAGACACACGAGGAGATAAACGTGTACCAGTCCACGCAGTCCCTGGCCGTAGCGGGGAAGGGGTTTACAGAGGGTGCAACCAAATTCCGCTTTGGGAATGCGTTGGCGGCTGGCGCAAACTACACGGTGAAAATTACGGAGTCCTCCGCGGTATTTTCGCTCGTGGCAGGCAGCAAGTGGCAGCAGGTGAGGAGCGGGACGGCGGGCGGTGCAATTTTTTTTTTTGTGTGTGTGTGTGTGTGCGTGTTTTTTTTTTTTTCGTTTTTTTATGTTGGCTGGCTTGTTTTCAAGTTTTTTTTTTTTTTTTTTTTTTTTAATTTTGTTATCCCGCTTCGAGTATGTCTGTCTTGTCTGTCTTGTCTGTCTGTCTGTCTATCGGTCGGTCGGTCGTTTTATTTGTCCGTCGGTCCGTCTTGTCTGTGTCTGTCCGGCTGGCTGCCTGTAGTGGACCGATGTTCTGCATACTCTCTTATGTCCTGCATATACTTTGTATACTTTTCTTTATACAGCAGTATGTATATTTTCGATCTGTCATGTTCTGTCATCACGTACTGTCGTGATATTTTCCCTCGTATTCCCTGCTGTTATTTATTGTTATTGTTCGCCTTGCCTCCCTGCGCGGGCTTAATCAATTCATCGTCTGTGGGTTGGGGTTAGCAGCCCTCCCTCCCCCCTCTGCCCCTTCGCGCCCCCCTATATAATATACCTGGTACCTGGTATATATATTCGTTGGGTTGTCGTCGTTTGGCGAAGACGCTGTAAAAGACTCCTCGCGTTGCGTGAGCTAGGCAGCCAGGGTACCGTTTTTTTTTTTCGGCGGTCACCACTGTTGGCGGTCGAGTTACATCATTTTTGTTTGGGGAGAACCTTCCCTCCGCAGAAAGGTGATGATCGTATCGATCAGTGTGCATATAGTAAGGCACCCACGAGGCAGTTACATAGTAAACCCGTTGTTGTCTCTGGAAGCGGCCCACACCAGAAATTAAATCAACTCATTGACGCTGTCATCCATATGCTTGATAATCCGCCTCGGAAGCGGTTCTTAGTAGGATGCAGCTCACCCTCCATGCGACTCGCCCAACACCTCACGGCGCTTCGCGTTAGGTGCAAGCAATGTCTGCCTGGTCGGTGAAAACCCGACGTGCTCCGTCCCGGCATTGTAGGGATGCGAGGGTCTATGGTCGTACGACTACCATGCGTAATATTGAACGTCTCTCATGCGTGCAGTATCAGTTTTGTTTTTTGGCGTCGAAGCTAGCCCGACGCCCCCCCCCCCCCCGCCTCACAAGCGGTCGTTAGTATCAATAGGATGCAGCTCACCCTTCATGCGACTCGCCGCACACCTCACGGCGCTTCGCGCTTGGTTCAAGCAATGTCTGTCTACCTGATCGGTGAAAGCGAAAACCCGGCGTGCTCCTTTCCGGCATTTAGGGATGCGAGGGTCTGTGGTCATACCGTTACGGCCATGCATGGTAGTGAGTACACCCCCGTGCACTTCAGGTCGAAGCCATCGTTTTGTGTTCGTCGTTCTTCATCTTGTTTCGTTTTGGTTTCGAGTTTAGCTTCTTCTTTTCGTACGATTTTTCGGGTTTGATGTGCGTGGACCCGACCTGCCGACACGCCCCCGCGTCCCGTTTTTATTCGATGTCAATACCCAGCAGTTTGAGTCCGTCCTGTAATTTATAATATGTGCTGATAAAGAGTTCGTATTGTTTTCGTTTGTTTCGCCTCCGGTTCGCCTTTTGGTTCATTCGCTCTTGGTTCGCCCTCTGTCCCTCTTCTTGTTTTTTGTTTGTTTGTTTTTCGTGTTTTGTGTTTTCGTGAGTGAAGAACTCGGTCGGACTTCCCGCACCGCTGGTGCTGCTGGCGGCCGATGGTGGAAATGGGTATGTACCCCTGGGATCCACGATGGCCAAGTCGGGACGGAGAGTCGCTACCGTCTTTGAGGACCCCAGGTAATATTCATCAAGCACCACCCATCCCATCCCGTCCTTACCCTACCTTACCCTAACCCTAAGTCATACTCTACTCTATCCTACCCTACCCGACCCTACCCTACCCTACCGTACCCTGCCCTGCGCTACCCTACCCTGCCCCATCCTACCCTGCCCTACCCGATCCTGCCCTGCCCTACCCTACCCAACCCTGCGCTACCCTACCCCACCTGCCCCATCCTACCCTGCCCTACCCGACCCTGCCCTGCCCTACCCTACCCTACCCTACCCTACCCTACCCTGCGCTACCCTACCCTACCTTACCCTACCGGTTTCAAGAGTATACGTATCGATTTCCATGCATCGACCACCTGCCACTACAGCCGGAATATGGGAGGCAATACACTAAACGAATACCCGGAAACTAAAGGATGGGACGGGATGAGATCCTTGAATACGTACGACATGGTACCATATGGGATAGGATGCGATGCGATGGGATGGCGTAACATGTCATGGGATGGAATTGATGCGATGCGATGGGATGGGATGATGTGTGATGGGATGGGATGGGGTGGGATGGAATGGAACGGGGTGAAATGGGACTAGATGGGATGGGATGAAATGGGTTGATACCAGGATGATCTTACATGGGACGGTAAGACACCATGTCATTTTGTAGAATGTGATGGGACGGGATAGGAAGCCTCGGGATGGGATGGGATGGAATCGACATGGCTACGATGAAATGGGATGCGTCGGGTCGGGTCGGGTAGGGTAGGGTAGGGTAGGGTAGGGTAGGTTTCGCCAGCGTTAGCTCAGCTAGGGTAGGCGAAGCTTGGCCACGCATACCGCCCCCATCACCCAAAGTATGCTTTATATGTGGAGGCGTTCTAAGATAGGGGTTTACCCAATTTTTTCTGAGGCTCCTCACTTGACCTTAAGGAGCTCCATATACCTCACCCGAAAACTAACTTGAGCAAGAATCAAGTTGAATTTCGATGAGTAATCCCATGGCTCAAGAATACAAAAACCTCAATTTTCGAAACAAGATTAGCATTCCGACGGTTTTGGGTTAATAAACCCCCCGTCATTCAGAAAACATTGTGGCGGAAATGCGCTACCTCTATGGTAGAATGCGTCAGTGGATGGCTCGAGACAGTACTCCCCGTCAACACGACACCTGCCCCTCCCCCCCCCACCCTTTTGTTTTGCCCCCCCCCGTCCCTCTGTCTCCTCGTCTCCCCGCCACGTTGGTGTTGCTGTTGGTGTTGATGTTGCTGTTGCTGACGGATATACGAACGGCCGCACGAATAAACGGTACCGGTATATCCTTCTTGTGGGAAGATTGGACCCTTCCGAGCAAGAGATTAGCCGAACGAGGACTCACGAGCTGACCATCAAGGGCACCGGGTTCACGAAGCTGTTCCCTCCCCTGATGGTCTTCGACCCGCACATCGACCGAGAAGAATACGTCGTCAAGGTCAGACATGCTGTGCTGTATTTTTGTATTTTTTGCACGTTTTGTGTTTTTTGTTTCTTATTTGTTTTTGCATTTTTTTGTGTGTTTTTTATTTTATTTGTTCTTTATGTATTTTGCACTTGTCGTATTCTTTTGTGTAGAATATATAGACATATATATTTATATTATTTCGTCTACCCGAAGACGGAAAATAAAGAATTCCCTCTATTTTCAGTACGAGTTAATTAAATTGAAATTCAGGTTCATGTATTTTATTGTTACATGCTGTGTATTTCGGTGGGGTGTGTGATCTTTTGTGAATTTGTGCAATATGTTTCTTCATTCGTATTCCCCCCCTCCTTGGCACAGATACCCAGGGTGCATCGTCAATGTGAGACGTGTTTTTGGTGTTTTGGGACGAATTTTGGGTTTTCGTTTTGTTGTGGTTATCGCTAGCGTTCAGGAGTGTTGCTGCCGTTGTTGTTGCGTTGTCTGTAGTCCGTCATCTTTTCTTTCTTGCGTTTGTTTCGTTTTGTTATTATTTTTTTTTTTTTTCCATGGTATGATATAATTTTTTCAATCTTTTTCTATGATATGATGTGATGTGATATGATATGATATGATATGATATGATATGACATGACATGACATGCCATGATATGATATGACATGACATGATATGACATGACATGACATGACATGATATGACATGGCATGATATGATATGACATGACATGATATGATATGACATGACATGATATGATATGATATGACATGACATGGTAT
This sequence comes from Macrocystis pyrifera, assembly GCA_031763025.1. NCBI lineage: Eukaryota > Phaeophyceae > Laminariales > Laminariaceae > Macrocystis > Macrocystis pyrifera. The sequence goes on along the minus strand of JASSKH010000016.1, from coordinate 13,001,418 downwards.
GATATGACATGACATGATATGATATGACATGACATGATATGACATGATATGACATGACATGATATGACATGATATGACATGATATGATATGATATGATATGATATGATATCCTGTGAAGAGTAGGTGAGAACAAGAACGACAAGATGAATGAAGTATTGACGATAAGTGGCAGTGATACCTCAACACCAAACTAGTACTATCAGTATCAATAGCGTTATTAACTAGGGCCAGGCATGCTTGCCCTAGCGACCGCACTTGAGAAGTTGGGTTTTAGGAACAATTATATCGCCCTGATGCTCCGGCTGAGGACCCACCCCGATTGGATAAAGCCTTCCCCAGGTAATGAACAGTCAACTCACGACTCTAGCGACACAAAGTAAGACATCGGCATTTCGGATTGTTTTCTCGCCCTGATCCTCCCGCTGGGCACTCACCCGGATTGGATCATGCCTTCCCAGGTGATGAAAAAACCAGCTCACAGCCCTAGCGAAAATAAATTGGCTTTTAAGAAATATGGTCCGTCCTGATCCTCCTGTTGGGGACCCCACCCGGATTGGATAATGCCTCCCCCCAGGTGATGAACCGGACACATATTAAAGTGTCGTTGGCAGGCGAGTCTAACGGGTGGATGTCCGACGGGAGCACAGGCCCCCTCTCCGTCCAGGTGGTGAACACAGGCGCCGGCATGTTTCAGTTCCAAGAGGTGAGTCAATCCGTTTCCTAGGGAAGCCCATTATGTAATTTGCGATGTTTAAACTCTGATTGGGTTTCGTCGCTTTCTGTTCCTCCGACCCCCCCCCCCCCCCCCAAAAAAAAAAAAACCGGCTGCATACCGTATACCACGCAGGAGGATAGCACAGCCCCCTCTGACGGGTTTCAATGCTGTTTTTGCTTTTCGACAGCGGGGTTTCCAATGCCACCCCCCCTTTCTTGTCCCCTCCCCCCCCCCCCCCCCCCTGTTTCTTGCTTCGTCTCGAAAGGAATGGGTGGTCAATGGTCAAATGAAGAAAGCAAGCAACACATGAGTACAAGACATGAGTACACCCCCCCACGCTGTCTGTCTTAAGGGCGATGGTCATTCAGCCTGCGCCGGTGGCACTGGTGGTGGCAGATGGCACCCCACCCCCCACCCCCCCCTCCCATCAGTCTCAAGTTCTTGTCTCACTATGCCCCCCCCCCTGCTCCGTCTCGAAATGGATGCGTATGCGTGGTCAATGGTCAAATGACCAAGACAAGCAATGAGTGAGTTCGCCCCCCCCCCTCCCCGTTCCCTCCGGCCTTGTCTGATTGTGTGCCGTGCTTTGCTCAGGCTGTGCCGGTGGCAGTTGTGGTGGCAGACGACGATCCTCACCACAGCGGCATCAACATATTGCCCAACTACATCACTCAGCTCTATCAGGTGCACTTTGCGCTTTTCATACGCGTTTTTCACACAGTAAGGCTGGAGAGCTTTCCAAGAATTTTCTTGCAAAGTAAAACAGAACATGCAAAAGGTGTTGTATGTAGAAAGCCCGTCTAAGCCCCGAAAAGTACTGCATACATGTACCTGGTACGTGCGTAGACTAGACAGTCGGGGTAGATGAACGTCTTTGTATTGTTTGGTTTGTTGCGTATAAACCGATTGAAAAAACTCCATTCGGTACAGTGTGCATGTACTTGTTGTCATGTTTTGCTGGAATACACGCTTCGTCTTGGTTGGTCGACGTCAATGGCTGATATAATGTTCGTTCAAACTGTAACTGTCACTGTAGCTGCCGCCGTAACTCTGGTACCGTATCTGCCACCGGAACTGTCGCTATAATTGCCACCGTAACTGTCGTTGTAACTGCCACCGGAACTGCCACTGTAACTGTCACCGTAGTTGTCACCGTAGTTGTCACTGTAACTGCCACCGCAACTATCACTGCTGTAACTGCCACCAACCATGTTGTCAATGTCGCTGTTACTGCTGCTGTTGCTGCCATCGCAACTGTCTGCCGTGCGTGTCGTGTCGCTCTTGATAAATACCTCGTACGAATACCTATCCAGTCTAGCAGCAATCCCCTCGTGATCAGCGGCGGCGGGTTTCCGCTGGACGTAGTGCCGAAGCTGACATTCGGATTCGGCGGTCCCTCGGAGGAGGGCTTGACGTGCAAAGTCATGGCAGAGGGCTGGATGGAGCTGGCCGTAGCAGATGGGCACAGCTGGGCGAAGCTTGGAGGGCCTTTGATGCTAACAAGTGCGGTCTTCGGGAGCATGAGGTGGGTATTTTTTTTGGTTTTCGCTTTTTGTCTTTTAACTTTTGTTTTTCTACTCTTGTGTTCATCCTTTGTTTTTTATCTTGAGTTTTTTTTTTTTTAATTCTGTTTTTTAACGGCTATTGTCTTTAACCTTTTTTTTTTCGCCCTTTTTCTTCACCACGTATAAAACCGTCCGTACTTGTTCGTTTTTTTTCCCTTTTGCTTTTAAACCTAGTGCCAGCACGCTTCGATGTTTGTCAGTCTTCCTTTCAGTCTTTTGTACCAGGTACCAGGGTATAGCTTAACTTAATAGATGGTTGCTGATTTTGTGAGATGAGTACCATCTACCGTTTTTGTGTGAAGCTGCCGTCGAAGCGCGGCTGAAGATTTGGGTAGGTTAGCCGTTTAGTTTTTTGTTTTGTTTGCAAGAGTTGGGAGTTGGTTGTTTTCAACCGTGATATTAGCGGGGGTGACCCTATCCTCTTCTCGTAGCTGGCAGAATCAGCCCCACGTGCGTGCGTAGTATAATTTGACAATGGGCATAATCGATCCTGCTCGCCTGTCCTTGTTGTGAAGTACGTATTATACTGTTGCCGATTTGCCCCAGCTTGGACAAAATGATCGATGTCCCGCATTAACTCTCCAATGCATCTCTATTCCGCGAAACGTTCTGAGAATATTTCCGAGATTTTTCCATAGAATTTTCCCAGGCGGTCGGGGCTAAGGTTTCCTGTACAGGGTTACGGCTAAGGCTGTACTTTTCAACCCTCTCATTATGGGCGGCATCGGCCTTCCTCGCGTATAATAATAGACGAGACCGGTCCGTTTTGTTTATTTTTGCAGGTGACTTTCCGCAGCCCAGGGTTGAAGGTGGCGACGATCCTCGATGATCCTTTCGTTGAGGCAAGCCAGCTCCATGTTTATGCCACCCATACCAGACACATCACCATACAGGGCCACGGTTTCCTGTCCAGCTTCAACCCTGCCTTCAAGCCACAGGTGAGGCACGAGTTATAGCGTTGTTCTTTTTTCATTTCGAATCTTTCCATATGCCGGACAGATCACCTATAGATCGATCATTTACAGATGGATCAGATAGATGCTAAGCTGCCGTTATGATCTGTTGTCCAGGATCTGTGTATTAATAGTACATATACAACCCGGAAGTATACCCTACAGAGATCATGCAGGTTAGAAGGCTCCCGCCCCGTGAGACAATAACTTGAGCTATTACATGGGACCATAGGAAATAGGACCTATGGTACACACAAAAGCCTGTATATTTTCCCATTTTTACTAACGATAGTTGGTCCTATTTACTATGGTCCCCCGTAACAGACCCCTGCGGATCAGGAATCTATCCTGCCCTGGACGATGTAAACCGTAAAGCGGGAATATATGATCTGTGGGTGATTTGATCTGTAGGTGATCTGTACCTGATTTGATTTGTAGATGATCTGTACGTAATTTGATCCGTACATAGTCTGATTTTTGTAGATGACCTGTCCGAGTTGTACAGTCTCGTCAAGTTTTTCGTAGGGTATGCACCTTGCGGTACCCGTGTAACCGACCCGGAGAAATATCCTACCAATGGGTATATCTTACCCATGAAACCGCCGCAAGTACCTAGGGTGTGCTCCTGTAATCTGTTTCGTACGTAATGATGAGCCACATCCATGGAACCTTCCTGAGAGTTGTTATAGCCCGACCCAATATCATTACGCTAGAAGTTTGCCTTTTTTTTCTCGGGTTGAGTTGTTGAAGTCTTATCTTGAGGAAGGTTGCTCCGTGGGATGGTGTCGTTTGTATACATTCTCTAAACATTCTCTAGGAAACAGACCACTAGAACCCAACCAAATTGACAACCGAATCGTTCGGAAACACCCTGCTGTCGTCTAATGCTGAACCAGGAAGGGGACATGGTAGACAAAACGTGTTTTGTAATTTGCGGAAACAAGCGTAATAAACGCCCAAATAAATGTTATTAATAATAGAGGCGTCTTGCGTTTTGAGTCGGAGCGGTGCTCCGTCTCGAAAGTGATTAGTGATCAATGGTCCAATTTCTCAAGGCAAGCAACAAATTACAGTAGTACCCCCCCCCCCCCCCCCCATATTATATACCTGGTATATATAGGTTGGGTTGGCGTCGGTTGACGACGACGCTGTAAAACACGCCTCTCAATGCGTGAGCTAGACAGCCAGGGTACCGTTTTTTTTTTTTTTTTTTTTTTAGCGGTTACCACGGCTGGCGGTCAAGTTAGATCATTTTTGTGCGGGGAGAACCTTCACTCCGCACAAGGGGGATGATCGTGTCACGTAGTGTGTGTATGGTGAGGCAGCCACGAGGCCAGTTACATAGTAAACCCATTGCTGTCTCTGGAAGTGGCCACACCAGAAATTAAATCAATTCATTGATGCTGTCATCCATATGCAAGAATATCCGCCTCAAAAGCGGTTCTTAGTAGGATGCAGCTCACCCTTCATGCGACTCGTCCAACACCTCACGGCGCTTCGCGCTTGGTGCAAGCAATGTCTGCCTGGTCGGTGAAAACCCGACGCGCTCCGTCCCGGCATTGTAGGGATGCGAGGGTCTATGGTCATATGACTACGGCCATGCACGATAATGAGTACCCCCCCCCCCCCCCCAGTACGTCGTACGACTACCGTCGTGCATGCCATGAACACCCCCTTCCCTCCCTCCCTCCCTCCCTCCCTCCAGTGCCGCGCCCATATTATTACTACGTTGTATCATGTATGAGGTATTCTTTTGGGGATATTATTAATAGGAGTTTTGTAATGTACTGTACGAGGAAATTCTCTTTTGTTTTTTTCCTTTCTCGTTTCAGTCGCTTTTCTGTTTGAGCTCGTACGGACAACGTATGTATCTGAGACATAAACGATATACAATGTACCAGGTAAGGGTTAGGTGACCACCACTAAGCCAGTAAGGTGATGTCACCATTATAGGGTTATAGGTGGGGGTCATATAAAGACCGTACCAGGTGGAGTGTATCCACGAGCGATTGAAGCGTCACAAGCAGCTTTTGCAAATATGAGGTGCCTGGACGAAATCCCCGATCTCACAGCTGAGTGAGTGATACGAGTTTTTTTTTTTTTTTTTTTTTGTTCCAAATATATTACTAATGGCATATATATACATATTTCTCATTAATGTCGTAGGTGGTGCTCAGTCCGACAATGTGGGGGGACTACACCATCAACGAGGGTGATTGGACGGACATGGCCATGACAATATCCTTGGTTCCCAAAAGCTCAAGTGAAGATCCGGGCATGGAGAGCAAATGGGCGGAGGTGATGGGGGAAGACTCTTCGGTGGACATCAAAGTGGTGTCCATTGACACCGGAGCTGGGGGCGTTTTTATGCCGGGAGGTGAGGCGGGGATGGGGGTCGGCATAGGGTGGTGGCATTTTCGTGGGTTGGGTTTCTATCGACATGTGGGGTAGTGGCGTTTTCTTCGAGGGGGGGACGGGGGTCGGTCTATGGACGATAGCAAGGCAGGCGTCTTTATGTAGTGGAGGTGAGGCGGGGGAAGGCTGAGGCTATCGATACCTGGGGTGGTGACGTTTCCGTGAGCGGGGATGGGGGTCGGTCTATTGACAATGGCGAGTGGACATCAAGGTCGTGTCTATTGACATTGAAACTGGGGCTGTGGGCGATTTCAACCGGGGAAGCCTGCCCTGCCCTGCCCTGCCCTGCCCTGCCCTGCCCTGTCCTGCCCTGCCCTGCCCTGCCCTGCCCTGCCCTGCCCTTCCCTTCCCTGCCCTGCCCTGCCCTGCCCTATCCTGACCTGTGCTGTGCCTTGATTTGGTCCGCCCATTTCTGTACGTTCTCCCCCTTCTATCCCATCCCACAGTGTCCTATTCATCCTATAGCGTTTCGCATGCGTGACGGCATGTCCCCCCCCCCCCCCCCCCCCCCCTCTCTCTCTCTCTCGCTTTTCTCTCTCCCACTGTCTCTCCGTCTTGAACTCTCTACCTATCTCTCTCTGTCCCTCTATCCCCTTCTGTCTCTCTCTTGTTCTCGCCCCCCTGCCCCCCTCTGGCCCTCTGGCCCCCTGTGGCCCCCTGTGGGCGTTGCGTCGTTAGGAGGCATAGTGGTTGCGGAGGTAAGAATGGACGATGCCACCTTCAGCTGTGACGACAGCTGCATTTACGCCAATGACGGACAGTGCGATGAGGACCAGGTGCGGAGTCGAGCAGGGTAGTGCAGGGTAGGGTAGAGTAGGGTAAAGTAGGGTAGTGCAGGGTAGGGTAGAGTAGGGTAAAGTAGGGGGTAGGGTAGGGGGTAGGTAGGTAGGGTAGGGTAGGGTAGGGGGGGGTAGGGTAGGGTAGGGGGTAGGGTAGGGTAGGGTAGGGTAGCTTTGTTTAAATCTGATGCCTCGCCTCGTTGTGTTGTTACCGTCACCTTGTGTTTACTGCTTGGTTGTTGATCTGTTGTGCTGTTGTTTGCCCGTGATGTTGTTGCTCTCTGGTGTCATGTTTCCCTACTTCGTTGTTAGCACTTCGTTGTTAGCACTGTGGCTGTTTTTTTGGTACCTTATCCCCCTGTTACCCTGTCCCCTTGTTACCCAGATACGAAAATCCCCAACTATTTTTTGTCCGATGTCTAGGCAGTGGGGGAGGAATCTAAAGCCGTGTTTCAATGCAGGTTTATATATATATATGTTTATTCGTGCATAAGCCCCACCCCGCTTTATTTATCAATGTGGTCGTCCTGGGGTGCTGTTTCGTTTTTTATTTTTGTCGTATACCCTCGCGTTACTCCGATACGAGTTTTGTTACTCGTGTTATTCTGATACTCTGGTCACTCAGTCGCCCTGTTACTTCGCCATCTTTTATACTCTGATCTGATGCATTGTTACTTGGTTACTGTTATTGCCTCGTCTCTCTGTTCCCTTTTTATCCTGCTCAGTTGCCCTTCTGACCTTTACTGTGTACGTGTCCTGCTTTCTTTCGCTCTGATACCCCGTACTTTGTTTCTCTGTGACTCTATTACCTCGCCCATCTGTTCCCTTGTTCCCCTTTTTGCTTGTTTTTCTGACTGGGGTACGGTTCCTCCCTCCCATTTAATTCCTCGTGTCTGTGCGATTTGGTGTGTTTCTTCTATCGTCTTCTCGTGCTGCTGGTGCTACTGGTGCTACTGGTGCTACTGGTGCTGCTGCTGTGTCAAATAGAACGGGGAAAACGAGTTGATGTGGTCTGGCTACCGCCCAGGAAGCAATGCGGCTACGTCATCCAGTCAGGCCAGCGGGAGCAGGTAATCACTACCCGTATTCCTTGAACGACCTATTGTCGCACGAGGGCCATAGTAATACATAGTAACACGTAGTAATCGAACCCTCGATGGAACCTAAAAAAAACCATCTATCCCCCGAGATATTTTGACAGACCGTGATTGGTTGGTAATAGTACGGAGACCGTTCTTTTCATGCGCGGAGGCGTTCTACGATAGAGGTTCACCCTAAATTTTCTAAGGCTACTCACTTGACCTGACCTTAAGGAGCTCCACACCTCACCCGAAAACTGGCTGCAGCAAAAATTAAATTGCATCCCGGTGAATAATCCCATGGCCCAAGTATGATATGCTAGTACGTCATCGTTTCGAAACGAGATTGGCATCATTCCGACGAATTTAGGGTTAAGGAGCCCTGTCATTCAGAAAAGATTCTTCGAGGGGAATGTGCTACCTCTATCCAGAAATGCGTCCGCGTCAAGGCGTTTCCATCTGTGGGGACAACTCATCGGTTCCTACTTTCATGATCTAGATCTTTCAGCCCATATAGATCCTGACCTGTATGATCTATAGCTTCATCATGGTGCCGGGTCGGAGCCGTACAGCCTGCGTGATCGAGGACATGCTTCCTGGGTGGTATGTGTACGGTAAATATCCTGCACGATGTTTCATGACAGCAGGTTAACCTGTATATGATATATCTGTAAATGGCCTATCTGATCTATCTGAAGATGATCTATAGATGATTTACCTGATCTGTAGATGATCTATCTGATCTGTCCGAGATATGCAGGTATAACTTGAGAGTGTCGACCTAACAGGGCGTCGAATGCGGCCTCGTGAATGTTGTACGAAGAGCGTGCCACGATGTGGCTGTACGAGCGTCAGCATGCTGCGCCGGTGTCGCCCATCTTCTTCCGTTCCACGCGGGCAATATCTGGTAGCTCCTCAACCGTGGCCAATAAGCGATGTTGCGGTAGACAAGCGGCATCACCACGGAACTCTCTATCAGTGTAGTCTGCGCAGACTTTTCGCTCAGTGGTTGTGGTCGGTGTCTACTAACCAAAGCAGAATCCGGGTCGACTGCATGTCCCTTGATCCAAAGTCCGGGTCGAGGAAACTGGCTTTGAGGACGTTGTGCTGCGGCGCATGACCAGTGACTACGTTCAACCGAACGACGGGTGGGTTCGAACCCCGGAGTGTGCTTTTGTTAGATAAAAGCGCCATGACGACTGAGCCAAAAGTCAGCACTGATGTCGTTTATCTACTTAGCTATTACGGGGACCATTGCAAATAGGACCAAATATTGTTCGTAAAAATAGCGAAATGTGTAGGTTTTTGTACCATAGGTCTTATTTACTATGGTCCCTCGTAATAGCACACCTCTACCCTAAGGCAGGGTGTGTCCCTACCAGGTGCGCTACCGCATTTTTTTTTTTTCTGTTTCGCGCAAAAACGTCTAGCCAATATTTTGGAGCTCCCAATTCATTCAGCACTGTTTTATTCTTGGTCTTTTTTGTGATGGAGAAAAAGAGCATAAAACGAGCTGCTGTGTATGAATGCCAGTCCCCCCCCCCCCCCCCCCCCCCCCCCCACAATTATGCTGCCTATGCTCGACCTCCCCCCCCCCCTCCCCCTAAGCCCGCAATGCTATAGTTGTATGCCCTTGAAACGCCCGATTAGGGCGGAAATAACTGCGAGCATAGTGCGTGTAAGCCTAAAACTGTGTTCACGTGCTTCTCTGCTCGTTTGTATCGTTCGTCGGTTCGTCTTATGAATATTACGGGGGACCATAGTAAATGGGACCTACGGTACACACAAAAACCTTTATGGTTCGCTATTTTTGCTAAGAGTATTTGGTCCTATTTACTGTGGTAACCCGTGGTAGTCGTCAGCAGGTATTTCTACAGTAGGTACATACATAGATAGATAGATAGATAGATAGATATCTGGGTATTTCATCCTGATGATGACGGTGGTGCTATCGCGTTAGCCTATTTCCCGGCAATCTGCTGTACAGGCCGTAAGATAGCCCCCCCCCCCCCCCCCCCCCCCCCCCCCCCCCCGCGCCCCCATGCCCCCATCGGGCGAAATTCAAAGCTGAGTTCGCGGACAACTTTTATTGTGTTATCCTCCGGCGGATTGTCAAGCGCAAGCCCGCCGCACTTACCGCGTTTTAAGATTGGTGTCGTGTTTCCGTTCAATCCGTCACTGCCCTTGTAGCAGCAGAACAAGCTGCTGCTGCTCTTTACAACGGGGAGGATTCAAGCTCCGAGCGATGCCTTCACGGGATCACTCGTCGTTCCAGATTTTTTTTTTTTTTTTACAAAAGCCACCGCTTTCGTTGACGTTGTGGGTGCCCCCCGGGCGTTTATCGATGCAATCGGCTCGAAAAATCTTAGCTGGGGGGGGTTTTACATGTTGTTTTGCGTGTATTGCGTGTTGATGTATTCGATATATACACCTGGTATTTGTTTTTTGATGCACATATTGGTGTATGCGGTGTTCATAGCCCATGGTTAGCAAACGGACTGAAACGCGTGCCGAGAGGACTAAGGCGTACACAAGAGGTATGCTCCTACGAGGATAGTTGGTTGTACGTACGACGACTTCGGTGAGTTTGGGGTTCGCGATGTGCGTATATATTTGACCGGGAGAGCCCTTCTGGCACTACCGCTATTACGGGGGACCATAGTTGATAGGACCTACGGTACACACAAAAACCCGTATATTTCCATATTTTTACTAACAAAATTTGGTCCTATTTACTATGGCCCCCCGTAATAATAGAGCTGTGAACCCTCCACTATTTTGAAGTGTTTTGTCCCCACCACGGAAGTGCACTCCAAAAAGGGTTTCCCTTTTGTTTGATTTTTTTGCTCACGAGGAGCCCCGCGGATGAATCATTTTCTGTTAATAGCAAACTCTTTTGCTCGGTGGATTTATTAATAGTCATTTCAATACCAATCCGTTTTGTGGGTTCTGTTTCTAACCCAACGACTCTTGGCGGCTCCCCTAGCGGCACATGACTCTGTAACTACCCTTCTAACGGCCAAACGGCTCTGTAACGGTTCTCCTAACGGTCCAACGGCTTCGTAACGGCTCTCCTATCGGTCCATCGGTCCTGTAACGGGTATCCTAACGGTCCAACGACCCTATAACGGCTCTTTGTACGGTTTATCTAGGGGCTACCTTGGCTACTCAACGACAGTGGATGGTTCGGATGATCTGATCTTGACAGGGGTTCCTAGCTGTCCCATCGGCACGGACTGCACAGACTGCGGACTCCAGGTGCGTCTGTCTCTTGTATGAAATCGTAAAAGCACACATAATATTAATAATAGCTTTTTCTGTTACCTTCGTCGGCCTCTCCTTGTCTCCGGAAAACCCTGTATTCCGACATGTAGTTCATAGCTGCGGAACGGTAAGGTGGTTCATGCGGTAATCGTCGCAGCGGCATTTTTCCGTATGCCGTGTACCAGGTACTTGATAAGTTAGAACTGTTTCTTATGATATACTGTGATTTGTACTGGTACTTGTGTACAATAATTGCACAGCAAATTCCAGGTGACATGTCAGGCAATTGCGTAGCGCTCTACGTATACATGCAGCATCTGCGATTTTTTGCTAAGCCGTAACCACCCTACTCCCCCCCACCCCCACCCATATCGCCCCCCCCCCCAGTCAATCCAATCCAACCCAACGCACCTTTCCAACCCCGCCCTCATCCCCATCCCAGCCTCATCCCACCCCAGCGCATTCCACATGAAGCGTCTACGGTTTTGTTTTTAGCCGTAACCACCCCGCTCAACCCCCCCCCCACCCCTATCGCCCCCCCCCCCCCCCCCCCCCCCCCCCCCCCCCCCCCCAGTAATCCAACCCGACCCGACCCAACCCAACCCCCCTTACCAACCCCGCCCTCATCCCCATCCCAGCCTCATCCCACCCCAGGACATGCCACGGTAGGGGCGGTGCCTTGTAGGGGTAGTGCCTGGTCTGAGCTCTCTAACATGATAACATGATGAGCTCAATGTATCACCCGAAACATGACTTGGAAGGCATTTATTTCTTCGCGCCATGTAATACTCTTTTAGAAACACTGTATTAGTTTGAACGTATAATACTAATACTAACCTGTATGCTATTATTATTAATAGGAGTTGCTCAATTTAGAAAGCTCACTCTTGTGAAAAGCAAAAAGTGGGCCAGAAAGTGCAACCTCTATCCGCGACCTTCTACCCCAATTCCTGCCCGACCTCAACACAACCCAACCCCCCTCCCCTACCCCAACCCCACCGGGCCGCTTTGTTTTCTTGTTTTGGGGTGCGACATCGCACTGCCTTTGATGATGAAGGAGGTGGGGTGTACCTTTGGTACCTGTTATGTAGCAGATGGACGTATTACTTTGGTGTGTGGTACGTATCAGTGTCGTGAACCAACAACCGAAACTTGTTTTTTCGGTCGGTTTTTCGCCGACCGAATCAGGTTTTTTTTTGGTCGGTTTTTTCGGTTTTTTCCCAAAAACCGGCCGAAACCGGAAACCGACGATTATTTTGTTCGCTGTTCTCCTCTCCCCTACGCCAATAACGCCTACTGTTTATGCCTAGATGGAAACCCCGGAAACCAACCGAAACCATCCAAACCGACATTTTCGACAAATGAGATACGAAAAACGAAAAAACCGACCGAGCTACGCCCTCTTTCGGTTGACGACACAACGCTGCAGATGGTGGACACGGGAAGTGCTTGAACACGTGTAACTTCGCAAGGGACGGGATGTGTGACGACCGAAGGGCCTCGGGGGTCTGCCCCGACGGGACGGATTGCCAGGACTGCGGTCCCTGGGGGGAAAGCAATTTCACCGCGGTAAGCCAAACAGGCACCCCTGCCCGCCCTCACCGTGACAGTTACATACCGGTTGGTGACTTGACAGTTACGTACCGGTTGGTGACAGTTACGTACCGGTTGGTACCATTGCCTATGGTGGATTATGTGACTCTTGACATCTGAGGTTGCAACGGTAAGTGGTGACGCCTCTACGGCATCGTCTTCGGGATCCACGCGGCTCCCACATCCACCATCGGATGGTCAGCTGTTGTTGCTTACCATCGAACACAGAACCCGAGAGGAGTCCGAGGGGAAGTAACAACAGCTAGTCGAAGCAAAAGATTCCAGCATGAATCAATAAAACCAGTATATAGTCACCAGCAACCAGCAATACCAAGATATCTCCATCCATTTAAACGATCAAAAACGTGTTACCAAACGAACACACGGAGCTCCGCCTTTGGTGCAAGCAAGCTGCCTGCCTGGTCGGTGAAAACCGGACGTGCTCCATGTCCCGGCATTGAGGTTGATGCGAGGTTTGTATATAGTCGTACGACTACGACTATTATTACCATGCGTGACATGAGTACCCCCCCCCCCCCCCCCCCCCCCCCTGCTGTCACCCGACTTGTTGTGGTTGATGCGAGGCTTGTATATGGTCATACGACTACGGCCATGCACGATAATGATTACACCCCCCCCCCCCCCCCCCCCCCTCCGAAAGTGCCTATTTTATCACCAAAAAATCAATTGCATTCGACGCTGTCATCCGTACGCAAGAAAGTCGGCCTCACAAGCGGTTCTAAGAGCTACCACCGTAGATGATTTGCAGTAGACAGATAGATCGTCATCAGTTCGACGTGTGAAACTCGCCGATTATTATTTTGTTCCATGTGTGCCTTCGACGGTAGCGAAAACTAAGCTATGTTGGAATTCTTCACCAAAAAAATCTGGAATTTCGACCGATGAATATTTAGTATTGAGTCGATACTTTGCTTTTCCGTTTCGTAGCCCCCTTCTCGTGTTATTATCCTGCATTTTTTTCTCGGTTTCGATGTTTTCCTCGTGCGCTGTTCGATCTGCTTGGTATATAGGAGGACCAAGGTTTGTCACGCAGTTCCTTTTTTGTAACCGTCCCGCCCGATATTCCCCCTGTCCCCGTGTAACTACCTCGCATTTTTTTTTGTTTTTCTTTTCGTTCTCCTCCTCCCCCGCACGCTTTCGTGTGATTTGAATGATAGAAGGACCGCATGCTTTCCCGCGTTTCGTTTCCTAACCCCACCCCCTCCAGGTATGAATACCTCCCGCTTTTTTTGTTGTTGTTTTTTCTCCCCCGATCTTGTTATACCGCGTTTTTTTTTTAATGCTTTTGTCGTCCTTCACTATCCCTAATTGTTCGTTTTGTTGTTTTGTTGTTTTCCCCGCACGTTTCTTCGTTGACAGGAGGATTAATACCCAGCGTTTTCATGTTGATTTTTGTATCCCGTCTTACTTCTAACAGTACCGTTTTTTTGTTATTTGCTTCTTCCCATTGTCCCGCGTTTTTGTATTTTGTTCTTTTGGTCCCCCCCCCCCCCACGCCCCCACGCTGTTTTCATGGACGCTGTTTTCATGGATAGGAGGGGCACGGGGTTATGAACAACCACTTGGTCGCGTTTGCTTTCTCATCTTAGTTTCTCGTTTTTTTTTTTGTCCTGTTGTTATTTTCCCCGCACGCTTTTTCATTGATGTAGGAGGAGCACGGGCTTATGGACCAGCTTCGGGTCGCTTCCCCGTCTTTTTGTCCCGACTTTCTTAATTGTTTTTTGTTGTTCTTTTTCCCGCACGCTTTTTGCATCGACAGGAGGAGCACGGGTCTTTGGACGAGCATTCCTCGACAGCTTATGACGACGACGATAGCGGTTTCATAGCGAAGGACCTCGACCACCCCATGTTCGACGGCCAAATGCACAACGGCATCGGACGGTACAAACGGGTTTTCGTCGAGCATCAGCTCGTGCGCAAGGTCAGGGCAAATACGTGTCTACGAGTAAACTGGATAGTTGTTTTTTTATTCGCGGGTGTTGATAAGAGCATCCAGTCATGTGCAAGGCCAGGGAAAGGATGTACGCGTCGAGCTGTTTTTTTTATTCGCGGGTGTTCGTAGAGCCTATGGTCATGCATGCGCGAGGTCAGGAAAAACGGATGTCACGTATTGTTTTTCTTCGCGACTGTCCGTAAACAAAAGCAGAAGGTCATCATTGCCAAATACAGTATGTCAGGAGGAAGTTTTCTCACCCCTTGACAGGCACCGTCGAGGAAGACGCCTTGACGGCCAAACCCGGGGACGCGAGCTGAAAAGCCCCCCCTTATTTTTTGAACGCCTGACCATGTTGTTGAAAATTGTTGAACCCTGTGTAATATTTGGCTTGACAAACGCCTTTAGTGGGTGCTTGGACAAACCTTTGTCGTGGTCAGTGTTGTTGTCGTCAAGTCATCAGCCTATCATATCTCACAACAAGTTTTTGACCGCGAGAAACGTCTGTCGTGGTTGCTGTTTTTTTTTTCGGGACTCCGACCACCGACCTTTTTTTAATTGATTTTAGTATAGACGCAGCTAGGGCAGGGGTGAACCCGCAATTTTCGTAGGTCTCCTGACTTGATTATAGTATATATAGGACCTCTCTATCGCACGAGAACACTGGCTTTTAAGAACAAATGATGAGCAGCCCCAGGGGTAGACTTGATCCTTTAGAACCGCAATCCCGTTTTGGGGACAAACTACTTGAAATTAGACTGGATTGTCCCAAAAATGATACTGCAGTTCGAAAAGGGTTAATGAAGACGAAACGGAGCCACACTCGCCACCATCTTTGAATTAAAAAGAAGTTACGTACTCGTAGCGGGTTTGTATTTTTGTCAGAAATTCAGCGTATTTTTATGGTGTGTGTGTGTTTTTTTTTTCAGCTTTGTTTTGTGTTCCTTGATTTCAGTATGTATCCCCCCTGTCTGGGGCCCGAAAAAAAAAAGAATTGGGGTGTCGATTTTTTTTTTTTTTCCCCCGTGCACCCGTTGCGGAAATGTTGTAAAAGGACGCATGCCGCGGTAACAGTGCGGCCGCAATTTTCTTAAGAGTAGGCTCCTTGCTTGAGCTCGGAATATCTCACCCCAAAACGGATTTAAGATAAATAAATGTGTATCCTTAACCCTCTTGTGAGTGCAGTCTCTTTATGAAGAGATCAGTTTTGGGGACAAATGAGTTGGAATCGGCGTACTTTGTCCCCAAAACGGGACTGTAGTGCTGAAAAGGATGATCGCCCCGATGAGCAATCTCATGACCTATAGCACAGCGGTACCTGGTAAGTCTGTACGCTATTTTTTTTGTCAAAAACATTACTATGTTGTGTACATGTGCGTCACTCGACAACCATTTTTCGCGCGTGCCTCATGTGTTGCGGCCGCTGGTTTCTCATGGGCCGTTAACCCATCGTTGGCGTTATGTACGAGTTGGCAACATTTCACGACTGTATAGCAACTATTCGGTGGGTGCTGTTCGCCAGCTACAGTCAGTACCTGACTTTAGGCGAGCTGATGGCCAGCGGGGGTGCCGAACAACCGTTAGTAAATCACTCTGGCCGGGAGCGTTAAGCACCATTTGGACTCTGATACGAAAATCAAACGAGCCGATGTTGCCGGTCAAGTTTGGAACCCCAATAAGTCGCGTAGCCAACACCTCCAGGAAACAACTACTTGTAGCTGTTAGTCCGACTGCGAACTACCGCAGTTGACGACTTGAGTCGTTCCGACTCCCAGCTGTACTGCAAGAGCATGGTGTATACGAGCTGCTCCGGGCAAGTCGCAAGCACAATGGCTGGACTGGATTTCCGAGACGGTTTTCGCGAAGCAGAACCTGAAGTTTTGGCACGTGCTTTCGATTAGTGTAACACATTTATTTACGGGAGTATGCTTTTTTTTTTTTTTTTTTTTTTTTGTGAGCTAGTCCATGATATTAGTAGAATTTGGATTTTTTGTTTTGCGACAAAGAGATTACAAAAACAAAAAATTGAAAATGTACCACCGTGAATATATTTGTCGTACCAATAAAAAACGTGTAAAAAAAAATTCAGATTCAAAAACGAAAAACTGGGCTGGGAAATCGGGATTTTGTGTCCCTCATCGTAAAACATCCTGATTTCGTATTGCGGATCATAAACACACTATATCTTTTGACAGACAACGAATTATTAATAGGCGATAGTGAATATATCGATCGTTTGACCATGCCTCAAGGAATGTTCACACCGAAAATCAGCGTCATCCACCGTCCATATTTTTCGCGGTTTCGTATAAGCTTTATTTAGTACGGAAAGATCTACGTGTGTGACGGGATTTATTCGATATGACTTTTCTCGACGAAATCAACTGGGATTCCAAAACTCAGGGTGTCTGCAAGTGCGCTGTAGGCTCAGGAACACGGTCGTCAATTTTGGAGTGAAAATACTTGCAAATGGCTGCAAAACCGCCGATCGAATGAAGATCTGTTTCACGGCTGGACCACGCTGTACAGCAGTGTACAGTGTGACCTGCTTCACCTTAGTAAGTAGCCAGCTGCCGTGGTGGCCCCGGTGTTTCAGAAGTTATTCGAGCAAATGGTTGGCAGACACCGCTGTGTACGATATGAATATGACAATAACCCGAAGACGCGTGCTTGCGACGTACCAGGTATGTGGGTATTGTATCACTTTTTGGCCAAGACATTTCTGGCCGATTCAGGGGTACAATACACAAAAACTGGAGAAAACGGGGCCCCACTCGCCACCCCATCGGACTTGAAAGAAACTAGTGGGTTGTGATTTTTGTCAGGGCTCAAATAGAGCATGTTATTTTCAGTTTTGTTTGACTTGACGTTTAGCATACTCCCCCCTGTCTGGGACTTTATAAATATGTGATGTGTGGTGTCGTTTTTTTTTTCCTCCTGTGCCCCTTGGCTGATTTTGATTTTAGATTGCTCTCCTGAACGGAGATACTAGGCAAGGCAATAAGGTACGCATTATCTCTTCTGTGCTGCACATATTATTCGTTCTGCGCCTGAACGATACGCCATGGAACTGGCCATCGGGGTAAGCCCGCTTATTTTATCGAAAAAGCGGTTTCGACGAGGTAAAGTGTGGAGCTTCATCAGTGACAAGACTCGCACAAATCAGGTGCTACCCTTATGCGCCGAGCACATGTCCTATAACCCCAATGGTTGATCAACCGCTGCTGTTGAGGGCTATTAATAGCTACTGTAGTCCTGTTCGCTAGTACCGTGCTTTTCAACCATAGTAGTGTCAGATACCGTAAAGAGTGAAGATCGTTGATTTGGCACAGGGAGGGGTGGGTGCGATCTTTTTTCAGCGCCCGCGTTTTCCAAAAGGGAAATATGGCAAAAATACTAAACAGGGTGTTTTCGCCACGATGAGATCGAGAGCGAGCGATAAGGTCTAGAGCGAGCCTTCCGAATACAATGTTCTTCTTCGACTTGAGCACCGTTTTGCCGTTGCTGAGAGAAGTTTCGATAGCGGTAAAAAAAAACGATCGCACCTACCTCTGTGCGAAGTGAGCGGTCTTCATCTCTTCACGGTATGTGATGAGCTCCACTTGCTGCTATTGTTCCGTGACTCGACAACCGATCATACGCTTTTGTGTCGGCAGCTGCTGTACTTGCCCTCGCTAGCTTTCGATTTTTGACTCGACAGCGATCTATCTGGCCGCCTCCCATCTTCGATCACGGGGACGCCATAGAAATAATTAGTAAGACACATGGTGAACCCAAATAGGCATTTTCCCCGAGTGCCGAAAGCGATTCATTTCAGGCAAGATCGTCGAGTTCGCACTGGCAGAGGCGCGTTTTTTTTTTGTCGGCGCTCGTTTTTGGGACTATGGTCGGAAGGAAGGAGGCTGAAGTCGAACATTTACCCTTGTATTTGGAAGGCTCTCCTCCAGATCTTTCTGAACATACCGTGTTCGTTCGTTGTTGGCTTTGGCGACCTTAACCTTGCCCTCCTGGGAAAAATCGAGCGCTCAATAACTATTGGCGCACCCTTTGTGCGAACGTCAATGCTCTTGAACGATATTTCGTTTTGTTTGATCATGTTATGTTACGCTCTGCTCTGCTCTGTGGACCACTCTGGACGGAAACGTGAGGAACGCCTCTGTTATTACTGTGAAAACTAAATGTCAATACGGAGCACCAAGCGGTCCCCACATTTGCATCCTGGGTCGTATATTGTTGATACCAGTATATTGTATGTTGTGTTGTTGTTCCTGTTGTTGTTCTTGTTCTTGTTCGTGTTGTTGTCGCTGTCCAATGCATATTCGTGACTTTAATCTCACCTTAGTCCGACCACCTTGTTTTTTGGCAGGAGTCTGAGAGCGCGGAAAGCGTTTTCATGGAGACCCTCTGGGCTGCCATCGTCCTCGTAGGGTTCTCGGTGACGGCCTATCTTACAGTGCTCGCCGTCAGGTGAGAAAATCGTGATTTGTAGTGTTGGCATTTTTCGTTTTGTGTTGTTTTTATTGTAACGGACCTGAGGAAACGTCGGTAGTGTTGCTTACCCCCGTAGCGTGGCTGATGCTCATTGGGGTCAACGTTCATTGCTTACCCCCGGTAGCGTGGCTGATGCTCATTGGGGTCAACGTTCATTGCTTACCCCGGTAGCGTGGCTGATGCTTATTGGGGTCAACGTTCATTGCTTACCCCCGTAGCGTGGCTGATGATCGTTGGGATTAACGTTTTTTTTTGCTTACCCCGGTAGCGTGGGTTGTGTTTAGTTGGGCAAACGTTCATCGCGAATGATCGTATCACATAGTGTGCATGATAAGGCACCCAAGAGGCAGCAGTTACATAGTGAAGCGATTTCTGTGTGTGGAAGAGGCTACACCGGAATTTAAATTAACTCATTGAAGCTGTTATCCAGATGCAAGTCCGCCTCACAAGCGATTCTTAGTTGGATGCAGCTCACCCTTCATGCGACTCAGCGGACACCTGATGGCGCTTCGCGCTTGGTGCAAGCAATGTCTGCCTGGTCGGTGAAAACCTGAAATGCCCTGTCGCGGCATTGTAAAGATGCGAGGGTCTACGTCATACGATTACGGCCATGATGCGATCGAGTACATCTCTCTTATCGAGTACCCCCCCCCCCCCCTGTTAATTTTCCTCAGGTGCGCGAAAGGCCAATCTGTCAACTTGCCCATCCCAACCAACCCGGATGTCAAGAGAGAAGGCCCGAGATGAGCGAGTCACACTAATTAGTGACTCTAAGAGGGGGGTGGGGGTGGAGAGGATAGGATATGAGACTCTCTAGAGACTCGCTAGAGACTCGCTAGGAGGAGGGGCTGGAGGAGACTCGCTAGAGACTCGATAGGAGGAGAGGGAGGAGGAGGCGGAGGAGGAGGAGGGGTAGCCCGCTCGCTAGGGGATCTTGGATAACCGGCCGCATGTTATTTTACGGGTTATGATAGCTGTTGAAGCTACTAATGGCGCTCGCTTGGATGAGACTTTGCTTCCTATGATGCGCAACAAGGAGGAGGATGATTTCGAGGCGACGTACGCTAACCGGTCGCGTGGTGTTTCACGGATTCTTATTGCCGTACGTAGGAGCTACCAATGGTGCTCGCGAGGATGATAATTTGATTCTCGATTGTGACAACGGTGGTGGTTGGGTAGCACAGGACGGGCGTCTTTGCAGCTCGAGGGGTGGCTTTCGAGAGGTTGGCTGCGAGGCCCGCAGGGTGAAGTAGTCGTGAAGCGAGGAAGCTTGGTGAGAAACATGGATACTGGTATTTTTTAGGGAGGTTGCTGCCGCTTCTCAAGTAATTCGGTTTCCCGGCCACCGGCCACTGGGAGGAGGCTAGGATGCGGCGTACTGCTGCTGCCATGCTGTGATGGCTCTACTAGGAGTAGAGCTCAACTGCTTCGCGTTTCTTTTGTTCCGTGTCGTTTTATGATTCCGTTTAGGATTTTTTTTTTTGGTGTGACCGCTTTATTTTTTGGCTGTGGGTCGTGGTGGACCTTTCTCTCGGTACTCTCTTGCTCTTGCTCTTTCTTGATCTCTGTTGTCCTCTCTTTTTCTCTCTGTTGCTTTTTTTGTGCTTACTTTTTTGCACGTTTGTTTCTTTGTTTTCGTTTGATTGTGTTGTCTTCCCCTTTTCTTTGCCAGCACTTTTTGTACAAATCGTCAATAAACAACGCCTGATTCGAGTGACTAGCCTCTATGTATGCCCCTTTTGTGCCCTGCAGAGCTCGCAGCGCGGAACGCCTAGCGGGGGGGGGGGGGCGGGGGTGCGAGCACGGAGAGAGTGTTGTTGCTTGATGTCTAAGGTGTGCGGGTTTGGAGGCGAAATCCAATACCACAAAGACGGTCGTTTGCTTAGCTCGACTATTCGCTCCGTCAACACCTGTAGCACACTACGGAGCAAACCCATCTGAATCAAAAATCAAGCGGTTTGTACCCTTAACGCGGCTTCGCCCGCATGTAAACAGGCTTGAGTCAACACCTATGGCCCTGCACCCAGATTTCTCCGCGGCAAAGTAAGGTGGTGTCTTACGTGTAGGCCTCCTTTTGCAGTGCAACCGAGGGGGGGATAGGGCTCCCGCGTCTGTCTCGGTACGTGGAGTAGTTTCGCACAGCAGCAGGAGTAGCAACAGCTTCAATAGCATCTAGTAGGATTTAGCCCAGCAGGGTTCCTCTTTCCCACCCCCCGCCCTCCGTAGCACTTGCATGCATGGTATTGTTATTTCAGGTGAACATCTTGTTTTCCCGGCGAGAAAAGTTGACTGTTTCGCGAAGTGGAGTTCCTGGGGGTTAGATGCGTGATCGCCCGCGCCACAGTGTTCTTGGTTTGGTGCTATGTTGTGGTGTGTTGGGGAGCACGGATTGTATTTCGTGATGTTTTCGGGTCCGAGCCTTCACAAGGAAGAACGAGGGGGGGGGGTGTACACATTATGCATGGCCTTAGTCGTATGACCATAGACCATCGCATCTCATCCAATGGTGGGACGGAGCGCGTCGGGTTTTCGCCGACCAGGCAGACGGTACTTGCGCCAGGCGCCGAGCGCCGTGAGGTGTTGAGCGAGTCGCGTGAAGAGCGAGCTGCATCCTACTAAGAATCGCTCGTGAGGCGGACATGCATATGGATGAGAGACTTGAACGAGTTGATCCAAGAGGGGGGGGGGGGGGGGGGGGGGGGGGGGGGGGGGGGGGGGGGGGGGGGGGGGGGGGGGGGGATCCTCCAGGGATATTGAAACAGGAAACAGTGAAGGGGGAGGTGAGCTTGGACGTTGCAGTAGCATGGTGCCTTCTCATCGCAGGGAAGTTCGAGCGCGACGTCTTCGCTATGTAGCAGTCTGCGCTGTAGCAGGTATGGTCCTGAGCCACGGACGCCGTTTTGGAAGGGGCAGTATTATACCAGTAGCATTTTTGAATGTGTGAGCTATAGGTGTCGTGATATTAGCTACCGTTGTCGCTTTTTTTTTCTTTCTTTTTTTTGGGGGGGGGGGGGGGGGGGGGGGGGGGGGGGTGCCGTGTGCACGCTTGATTTCCGCTACCCCTACAATCGTTGGTTTTGGGGGAAAACATGGCCCTGTTCTTGACCCTTTGCCCTTTGCGCTGCTTGCCTCCGACAGATGAAGGAAGCCATTTCGTGCGTGCAGTTTTCTAATTCGTCAATTTTTAAGGTCACCATTTTTTATTGGTGGGAATTCCTTTGGTCGACATCTGTCACGATTTCGGACTAGTGACGTCAATTTTCGGAAAAGAAATCAAGGTGGTAAATTGACCGTGGATGATGACGTCAGTCTTTGATTTTTCTATTGTTTGCCGAAAACTGCGGGCATGAAACGTCTTTCTAGGGAGCCGACGCGCTCGCTGGCAACGTCCCGCAGTAGTGTGCAGTAGGGTATATACTCTGGGGGTACCCGGGTGTCCACCCGAGTATGCCTGGTGTTCAGCAGGGCATGTACTCTGGGAGTGCAAGGTACCTACAATGTCCTGCAAGGGAGTGCAGGGTACGTGCTCTGGGGGTCCAGTAGGGTAAGTGCTCTAAGGATACCCGGGTACCTACCAGAGTATGACTACTGTAGCTCAACCAGGTGTCGTACCCGGATACCCCGGAGTAGATTCCCTACTACTATAGGGTATGTACTATTGGGGTTGAGTAGGGTACGTACTCAGGGAGCGCCTGGGTGTCCACCCGAGTGCCAACAGCTTTTTAGTGGCGTATGTACTCGGGTAGGTACCCGGATGTGATTTCATGCTCGCAGTTTTCTGATTGGTCAGTTTTTCTGGTTGGAATTTTCCACCAATCAAAAATTCCCTGCAAGGGTGTGTTGCGGGAGGGTACACTCTCTGGAGCTTCAGTAGGGTACTCCTGGGTTCACTCCGGGGGTACCCAGATACCTACAATGTCCTGCAAAGGTGATTTTGTTAGGGCATGCACTCTGGGGGTACTCCGGTACCTACGATATTATCCAACGGTGCGATTAGTAGGGAACACGCCTGGATCAGTATGACAAACCCAACCAGGTCTCGCACCTGGGCATCCCAGACTATATGCCGTACTACTACCGAACATACCCGCCCTTGCAAAGTTGTACGCTTTCCCCGTTCGTGGGGGTGAAGCTGCTGCGGTATAAAAAAGGTGTCATCGGAAAAATGTTGTTCTGTTTTCTGTTTTTTTTTTCCAGGTGTATTCAGTGCACTTGGTGCGCGGGCGGCGAGACAGAAGACCGGTCGCTGTCTGTAGCTGTCTGTAGCTGTCTGTGGTCACTTGATCGCGTCAAACGTGTGGGATGGAAGCTCGCTTAATCAGAAAATATTTTTATTGTGGTTGCTCCCCGACAAGTGGATCAGAACACGTCGACTATTTATACAGCGATCAAACTCAAGAATGTCGCGATATTTTTCGGGAATATGTATGGTCCAGCAATGAACTGCCGGCGAGCTACGTATATAGCGGTACTATTTAAGGCACCTGCACCGTCTGTTCGTGTGTTCTACAAGCTGCCGGTACCATCCCACGTTGTCTCCACTTGGTATTGCGACGAGTGAGATACACCAAACACTGTCTCCTGCCAACAAGGTAATATCTAGGGTCCTCTGTAACTCCGACCCCATCGGCCTCGAAAAACGCCATAAAGCGGCATGCCAGTGGTCTTACACCGACTAGCGGTGGGTACCGGCAGCACAGGCGCAACAAAATAACCGGGGTGGTCTCCTCTGGTTACCGTCCAAAGTTAACGTTACTGATCTATGTATTAATAGCAGGACACAACGATATTGTTCAGGAACAGTAGGATTAAGGCAAATACAACTGTAGTATCAATAGTGGTCCCTCTATAAGTGCCGGTTGAGTGGTGTCACCTGCACGCTACAGTGCCCCTGTGAAATCGCTTGGTACGTATGAGATTGAGCGGTGTGGTGCCCAGAGTGCGGAGTAATTAGTGCCGGTTGGTTGCCGCTATATATAGTCCCAGTATTGTTGACTGGCGCTTACCGGCACTGTAGAG
This sequence comes from Macrocystis pyrifera, assembly GCA_031763025.1. Taxonomy (NCBI): domain Eukaryota; class Phaeophyceae; order Laminariales; family Laminariaceae; genus Macrocystis; species Macrocystis pyrifera. The sequence goes on along the minus strand of JASSKH010000016.1, from coordinate 12,977,590 downwards.
GAACCGGCACTACTGCATATGGTACGAGGTATATCGTTGGATCTGCTACATCCCAGGATCACCCGTGCTTCGTCAATCCAGGCTTAAATATGAACACCTAGGGAACCGCTAAGCAAGGCATTCCGTTGGCTCTGCTCAGTAATGCTTCAAACGAGCTTATAGCATTGGCCTTGAGCGAAGGAGGTGCATGATGAGCATAGCGGTGTATATAGGAAACGGTGTCGTCAATGTAAGCCGCACACACACCCTCAAGTCTGCATATGCATCCTGAAATGTTGGTGTCTTCAATGCTGGCACCACACATTCTCTAGCCTGATACACACCTTGAAATAAAACACCAACAATCGAAACCCTATATACGCGCGTTACATTTAGAGGCTAAAGTACCGGGGGCGGGGGGGGGGGGGGGCATCTGGGACGGCAACTCCTCCAACGACTGGATGAGCTGGAAACAAAGACTAAACACTAGCCAAAATAATCTGATACCGGTAGACACGAATAGACATATATACACTGCAGATGCGGCCTTTCGTCATACAGGAAATACAGGCAATGCAGGCAGTGTTTTTCGTCCGACGAAGGCTACACGGTATGGGGGGGGGGGGGGGGGGGGGGGGGGGACTCGTTTGTTGCTTGCGTAGTCAGTAGACCATTGACCACGCGAGTCACCCCACGGTACGGGTTGCTCTTCTTGGGCCAAAGGTTTCTGACCGAGGTTGAGTTTCTTAAGTGAGGAACTAGCAGTTAGGATGAAAATTTTACTCGTCTATTCGTTTTAGGACTAGCGCATAGAAGTACCGGTCGGGTGGCGCGAAGAAATTTCTTTCAAGTATTTTATCGGGTGAGATATTGAGCTCCTAACGTGAGGGGCTCAGGAACGTCTGGTGGACTCCTACCGTGGGATGGCTCACGCATGCATCCCGTTCGAGACGGAGCACCTATTCCTACTAGCACTGTAGAGGCACCCTCCACCATTCCGCTATTGGGCGCTTAATACCTGTTACGTTTTTTCACAACTAATTTCGGGATTGGGCATTAATAGTACACTAGTATAATACTTCGTGTTAGTAGCGCAAGCGGCCCTGTGCCTCGCCCACGAGCATTTCCATGGCCGCGCATATCACAAAGTCGAAAAGCATATCTCTCTAAGCCTCGCAAATACGTAGGGTACGGAATGTAGCAACATGATGCGCGAGTAGAGGCCCAAAAAAGCCACCGAACGAAGGCTCCTCCTAACGTAGGTTCTCTCATTTGCCGCTCCTGTGTCTTATCGTGGGTCGCCTGCCGCTTCCAACTACGGGTGGGGGTGCCTGTTCTTCGTGTCTCCCGCTGGCCGCCGACTCGCCTACCGCAGCGCACACATACACAGCACGCGATCGATTTAGACCGACGGATGATATCACGAAGCTCGAGAAGTTTCTTCAACTATCTACAGAGTCGGGGAAATTCTCACCACTATGTCCCTAACCCTATAGAAATTTAACGTCATCATTAGTCTAAAAAATCGTTGTAGTTCGGGACGGAGTGCTGATCATGAACCGCTGGTGTAGACTACCACATGTATCGCTCGAGATTTTATTAAAACAAACGAGGCGTGTTTGGGAAGGGCCCCTCACAACGACGCCAAGTGCGCTGTGAATGCTTGAAATGTCGTTCTTTCGGAAATACATGGTATGGGGAATGACTGGTGTTTCACTGGGGGGGGGGGGGGGGCGCGTATGTGACGAGCCGGGGCATCAGCAAGGAGAAGCGCGGTGCTCTCTGAACAATCACGACTAGAGGCGCGGCATATCAGACATGTTAGAGTTCAGGTGTGTTCCCAAAGCAAGCAGGCACCATTCTGTTCGGGCCGAAAAACAACTATTAATACCAGCTGCTACGTAAGCTGTACGATATGAGTGGAGCGAATGGCTTTCACACGTCGGGCATATCAGATCCTTCGTCTCACGATCTTCTACTTCTTCATCTGCGGGTACTGCAGGGTAAGGAAATATACTAGCGGGACCCAAAAATACTGCAGCAAAAAGAACAGATTCGACGGTATGTGAGTCGTCGAGGGGAGAAAGGGCTGCAGTCTTCTCGCGATAAAAACGTAGGGCTTCAAGGCAAGAACCGTGGTGGGGATGGGAAATGAGGGCCTACGAGGTGACCCCGGAGGTGAGTTACTACTAGGAATAAGAGAGAAAAGGAGGACGGATATAGCAAAGGGGATGGAAAAAGACAAAAAAGAGGAGGTGGGATTTGAACCCACTGTTCCTCTCTCCAGTGTCGAGCGCTCTGCTGCACCTAAGTACATATACACAGACTACTGTTCGAAAAAATGAAGTCATATTCGAACCCATACAATTGGCATATCAAACCACTACATTCACCATACTGAAATGTGTTATGGGGAATGTTATGAGGCTTAGATTGGGTAGGCGATTGGTTAACCTTTTACCTTTAGCCCAACGGACTAAGACCTTAACACATGGCGACGACGGCAGGACATGGGTCGTTGGTCGTGAGTTCGAATCTCACGTCTACCATGAAATCGTTTTTCAAAGAAAAGTGAATTTCCTCATGTCAAGCATCTGAAAAAAATACTTCTGGATCCCCACAGATTGGAACCGCGTGTTGGTGTCACGCGTCGACCCGTATATCCGGTCCGTTCCAGGGGGGGAGAGTGTTATGGGGCTTAGACGGGGTAGTAGGCGATTGGTTAACCTTTTACCTTTAGCCACGGACTAAGACCTTAACAAGTGTCATACTTGTACGACATATACGGAAAAAATGCCGCACTAAAATCCATACAATTACTTCTCCGAAGGGAAATATCGTAGTCAACATGGATATTCCGCGTACATACGTATTGTAATGCACTGTACAACCTAAAGATGACTCTAACTCTAAGTGATTTATCCCCACCCCACCACGCAAGTGCAGTCAGCCAGTCACTCCTAAATGTAAGTAGATCTGAATACGTAACTGGTATGAACAACAAAATTATACCAATAACGCACGTAGTTTTTGTACTGTAAAACATAGCCGTTGCCGCGCCAACGTCTGATGTACTGTACTTTGTTGGACTGATTGGTACGACGATCCATGTGGCTGCATTTCATCCACGGAGATCAGGGATTCATGTTTATGTGTGGATGGCTTCTAAAAGTCCCACGTCTCACACGGCAAGGGGATGCGAGCCTTTTCTCGCGCTTTGATTTTTCATCAGTAAAATAGTTGATATGACGGGTCGTACAGAAATTACCCTAGTGTCGGGCACCGGTACAATATCGAGTTCCTAGCGAACTTTACCGAAGTGTGGGGTATCGATATCGAGGCCGTACCGAAGATATTCGATACGTACAAAAGACACACACAGGCAGCACTCACGAATCAGTTATAACGGGGGACCATAGTATATAGGACTTACGGTACAGGCAAAAACTTGTACACTTAGCCATTTTTACTACCATAATTTGGTCATATTTACTATGATCCCCTGTAATAGTAACAGCAGCGACACATAACAGACGGCGTCACCAGGGGCAGAGTAAGCAGCAATGACGCCGCCGCTATCTCAAGAAAGTTGCAAGCCGCAGCACAGTTGGCAGCAGCAGTTAAAAGTAGAAGCACCAGCTACAACAACCAACAACCAACAGCAGAACAGAGCGAGACGCCAACGTTTCGATATCAAACAGCGGGCCTCCATTGCTTTATACCAACAGCACTACGGTACGAGTTAATGGTGCTATTGAGCTATTAACGGAGTGCTCCGCTCGGATGGTTGATTTTTAGCATTGCACAAAACGCCAAGATGTGTGAAAGCCCACCCGACTACAGTATGTACCAGGTACCAACTACATCAGTACATTACTACGTTTGCGCGAGTCTCGGAATGCTGACTTCAATGCCGGGTTAGTGTGCTCGAAGCATCTCTTCACGGAACCACACACGCCATGAGTCAACATTACAAATTGCTCGATCACCCGAGAAAATATATTGCTCGGCTCTGTTCTGCTTGCCGATGCGGCCGGTGCTTACGAGGGCTCGGGAGAAATACGAGTCATAGTGCGTCGGAGCCTGTAGAACAACAAGTCCGAACATCCATTTCCGGGTCCGGCTTCCTTTTTTATTGAGACAAGAAGACCATTTCGATGGGCACACCTTGTACCTGAAACCATATACCAGTACCAGGTACGGTATGTTTTAGCTGAAAACCCGACCTGTTGAAAATCGGGTTCGCATGAAGAAATCTCCTCGTGCGTGTAACGTAATGTCACAGCAGTGTAATGTAACATCACACGGAATGTATACTTTTTTTTGAGGATATTGTTTGAAGCGAGATACACCCCCGCCCTTTTTAACCAAGCGGGGGTGCAGGGAGACTAGGCCTGCGCAAGGTGCCCGCGCGTGACGCAACCTACCTCAAATTCAATCCCGACGCGCTGTCAAGATGTGTCCAGCCCACGCAGAGCGCGCGCATCCTTCTTCTTTTCTTCGGTCATGCTATTGGGCCGAACGGCACCGTGTCGCAGGAGTGTGCAAAATGATCCCCCCTTGTAAGTTTTGTGCCCCCGCGCGTATTCCATGTTTATGTATTACATGCCCCTTTTCGACTACTGTAGTATCCTTTCCCCCCATTTGACCTGAAACACGCCGATTTATGGAAACTTTGGTTACCTCCAAACGCAGGGCACATTACATAGGCCCACACGTCTGTGCTCGACAGATCGATCGAACAGATCCACGACGCAGCATGGAGTAGTTTCGATTGGAGTTCACTGCGCAAATAAGCAAAACCCGCGGCACACCAAACATATAAATCTTGAAAACAATATGTTTTGTGCTTACACGAATCGAACCATACGTTTCTCCACTTTGGGCGATACGTGGGGAGTGTACTCGATAGGAGAGATGTACTCGATCTCATGCGTGGCTGTAGTCGTATGACCATAGACCCTCACATCCCTACATTGCCGGGACGGAGCACATTTGGAGGGGGGGGGGGTGTAATCGATGGTAAACGTACAATGCGCGGCGCGAGTTGCGCACGGCACCACACCTCAAGTACGAAGTATTTCAACATAGAAAAAACTCCATATTTGTGCCCGTGCGTGTGTTTCATTGAGTACGGTGACCTCGAGGAGAGCTGCGTGTTTATACGCTTTGAGGGCATTCCATCGGTTGCGGAATTGAAACCTTGTTTCAAGTTTACGTCAATACTTCTAAACGTTCAAAACCTTTTCGTGTTCGTTGTGCAGAACGGGTTGGGCGTATTAGCTCAGTGAACGCTCCGATCGCAAGTGCTGGATGTTTCGCCGTGGGTCTGTCCGGGCTGTTGAACTCTGACGTGGAGACCTACTGTAGTTTGCCTCAAGTTTGGGGCTATGCATCTAAAGTGGTCATGAAGAGGCATTTGTTTGGTCGAAAATGGTCGTCACAAAGGAGTATTACATTAATACACGACAAGTAAAGGGGCATACCCCCCTAAGTTGTGGTCACAAGTGGGGGTTGTTTTGCATCCTTCTGCGACAAGGTGCCCGTCAGCCTCAACCACACAACCGACTAAAATAATGATGTAATGACTGTTTACGCCAGCCAGCGCGTCAATATCGAGTTTGAAGCAGGCTTAGCCACGCGCGGGCACCTTCCGTACACCACTTCCCCTACGCCCGGGGTATTTCTCATAGTTGACGTATTTCCATGGTTTCATGATGTCCGATGTTTTTCTTGACGTGAGGCAGGCGAATAGGCGAAATGTAAAAAAGTCAAACGGTAAGCAACCATGTCTCTTCGATGAACATACGCTCCCGTGACAAGTATTTTCGAGACGCGTATACCCAGCTACAGCAGTATGCTTACACGAGCGGTCTCACCTTTTCGAGAATATAACAATAAAGCTAACATCGTATTATTTATCCTCCGTTGTTATCCTCAAGGTTCTGTGCAAGGCGTCTCGCTCACCATGTGGCTTAATCGCCTCTACCTGCGTCGCGTCTACACCTGTTGATGTCTCACCCCATGCCATTCGTGCTTGTTTGCGGTGCCATCGCTATGCCATAACTTTTTTTTTCCCTCTCTTTGAAAAACAGGCGACGCTTACAACGCGACAGTCCTCGGTGGGCTCTGCATTTTCGACCGCCACAAACTTAACTCTACGACTGCTACCATCACCAACACCGTCGCTGATGCTGCTTCTGCTGCTGCTGCTGTGGTGCGGCGTCGTCGCTCTAAGCACCGGGCAGCCAGCACAGATTATGACTAGCCCTCAGGAAACGGTCGCGAAAAGAGAGCCCCCTCGACGAAGTGGCAGGTAGGTGGGCACCCTGCTTGGTCTGAAGTGAATGCTCATTACTGGACTCGTTTAGAGTGTGCGTACGTAGCCTCACTGCAGCCGTTCTTACGACGCCAGCTAAGAAGGGTGATCATGCGATGATGCAATGTAGCTCACCTTTGGGTCGCTCGGGATGTTTACGACACGGATCGCTGTTTCTCTCGGGATTTAAGGCCGTTACACTCGCTAACCACGTAATTCGATGGAGGCGGTATTAGGTATCCCCGAAAGGGTCGGGAAGCGCAAGGCTCCTGGTTGTTCCTTCGAGCGGAGTCAATGCTACATGTGGGGACGTGCTCAGTCAGAATTGCTTCATGCAAGAACATTGGTGGTGATATGGCGTGACTAGTCAAGCCTCTGAAAGCTCAACCCCCCCTTCTCCGCCGGCCCCACGTCCAGAAATCGGAGTGCTAAACTGCGCACGGAAGCTGCCGAGACGAAATCTGCTGGGGGGGGGATTTTTCGCTTCAGACTAACAAGGACGTAATGACCTTGCGGGCAGAACTACTTTCCAACCAGTTTGCGATTTTCGCCGGAGGGTCGAAGGAGTAGAGAAACGCTTGGGGAAATCTTCCGAACTCACGCGACCCATGATGACTGACACCTCTGTTTCCCAGCTATAGCAGTGGAATTCTATTCCGGCCTGAGAAGGGTCGAGATTGTATGCGATCATATTGCCGATAACTGCGACGTCGATACTTTACGGTTTGCCCACTCGAACGGAAGTGGATTTTCGGAGAACATTTGTTTCAAGGCTGCAAAGAAGAGGAAACTCGAAATGATTCAGTGGGTGCTTGACAACGATCGCCATTGGCGCCGCCGCATATGCAGTGCGGCTGCGGCGGGGGGCAGCCTGCGAGTGCCGAAGAGGGGCGCGCGCCCATAAATGCCCCTGGAAAGGAACTCCCAGCGCGGCCGCCGGTTCAGGGCATGTTGATATCCTGCAGTGGGCTCGTTCAAAACACTGTCCTTGGGGCCGCACGACGTGTTGCAAGGCTGCAACGGGTGGAAACCTCTGCATTTCTTCAGTGGGCGCGCGCGAGTGGTTGTCCACTGGGACGCGCAACCTGCAGATCGGCTGCTGGTTCAGGCCATCTCGATACCCTGCAGTGGACATGTTCAGAAAACTGTTCTTGGGACGCCACAGCTTGCTCCAGCGCTGCTGCGAGTGGACACCTTGGTGTTCTTCAGTGGGCGCGAGCAAATGGCTGTGATTAGGACAGGAGCACGTGCGAGAAGGCTGCCGTCGGAGGGCACCTAGAGGTGCTTCAATGGGCTCGGACGAACGGTGCCGATTTAAACTTCAGCACGATCGCTTCTTCTGCCTTTAGAGGCCACCTGGAAGTGCTTCAGTGGGCGAGGGCCCAAAGATGCTCCTGAACTACGAGCGCGTGCGTGTTCGCCGCTCGAAATGGAAGGCTGGACAAGCTGGTGTGGGTAATGGCGAACGGCTTCCCCTGGTCCCCGGATCATTGTGAAGTGGCAGCTGGACACGGGCACCTTCACATTCTCGAAGGGATACGGACTCGCCGCTACCCGTGGAATATATCCAATATACCGCGATTGGCTGCATGCCGAGGGCACCCAGGCGTCCTTCGACGGGCGAGCTCAAATAGTTTCCTCTGGGAAGCTGGCACGTGCGCTGCGACAACCCAGATTGGAAAATTTGAGGTGCTTAAACGGACGCGGTCAATCGGCTGTCCCTGGGACGAACTCACGTGCTTCAATGCTTCTTCGGCCATGCACCTGGACATACTGTGGTGGGCGCGGGCATAAGGCTGTCCATAGGACGGGCGCACGTGCGCCGCTGCTGCAACGGCAGGGCATTTGGGCATACTGCAGTGGACGCGAGCGCAAGGTTGCCCGTGGGATGACGACACGTCCTATGGCGCTTTCATGTACGGGAAGGAGCATGTGCAAGAGTGGGTATGCCTAAACGACTGTCCTCCGGATTGGCCGGAGGAGTACTACGGCGGCGACTTGGAGCTGTTCGTGTTGTAAGAGTGACGATGATTTGGAGTGGTAATCTTTATTACTGCTGCTTTTCCTAGTTTTGGCAGCGAAACCCTCTGTTCGCTTGCGGTGGTTGGAGGTGATGGCACAGTGCGGTGGATCTCTGAACTTGAAAACCTTTTCATCTCCTGCTTGATGTCGACGCGTTGCTGGAAGATTAGAGACGAGATGGCGCAGTAGGGAGTCCTCAATCTCAGAGCGATGAACAGCCCTGCCTGCGAGTAAGGCCTCCACTGCTATATGGCATATCGGTAGGAGTATATACCTGGTATGTGTTACCATCGACCTAGTGGTTAGGGCCTGCGCATATCGCAGCTCTGGTATGCGTGGTCAAGGTCACGTCTTTGCTTGCTGAGAGCCGTATCGTCTGCATGGTCAACATAGTGTTTTTACCTTGTGTCTTCCTGGGTTGGATCTGTACGATACAGATCCTGCACAACGGCTCAGAACATCAGATGCAGGATCTTTTAGCGCAGATGATGTACTGTTCACAATATATCGGAATCTGCCCGATGTGTGTAAGCTTCTTGAAGCCGCGCTTGTTTGCGCACGGTAGCTACACGTGCCTGTAGTGCGGCGCGATGGACAGCCGGACACACATGAGAGTGTCTACTATACATTAGTCTGCGAATGCTGTATACAGTTTCGTATGTGATGTGTCAAGAATGTTTGTTTGGAGGAATGTCCTGCATATCATTTGTGTTCAGCGACGAACGCTACTCTAATCCTACCATGTATATAATGGCCTCTAAGAGCTTACGCTCAACCTTCACATCACAGCATTGCGCGGAACTTAGCCAAAATAGGAGATCCTTAACTGCTGTCGCGTAGAGCACGTAACAAAAACACGGATTACCTGCTCGGTTTGAATCTTGTGCTGCGGCTGGCCGTGTGGAATCGCCCTCGAGCCCGGTGTTCCTCAATTCCTTCGAAACAAAAGTAAAACGGAATAACGGCGACGAAAGTGGTTTCCGCGAACGCTTGACTTTCGAATCTTCACTACAGCAGTCATCATGAGGATTCGCGCACTCACTATTTGCTGGGGTCGGAAACCGGCGGCTCGATACAGTCACGGTAACGTAACATGGGCTTGCGGAAAGGCCATGAACCCCTCAACATTTTTATGTACCACTTTCAGTTGCATGGCACCGTAGACATTAGCACCGAACGAATTATCTCACCAGGACAGCTCGAGACAGCGATAGGGTTATCCTAGTCGTATACTGTATACCATATCGTAAGGATAAGGGTGGCTACTGTAAGTTTCCTTCTGCTCCTGACATATATGAGGAGCACCACTCCTGCTGCATACCTACAGAACAGTAGTTGATGTCAGGATAGCGGAGTGCACAACCCGACGAGCAATCCGTGGACTATGTGGTATACAATACTGTAACCTATGAATGCTCAAACTTATTCAATGGTAGAGTTAAAATATAGTTCTACGGCTTGCCCACACAGTAAAGCAACAAGTGTTTGTTGTTGGCGGGCCCATAATGTATCCTATACCTGGTATATATGTAGGCATACTTTGTGCACAAAAAAGCAGTGAAACCCAAACGGGCTTCCGAAATTAATTGGTAGCTCCTGCGTTGAGCATGAGCAGTACTACAGGAATAGGTTACGAGCCCCGTCAGTCACACACGCTTGGGCCCAAACATTATGTACCCCTATGTACGATAGTATGACCCCATTGTGAGTTGTGAGTGACGTGCGTGAGGCCCGTGGCAATCAGCGTACATCCTGGGTATATCCCCGGGTTTCCTATGCGGGTACAGAGGGGCGAGATATATCTTCTAGACCTTAATCCTTACTTTGGCCTTTTTGGGGCCTAACGCCTATAAGAAGCAACCGAATCCTACGACTGTAGTTCTCGCTCGGTACTTGCGTTTGGGAACATTTGTAATTGTTGTCAACCATCGTCAACTGTGTGCGCTGGTGGGAAGCAGAACAAAAAACGAACACGACGACGGAAACCGTACAATATTTCCACAAAAATATACACTTGGTTCGTTTTATTTTTGGGAGATTCCGGTGGTCGGATGGGACACGGAGATTGGAGCACACAAGGCAGGAATAAATAACCTCTATTTTTTTTAATGGTGCCGTCCTCAGTTAGATGCTCGCTTCGTTTTTGTAAAAACCCAAAATGCGTGGTGCCGTCCAAAGTTAGAAATTCGCTTCGCGTTTGTAATAACCGAAAATGCGGCGGTGTGACATCAACTTATCACCGATTGATCAGTACGGGCGCGCGGCAGTACGGGTACGTACATCGTGCTGGGTTTTGTTCTCGCAGCAACTCGTTGCATACGAAGCATGTTATTATTTTACCAGGTATTTTATTTGCCTTCCGACGAAGTGCAGGGCTTTACTAATGATTCAGACTGAAAAAATTGTCACAATTCGTCTATTAATAACGCCATCAGTCAATTATCCTTCCCTGCGTGTGTATACTCAATTGAATATGTCTGCCACCCTTTACCCAACTATCGTATCTGCTTTATTGAATTGTTACGACCGCTGTGAGTTCATCCGATTGAGTGGTTGATACTCAACTTCATAAGCTGATTGACTGATATTATTATACATCAGATGCGCGTGTTCCATATACATATTCCTAACGGACCCCTTGCGTAAATGCTGTGTCCGCCAATTATGTTCGGCGTACGATGTTCCCTCTAAAGCTCCAAAAAAGTAGCAAAGGTACAGCAACAGTATCTCAGTTATTCGCTACCTGGTACATCCTGTATCATACATCGACATCAGACCTTCTTCCTGAGCGATGCCACGATGGCATCCCATTTCTCCCACAGGACATGCGGCTGGCCGAGGAAGTGTTGCGCCAGAGGACTGTCATCCAAGACCCGACCACTGAAGCAGAGTTCGACAAAGGCCTGCTCGTAGCCGAAGAGGTACGAAGCATGATCCGGCCGTTAGCATGATCGAGCCGACAGCAAGATCCAGCCCCGTTGGTATGATCGAGCCGTTAGTATGATCCAGCCTTCGGCAGGATCCAGTCGATAACATGATCCGGCCGATAGCATTATCCAGCCGTTAAAATGACCCAGTGGTTACAGGATCCAGCCGTTAGCATTATCAAACCGTTGACACGATCCAGTCGTTAGCATGTGCAGAATTATGACCGCATAAATCAAACAGCGCGAAAAAAAGCAGAGTCAATAGTCAGCAGATGCACAAAATCATCCTCTATCCTTTCACAATTGAGCTATGTCGACTAGCCACCTACACGAACCCATCCTTCTATTTTGTATATACTTTCAGCTACATGTTGTCGTTCAATGAGAATCCTTGAAAACCTTCAATGAGAATCCTTGAACATTTTGTGCATTCTATCGCTCTCGCCGTCAAGCTGTGTTTCCGCGTACGGTTGACGTTAACTCGTAGCCAGACACCGAAGTGCGACGCACACTACCGTGAGTTGTCTGCAGTTGTCTTCAGCTGTTTCGAGTTGTCTTGAGTTGTCTTGAGTCGTGTTGAGTTGCCTTGAGTTGTCTTCAGGTGCCTTAAGTTTCCTTGAGGCACCGACGCGTGCTACGGCAGGGTTTATGTATATTGGCAGGGGGTGTATATTTATAGCACTTTTTGGCCCAAACGATTCTGACTGCTCCTCAACCCTGTAACACTATTCACAGTACTGCACTGCCTAGAAACTTGTGTATTAATTCCAATTCCAGGCTTTCTGTCCCCAATTGTCTCCCAAACGGGACTGCGGTCCTACAGGGATTAGCTGCAACAGCTGAGGAACTACTGATGTACTGCTGTATCCAATATCTGTTGTGTTTTTAAAATATTGCCATTCCCGTTGCACTGGTTGTACATCTACTGCTGAACTGTAGGGTACGGGATTGTACGACGGGTTGCCAATTTTTTTTCCCCTCCTCTAAAAGTCAGGTTCTAGGTGAAGGTACACAGTAGTACAGTACGCGTAATACAGCAGTGGAACTCCTCAAGTGAAGAGCTTCATACACTGCAGTGAGCATACCAGGTGTGTAAAGAAGATCCAAATGTCTCTAGCGATGCAAGCGTCTACTGTATGTACCATCACAGGTTAAAGGTTAACGGTTAACGGTTAACACGCTCTCTGTGTCGGCGGCCGCTACCGAAATTGCCAACCATCTATTTGAGGTCTATCGCATACATCGCTGCTTCGGCCCGCTGGTATGCGTGTTAAACCGCCCTTACTAAAACTATCGTAAGTTAATCAATCGTATTTACCGGAAGCGTATACACCTCATACGCAGTTCCTGTATCGAGGGTCATTTCTGTAGCCACTTGCCTGTCGACTAATTTCCTCCCTCTTAAAGTCGTTAATATTGTACGGTGTGGCCCATTGCGTCAGATCCTGGACGGTGTGCACCCAGTACCTTCATGGAGCAAACGAAATGTGCGCGTCAAACGTTTTATCAAACGTATATCTGGTTGTTGAGGATGCGGCTACTCTATTCCCTTGTGCCTAGTTCCTCTATGAGCAATCTATGAAGCCTTTTGGACCTTGAGAGGGACGAGGCGAAATACAAAAGAACGACCGTGACAGCACCTGCCGATGCTTGGTCGGGGGTTGCGACATCTTGATTGGTGTCCGGACTGCAAGGCAAGGAAGGGGTTCGTACGACACTGACGCAGCATGATTCTACTCGTTCTGCTAGGGGCTCAAACTAATGTCATAGTAGATAGTTGATACGGCCAAACACGTCATATTCTGTTATCTTTGGCTCACAATGGGGCTACAAGGCGTACACAGTCTACTTACTGCTTGTTGCCTACTGTAGAGCACTGGTAGCATTGTCGACCATGAACGGAGACACGAAGGCAACTGCACAGTATTAAAAGTAGTGTTTGGCTCACGTATATTCACCAACACGCTCCCATGGTACGATCGCGTGCTGTGGGCACAAGGCAGCACTCCTGTCCGACAGTATCCTACAGTGAAACACGATTCTACCAGCTATTTCGCACATCATGCCCTGGTGCATCATACGCGACGGACCGATATCAAACATCTTCTACTCGTAAACCCTGGGAGACTTTTGGGGGCATCGGAAAACGAAAAGGGCAGAGCCAAGCACAGCACACAGAACCTTCTCTTCGACGTACTTTTTTCCAAGCTCGGTTTCTTCCTGTGTCCACAGTCCCCTGAACAAGGTGTGGGTGTCGTCCCACTGGATCCGGCATCCTGTCGGAAGACAACAAGACAAGTGCGTCAAAGAAGTTCATGGTCAGACTGAAAGGACGCTCGTGCGTCTCACAAAGCACCCGAGTGGCCATGTAATGCCGAATGGTGTTTTTTATGTAGACGGACGCTGCCTCTGACAAGGCACTCCAGCAGTGATGATGTGATGATGTGATATAGAATGATTGTAGCGCGCTGCGCAGTGTCAAGGGGAAACCTCGGCTTGTGCGCCTGGGCACGTGCAATACACATTCCCAGAGCTCGCGCACGTGGAGCCCATGCTACAAACGCCTCACACTGTATTCGAGTCGTCCTGCATACCACGGGCAGCGGAGAGGAGTGCGCCATAGCTTGTATTGTCGTTATTGCAGTAACGTAATGTCGTTGACTCGTCCTACGGTAACGATTGCATTTTTTTTGTTCAATATTTTCTGACCGGGTGAGCTCCTTAGGTACGCAACTACTACAGTACAAGTTATTATTACGGTACAAGTTGTTATTTCGGGGGACGATAGTAAATAGGATCAAATGTTGTTGGTAAAAATAGGGAAATATAAAGGTTTTTGTGTGTACCGTAGGTCCTATTTACTATGGTCCCCCGTAATAGTCTTAACCGCATTATTTCCTTTCTTGTATTTACTTTCGTCGATATTGCCACGTACTTCTTTGGAAGTGATGGAAGCAAAATTCAAGCTTCCATGGAAATAAATCTATTTCCATGGAAGTACGCGCTATGCTTCCGTGGAAGTTTCGCTCTCATGCAAGTGAACTTACTTTCATGGAAGTACGTTGAAAACCCCATCCACCAACTGAAGCTTCCACAACACGTTCGGCGGAAGCTGCCACTAACTTCCGAAAATGTTCACCGACTTCCATTATTACTTCCACCAGCTTCCATACACTTCATGATTTCCGTGAAATAATTGTAGATCTTCAATGGAATTTGTTTGTACTTCAATGGAAGTAAATGTGCTACTTTCATCGAAGTACAACATTCTCTCATGGAAATGTTCTGCTTCGATGGAGGTAAAACTTACTCGCATGATAGTTTTTTTTGCTTCCATGGAAGCATGTGTACTTCCAATATTCCTGGGGTCAGGGTGAATAGTGGGCCTTCTGAGGATGAAATATATGTCTGCACCTTGTGGATGCGAGCAGGGTGCTAGACGGGAAGGACCCACTGCGCGGTCAAGGTACCAAGCGGGAGCAGGGCAGTAGGGAAACTGGTGGAATATCCATTGAAGCAGACTATATGGGAGCTTGCACAACTTTCATGGGGAGTAAATCGAACTTTAATGTACAATTGCTTCCATGGAAGTTGATGAAAGTCTCCAAAGAAGTTGCTTGAAGGCTCCATGACATATATTAATAAATTGCCACAGAGGTGGATTTCCACTCCCATCAAGCTAAATCCAGCTTCCCTGGAAGTGCTTTTACTTTCGTGGAAATAATGTTTACTTTCATGGAAGAAACATTCATGGAGGGTTTTTTACGTCCATGGAAAGTAGAAATTTTCTCCCATGGAAACTTATATGGAAATAAACCTGAGGAGCGAAATATTGCGGGAGATCGGGCCAGTACGATGACAATTTGCACTATGAATACGTAGATAATAAGTATATTCGTCGGGTTGCGCGAAGAAACGTTATTCGAAGTCAGGTTCCGGGTGATGTTCACCTTGAGCTCCTCATGAGTAGAGCTCAGAAAATAGTAAGCCACTACCCCTACCGCCGTGGCATTAGTCTACTACTACCACTACTTACTGTAGTATACTCCTACGTATCGTGGCATGCTTAATGCGCCAAAACTTCACCACTCACCTCGCTTGTACAAGGCCTTGACCTCGGCGTCGGGCAGGGCTGGATTGAGGAAGCGCAAGGCGAGAGCAAGGTCATCCCTCGTCAACAGCTCCACCACGGGGGCGTTCATGCTGACGTAATCGTTCATGCAAGTCGCATCACCCGTGCTCTCGAGTACCCAGCTCATGTCTCTCTGCACCAAGGTACACGACGGCAAGGCATGACGTCCAGTCGACATCGTGGGTGTTCGATCAAGAAATTAATGTGATGTGTAGGAGTAATGTAGTTAGTTCTGCAAGTGGCACACCCCCCCCCTGCTTGCGCCTCTCTGCAGGACAAATGGCACCCAGCTGGAGTCGTGGGCGTTACAGAATGTTGACACATTTTATTACTGCAAGTCGCATCCCCCGTGCTCTCCAGTACCCAGCACGTCATGGCTCTCTGCACCACGGTACATGGGAAATCATGACACCCCGTTGGAGTCATGGGTGTGATATCACGATCGGTGCAAGTGCCGCTGTATTGACGATGGCACCATCTCGATTTACCTGTCGCTGCACAGACCACTGTGGAGTTCGGCGAACGGTGTCGTGTGCGAAAATTCATTGCTTCGTGCTGCAAAACGACACAAATACTGAAAATGCACATATGTCTGCAGCGCAGTAGTATGTAGTACGTATAAAACAACAACGCCAGACCCAGAAACCCCGGGAACTCGTCTTATCCACCCCCGGCAAAGAGCGATTGGACGCACGTCACGCGTGACACACGGCACGCGGCGTGTCCAAACCTCAATGGTAATACGCGGTACCGCCGACCTGCCCCTGCACATCGCTTCTGCACTTTAGCCGAATCGTGCCTTGTGCGACGATGTATATATGTGAACCCGGGCCTAACTTACGAAATGGACAGAGTCGAAGAAATAGGGCAGGTTTAACATATGGGAGGAAAAAGAACGAACTGGTACGCCACACACGTCGTTTCTGGAGCGTAGGGGTAGGGGTGGATGGTATTAACTAATATGTTAATGACTTGAGCGAGTGTGGATGAGTTAGCTTTGGTATTGGAGGGAAACGATATCTACAAGCGAACACACGCAAGAAAACACTACAAATATAAAAAAAATATGTACTCTACCACAGGTATATATATTCATATGACTGGAGTGAGTGGCGGGGTGCCAGCAAGAAATCCTTGCGAAAGGTGACTTGTTTAACGTTGTATCGATTGATGGTTGATGGTTGGGGGTGAGAACAACATGCGCTAGCGCAGTAACGGTCCATCTGACCTGCTGCGCCGCTCCCGTCAAAGCAGACACCTCCAGCCTCTGCTTCTGAGCTTGTTCGATTTCATTTTCTAGTCTCATCGTCGTGCTCGTAGCGCTGTCCTCGCTTTGACCCTCGCCTTGGCCCCATCCATCCAACGCTGACTGGTAAAGCTGCCTCCTCTCTCGTTTCTCCACCAGGCTCCTGCCGAGCTGCCTCGAAGGAACGGTTTCAAGGCGTCGGGGGCATGAACCATCAAGTGCCAGTGATAAGTCAAGACGGGAACAAAACCTTCGCCAGGCAGCGTTACTGTCATTGCAATCATCTATTGTAGTAAGTGGGCCTATTAACTACAGCACGTACACTTTGGGGGGTGAAACTTGCACGCAAGCTTGCAGGCACTTGCATTGAAAAATCACATCTGACTGCATGATTGGTTAGGGAGAATGGGAGGCAACACCAGCGACCAACACAAGCGAAATTTTGGTTCGATTTTCTCTACCGCCCGCGCCCGCGCCGTACGACTCGTTGCATGGCATACTGTATAGGTGCACGGTGTACTGTAATTCAGACGATAAAATATCGTCCCTCAACAAGCAAACAGTAGTTGCCAATGCTGTACGTACCGCAGTCGTTCTTTTGGGTTGCTGTACCTCTCCTCTGGAGCCCCGAAGGGGGTAACGGACGGTAGGACACCAAGGGGTGGGTCCGCTCGCCTTGGCGGCAGTTTTAGTGGCAGGTTGAGATTCGAGAGGAAAGGGTGCGCGTGATCTGCACCACGCCAACACACATGCATACCGCTGTGCAAAAGAAACTCCCTTACTGTGGACCACAGGCAACCACACCGTGTCTACAGTACATGGCCGAATCGAGCCATGATGTGGCGAGGATAACAGCGAGCGGTGGAACTATTGTTGCTGGTGAGAACACATCTATGGTATGCCACACGCAATGTCATTCATTGCAGTTGGTCAGATGGGCTTAGATGAGCGAACCTGCATGACGACCGCGTCCCTAGGCTTGGGCGCCTCGTCTCTTCCGAATCTCAACTCTTCGGTCACCTGTTCACAAAATACAATTCAGGTTTGAGGTCTGGGTAGTAAGTAGGCCTGTGAATTGGCTGGGCCTGATGGTTAATACCAGGTAGTAGGTATCGTAGTAGTTGGGTTAGTTCGGTTGGTTAGATTGCGAAAGTAAGCCAGCCAGCTAACCGACTTACTGGTGTACAGTAGTTTTAATCAGTGATATGCCGGTAAATTAGAAGCTTCGAGCTTCAAACGCGCTAAGTCAGCTACAAAAACAATGATGCGGAATTCCCCAAAGTACCGGACGCAATTGACGATCATGTCTGCAGTAGCCAACTTTAACTAATAACTATAGTAAATTAGTCGGAAAGTTTGAGTCAGACAACCGACAGACCTACAGCAGTAACAAGGCAACTAAATAAATAGTCGGCAACGTATAGCCAGCCAAGTGACGGGCCTGCTTGTAGTAATAAGCCGACTAATAACTAGTCGGCAACGATTCACGTTCTCTGCGGCTGTTCCATGGTCCTACAACGATGAACACGATCTACAGGAGCTATTATACGGCCTCACGATGATGCATAATACCTGGCTGTGCAAACATGAAACGGTTTTCACAAGGGTAAGGGATATTCAGCGCTATCTACAGCTACATCAAGGATATAGTGTCACTACAGCAACACCGGTGTGCTGTAAGGGGACGTGTACACTTTGTTTTTAAGGGTAGATGAGGGGAGTGCAGATTTCCCGTGCCGCAACATACGACTGTCGTCCATGCCAGCAATGGTGTGCATGCCGTGCTGTAGATACACTGATACACTGGCTTATTACGGGGGACCATAGTAAATAGGACCAAACATTGATAGTAAAAATAGGGGAATATATAGGTCTTTGTGTCAACCGTAGGTCCTATTTACAATGGTCCCCCGTAATAGCAGTCAGTTAACAAGAAATACCATACCCACCTCACTAACAGATATCGCTGATCTCTACCGTAGCTCAGCAGGTCACTAATCACCAGGGCTCCTCAAGGGTCATGACCACAACCCGCTGGTCGGGTCAAGTCCTTTTCGATATCTCACGAGTCGGGTTAGGTCGCGTCGGGTTGGGTTGGGTTGGGTCGGGTCGGGTCGCGTCGCGTCTGGAGGTTTTCAAATTCTAACGGACCGGATCCGGTCCCCGTTACCTGACCCGATCCGAGCCGACCTCACCCGCGAGGTTTGACCCGACCAGTGAACAACCCTCGGGATCATGGTGTATCGCTCGCAAAAACACAACCTGGGGACCACCTGGCTGATGCACCATAGCCTCTGAGCTGGCAGCCAGCACTGACTGTTACTACCGCTGCAATAGCTCAATGGGAATGGTGTATATCTAACGGGGTACGTATTCACAAATAGCAGTCAAGATTTACTATTAATACACTGCGTGTAGCTCACCTGGAACGTGGAACAGTACCGATCGAAGGCAAGGTGAACGTGCGACATGCGGTGCTTCATGACCTTCACCCATGCCGATATCGCCTGCGGCAATACTTCATCCAACTCCACGGTCTGCAACAGCAGTGACAACAGCAACAGTGCCAACAAGAATACGAATGGTCGAGTGATAATTGCAGCCCGGGGGGGGTGTACTCCTTATTATCATGCATGGTCGTAGTCGTATTGCCATAGACCCTCGCATCTCTACAATGCCGGGACGGAGAACGTCGGGTTTTCACTGACCAGGCGGACGTTTCTTGCACCAAGCGCGAAGCGCCGTGAGGCGTTGGGCGAGTCTCATGAAGGGTGAGTTGCATGCTACTAAGAACCGCTCTAGAGCCGGATCGTCTTGCATAGGGATGAAAGCATCAATGAATTGATTTAATTTCTGGTGTGGCCACTTCCAGAAACAGCGACTTGTTTACTATGTAACTGCGTCGTGGGTGCTTCACCAAATACATACTACGTGATACGACCATCCCTCTTGTGCGGAGTAAAGGTTGTCCCCGCACAAAATATATCCAACTCGACCGGGCTGCGGGTTTCTCAGAACGTCGTAGGCATTGTCATTCATGGCCGTACAGTAGTCGTACGGCCATAGACCCTCGCATCCCTGAAATGCCGCGACGAAGCGTGTGAGGTTTTCACCGACCAGGCAGATATTATTGCTTGCACCAAGCGCGGGGGGGGGATGAAAACAAAGCACTTGCTCATGGGCTTGGACCGGTCATTGCTTGCCCCAAGCGCGAAGCACCGTGGTGTATTCGACGAGCCGCATCAAGGGTGAGCCGCATCGTACGTGTGCGGAGAACCGCTTTTGAGGCGGTGGACTTCGATACCTTATGCCTGTTTTCTTGCGTACGGATGATATCGTCGAAATTCCCTGATTGCGTTTTTAGCGTAACATTAGTTTTCCCGACGGAGCTCACTCCTCAGCCGAGGAGATGACCCTGTTACATTTGCATTCTGATTTGTTTCTCTCTCTTGTGGGCATTTACGTATGTACTGTCTCTAATAACTGTCTGCGTGTGCTGGCGGAAGGCAGTAAAACGAAAACAATAGAAGGTTTTTCTCGGAGATAAAGTGCTTCTTCGGAGATGATGTTTTGTTCGGAGAGGTTTTGCGGATGGCCCACGAGGATCGCTCGCCGGCTTCACATTATGTGTACGCAGAACCTCTGGCTTCTTCGACACATCTACCAGTAAAAAGGAAGGGTATAGTGCAAGCCCTATAAGGCATGCACTATGCTGTCCTACAGTAGGCAGCCGCGTATTCTAGTACCAGCACGGTACGAGTATATTTTCAGTAACACTTGATTTGGTAAGTAGGTTACCTGTCTGGCCAGCGGAATTTCTCCGGAGGGAGCCGGCGTTCCCTTGGTCCCCTTCGCCCGCTCTCCAGGGCGGACCCTCTTAGCGGTCGCGCTGTTGGCGTCCTGCGCGCACAGCAGTACAGCGTCAACACTAGGGAGTACAGCGCTAACACCAGCAGTACAACGATAACACCTTCAGTCACCTTTGGGACCCCGACAGAGAGACCAAAATAATGGTAACTGTTTTTATTGTAGAAGAATTATCAACCAATCGTGTATATAGGAGGTATAGAGTAGCGGCATCAGTGCCCACCAGCACAGTGCGGTAGAATCGCATATCGCGCCCCGTGACTTACGACGTCTATCAACCATTGCAACTCGGACGTCCATGTCTGACATCCCGCAATCACGCAAGTGATCGTTGCTGTAACCGCCACCTTCCATCGTCAGTGTTCCCCTTCTCATTTGGGCTGGGATCTAATCCCATGTACCTGGTAGTAAAAATCAGACCGGACTTTGTCTTATAGAATCGGGGGGCGTTCCACACTACTGTACTAGTAGGTTCACTGTAATAAAACGCTCTTCGATTCAATAAGTTCCTGTAAATTTCAGCAGGCTGTCTTTCCCATATGGTGCTCGATTTCTCACGAGTAGTACACATACAGGACCTACTGTATAAGAGGTGTCCTGCAAGTTTGAGCGCAAGGGAAAGGCGTGTGTTCTTGTCATGGGTATTTCTGCTGTAGGGTACTGGAGCACGTTGTGTTAGATAGCATTCTGCAGTACACAGTAGTATACATAGTGCTTAGCCCCTCAGGACCTGCAACAATTGTTTTGGGACATATTTTATACTACTTGCAAT
This sequence comes from Macrocystis pyrifera, assembly GCA_031763025.1. Taxonomy (NCBI): domain Eukaryota; class Phaeophyceae; order Laminariales; family Laminariaceae; genus Macrocystis; species Macrocystis pyrifera. The sequence continues at coordinate 12,956,326 of JASSKH010000016.1, read as the reverse complement.
CAGTGCGGGACTTTTTGCTTCAGTAATGTGAGGGCTAAAAATCATTTTTTGTGCTGAACTATTCTAGCTGCTGCCGCCGATGATTATTCATCGTAAGTGTGCGAATAAGGGTACTATTAATACTGTAGTTGCACCTTTTTTAACGAGGCCATCGCCGGTGTCCACCCGAGAAAGTAACACAACTGCTCTATACGGGGTTCGCACTTGTCGCATGCCGTTTCGCCAGACTGGCGGCATTCCATACAGGCTGGGGCACGGAATTGTGTGTTTGCGCAGGCGCTACAAGTAGCAGCGCTTTCCAAGTTAACGATAAGATCCTTGGTTATCCTTGGTGATCGTTGGGGATGTGCACCGGTGCAACTCCTTCTCATTTCTCAACGATCGCCGGACCACCTTGTCTGGTGCTCAGATCGATCATCGTGATGTCGTGACGTCTTGCGCATTTCCATTGGCCGATAGGTGATACTATACTACTGTACTATACTGTACTCGTTGTATCGCCGCAGCGAGGGTGACACTATATGTCGAGCAACCCCCAGACAGAAGAACGCGATGAATACTGCTGTAGCACATAATGAATTGGGGGGGGAGAAATGTTTTTTTCGACATTCTTTGCACTAAACTGAAACCAAACATTCGTCGTGTTGAACATTCTACACACCCTGCCCCAAATGCCTTACGACTATTGATAGTAGTAACTACTGTAGCGCTTCACGGGTCAGGAGTTTTTCGAAATATCACGGATTGGGTAAGGTCGGGCCGGTCGGATCGCTTAGAGTCCGGAGGTGTTCGAACTCTCACGGATCGGGTCGGGTCTCTCTGACCCGCGAACAGCCTTGGTAGAGAGAAAATACCCGGTATTACTTTCTCCCGTCGTAGTGTCGTGTGTTGTTCATAGTAGGGTATGCTGCTGTTTAGAGGCGGACGTGCGTGCTTCGGAGCCAAGCGCTTATCCGCAGCTGCTTGCTGCTACTGTTGGCACAGCAGTACATACGGGTAACCTGTTTTGAGACCCGAGGGAATCAGGACGACACGGCATACAACATACCTGGAGGCAAGGGATAAGGACCGTGACCGGTGGCCAGCCTTGTGGCACGAAAGGCCCCAGAATTGCCCTGGCCGCCCTGGCCGCCTGTGCCGACAACGGGCGGGTCGTAGGGTCACCCAGATAAGCCAATGACTCACATCAGGCCTTGCAAAGACACATGCTCTACCAATACGAATATATTGAAGTACTTATGTACTTGGTATGCATTTCGTACACTGACGTACTCCCCCCCCCCCCCCCCCCCCCCTCCTTTCTTCCTTCCCTCCCATACGTGCGTCGCGACCGTATACCAGGTATCCTAAAGATCGGGCCAGTATTTCGTTGTGCCCGGCACTGCAACAGGAGCACTTTTAAATAATTTATTGGGCGACCGTTTCGGCTAGAGGTGTACTACGCTACAAGTGTACAACAGACTACAACAGGAGCACTTTTTAATTGTTTACTGGGCGACCGTTTCGGCTAAAGGTGTACTACGCTACAACCTTACAACAGAAACAGCATGTCTTGGCCTAACATACCATATAGAGGTGCAAAGAGGATTTTACCAAACATGCTAACGTCGGTCAGGCAGAAAAAGAAGTTTTGAAGGGGTCTCGAAGCCAAATTCCACACCCCCTAAACTCATCTGCAGCTCGGATTTATTTACTGGTAGCCGACAATGCAATTATCAAGGAAGTACCAAATTCATCCGATATGGGTTCCGATCGATTTCGTGGGGTCCAGAGGTGAACAGTGAAACCCTGCTTGCTAAACGATGGGGTGGAGTTCTGTTCCTTTCCTGCCACGAACGATCTCTCTGCCCATAAAGACCCTAACGTTGAAACAGCCCTGAGTTTTGAACCAACGGACATACATGCGTACGCTTCCAGTGCCAGGACTTACAGCCGATTTGTTGATGAATATGGTGACAATCCGCTCCCGGAGAAGATCTTCCGTAAAAACGCCAGCCTGCCAAATGCATGCATGCGCGATACATGAAGGAAAACGAGGGGAGCGCACATACAGGGTATACATCGAAACAGAGGGTTGGGGTGAGTGCACATTTTGTTCTCGTGTTTATCTTTAACGATATAGCGGTAAACGCTTGGGCGGACGGCGTTGGAACTCAATAGACTACTGCTAATGGTTCGCGGTAACGCCGTCTAGCTACAGTAAACTTGGGCTTGTGCAAACGCGCCCAGTGCCAACGACAGATCCTACGCCTCTTTGCACCGAGACCATCAAATAAAAATACGTTGACATGGGTTCAACCAAAACCGATGTGTTAAGATGTGAGGGACTGTGTGGCGTCGAGCCAACAACAGCCAGCACCAGGCGCCGAAGCAGAGACCTCATCCGAGATGGTGATAGGGATGGCGATAGTGATGGTGATGGTGATGGTGATGGTGATGGTAGTGATATATCCGGTACCGGCCGCCCACTGCGTACTTTAGTTTGTGTTTACTTACTGTAGTATTACAAACTGCTCTGTCGCCATTCTGAAATGCATCAAAATTTAGTATCAGAAACCGGTCTCGCCAGCCCTATCGCCATTGTTGCTTCCATTTATCACTACCATTTCCATCACCATCATCTGTACCATTACCATTTCCATTATCATACCAATTTCCTTAGCCAGTCACGGACGCTGACTCTGCCCCCCCGCCCCCACAATGTCTGCCTGGTCGGTGAAAACCCGACGCGCTCCGTCCCGGCAATATAGGGATGCGAAGGACTATTACGGGAGACCAAATATTGTTAGTAAAAAAAGGTAAATATATAGGTTTTAGTGTTACCGTAGGTCCTATTCACTATGGCCCCCCGTAACAGCAGACATCAACCAAAGCACAGGCGCTGACATGTTTATTGACCTTTTGTATGTTGTACCAGGCACGTATGATGCGCATAGCACATATGCGAGTCTCATTTTTCGTGGGTGCTGTTTGCTGACGTCTCTGCTATTCGCCGTCTCGCCGTGAGCAATTGTAACCTTCAGCTACATGATCTGTTTTGTACAGCAGTATCTAGAAACCTAAATGTGATTCTAATCTTAAAAGGGTGAAGTACATGTCACAGCAGCAGCAGCAGCAGCAGCAGCAGCAGTAGCACTTCTCACGTACTGCGACAGTATCCATTACTATAAACCGACCGTACAATATCAGGAACCAGAACACCATATATTTTGGTCGGTTGCAGGCTTCCGGTTCGTCGATGGGACAAGGGTGTACGCATGTCATCCATGGCCGTAGTCGTATGACCATAGCACCCCTGGATTCACAAGAGTGCAGACGGACCGAATATCTACTATTACGGGGGTCCATAGTAAACAGGACCAAATACTGTTCGTAAAAATAGGTAAATATATAGGTTTTTGTGTGTACCGTAGGTCCTATTATCTATGGCCCCCCGTAATACTGTTGTACCGCCATGATGAAATAAACTGATGCAGCAGAAACGTGCTGAACTACTTATACACGCCGACAAGCATCTTAAGGGAAGATTGGTGCGCTAGGGAACCGCCCAAGGGAATCTTGGCTACAGTAGTACTACAGTAGTACACAGAACACATGTGAACACATGTGGCCGGATTCCCCCCCTTGCACAGTGTGTTGGGGGGAAATCCTTGTGGGGACATTGGACAATGTGATGTAGCAAGCCTCACAAGGTGGTCGGCAACCTCTCGATTCGGTACGCGTAGCGCTACGCTACATTGTTAAATGTCTCCACAACGATCATTTACGCCCCCTTTTGTGCATCGGGGGGGGGTCCCGGCCGCCTGAATAGGGGACTTCGCCAATTTGTTTCCATACATCTGAATGGTGGAGCCCCGAGACTACGAGCACACGAACCATTCTGTTTTACGCACCGTCCTGAGCTCTGCCAAGAAGCGGTATAGAAAAAGGGCGGCCCGGTGGTCGTGAGGCGGCGGCTTAGTGACATCGTCCACCCCCAGCAGGTCTCCTATGACTTTGCAACGTTTGTAGTCCGCGAAGTGCACGAGGCCGGCAGCGAATTGCGCCAGCATGGTGCTCGTCGTACTCTCCATCCCGTGCAGCAGCTGCGAGTAGTACACAGTGACGGGCAGCAAGTCGATGAGGTAAACAAGTGCTGAACCCTTCTCGTGATAAAAAAATGCAAGGCAGGTACGGCAGTGGGGAGTATGGTGCATGCGATTAATTCGAGAGGAGGATAGCTAAACTGAAGCAGTCAACTGCGCATTGTTCATTGTGGAGTGTGGTCCTTCGGTCATGGCAGTATTCGTAAAACTGTAAAAAGCAATGATGAAGCTCCCAAGTTTTCGGTTAAAGTCCAGATGTGAGATGTGCGTTCGGGTTCAACGTTTTCGAAGGGTTCAGGAAGGTTCTGCTTGCACTCACACCTGATATACGTTAAGCTTGCCATATATCGCAGTCTAAATAATTGAGCGTGTTTCGCATCGTTAGATATGCGTCCCGCGGGTAGACCAATATCTAGATGTTCTGCGCACACTGACCATCGGGATTGGCACGGACGCTTCTGTAGGGCGGAAATGCCGTCGTGCCCGATTTGGGCAGCTCTCCTGATTTTAATATTATCGCCGCGTCTTTCATTCCGTGCGACATCTATCTTCTCAGGTACCAGGTGTCACGTCCCTGCGGGTGATTCGAACTGAGAGCTTCCGATTTTCCGAGAACGGGTGCACAGTTGCAGGCAACTCAAAAACGGATATACCTTGGATCTACGACGAGAAAAATGGCCGGTTTTGCGGCGAAGCCTGTTCGCAGCGAGACGGGACTTACAATAGGATCGCATTGCCTTTCACCCTTGTCTTGGCTCAGATAAATGATCCCCTGCGTAGCTTTTCTACTATGTAAGGCGCCTTTTCTATTAGAAACCCACTACCAGAACACCGCTCACCCGAAGAGGCGTTCTGCGATAGAGGTTCACCCTAATTTTTCTGAGGCTCCTCACTTGAGGAGCTCCACACCTCGCCCGAAAACTGACTTCGGCAAAAAATAAAGTGCATCCCGGTGAATCATCTCATGGCCCAAGTACGCCAATGCGTCATTTTGCTAAGCAAGATTAGCATTCTGACGGTTTTGGGTTAAGGAAGGAACCCCATCATTCAGAAAACATTGTGGCGGAATTGTGCTACCTCTATCGTAGAACTCGTCCGAAGGGCTCGAGTTTTTGGTCGGGAGGTACTACGGTAGTGCTGTGTACGTACAATACGCAGCAGTTCTTCTCAAGATGCCTTTATCACTACCAACACCACCGTCATTTTGTATAATTCACACGATTATTTTGTATGATTCACCTGACAAAATCGACCATACCAAGCATGTGTTGCAAGATTCGTATGCTTCACCTGAAAGTGCTTCATGACCAATTCGGTCATATCATGTACGTGCTGTGTGGTTTATATGATTCACCTCGACGTGTTTAATTTGTTTGTCGAGGTCTTGCAGTACTGGTGATGTTTCGCTCTTCCCCAAGGTCCCTTATCTATGCCGACACCATGTACGTACGACACGATATATATTTGTAGTATTGTCCATCAGAAAGTGTTTGATCGTTGCTTCATTCGTACCATGTATGTGTTGTATGAGTCGTATGATAGGTATGGCTGCAGTTGATGTTGTTTGTCGATGTACTGGTGCTGTGTAGCTCTTCCCAAAGGTTCCTGGACACGACCGCCACCGCCACCAGCATGTACCAGTTGTATGGTTTTGTAGATTTGTATGTTGTACCTGAGAGTGCTTCATTTGTGTGCCGCGGTGCTGGTACTGTGCAGCTCTTCCCAAACGTGCCTGCACCGTGCCACCACGATTTGTGTGATTTGTATGATGTACCTGAAAGTGTCTCATGTGCCTGTCGTGGTGCTAGCGCCGTGTAGCTCTTCTCAAAGGTGCCTCCACTGTATCACCACCACCATGTATCCATTGTACGACTTGTGTACTTCACCTGAAAGTGCTTGATGGCTACTTCGGTCATGCCGCCAGGCTTTTCGCACAAGGCCTCCACGGTATCGAGTGAACGACTCCACACAAGCATCATGTCCAACACCTGACCCGGCAAACAAGCGCTTGAGAGTCAGCACAGGTACGATATAGAGTCACCACGTATCGAACTCTAGACATTTCGCCAACGGAAACAGGATTTTTCGAGTCGGAGCTCTCTGTATTACGAAATCAATATTTTTACCGGGTTCTCTGTCTGGATCAAAGCTACTGTAGGTACTGCTTATCACACTGCGCGCAGTGAGGCTGCTGAGGCTACTACACTTGAGTGTGTGGAGTCGTTATTGAATTTTCCCAGTTTCGACATGACATTGCGCGGGCTGAATCAGGAAGTTTGGGAGACGAAGCTCCTTTTCAGTCCAAGCTACATTGCGCAATTCACGGTGATATTGCACTCACTGTTGGACGTAACTGAAGACAGGCTCTTCATAGACTGCACATCTACAGTAGTAGTTAGCACTGGCTACTGCAACCAACCTACCAGGAGTATCCCTAGTATTAATACCAACAGACACATACGAATGGTGCAGCTTGAAGGAGCGTGTTGTCTTTGCTCTCAATTCAGATTAACGTCCCGGGCTTTTTTAACAGCACTGAATTGGACATAGGCTCTCTGTGCGACATTCGATCGGATACGATGGTTGGGGATTGCTGGTTGTGGATGTGCACCTCCATATAGTTGTAGAACACTTCAACTATTGGTCGACTGTATCTGGCAACAACTACCACCGTCCTGAGAGAGCGTGTAGCTCAGAATATGAGTCTTCTTGGGGGATGAGGCTATTCCAATGCTGTTTCTGGGATCTAGGGGACTCAGCTCGCTCTTGGATCCTTCGACACCCCACGAAACATCTCACCGCGTCCAGAACAACACCAAATACTGGAAGATGCACTGAAAACTGCCTGGTGGTCACCGAAAATTTTCTCACCGTTCTGAGCATGTATCCCAGGGTAGGGATCTTTTTGGGCGATGAAGCCATTCCAATGCTGTTCCTCAGATCTAGGGGAATCAGCTCGCTCTTCGATCCCTGTGGCACCCCACGAAACATATGTTCAACACGTTTAACACAAAACAAACATTACAGAAGAGTGAACAAAAACATCCTTTTTTCCACCTGATTGATCAGTCGGGTTTGTGATCCTTTTTTGAGCCGTGCAACTGCCATAGGGTTTGCCTTCTAGCGCCTAAAATATCAACTATCCTCTCAGAAGACGATGCGAGAGTCTCTCACAACCCAGGAGGTAGGGTACCAAATACCAAATGCGGGCAAGCATCTGGACCCGACGTGTTTTCGACACCATTTTGTTGCAGTGTAGATACCGTACCTCGTATGCTGTACCGATGAGGCTGTGTGTCGGTCTTCGCTCACTTTATTCCTTGAAGTTTGCTATCGCGTGCAATGATCATATCTGCTATACAGCTCTTCAAGAGCGAGGAGTCCCAGAGACATACGAGTACCCGGTATTGTATTATGTATGCCTCTGTCGCAGCACGCGTTGTATAGTCTTTGGTGTTTCCTTGTGCCTACTGCGGCTATGGCTATGAGGGATGAGGGATATATATATTGTATCCCCTGTCGTATATAGCCTATAGCCTGCGTCGTTTGACCTTCGGGGTTTCCTTGTTTCTACTGTGTGTATGGCTATGAGGCGTGGGACGGATTGGAGCTGGACATTGTCGGAGGAGGAGGGCATTACGAGGCGATCGAACAAAACGCCGAGCACCGAACTTAAAACACATGAACAACATCTACAAACAGTATGTATTTGCTGCATTGCAGACCCCCCGTCGAAGATAAACACCCAGCCAATCAGTCGAGGGTGCTTTAAGCTTTCGACGGTGCGGTCTCGCACGACGATTATTCGGTTTGCCGACCTCCACCAACCAATCAATCGATGCCTCCATGGCGCGCTGAGGCGAGCCGAGCCGCCCGACTAGGTGCTCCACCCCACTCACAAGGTGGAATGCCTATATCTGCCTGTATGTAGTACTTATGCTTACGCTTTACCCCCCATCCACATAAAAGACGGCTATACAAGACACCCAGCATGCACTCCGGAGAAAATAAAAGTTATTAGTGCTGGTGAAGAGCACAACGTTTTTTTTGCATGGGTATCCCGATTCCTTACCCAAAGGCCGGTATTGCTGCGCTTATGCATATCACCATGCTTTTTAAGTATTTGATTGGAATGGTTTTCCTTTTTTTTTCTTTCGGGGAATGTTCATGGGTGAGTCATCAACGTCGAAGATCATGCTCAACAATTGTGTTGGACGGCAAGATCAAAATACAACAGTATTTTAGCAGAAGTAGGAAGGGTGCAGAATCTCCACATCACCGCCTGCATACGGTTTTGCGGAAGCTTCGCCCACAGAGGTCGACACACCTCCTGTTTGTACCAGTACTTGCCTTCGTCTTTTTTGGTGGCTTCTTCCTACCCCGGGGCTAGTCGTTGGTCTGCCTCCCTCTGTCGGGTGCCCCATCCGCAGGGGCCTAGTTTGGGTGTCTCTGGTCCGCTTGACGGGCGTCTTACCCTCCCTGTGCGAGTCACAAAGTGTGACCGTTGTTGTGGGAGGTGTTGCGCTAAACGAAAGGCGTTATGACAGGAAGGGTACAGTGCGGGCCTACAACTTAACATATCAGTGAGAGGATAAGGATCGCTTTTTGAGGGATGTTAAGAGATTTTGGTCAATAACTCGTGCTCAGCGGCGAGCGCTACATTGAATCCTACACAATAGTCTATCTATGCCCAACTTTGTTCAAGGATGGTGTCACGTTAGATCTCTACGGTTTGCTCAGAGTAGGCGTTTCTTGTTGGTGAACCCATACTGTATCTCAATAGGAGGAGGGGAGCGGGGGGTGGGGGGTAGTCTGTTTGATGGGCGTCCTAATCGTCGTTGTGAAGGATGAGGGTGGGTTTACAATGTATTCGGCGTTTGGGTAGGAAGGGGGGGGGAGCGGGGGAGGGAGGGGGGTTCCCGCTTGATGGACATTCTGCCTTGCCTGTGACGAAAACTAGTAGTTGTCGCGGTGAGGCCGGGGCGTTACTTTTTCAAAGGCGTGGTACGGCTTTATCTACTGTAGCACAACATATCCTAACTGAAAATGTAGGATCCGCGTAGACAAGCTAGATCGTGATCTAGATCGTGGTCGTACCCACTTTTTATGGGGCAAACGGGCACTTCGAAGTAGTACAGGACAATGTTTTTCGGGGGAAACTATTTAGATTAGAATTCCTGCAGTGACGGATTCATTTCGGAGGTAATCTACTTGGAAGTAATGTACTGTAGTATGATTTATAGTTGTATATTCAGTGGGTATATTGCAACCGTAGGTATCGCTACCCGGCTATGCGGCCACCTCACCATCCTGCTATTCTTCCCGTCCCGCGTCACCAGCTAGTGAGAACTCGCCATGAACACCAATGCTTCGTACTATCGGCCGATTTTCCTACTTGAAACCCTTGTAATTTCTTTTCCGAGGAGAGTTACAATCAACCGAAAGTAATGTTGTATTTCACTCGGAGTCCAAAATCATGTGAAGAAGATGCTGAGAGCGCCGAATAGGGTAATTGTCTCGTTATTGTCGAAAAACTATTTTTCCTGACTTTCCTCTTTTTCTTGGAAACAATATCGGGATACGTAAGGCAAGCAACAGGCGTGCGTGCAGGTCGAACCAAGCGAGTACACCGGGAAGGAAATTCGATGAAACCACTTCATTCTTCCGACAGTGTCGTCAAAAATATCGTCTGTACAGTAGAGAGGGGAAAAAGCGAAAGCAGCGACCAGAACCATCGGCGGCTAAAGTATAGGCAATGTACGTGTGAATATATTGTGTTGCTCTTGCATGCGACGACGCACTTGTTTAGAAACACGCAAAACGCAACCAACCCTAGGGGGCCTTGATACTTGCCGGAATAAACGACGCACGAAAGGACTCGCTAAATATCCGCCAGAACAGAGGAGAGGGCGCAGTTCATGTCCCAACTGAGCTATTAGTAGACGATGATATATATATATACACACATGCTACATGACCCAAATGTAGATCTTCGAACGGGTGTGCGACTCTACCGTCTTTTTCTTCGTGCGGTATTCCCGTGTTCCATTTTTTTGGTAGCATTTCGTTTTGGGAAATATTCAGATACAATCAAATGAAGTACGCGTAGGGACCTGACCTGATCTGATCTGTCCGGTGTATGCAACGATCTGATCTGATATATCATCTATATGTCCCTTGTGGCGGCGAGGGGAGCGAGAGGAGCGTTTCGTATCACCTGCAACGCCATCGTCCTAGTAGGTTCCTGCGATGCTCCTTAATTGCGACGAAACGCTACATACAGCATCCTAATGGGAAGGCTGCTCACTTAAGTATCCCCTTGAGAAAGCTCTCGAACTTTGTGCCCTCGATGAGGTTGCTCAGCGAATCAACATCCTGCGATCGGCCGTCGTCGAGATGGTTGGGAATAGACGAAAACATTTTGTTCAGGTGGACGACACCTCAAAAAGCAATCGAATTATAAATGCAAGCTTGCGGATATGAGCTTTGGGGAAACCAAACTGCTTATCTGCCGGTGATGAACCACTCGGTTAACCCTAGCAGCGAGTGTTCCTTCGAATGACGGCGAGGCATGCGATGCTTTGGTTGGGCCCCTCGGCACATCTGCCAAGCACTTACGTTTCATACTACAGTAGGATACAGTAGTAGGTGGGTAACTGGTTTATACTAGGATTACTAATTATCCATTCGCCTTGATGCCATCTGACAATGTGCAGCGCTTGTCCCAATCATACCTACCATGCACGTATAGATAAAGGGAAACAAAGAAAGTGGTGCAATCGATCAGCCCTGCACGTATTTGACAGCGTTATGCCTAAAACGCAGACCCCCTTATGAATGACTCGGTACGTTGAGAGGCAGATACTATTTGTATTAATATTAATTCATTCGGTTGCTGCTTACATTGGACTGCTTGCTGCTTTCCGTGCTCAGCTGGGACAGCATCGCTTTCAGATCCGTCTCGTGCTTGACGTGCATTCCCAGCTTTTCCGTTGACAAGGCCAAAATCGTCACCACCTCTCCCGGGTGGGGAGCCTCGGAACACTCCTGCTGGAGGGACGCAGATATACATGTAAAAACTGACCCGAACAGAAGCATACTGGTAGTGCATACGGGTGCCGGAAATATGTAACCGTAGAGGATTGTGCACACCCGCCCACGTTTTTTCGAGTAATCCTGGTTGGAAAATGTGTGGAATACGTTCTCCAGTTTTGTTTGGCGTGCTGTGGGTTAAGAGAGGGCTCCAGCTTTCGAGCCCTAGCCATTTTATGAGGGCAGTATATTTATTGATGTATCAGTTCTGGGGACAAACCAGTCAAGTTCCAAGCAGTTCGTGCCCACAACGGAACTAAAGTCCTTCACTGATGAAGAGCGATCCCTTCACTGATGAAGAGCGATCGTATCCAAAAATAGTTCTCGATACGATAGGTGTCCGTACAACATGTACAGTTGGTCGTTCGTGAATCGGTATTACAGCTGTAGCATACATTGTGTTTTCTCAGTATTAATAGTCAACTTTGCGCGTGCTATATACAGCTGGATTCACTCAGAGTTCCTCACGTGAGCAGCCATAGGATAACTACAGCAGGTGCAATATACCGCTACCATATGCGTCTTAGGAATGGATGTAACGGCAACGACTTGGGATTAGTGTGGGAAAACTTTGCAGTTAAAAAAAATGGGGTTGGTAATGGACGGACGGGCCCAACAACCCGAAGTCAAACACGCAGAGGCGCATGGTGTGCGGATGGATGCATCGATCGGAGGTTTACGTATATAGACACGCGGTTTTGACACACTACTGTACTGCTGTCCACGAGAGACACAAGAAATGAAGAGCACCCCTTGTCTCAAGAGCCAGGCTAAGCTTCTTGCGGATTGTCAAAAAGGATCCATGCAAGCAGGATGAAAGCACTCCTACTACTGATATCTACTAACAACGCTGAGCGGGCGAAAAATAGAGTGCCACACAACAATAGCTTTCTGCGGACGTAAGTCACAAAGCCAAACATTCCTCTAAATATTCGGCTCTTGGCGAAGCGTTTCGACCGTTTGGATTCGTTCAATCCGTATCGAAAGGACGGATCTTTATGACGAGATTGTTGTGTGCAACACACTGTGCCCTATCCCCCCAAATGCGGCGACTAACCCAACCCATGTTCCCCAACGCGGTCCCCCAGCGCATCAACCCCTTCGTCGAATGCATCACACAAGCAAAGGCATCATGGCAAATAGGCTCTTCACTCACAGAGAAACATTAGCAGAGGCGTACCTTCGAGCACTTTTAGACCAAAATATTTTTGATTGACAGGTTCTTCGAGGGCACCGGGAAACTACCCAACAAGGCATGCCTTATTATTGCTGGAACACCTTGCATTTGGGCTTTCTGATACCCACTGTAATAGTCCACGGTCATATCCATCGGGATGCACCTCCATTGTCTTGTCCCTCAGGATCGGGTTTTGGGTGGGTTACTACTAATAGTGGTATACATAGAGCTCCTCAAGCGGAGAGCCTCAGAAAAAAAAGTGTACCCCTTGTGCCTTCTATAGGAAACCCCCTATTTCGCCATCACCTGACATGTATTCGGTGTAAGTGTTGCCTGTTGGTAATGTCCACATGGAGGTAACCTGTCTGATAATTAAGTTGCTGGTGCTTGTTTGTGATGCCGCTGCTACATTATCTACGTATCATACCGTTGTCCTGCCAACTGCATGAGGCTCCTTCGTAACAAGCGTGCTCGCCGCGTGCGTGTCTTACAACAAGCCTCCAACCACCCTGAAATGACTATTGCTGTCCGCGCCATGGCATTCCTTTGCCCCTAGCTCGGTGTAAATGCGTGGACACTGCCTACACAGGAACACACGCTAGGCACGTCAAACGCATAAACACGGCTTCTACTCTTCTTTTCATTTTTTACATCCCCTCCAATATTTTTTTCCTACTCCTCCTGGTCCCTTCTTTCGTAGACTCACGTCCGGGGCCAAACAGTGGCCGTCCCCCCACTACTGTGCATGCCTTGATTTTTATGGCGGGAAATGTCCAGAATTGCTTTCCCTCCTCGAGCCGAGTCGGAGTGTGGATACACATGCTAGGCGCCTTCTGCCGTCGACTACATCATCACATACGCAAGGCTCTTACGTTCAGTTCTTTCGTCACGGCTTCCCTCCCCGTGAGAGCGGCGATGTTTTTTCTGGCTTTCGGGTGAACAGGTGCAGACAGCCCGTCCAGCGTCAGGGAATTGTGAACGCGCGAAAGCCGTGGCTTATCGCCGGCGTCCACTGTCTCCAGCACACTTTGCCTATTTCACAAAGCAATGAAAGGGTACGGTACATGGAGAACGATGAGCATGAAACGAGCAAGACGGATGGAGCGAGAGGAGCAGGTGAAGTACTGTACACTATGAATAGTGTAGTGGGATATTCGGATAGAGGTACACTAGTACTGTAGTACCTGATGTTCATTAGGCTCCTCACTTGATCATAGTGTAGGAACTTCAACTCACGATATTGAGACGAACTGTAAGCTGGGCCTCGATGCACAATGTAGGCCATCCCATGGGTTCGTGCTGTAGAGGTGTCAAACGAATAGCGTGTCAGAGTTCATGTGTCCGGCGATAGTGGGTGGTTTGAGCAGCGAGGAGCTCCGTTACTGAAAAAGGTTTGTACTATACTATAATCAAGTGAAACCCCTACCGTAGCACTGCTGTAGCACGGCTCCACTGCTGTAATATACCACTGCACTGTGCATCAGCCACATGAGACATCGCATGTACATGAGTGCAACGTTTGGGATAGTGCCACTCGTAAGTCGGGAGAGGGGGGAGGGGTTTGTGGTCAATACACACTTACCACGGGCACCTACATCCCAATAAACGCGATGTCGGACCGGATAGCGCGGTGTGAGATACGTGCGCTTTTTATATCTGCCTGCGGCTTCCCTATCTGTATCCTATCCCTAACCCTGACCTATAGTCAGCACCATCACCAAGGCCGCAAAGAAACGCGAACAAACCGCCACAGAAGCGATATTTTGTTTTCAAGAACCAAAGATCTCCCTTGGTTTCCTTCTTTTTTCTGGCAATTAATTTGACTGATCGAGGTTGAAGCTTACCGTATCATCTTACCATATCACACGTGTGACAAGATAAAAAATCCCCTCTGACGGATCTCTTTAAGCCGAGGTTCCTCAAACGAAGAGAGGCGCATAAACCGAAAAGAAATGGTGGCTTTGGAAAGTTCCCGGCGAGATATTTCCCTACAGACTGTAGTATCGCTCGGCGTCTGCACCTTCCCCATTGTCGAGAATATCAGGTTCGAAATTGATCCGAGGGGTGCGCTATCTTATCGCACATGTGATACGCGCGTATGTATGTACGTATGTGCTGTATGCTGTACGTTTTCGGATGTCATTAACAACTCACCTGAGCCTGGCGACTTCTTCTCCATAGTAGTTGAGCTTCATCCTCAGCGACGAGCACAGCGCTCGACTCTCCCTGAGCTCGACCTTGGTGAGGTTCTCGGTGAATTTCTCCTCTTCCAATAGCGCCTTCTCTTCGTTCATCCTGCGATTTGTTTCGCTCGTCAGGGTCCGTACCTCGGCCTGTAGAACATCATAGCCAACACGGACAGAAAACACAACTCGTTTTTTTTTTGTTTCCCCTCGGGTTTCCTTGGATCATCTTCTTACTTATGCTTTACTAATACGGGGATCCATAGTTAATGGGACCAAATTTTGTTAGTAAAAATAGATAAATATATAGGTTTTTATGTATACCATAGGTCCTATCAACTATGGACCCCCGTAATAGCTGGATTGGCCCAGAGGCTGAAAACAAGTTGGACGGGAATATCCACCCGGTTTTTACGATTTTTCACCTGAAATTTTGACACGTGAATTTTTGTAGTATTCCAAATGTAATTGCGACTGCACCTCTTTTTTTCTTCTTTTTTTTTTCACAAGTCATCGTTATCATTCTCGATATCGTTATCGTTACCGTTATCGTTATTGTTACCGTTATCGTTATCGTTATCATTATCCATATCGTATGGATATCGTTATAGCCATCGTTATCGTTGTCGCCATCGCTATCGTTATCATTATCGTTCTCGTTCTCGTTCTCGTTCTCGCACCTGAAGCCTCAGTAGCTCAGCCTCTCGGCTGTTGTGCACCCTTAGGAGACGGGTCAGCAACGTGTGGTGGCCTGCAAATGCCTGGACCAACAGACACCGTACATAACATGCGCGCGTATGATAGCGGTGCACTTTGTGAGGAGTTTAAGCATGCGCTGTAGTGATGATTACGTTTGGCGCGAACTCTTCTTAGTGTACGCCCTAATGTTCGGTAGTACAGGCGAAACATGGTGCCTTTGTGATCATTTCGGTCGCCTGTTGATAGTGTGCTTTGCGCTCACAGGCTGTTAATCGCGTGCTGTCGTATATAACACATATATACACTTGTGCGTTTTAGGCAAACAGGGTGTTAATCACGGACTGTACTGCTGTGCGTTTTACACATACGATCTCTACATACTCGTAGTGTACATATACGCTCTCGTCGCCTTTCTTCGTACTCGTGGGTTCGAATCCCATGGTGATCACCAATGTGAAACACTACTGCTGTACAGTGAATGGTATCTGCTCCCGATGCCGATGATGTCGTGGTGACGACCTCCCAACTCCTGATGCCTGCAGGAGTTGTTAACGGCCGGCAGTGCCGAGCACTTTCCTCTGGTATTATGTAACAACGAGATGCTCAGAGCATGTCTCGAACTGCGCCAAAGGGAGGCGGGTTGCCTGAGATGACGCAACCATTCCCGAGGCGTCGTTCGTGAACCCCGTAAAATCGGTTCCACAGCGGATGACCAAATCAACCCCTTCAGGGAGACGGTCAACCTTGCGTCATACCGATGGGATCGCTCGCGACCTGAGATCTATGACTCGGCAGGCCCTTTCGGGCCTGGCGTTTGAGGCATCCATCAATGCATGCGTGGTTCCGAGGTCTGCTATATATACCTTACTGCCCTGTCCTTCACACATACGATCGATGATATTTTATAGGCCAAATGTGATCAGCCGAAAAGACCTGTCTACGTACCTACAGATAGAGCCATCGTTCGACGTTGTTGGCAGGAGAGAACCCCCCCCCCCCATACAGGTACCTGGTAGGCATTTCTATTGGCCGATTCGTGATGGAAAATGTCATGTCAATGTCTGTCGTGATTGCCCTCACAGACTGCATCATAAGTCGGCTCCATGGCGTCCGCGACGCACACGTTGGCGGCAACCTTGGGCCAGTTACAATATTTGTACCTGATAGCTCTCTCTCTGATAACGCATACCAAAACAAAACACGGCTCACCATATCACTTCTGGAGAGAAAATAACTTAGTGTGGAGGGGTTATTATTAAGTTAGTGTGGAACACAGCCAGCTCGAACAAGAAATCAGCCAATCTAGCATGTATCAGTATCCCGGTTTCTTAAGTCTCTTATGCTTGATAGAGGGCCGGCACCGTACTCGGTACGACCGGAAGGCGGTCCGGCATGCCTATGGAACGTTTGTGGCTAAGCGCCGAAAAAGGAGGTCTACCAAGCTCTTCGAGAGATCAGTCGCTGCTACGATTACCGTAGCACTGGCTGGTGAGAAAAGCAACCGTCAGGGCGCAGGCAGTACTTGCTGCACTGCAGTGTGCAGGGTTAGGGTTTGGTGTAGTGATGTACCAGGTTTAACCAACGGTTTGAATGCAATCGTAAACATAGCTTCCGCTCTATAGACTACGCGCTGGTCAACAATTTGCAGGCAATAGCCCTAGATGGAGTTCACATTGGATGGCAAACAGGGTGCGGTAAGTGCTCGAGCTCCCCCATGTTATTTGGATGTCTCGCTCATTATTGGAGAACCGCGCACAACGCTGGTTGCTTGTAAATGTGATGACAGGGTCCTTCCTTGTAGCTGATATTCTTGTAGTTGTTATCCTAGGGGTAAGGTCGGCAAAGTCAAAGAGAGAGCGAACCTACAATACTACCACGAACCATGAAGGGAAAAGAGCGTCGTGAGAGTGGATAAGGCAACAAGTCAACCCATTATTATATGTTGCTTCCACCGATAATACATGTAGGCCAATGAAATCGTCCCTTTCTAGGGAGAGTTCCCTATAGAAAACAGCGAGCATCTACCCTCTTTTACAAGTGTGTGTTTTCTTCACATTAAACCGTTATTTATACCCAAATACATTAGTACAACCAGTGTCCGTCCTGATTCCTTATCCTAGAAAGACACTATTTATGTGGTCACAGACTGTGAAACAGAGAAAAAACAAAACAAAAAACCCAAGTTCATGGGTAAAGCAATTGAAATTCCAATGTACCCGGTGCAATAACACAACATAAGCCAGACTAGAAAATACGAACAAAGTACAAGTGATGAAATGAAACAGAATACAAGTGACGCAAAGAGATCAGGAAGGCTGTTCAAAGAAAGCCTGCATGCTCAAGGGGACGCACGAGGTGGTAATATGGAGAGGACGATACCGGCATAAGGACGGCGCGGGGAGGGACGGAAACAAAGAAAGAAACAATGCACAAAAAGATAGGTCTCATAGCCGACACGCACGAGAAAACCAAGTGGTACCCGTATAGCGTAGGCGCTGCTGTACGGCGTGATCGCACGTGGCGACAAAGAAAGACGTGTTTTGTTCTGCCGTCGTTACCTTTCCAACAAGCGCTGCCAGGCCCTCAGAGTGCACGGCCACCTGTCTCGCCAGCTCGTCGAAAATGACGCAATACCTCAAAGCCTTCTCGCTGTAGAGATGTGCTAGGCGTTCCCCTCCGCCTTCTCCTCGCTCAGGGGTAGAGGTAGAACTTGATTTAGTTGGTAATAACCTGCGATGAAGTCAGTGCCAGGTATGATTGAGCGCCAAGCGAGTGGGGCCGTGGGTCAAGTTAGTCCTGGATATCTTCTTGTGTCTTTTTATTCTTTCTTTTTTTCTGGCGACGTCTTAGAGTGACCGATTGTGAAGCTCATCAAACCTGGTGGCACATTGTTGGACGGTGGCAAGCGAAAAAGAACGGTTATTGTTTGTTTATGATATCGACTTGAGCGCGAGGCAAGTGGAGCCGATAGGGCGAGCTCTTCTGTTTCTGGTTTCCTTCGTTGGCCTTGGCCATCCCATGTTTTTGTTTCTTTAGGATTTCTTGTTGTCCTCGACCAACTGCCACAACAAGGGGACTATTATATTGTGAGCTCTCTCACATGAGGAGCTCAATATCTCGCCTGAAACATGACTTCGAAGGCTTTTTTCCCCGCAACCGACCCAGATTTATGTGCGCTCGTAGTCCTGAAATATATGTACTACTAGAAGCTAGCTGCTCACTTGAGAAGCTTGACCGGTTCAAAACAAAATCTAGCCGAATATGCCCCCCCCTCCACGGTGGGGATAAGTCAACCATGGGGATGGGGATGAATGTTTTTGAGTGACCATATAGTTGAAGGTCACCCACTATACCTGCATGCACATTGCACAATGCCAAGCAAAAACATACCAGGTAATGATTTATGTTCGTTCGTGAGGTTGACTTGAGCACGAGGCAAGTGGAGCCGGTGGAGTGACTTTATCCTGGGTGTCATTTGTTCGGTTTCCCTTGTTTTCGTTATTTTGTCGAGATGAACGTTTTTTTTTAGTGACCGACGTTGGAGCTCATCAACCAATGCTGCATTGAAATCGTCGGATGGTAAGCAAAAACAACAACGATTTTTGTTTGTGTTCGTCCGTTTTATGACTTGAGCGCGAGGCGAGTGGGGCCGTAACCGAGTTGGTCCTGGTTATATAGTGTTCGTTCATGGCATCTACCCCAGTTCGCTCGACTGTTTACAGTGATGCCTCGACTATGTAAATTGGTGTCGAAACAGTCCAAAACGATTTATTTTCCTGCTCGCCTGTAAGACGAGCCGTCGCAGTCTTTTGTAAGACGCCACCATCGTACATTGCACAGCAAGAGACTGATCTCCACCACTCCAATGCCATGAAAGTGAGGCGTTGAGTGAAACTACCGTGTCAGAATACTGAACATTAACTACCAAAACGAAGCCACATCGATCGGCCGACTGGAGAAGCGTGGGGTCATACGATGTGGCTTGAGCTACAGCAGTGTGAATCCATTAAAACATTCAGAATTAGGAGCCATTGTCGACATAATTGACATGTAGTCACTAAAGGTTATGCTCGCGGGTGGATGAAGAAGTGCGGAAACGAACGTCGCTGTCGCTGATCGTTCGTTGTCAGCTCTTAAGCTGAGGCTCGAACGGGCGTGCGGCGAACTTTTTCAGTTCAGTGGTGATCGTTCAAAAGAGCTTTTTTTCGATCTCACAGCCGAGGATCGATCTTAGCGAGGAGTGTAGGAAAATACCGAAATTTGGGGAAAATACTGAAAAAAAAACTGAAAAACACTCTTAACGAGGACTATAGGAAACTACCGAAAATGACCAAAATACAGAAAAAAAAACGAAAAAAAACTGAAAAGCAGCCCTCGTTAAGATCGAAACTGAGATAAAATATATTTTTCAGGGAGTTGGAAAAAGGCCACTGTAGGCGCTCGATTTAACGTCGCCACCGCAGGCACTTTGCGCCAAATGTCCCTGAAAAAACACCCAAAGTGGTACCAAAGGCGACGACGAAGACAACGAGATAGCAAACGGTACGAACACATCAGCAGTAAACTTCGACCTAACATCGACTCGTCCTCGAACTCAGTTTTTTTCACAACGTGATTCCATAGGTCGGTCGGTTCGTCGTTACATACATTCGACTCTTCGCGAATAAAAGTCGGTGACGCCTCCCCTGGATGATAGCCTCGCACCAGGCATGTTCAACAGGAGACGAGCAAGTGTTGACCAGGTATCCAGCGCGATTACGTATGACGAAAATAGATCATATATCTTGTTGTTTTGTTTGCCTTCCAACAGTGCACAGTATGTACGAGTAGTGCGTAACCCATCCCGATACAGACGTACAGTCTTACCGCGGGCCATGGTAATCAGAACCCACGACGGACCCAAATAAAGAAAGTATCCCCCTCTGTGTACAAACCGCACTGCTATAAGGCGTAGATAGGGTAGGCCATTGGTTAACATTTTACCAGTGCGAGACCCAATGGACGAAGACCCTAACACATGGCGTCGATGGCAGGACATGGGTCGTTGGTCGTGTTTTCAAATCTCGTCCACCATGAAAAACGCTTTTTATAAGAAAAGTGAGTTTCCTCGTGTCAAGAATCTGGCAAGGTTCGATCTTAACGAGGAGTGTTTTCCAGGTTTTTTCAATATTTTCCCCAAATTTCGATCATTAAAAAATACCGAAAATGATGAAAAAAACTGAAAAAGAACATGAAATACAGTTCTCGTTAAGATCGACCCTAAACACTATTTATTCCTGAGTCCCCAGATATTGTCAAGAATTGCGGACTACCTGGTAGGCACGTACGGCCCCATACGAAGACGAAGGACTCCGCTGTTCCGAACAGGGGGAGAGTGATATGAGGCTTAGATTGGGTATGCGATTGGTCAACGTTTTGCCAGTATGCCCAACGGACCCTAACAGTACTTGCTGTAGTGTGTATCACTACGTTTTGCCGTAGTAGCACCTAAAATAAGAACGCTGACAAACACTGCACTGAGCAGATTAGTGTTTGTAGATACTCACGGTTTTCGAGAAGGACCGCAATCCCGCTTGCCGTTGATCCCACACTGCTTAGTGAGGTCGAGCATCTCCCCTATCCACTGCGCCAGAAATTCCATGTCGTGAGCGTGAGCGTGGAAAACGCCGTGGCCCCTTTGAGCGCCGTCTGGGTCATACCCGCCACTCTGGTCACTCTGCGAGGCAGGGGGCTCCTTGCTCTTGTGCAGGAAGGCGTCCACCGCAAGGGATGCTCCGGTAACGCCTGGCCCAGTTACAATACCTGGTGTCACTGGCGTATAGACTGGACAATGTGCTCCATCGTGGCTTTCGGGTCCTCGTATCCCTGCGAAGTACATGTGCACAACATGCGCATGATCGTAGTCGGGAAACAAGGAGGAAGAGGCGTTCAGCTTCGGAAGGGCAGACGGGATATTATTACGCGCTGTAGTCTACAGCATTTGCCAGTAGTAGTCCAGGAACATACCTGTAAAGTATGTACCGTACCTGGTACTACAGCTGTACAAATGTGTTAGCTGTGGGCTCGATCGATTGAGTGGTTGGTACCTTGATACTCAACGTTGAAAGACAGTTTACTTTCGTACATAGTTCCGTAAGTTGTGCAGATAGTCGTGATACACAGCAGTACAGTACTTGAATACCAGGTGTACCAGTACGGTACCTTGCAGTAGGGTCAACAGTCAACAAATCACGAAGAGAGAAGATCACCACATATATATCAGCGAAACTACTGCATAACTTGCAAATGCTTCGTCGAGTTGCACTCGTCAAGGCGCATGTGCCGGCACCACATTGAGTATACTATTAATTCAGCAGACGTCGTAGCACCCGGATACGAGGATGGTTGCGGTTTATGTCCTCACCGAATCCTTTTTGACGCTCGAGATTAGGGAACGCGTCTGGGCGAAGGAGAGATATCGCCTGCTCGCACAACTGCGGCTTGGTGTGCAGGGCTGGGGCTGTTCGGGGTCGGACGGGCATGGCTATGGTGCTTTGTCGTCGCCCTTTGTTGGTATGCGTGCCGTGTTGAGTCCGTTTCGGTTAGTCTCGGTATGAATACTTGAACAAGAATGCGGTGAGTTTATTTTGTTCCGGTTCGTTGTGTCGTTTCATTTTTTATAGGTTTCACCGCATGCGACATCGTGCGGCTGCTGCGCTGCTGCGCGGTTATGCGCGTTGCGCGGCTGCGAGGCATTCGAAAGGATTAATGTTGCCTGACTGCCTGTGAGTGCTTGTTGCGCTATCCTTGCCTCCCAGGGCAAGGCGGGTATTACCCAACGTGTTGGAATTATGAGAGGTATGATGGGTTTCGTCGGTGAGACTACAGCGGCAGGCGTACATGCTGCGCTAGAATGGAACAAGGCCGATATGGGAAGGTAAAGTTGCGAATGTGCTGTCGAATGCACAGCAGTAGAGTGTGAAATGTGGAGGGTTCGCGACCGTCGGGGTACAGAGAGGGTGAAGGCCTGCGACTGTGGCACGCGGTCAGCGCAACCTAGAGCCCAATGGGACAGGCGCTTTCTGTTATGATAGCGTACTTCTGTCTCAAAGCGAACTCATCACCGGTCGGTTATCTCAGGCAACAGACACGTTCAGCCCTCAACACATCTACAATCGTCCATTTACTCGCGGGCAAAGAGAAATATCCTAATTTATGTGCGACGGCCCGCACATAACATGATAGGCGGCTTCTACGGCAGAAGGTGACTCGGTTGAAGGAGCAACGAAGACTGGCTGAGACCAATGAATGGGCAGGGAGAAACTCCAGAAGGTGAAATTGCATTCCAAAACTGGATCTCACAGCTGGGGTATTTTTTCAGGTTCGAATCAAATCCAAAGCTCACCACTCACCACACATCGACCTGGTCCCAAACTGCCTTGGTTCTAAAGTAGGTTATCGCCGGTCGTGATTCGTTGGTTGTCGGTGCATACTGCGTTGTGTGCTTTTCGATTGCGTTGTCATCGCGTATCGTATTTCTGAAAGTCGGGTTAAGCGTAAAGAAGAGAGCCCGTACACTAGAATCAAGCCAGGAACCTGAAAAAAAAGTGGGCGCACCCCATAGAAGCGTGCGTGCGATGGGTACGCATGTAAATGCTTTTTTACGGTAGTTCATTTCGCAACCGGTTTGACTTTTCAGCTCAAAGTGCCCCATGGCGCATCCCATTTCGTATCTCATGGTGCATGGGGTGAAGAACCTTAATGTGTAACACGTACATTAGCTGAGGTTCGAGCCTCAGCGCATCCACCAGCATAGAACGATTGATTGCAGGGCGCCTACCGAAGCCGGTTGGTCGAAGTATTGTTTATTATCCCGCGGGGGCCAACACTGTTGCTGCTGCTGCTCCAGCTCCACAGGGCTGAACACGAAGTCAAATCGTTGTCAGACTACTGCATCAATACGAACGAACCCAGTACGAACGACACGGTCACTTTTTGGTGGGCGTTAAGATATTTGGGATAATAACTCGTGGTCAGCGAACACTTAGAACGATAGGGGTAGCACCCGTTTTCTACCTAACCATTTCTGACCGACGGGGTGCCCGGACCGCTCAAATACCAATAAAGGCATGCCTCATCCTTGGAAAACCAGTGATGTTCTTAGTACTTTAGCATGAGTTGTACTGTATTCCTACTTTAGACCGTGAAACTATTAATCGGGGTAACCACACGTTTCATCTACAGGTCAGTTTTTGGATGATATATAGAGTTCCTATACTATAGTCAAGTGAGGAGCCTCAGTGAGCATACGTGCACCCTTACCTCAGCATGCGGCAGTGGCGAACGCTTACGTGCCTTTAACATTTTACAGAGGTAGTCTAAGTTCAACATTGCCCGAGGTTGGTATCACAACAATTCAAGCTTGCCCAAACTACGACTACGAGTACAGTCATACGTGTTTCTTGGTTGGTGCGTCCACATGTTACCGCGTGTTCACTCTAACAGTGCTGTAGCTCGCTGCTGTACCTGTTCTGCATCCGTAGTGCGAAAATGAAGGTGGTGCTTAACCAGGCCCTGGACGAGTGGTTCCAGTTCGCAAGAAAAGGTCGCCGGGGTGTAACTGTGCCTGATCTCGTCGACTCGATCATCATGCTCGGCCTAAACAATGACCACAGGCAGGTGCGACCATCACCACTCTACCTGCGTGTAACAGAACGAGTAGCTTTTCAGGCTGAGTGTAGTTTTTACAGTCATATTGCAAGCGCGTGCGTATTCCTCTCAATATTTCGACGGTTGACAGCAAAACGCCCGCAGTAGAAGCCGGACCAGACCGTGCACCGCCCGTACGGATAATTATTGTATACAGACAACTCAGTACCACGAACCATGGGCAATGAGCGAGCGTTGACAACGTATCACACATCCTTGGACAACGTATCACACGTCGCCGATTATTGCTGTTACGAGGTATTGCGCGGAGTCGTAACATGCAGACCATGCTTTCATACCCGGCGAACATGCACACACGAGCCGTGTCACACAACACCTCCCACTCGGCATTTACGATGATACCAGGTATACTGTAGATAATGAAAATCACGCAAATCAGGGATATATCTGCTCCGAAACATCTAAATCGCGAGACGGGGATAAAATATCATCTGATCTGATCTGTCCGATATACGCGGCCATTGCAGTATCGTCACGTACCAGGTACTCGTTAGAAAGCTGATACATATTTGAAACGAACAATTGGCCGCCAACGCTGTAGGATCTATTTCTTCCTCTACATATCGTACTTCGACAGGAACATCGAGTAGTTTCTTCTACCGGATATTGCACACCAAGCTGAGCCGCTGGAGGGAAATTGTTTTTACCGTCGCCAAGCTCTTTTTTTGTTGTGATGTCGAAACGCGGTACTTGTAGGTATATGGTCGTCCGGCTACCATCCGGTAGATACCTCCGATGTCGAATCCTGCGACAAATACAGGTAGATTCATAGGAATACCAGGTATGATTTTTTACACTATCAACCTTGAACAGCAGACTGTTCTGATGTTGTACCGGGAACTATGGGTTGAATTGACACACGACACGAATTTTGAGCGTGAAAGTGTGGTGAGCTCAAGCTTTATTCATACCAATCCGCCGGAGGATGAAGAAACTATTAATAAAACTAAAAAAAAAAAAACTGCACAGCAGCTGTGAGGTCGAGAATTTCGCCCGAAAGATATCTTTGCAAGCTGTGGGTGATACTCGATCGGCGGGCTACGAGGTGTACTCGGCCTCGTCAAGGATAAGCAGTACCTGGTAGGTCGGTGAGACCCCTGTTGGTAATACATTTAACAAATGAAGTCGTTGGATTCTGGATTTCCTATCTTGTGTGGATGGTGTGCATGAAACAAGGACTATTGCCAGATGGAAAGTGGGATAGTAATAGTTGTTGCACTTCAACCGATGACGTTGTCAGCTGATATACATAAACTGCGCGACAACCGCGAAACAACCTCTTACTTTGGGCCGGACTTAGAAAAGAGATTTCTTACGGTTCGTGCAAAAACGACAAGTCGAATTGTACTACCCCCCCCTCGGCTTGAGCATTGTCCCACACCACTTCCAGGTGTATACTGTTTTTATACAATTGTCTGGTGGTCTACTACAGGAGTCATCTACCCAAGTCATTATGTGCAGAGTACTGAAAATATTTACTCCCAAATTCAAACGCTGTAGCGTATTGTATTCATTGTAGCGCTCCCAAACCCCTCGTGAAAAAGGTTCAAAGGACGGTGCTGGGAGAGGCCGATGCCAGCGATGGCCTGTTATCCCTCAGGGGATTCACCACCGCGCTTCTGGCGTCCTGCTCGAGCGAACATCACAGAGATCGACTCATTCGGGCGTTGCAAGGGGGGCGGGAGCGGCGGCCTTTTGGAGTCGAACACAAAGGCGGGTGGACCAGAGTGAACTCAACAAGGCGCCTGCATGGCGGGTTGGATACGAGGATTGCGAGTTCGCTTGTGATACGTCGCCAAATAGACAACAATTGACTAGGTACTCCCTTAGAGTTAGTTGCGCCTGTGAAAATAGTGGCGGATGCTTGCGTCTTGGTACGTGACTTGGAGTGTTTTCCGCTGGAATTGTGTTTTTAATCAACAAGCGCTGAGTCAGTTCAGTCAGTTGAATTACCTGGCCACCAGCCTGAGTTCCATCAGTTCCGGCGCTAAGCCTCTGTTTCCACGTCGTTTCGAGGACACACGCCACGATTCCTGATAATCGCGAAATGCTTGGATATCTTGTTTCGATACAAAAAAGGTAAAGGCAAGGCGGGCCGCGCTCAAAGGTCGGTATCAGCACAAGTTACTGTGCCTACCCTACGCATTCTACCATAAACTGATGTATCAAGTGATATTGTCACATTACAAGCGGTGGTGCCTTGAAAACTTCGAACAGATACATCAGAGAGATCAGATATACCAGGTAGCATCTAAGTTAATCTGAATCCCAACCAGCCGTCATGAGGTGTCGTGCGCGAGTAGTGTAGTGCAGATGCAACCCAAAAAAGATGTCCTAGGGGACGCAGGTTATACGGCCCCCATTCGGCAACATGAGCTACAGTAGATCATACAGATCATACAGATCATGCAGATCAGGAATACATCTGCGCTGAAAGAGCTAGATCTTGAAGTAGGAACCGATACTATGTCCGATATGTGAAACCTCGATTAGGTTTCGCTCCGTAAAATCGAACAACAGATCTGCGACGAACGGAAAATGCTCGATTTTTCTCCCACCCTGAGAGTCAAGCTAGAGCTGCTGCCACGCCAACTAGCCCGTTGCTTCGTTTCGACTAATTGTGATGGGCCGTCGCAGGTCGAGGATTAGCCCCTGACCTTCAAGTAGCTACCGTCGAAGAAAATCTCCATAGCTCGTTACCTTCTCCCCCGCCCCGCGACGCAGGTGATGGAAACGCGTACTCGAAAGCTAAAACTGAAGGAGAAGCGGCGATATCTGCAAGGGTACCCACTTTTGTCGACCGGCTTACCGTGCATCGTAGGAAGGTGAACCCTTGAAATAGCAACAAAGATGCCGAAAATTCCCTTGACGAATCTATTTGAATCAACGAAACGCCGCGACCGCAATGCGTATGTGCGAAACAAACGGTGGAGATGTGGCTGACAGATTTTTTACGTGCCCTGTTAAGATGTAATGGGGAGTTGTGATAGACTATCACCCATCTTGTCGAACCTTGGACCAGTCCTAGACACTACTCCTAGACGATTTTTGCGGCTTCCGCAGGTTCTAATGGAGACCGTGGCCGACAAGTTTCCTACTAGTGGTACTTCGTGCACTTCCACGTTCGGGATTTCCGAGAGTAATCCGCCTGTAGAGGCATGCGGCATCACAAAAGGTGCCCAGCACCCGGCATCCCCTGCGAAAGGCAAGAATTGTGGTCGCTGAATATTTGGAGCCGTGCTACATGCGACGGTAGGCGGTATTCTTTCGGCACCGATAGTGTCCGACTGACGGGGCTCCTTTGTTAAGGAATTACCCAATTGGCTGCAATCCTGTGATGCATGCTACCTTAAGGCAGGGGTGCACCTACGGTATTATTTTCTGGGTCTCTTCGCTTGAGGAGCTTTTTAGCCAATCTAAAATATTTCCTTGATAGAAAATAGATGGCAACCCGATGGAAACCCCACGGCATTAGTATCACAAACCTGAAATAGTTGGCTTTTCAGCGATATTGGGTAGTTGCTTTTTCTGGGAACGCTCGTCGATCATAAAAAAAAATGACCATCAAGTGCTACACCTATCGAAACACGTGTCCTGTACTCATGCTATTATTATGCGTATGTTGCGCTTATGATTATACTTATATAGGGACTCTACTTGTGTCTCTAATTGTACGTCTAGTTGCGCCCCTACTTGTGCCTCTACTTGTGCCTCTACTTGTGCTTCTGCTTGTGCCTCTACTTGTACCTCTACTTGTGTTCATATTGCGGTTACCACTCAACAATGCGCAGTATGAGCTTCAATCATTGTTGCGTTTATCGCACATAAATATTCCCCGAAAGAAGAAACTAAAATGCAATATAAAGTCTGAGTGGAGATATTTTTTTCTCTAGCCACTCTGGGGTTGGACTATCGAGTGCCGCCGAAAACTTTTATCACAGTCGAAATTTGGGCTACATGTAGAGACTCCCTGGTCATGTATATGAGGAACATGATCAATTGTGTCCCCCGCCCCCCCCGCCTACAGCAGCATCTCTAGCCAGAACTAACGGTGCACGCGATTACAGCGCCCTCCTGGTCGTGCCCCTTCTTCGCTTGTCGGTGGTGTCTTGTCGTCCATTCCTCACCAGTTGGCTTTACTTTGTCGGGGCCTTCTCGAACGCTTTCGGACGAGGCACGGACGAGGTGCAAGGCCGTTTGGGAGGCGGTTATTGTGGCCCATGAGCGAGGCCTGCTCGCGGGGCAAGACTCATGTTTCTCCGAACGCGGCGTCAGCGGTAGCGGTAGCGGCACGGGTGGTGCGACGCAGAAACGTCGGTCTCACAACGGCGACGCTCAACCCACAAGTGGTTCGTGTTATCGACCGGATTCTTCCAAGGCGGGGGAGAGAAGTGGGGACACAACTGTCGCCGTGCTTGCCGCCGAGGGGCCTTCTCCGGCAGAGGGTCAAGGCAGGAGTGCTGGCTGCCATCTGCCACGGCGACACGAACGGCAACATGTGCAACAGCAGCATCAGCGACTTGGAGGTCGCGAGCATGCGCGTTTGATTGAGCCACGTTTGGCGGTACAGCGGTCGACCGCTTCGAGACCGATCGAGTTTGAACCAGAAGCGGGAGGAGTGCAGACTGCAGGAGGGGGTGGAGCCACTGCAACAAATGACGAGCATTGGCGTGCTAAGGTGAGGTGCCGAATGTTTTCGTACGGTCGACGTACTAAGGGTCGTCTTTAACAAGACCGTCTTCTTCGATGTTTCGAAAAAAAAAAAAAAAAAATACCGAAATGGTCGCGGAAAAAGTTGTTGTTTTCGGTGCGGAATAGCGAATTTAACACTGCCCCCTCCATCAAGGGCTCGTTTTGGTGATAGATTGTACAGGTAACTACGTTGCTGTATTGCTATTTCTAGTAGCCTACCGAGTCGCGGGTCGGGTACATACGTAGTCAGTGCTTAGTAAAATGGAATACTATTGAAGCATAACCATGGCAGGCAGCTTTTCGCAGTGTTTTTATGCTATGCTCCAATGGAACTCCATGCTACTGAGCACCAACCACAAATGATCGTACTACCGACCATCGACTTGGTAGGCCTGCCGGCTACTATAGCGAAGCACCTAATCACCAACAAACGTTGCCCGTTTCTCTACACCCCCTTTTCTGTAGCAATAAAAATGTTCCCCAAACGCACAACTCTAAAAGGAGTTTTTTGTGGTACGTAAGTGGCTGGTTTGGTTCGGTACTTTTTGAAAGTAGACATATTCTCGAAACACGAACAACCCACGAGACCCAACCGAGCTGAGTGATGAATCTCACCCTCCGCGTGTTTTGTTTTTTTTTCTCTCAAAACAATGTTTCGTAAGTCTGCGAGTCAGGGCGAAGGTGAGGTTGTTTTTTTATCGGTTTGGGCTAAGCCGATCAATCCGACATTTAATGAATTAGTCTGCTCAAAATTGGAGTGGAACCGATTACGTCTACCACTCCCCCCCTATTTCAGTCGGAAAAGGGGCCAATACGGTCGGTAAAAGACGTGGAGAGATAAAGACAGAGCAGTCTCAATCATTTAGATTTCTCCGTGGCTTGCGTGTCAATATGAGGGCGAGAGGTCAACAGGAGGGGGCTTGAGGGAAAACTTTGCCTTTTATCGTGCTGGAGTAATGTCTTCCGTTTCGGTTTTCTTCGCATTCAATGATTCGTTTTTTACCTGGTATGTTTTTTCTTCGCATTCAATGATTCGTTTCTGTTTCTTGGTCATTTTTCAGTTTTTAGTTATATACGTTTTATGTTTTTTATTCATTTTTATTGATTCGTTCATGTTTTTTCGTCGTTTTTCCTGACCACTGACGTCACACTTCGTCGGATGACAAATATGACAACATCAACTGAGCACGTCATCATTTCCTCCCAGGTCCTAAGAGACACATCCGGGCGACTGCGTGACTTCGCACGGCAGAAGGAGCTAGGGATCGCTATCACAGAAGCCCGTTGGGGAGATTATCAAGGTAACGTGTCAGAAACAACGCCCTCTTGCCGTTTGCGTATTTGCGTTCCCATTGTCTGCGTCAAGAAGAAGACTATTTACAATAATAAAAACTGTTGCGAGTCTAGCTTCGGCGCGCGCTTGAGTGTTTAATAGCGATTGCTTGATGAGAGCATGAAAAGGGAGGGTACCACCATCGACCTTGAGCGACGGGAAGGGCTATATCCGCATTTTATTTGTCCATTGCGGGGTGACTGTTGATGGAACTTGAATTTTCTCCGATAACGGTGTCTCGGAGATGTTTCGATTGGCACTTATTGTTGCACGAGCCTGAACGACTTGTTACCGTAGATGTATGTTGTACGTTCGAGCCGAAAGATGAGCTAGCCAACAACAGATCTGGATCCGAGATGTATATTTTAAGTAATGTGGTTAGATACCGATAATAGTTTGTGGGATTGAGTGTCAGGCTTGCAGGTTGCAGTTCCTCCCACGGCAACTGGGTTCTTGGGCGAGCTATAGAGTTCCTCACGCGATATTGGTTTAGCCCCTTAGTGCTTAAAGGTGCTGCTACACGTACCCTAGCACGTATCCCATTATATTGGTTGTATATGCCCAAAACAAATAAGGGCATCATGAACAATTAATCCATGCAGCAGGTAAGAATAAACCGTTGCTTTGCCGTCGGGGCGTCACCTGCACACACGCTAATAAAGTGCCTCGTACTTGCATACCTTCAGGCGTTCAATATCTCGTAACACGTATGAAAGCCGAGCCGTCACATTCCGCTGGTTGGCACCAAGTTTGACCCACTTAACTTATGGCGGCGGGGTTAGAGCTTATATAGAACGATGTTCCGTGGCTTTTTGCCGACAATCTAAAGCTTAAAACGATGTTGTTTTAGAATATGCATTTTACGTATTAGCTTACTGTTGTAGCGATCTCCCACATTCTATCGTTTCGAGTTTACTTCCATGAAAGCTCCCGCCAACTTTCAAGGGAAAAACTCTGTTGACTTCTATGGAAGTAGATCCACGGAACTAAATTTATCCCCGAAGTTGGAGGAAACTTCCATGTAAGGAAAAATTATGCAACGGAACTAGATAAAAGTTTCCGTGGAAGCTGATGGAAGTTTAAATGTAAGCAACCATCTAGTTCGATGGAATTTTTCACCAACTTCCATGGAGTATGCTTACTTCGATGGCTGTTGGGATACTCCCATCGAAGTTGGGTAAGATCCCATGGAATCTCCTTCCATGGAAGCTTCCACCAACTTCCATGAAAGTTCATTTACCCTGCGATGACTTACATGGAAGCTGTCATCTACTAGATATACGTCAACGACCATGAAATCAGATATAATTTTATCGGTTTCCATCCCTCCCGGGCCTGACCCCAAGCGGACATGATCCCATTTGGTTCCCAGCTCCAACCCACAAGGTGCAGAAATTTAATTAGCCCTCCGCAGGACCGCCGGAGGCCCACCGGCCACCCTGACTCCATCCAGACTCGTGTAAGAAGAGCTTTCACGTTCACCATCAATAGTGTAGAGCTAAATCTACTTCCATGGAAGTTGGTCCATCGAAGTTCCACCGACTTCCATGGAAGCTTGCTTCCAACAAAGCCACGGAAGAAAATTTACTTCCTACTCTGCGTCCGTGGGAAGTAAACATTTATTCGAAGATGCTTATATGGAGGTGAAAGCAACACTTCCGAATCACTTCCAAGGAAGTAGCAGTACGTCCATAATTCGTGCATGGAAGTGAAATTTTACAAGTGAACTTCTCACGGAAGTCTTACTACCATGGAAGGAAACATAGATCATATAAATGGGCGTCAGTGTCAATGGAATTCGATGAACGGAATTCGTCGAAGCTAGTGGGGGTAGATGGAAGTAGATGGAAGTTGCTGGAAGCTTCCGTATATTGTGGAAGCTGATGGGAAGGCTATGAAAGCTGGTGGAATCTTCCATCAACTGTGGTTGTGGAAGCTTCAGTTGATGGGCGTTGATGGAAGCTTCCGCTTCCACCAACAGTC
The DNA here is from genome assembly GCA_031763025.1 of Macrocystis pyrifera. Lineage (NCBI taxonomy): Eukaryota > Phaeophyceae > Laminariales > Laminariaceae > Macrocystis > Macrocystis pyrifera. The sequence goes on along the minus strand of JASSKH010000016.1, from coordinate 12,924,373 downwards.
CAGTGGAAGTTTCCATGCACTTCCATGCACTCTTCCACCAACTTCCATGAACAAACCTCACTTCAATGAAAGCTTCCACAGCTTGCATGGAAGAACATCTACTTCGGTGGAAGTTTCGTCTCTTGAAACTTCCATGGGAATGAATTTACTTCCATGGAAGTTCATGGAAGATTCCTGGAAGTAAATATACTATGTGGCACAATGTGGTAGAGTGGGATCTGCAAAGACATCATTGAATAGTGGTTGAGATAGGCATTACGAGCAATAATCATATCAACATATTTTATCTGATATTGACATTGAGACCCTGAGATCATTGGAAACCGGGATTTTGGGGAGGGCGTCAAGACCACCTTTGGATTTAGTCTAATATACTACCTTTAGAGTGGTCAGATAACCTATCGTAGCCCTGGTTATCGTGATTACAAGCTACCTGACTAGCACGGTGAGTGATGACTACAAGCTACCTGCCACGAATTATTGAGGGAAATGGAAGCACCGTGGGATATCCGCACAAAAACCAAAGAGTCCTTATATTTTGGTCCATTCTGGTCCATTCTGATATTTCTAAATATTGGCAAACACACGTGCCCTAAATTCTGCAGCTTCACAATTCGTTTCTCCTCTCTAAGGGACATATATACATCCATCCGGCATGATCATGAGGCCATACATAACCCGTAGTACGCGCGATCGAAGAAGTATCACCCAGCTTGCAAAAAGAATTTTCGACGAAATCCTCGATCTCACAGCTGATTTCATGTTTTTATCAATATGATATGCAGCACGAAATATTTCGACGTACGCACTGATTGACCCCTCCCATCGCCGGGCGAGCGTGCTCGTTCTATGTGTCTCCCCTCGCCCACTGGTTTGAATGTCATATCACAGCGATGAAAAAGAGGTGGTGGCGACACACGCCCTTGAGCATCTTGGAGGGCGACGAGCCAGACGAGGACAACAGGAATTACTCCCGCATATCCAGGCCCAGAACTAGCGAGGTACGTAACGCCTCCACGGCAGTCCAGTTACCAAACTTGCAAACTGCTTACATTACACGTTACTACTACAAAACCAACACGACAATTTCTAGTATGTTGCTCAGGGCACCCTGCAAGCAACAGGAATGCTGGGCCAAGCTGGACTTCTATTTTCGGGCTGGATTTCTAGTTTGGGCAAGGGCGCGTTCTACACTAAACTCAACTGGATTTCTTATATCAGCTTGAATTTCTTATTTGGGGAAGGGCTTGTTCTGTGCTACATTCGTCTGGATTTTTATATCAGGCTGGTTATATTATTTGGAGGAGGGTACGGTTCTGCGTTACAATCGGTACAACGGCTCCCAAATTTTCTGCTGTGCCTCAAATATCAGCCTGTTTTTCTTTCTTGGTCTTGTTTTTTTCTTGGATCTTCCCATGCGCTTCTTGTAGGCGCTCTGTTGTAGTACCTTCCTGGTATCATAGTCAGTGAAACGTAAACTCAGAAAAAAAAATGTTGAGGTGTTTCGCCGCCAGCAACGAACAACTCCAAATGCCGATTTTGGCAAGCACCCTCAGACACCAACTGACTTCACACCCCCACCCCCCATGCCCGATGTCACCGTAAAACAAATGGTATGGTCACATAAAACAATTTAGCGAACCCTAGAACGTGTGGACAACCTGTCAATTCGGCGCGCCTAGTATTAATAGTGTGCTACATCGTTCAGTGTCTCCACAAGGATGTTTTTACGCCCGAATTGTGCAGGGGGGAGGGTCCCGGCCATCGACGTTAACGCAAGCAGTTCCCCGGGGTGCATGCATAATTCAGGGCTAGGAACAGACTACGTACAAGAAAGGGTGCACCTGGTACTCGATTATTTTTCCCGTCGTTAGTCATATCATTTCAGGGAGAGACACTGTTAACACTGTGTTTTGGTCACCGGGCGAACCTCTACCGCTCTGACCACACGTCTATATGTGTGTGTTCTTAACGTTAAAGCGCTATTTCTACCCGTCGACACCCAGGACACCCAGTGCGTGCCGATTCTCTATTCCTATTCATAGAGAGATACAAGCTCTGCACGTAGTCACAAAACTACGACACATAAAAGCTACATTGTTGCCAGGTATGCAGTAAGCAGAGTAGACAATGCAGTGCAATGCCATCGCACTGCATACGACAGGTACACCATACTCATTCTACGAGATGACCGCGACAAAAAGAAAACCGAGTATTCTCTCGAAAGCAAGGAAAGAGGAGACACTTTCGTAAAAAACGGAGTCGCCGTGTATGTGGCAGGAGGATACATTGTGAGAGCGATGATACTCGGTAATGTGGATATGCAGTTTTACTACAGCGTTTGTGTCACGTACGTGCTGCACTCACGTACGTATATGCCCCGCTCACGTATGTACTGTATTCCCCAAAGAGAGGCACCAGTTCCGAGCGAATTTTGTCCACAAGGTCAGCACATACGAAGAGAATGGTGGCTTTGGAAACGTACTAATTTGTATGATGCGCTATACCAGACGTTTCCGCAGACGTATTGTTTGGCGTTTGTACTGTTTGTACTGTTTGTACTGCTTGCAGTGTTTGTAGTGTTTGTAGTGTTTGTACTGTTTATGGTGTTTGTAATCCCATCCCCGTTGTCGAGAAAATCGTCAGCTTCGAAATTCTTCCGAAGGGTGTGTTACCTCTATCACACGTGTGATATACCTGGTATACAGTAGAGTATATTCGGTACCTGGTATAGCACTGAAGGAGCCGAATAGTGCGCTTTTGGGGGGGGTAAGGTGAATGAAGTAGTAGCGAGGACACCTACAGCTCACCGAACAATGCTCCATGAGTTCGCGCAATACGCACCCACACGAGTTCAAAACGCACTCTTGACTTGCTGCACACAATGTGACGTCGCAAAAACGCTAGTAAATGCGCCCCCCCCCTGGACCTGATAACTCCCCGCACCTGGTGTCAGGAATCCTTGGGAATAGTGCAGGCGTATATGGCCCCTTGGCAAGGTAGAAGTATATCACGAGCGAAGTCGCAAAAACGCTAGTAAATGCGCCCCCCCCCTGGACCTGAAAACTCCCCGCACCTGGTGTCAGGCATCCTTGGGAATAGTGCAGGCGTACATGGCCCCTTGGCAAGGTAGAAGTATATCACGAGCGATTGTTCATACGTATTCTTCGAAGATTCTAGAATTAGACGCCCATACCTTTTTTTAATGTCCGGCCAAACGAACGCGCGACCGACGCACCCGCCGATGCAGGGGACGAGTGTCCACGGGCACCAACGCTCCAGCGCCTGCGCGAGTAGGTGCGCCGCCTCTTCATGTCGGCCAAGCACCGCTCCCGAACCGTCATCATCGTCATCACGCTTCACCGGGGTTACCTTCAACAAGAACAACAACATCACCTGTGGCAGCGGCATCAGCAGTAGCCGGTGCTCCACCGCCGCCACCAAAAAGAAACGAACCGTGATGAAGCCCTTACCGCTCGGCCCAATTTCGGCGAACGCTAGTAAAAAGCTGCCGTATCCCCTCGAACAGCTCCTTCAGCAGGGCGAGAAAGAGGAGGTCGCGGGCGGGGGGTATGGAGGGGAGTGTGGGGTGAGACTGAAGCCGCCCACCGTGCGCTGTTTCAGCAGGCGTGATTTTGTTGAGGTACCAGTAGTCACGCGCAGTCGGAAGGGGGACTGGCAGCCCCACCTCGCGAGGGTGCCGTGCGGATTCTAGATCAGCTCCCCCAAAAAAACGCAGTTGCAGTATCGTGGGCCTAGGGGGTGGACGGGCAACAACTTTACACTTGGTTAAAAAATAGTCTAGATATTTAGCCTCGGATCCAACTTTCGAACCGGCTGTATTCTCAACCCCCCTGGCACTCGCACTTGCAGAGAGGAAAATATAGCAGTATAGGCGAAAATGTTGCTATAAAATATTACAGCAACGGTCAATGCGTGATTGGGAGATGATACGAAATCGTGCCCGAGACGCAACGGTTGAAATCAAGGGGCCCTATGGTACGGGCACAACATGAGAAAAAAAAAACGTATGTTTTAGGGCGTTTACGCCGCTCGCGCGTATATGTTTGATAACGCCAAAGACATATCTGGTACTGTACGTGTTTTGGTCGCTCTCTCGATGCCCCAAAGGGGTAGCAGGGAATATCGTGGTTGCGGCAGCCAGCGTGGGAGCAGGAAAACCTGTGATGGGCCGAGGCATGCAGTCATGACTGGTCGGGCGCAGAGACGTCAAGGGTTCCCCTGTGGGTTTGGTGTCGGCGTTTCATTCAACAGGCGGTTTCACCCTCCGGATCGTAACGCCTGCCCCAGGAGCTAGCCAATGCTGTATGCTGCACTGCAGGGCCTTAGGTGTTTTTCGACGCTACCAAGGAACGAAGCAAAGTGTGCGAAGATCAAAAGTTAAAAGGATAAAGAAAAGAACCGAGGGGAAACCAAAGGCTAAAGGCGAACTGTTCGATATGAGGTCGCATGCATAAATCGTAGTTGTGACATTGAGAATCGTGAAGCTGCTGTATCGTTTCTGATCTGGAGTGTTGGTCACCGATAGTTTCGCGGTCTACTGACCCGAGGATTAAAAATAACTTCAGCTATTGAAGGGTCTTAGGTACAAACTCCAGTACGCAAATAGGTGAGTCATAGCTGATCCAACCGGGATGCTTGCCGCAACATGGTAAACCCAGGGAGATACCTGGGATGCTTGCATCAACATCATACATATGGTAGCATCAATCAGTTGCCGCTGGTTATCGCTGCGTGATATTCTTGTACAGACAGCGCGCGACTGATACATCACGCGGCTTTCAAAATTGATTATGGACCGATTGGGGGAACTCACAGTTGGCGGCGTGCTTTTGTAAGGCCGTTTCAATTCTAAAATAACAGCGAACGTCAGCCGACGTAGATCTTGCCACCGCTCTCTCTTGTTTCGAAAAGAAGGCATTGATTTGCCGATACAAGGAGACTACACCGTCAATGGCATAGAAATCCACGTTGTAACGTCATATGGCGTTTTCAGTTGGCCATACACTTCAGTCGGTTGCGGTAATGGACAACTATTAATCGTACATTAGCAGGTCAGACACTCAGACAGACACACAGGAAGACAGACAAACAGACAGACACATCCGCAGTTTCTGTTACAGAAACCCACAGTAAATTGTGGAATTTCAACAATTCTGTCGAAGCAGGGCGAAGGTCTATACAACCCTCTTTTCGCGGGGCCTCCGCGGGGCTGCAACCACGGTTCGAGAACAACTGCTCGGACTCAGACAGTCCCTATCATTAACGTATCGATATGTCATGGTATTCTACTGTATATATGTATACGCGACAGCAGTTAATAAATTTGAGAGTCAAAAACAATTGGCTCTTTTTTTGGGCGAGAATATATACCTGGCACCAGGTATATACTTTAAACTTGAAAAAAAGACACCTAACTCAGCAGTGAGATCGATGTTTTCCCTCAAAACTCATATTTACAAGCTGGGCATGATGCTTCGATCACGCATGCTTCAGGGGGGGGGGTAGTTTTAGATTAGTGGCTACAAAACCTGCCTTGTTTTTGCACGCAACAAAGTCGCCACAAATCCCTAAGATTTCACTCTTAGGTTTTCCGTCTGCACTAAATATCAAACCACTAAAGATTGTTGACGCTCGCTCTTGACCGCGTTTCTTGAAGATTACCCCAGCGAGTGTTTGGCGCGTCGGGGGAGGGGGGTCGACGAGATACGAGAACCACGCACTATATACAAACGAATCATCTCGCCTCGACACATAAGCAACGTGACTGCAGGTTGCTTCGCGTGCAATACTGCAGCACTGTATTACCGCTTCAAGTTGTGCGAGCCTAAGGCGGGACCAGCTTGTGAGATCATGCGGCTGCTGTGTGGCTGCTCTTCTATAGCAGTAGGTGAATAGGACTATTACGGGGGTACATAGTTAACAGGACCTATGGTATACATAAAAACCTAAATATATTTACCTATTTTTTACTAACAAAATTTGGTCCTGTTAACTATGGACCCCCGTAATAGACATATCAGTTGTCGTCGAGAAAGTTTTCGATCTTTTGTCGCGATTTGTTAAGCTGAAATTTGTGTACGTAGGACACATCTAACCCCAAAAGAAGTTGAATCTGGCCCGAAATAAGAGTGTATTGACCCAATTAGGCCTTAAGAAACTCAACCACGTTTTGGGGACAAAGTAGTCGGAAATAGACTTAGACACATGCTTTCATGCACAGAATTGCAGCATTAAAAGGGCTAGGTCGTGCCGTGCACTGTACGAATATCAAGAAGCCGCTAAACGATGAAACACATAATGCTGCTCCACTCCACACTGGTGCTGGGCCTCCTCGAGGCGCTGATGCATGCATGTCAAATGCTGTGCTTGAACAGGACGGTGGTTACTATTGTTTTTACTGTAGTAATCCCTCCACACTTGAAAAAGTGCTGAGTTTCTATGCTGATAGTAATAGTATTTGACGGATTCAGCGGAACGCCTACACAAGGCGCCGAGGTTCGTAATCTGTCAAAGGAGAGGTTAGTGAGTGTCGCGGATCTGCATATCTTGTTACAGACGTACTTCGAGTATATATAAAGCCTCAACAAGCGTCATAGGATGTGCCGTACCTCCTCAGAAAAGCCGAGCCATCTACTGTAGTTCCCACTGCGAAAAAGACGGCACACTATTCATAGTGCCAACTACAGATGCATGTCCCCGAAAACGATTAAAGGGGTTAATCGGGTCCTCTGTATTCTGAACCCAACCCCCGTCTCAAATCCCGCGCTTGAGCAATCCGTACGAATCCGCGAGAAGACGATTGTTCTAATCGGCAAGTTACATGTATCAGGTATTACGCGGGGTTCCTACCCTACACGCTAACATGCTAGAGCCACTCTACTCGCCAATATGCTACAGCTCTTGGCTATCCTGCAGGCAAAACGTTGTAAAATACTTGGCCCGTCAAAGTCCTTCACCTCCATGACCCCATTTTGTATGGGAGGGTCGAGATTCGTGAGCCATTTTTGAAGTTCCAAAAACCTCGTGAAAACGAAACGTGGGGGGGCGTATCCGACATCTCCACACACTCTTCGATGGCGCACTTCCGCATCCTATCTCGCATACACACGAAACGCGTGCGGTGTTCTATGAAATACGTGTGGTGGTCTACGAAAAGCGTGTGTTGGTCTCCTTTCTCAATCAACATCCACCCACTGTTGGTACGACAATGCCAGTTATTCGACCTTCTTCTCCAAAAAACGGCTTAAGATGACACACCCCCGCGGACGAACGTCACAGCCGTTTTTTTTTTTTTCTCCACAATGTGGATAGTGTGGAGGCCGTGCGATTCGTCTACGGAAATATGTCGACGAGATATTTCTATAGCTACCATTTTCGTTTGGTGTGTGCCCCTTAAGGCATGGTTTTTAGAGAAAATCGACCCTGAAATTTGTCTGAGAGGGTGTTATCCTATTTCACGGGTGGTGCGGTAGATCCTCCCAGGAAAGAAACGCCCCGCCACCAGCAACCGGAGGATTCGCTCGACACGACAACGACAGTTCTGTGGCATTGCTTCTCTCCAAAAAGGCGTCTGCATACGCTATCCCCAAAAACATTGCAACGCCTCCAAATAACTAGTTGACCAACAACAACGCCTCCAAAACCGAACGGTAACTCCTCGTACGGTACCGTATCCGTACAACAGCAAAGAGGCTTCTGACGACGAACGGCCTGCGGTGGGCACTATGAGCAGCAAAATCGTGAACAACTATATCGTCCGCATGCTGCACGACACGGGAAGCATACGGCCAACGAGGTTTCCCTGTAACCCTAACGCTAACGCTAGCCCTAACTCAGCGGTACGTGGCGATCATACACAAAGCGCCCTTTCTCGTGGCGCAAGCTTTTTGCCGGAAAAAAGGCCCGGCAGCAGTACAGTAGTAGCGATTTCAGATTTATTTCCCTATATAAAATGTTACGCTAAAAGTTATCGGTCACGCATCCTTGGTGGGTTTCGACGCCACTGCCTCCTCCCCGGATGCCTCGAAGGACAACAGGTGATGCAACTCCCGTTCGCGGTGTGCTTATGTCCCTGGATAGATAGTTACTGAAACGTTCCCTGTCACGCATCGGTAGATTTCGACGCCACTGGCGCCTTCTCCGCAGTAGTCTTGAACGCCAAGAGCTGTTGCAACTCCCCTTGACCGTTGGCAAGGGCCGTCGCGAAGGCGCTCCCGAGGAGCATCGGGTTCAAATACAAGAGCGCTGAAAACGGCAACAACAACAGAGGAGAAAACGTCGGCAGCAAGATGGCGTTATGATCTTGTTGATATTTCTGTTATTATATTGCTCTGTCGTACAAGTTCCATTCTGGCTTGAATCCAATATCCTCTCGTACCGCAGTAGTAGTATTTGTAGTTGTAGCTGTAGTCTCTCTTTTATCACTCTGAACGAATAAATAGCGAATACGCCACTCTCCTTCCTTGAAGGGTCCTACTTACGCCTCCCTCCGTTGGCATTCGATGTTGCTGGTTTTCAAAAAGTACCAACCAAAAACGCATACTAGGAGGGAAAACGTACGTCGGCAACTCATTATGGCGATGCTAATACTATCTAGAGACATTGGAATTCCTTGCTGTATGTGTCCGTACACAGGCGTGTACCAATGAGCCCGCCATGCTGATTTGCTGTTGTCGCGCGCGCGTACAAGTCATACTGCATCAATTTTTGCGGCATCGAGAACGGAAACCGGTATAAAAAAGTAGGGCTCTTCAAGGTTATGGCGCGACGTCGGGTCAAGGACTTCTTGAAACCTCACGGGTCGGGTCGGGTCGGGTCGGGTCGGATGACCCGACCCGAACTGATCCGACCCGCGAGGTTTGACCCGATCCGTGAACAGCCCTGCGAAAAAAGGCGCAAACAAGACGCATTTAGGGGGAAATTACTACAGGGGTGCGAGGCGAATCAAACGCACAAACACGCAAAATGCGTTCATCTTGTCCGACCAACTATTAACAACAACGTTCGTTTTGACCCAAATCGAATAAACTTGACACGTACTGTACCAGAAACAAAAACGAAATGTCCTTCGAAGAGCGAACCATAAGACACCCCGCTGCAATGCCTAAAAACAAAAGCGCTCCATTAGTAGACGCAATATGTATATGTCTACGGTCATTATATACATAAACACATTCAACGTTGAAGTGCCTTCGAAACGGTTTCCTTGGCAAGTTATGTACCTGCGGTACGTCAACTGCCGGCTCTCTCTATATGCCCGGTCTGCAGCCTGGCCCGAAAAAAGGAAGCCCAAAGAACAACTCTCCACGCAGCCGGATTCGAGACAAGATAAAATTATATGACTACTGTACCCATATTATTGGCACCAGATCGAAAACCTCCTTGTCCCGAACTCGTCCCGGACCCCCCAAAAAAATCAAAGCGTGAGCTAAGAAGACAGCCATGGAATGGAACACGTGAATGCTGCCGGATTTCGAGAATTCGAAATAATAACTAAGAAAAACACAACATTTTTTTCACCTGGTTGCCCCGACTTCGAGAGGTAGTTTACCACGAAGCACAGGCCAAGCCCCAGCCCGTACGCTGCCACGCTGCTCTGAAAGTAGGACCTCCCTGCCCCACTGTCAGCCTCCACTGCCGCCCCCCCCGGACACGGTGGCCACGGCAGGCACTAAAGCAACCCTTCCCTCCGCGCCTTTTGGCTTAGCGACCGAAGTTCCAAGGATAGAGTCAAGCCACAGGGCTGCAGGGTTCTTGCTCGAGACTTGATCAGCGAGTGCCCGGGCAGCCGCCGCTTCCGCCTGCCTGGCTCCCTCCAGCTGCTTATCGAAGGACCTGTTGAGCAAGAAAAATGGTGAGCGCTATAAATACGAGCGAACTCGAGCTTCTGATTAACGCCGCGGAAAAACCTGGGGAGCTACTGTTCGAGCTAGCTCAAGCCGAATCGACGACCGCAGTTCTGCGATCGCTGACGTCGGGCACGGCCTCCGCCTATCGAGCTCCCTCCAACAGTTTCAAACCTCCGGTAGACCATCGAATTCCCCCTTCATGATCTACTGTACTACTGTAGACCTTTCAAGGTAGGTCGACCTATTCGCGATCTTGTATGATCTATAATAGCTCATGTTGCCGGCTGGGACTCGAATAATCTGCATGAGGATCTAGCACATCTCCGTTGGATCGTCTGTACTACACAGATCCTTTCCAGCTCCTGCGCAACCTCTGACAACGGTAGGTGAGGAACTAGATGAACTAGATGATCTACATCATGACATGGTACGAGGTGTGAACTGTTTGTTGAAGGACCGGTGTTTAAAACGAGCAAATGCCATTTTTTTCTAGTCTAGACGTCGGAAATTTGTTAGGGATCCAACTTTCGAGCTGGCCAAAGCCAGCCTTCGCCCGAGGTTCCACGACCGCCGACCCATATATATAATATCTACATATATATATGTATCTTTACAAAACGTAAGCCGTGATATCGAGAAATTCCTTGAAACTCAATACTGCAAGCTGCGTGTGATACTTCGATTGCGAGCACTCGTGCGGGCTACATATGTCCTCGTGAAGGGTGTATACATAACACATACCTGGTACCTTACTGGGGTAATAATCTGGCAGTTGCCAGTTGCGAATTCAGGGGGGTGGATGTGTGTATGATATAATATGAAACATAGAAACAAAACAAAGAACATGAACAAAAACAAAAAAAGCAACACAAATAAGAAAAGAAGAAGAAAAGAGGAAAATACAAAAAATGGAACAAAGAAGACGGTATGACCCTTGCAAGACGCACGACGATAGTACACAGTACACAGCAAAGCAGAAGTAACAGCAATAACACACCTCATGAGAGTGCAGAAGGTGGCGGGGACGACAATGTCCCCCAGTCCCAGCACGGAGAAGGGGTACTGCTTAGCGGGGTCCACGGTGCTCGGGAAGAGGAACTTTACCGGCGCCTCGATTTTGGTGGCGACGGTCATCTGGAGGGAGGAGGGAAGGAGGGAGGGAGGCGGCCAACAGAGGAGTTCCACGCGCACCACGGCAACATGAGCTAGAGCATGCAGATCAGGAATTTATATGCCCTGATAGATCTATAGCAGATCGTTGACCCTTTCAAGGGCCGCAGTCCCGTTTTGAGGACAAACTATTTCAGGAATTTGAGTGGTTTGTCCCCCAAGACGGGACTGCCATACTAAAATGGTTGAGTGAGGATCGGGGATCTGTCCGAAGTGTGGAACGTTCACTCCAATAAATGGTTGGGAGGACTATCCAAAAGAAATGGTTGAATCGATACCATTTTTCGATGGTCGAACGCAAGCGTTATTTCACAGAGATGGTTGGGAGAACTATTCAAAAACAAAGGTTGAGAACACTATTCAGATAATCGTCGGGAACGCTGTACGGTACCTGGTACATTTTTCTACGAACGGACCGCTTTTCTGATACATTCAGCCGAACCACCGGTTGGGAATTGCTTCCGATCTTCACAAGACATGATTCGGAGCTGTACCCAAAGCAACAGTTGAGAACACTATCCAAGATATGGTTGAGACTGGTATTCAAAGAAACGATTGAACGCATTATTAAAATGCATGTATAAGACTGATAGTAAAAAAAGGTTCAACCCAATACCCAATCGATCGGTGCGGCTTTGCCGAACCGCACCACACCGTACCGTACGAGTTTACGTGGTAACCCCATTGCTGTCTCTGAAAGTGGCCACACTAGAAAATCATTCAATTCATTGACGCTGCTATCCATACGCAAGAAAGGTTGAGACTGGTATTCAAAGAAACGATTGAACGCATTATTAAAATGCATGTATAAGACTGATAGTAAAAAAAGGTTCAACCCAATACCCAATCGATCGGTGCGGCTTTGCCGAACCGCACCACACCGTACCGTACGAGTTTACGTGGTAACCCCATTGCTGTCTCTGAAAGTGGCCACACTAGAAAATCATTCAATTCATTGACGCTGCTATCCATACGCAAGAAAATCCGCCTCAGGTTCTTGGTAGGATGCAGCTCACCCTTCACGCGACTCGCCGGACACCTCACGGCGCTTCGCGCTTAGTGCAAGCAATGTCTGCCTGGTCTGTGAAAACCCGACATTCTCCGTCCCGGCAAAGCAGGGATGCGAGGGTCTATGGTCATACGACTACGGCCATGCATGACATCGAATAAACCACCTTTCTCCCTTGCCTGGGACTGAATAAAAAAGGGCGGTGTCGTTTTGTTTTTCTCCAAATACTCCTGGTGAGACTGGATTTCTTACCATGACCTCGGTACCGAAAACCCAGAATATGTCGTAGCAGAACAGCCCTCCCAGGAGAACGGCCGCCGTCGTGAAGCTCGAGATGCTGATGAGCCCGATGCTCTGGGGATTGGAGGGGGGGGAGAGTAAAGCGTAGAAGGGGACTCTGTTGACGAGACGAGCCATGCTACAGTAGGAGACGAGATGTGCTACATACTGTGTTCGGAGACAAGCTACAGTAGGCAGTAGGAAATATGATACTGGTATGTGCCCGCGTGTACCTGGTACAGTAGACTAGGCGAGCCATGATACAGCAGAGTGCTGCACAGCGCATGCGACGACAAGCCTGCAGCAGACGAGGCCGAGGCCAGACGAAACACGCTGCAACAGATGCTACAATACCATATACCACGCCTTGGAGACAACACATGTTACAGTAGGCGAGATGAGATAGGACGTGCCATAGTGAAAAGACACCACGTATTGGACAGTAGAGGGGAAAAAACACGGCACATATGCTAGTACAGGTGTGCCTTGCCACGAGCGACAAGAGCCGCGCTTCGGGAAAAACCTTCCCCACATCGGAGAGATCAGATCAGATCAGGTCAGATCAGATCAGATCCCAAGTTCATGGTCTAGATACTTCGTGACACAAAGATAGATCCCTGATGAGTATGATCTACACGACCTAGATCGTGGTAGCCGGGTGGGAAATGTATGACACGGCTCTTGCGCAAATTGTTTGCCGCTTGTTGGGATGCGTATGATGTGGACCTTGCACGGCATCTCAGAACGGAAAACATAGAATCTAGATGATCTGTCTGATCTGTCTGATCTGTATGATCTACCTGTAGGTGGTTCATCGGTCCGACGTGTGAACCATAAACCTTCACTCGCAGAAACGAACCAAAGGCTACGAGCAAGCTCGTACAAAGAACACACGAGTCAAAAACCAACACGTACAACAACCGACAAGCTCATCAACTCCAGCCATTACCAATCCCCACCAACAACGGCAAAACTGGCATTCCATTATCGGTCGTGCCACCGCACCACGCCACGCCACGGACGACGAGAACAAGCGACGGATGAAGTCAACAAGGTGGCGTACCTGCATTCCGATGCACCATGCGAACACGTTGGGGATGAGGAACTTGGCGCTTAGCCCAACGTCGGGGTTCAAATCTGACGTGAAGTGAAGTGAAGTGACGTGAAACCGAGCGGAGACGCACAAAGAGGAGGAGAAGGAATGAGAGGCCCGGACACCTTAGTTAGTTTCGACACTTGAGGGGGGATGTCGCATCATGTTGGGCGGGCGCTGTAGACTACAAGACCTTCCATTCCCCCATCTCCCTTGAACTCATAAAACAACAATGAGACACTAACACCACCACCATCATCACCATCACCATCACCGCCGCCAACAACAACAACAACCATGTAGTTGATGGTTTTCAATGGTTCGTTTTACTATTAGGTTTTAGAAGTAGCGGGGTCACCAGAATTTATACTCGTGGGTACCCGGGTACTAAAACATCATTGTTCAGGCTATACTCGGGTTTTGTTGTTATTGTTGTCTTTAAATTAAATCGTTTTTTCTACCCAGCTTCATCAGTACACCCAACGTCCGTCCTGATTCCTTATCCTAGAGAGATATTGATTCTGTGGTCACAGACTGTGAGACAGAGGCAGACCAAAAAAACAAGACAATAATCGCAAATTCAAGGGTCAAGCAAGTGAAGTGCCAGCGTACCGGGTACGAGAACACAACAACGCAAGCAAGACTAGAAAATAAGAACAAAAAGACAATTAAAAAAAAAATCTGCAATGAAACAGAATACAAATGACGCAAGGAGATCAGAAAGGCTGCTATTAATAGATAGAAAGCATACGTACTCAGGAAAGACAGATAGCTGCCGCGCGGACGAAGCAACACGAAGAGAGAAGAAGATACCGGCATACGGACGGCGGGGGGGGGGGGGGGGGGGAAACAAAGGGATGTATCTGGGTAACCCTAGAGTGTATAGTACACTGTAATATCCTACCATACAAAACAGGCCCTTGGTGACTTTCATGGCAGGTGAGAGCAAAGCATCGCCGTACACTCTGTCTGCATGGCACCGCAGCTCGCGCCACTCGCGCCACTCGCGCTCCAAAACAAAGTTTCAACACGGGAGACAACCTGAAAGCCAGCAGCCATCAGCCGCTGAAGCAAAAAAAGCCAGCTAAATGTGGTTGTTTTGTTTCGCTGCGACTCACATACAAATGCTGCGGTAACCGACGACAGCAAAACTGTCAGCTCTGCGAAGTCCAGCAGCGGCTGGTCATCGTTCTCCCACGTCTGTCAAAAGGGCCCGGGTGGTAGGAGAACAATGGTTATGCGCGAGAAGGAAAGGACGTCAACTACCGACCATACCAGTGACAAAGTACAAGGTTGAACATTTTTTTCCGTACTTTGTGTCGGCGACCAACCACTCGAAAACACGAAATTGAGGCTGTTTTCCAGTAGTCCAAAGGGATAGCAGAAAATGAGGAAAAATACGAAAACACTTGCAGAGCCCTCGAGTCGAGGCTCCCCAAGCTTCGCACCCTCCTAACCTAACCCCAACGCCACCTCTAGCCAGTTCCGACTCTAGCTCTAACCATGACCCCCACGTTCGCCCCAGCCCCGACTCTGCCTAACTTAAACCCCAACGCTAACCCCAGCCCGATTCAAACTCAAACTCCAACTCCAACCCCAACCCAAAGCCTAACCGTAAAGCCACATTCGAACTCTCGGACCGCTGCCTCAAGCTTCGCATGCTCCGCAAACATTTCGATGAATCGTTCTCGTCTGATCTTGGGGGAGGCCTTGGCCAGGGCCTTAAGTCACGTAGCTGTGTGGTCGCACAGTAGTGGTAGTACTGCAATGCCTGTTACATAAAGAACAGTTTTTACAACGAAGGTTATACCGGTAGCGCATTACGATTAACCGTTCTCGTCTACGTAGCCTTCAAGATGAACAAACTAGACACCGCGGACACTACTTACCACAAAACACACCGTAATCATCTGACCTTAGGGAAGGCCTTGGCCAAGACCGCGTCTATCGGTGCCGACACCGGTATAGCGGTCACCTTCTGCGGCAAGACCTTACGGATGACAGGGGGGAGAATGGACACCGCACTGCCCACCGCCAGCAGAGTGGTCACGAGCTTTCGAACCGACAGGGAGGAACGCGCATGAGAACGGTTGGGGTGGGGTGGGGGCAAGGGGAGGGAGAGCACAAAAACTAAAAGCCCGGTGAGCTGGCTTTCTGTGCCCTGCATAACTTTGATACTTCGAAGCATGACTTAACCTCTGCAGCTCCACTCGTACACGAGTATCTTAACCGTGCCACACTAGTATTTAACAGCTACTCGCGGGTGGGGTGGGGTGGGATGGAGGTAAGGGGGGGCTGAGAGACAGAAAAAAATAGCTCTGTGAGACCTATGCCAATGGAAACGCGAAGTCCGAAAGTTTTTTTTCAAAAATATTACTTTTAAAAAAACAGCCGAAAATATCCTCGTACCGCCGCTGTGGGAAAAAAGGGAAAAAAAAAATGTTTGATTTTTTCTTTTTTTTTTTCCAACGGCCGCAGGCGGCGCAATTTGTTTTCTCTCGTTGCAAATTGTCAACACACTGATAAAAATCAGCTCGTGCGACGATAGATGCTCGATCTCGATATAGACTCAGCCCAAGGCCAACCCGCTTGGTGTCGGGCAAGGCCAACGAGTATAGATGACGGCATCGAAGATAGAAAGTGAATACATGCTCTAGGGGGCGAGAGCTTGCCGGCGGCGTCCTGCGCTATCCTCCCAAACCTGAAAAAAAAAAACTGTTTTTTGCCATTCGAGACGGATCGAGAAATTTTGTCTTCTGTTTTGGACACACCAGCGGATATTTGTTTTTTTATCGTACGCCTGGCCAGCGCCCGCCGCACGTCACTGGCCATTGTGTGAAGACGGTGACCCAAGGGTGGGTCGGAGCCCTAACGAGCGCACTCCGTTCAGAATTCATGACGCAATCGTTGATTTTGTCGATCGATATCTGTCGAGGACTCGGAATCTCGCCGCTTCGAACCAAAGATCGGCCTGAGTTTTTCTCAGGCCGATCTTGACCCAACATCGGTCCCAGATTTGCTTTTTTCGGGCTTTTCCAAATGTTGGGAACTTTTTTTTTTTCTGAACGTGCCCATAGGAAGCGTGTTCTAAATTTTTTTGGCGGGTATCTTTGGAATTCAAACTTTTTATTGATACTTCGGGTTGCCATTGGCAGAGGTCTGAGTTGGCTTATTTGCTCTGCATTTTTTGGTCATGGCTTTTAATGCCCAGCTCCACCTCATATAGCCTAATCGGACCCATACTTAGTACCTACTCTGTGCAATACGAGGTATATTACGGTATCAGATTACTGTTTTGAGCTAGAGTAGTAGAGTGCTGGGGCATCCGTACACTGCTGCAATATCAGTATACTGCTATAAGTACCAGTATACTGCTGCGATGATGCTGCAGTACCTGGTATGCCACGCCCACCGACACGTCCGTGTACTTGAGGACCAGGAAGATGCCGAACAGAGACGCAGAGGCAGCCACAGGCGCCCCAAACGCTTGCTTCGTCGTGATGGGCGATCGCTCCTGCAAAGCCAGAACAACGGGATATCGGGGCGTTCAGCAACTCACGACTGACAAGAAGCGAAAGCAGCGGCCTGGTAGTGGCAGTGGCAGTGGCAGTGTGTGTTGAAACCTCGTAAACGGCGGGGGGGGGGGGGGGGGGGGGGGGGGGGGGATATGGCATACATTGATAGCTTGTTTCGATGGTGAACACTGTGTAGACGGCACCCAGGAATTGATTTGGGTAGTGTAGTTTGAAACGGCAGAACGCAAATCAACACTCAGTTCGGACTCGCCCAGGCAGTATTCAACCATGTAAGATGCCGATGGCATACGCAAGCCACGTCGATAGTGAAACAACACGCAAACGCTGACCCTTGCCGCAATGAACCAGTACATGTCAGCGCCGTACAGCAGTATTAATAGATAGTTTTTTTTTTGTTATAAACTGCGGTCGAATGTTGGCACTGCAAGACTTACCCCCGTCGAATTCCAAGAAAAAAGTTCCCAATACGAGGGGTGCAGTTGCGAAGGGGAAGGTGATAATCGTTTCATCGTCACTTGCACTTTCCAGTTCAACTCGTAGGAGCTTTTCCTACCTGATAGAGATGGTGATATACACCCCTAATTCTCACTTCATGAGCTAGATCTTTTACGGCAGATAGATAGATCATATATTCCTGATATGTACGATCTAATTAAGTTGCCGGGTGGCAGCCGAATAACCTGCATGATCTAGGACACTTCTTCCTTGGCGGAATCTGTGCTGTACAGTTCATGCGCACCATCTCAAAACGGCAGGTTAGCACCTAGGTCATCTACTCATCTAGATCGTGGTGTATCCAACGTGTGAAACTTTTTTTACGTTCACCGACATTCTGGACAAGCTGCGGTCGCAGCTACACAGGGTTGACAAACAAAGGCCATTCGGGTGTGAGCAGCCACACCTATGTGGTATGGTTAGCCACACTTCATGACATTGTGTGGGTAAACTACTGTGTGGTAACAATGTAACCAAACCTACGGTAGAAATGACGCGTGATGCGTACAGATAACGGTGGTGGTATAAGGGGTGACCGCCGCGCTCACATCTGGGATGTCTTGCCTCTTCGCCCCGAGGTAGACGGTGCTCACGGCGAGCAGTCCGAAGTACACAAAGGAGGCGTACTTGAAACCGATCAAGAGAGAGGGGAGCAGCTGCAGCACAAACAGGCCCAGGTATCTGTAGCAGCAGCAGCAACAACAACGGTAGCACTGCAAGTTAACAGCAGGAGGAGCAGCAGCAGCAGCAGCAGCATCAAGCAGTGGCGGCAGCAGAAGCAGTGGCAGCCGTACTAGCAATAGCAGTGTCAGCAATGGGAGCAGCAGCAGCAGCAGCAGCAGAAGCAGAAGCAGAAGCAGTACCAACAGTAGTCGTAGCAGCAGCAGACGAAGAGCAACAGCGGCGGCAGCAACATCAGCAGTAGCAGTATCGGTAGCAGTGTCAGCATCAGTGTTACGAGCAGCAACAACAAATCAGTCCGAGATACGACAGAGTAAAACGGGGTCTTCCACACAGTCGATACTACTGTAGTTACTACTATCAACGGAAGGCGCCACAGGGGCCGGTTGAGTTGTAACGGACATCGCCCACAACTACAGTATGCCTACACACCAACGTAAGGTTTGATTTGCATGCGGAGTAGAATAGACCCCAATAGCTCCATACAAAATGTAGTCCTGCTATGTGGACACAAGAACAAATCGCGTGTGCTATGCCGCTGCTGTGCATATGCTGTATGGGTACTGAGCGCAGAAGGTTCCACACCTCGGACAGATCATCTGCAGATAGATCATGATCTAGATCTTTCAGGGCAGATAGATCCCGGATTTGTGCCTGGTATGATCTAGCTCATGTTGTTTTAGGGTGGGAGCCGTATAAACTACAGTACATGATCTATGAATATGGCATATAATTGTCGGGTTGGATCTGCACTGCACAAGTGCTTTCCAGATCCTGCACAATCTCTCAGAACGGCAGGTGAGGAACTAGATGATCTAGACGATTATCTATCTGTAGATCATCTATCTGTTCGATGTGTGCAAGGTTAAGTCTGCGGTACTATACTGTTGGAATACTTTTCTTAACGTCTGGTCGCCGCATCTATCGGTATGCACCAACACATCCCATCACCATCCAGGATACCGGTAGATTCTACGTTTGGCCACTCCAAGGCTCAAATCAAGGCCAATAACATTGTTCCCACTCCGAATGAAAAGCCGTCTTCTGCCGCGGGGTAATAAACACGCCTTTGGCACTACATCCAACAACCAACAAACATCCCAGTCTACAGCAACTGCTGGGAGGTTCAGGCAATGCTCTGGAGACAGGCGTAAAAGCGGCGAATCTACTCGTAAAGCTCCTACGTAACTTGGCGTGCTGCTGTATACGCAAGGTACGTACCATGATACCTGGTACCAGGTATGCACCATACCGTCTAGCTCGTACATAGGACGACCTACTGTACTTCCTCGATGATGCCATTGCACACCCCGGACAGATCACGTACAGATCATGTACAGATCATCGATTCCCACTGCATGACCTAGCTCTGTGAGGGCACATATATCCCCGATCTGCATCTTCCAGCTCACGTTGCCGGGTGGAAACCATAGAAGCTGCATGATCTACAGTAGATCATGCGGCTGCTCCCCGGCCGGGGTGGATCTCCGGCCTGCGGCTTCCCCAACATGTGCTAGAGCTCCCAGTGGAGCGCGGCTTTGACCTTGCTTGTGCGTCTAACTAACGTTCGAGCATGGTCACGCCGGCGGTGATGGCCAGCGATATGGCGGAAATTTTCCTCGCGGAATTTTTCCTCGCGGCAGTATTGCCTGCAGTAGCCGTGTCGTATCACCGTCGCGGAAAGCGTGGAACGCGTAGCGAACGGAGAAGAGAGGCTAGGAACCACGTGAGTAACCACCCTATTCGGCGTCGTCTAGGAGATGCTGGGCGTCGAGGCGCGTTGGGAGTGCTGCCTAGCACGTCGTAACTTCGGCACGAATCGGGCCGGGCAAAAAGGAAGGAACGAAAGAAACGCACCGCCTCGGAAAAGCAGAGGGTAGAGGAGAAAAAATACACATCACAGAAGAAGCGGAGGCAAGGTCGGAAAGATCGCAGAGAAGCTCGAAAAGCTACGCTCAGATGCTAGGGCTAGGTTCAGAGCTACGGAACTCGTCGTGGGCACGTTCAATGTTCGCACACTCGCCTTCAACGGCAAGAATGGCATCGGCTACAGCGAGATCATCATGAAGGTATGCCAGGAACTAGGATGCGATGTCGTACGTCTCCAAGACGCTAGGCGAGACGGGCATAGCACGTTCACAGCAGCTGGATACACGATATTTTGCTCTGGGGCAGACAGCAGCAAATATGAGAGGAAGGGCAACCAGGTGTGGGGCTAGCTGTCAGAGAGTCTATTGCGGCAGGGGTGGGCCAAGATGGTCTCGTGGTGGAGTGCGTTAGTGCCAGGCTGATGAAAGTTTGCATTCAACTCGAGGGCAAATCGAATGGTGTTTCTTTCGACGTCGGTTATGCGCCATACTGGATGCACCCGTTCGCGAGCAATATCACTTTTGGAACGAGCTAAACAACGTCGTCTCGGGGGTCCTCAGCGGGGATCACCTACTTGTGCTCATGGCTGCGAATGCTCGCACCGGCAAGCGAGAGAGTGGATGTGCCGGCAGTAAGGTGATGGTTACATACTGGCGTGATGAATTGAACTACAACAGAAAGAGATTACTCCTCCACGCAGCTGACAACAGGCTTGCGCTCCTGAATACGTTCTTTGCCACACCTACTCGCGGGGTGTCGTACACTTTCTAATCTCCAAACTCTGGGAAGGGTCAGTGTAGGCTAGACTACACCCTTACTCGACAAGTTGATCGACGGCTGGTCAGCGACATGACAGTACCGAAACCACCATAGGATCGGCATTAATCTGACCACAACCTCGTGGTCTGCAATATTTACCTCTTGGGGCGTTTTGCGCCGAATCGCAGGGTGAAAGCAGGCTGGGGAAAGCGAGCTATTGATCTACAACGGTCGATGGCAGACCCCGGTCTCCTCCGGGCGGACCTCAAAAGGGAGAATACCGAAATCATCCCCCCACCGCCTGGTACAATTGGTGGTGTCGATGATAAAGAAACTGCTCTAGTGGAGACCGTGCTGTCGACTGCTGCTAAACTAGGGCCTCATAACAGTCGCAAGCAAGGGCCGCTGGGTTGGTGCACGCCCGAAGAGGTAAAAAGCGGAGGTGCACTCGCGATGGCAGGAGAAGGAATATGCGACGACGCAACTACGAGCTAAACCGAACGACGAAAGTCTACGGAAAGCTTTGAAGGTTGCCACGAAAACAGCTCGAACGTGCGAGGACAGACGGAGTGCAGAAGTTCTTCGAACAAAACTTCAGTCATGTCAGTCAGTCAACTCGAAAGGCGTATCCAAGAAGGCGATCAGTTTGGGTTCTACAAGCACCTCAAGGGCATGGATGTGGAAGGGAAGAGGACTTTCAATTCGAGGTACCTCAGGGACGAGGAAGGTAGATTACTGTGGGATATGCGCCTCATCCGGGAACGATGGGTAAGGTGGTTCGATCAGCTGCTAAACACCAAGTCATCGACCCTCGACCCGACTATCGTCGACGAGCTTAAGGTCCAGCCCTCGTGCAGTCCGCTGGATGACGTCCCGTCTAGGTACGAGGTGAAAGATGCGATCCGGGCGATGGCGAATCGCAAGGCGGCGGTTGGGCCTGATGGTCTCCCAACTGAACTCCTGAAGGTCCTGGCCGATGAAGGAGACTCAGACACCTTAGGAAGCTTCTACAAGATCATCGTCGCTGTGTGGAGGGAGGGGTCGTGCCGCAATGGAAGGATGCGACGATTCAGGTGTTGCACAAGAAGAAAGACAGCATGGAGTGTGGTAACGTATCGGGGTTTTCCCTTGTCGCGCATGCCGGCAAAGTACTCCTTAAAGTCATCGCGCGCTGCCTCAGCGACTACGGAGAACGGGAAGGCATCCTGCCAGAGGAGCAGTGTGGCTTTAGGCCCGAACGCTCGACGGTCGACATGACGTTCGTGGTGCGACGCTTGCAGGAATTGGCAAGGAAGGACACCCCGCTGTTCATGTACTTTGTCGACCTCACCAAGGCCTACAACTCCGTCGACCGAACCCTCTTGTGGACTGTCTTGGCTCGCTTTGGCGTGCCACCTAGAATGCTCGCCGTTATCCGCCAATTCCACGACGGCATGAAGGCATGCGTGCGGCTGGATGATGGTGAGTGTTCAGATATGTTCGACGTGTCACAGGGTCTTCGGCAAGGGTGTGTGTTCGCGCCATTGCTGTTCAACATGGTTTTCACAGCGGTGCTGCGTGTGGCGGAAAAACGCTTCGCCGATGACAAAGCCATCACGGAGAGCATGGTGCAACTCCACCGAAGGAAACAGAAGAGGGGAAAGGCACGGGCCGGACAAGCCGACGGACAGGGGCAGGATAAAGAGGCCCAGACATTGTGTGCAATGCTGTATACTGACGATGCGGGCATTTTATCGCGATCACCTAACGACTTGGAGAGGATGATGACGGTGATCGTGACTGCATGTGCAGCGTTCAGCCTAACGGTCTCGAAGGCCAAGACGGAGATAATGTGTCGCAAACCAAAGATGGGGGAAACGTGCCGTTCACCGTCACCGCAGCCGGACAAGTGTACAAACAAACACTCGAGTTTGTGTGTTTGGGCGGGGCTATCAGCGCAGATTGGACGAGCAGAAGTGTCGAGGCAACGCGTCGACTCCAGAGGGCATGGGCGTGCTTCGGGCGGTATAAGATGGAAATCTATGACCGCCCGGGTGTGCGCCTACGCATGAAGGTGCGGATGCTGAAGGCCGAGGTGATCGAAACGTTGCTCTACGGATGCGTTGCTTGGAGCCCGAGCAAGACTGATTACGGCAGGCTACGGGAGGTCCACCACAAGACGCTCCTCCGATACATCGGCTGGTGAAAACGAAAGCGCGAAGACCACATGCTATCCTATGCCAGCGCGCTTCTCAGGACAAACTCCGAGAGCGTTGAGCCGACGGCACGCAGGCGTAGGCTATTGTTTGCGGGCTTTGTGACACGCATGGAAGAGGAACGTCTTCCAATGAGGGTGATGTTCGGGGAGATGGTCGGGGGTAAGGGCTACTCCGGAGGACAGGAGTGGGACCGGATGAGGTACCTTGAGGAGAACCTCGAGGAGTTTGACACCAAGCTCTAAGGGTGGCGCCAGGCAGCACATAAAAAAAACGGCAGATATATGGTTCCCACGCGCCGAGGAAGGGGCGGAGGTCTTCATGCGGAAAGGGCACAAGGATGAGAAGGAGGCATCGGCAGAACGGCACGAGATGGCTGCAACCGCGACTACAACCGTTGAGGTTAATGAATGTGCGCAGAACGGCAGGGAAGGGGGGGGGGGGGGGGGCGAAAGGGGGGAGGAGGGGGGGGGGGGGGGGGGGGGGGGGGGGGGGGGGGGGGGGGGGGGGGGGGGGGGGGGGGGGGGGGAAGAGGAAGGGGGGGGGGGGAGGCGGTCTGCCCAACAAACTGACGCCTGGGTATGGCCATCATCGTCATGATGCGGGCTCCTTTCTTTAAGTAATTATTAATAGCATGGTGCCACCCGGGCAACTTTGCGTGTCTGTATGCACCAATGCCTCCCTTTCGTATTTTATTTCCCCCCCACCCCGTTATCGTCTCTTTTTTGTCCCTTTTCCTTTTCTTGTTCTGTTGGCTCTTTCCTTTTTTCCCGTTTGCCCCTCTTTGTGTCTCTGTCTGTGTCTTCCTTTTGGCTTTTTGCTATCTGCTTTTGCTTTTGGCTTTGCTTCGTTGTCTTCCTTTTCGTTTTTATTGTATATTAGTTTCTTTTTTCGCTTCCCTGATGTTCTTAGTAGCGGAGTAAGTATGTTTTCTGGTTTTTATCTTGGTTCTACATCCCTCGCGTAGCTTGCGAACCTGCAATCTGCGAAAATCTGCGCATTCTCTTGTGTGTTTTTCTTTCTTGTTTTCTTGTTTTCTTGCTTTCTTGCTTGAATTGAACTTTTTTTTTCTCTCTTCCCTTTTTCGATTTTTGTTCTTGTCGATTTCGAATTCGATTTTTCGACGTCGAGTTGTTTTTTTTTTCATTCTGTCTATTTTTTCTGGGTAGTACGCGGTCTTCTCGGTTTATATGGCGACTTGTACAGCATACCGCATGTACCTGATACATACGTGCGCGGGTCTCACTTTTTTATTCATTTCTGAGGTGTAGACGTGCTTCAATTATCATGTGTGTTATTCTCTGCTTTATGTTTACCGAGGTCTTCTTCCACTCCAGACAGAGTTAGTTATTGGAGCCTGTCCCGCGATCACGGACTGCATTGATTGGTTGCATTGTGGCGATGCGATGAGAACTTCATGTGAGAACGACAACGGTAGTAACATTGCCTGTTGCCTGTTGCCTGCGTTGGATCTGTACTTATCCTGCATAGCACTTCAGAACGGCAGGATGGGATCTAGATGATCTAGATTATCAATCTGTAGATGATCTATCTGTAGATGATATGTTCGACGTGTGTACCACTGCGAGTACAGAGCAACTGCACTAGTATTTATACATGCGAGCTGGGCCAACAACAATACGACAATATTCTGGCCGGCGATAGCGCCAGCGCTTTTGCGAGTTAGGACTTCGAAGTTCGAAGAACTGAACATGGCACAATTGTGTACACGGTCCCCAATCCTTGACAAATTAGAATCTAAGTCGATATCGCCCAGTTACGCATACTCAAAAATCAAAACACCATTGTGTTGTCGACATTTTGACAATAATTTCCAGATGGCAGGTCAAAAGCTGATCGTTTCCGATCAAGCCAAAGTTTGGGGCAAACAATGCTGAACAAGACACGAGAAGACGATTTTATCAGCTTCAGTGTTCAACTCCACACCCATCTATCACCAAAAAACGATCCCCGTACAATACACAGGTAGTATCGAGAACACATGGTATTTCTGCGCTGCCGTGCTCAATTTGCCAATTTCGATCCGAAACGTCAACCATTGTGTGTAAGGTAACGCACAAGATTATTGAGTACTGGCCATTTCAGTGTTTTTGTTTTTTCTCCGAGTTTTGGTAGATTTTTTCAATTTTCGAGTCGTTAAGTCGGTCATATTGCTCGGACAGAAACTAAAAAAAACAAAAACGCAAATGAATGTGGGCGTATTAGGGTGAACAACGCCGTGGCAAAAAATCATGTCCGAATTCGTAAACGTGCGTGCGGCATGGCCAATAAACGGTTGTGGCAGAGGCTTGGCTGGCCCAGCTCGTGTATAGCTGAGAGCGCCTGGTAGCGTGGGTAGGCGCAGTTTGATGTGAGTCGACGAGGGAAGAAAGGGGTGGAGGCTCGATCAAAAAGAAAGGTACGAGCCCTAGTGGGGGGGGGGGGAAGAAGAGCATGCCTGCTGCGTGACCCCGGATGTGAGTTACGACTAGACATCAGAAAAAATGGGATGGAAAAAAATAACAAAGAGTGTTTCCCAAAAAGAGTTATCAGAAATTTACCTTCCTTCCTCTGAAAAAAGCGAATTCCCTTCCCATCATGATTTTGGTGTGTTTGCGGACGAGGTAAACCGAATCCTGCAGGCGACGCCTCCGAAATTAAGGAGGGTGGGTGAGGATGTGTGGCGACGCGGCACACAAAAAACACCGAAAACCCAAAAACAGCGTGCGAGTAGCAACGGCAGCCCAGCAACGGTGTCGGCGGCAGAGTGACCGCGGTGCCGGTGCCGCCACTGCCCTCCCACGACCGCAAGCAGGAGCACAGCAAGCGGCAGCATCAGCTTGAGCAACCGAAATAAACAGCATCCGCACCAGCACCAGCTTCCATTCTTCGATTGCTGCTGCTCTGTTTTCTGGTTAGAAAATCCTCCGGCTCTGCTGGTGCTGGTGCTGGTGCTGCTGCGCTTGGCTTACGCACGCCACAGCGCCGGCGCGTTTGTTGCTGCTGCTGCGCTTGGCTTACGCACGCCACAGCGCCGGCGCGTTTCGCTCCGCCGCGCCCGTGGCAACTGCTGCTGTTGCTGCTGCTACCGCAGTATGGTGGAATTAAAATGAGACACGAGCTGCCATGCTCTCGCGCTCTACAACCAAGGCGGTACGAGCACGAGTTCGAATACGAGTACGACTCATTTCAGGACGACGCATCCTCCACGACATCAAGCGGGCGAAAGCGTACGGTAGCAGCGGGCCGCCGGTGGCCCTCTGGCACAATCCAACACCGCTCGTCCGCGTCATGCTCCAGCTACACCTCTCGAGTCTTTGTGTTCCCAGCGGTTGTTGTGTTGTGTACAGCAAGCAGCATGGTGCGCGGAGGCATGGAAGATGCTCCGTGCTTCAATCCTTGGAGATGCGTTCTGCGTCGGGATAGCGCTCGGTGCGTGTAGGCCAATGAAACAGAGAGACAAAAGTTACCGCCTATTTCAACCAAGTCCTACCTTCCCTAAAGTACTTCTTTGTCATTTTTGAAAAAAACTTTCAAGCAATTACTTTGGGAGAACTTTCGGAGAAGCAAAACCTGAAAAAAAATCGCAAACAATCAGGCTGTCTCCTATGCGGTTCGTTTTTTTAGTTTCAGATTTTGACCCGATCGCTTTCTCAGATACGAACTTGGCAAACGTTACAGTCTTCCTATGAAAAACAAAACAGAATTATTGTGCATGCAGAGATTCGAGGAAACACCGACACCAACTGCTGTTGTGGTCTGGCACCGCGAAGAGACGCGTTGAGGCGCTGCACTGCGCGTAAGATCCAAGCGTCCAAGCCCACGCTGCGTGCCTTTCGTTGGAGGCGAAGAAATGTGTCGAGTGCGCTAGATTCAACCTGTCTTGATATCTTGTATTGTGACACAACGCGACTGACTGCTGTTGCTGTAGTCCACGAGTACGTATCCACGGAGCGGTAAGAGGCGAGTGCGCTTCTCTCGGTACCTAGGCCCGAGCCCGCGCCAGCCGACTGCAGTCTGGCCACGGAGAGACGTACCGCCCGCCGACTGCGCGTCGGGCGCGACGCAACGTCACTATCCAGCTGTGTCACCATCCAACTAATCGATCGTTATGCTGCCGCTCGTTGTCGTGGATAACATCTTGAATTTAGAGACCACGCCGTTTCCAATGCGGTTTAGATTTTCGGAGTTTCAGAGTTTGGACCGATCGCTTTTTCAGCTGTGAACTTCGCAAATCGAGACAATCTTCCTATGTGAAAAGTCGGATTTATTGTGCGCGCAGAGATTTGAGCAAACGCCGAGACCAACTGCTGTTGTTGTGGTCTAAGATACGCGCTAGGTTCGCGGCACTGCGCGTAGGACCCAAGCGTCGGAGCCAACGCTGCGTGCCTTTGGTCTGGCGGCGAAGAGACGTGCCGAGTGCGCTAGAGTCAACCTGTCTTCATATTTTGCATTTCACACTGTGGCCGACCGCTGCTGTTGTAGTCTACGAATACGTATCCACGGAGAGGTGAGCGCCGAGTGCGCTTCTCTTGGTATCTAGGCCCGAGCCCGCGCCAGCTCACTGTAGTCTGGCTACGGAGAGACGCGCCGGCCGCCGGCCGCGGGTCGGGCGCGAAGCAACGTCGCTATACAGCTGTGTGATCATCCAACTCATCGACCGTTCTGCTGCTGCTTGCTGTCGTGAACAACATCTTAAATCTAGAGATCATGCCATTTTTCTATTCGAAAATCTGATGACCCAAGTCGTCGGATTTTGCCAAAATCTGACGACTTGGGCCGTCGGACGCCAAATCCGACGCCCGTCGGATTCTCAAATCGAAAAAAATCCGGTTAGATTTTGCATATTCGGACTGCATAAAAAGCATATGTTCTCATTTTTGGGATCGAAAAATACAAATCTGAGGCCGTTTCCTATGCGATTCGATTTTTGAGCTTCAGATTTTGACCCGATGGCATTTTCATATATGAGCTTGACAAATCGAAAGGGTCTGCCTACGCGGAAAAATCAGATTTATTGTGCGTGTAGATATTCGAGCAAACGCCGAGACCAACTGCTGTTTTTGTGATCTGGCGCCGCGAATAGACGCGCTGGGTGCGCTGCCCTGCGCGTAGGACCCAAGCGTCCGAGCCCACGCTGACTGCCTCTAGTCTGGTGGCGAAGAGACGTGGCGAGTGCGCTAGAGTCAACCTGTCTTGGTGTTTTGTGTTTCATTTTGTGACTTGACTGTTGCTGCTGCTGCTGTACAGCTGCAGTGTAGTCTACGAGTACGTATCCACGGCGAGGCGCGTGCCGAGTGCTCTTCTCTTGGTCTCTAGGCCCGAGCCCGCGCCAGCCGACTCTAGTCTGGCCACGGAGGGACGCGCCGTCCGCGCGTCGGGCGCGAAGCAACGTCGCTATACAGCTGTATCACCATCCAACTCATCGGTCGTTCTGCTGCTGTTTGCTGTCGTGGATAACATCTTGAATTTAGAGAGCATGCCATTTTTCGATTTGAAGATCTGATGACCCAGGTCGTCGGATTTCGGCCCAAAATCCGACGACTTGGGTCATCGGATTCTAAAATCGAAAAATTTCCGGTCGGATTTTGCATATTTGGACTGCATAAGCAGGGTCATTCGTTTTTGAGATCGAAAAAAAATACAAATCTGAAGCGCGAAATCGAACCGCATAGGAAACAGCCTGAGGCCGTTTCCTATGCGGTTCGATTTTTGAACTTCAGATTTTGACCCGATCGCATTTTCAGACGTGAACTTGGCAAATCGAAGCAGTCTTGCTATGCGAAAAAATCATATTTATTGTGTGTAGAGATTCGAGCAACGCCGAGACCAACTGCTGTTATTGTGATTTGGCGCCGCGAAGAGACGCGCTGGGTGCGCTGCCCTGCGCGTAGGACGCAAGCGTCCGAGCCAAGGCTGACTGCCTCTGGTCTGGTGGCCAAGAGACGTGGCGAGTGCGCCAGAGCCAGCCTGTCTTGGTATTTTGCGTTCCATTTTGTGACTGACTGCTGCTGCTGGCTGCTGTACAGCAGCAGTGTAGTCTACGAGCACGTATCCAGGTGCGTGCCGAGTGCGCTTCTCTTGGTCTTTGGGCCCGAGCCCGCGCCAGCCGACGGTAATTTGGCCACGGAGGGACGCGCCGCCCGCGAGTCGCTCGAAATCGAACCGCATAGGAAACGGCCTGAAGCTCGAAATCGAACCGCATATTGTAGGAAACAGCCTCTATACCAAAAAATAGACGCACGTTATATCAGTATGTCCATGTAACGTTTACCGTTTTTCCCTATATAGCTGTGCGGTAGGTATACGTGCGAGGTAGTAACGAGTGCACCGCAGACCAGACCTACGAGTATGATACCTGGGACACCTTCAAAGTTCCCGACGGCCCTTGACAACCCACAAAAATACCAACTCCTCCGAAAACGGTACTCGTATACACATCGGCGGCCTGCCGCGCACGCTCGTACTGAGCATTACGTCATCATAGAGTCTTGTTGTTCACGTCAGTTGTCTCGCATGTGCCATTTCAAATCCCGACCACAGCGTCATCCAAATGATCTGACTCGACTGCAACAACAGAGTCGTTGCAGAGCAGTATATGTCTACTGTTGTACATCGCAAAGAACCCTTGTCAACCGTACAGATTGCAGTTGGCATTCACAACACTTACACGGCCTTGTCTTCCTCCACAAGCTCCGCCTCGATCTCGTACGGGTCCACCCTGGCCTCCTCTGCTAACGCAGCCGACTTTGAGACCATCATGGCAGCAGCAGCCGTACCGCATCGACCCTCCTTGGGACAGCGAGCGCTCCCAGCACTGCTGATGAGCGCTGTGGGAGCATTGCTGCTCTTGCCGACGACGGGGACGCCTGCTCGTCGCACGGCCGCTGTTGCGAGTCCGGTGAAGCACTGGACGCTCGGCAGACAGAAGCCGACTATCAGCAGCGGCGCGAGAGATCTACGCATGTCGTCCGTGAGTCTGTCACCAGCAACAAGAATTGGTGTCACCGCTGGAGCGATGAGCGATGCATCCTAAGGGAGTTGTAAAGATATCATGCTGATTTTTGCAGATGGGGGCATCTCCAACCGGCCTGATCATGAGCCGCGCTTGTGAGCTGAGCGGACATAGAAGGTGATCATGAAGCTATTTCTCTTCGTACTGAGCGTTATCGCGGGTGGTCTTGCGACACTGTCAACAGCCTTCCTGGTTCCGCCGTGCTCGCCGAGTGCATTGCGGCCCGGCACGGCTTCGCTTCGAGCGGAGGCAGGGTCGGCCTCGCCAGGGTCAAGCGATGACCAATGTCCAGGCTACCCTCGGTGCAGCGGCGAGTACCGCGAAAAGGGCTGCGATGGTACGGGGAGGTGAGATATTTTCTTGCCAGGTGCATGATGAGTGTGCATCCCCCATCTATGGCCAGAAATGGGTTGTAGGTCCTCGAGCAACGAGGAGCTAGCGGCGTGCTCTTGTTGATCATAGACTCATGTTTGCTGCGAGTACAAGAGACAATGCAACAAACCCATTCTAAACACTGCCGCACTGCCGCACTGCCAGTGTCATACCTGCTGGTACCGTACGTACGTATGACCACGAGCTTCAATTTTCGGTCAGTAGGTGTATTGGTCTACTACTGTACGTTCTACTTGTTCGGGAGTGTTGGGTATTGGACGACGAAACACATTGGCTGCGTGATATTTTACGTGGTACCTTTCCGCGCCCCGCCGTCCGTATGCCGGTATCTGCCTCTCCTTCGTGTTGATTCGTCCGCGCGGCAGCTGTATGTCCTTCCTGAGTACGTATGCTTTCCGTCTATTTAATGGCAGCCTTTCTGATCTCCTTTCGTAATTTGTATTCTGTTTCATTGCAGAATTTGTTTTCGTTTTATTGTCTTTTCGTTCTTATTTTCTAGTCTTGCTTGTGTTGTTGTGTTCTCGTACCCGGTATGCTGGCACTTCACTTGCTTGACCCTTGAATTTGCGATTATTGTTTTGTTTTTTTTGGTCTTCCTCTGTCTCACAGAGTCTGTGACCACAGAATCAGTAGCTCTCCATGATAAGGAATCAGGACGGACGTTGGGTGTGCTGATGAAGCTGGGTAGAAAGGACGATTTAATGTGAAGACAACAACAACAACAGCAACAACAACAACAACAACAACAACAACAACAACAACATACCAGTACATGGTACATGCAGCAGAGCAGCAGCATCATGTATTAATAGCGTGCCGTATACAAGGTACCGCATGCAGGTTATAGTCATTACGTATCTACAGAGAGTACAGCAGTACGAGTATGTAGAACGGTAGCGCACTGCAGACCTGTCGTCAGAGGTCTCTTCTGCTGGGAAAGTATTTCGCACGCTGTCGGCGTATCATACATGGATCTGGCAAGCTACTGCTCTACTTCTGCTCTATGTCCCGAAGATGTTCACGTCGGCGACCTACTGGGGCGATGGTTTTTATGTACGGACTGTACTGCGACGCCAACCGCAATTTCTGCGAAGAATACTGACGGCGTCACAAGCCGGACACTGTAATCGAACATTGCACTGTTTCTGCGAAGCCGAAACCGGTCGCGGCTAAGCCTCGACCCCCCGCTTCACTCCCGCTGGTCAGGGGGGGACCGCCAGGGGCGCCCCCGAGGGGGGCTGCCGGGGGCTCGCTCTTTCGCGATTTGGCTTCATTAGAGCTAAGACTTGCGTTGATGTTGAGCCATGTTTTAAAAGCAACAATTACTCGTATGTGGTAGATTGGCAAATGAGAAGAAACGGCCAAATTGGGTGATGGGGTAGGAGGGATCCACAGAGCCTCAAGCCATCAAGCCATCGATAGTTGAGGCGGCTTCATCCATCGTGCTCACGGTCTCCCTCCCGATCTGCCCATTCTCTTCTGTTTTGAGCGCCCTGTCTCGGCGCCTCTCATTTCCATGGGTTTTTCGTTATATTATGAAGAGTTACTGTCGGACTTGTGTAACTAGTTAGTTCATTAGTACAATGGCAACCAAATATACCAGGAGACGGACAAGCTCCAATCTGTCAGCCAGCCAAGGCTATCTGTGAAGGAACGTCCATCCGTCTAGGCGCATTGTCCCCCTACTTGCAGTTTCATAGCGTGGGATACTTTCCGCTGTACCATGCGTAGTGAAAGCGGCTACTCTCACACTATGGTGCGCCACCGTCCGCTCCTTCCATCTAACGTTAGCGTTAACGCTGTGGCGCGTTTTATTTTTGCTGTGCCGGCGCAGGATTTCGGGGGGCGTGGGCGCGTTGCTGCCGTGGTTACCGGTTAAAGCTTACCGACCTTGCCCGGCGTTCGTCGAGGCCAAGTATAAGTACACCCGCCAAGGACAGAGCTTAAATGAGGTGAGCAGTGGTCCTCAAAGGGGAGTTGACAGACTTTTGGACGGCGTTATTGACTGCTTCGTGTTATTGTGTCCTATTTACGCGTGTGCTTAAGTAACCCTCTGGCTACTGTTAACTCTAGCTCCAAGCAGTTCGTGCCCAAAAACGCGGGTACAGTGTGAGCTCGCTTCCCATGCGTACCAGAAAAACTGTCGTTACTTTCCTAGTAGCCCCCCAGTGTCCGCTGCTTGGTGTTCACCCGTTTAGTTTTTTATTGCTTTTTATTTCATTTTTCCGGCGGACGAGTAATAACCCACGTCTGTGTCTGGTGTCAATTTCGCTGGGTTGTACGTGTAGAACACAGCGGTACTGCCGTGACATGCGGTCGCGCGAGTATGTCAACCCGCCCTGATGCCGCCCGCTGCAGAGATGGCCACCCGGGGAGAGTACCGTTTGGCTTGTTTATGGCTGGATATGGCGTGGGCGCCAAGCAACAACAACGGGTTCTTAATTTCGTTTTCCGGGAACGTTCCCGCTGGCAGGTTGTATTTGCGCGCCGGGAGGGGACAATGGGAGACATCACCATGGAGGACTCCTTCGGTGCAATGAAGGACGAAACGGACGAGGGAGGGGAGGGGGGAAGAGCTGCCTCAGAGCCGGCGGAAGCAAAGCAGGACGCGGACGAGGAGGCCAAGGAGTGAGGGGGTGTAGATGGAGGAGAAGGGGCGGGGGGGGGGGGGGGGTCTGCCATTGTGCTGAATGTTCAACCCTGCTGGACTGCATATCGTCATGAGGGTGTCACTTGCTGATAGTGTGCTTCTTTTTTTTTGCAAGTCCCTCCGAAAACGACCCCGGCGGTGAGCATCTCGTCAAGATGGAGCTTTCATGCACCGAGACGGATCACGATTTAGATATTCTATTTGATCACCCAAATCAACCAGATCATCCAGATCATCCAGATCATCTGGATTGTATGTCTGCCGTTGTGAGGATGTCGTGCAGGATCTGTACAAATACTACGGACCCAACCCAGAAGCTATGTGGTACACGATGCAGATGATGCGGCTACCATCCGGGAACACGATCTACATCGATGCGGACCATGTGATCTGCCCTGCAAGGTCTACGAGTTCGAGGGGTATGAGTTCGAAGGGGGGATATTGTCTGCTCGACGCGTGGATATTTGGGAGCAGATATTTAAGCCTAGCGCGTGTGCGCGGGGCTATGAGCAGCAAGAGCGCGATAGAGGGAGCACGAATGCGGCATGGTAGTGGGTGTTTTCGGCCCTACGGAGAGAGAGAGAAATGACTATTACCGCCGTAGGTAGGTTGTCACAGGCAGCGATGATGCGCGCGCTTGGGCGAGGTGCGATGAACTATTAAATTGTTCCCAGACGCGATGGCACTCGCTGAGCTATTATAGGGTGTTCTAAAGTATGACTGCTGTAGTAATACTACTGTTGGCGTAGGGCATCCGCCACCATCAAAGCGCTTCACAGAACACAATCAAAATTGTTTTTTTGTCACCGTCGGCAGAGGTTCGCTGCGGCAGCGTTTGCTCTATGTGATACTAGTATGCTTTGGTGTGGAGCTTCGATAGCTTCGCGACAACGCTTACTCTATTTACTAGACGTACAGTTGCGATTGATTGGGGTGCGAGGGCAACCACCGAGTTGAAGCTCGGTCGCAACAGGCGCGCAAGCGCGGCGCACGATATTTTTCAAAAATTGCAACATATTTCACTGCAGTTGTACGGTGATCGGTTTCGATGGGATATATTTTGACCGTAGAATGATAGAATGAGGGTCCCGGGATTGTTCCAGCCCGTCCACCGCGTGATAAACACAGTTTTGTGCCCCATCCAAAAGACGATCTATTTGCGCGTGTGCGAGTTTTTTCCCCCAGCTAAGGTTTAGTCTGCATGGGTGCGATTGCCTCTTGCCTGTAGCAGTTTGCTACAGGTTACTAGCGCGCGCATGGATATCCCAATGCGCAATTATTTGTGGTGTTGCTTAGGAATGGAAAGTTGAACAGCTATTAATAGAACAGATCATGATCTAGATCATCTGGCTCGTCACCTGCCGTTGTGATAGATTGAGCAGGATCTGCATAGTACAGATCCAACCCAGGACCTATGTGCTACATCATGCAGATCATACGAGGTCCCACGTGGAACATGAGCTAGCTCATACAAGATCGAAAAAGCATGATTTATCTGCCTTCAAGTATCTAGATCATTATGTGGGAACGATCTGTAGATGATCTGTCTGAGGTGTGAAACGCTGTATGCGCAGACATCGACTGGTAGATACACCCCCGTCGTCGCCGTTTGTTTTTTTCTCAAGGATGACGGGGGCACTTGGAACTGTCGCGTGCGGTGATTCACTAGGTTTACCTAGGGATATCTACCAACCTGTCCGAACCGACAAAATGACAAGAAAAAACGGTACAATAGTAGATTTTTTGCCAGTTTACGGTACAAAAAATTAAAACTAGGCTATCAGGGCACACCAAACCCAAGTTAGATGACGTTTTCTGTCATGTTCTGCCATGGTATGCCTTTTTCAGGTATAATCTCTTTGCCCGTCCATCCGTCCGTCAACGCTTGCCCTGCTCTACACATTAGGCACCCCTGTCTGTTTTACAGGGCTGTTCGTGGGTCTTGAACCCAACCCGCGGATCGGGTAGGAAATTTTCAAACTACCACGGTACAGGTCCTGTCATCGCTGCCCGACCTGACCCGCGAGGTTTGACCCGACCCGTGAACAGCCTTTTGCTTATTCTTGACGTTTTTATCGCGCATCAGACTGCCAAAGGCATGGATGGTGTGGGCTGTTAACCTTTAACGCGTTTTATTATTAATAGTAGAAGTGCACACCCACGTTTTTGGGGACAAATTGCTTGGAAATAGAGTGCTCTCTTTTCCGAAGTCAATCACACAATGGCGTGCTACAAGCTGGAGAGGGAGAAAGCGAACGTCTGTCTTCGTTTCCCGTTGTTTTTAGTCTGACTCGTATGACACGAGTATCACATGCCATATCACCCATATCGCATGCCGCTGGAAAGGAGGGAGCAAAAAACACGACACAGGAAAACAATGAAATGGTCCCCGAGTATTACGTAGTATTTTTATTTCCCATCCCATTTATTAGTTTGGCCCTTCTTGCTCCTGCTCTCTCCTATTTCGGGGGACCATAGTAAATAGGACCAAATATTGTTAGTAAAAATAGGTAAATATATAATTTTTTGTTTGTACCGTAGGTCCTATTTAATAGGGTCCCCCGTAGTAGTCGTAACTCGGACCCGTGGTCACTAAGCGGGCTCGTCTCTGCGGTACGTGCGTTGCCTTTTAATCCGATGTGTAAAATGTTTTCGTGACTGACATTTTTTCCAAGCAGGACGGAAATTCGCAATGAGAACACTGCCGGAACTTCGGCATAGAGGTCAGGAAGGCCCGAGCTGCCTTATACAAGTAGTGTTGCCTGTTCGTAGCGGCGACGATTATTCTTTCCACAAGACCACCATAAATCGGCCGGTGATCTTTTGTACTGAGTATAAGCACATGTATGTATACCAGGTACTGGTACCAGTACATGTATGTTTACGACGTAGGCGCCACAACTATTCGGAAGTTTGATAGTTTTGGGTCGATGGTTGGTCGTTTATCGTCCAACAACAGTTTTAAAACGTAGCTTCAACCTCTTCGGAACTGCATCCGCGTACAAGTGCGTAGTCGGGGGCAAGGTTGCTTGGAAGTAAACTTGGCTGATGTACATTTGCAGTTATACATATGGATTGGTGGAGTAGATAGAAATTCCAAATTCAGCAAGCAGCACACTGAAAATAAGGAAGGGGGGTAAAAGGGGGACGAAACGACGCAATGGGCGGATATTATTATCAATCAAGTAGTGGTCGGGGAATACGTCCACCCAATCCTCCTCGGGATTGAGTGCGGCCTATGAGCTGCGAATACGAGATACCGCCGTGCGAGCGACGCCCTGATGTCGTGGTACATGGTACACCGTACACGACAACAGGCTTCTCGCAGAATTCATGCGGGCGAACAATGAAAAGTAACAAAATTCCGAAACGGCACCGTCCCTACGATCGTAACTAAACTACTGCTATACCAGGTATTATTAACAGATTAATAGGTATAGCTATCCTACAACCCTAGTCTGAAGTATAGTAGTAGGAGCTTCGTAGCAGCTGCGAGTACCACCCCCCTGCGAATGCTCGTACAAGCTATGAGTATACCCTAGTAATCACACGAGGTACGAGTATGAGAACAAGCGCTACAGAGTCTGCGTGGACGAAAAGCGAAAAGAGTAAGCGACAACGTCCCCAAGCGGCACTAAAAACACTGAAACCGCCCATGTTACATACATACCCGATTGCGCCGCCTATCCGCTGTTTGGTCGTAAGCTTCGTTAATTCGTACGCCTTGGCGGGCAAGAAGCACGGAAGCACCACCGTCCGTCCACGAACTTCATCATCAGTTGCTTTCCTGCTGCATGAAAGAAGTTTATGGAGGGCAAGCGCGCTGCGCCATGTGATGCAGCTCATAACTTATTGCCCGAGTCGTCACTGGGCTACGAGTTCTGCTTCAGTACACCTGTACAGTAGTTTCGACAGGCCTTCCGACTGCCAACAGCCTACCCGCGACACTCGAGTGTAGGAGTGTGCAGGTGTGCTGTACTCGTAGCAATACACAGGAGTACAAGAGTGTACCAAGTAGGAATGTAAGAGTGTAGACATACTAGAGCTTCCCCAGTTGTTGTCGATTGCGTCGATTCGATTCGATTGTTGTCGAGCAGATGTCTTCGACCTCATGTCGATGCTACGAAGGCACGGCGTGCCCGTCGGCAGCGTCAGGGGCTGAAGAGTTCTTCCGCAGCATAGAGCCGGTGAGTTTTTGTCTTCACGGCGGTGTCGAGTTTCAAGAATGATTGCGCTTTTCTTTAAGTCGTAGCGGCTTGACCGACCGCGTGGGTGAGAGCCGCTGCGTTGTTGTCCTCAAGGTCAAACTCATCCGCTCGGTCTATTTGTAGTGATCAGATCCTTGGCGACGTACCAATCCATGCTCTATCTACAGATGGAATGGCGGCGTCCAACATCCAGGGAGTCGCCGACTTATGTACTGTATTGTTGTATGGCCTTCACGAGCAATGATGGATGTGAAACACGGCCGGCCGATGAAGTATAACGCAGCTTGAAAATATGAGGTGCCAATTAGACTACAAGTATTATTAATAGTATTCACATCGGAGCGCTTGTACATAATATGTGTAAATACTACCAGCATACTACACTTGAGGGTTAAGAAATGGAACATAGAAGACAAGCAGAGATGTTCTGGGGCACTGCTGCGACAGTTGCGTTTGTAGCTTCACGGTATGTTTCATGGTAGTGTCCATCACTTCACAGTCAGTAGCCTTACAGTACATACTATTAATCAATATCACACCCTGGTACTAATAATACAGCAAGTAGCTCTTTACCCGTTCGAGGTTTGTGCTGCGAACACGGGACGGTGTCTCCTAAAAGCGCTTACAGCAGTCTACCATGTCGGACAGCAGTACGGTATTGATAGTTTGCTGTTGTGTAAGGCTACCAACTACCAGTACCAAACGGTCCTTATTTACATTCCGGTCCAGAGTGGTGCCAATTGGCCTTACAGTAGTATATGACACCGATTTATCGTACCAGGTACGAGGTGTCCGGCATAAGAAACACCAAGAACTGTTTCGAATATAGTCGTTTGAACACGTGCTGACGGATCGCCCGCATTCTCGATTAGCCTTGCATGGCATGACCCCCGCGCGAGTTGTTGCCTCTCTCTTCTCAGACCACCTCAATCGTGTGTGACTTATGACCTCGTTGTGGTGTGAAATACACCGTCAAGCAATGGAGGAGTGTCGGCTGTACGTTTGAAGTTTGAAGCGGACAACGACGCATGAAGTACCTGGTACACGACAACAGTGCTCAAGAAATTTAATTGTATGGCAGTTTGGGCTCGAATTGAAGTCCCATTACTATCTGGGAGGTAGGATCTTCAGGTTGGTAGGCTGTTCAAGTATTTTGGTTCCTGTTGGGATCAAGGTACGGGCGAAGACCCAACTCAACCCCAAACTTTAATCTTAACCCTAACCCTAACCCTGACCCCAAACCGCACCCTAAACGGGCCAAAACTGGCCATAAACGCTGCTGCGCCGCTTTTGCATCGAACCGGGAAATTTCTCAATTGCGGACTTCGATTCCGAAGTGCAGACCGCGCTACGCAATTTTCGGGTCAAAAACACCCCTAAAGGTCCTACCTCGCAGGTTGCAAAACCTACTCCTCGAATTAGAGGTTTGTCCGCGCTTTTAGCAGGTATATACTCCCTTACTTTTGGCGCCCACGCTTGCAACCAACACATCCATTCATCGAACAGATCATGATCTATTAATAGATCATATCTGGATCCGTCTACTTATACTTGCCGGTTATGAGATGTTGCCCAAGAGACGTTCAGTACAGATCTCTCACCCGGCACACGTGATCTATATCGTACAGATCTTATCGATCAGGGGCGCGTCTACCACCGAAATTCGGAGATCATAAAAATGGGGATCTGACCTATGCGATTTGTGACCGCATCTACCAACAGTACCCTCCTCTCGTTAAACCGACCAACCACTCTTGCGAGCAAGGTCCCCTGTCGCAACGCAGTCACCGACGCCGTCGAAAAGCATGATCTGGATACGAGTGCAGATCTTGAAAATCAGGGGTAATGCGTACAGCACAATGTATATATCTACCTGAAAACATCTACCGCGGGAGGTAAAGAGGGGGGGTGTAATCTGCCCAATGTGTTAACGCGTTTACTCCCTTCCCGTTACCCAAACCAACCGTTCTTGCAAAGCAGGGTCACCTGTCCTGTGCAGTCACCGACGCCATGATCTAGAGACGAGTGCAGATCTCTTAAATTTGGAGTACTACCGTACGCCCCCCCCAAAAATTAGATCATGCAAATGGAGATCTGACCTATCCATGCACTGTAGGTAAACCCCTTCCGTTAAACGAATTGACCGTTCTTGCAAACAGGGGCACCTATCCGGCGCAGTCACCGACGCCGTCAGCGACTACGTCCACCTCCGAGGGCTGAGCGGCCTGTGCCCGGACGTAAACAAATGGAGCCCACCGCCCGGGCCCGCGGCCTACCTAGACGCGGGTCTCCCGACACTCGGAGGGGAAGCCTCCGTCCCGCGTGCACTGCTGGTGACGTGCCCTTTTGGTGCCCCAAAAAAAAAATACTCTTGCAGAGACAATATTAAAAGTCGAAGCGGGACGCGAGGGGTTGGAAGGAAGGGGGGGCACAAGCGGTCTGACAGCATCCCTTCTCCAACTTGGGAGTCGAAAGGTCCGGAAGGGCTCGTCCGTCAGGTTTTATCGCTCGATGAGGGTGGTATCGACGGTGACGCGGGGAGGGTGATTGGTGGTGCTGGTGGTGCTGGTGGTGCTGGCGGTACGGACGAGGAGAAGATAGGAGGCGTGCTCTTCCTAGGTGAGCCGGCCCCCTGGAGAGTCGGTCGTGTTGCACACATGGGACAGGTCACTCTCTACCGTCTACAAAAGATTACGACGTAGATCACCATTTCGGTTACGATCTCGGTCACGATCTAGATCGCGATCTTGGCCACGATATAGATCGCGGTCTTGGCCACGATGTATATCGCGAACTCGATCACGATCTATTTCACTATGTAAATAATATATACCTGGTATACATATCGTATGTTATCCGTTCTGAGGTGTTGTGCAATAGCCATATCATAAACATGCCACACCCGGGGGGGAAAAAATGTGTGAAAGGTCTGTGTCGTACAGGCAGACCTCACTCGTCGGATAATGATCAGAATCATGCAGAATTTTCAGAATACCAAGGATAC
This sequence comes from Macrocystis pyrifera, assembly GCA_031763025.1. Classification (NCBI taxonomy): domain Eukaryota; class Phaeophyceae; order Laminariales; family Laminariaceae; genus Macrocystis; species Macrocystis pyrifera. The sequence continues at coordinate 12,884,145 of JASSKH010000016.1, read as the reverse complement.
CCCTGCCCCGAAATATCTACATCATGAAATGGTGAAAGAGGAACCTGATCTATCCGAAGATGAGCGGGGTGCTTTTGCTCAACGGACGCCCTGGAGGGTCGGTCGCGAGCAAGATTGCACACATTTCCGAGATGGATCACGATCTAGATCATCTCGATCATCTAGATCGTCTACGTATAGATCCTATCGTACCTGTTGTGGGGTGTTGTGCGAGAACCGTACCGTACGGATCGCACCCAGCAAAACATGTGCACGATAGTTACTTGAGACAGGTCGTATCATGTCTCATTGCACAAATCGGACAGATAGATAGGTCACGATCTATCTATATATCTACTGTACAATCTTCTACCGTTAATCGTATGTTTGTCGCTGAAAGAGCTGTATAATACTGTAGATCCCATCCAGGAATAAATCAGGTACGCAAGAGCCGTGTCGTTCAGATCCAGCCAGAAAAAATAAAAATAGAAACTGCCGTAGATCGTGCAGATATTACAAAACAAATATCAGGGATTTTATCTTTCCCCGAAATTCGTGGGTCATAAAGTGGGGGTCTGATCTATCCGTCGTGTACAAAGTTGCGGAAACGCCGATTACTTGGTTGATAATCTTAACCGTTGAAAAAGGAATAGTCTCTGCCACGAAACAAAAGGTTGATGTGTGTTATTGATAACCGTCCACACATCGGACAGATTATGAACAGGTAAGTCAGCTACAGATAGATCATCTACGGATAGATCATTTACATCATCTAGATTCTGAGGTGCTGGGCAGGATCTGTATAACGCAGATCCAACCCAGGGAACATGTCCTCCATCAGGCAGATCATATGGCTCCCACCCGGCCACATGAGCTAGATCACACAGATCATACCGATCATACCGATCATACAGATCATACAGATCAGGAATATGTCTATCTGCCCTGAAATCCTAGATCATCAAGTGGGAATCGACAATCCAGATCATGATCTCTCCGACATTGTGTAACCGTTTTAAAAATAAAATACTATTACGGGGGGCCATATTTAATAGGACCGGATATTGTTAGTAAAAATAGGTAAATATATAGGGTTTTGTGTATACCGTAGGTCCTATTTACTATGGTCCCCCGTACTATCTGCCGCGAGACAAAGTCGGCGTGTGCCAGCAGCAGTTGGAGCACAGTTATGTGATGCCGGGGGGTAACCTCACAGTCTGCTGTAGCTTTGGGTACCCGCTACGGTAGCCAGCCCCCAGTGCAGTAGCTCAGTAGTGCAGTCAGTCTTCTCCCCGGTGAGGCTGCCTCCACAAAAGGAGCCGCTAATCCGTAGTGCAGCTTCGCCGTCAGCTACCGTAGTGGCAAAGACCATTGAGTTCGCGCAGGGGGTGCGATCGTTTTTTAGCGCGCGTTTTTCTCGGCAACGGCAACGGAGGTAAATAAACTCCAACGCTCTATTTTGGGAAGGCTTTCTCTCCCAACCAGACCTTTTTCGAAAACACCTTACTCGGAATCCAAAAAAACGATCGCAAGTACCCCTGCGTGCGACGTGAACGCTGTTTATATTGTAGGTTCTGTGGAGGCATGCGGTACGAAGGCACTTTTGGCTTTGAAAGGCAAATCTTTCTGGCTGACGGAGCCCCTCACCTCTGGAACTACCCTACCCCATTGTGACCCTACGTAAGCGAATATCCCGCTTGTGTGGCACAAGAAAAAAACGTCTTCAGCAACCCAGGCAAAAGGGAGTGTTCACCTAGTCAACCCTACGGGTTTGTCCAAAAAACCATTTTTGACTTGATAGTAGTGTGGAGCTCTTCAAGCGAAGAGCCTCAGACAAAAACGACGCTGTCTCTATCGTACGTAGCATACTAAGCAAAAAAAAAAAAAATGACTGCAGTGGTGGCATGTTTATTTCGACGTGCAGGCCAACGATGCTTAGCGTAGTTGGCCGGAAAAAAATAGAGGAAGAGGTGATTGTATTCAGTAGCAAAAGTAAGAATAGAGCAACCGGAGGAAACCACGGCGGAGGGGTTATTGCAAGAATATTTCTAGGGCGATAGTCGCTGCAAACTGATTTCCTAAAAAGTCTAGTTTTTTGTTGCGCGAGAGGTTGAGGGGAGAGGGGAGGAGCGCTACTTACGAGTACGTGTACAGTGCGAGAGATACGGCTGGTCGGTGGGATACCGCGAAATGCCATGGGACACCGTAGGAAACCCGGGGGTGGGAGTACTTTGTATTGGCTTACCACTGGCACATGCCGTTGGATCATTACTTGGGTATAGACTGCTGCGCCCTCTAGAGAGACTAGTGACTCGTGGGTTACCTCTGAGTTGGGAAGCATTCCGCCTAAAAGGTCAGCATCGATGGTCCCCGTTCATGGCAAAAGGAGGCATCGTCTGTTCTGCAGCCCATGATGATGATGATGATGATGATCTTCACGTTGGTCTCTGAAATCCTGTATGTGGTGACTAAACAGACTGTAACAAAATTGCATCTCGACGGGAGGAAACAAAGAAGTACGATGTAGTGCGCACGGCAGTATCATACCAGCGCGTAAGGGAAACGGTACTAAGGAGGTTCTGTGGTATACCATACCGTATCACTTGCAACCAGGAACTTGTCCATGGTAATACCGTATTATTAGAACACCAAGAAATAAAGGAAATAGGAAAAAAATCACGAAGAGGGGGCAAAAAAAAACAAAACAGAAAGAAAGAAAGAAAGAAAGGAAAAAAGAAGAAAGAAAAACGACTCATACGTGCGGTCAGGGCGCAGGCCGGGTCCCGAGGCAAACGTTGCTGTTTGTTAGTAATAGCATGATCAGTCCTATGATACGAATGTCCAGCTGATGGACCAAGATAATAAGGACGTCACAAGAAGACCAGGCGGAAGGCAAGAGGACAAGAATAGGGAAGAGACAAAGAACAAACAAGAAACAAAAAACAAAAAAGAGCAGTCCTATGTCATGTTAGTGGCTGGTGGGTCAAGGGCGACAAAACATGCACAAAGAGGACAGAGATGATAGAGCTAGACAGACCAAGGGGGGGGGGGTAAACGAAAAGCGTTAACACAATCGAAAGAAAAGAAGAAGGCAATTAGCAAAAGGCTACACAGATAGAAAAATAACAATAAGGTGACGCAGCCGACGTAGAATGGCGGGGTACAGGGGGGGGGGGGGGGGGGGGGGGGGGGTACCATCGACTCGGCAGGGAATAAGGCAACACAACAAACAAACATAAAACAAAAGAAACAGATATTACGACACAGCGTTAAGCAGTAGCCGCTCCGTGTCTCAACTAGAAGGACGGTCTGTACTACGTTTCGGCGGGTACCTTCACTTTCTTGACGGGCACAGCTGTTGCCGCTACGCCTCCTTGGACTATCAATACGTACTATTACGGGGGACCATAGTAAATAGGACCAAATATTGTTAGTAAAAATAGGTAAATACATATATGTTTTTATGTATGTCATAGATCCTATTAACTATAGACCCCCGTAATATACGAAGGGAGTTCCTGAGAGGGGGGGGGGGTTGAAGTGAAATCGCCCCCCCTAGTGCCGACATCTAGTCCCGACATCGCAGGGATGCATTGTAGGGATGCGAGGGTCTACGGTCATATGACTACGATCCTGCATGACATCGTTTGCACCCACACCCCCGCTGGTAAAACAGTAGTACAAGCAGAGACAACAACATGAGGAGATTTGCCGTTTTTGTTTACGGGTATAAGACCGCCGAAGACTAAACTTGCCCCAAGTACCACAATTCCATCACCCTCCCCGACCCCTCCGCCGCCTACCCCTTCCCGACAATTTGCCCAAGGCAGATAACGGCAACCGACAAGAGGTTCGCAGAGGCCGTCAGGAGCTCCTGGGGTCTCAGTCTTCTCCGGAGCTGTCTAGACGGGGTGAAGGAAATGTCAGCACTGGCGGCACGGAACAGCTAGTAGAAGAGCTTCCCTCGGTAGGCGCAAAGCAGGTGCGCCTCAACTCGGTCTGCCCCAAATATGGATTATGAGCCGGATTACCCCCCCTAGAACCGCAACAATGCCTTTTTTGTACAAGCTACTTGTAATTAGTGTAGAACTGTACCCATGGTTTTTGGGGTTGGACTGCTTGGGATTCGTGTATAACTTCAGCCATGTTTCTGAGGACGAAAGTCATTGGAATGTTCTTGGGTTCTTATTATTTTAGAAGTAGCAAAAATGGGCTAAGACAGCATGTTATACCTGCGCTGCGGATCGAAGACTGCTCAAGTGGTTTTACAAATTATTAGGCTAGGCTCGACCTCACGTTTTGTTGTTATTAGCAGAGGCATGCTACAGTAGATGTGCACTATTTTGTTTCTGAGGCTCCCTCCCCGCATTGAGGAACTCCTACAACTCACCCAAACAAGTTGGCTTCAAGAGAAATCGAAGTGCAATGGTTGATGAATAATCCCATGAGTTACTCATGCATAAATGTAATTTTACAAAGCCGGAATGGAACTCCGACGATTTTGGGTTAAGGAACCCCGTCTTACAGAAAAAAATGACAGAAAATGTAGTACCTTTTTCGTTGCGCGCGTCAGTCGAGCAGCCGCTGTTGGCAAGGGATGCTGATACTTTGCCGTGCTTCATGTCCCAACTTGTGCTGTCTGTACTGTAGTTGAAAATTTTCGCCTCTAGATGAAGAAATAATACACAAGATTTGACGCACGGCATATAGAGAGAGCGCTTCTACCCCTACTGGTTTGGTATATCCATAAATGGCTACCAGGTACGTACCTGGTTTATGTTCCTCGAAGTGAAAGACCCCGCGTGCGACGCCCTCTTCGCCCCGGATCGAATGCTGGGGAGGAAACTCAGTCGAGACTTGATTTTGCGGAGTTTTGTCGACACCCAACCCTGGACACATGTATGCTACTGATTCTCGTACGGAACTTATGCATCGGCGTTTTTAGACTCGGCGGCCTCGAGTGCGAACTAAACGCGTAGTCTCCGATGTGGTCGGTCGGAAGGAGGTGCTGAAACACGGAACGATTCACACATGTTCCATACCAAGTATGCGGCAGTGGGGCCCGTATAGAACCGCGGTTCCGTTTCGGACACAAACCATTCAAATTTTTAAGCATTTTGTCCTCAAAACGGGACTGCAGTTTGCCCTATAAGATATGTGTCTTATGTTTACTATTTCTAGTCCCCCGGAGGACTAAAAAAATGTCACCTTTCGCTCGTCTTACATATGTACAGCCACCGTTGCCACACTCCCACCTCCGGCCGCCACCTTCACCTTGCCACTGTGGCCGGAAAAGTAAGGATCGTTTGGTGTTATTATTTTCCCCTCAACGGTGCTTACATTTCCGCACAACGGTGCTTATATTTCCACATAGAGTGGTATATCTTACTCGTAAGTTATTTTTTTTATCTAAGGCTACAAACACATTTGCCTTCCTGAAAACCGTGCAGCTTCTTCCCTCGCCCTTCTGTTTTTGCTCACATCATTCATTTCAGATATATCAGATACATACCCATTTCAACCATTTTTGCTCACATCGGACATACTGGTATCAGATAGATCAGATAGATCAGATAGATCAGATAGATCAGACAGATACCCGTTTCAACCAATGTTTCTCACATCAGACACGTCTGATATGTCAGATACCCATTTCAACCAACTTTGCTCACGTCAGACAATTCAGATTGATTATATAGATACTCAAGTCAACCATTGTTACTCACATCGAACAGATCAGATAGAATAGTCAGATACCGTCATATATGTCAGTTACTAATTTCAACTAATTATTCTCACATCAGACAGATCAGATAGATCAGATAGGTTCCATTTCCACCACTGCTGCTCACATCAGACAGATCAAGGAGATCAAATCCCTACTTCAACCAATGTTGCTCACGTCGGACGGATCAGCTAGATGAAATAGGTACCCATTACAACCAATGTTGCTGACACCAGACAGGTCAGATAGATCGCGATGTAGATCATCTACACCGTACGCTGCCGATAAAAGACGTCGTGCGGGATTGTGTACAGGACAGATCCACTCCAGAAAGCGTGCGCAAGATCATACAGCTTCAATGGTTCCCACCCAGCGACATAAGCTAGATCATGGAAGATCAGGAATCAACCTTCCCTAAAGATCTAGATCGTGAGCTGGGGATCGGGGGTATGCCCGGTGTGTCACACGTTTCGCCTGATCCTTTCCGCATACCTTGTAGCTTCTTCGATATTTCTATGGAACTTCTCACCCTTGTCCCTACCCTTCCCGCTAACCTCGTAGCCTACGCGCTATCTAAGGCGACCCTTGATGGTTGCTAGTCAGCATTACAATATCACGTGCACAACCCCCCCCCCCCCCCCTCCTTTGCCTCTCGCTCTTTCCCGCTAACTCCGCAGCTGTTTCGTTCGTTAAGGCTTCACTTTCCACCCTTCCCCCATCGTTCCCGCGAAGTTTGTTCGTTGTCGAAGGACACCTATCAACCCCTGCCCCACCCTACCCTTGTCGCTAACCTTGCACCCACACACCCTCCCCCTTTCGCTACTAACCTGGCAGCTCCTTCGCTCTCTGAGGTTAGAGAGGGCGGCGGCTTCTCGTCAACGCCAGAACCGCGGCAACAATGGCGGCTTTTTCCGTCGAGGAGGAAAAGGAGGAGGAGAAGGAAGAGGAGGCTCTTCCCTCCACGGCAGCGGCAGCGACTGTCGCCCCTTCTCCCCGCCCGACGACTGGGACGATACGGGTATATTTACGGTCGTCTTGCGACCGAAAACCGTCCCGTCTGGGTCGACTCGCCGCCGGCAGCAGCAGCAGCAGCAGCAGCAACAGCAGCAGCACGCTCTTGTACCCCCCTCGATCGGCAGGTCTGCTGCAGACTCCCACCTCGCGTCGCCGTCTTTTGACGGTCGCCCTATCACGTCCGTGGGAGGCGTTAAATTCTCGAGCGATGATATTCTAAATGGCCGATATGTTGGTGGAGAGTCGGGGGGGAACTCCTTCGGGCGGGTTTGGTATGTGGAACAAGAGGAGGCGGAAGGTAAGGGGGAGGGAAGAGGGCATCAATCACACCCGGTTTGAAATAAGGTGTTCGGTGCTCAGTCCTCGGGGTTGCTTGGAGGATTTAAGGCGATGTGGTAGTGCGTCAGCTTATCCCATTGGCGGTATTGTAAACAAGACTCTGACGCACGCACCCAGTCGAAATGGAGAGATGTTGTATTTTATAGTTTAGCGCCGACTGATGAAGGCATATATCAAGTACATAGAGTGTACTGCAAGTGTGCTCAGCTCAGCGATTTGATACTATTATGAACTACTACTATCAATATTGCTACCAAGACTACCACTGCTACTACTACTACAACCACCACCACTACCACTACTACTCTTACTACTACTACCACTGCTACTACTGCTGCTACTACCACCACTAATACCGTTAATACCACTAACTACTATTGCCACGACTAAAGATGCAATCAATACTACTGTTATTGATAGGCTATTACGGGGGTCCATAGTTAATGGGACCAAATTTTACTAGTAAAAATAGGTAAATATATAGGGTTTTGTGTGTACCATAGGTCCTATTAACTATGGACCCCCGTAATAGAACGCGTTTTTCTTCAGTCCGAACAAAAATATCCCTACGCACCCTGACTGCCCATTTTTTTTATCTGTCCAGTTCGGAGGTGGAACGGGAGACGACGCCGTAGAGTTCCTAGATATCAGGGAGGCGGCGTTGGTAAGCGTTGCCGAGGCGTTCGCAAGAAGGGCGCTGCCATGGCAAGCACAGCTATGTCCGAGAGCGCTTCAGGACATGGAAGTCGCCCGAGTTAGGGTGAGGGTAGTTAGTTAAGTTTTCTTGCTCGCTTGATCGCTTCCTTTCTCCTTCCACAATACGGACGATGCCCGAAGGCGGCATTCTTAACTCTTTCCACCAGTGTAAGGGGCCTTTTTATATTTATATTTAATTATGACGTTCCTCAGTTTCAAGACAGAGTGGTAGCTACTCGTAGAAAGCCCGCCTTTCGATGCAACCTTTTGTCTTGCGTATATTTTAGCCTCCAGCAGACTACTAAAATAGTAAACACACAGTTCAACCTCTACCGATGCTTCGCCATCTGTGGCGTATGTCAGTTCTAAACGGTTCTAAACGGTTCTGAACGGTTGCAGAGCGTAACGGTGCTGCCGTGTCAGATGACGTCGTCAGTACGTCGACCTCCCACTTATTCCCCCACCGGGGCATCAGGTGCTATGAAAAATGTCATCCGACGAGATCTTCGGGTAGTGCGATTGCGCGAAATTCACCCACCCACGAAAACCCTGGCTACCGATAAGAACCCAGGTCACCCACCTGTCACAATGTACCCTTTCCTCTCGGACCTTTCGATCAACGATACGATGTCCGAGGGCGCGCACAGCTGCCGCAGGCCCGTGTGGTTTCTTTTTCCAGCGTCTGATGCGTGAATTGCTATGCCCCCCCATCTACCGTACGTTAGCATGCTTACCCGCTTTATCTCGAATCCTTTGGGATAACCGACTGGTCACGCTGATTGTACGGTTTCCACCGGGCAACACACACCAGGAACATATCTTCGCCGGAGTATCTGGATCATGTCAAGCGGGGATGATTTGTAGATGATTTGTACATGATCTGCACATGATCTGCCCGATGTATTTGAAGTACTGTTAGGATTGCAGTAGTGCTCTCTCTACCCTCTATAGTGCCAGTACGCGCCAGCCAACACTACCGACACTATATAGCGGCAACCGGCACGAATTACCCCGCACACTGACTGCCACACAGCCGCACTGGTCAATCCCCTCTGCACCAAGCGATTGCACAGGTACTATAGCGGGCAACCAGCATATTCAACCGGCATTATAGGGGGACCAGACCACTACTGCCGTAATTTCTTTCGGAGATATTTATAGGTGATCAACGTTGAAGCTCATGCTGCCTGCACGTTGTCGGATGGCAAACACCGGCAAACAATATCAACTACTAACTATGGTTGATGGTGAGTATCTCGGGTGCTGATTGGCTTGTTTGCAGGTCTTTCACGCCGCTGAGGGCGATCGACAAGCCAGCTGCAAGGCTAGACAGGAAGCCCTTATGCGAGGGCTGCTTCTTCGCCAGGAGCGGTCCCGGCAACTGTTCGCTAGGAAGCAGGGGGGGCTGTTCGAGGGTGCTCTTGACAAGGTACAGAGCTCACAAAGTGGGGTGTGCAGTACACCGATAGTCTGGAACTGTACTCAGCCATTGCATTGGGGGGAAAAGTTACGGCTCCGGGTAAAACTACTGCTGTATGCTTGATGTGTCTAGCGGCGGTTTGACCGACCACCGAATACGTTCCTTTTTAGGTGCACGCCAGACAAAAGACGAGCACCCCACATAATACACCCCTGTCACAAGACATCCCACCCCCCTGGGACAAATTTCAGAACCGATTTTGTCCAGAACATGCCTTAAGGGGGACGCACCCAACGAAAATGGCGGCTAGGGCACAAAATCTCACCGATATATTCCCTTAAACGCGCTCGCTCATCGCTTTTGCACTCTCCCCGTTTTGTGGAGAGAAAATCAGCTACACTATCTACCACTATCACTATCACTATCGCTATTACGGGGGACCATATTAAATAGGACCTACGGTAGACACAAAACTTATATATTTCGCTATATTTACCAACAGTGTTTGGTTCTATTTACTATGTTCCCCCGTAATAGTCGCAGTGACATTCGTCCGAGGGGAGTGTGCTATATGGTGCTATCTTGTCACACCGTTTTGTACGGCATCCATTGTACGGCATCCCTTGGCGGGGTCTTCATCTCCATCAATCTGAAAGCAGGGTTGGCGTGTCGGCGCCTTGTATCTATATCCTTGTTCGGCTTGCACAAGCAACCACGCCCCAGGTACTTGTTTCGCTCGGACTTTGCCAGCACCACCGTATGATGTATGGCACGTGCCCAGGCACTTTTTTTGCTCGGACGTCACCAGCGCTACCGCATGTTGTATAACACGTATGATACGATATCAATCACACACACCCCGGGCGACATATGGAGGGGGCTGTTTGTTGTTCTTGACGACGAGGAGAGAGAGTGTAAAAAACAAGGAAACGCGTCTATGGAAAAGATTTCTGGACGAGTTATTGTCAAAGCTACCATCAGCGTTATCAGCGTCATTAGCGTGGTGTGCACCTCCATCGGGTGACTTTGTGACGGATAAGTCGTCTCGGAAATTCTTGAAAGGGCGTGTCATATATTGTCACACGTGTTTTAAGCTACTAAAAGACTAGAAAACAAAAAAACGCCAAAAGATGCTGTAGGATACGGGTTTTTTTGTTTTTCGATCAGGGGTTGTCAAGGAAGAGGTGGGCAGGCGAGAGCTCACGCTTAAGGGGAAAATCACGCAACACGACCAAAGCTCGTACCAGTATGTTTTCAAGGAAATTGTATATCACGTGCCCCTAAGCGCAATGAAACATTGTCACGCGAGCTTGATTGGTTCCAAATCATCAGGGGTGCACGACGAAAAAGGCAAAACACGAAAAAGGCAAAACTGCATCGCACTCCGAAAAAGGTCATGACGACTACTAATAGTCTAAATGAATATTACGGGGGTCCATAGTTAACGGGACCAAATTTTGTTAGTAAAAATAGGTAAATATATAGGTTTTTGTGTGTACCATAGGTCCTGTTAACTATGGACCCCCGTAATAGTTAAAAATGAGAAACAAACCAGTGGGGTGTAACAGTTTTGGACCAAATGCGTCTTGTTTTCAAGTGGGGTATAAGATTTTCGGGCGAAATACGTTTTGTCTTGAAGTTTGTGTTACCAGTTTTTTACCCCTCCCCTCCCCTGGTCATACGACTACGACCATGCGTGACGTGATTACACCACCCCCCCCCTCCTGTCTGGCTGTCTGGCTGTCTGGCTGTCTGGCTGTCTAAATTAAGTACCAAGGGAACTTTCGGGTTACTTGCACCACTGGAACTCAGCATCAATGTATAGCAATTTATCGATTGTCAGGCCAAACTTGTCGTTCCCTCTTTCTCGTCGTCCAGCACTATGTACGGGTTTTTTGTTGCTGTTGTTGTTATTCTCACATTGACTCATAGTTACAATGCCTTCCGTGGTCACAGGACCGGCTCCAATGACTCTGGAGCAGTATATTATCCCAGGAGGGAAAACCAAGAGGAAACCATAAGGCCCATAATAACTGAAACGAATATTATACGACCTCAGACAAAAAATGTGAATCAGTAGCAACGTGGTTATATGGTTTTGTGGCTATATGGTTGTATGGAACCCCGACTTCATGTCTCTATTCATAGCCGTAGTGGCCTAATGTTTCGTTAACCGCAGCGATTTAGTCTGTTGAAGTGGGACACCAGTGTCGGAAGGCCGAGGATGGAAATATATTTAACGCGCGCTCCAGCTGCTTCCTGCAGCACGCGGAAAGGTTCTTCTTTCCTGCATGGCGCTCTCGAGAGCGTAGCGTATCAAAACGTTCGTGTGTACCTCTCTATCCCGTGATGCATCATATATTAATATAAAACTTTCCTTTCATTGAGGGACAGAGCGATATAGTCTATTGTAGTGCACAAACCTTTTTCCCCCACGAGTAGCCTCCGCAGCTATATACCAGGTACTGTACGAACACACATCGAATTCCACCTACGTGCAGTCGTCGGATCTTTGTTTTTCGTCTTGTTTTGCTTTAGACGATACTCGTTCAGTCTCCGTCTCCAAAGGATGATAAAGGTCTTGTCTCGAGTCCCCCCCCCCCCCGCCGCCGAACTGGTCGGCGACGCGCAAAACAAATGGTTCCTCTTGGTCTCTTTTGTTCTTCGTTCGAGGGGTGTTCATGAAACGTTTTTGAGTGATCAACGCTGAAGCTCATGCTGCACATTGTCCGATAACAAACCCGATCATGACGACAATGGTCAGGTCCGCGAAATTGAGAAGAGGGCGGAGAGCGCCCACGCCGCGGAACTTTCGGCCGGAGTGGAGGAAAAGCAATCGCGGCTGGAGCGGGAGGAGGTAAGTCTAACGCGGTCCGGAGCGCTTGATTTTTCGAACGGGAATCGAGCATGGCACATATAACCGGGTTTTCCAAGCTGAAAAAGAGGAACTCCGCTCCAATCCACTCTACCCCGTAGGTCCACTCAAACGAAAGTAGTTTGATCCTGCACGTATACAAAACCAAATAGGGCTATACAGTAAAAGCGTGAACGTAAGCATTTAGGTGTTGCTTTGGGGGTTTTTAGACCGCATTCGAGTTCCACCTCTACCTCTCGAGTCCTGTAATACACCAGATATTTTGGAAAGGTCTTGGAACGGTCTTGCAGCTTTAAGGGGGCACTTGGCTTTAGATCTCCGAGGCGTGGTGTCATAAATTGTGTTTCGAAGGCCCCTCGAGTGTACTATATGTTACCGCTCTGTCCCCGAAAAAAAATGACAAAACAAACCCTTATGTCTAGGGACAGAGCAGTATATATTTATGGTTTGCATGCGTGCCCCCAATGCTAGCGTCGTGCACAGGGAAATTCGGTTCTACAGAGGGAGCGGACACCCACTGATCCCGGTTGCCGACACCCGAGCTCCGGCGGACCCAGTACACATCGCTATTACGGGGGGGGGATAGTAAACACGACCGACGGTACACACAAAAACCTATATATTTACCTATTTTTACTGACTATATTTGGCCCTATATACTACGGTCCCCCGTAATAGAAACCGTTCCTTCGAGTACTGGTATTGCGGTGCACCTATCGGTTTGTGCCTGGTAGTTTGTTTCCTTCCATCGCTTTAGTGTTCAGCCTCTTTTATTCCATCACTTTGTTGGGAAGTACAGCAGGAGTAGCTACTGTGATAACATCATCACCGTCGCCCTCACCATCATCACCGTCATCAATCTTCGTCGTCGTCGTTCCGGGGTCGTCGTATCGCTTCTTAGACCACAGTGTTATTGCTGTTTACACGTGCCTGGTAAGTCGTCTTGAATGGCAATCCCGTATTGGAGTGGGTTGCCTGGCGCCTTCATAATCCCTGCATGTCGTAAAGTGTACGCGATGGCGTTGTACGGATCTGAGCGATGTGGATTGTCGCTGCGACCAGTGCCGCGATTACGGGGTGGATTGCGGCAAGCCCGGGGCGGCAGCTCTATTCGACACAGGGAAGTTCTTAACCCTGTGGCTGCGTTAGGGTCTCAGGAACAGAACGTGCATTTTATTTTTGTATCTCGGACTATTGTAGCGCTCAGAAAAAGCGGCCAAGAACGACGACAAGGCGACGCTTCTACTAAAATAAATTGAAACTCGTGATCGCGTCACGATCACGCTAACTGTTTAGTTTTTTTCTCCGCCCCAGTGCGTTTGAACAGAAAAAAAAAACGATTCAAGTTTCAATCAGCGTTCGCGTGTGAACAAACAACTATAGAGGCCTTGAGTTTTTAAATAGCAGAAATACCTTTCTAGCCGCGACGTCCTCTATTTTGATCTTGCAACACGCACCAATCGACTTGTGCTTCCCCGCATAATTATAGATATCTTTTCAGGCGCTCGGCCGTTGCAACATTCCTTTTATTGATCCTGCTGGCACGAATTGGCATATGTTTCGCCGCATAATATGAATAACTTTTCAGTCGCTCGGCCGTTACAACATTCCCTCCGTCGATCATGCTGACACGCACCAATCGACACATGTTTCGCCGCGTAATTTTGGGCACCTCTTCAGGCGCTTGACCGTTACAACATTAACCAGTTCGAGGACGGTGAAGGGGATCATGCGTGGCGCTACAGGCAGTCCAACCTTGTGGACTCACTATGGGACTCAGCAACGGGTGCTGGAAGCAAACAGGCGAGAAACAGCATATAACCAATCGGGTGATGGAAAGTACTGGTTTCAACGTAGCAATAACATCGTTGGCAAGCGACATACTTCCTCCGTCCCATTAGCAGCAGTCTAAGGGTCTACCTGAACATAAATGGGTCAGGCATCTTCGATAGCATTTTGCTTTTTTTTGTCTTACCCTGGCACTTCTTCGTGGAAATGGGCGAGGTGTACCTACTAGGTGGGAGCGCTGAGAAAACTCAACAATTTTGCCGCAAGGGCGCCAAACTCAGACGTTCATTGCCGGCGAGCGCTTGAAACACTTTCCGTCACCCAGGTGGTCAGTGTCTCGGTTTTTTTGGCAATGCAAGAACGAATCAATGGGATATTGGGTTTTTGTGCTGTATGGTATGGCGGTTAGCTTGGATACGAAACCGTCGCAACAGGCAGATTCGACGCGCCCGTGCGGTGAGATATCATTTCACTATGTCTTTTTTCTCTACCCGAACCTCTACCCCCCTTGCACAGCAGTGTGGGCGTAAAAAGCTTCTCGCGGAGACATTGAACAATGTCACACCCCACAAGGAGTCGGTAACCTCTCAAATCGGTACGCGTAATAATGGCATGCTACATACATTGTTCAATGTCTCCACAAGGTTTTTTTCACAACCACCTCGTGCGGGGGTGGGGCCCCGGCCATCCGTACACAGCTAGACCGGTGGGGGGTGTATGAAACGCGTTTCGACTGGAACTCGGCGAGTAGACTGATCATGCTTGCTCGCGGAGGTTTGAGTCCGGCACTCCTGTGGTACTCAACCAATGGCCCGCCCCGACACAACCTTAGCGTAAGAATGGGGCAATACTATACCATCGTAGCAAAGAGCGACGGTAGGTCACAGAACACCGATTGTAGCAGTAACAGCTGTAGCTAGTAAGAGGGAAATGAACAGGAAAGTTGGCCCAGACCGATTTCCTACCTGGCTTAGAGCGTGTTTCGAACTAAGTTCAGCGGTCTTGACCTCGTAGCGTGAGGTGATGTGAGGTGACGTTGCTTTTCGCAAGGGTGTGGCAGGCTCGGACTACGGGATTGCTTGAGAGGGAAACAAGCGTGTTTCACACACCGGGCAAAAAATAGAAAACAGATCAAATATGCGTAACAATCGATGGTCTCCCATCTCCGTTCCTGAAAGATATTCGCGGCGGCCGTAATTGTCACGGAGACGGCCAGAGGAGTAGTATACGGTTCTTCGCCGCCACGAAACACAAATAGAGACCTACATATCGGAATCGCGCAACTTCTCTGGTCAATGACGCATTCGGGGCATGCGAGCGTCGCCATAGATGTGGTACGGCGGAGCCTGCTGTAGAGTAATATCTCCCCATGGGACTTCACAGGGGAAAGTTGACTACGAAAAAAAGTGACTGTGACTGCAACAGAGGCCACTGCGTGATTAGGAGGTGATACAATGGTTGATGTCCGAGTCACAATGGTTGAAATCAAGGGGCCGTATGGTACGGGCGCAACATGATCTTACCCGTGCTGTTAGTGGGATCGAGGATTTCGTCAAAGCTCTCATCTTTGTAAGCTGCTGTGTGTCATACTTCGATCGCGCGTACTACGGGTTTGACATAGCCTCATGCCGGGTATACAGTCCGTATACGAGGAAGACGACATCTGAAGGTATTGTAGGCGCTCACGCTGCTCGTAGCCTGTTCAATGGTTGATACCACCAAAGCTACCAAACCATTGTCTTGGTCGCTATCGAGGGGACCCAAAGGGGTTAACATCACGCACTACACCCACGAAGTGCGTGGAGGTCCGAGGCACCCGAAAACAGCGTTTCGTGCTCCACCTCGCTCCTGACGTATGCGCACATGCCGACACAGCAGGCAGAAGAAGAGCGGAAGAAGGCGGCTCTAGATCGTTGGACTCGGAGAAGCGAAAGGACCAAAGCCCAATTCGACGCATTGTTGTCGTTGGAAGCCGCCGGTCGGAGAGCTCTGTCCTCCGAGGATAGCGCGAGGTGACCCCTCTTGGTTGCCCTGTTGAATGCTCGGTTTCGGAGGCGAACCTTCAAGCTGCCAACGGAGCTCTACGTACAGTAGAATCCTCATCTTCACCGGTGATCACTCACAACCATTCCCAGGAAGGAAGAGTAAAAAACACCAACAGAACACCAAACGAACGAAGCCTGTGCTACGAAGACGGACTCCGTTATGCACCTACGTCCAGCTTATCGTCGATGTGTACGTCTTACCTGTTACTCTTGCGCGGGTTGGGTCAAGCAGGTGGGAATTCAGCGCGGCGCAAGTAGCGGAGGGTGATGGACTCCGAGCGACGGAGGATCGATCAGAAGAACGGCGACGCGTTGGAGAGAGGTAAGGACACAAAATTATCGTCCCAATGGTACTGCAGAGATGAGAGGGGTGACGTTGTGGACTCGTGCCCGAGCACCAGGATCCAGGAGGGCTAAGCCGGAAGCAACTTACCTACCCGGTACATGTTTCGCTGGGATGTTCACGTTTCATCTCCTGCCCCCCGACAATGCCTCACCGAACATGAAGGTACTCGAGTATACTGCGGACGGTCTGGGAGGCCGAAAAGAGCGACAGAGAGGTGTCGGAAGAGCTGTGGAATCTCCAAGGCTGGCTGTCCGTGGGCTCGCACAAGCTCGTGCAGCAGACCCTACGGGCGTTCGTCCGAAGGTGTAATCACCCGCGCGCGGTGAGAAATGTATTTAAATAAAACGCCAATCTTGACCGCCTAATGGGATAATCGCCCTTTAGCCGCCATTTTAGCTACGAGTACTCCACTGCTGCGAGAAAATCGTTCCACCCTATATCCATTAATCCAAGTACTTTTCCACGTCGAAAATACGGGTTTCGATATGTGGAGGCGCCATTTTTTTTTTACTTAACCCTTTTAACCCTTTTAGGACTGCAATCTCGTTCTGGGGAACAAAACACTCAATAGCCAAGATGCTTGTCCCAAACCGGGATGCAGTCCTGAAGGGGTTAACACCGTACTTCAGGGTCGGGGAAGAAACCCGCGGCATTATACTGTAGGAGTTGTAGGAGGGTGATCCCTTCTGGAACTCCGAGGGGAAAACGCGCCGAAAAGAAGTGACGATTGCGGCATGGGCGTGCCAGGCAAGAGGACGGACCCGAAGTACACAGCAGTGGTGGTGCGCGGAGATCTCCGAGACGTGCGCGGTCAGGCGTATGCTTCGAAAGGGGTGTACCGAAGAAAAAAGTATGAGGCTCCTCATTTGAGGCGTCATGTACTCAATTGTTAAAATTACCACAATCAGTTATATGGTAGTTACTACAATTACGATAGTTGCTATAATTACTATATTTAATATGCTTAGCATACTTAGCATAGTCAGCGTAAAGAGTATAATTAGTATAAAAAGCAACATGTTAAGGGCAACCCAATAAACAAATGATTTTGTGTCGTGACAGGGGTCGCACCTGTGTACAGTACTTTCTTCTGGGGCTCCTGGCTAGAACATCTCTGTATATGCTTCACCCAGAAACTGATTAGTTTTTAGAAAACTCGAAGGTTCGCAAATCCGACGGCACAGGGACACAACGCGAATGTATGCCATGTAAGCACGAATGGCATTCCGACGATACAGCATGCCTTGCTGCCTTAGTGCCTAATTGGGTACAGTTCGTCGGTGCTGTCAGTGCCCTCAAGGAGCCTATTATTAGTAAAAAAAATAACATTTTTACCAAAGTGCTACATTGAACGTTGCACGCGGTGGCACAAAACTAGCACTCTGCTAGCCAAGATGCAGAGCGCTGTCATTGTAAACGATTCGAAAGACCATAATATATTGCATACTTGGGTCGCTACCTATTCGAGTCCCAGCAAATGTTGAGGCGCGAGTTGTAACTTACCTAGTGTCTCAAAATGGTATTGGCGGACGACTTGCTGTGCTAAGGTGTTACTGCACGTCCGCCTCTGACTCTCTGAATGCGCTTCGTTTCATATACGAGGTGCTCGCAATTGACACTCCCCTGGACTCCCGTACCCCACCGCGCCCCCACTCCACTCGTCAAACGCGTGTACAACCACCATGCAAGCCCGCCTTACAACCCCCAACGCCCCGGCTGCAAACACGCATGTACAATACGAACGCCATGACAAAGGCGACGAGCCTGCTTTGGGAGGCCCGCAATGCCGCAGAGTTTGCCGGCGCTGCTAGAGCTGCAGCCGCGTCCCAGCGCGCAACTGAAGCCAGGGGTATATGCAATATCCGCCGCGAGCACAAGATTGTCGTGCGCAAGCACAAACAAGAACTATCTCACGTGAGAAGAAAACAGGGGGGTGGGAAAAGGGAAGGAGGAAGGGAGGGAGGGAGGGAGGGAGGAGGGAGGGCGGGGGGGAGGGAGGGGGGGGGGGGGGGGGGAGGAAGGGGAGGGGGGGGGGGGGGGGGGGGGGGGGGGGAAGAGAAGGGAGATAGGGGGTGGGGGGGGAGGAAGAGGGGAGGGAGTGGGGAGAATAGCTGAAAGGTTAGGGTCAGGGTTTCGTGCGCAAGCACAAGCGAGAGCTTCTTCACGCGACCGGGAGCAAAGAGGGGGGGGGGGGGGGAGAGGGGAAACGGTGATTGGCCAAGGTTCGTGTTAGGGTTCTGAGCGTAAGCACACGGGACAAGTGAGCGGGAACGGGGGGGGGGAGTGAACGGCTGACCAGGAGCTTCTGTCAATAACAGGAGCACTCGCTTCCAACTATTAGCACATGTTTGGAGATTGACACGGAGCGGCTGAACACGGGAGGTTATTCCTTCGAAGAACGTCCAGTCGGTGGACCAATCACGAGGGAAGGCATATAGTAGACAATCGTTGAGATGTGCACGGTGTGTATCGCACTTGAGGCTTGGAGAACCCTCCTGCTCTTAAGTATGTTGCCGCTTGCAGTAACTACTGTACGAGTGGAGTGAGCTGTTGAACCTTTGCAGCTCAAGCTTTGCTCGGCTATACAAAACAGGCGGAGGAGAAGAGGGCAGCCACGGAAGACGCAGAGAGGTCGCGCGCATTCGACCAGGCGGTGGAGGAACTGAAGGCATCGAATGCTCGCAGGAGAGGAGAGGTCGAGGCCCAACTTCAGCGCGAAAGGTTCGCTTTCTTTACGCGCTGACAAACGCATACCAAACGGTTTGTGTCGTGAAGGTTTGGTAGGATTTAGCGCTGACAGCCGCATACTAAACACTTTGTGTCGTAAATCTAACCGTGTACAGCTGTTGCGCAGACATGTTCGGGGCATGGTAACTTGACACTAAGTCTGGGAGTCATTTTTATTACAGTAGCAAATGCGTAGAGATGTATTAAATTCCGAGCGTTTTATGTGGTTCGTTTGTAGTAGGAAATGCGAACATGGTTTATCGTAAAAATACGGACGACGAGTGTGTAGGGTGGAATGTGTGTTGTATTAATAGTAGTAGATAAGGTGAAGTTTGTTAGAACAATACGAGTGTTTTGTGGGCGATTTAAGAAATGGTTGTGTGCTCTTCGCAATAAACCGTTTTTTTTCTACCCGTCGACATCCAGCGCACGCAGTGTCCGCGCCGATGCTTCAATCCGAGAGAGATACAAACTCTGTGCTCACAAAAACCGCGGCACAGCAGAGATAGTACATTGCGTTGTAATGCAGTAAGCATGGTAGACAATGCGATGCCATAGCATCGTGTTGGATACGTCAGGCACGACATACACATTCTAGCAGTCATATGCGTAGAAAGAGAGAAAAAAGAAAGAATCGGAAAAAGATAAAGGAAAAAAAAAAAAGAGAAAAAAAGTGTCATGTTCATGCCCCCCCCCGGAGGAGATGTGACAGACAATGCAAAACAAATCAAAGAACCATACAACTACATATAAACAGAGTGAGACCAAGAGCGAAAGAAAAGGACAGGCAAACCAAAGCACAACAAATGCCCCCTCCAGCCAGCGACAGCAGTTTTTTGTACGAGTAACATAGACAGGTTCTACCTACTATTATCAGACGGTCTGGTACATTGTCACACTATTTACCGTCTCCTTCGTGCTTTCGTCAACCGCGGTTTCTCTACGACCGTTGCCCTCCCCCCTCCTCGTTCCCTTGGGCGCCGCCCATACGACAGATATGAGGGGCTTCCTAATCAATCTCGTCTCACCTTCGTGCCGCACACGAAAGACGCAAAACGAAAGAAATGCAAAGAACAAGAATATACAAATAAATACAAGGCGCTTCGCGCCGCGGGTGGCCTACGCCGCTCGCTACGTTCGCTCAGGAAGGAAAAGTACATCAAACTGTGCGAAGCGGACAGAGGTCCACGATTGAATATGTTAGAATAGGGTAATCATTTTCTTGTTTTGATATACTTACTGTATGTACGAAAGAGAAAGCACAGCACGGCACAGCAGCACCGCAAAAACAATCAAAATGAAACCGAAAACTTTGGAAAGAAAAAAAAAATCCCCGTCCCCTCTCCCCTCACAACATAATTTTCTGCCTGATTGGAACACCTTGCACCGGTCAAAAAGAACAAAATCGAACAGCAGTGCTTCTCTGTCAGCCTCGTACGCCGCCCGCCCGTCTCGCGACCACCTCGCCACCGATTCGATCCGGGCAAAGCTTTCCTCACTCTTTGCCACAGTGAACCCCGTCGCCCGCCTCGCGTGAAGCCCGGTGCTCACCGTGGCCGTCGTTCGCCAGCTCGACAATGTTGGTGCTCAGACTGCGTAGCTCTCTCTTTGAATTTATTCTACAACACCGAACGACCCTTATAAACTCGTATATACTCTATCCGAAATCACAAATGGAGACCAGACAGAGCCTATTCATGCTTCCCTCGTGTCTCGGGGCACACGCAACGCCTAGCCACGAAAACAGCGACCGCGCTCCTTGCAACCCTCCCTCTACCCCCCAGCACCCGTTGACACCCGCAACGGTGCCGGGCTCCCGCGGTGCCGTGGTCGGAGTGCACACACGCACTAACGCACACGAAACGAAAGAAGAAAAAAAGGAAAAAATGACAGAAAGTGCCAAGGGAAGTGGAGAAAACAAAGAACCGCTGGAAAGGTCCGGAAAGTAATAAAAGGAGGCGATTTCCAAGTGGGGGCTCTGAGAGGCCAGGGGTGTGCCAACCGAGCACGCTTAGAGAGTGAGATATCTGCAAGTAGTTCTATACGTGTCTAAAACAAAGAACACAGCTTGAGATATAATTGGAAGGACAGAAAGCAGAAGGCAAGAAACAGAGAAAACGAAAATTGTTCATAACCATACGAGTGGGTTGTGAACACGGCCGACACGGCGGAGTGTAGCGGCTCGCGCGGATTACGCCATAAGCGTGTTGAGGGGTTATGTACGTCGCCTTTGACGTTTGAGATCAACTGCGCGAGTCATTGCAGATATGCTCGCAGGAATGCAGGAAGCAAAGGGAACGCGCGCTCGCCGGCGTGATAGGGTCCCTTGTGGCATGCTCAAGTGTCTAGCTCAAGCTGATGTACAGCAGTATAACATGACGAGCTGAGCTTTCTAGTAAACCTGCCTGGGCTGTTCGCGGGTCGAGCCAAAAGTCGCGGCTCAGATCGGGTCGGGTCGAGTCGGGTCGAGTAAGGTTGGCCCGACACAATCGATATAAGAGAGTGAAAACCTCCCGACCCGACACGACGCGACGCGACCTGACCCGACCCGTGGGACTTCGAAACATGCCAGACCCAACCCGCGGGTCGGGTCATGACTCGCGAAAAGACCTGAAAAAATGATGCGGGGAGTTGATAAGGTCTACTCGGTCCCACTCACGCAGGCTGGGGCATTAGTGTGTAGCAGCACTGATATTCAGACAATCCGTGCTAGAATGCTACCAGGTATATTGCTAGTGTTATAATGCTATAGTGCTATAAAGCTATAGTGCTATATACAGTACGCACGATACGGGATGTGAAGGCACATGTTTATCACTGACTAGCACACTCCCGAAGTAAGGAGAGGCACGCTATCCAACATTGTTGGTACCTGATGTATTTGTACACTCAATTCATTTGTTTACGTTATAGGCGTTAGATACCAATCCCGTGGTAATTTTTGTACATGTATACCGGGCTCAGTTTCCATGGCTGTCTCTAAGTCGGCTGTCGGAGCTATAAAGCAGACAGCTGTTACTAATATGGGATTGTGCATCAGGCATGGCTTGTTACGTTTCCCCAGAATCGGGTGTTGGGGCTCTTGAAGTGAGAGGGACCTCGAAGAAAAAGTAGGAGCTACAGGATGCCTATCGTAGTATCGTATGGGTCACCAACACCTCCCCGAACCCTCCCTCCGGCAACCAACGCCGCACTATGCCCTAATCTGTCCTAATCCACCCTAAAACTCCGCCGAAGGGAGAGCATGCTAGCTGCTCGCCAGGAAGAGATCGATCGCTGCACTATCTTTCGAAAGGAGATCGCGGCTCTCGCCAACGGGTTGGACATCGAGGTGGACCGGCTAGCGTCTGCTCTTCGGGAAAGGAGGCTGGAAGAGGACGAGCTGAGCAAGGCGGAGGTAACACCTACCTACCTACCTACCTACCCACCTACCTACCTACCAGGTATCTGGTACGAACGAATCATCGTGTGTGTGGAAGGGTGGGTGGGTGGATGGATGTGTTCTTCACACTGAACCGTTCGTTCTACATCGTAACCTAATAATTTGATTGCTCAAGTAGTTAATTATTTGTTTACATACGTATGTATTGTACTATCATTGCATAAGTGTTGCAACTTAATCCCTTTGTTATTTAACCCTGGGATAGCGACCACAACAATGGTTGGTGACATTGGTGGCATCAACCATCTGTGTAGGAGCAGCATCATCCACCCGTGTCGTGGGGATCTCCTTAAAAAAAAAGAGTACTGATGTAGTACCAGTGTATATGCTTTAAACTGTTGCTCTAACTAATTAATGATGTTCACCCGGTATATGTGTATGTCCCGCCTTGTCTACCCATCGACATCCAGCACATCAAAGTGCCCTGTGCTGATCCTTCGCCCTGGAGCTAGAGAGGTACAGGACTCTGTCCTCGCCACAGGCAGGGGTACACAGCAGGCCCACTTTTTCTGAGGCTCTTGACTTGATTACAGCAGTATAGGACTTCGATACCTCGATACCTGCAGTAGCTGGTTAACAGAAAAATATAGGACTGCAACCCGATGAATTAGTTAGGCACATCACCAATATTATTGTAAAACATCACTGTTAATAATGGTACTCCAACGATATTGGGTTAAGGAGGCTATTAGTAGTCAGTCACAAATATTTTAGCCTAAATAAGGTACAGTGCCCCTGTCGTAGCACGCCTCCATATAATTACTGTAGTAAGGGTCGTCTTAAGGCAGGTATTGGGGTATTGCAACACTTTTGAGCCCATCCATTTGACAATTGTTTCCCGCGGCCAGCTGTTAGAACGACACACAGCACGCCGGCACAGGTCTCAAGTAGGCCCGAGCTCTCCGCATCAAGACAACAAAAACTTCGACCATTGCACGAAACCATGCACGAGCAAGATTACCCATGCAGGTTACTCACAGCAGTTGCTTGCGTTTGTTCGCCCCTCGGGCACAGGGATCTGCGGCAACGTCTTCTCTCAAGGAGGAAGAAGCACGAGCGTACGACCGCGAGGCCCTGCTGGGCGAGATGATGCTCGCAGAGCGAGACAAAGAAGACAGGTGCGGAAATTGGGGCAGATCCTTCCTTCACATCAGCAATAATCATTGTTTTTTTTTTCACACTCCATCAGCAGGCCCTGGGTCTACCCGTAATCTAGCCCTATTCCTAACCCTCGCCCTTGTTTTGGTTGTGACGGGGTCTCTACGCACGTTACGCGGACGATTGTTTTGAACCAAAAAAATACACGCTCAGTTTACAGAATATCAAGCAATCAGTTTACAGTTTAGCAATCGTAGCTAGGCATGTACGCTACGGCTAAACAACGCGCGAACGACGCCCGTCTGCACGAAATGTGTGGATACAGGGAATGAAACATTGTCATTCCCGTTTGGGGGGGAAAAGTAGGGGTTTCCAGTATATACAGCAGCACATCAACCGGCGGTGATCGGGGGTAGGGGGGAAGTTGTTGAGGACAGGGGCTCAGGATAACTTACATGAAGTGCAAAATGCCGGTCCGATCGCTGACGGCGGTAAATTGCGATCCTTATCAAAAACGAAATCGTACCAGAGATCGCCTCATGCTCTTCGCGCGTTTTAACGCGATACCTGTGCCAGCCACACACACGAAATATCACAAGTTCACAAGGCGCTAAGCCTTAAACATAGTCGTGACACAAAAGGCAAGCCCTGCATGCTTTCTGCATCTTCCCACAGTTATCTGGAAACGTGGATTCAGCAGCAAGAAAGTGATGGGGCGGCTGCCTGCACGCAAGACATCGCCGAGGCGCGAAGACGCCTTCGGGAAGATAGGGAGCGGTAAGGTGGTCGCTCGACGTAAAACGCTAAATCCATGTGTCTTTTGATCACGTCGTTTGCCGTGAACTCTGACATTTCGGATCGAGCAATGCTGCGAACTACGCGTACTTTGCTTTAGGTTGTAGAAATCACTGGCCATCGTCTCTGTTACTATCGCTGTATCAGCGGGACAAACAACGGCACAAAAAACGCGAAGAAAAATAGCCTGAATGTCAAAAACAAAACTGCTGCAGAGATGTCCTGCTCTCACTCCCGCACCCTATAAGAATAGTGCTTTACTCGTCTAGATAGTAAAGGTCTGATGTCTGCAATGTGCACGACACACATATTGATATGCGGGGCGACAGACATCTAGCAATATGTCGTCGCTGAGTGTTGTTGGAGTAAGTCGCCGTCTAGTGTCAGAGAACATATTTTCTAGGTCAGGCTCAGCAGACCTCACCGAGAGCAGCCCACTCCCTCCTTTCGTGTCCCTTTAACAGGCGAAAACAAAACGTTGGGTTGTTCAGCCGTCCAACTATTGCATCCCCTAAATAATTCCGCAAGATCTAGCGCATGATTCCTGGGTTGGATGTACTAGAAACAGATCCGGCGCAACTTCTATAACGGCAGGTTAGGGCCTGCAGTAGACTGATAGATCATGATCTGTCTTAAGATCTACGGTGGATGATCTAGAGAGCGTGATCTGTGTGTCCGACGTGCGAGTTGTTACGACTCGAACGTTTTACCGTACCACTAATGTGACACGCCCCCACAATTAATCGTCCTAACACTTATCCCCGTGCAGATGGAGCGATGACGTAAAAAGCTCAACGTCGAAATTGTCCCTCGTGGACGCATCGTTTTTCTGCGGAGTCCACTAGCATGGAGCAGCGCAGCACCCCCAGCTCAACCACCAGAAGAAGGCCCCAGCGGCGCCCCCACACCGCACCCAACCCCCCTGGACCAGCGCAATGGCGCTGAAGACCTTTGGGCTGGCGTGCATGCCCGCGACACAGCTGCCCAACTTGAGCGAAAGGCATCGCTCGCTGGGCAAGGCCATCAGCCCCGTGGGGTGCAGCATCTGATCGCGGCTGCCGAAATCGAGTCACTTACCGCCCGAAAAAAGAAACGAGCGGGTGGAAGCGCTGGCTATGCTCGCCCACCAAGGGTTGGACGCCCACTGGAAGGTTTTTTTTTTCCGTGACCAGGTCAAGCGAACGAGGGATGTGGCAAGCGCGAATGATGCCGCCGCCAAGCGGTGGGTAGCACGGCAGCGTGGCGAGGCCGACAGATTATTCGCGTTGTGGCGCAGCAGAGAGTGGAAGCATGGTAAACCAGCAGCGGCAGCAGCAGCAGCAGTAGCGACGACGGGTCCAGATCACGTTAATGATGCAGCAGGGCATGTACCGCGCGGGACTGAGAACGAGGTGGCGACAAACGCAACGATGGCGGTTTTGCCAGCAGGGAAAGTAGAAGTAGGAGCGGCACTAGACGCCGGGGCGACGCACGCATCGAATGTAGCGCATTGTGCGGAAGGGTCAGTCAGCAAAGGAAGTAAAAACTCCTTGAGGACGAACCTAAACTCCGCGGAAATCAGCAATGGTGTCGCCGTCGTCAACGAACGGCTATCAGACGGCGCCGTTGGTGCCGTTTTCATCCGAAAGCGTTGGGGGAGAGAGGATCAACGACGTGAAGGGGGGAAAAGGCGGGATGCATGAATCTGACGCACTCCTAGCAGAAGAGATCGCCACGGCTGTGGCAGGTGGAAGCGTGGACGGAGGCGGATCTGTGCTACCTGCGAGTGGAGAAGTGTCGCCCAATCTCCCCTCGTTCG
This sequence comes from Macrocystis pyrifera, assembly GCA_031763025.1. Taxonomy (NCBI): domain Eukaryota; class Phaeophyceae; order Laminariales; family Laminariaceae; genus Macrocystis; species Macrocystis pyrifera. Next base: position 12,858,058 of record JASSKH010000016.1, on the reverse strand, counting down.
CAACACTGGCAACTGCCAGCAGTGTGATCAGAGATGCCGAGGACGATTCGCCCCAAAGCAAAAGCATTAACGGGGGGAACGGTGGGAACGGTATCTCACCAAACAAGGAGGACATAGCGGAGGATAATGAATCTACATTCCTCCTGTGCATCACAGACGGTGAGGATAGGCTGAATGTTGACGAAGAACAAAGCCCGCAGCTTGTCGCTTCCGCTATTGACAGATGCAAGGCAAAACGTAAGCCCCTCGACATCGACATGATGGAGCTAGCGATTCAACCCACGGTATGCGAGGTTGCCCTTTTTGATCCAATGATGTATAGCCGGTGCGAGGGGTTACGATAGCATAATATTTTTACTACTGTCCAAGGGTGCTCGACTAAAAGATAAAACGACCTACAGTGTAAAAATGAGAAATAAACCAGTGTGTTGGGATTTGTGAACGAAATTATGAAAAACGAGTTTTTTTCATACTTGTATTTTACTTGGTTTTAGTATTACCCCTCCCCGTCTGGGTCACGCAGACGGGTGGTAGGGTGTCGGGATTTGTCTTTTGTGGACCCCTGCACTGTGTATTTGTTTGTTTAGGACGAGCGTATAATACAGAAATGTTGATCGGGTTGCGCTAACAAAGTTCTTCAGGGATTTCACGTTTCGGGTGAAATATTTAGCTCCTCAGGGTAAGACACCGCCCCCACAGGGCATTGCTCAGAACATAAGGCGCCACCCTTATAAGGCACCACCTCTACCGTGGTATTGTGTTGCTCCACGGAAAGTAGCCCCATAAGCGTCCCACAACGAATGTGAAATGCCAATTTTGGCCTATTCGTGGACCGCCCGATGTTGATGCCTCCACCTGCTACCTGCTACGCAGGTGTCGGAGGGGCAGGCACTTCCCTCGATGGTGATCGCATGCCGCAACCAGAAGCGACCACCACCACCGCCCCGACGCGAGAGCTTGTCGTGTTCGTGGGGGAAACGATGAGCCTACACTTGTCGACGATACGGCCTTCCTACATGGGAAATTTTGGCATAGTCGAGCGCAGACGGTGTTCAATTCTTGCCATCGCGGACGGGGAGAAGAAGAGCGGGAACCGGTTTCCCAGCAATGATGATGATGGTGGCGGCAAGCACACTGACCAAGGAGTTGAGGAAGAATGGTTGAACGCGATACAAGAAATCGTCGACGAAAATGAGGCGAGGCGGTGTTACCGACTGCCACTCGGAGTGGAAGCTAGCTTGCACCGTTCTTGTTGATAGTTTTGGTACGTAAAAGGTGGCTCAATACATACCAGGTGCACTGCTTTTAGGAAATCGAACCAGGTATCTATAGCGACGAACGGCCGAACAACTCTGCCGAATAGAAAGCCGATTAATAGTCACAGAAAGAGAGATGAGGCAGTAAAACGTTTTGGGGAATAAAATGGAAGCAATGGCTGATGCCCAGGGTCGGTGCTCATGGCTGGGGGGGCGGGGTGTACTCGATAGGAGAGATGTACTCGATCTCATGCATGGCCGTAGTCGTAGGACCATGGACCCTCGCATCCCTACAATGCCGGGACGGAGCATGTCGGGTTTTCACCGACCAGGCAGACATTGCTTGCACCAAGCGCGAAGCGCCGTGAGGTGTCCGGCGAGTCGCATGGCTGGGGGGGGGGTGTACTCAAGGGGTGCTTCAGAAAACCGATCACGATTTTATGGTGTTTTTTGGAATTAGGTGAAAAATCTCATTCAGATCACCCCCCCCCCCCCCCCCCGCCCCCAGTTCACGCCTTCTGGAAATCTCCGCAAGCCACTAACTCGTTTGTTTTCGACTCTCCCCTATCACGCCGAAAATCACACTTACGTAATACAATGGAGAAGGTGATCGGCTTGGCGGAGCTTGGAAAAATCGTGGGGGAACTTCCCGGAGGAACTGCTGTGCTGTGCCTCGCCCATGACTGCCTCGTCGGGGAGGAGGAGGAATTGGACGAGGACCTGGAAGTTTTCGTGAGACCCGAAAAATTGCATTCTGCTACCGCAGCGCTCGTAGCACTGCGTCGGGGAATCCGCGCACAAAAAGGAGAGTGCGTGACGGCACCTGATGCATGTCCAGATGAAGGCGCGCGAGTGACATACCTCTCGGGGGTGGATGGTGGCGTGCAAGCGACACACGTCTCTGGGGGGGGGAGGCATGCAAGCGACACATCTATGTGGGGGGGCGGCGGTGCTAGCGACAGGTATCTCTGCGGGGGCGGGGGGCGGTGGTGTCGGCACCAATCTCCACCCGACAATCGCCGAGATGGAAACGAGAGCAGAGCTAGGCGTGTTCGAAGACGAGGTATGCGCCGATCTCTCTTTGATATTTTCGTCGCGTTCCGTCGGTGGAGATGATGCAGCCGCGGGCGCTTCTCAGACTGCGCGTGTCCAAGCTGCGCTGCAGAAGCACGAAGCCCTGCTGTCGCCGCAGAGCGCGTGCGCTCTGACGGCCCTGCTCTCGGCCCGGGGACGACAATCTCTCGCACACGACAACCACGAAGAAACAAACCCTGGCGGTAGTCGTCGTAGCGCTTCATTATCTGCTGGAAACTCCGCCGATTGGAGACCTGTATTGGCAGACGCCCTGCTCGCCGTGCGTACGGCCTCGCTTGATCACGCGGTGATGTGGGCGAAAGCATGCGATCCCGCGAAACTTGAGGCAGCGTGCAAGGCGCGCGTAGCAGCTGTAGTAGCAGCGGGGACGGCACCAGGAGTTTGCGACGTGGAGGGGAAAGACGGTGACACCGAGTCCACTTGGGCAGCGCTGCTCAAGGCGTCAGGGCTTGGATTGTCTCCGCTGATGCTGCTAACGGCCGCCTTGTGCCCTTGCGATACATCGCGGTTCTTTGGTCCCGACAACAGAGCTGGCCGAGATGTTCAAGGTTCTGCCGCCGGCGCTTGCCACGGCGGCAATGCCTCACTCGGCGACGGGGTCTGGTCGGTGCCAAGCGCAGTGCGATCAGTGTTACGCCTTCTTTCATCAGAGTCACTCGAGAACTTATTCTACCACATATCGCACAGCCAGACAGAGGACACTGCCAAAGGAAACGCGGAGGCTGAAAGCGAATATCACCGCCCTGATGGCCGCAAGATCGGTGCACCAGAGAGACCGAATTGTCCGGGTCATCCAGCCATGGAAAGAGACCTCTCGCGCATGGACGCAGAGACTCTTAAGAGTGAAGCGTCGGGGGCGATCGCGGCGTTGGACGCCAAGAGTACAGGGGCGCTACCGCTTGCTGCGCTCATCGCGGCGCTGCAATGCGGAAAGGCGGGCGTCTACTTGGAGTCTCTTCAGACCCACCTTGTGCTTCAACTTTCCGGTGGGTTTCTTTCTCGCCCTTTCCTCCGACGAAGGGATTTTGTTTTTACTTTCACTAAATGCTCCACCCGACATTTTTTGTTTCTCGTAGGAACGACAGAGTCGTGCCATACAGCTGGGGTTGCAATTGGGGGTTGCAAAATACGAGGGGGTTATTATAAATAGGGGGTTGAAATTAGGGGTTGAAATTAGGACTTGTAATTAGGGGGCTTGAAATCAGGGTTTGTAATTAGGAGGTTGCAATAGGGGGCTTTTGCAAGAACGGGCTTGCAGTTTGGGGCTGCAAGTAGGGGTTGAATTAGGGCTTGCAATTAGGGGCTTGCAAATAGGGGTTGCAATCAGGGGTTGCAATTAGAGGGTGCAGTTTCGAGGCCAAGCACTGAACATTTATCACTGACGGCATGGGCTTCTCAACCATTGCATCAACCATTGCAATTCTCACACTACGTACCCAATATCGTTGGATCCGACTTTTTTTTTGTTTTACAGTATTGGACCGTTCGTATTAAAGACGAATGTACTACATGTGTCTACTATTACGGGGGACCCTATTAAATAGGACCTACGGTACATACAAAAACCTATATACTTACCTATTTTTACTAACAATATTTGGTCCTATTTACTATGGAACCCCGTACTAACATTTTTTCTGGACAGAGTGGTACTTCAAAAATAAGAAAATCCCGTTGTTGGAGCTCCTCGAGCGATGAGAGTCATAAACATTACGCGCTATCCCTATCGTAGAAAAGGTCGATAGGTCTGTTCCTACTGGGAGTCGATGCTTCGGTTGCCGTGTTTCTCTCCGAGGAACGACATTTAGTTTTTGCAGTGGATGCTGCCGTCGACATTGTCATCAATGCACATCGAGTAATCTCGAGGTACTTCCGGCCCGCTCGCTTTTTTTTAATTGCTGCTATTACGGAGGACCATAGTGAATAGCACCTGCGGTACACAAAAAAAACTATATATCACCTGTTCTTACTAACAAAATTTGGTCCCATTTACTATGGTCCCCCGCAATAATGTTTGAGAATGCGCGGAGCAGGCGATTGGGGACGCGGTGACGCCGATGATGGGTTTTTGATATGCATACGGATACTATATCAGTCTTGAGGATGCTTCACACATCGAACATATCAAATAGATCAGACAGATCATATAGATCATGATCTATCTGATCTACAGTAGATCATGTAGTTCCTGACCTGCCGTTGTCGCAGGTTGTGAAGGATCTGAATATCATAGTACGGATCCAACCCGGGAAACATATGCTACTGCAGATGATACAGAGTATGCGGGTCCCACCCGACAACATAAGCTGCTGTAGGTCACACGAAAATTGGGAGTGGATCTGACTTGGAAATATCTAGATCTAGGTAACTCGAACACGCCAACGCGGTGCCTCTAGCGGACCCGGCCTACAGTAAATACTAGGATACAGCATGGGCCCTTCACCAATAATCACCCACTGTGATCTGAGCAAGCCTCACAAAGTTTTCGTGACGACATCCTTGTTGGACTACCCTGAGCATAGATGCACTATTGAAAAGGGTTCAGTGTAACGCTCGCCGCTGAGCCCATTTTTCTCCACTCCAATTTTGACAGCGTTCCCTCAAAACGCGAGCCTTTGTTTTCTTATTATACTTGGGCCTTTACTCTGCTGTATCAGAGGATGGGATAGACACACCAGCATGCAGCGATAGATGAAGGACTAGGCTCGGGGTGTGCCCTGCCAAGGTGAGAGCGCGCTGACCTCCTGTGCGCCGAGAGCACGACGAAACCGCATGCACTACGCGCACGGAATAGCGTTCGTGCGTAACGTGCAGGTGGTACACACTCGGTCGTGCACAGGCAGGCGAGCAGAAACAATCGTATTTTGGGCCGGTTTCGGCGTTCTTCACCCACCTCCTCTCTGGTTCTCTCCACCCCCTTTGGCTTTCTTCTAGGATGCCTTGGTGCTAACGACTGCCGACCAGGCAGCGACCATTCTGAGGCCGTTGTCCAGGCCACCACTATCGAGGAAGGCGCGTACTGCTACCTCGGCTACCCACCAGAAACCGTTTCAGTCAGGTACGGTGGTCTGGTGGACAGACTTCCCGGGCTTCTAAGTATGATCCAAGCCGCTCATCGAGTAGGGGAAGCCTCTACGATGATCTTCATGGGCCGGTCTCGAAGCATGAGCCGCGATGCGCTGGAGATCGCTCGAAACCACAGACTGCGCTTGGCCGTCGAACGTTCAGCGGCCACACTTGCGGCGGCGCTTGAAGCCGTCAACCAGCGAATGGGTGAGCCTCGACGGTTGGAACTGGCTGCGCTCAAACGTACTGGACCATTGATGAACAGCTGAACAGCTGCACAACGTGGGACAAATCAGATAGATCAGATAGATCAGATATATCCTAACCTCTAGTACGAGATGGTGTGCAGGGTCCGTATACGAGTAGTACAGATGCAACCCAGAAAGCATGTCCTACGTGCAGATTGTACGGCCCCCACCCGGCAAAATGAGGTGGATCATACAGATCATTTCAGATCAGAGAATAAGATTTACATCATGAAGTGGAAATCGATGTTCTGTCCGATGTGCTAACAACTGCTACCGCCTGGACTCGGTCGTACACAAGAAAACAATATTTGGTGAACCTACGGAGTATCGGAAAGATACGTTTCTCTGTAGTCGACACGTAGTAAACGCAAAAATACGTCCATCGTGATCAACACGTGGTAAACGCCCAGTCCAGAACGCCGCTGAGGGTGTATAAAACCTCCACTACAATGGTTGAGCTGGGAAGCGAAAGTGACTATGACAGGAAAAAAAGGTAGGCAATCATTGGTGCGTATTTCATGAGTACGACTTCCTATCTCCATTTGAAGCTCTGAGAACAATAAGTGTTTCGGCTGCAACACGAATTACATGGTCCCATCAAGCTCAAACCATCGCCTTGCCCTGAGAACCCCCGCCCCGCGCTCCGTCTCGGAAGGGGTGCTTGGACAATGATAAAAATAACCGAGGCACGCAGCAAATGAGTACGCCCCCCGCCCCCTCCCACCCTGTGACAGCGTATGGACGCCTCGAAAGACGGTCTTGTACCCTCGAAGTGCGCAGACTCGAAGCCATGCGCCTCCTGTCTGCACGCGCTCACCAAAACGCCTCCATCGCCGAGAAATCTCGTGCCAGCGAGAACACTCGCCGCACAGAGCTCAGGGAAGCGTTCACGGCAGCAAATTTGGAGCGGGCCTTGTCCTCGAGCGCTTGTGGTCCGCTGATGATGGCGACGGCCGCCGCTAGAATAGCGGCTACGGCCGAGCTGTGGAGCGCGGGAGGGAGGGCTGTGGCGCAGGCGAGTCGCTCAACAAACGTCGGAAACGAAACGCCTGCAGGGAGTATGTATGTCTCCATGCGGGGCCATAGTGCTACTAGTTGTGCATAGTAATACATAGTAATACATAACAATACATAGCAATCAGAACCTACGAGGCACCCAAAAACCGTTACATCCCCTTATATCTACGCACTGTATCTGGTTCTGATTACTACAGTATTTATCCCCCGTTTTGGGAGACATGGCTTTTGCGTCAAGGCCTCGTTCGGGCTTAATATACTACTATATATTTGGTGCAGGGGAGGCGGGTAGTCAAGGTATCAATCCGGTCTTTTTGGGACCGTTGACGTCTCCTTCGGCCTCAATACACTAGTTTTAGTATAGGGGGCGGTCAGTCAAGCTGTCAAACCCGTCATTTTGGGAGAGTCAATGCCTATTTTCTCCTAGTTATACTAGTTTTAGTGTAGGGGGCGATCAGTCAAGCTGTCAAACCCGTCTTTTTGGGAGCATCAATGCCTGTTTTGTCCTTATTATACTACTACTGTAGTTTTAGTTGAGGGGGCGGTCAGCAAGCTGTCAAACTCATCTTTTTTGGAGCACCAATGCCTATTTTGTCCTTGATATACTAGTTTTAGTGTAGGGGATGCCCACAGTCAAAGTGCCAAACCGATCTTTGAGCGCGTCAAGGTTTCATTCGTCCTTATTCTACTAGTTTTAGTGTACGGAGCGATCAAAGTGTCAATCCGGTCTTGTTGGGCCCGCCAAGGTCTCTTTCGACCATATACTAGTTTTATTATAGGGGACGGTCAACCAAGGTGTCAACCCGGTATTTTGGGGGCATCAAGGTCTCCTTCCGCGTTGATATACTAGTTTAAGTATAGGGGGGCGGTCAGTCAAGCAGTAAAATCCATCTTTTTCGGAGCGTCAATGCCGATTTTGGCCTGAGCATACTAGTTGTAGTGCGGCTGCGCGGTCAGTCAAGGAGTAAAGCCGCAGTCTCTCCTACGTATCAAGTTTGCTCAAAGGCGTTCATTTTCCATTTTCGTGCTGGTTCGTTTCAAGTAGTCCCCGTGCGAGAGTGATTCGTTTAGAAAGAGCGTACCTGGTATGTTTTGTTTGCGAAGTCTTCGTTTGTTTTTGTTCCCTACCGTGTTTCCATTGACATGAACGGATCGTCTGATGTTTCCTCCCCATCAGGCCCGGCAAATTTTGACGACGGCGGTGAAAGAGATGGGCGAAAAGCTGACGGAGGCCGAAGAACAGCTGAGGAACGACGAACAGCACATGTGCGGCAGTCGCCTAAACCCAACCATTGTCAGAGTATATCGAGCCCGAGCGAGCTTACAAGTTGGAATTTCGTGAAGGGGTTGTGACGATGCCGAGGGATCGGAACGAACTTGATCATGTTTTCTACAGGCTAGGCATCGGTCGTACTCTGGCCTCTTCCCTTTCCCGAAAATCGTCCGAGGGGGTGACGGTACTGTTGCCCTTGGCGGACATCTCTAGCGAGCGACATACGGTTATTGATAGCTACGTCAGGACCTGTTCGGGTGGATGCTGCTACTGATGTTGTTGTCTTTGTTGTTGTTGGTGGTGGTGGTGGTGTTGGTGTTCTCACATTAACTCATCGCCACAATGCAATGCATTCTGTGGTCGCAGGACAGGCTCCAATAACTAACTCTGTCTGGAGTGGAAGAACACCTCTGTAGCTGCCACTGGACATCTTGTTATTGAATAGGACATTTTCCCTGAAACCAACAAAAACGAGGGCAAGCGCATACCCTGCCCAATGTCAAAAACCGCCACGGTTCGACGTTCGGTCAAAAGCCGCGTAGCTCGTACGCTTCAGCTGCTGAGGATAGAACCATAGGCAAAATAGACCTCCAGGGCGCCCAGTAGAATATATATTTAGCTCGTGCGTTCTGCGGTACCTGAGTCGTTCAGCATACAGGACAGGGCACCCAGTAAAATATACTGGTTTATATATGAATGCTGGTAGTACCTACATGGTACTGTTTATCTCGTCTGCAAATTTAGATATTTTCGCTTGCAAAATTGAACGGACTTAAACGGCGAGTATGTACCCGTGCATACGAGTACATTATATTACTAGTTATATATATGGTATCCACCAACAGTCGCAGTAGTGCTGTGTATTATACCAGGTTTCTTGTATGGGTAGGTGTCAGAAGATTCGTGCCGATAAAGAGGCATCGACAAAAAGTCATGCATCTACTCTTAGGAACCAGCCAGGGCTCCCCCTCTCCCTCCGGACATCTATATATTAATGGTACCAATAAATTGCACCTATTATCAGCACCTATTCATAGCACTTACACTATCAGTACCTATCAGCAGTATGTAGCGCCTATCAAAGTTGCGGGGGACCATAGTAAATAGGACCCGATATTTTTAGTAAAAAAAGGAAATATGTAGGTTTTTTGTGCTACCGTAGGTCCCATTTACTGTGGTCCCCCGTAATAGTACATATTGATATTAATAGTACCCATGAATATCACCTACAGTATACGTACCAACAGTGTTTCTTTTTTCCGTCAACACTCAGTCTGCTTTCCTTCGTGCGCGTGCTCGTACTAGCCATTGATGCCCTCCACTATATGTGCCCGCGATTCCGTGCAACCACTCATCTCAGGGATGACGAGGATGAGAAATCTCGAGATGTGTGCGACGCGGAGCCCGACTGGTGGGGCCGCGGGCTGACGGCGGAAGTGGAAACTTCATACGCAGAGGAGGTTAGTCCAAACACAGTACGCGTCGGGGAAGCTTCCTGTACCCGTACAGATCATGACAGATTATACGATCTAGTTCCTGAGCTGCCGTTGTGAGAGGTTGTGCAGAATCTATCTGTACAGTGCAGATCATCCAGCTCAGGAAAATAGTGCTGGATCATGCAGGTTATAGGACTACCACCCGGAAACATGAGGTAGATCGTACAGATCATACAGATCAGGAATATATGATATATCTGCCCTGAAATATTTAAATCATCAACTGTGGAAATGGATGATCTGTAGATGATCTGTCTGTCCGAGGTGTGCAAGCTTCGCTCAGCCCAAGCTTCGCTCAGCCCAGTGCCAGCCTTCCGCGGAGCAAGTGTGTCCCTACCGCAGTCATCGGGTTGGACTCTACCACGTAGAGCTACAGGTCGAGGTCATATATGACGAAGTCGATGGGCTGCTACTGCAAACCGCGGGGGTTTAAAGCATGCTGTCTTCGACACCTGCTCGTCTCGGCCCGGTGGGGTTCACCTGTCAATTCGTCGCACGATCTCGCGCGGCGCTCGACTTGGGGTGTAGGCTTAACCCGGTTAGGAATGCAGTGTCGTTTTGGGGACAAATCACTCAAATCCCAAGTAGTTTGTCCCCAAAACGGGACTGAAGTCGTAACAAGGTCAACAGTGTGGAGACGGGCTCCGATGGAAATATTAATATTTCACACGAAGGGCATACATGTCACGGGTTATTGATAGATCACTAGATCATCCAGATCTTAAACTGCCGTTATGATATGCTGTGCAGGATCTGTAGCAGTACAGATCTAACGCAGAAAATATGTCCTATATCATGAAGATTATACGGCGCCCACCCGGAAACATGAGCTATACCATACATATCAGGAATAGATATGCCCCAAAAGGTCTAGTGTAGATCATTGCCTTTGAATTCAATCTATCTGATATGTCTGACAATTCTGGTGTGTGAAATAATGTTCAGCAACAGCGCGCAAATAACGACCTGCGCCTCGGGGTTAGAATTTGGTTGTTAGTGACTGCGTTCCACGACCCAGAGTCACAATGTGGGGAAGGTAGGGATAACCCTCCAAATATTCCTCACTGTTCAGCCAATCAAGGCGATGGCCCCGCTCTGATTATTTGACACCTTCAACAGATAGATCTTGATCTATCCATCTGTCTATCTCGTCACAGATCATCTAGTTCCTCGTCTACCGTTGTGAGAGTTTGTGCAGGATCTGCCTTATAGGGCATATCCAACCCAGCAAGCATGTGCTACTGTAGATGATGCGGGTTATACGGGTCTCACCCGGAATCATGAGCTAGACCATGCAAGATCGGAAATAGTCATATATATCTGCTTTGAAAGATCTAGGTCATGAACTAGGAATGATCTGTAGGCGATATGCCGATGGAATCTTTTCATGTCGACCGAGAAATCGTGTTTTCGACGATGGTATCTCCACCGCCTGATATTTCACGAGCACCCGCCAGCCAACCGTGGGAAAAGACTGAGCGTGCATCTGTGGCTCGCTGTTGCAGGCCGCATGGGGACAGGGCAGAGGGAATTCCCTTCTGCAGGAGGCATCAGCACTCTCGGAGGATATAATCGCGGTGTGGGGAAACGATGCACGCAAATGCAAGGCAAGCAGTTGCCACTAGAAGTTGGTCGAAGAAGACCGCAGCGATTGAGCAAACTCCTTTTTTTAGATGCGCACCATAACCGCTAAGCTACGAAACAGCCAGTGCTGACTGCTATCATAGCTGAGTGGTTGTGGTGTATATGTTGGGGAATGAAATGATTCAATAGTGAATTGTTGCTTTTGAGGAGAGGATGTGGCAAGATGGATGGGTGGGCATGAAGGTAAACGGACTACGTACTACCCGACTGCACCGATATTGTGACTTGCCCACCACACGGTCAGACGGGCTAGCTGGATACACCCGACGGATTGTACTGAAGGGCGGGTGGGGCCAAGGTCGACTACGGCCAGCCTTGTCTTCGCTCACAGTAGAACGCAACAAGTACCGCGCCCATGTTCACTGCCACTTTCGTCATCTAATGTGAACATCTCCGCCCGTCAAACACACTTTCACTTTTCCAGGAAGATCTCCTCGAAACCGAGAAAAGACTCGACACCGTCATGGCTGAGTTCGAGGAACGAAAATCGGCGTCCAGATAGTGAGTGCTGCTGCTTCGCGGACGTGAATGCGCAAAAAGAGTCACGAATATCCCGTACTATTTCCGCAGACAACGAGAAAGCACTTCCCACACGGAGCCATTTGTCCCGAGCTCGACGACCTACCGGGTATTGTGACGTGCGTGATATAATTTCGCTTGCGCCCAGCACCGTTACGAAAAAATAAATAGTCAACAGTTCTTACCGAACCCCCCCCCCCCCCCCCCCCCCCCCCGCCGACGCGTCCCTGGTGGGTTCCCCCTCGTATTTTACGCCACACAACGTGCAGCGAACTTCAAGCCTCTCGCGTGGGAGTGACATCACCCACGTCCGACCAGGCTGACTTCGCAGATCTCGTACAAATCCGACACCGTAGGATCGAGTACTGCCGAGAAGTCCTTGCCTGGCTGGGTGTTGCCACCGGCGAAATTCAGGAAGAGTGCGCCGAGCTCTGCCAGCGCTGTACGGAACTTCCCGCGCGCATTGAGAAACACCTGTCCCTGGTGCTGAAAGCGGCTGCGGCGACAGCCAAACAAGAGCGGTCGGCGGTTGTTCGGCGTCTCCACTCGATGTCCAAGTCGTGGGGAGAGGAAATCCCGCGGCGAAGACGCAGGTCTGTGACTGAGCAATGGAGGCGTTTTAAAACATAGCGGTTTCTGCCTGTCAGTGCTGTCTGTCTGATTCGTGCTACGTGTACTCGCGAGGTTTCCACACATATATGACATAAGGAGGCATATTATGGGGGGTCCTGGGAGAAGAAACAATGTATCGTTCGCCGGAGGTACCTACCCGCGAAGTTAGTTGCCAGTAATTACCGGTCCCTGGTAATATAGATCCCTGGTAATAAAAAAAAACGTATTTTTTTTCCTCGTGCAGCGTCCCGGGCCGTTGTTTCCGTCCATTGGCGGGGAAGGCTTGGGACGGCCGCGGGTCGGAAACATCGAACACGTTCGTAGCGTAGCGCAAACAGGAAAGCAGCCTACGCCGTCAGTCATGTGAACGATAGGTTGTTCATCGTACGCACGGTAGTTCCGGATGCCCTCAAGAGAGATGGGGGCATGCGCACGCTCTGCGGGTCTTCGGTGTGAAATAGTCGGTCCCGCGTCCTGAAGTGAGTGATTCGGGGGAGGTGGGAGGGCTGTATTCAGTAGGCTCCTTACCCGCCTACGCGTTGGTGGCAGTCGACCTGTGCGGCTTGCGTTGTTAACGGGTGGGGGGGGGGCTGTCACGTTTACTGCTGTTCACAGCGTGGGCGACAATGTAGATATATGCACCGGTGAAAGGGCCACAGTCACGCCTATTAGAAACAGGGGCGATACCAAAGTGTTCTTCTCTTGGTTTGAGGTGCTGTATAATACTATTATACCATGATACTATGATGCTGTGATACTAGCACACCAGGGTGAAAAGACAACACACCCCCTCGGACGAACTTCAAAGGTGAGTTTCTCGACAACGAGAAAGGTGCGAACGCCGAGCAATGCGTCCATGGAAACACATCGGCGAGATTTTCCCAAAGCCATCATTTTCGTTGTGTGTGCCCTAGGCCCTTAAGACATGTTTTGGAGAAAATCGGGTCCGAAATTCGTCGCAGGGGGTGTGTTATCGTATGAATAATACCACACGTGTGATGCGGTATTCTAATTGCGTTCGATTCATAACGCACCAACAGTAAACACTACATAATGACAACACGTACGGTCAGGAGCGCACACCGTGGGGACACAAGCATAATCGTTCACCCCAATGACACCAACAGGGTTAGTAACCCAAACAGTCCACACCATTCAAGGCGTTCCTGCAAACACAATGATGCGTTTATCACTACACCGCAGGTGGGGGCAGCTGCGAGATTCGCGAAGAGCGCTGCACGAGCACAGCCGCGCCGCGTTAGCAGCAGAGCGGGAAAGCGCAGGCCCGTTAGGCCCAGCGTTGTCGGCTACTCGCGCCGCAGCCCTTGCGGAGAGCCAGCAAAAGGCCGAGCTAGCCGTCAACGGGTTCCTGGAAAGTGCCGGCAAAGGGCCGGCTGCAGTGGAGGCACGAAAAACGGCGATGGCCGCTGCAACAGCGGTTCTCCACGCGCGAGAGGCGGTAACAAGGTGTGTTGTAGAGGCGGGTGCAGGGACAGGTGAGGCCGCAGACAACGGAGCGGCAGTCGCGGCGGCAAAAGAAACGGCGGAGATCGAGCGCGAGGGTGCCGCGGCCAGGATTTCGGCGTGTGAGGAGGCGGTTGGAGGTTGGTGGACCCGGCAGAAGGCGGCCACGGAAGAGGGGCTGAACGACCGCGAGGCGGAAGCTGAGGAGCGCAGGTGAGGGGTGCCGCATCCACCGTTGTTGTATGTTGGTTGCTGTGTGCGGAATGATCTGTTGGGCTCAGCACTCACCGGGTAACCCAGCAGATTGTCGGTTATAACGTTACCTGGTGATACATACTTTGGGTGTAGGCTTTCGGGTGTAGTCAGCGCTGCTTCAGAGGACTAACAGACAGCCTCTTTTTAACGAGCACTATAAGCCCACGAGGGTTTCAACGTTTTCTTCGAGCGTGTTTCCGGCCGGCCAAATACACATAATTTCTTACCTGAATAAGGGTAGCGCAGTCTAGGCTCACACCAGGCACGGCATATTCGTGGCGCTCCCCGACTATTCCAGTCTAGCGTCACTCCAGAGGCGCCTGACGAGACAACTCAAAGCGGCAACAACACGAAATACGTACGTGAGTCCCATACCGCTTCCCTCCCGTCTTCGGGTTAGGTCCTACTACTAGAATACACTTGATTACAGCAGCGTGGGCCTGCCAGCACAAAACAGCTATTGCTCGATTATAGTGTGAGCAAGCCGTAGAGCCTAATTTTGACACCATCCTTGAACAACCATGAGCGCAGGCTATTGTAAAGGATTTAGTGTAGCCCTTGCCGCTGAGTACCATTTCTTAAGTCCCAAAAATATTTTCGTCCCCCAAAAAGATAGCATATTTTCTTATCAGACTCTCTTTTATTGGTCGGTCTGTAGTGCTCTCACTCAGCGCTGACTGAGATAGACCAGTGGGTCATTTATCACCAACAGCACGCATATACCAAACCCCCCGCTCGTTCACAGGGCGCGGAGGGTGGTGCAACGCCTGTCAGAGTCGCTCGTGACCGAAATCGAAATCCGCTCGGAGGCAGACGCATTCGTCGAGAAATCGCTCGGCCTCGTCCTTGGAGAGGCGAAGCGCGTTGCTCAGCAATTCGTCGACACCGAGCGCTCGGCGACAAGGTGCTCTGCTGACGCCGCGGCGAGCGCCCGCAAGGCCGTCGCAGGGGAGAGCGAGGTGCTCTCCCTGGAGTCGCAAGCGCTGTCTGCGCGAGCCTCCTCGACGCTGCAGAGGGGTCTCCACGCCGCGACCGAGGACCTTGCCGCCGCTCAGAGAAAGGGAAAAAAGGTCGTTCCCGGCAGTAGTGGAGGTGTCGGCTCTCCAGCGCAGGAGGTGGCCGCGGGCGGGGTAGACACGGGAAAGGGAGGAGGGGTAGACGAGTGGTCGCGTGAAGGGAAGGGCGGGGAACGAACGCCGACTCGGGGGGAAAGGCCGGAAGCGCCGAGTAAGGCGCGAGTCCACCTTACTCCTGGGCATCACGCGGGGTCGCCGGGGGGTTGAGAGTTATTGACTGACAGAGGGGGGGGGTTTTGTAGTCGATAGTTTTTCACCCGAGAGAGAAAGCCCAACAGTAACTCTTACGTATATGCGTACGACCTGGAAAGAATCAACTTTGTCGTTGTGTTTTCCAACCGACAGTGCGCAAAAATATCCTGCGTTTTCCACCCGACAGCGCGCAACAATATCCTTGAGGGTAGTCAAGTTTCGTACCCAAGATTCAGCAGTACAGGACAACTACGTATGTAATAGTAAAAAAGTGAAGTTGCTACTAGTCCAGGCTGGATTGCTCTGTTTCTTATGTGGGAAAAGGGGGCATTATGCGCTAGCTTCAGCATGTGTCGGCTCCCGAATTTCTTGTTTTCCTGCCAGTCTCAACCTGGCTTGCTTACGATAGCGCTTGTGCGCACTGTATTATATGATACGGCGCGGTTAGGTTGTGGAGATGAGTGTGAGTGGCGGGACATACATACAATGGTATACGGCGGTGTTAGCTTTTAGTTCGTCCGTGCGAAGCCCTTTGGCCTCTTTCAAAGCCACACGGAGGATTACGTCCATCCCTCACATCCCCGGGCTTCCGAGTAACGCTGGTCTCTAGATATTTTTCGGTGTAGTACTTTCCGCCGCTACGACTTTGGCACGCTGCGTTTGGACCTTCGACTGGTCCGTACCTTGGCTAAGAGCGGGGGTATCAGCTTAGTGTTTCATCCACAGCAGCCAGAAACCACTCACGAGGTGTTTTCGTGAACTCGAAGCTGCAAGCCAGCGGCACAAAAAATCTCGCAAATTCGCGAAATATTTCAGTTCACGCGCGAGAGCCTAGTGCTGTGTAGTATCATGGCTGCATCACCGACAACCGAAAGGCTTTCGCCGAAAATTTCTGACCTCATAACGGATCGTTTGAACTAGTGGTAGTAAGCTGATATATCCGAAAAAAAAATAGACAGATAAATAACGTTCAAGTGAGAGGTAGCAAGGCATAGGGCCCAGAAGAAGGGCTAATAACGGCGAAAAAAACTGTGGATTCCGGTTTTTTGCCGCGCTTTCTCACTTTGAAGTTTCAACTTTGAAAGACTTGTCTTGTTTGAAAATCTCGTATTCTGTTTCTAAGTCCTTTGCATAATTTGGGGAAACGCCCATATATTATACGCGCGCCTACTCGACAATAGATCCCCGAGAGAATCCTCCGTGGCCACTGCTTGCTCTTAAACCGTGACCCTCGCTGTATGATACCCGTACCAATCATCCCTTTTATTAATAGCACTGCAGTCCCGTTTTGGGGACAAATCAGTCAAATTCTAAGTAGTTTGTGCCCAAAGCGGGACTGCGGTCCTATCTCTTGGATGCTGTTCAATCTTATTAAGTACTTTAGTTTGTGTGGTTTAACGAACAATCCCGGCTTTAAAAAAAGGGTTTTTGCCAAAATCAGGTATACCTGGCCACTTTTGTGCCAAAAACAGTTACATACTGAAATCAAGCACAAAACACACACCAGGAGCCCTGCTATTGGCCAAGCTGACATTGTAACTGCTTTTGGCACGAAAAGGCCAAAGTACACCTGATTTTTTCTACTCCGTCTACCTTTCAACTGATTTTGGCCAACTTCGAACCAATCAGAGAGGCCATACGTACGCTGTGTTTTCTCTCCGTATGCGTCAGCCCTCCCTCGGTTGAAATTCTTCTGTATTGACGTATAAACTCTGTACTCGTACATCGTACTGGTACGTAGAAGTACGTATATACATGCATACATGCGTACGCTGTTTTACATTTTCTCCTTTCGGGTGTGCGATATGCTTCCTGCTTCAGTTAGTTGTTTTGTGTACTCTGTTGTTTTCTATGTTTACAGCAGTCTTTACAGCACCATGGACACTCGGCGTTTCGTCTGCACCACCCCCCGCGTCGAGGTGGTCTCTGTTAAGAATATTCGATGTTACTCCTGCACAGTAGGCTGCAAAGGTTGGCGCTGTCAGTCGTTAAACTGACCGAGCAGACACGCTGTGTGTCCAGGATGTGAAGAATGGATGACTCTTGAAAAAGGCCGCTTGAGGGCAATAAAGGCTTAGGACGATGAACCGTGGTAAGTTCAGATGCGGTTTGACGAATGAACGTGGGGGGTGTGCGAACACTCCAGTTCCTCAGTCTTGATGGCCTCTTACAGCAACGTCTATCGGCGGCTTGTCGCTGCAACTCGTCGACTACAAGAACTGCTGAAAGGCCGTCTAAATATCCCGTTACTCATAATGCGGTGTAATTAGTTGAACCGCAACTTACGAAGCATTGACTCAATAGGCTATGTACATACGGCCTATTTCTTAACACTCCCCCTCAATGCAAGTCGCAATGCATAAACGATGAATGTCCCAGGGCGATAGAACATGACTAAAGTCCTGATCATGGCTAACGATCACCAGCACTTGTAGGAAGCGATAGAAACAATACTAAAGCGCCGATCATGGCTAACGATCACCAGCACTTGTTGGAAGCAACGCTACTTCTTTACTAGAACACTGATAATGCATACAAAACCATAAAGCTTGTGTAGTGTAACTCCCCCATTCCCGCGAAAGTAGCAAGTAAAGACAACCAGCAAAAAGGAACCCCTACGGTTTGATCGTCTGAACTTCTCATTTTCAGGCCCTGAATTCGCTGATCAACTTGAGGAGGTAGCGCTGCCTTTGCTTACTGAGGTGCTTCGTGCCAATGTCAGCAAGCTGGTGCTCTGTTTTCACATATTTCACGGTGATTCTGCCCTCCTTGACTAGTTCCTGGATGAAGAAGTACCGTAGAGCCACGTGCTTAACTCGCGAACTGTAGGTCCGATTTCCGGCGACGTGCAGAGCCGAGGTGTTGTCGATATATAGTGGTACGCTGTCGAAGCGCGTGCCGAATCTCAGTTCCTTCATCATGTTAGAGCAGAACACCGCTTCCTTCATCGCTAGCGCTGCGGCCACGAGTTCTGCCTCCATGGTGGATTGCGCTGTCAGCCCCTGCAGTCCCACCTTGAAGCTAACCGGGGCGTTCGCAAGGAAGGCAATATACGAGGACATCGACTTGCCGTTATCCGGGTTGTTGCCCCAGTTTGCATCGGAGAATGCAGTCAACTTGAAGCCACCTTGCTTGTACGTGATGGCGAAATCCACCGTTCCAGCCAGGTAGCGAAGTAGATGTTTGGCTGCCGCCATGTTAGCTTTGGACGGTTTAGACATCGCCCTTGCCAGTTGATTGACGGCGTATAAGATGTCGTAACGAGTCACCTGCCCAAGGTACATGACGCTGCCCGTGATGGCCTGGAAACGCTGTTTCTCCTCCTTACTTAGAAGCCTCTCCTCCGGCTGGTCCAGCGACAGCTCTTTTCCCACACCAGGCGTGTACGTTGAATTGCAGCTTGCCATACCGTACCGCTCCAGCAGGGACTTGGTATATTTCTCCTGGGTGATGGTCACCATCCCCTTCTCGCGGTCACGGGTAACACCCATCCCGAGCACGAGTAACACGTCTCCCATGTCCGTCATTGAGAAACGACTCATGAGCTTCTGCTTGATCCGCCTCAGCACCAGGACGTCTTTTCCGAGCAAGAGAACGTCGTCGACATACAGGGTCAGGATATAAACGGCACCGCACTCCGAGTAGGTGTAGACGCACGGGTCCGACTTGAGACTTTTGAAGCCAATTTCCACCAGATGTTTGTCGATCGTGTTCTACCAGTTAGTCGGGCTCTGGCGGAGACCGTATAGGCTTTTCAACAGCCTCATTACCAGTGGGACTCCGTTTTCGTCGAATTTCTCGTATCCGGGTGCCATCTTGACGTACACTTCCTCTGTGACATCGGCGTTCAGAAACGCGGTGTTGTAGTCTAGCTGCTAACACTCCAGATTGTACTCCGCCGCTATTGCCAGCACCATGCGGATGCTCTGGAGCCTGCAGACGGGGGCAAACGTGCTGCCGCAATCAATGCTCGGCAATTGCCCCCATCCTAGTACAACAACGCGTCCCTTGTGTGAGTTGTCCGCCTTGACCTTGTAAACCCATCTACTTCCGATAATCTTGTGTCCCGCGGGGACAGAGGTCGCCGGCAGGAGGGTGTAGACATTGTTCTTTTTCAGGCTTGCCATTTCCTTGTCCGAGGCCGCTTTCCACAGTGCTTTAGCCGGTAGAGTCATGGCCTCTTTAAAGGTGTTAGGAGTTATTTCCGCATTTCTCCCCGGCCGAACAGCTTTGAATGGTCGTCGCGGCGTAGGCGTATTCAACGGCAGAGTCTGCTCCGTACGTCTCATGCGCGATATCCGGCAGGGTTTCCTTGGTATAGAGCCTCAGCCCTCGGAGCTCAGACAGCGCGGGCCCGGTGGCGATCGCCGCTAGGTGAGCAGAATCTGAACGGTTGTGAGTATTACGCCTCGCAAACGATTGTGCTGCAGTGCCGGCACGCGTAACCGCAGGAGTCGCTTCTTGGCGCGATGTCCCCGCTGTTGAAGCGGCTGTGATCCAGCCAGTGGTGTTTCCAGGGACGCTCCCGCGGGTGACATCGCTTGCTCGTGTGGTTCAAGAACAACCTCCTGCGAAACTCCGTCCATAGGCTCCCCCCCGGGCATCGCCCCTTCTTGCGGTGATCCTGCAGCTCCTCCGTCCAGTGTGTCCCTCCTAGTGATCTCGCTGATCCGCTCCAAGAGTTCAGCCACCGGTGGATTGTCTGAGAGCCCGCCCAAGGCGATGTGGTCAGCAGAAGCACCGGGAAGCGGTTCCAACACGGAAGTGTGTTCACGAAGATCGCGCAGAAAGTCGTCGTCTGTGATGTAGTTGTGGTCGCCCATGCCGTTGCTTGGCGGATTAATCTGCTGCGAAGTTTCTTCCAACGGTAGCGGGAATAGGCGCGATGGTGTCTCGATGAAGATGACGTTCCGGCTCTCCATAATGCGCCGGGTGGCAGGATTGTACACTCGATAGCTCTTGCTGTTGTTGCTGTACCCAACCAATCGTCCTTCCACCGCCTTGAGTTCAAGCTTTTTGGAGTAGGTCTCAACATGCACGAAAGCCCGGGCACCGATGACTCGAAGAAGACTCAGATCCGGCTCCGTTCCGTGTAGCATTTGTACGGAGACTGCATGCCGATCGCAGAGTGCGGCGCCCTGTTGCCCAGAAACGCCGCCGTGAACATCAATTCTCCCCACAGAAACTTTGGCAGTCCGCTGTCGGCAAGCGTACACCGCTCCACAGCTGCAAGAGTTCTTCCAACGCGTTCGGACATGCCAATTTGCTGCGGCGTATTGGTGCTGGCGTACTCGAGCAACACCCCCGTCTGAAGGCAGTAGTCCTGGAACTCCTTGCTGATGAATTCTCCTCCTTTGTCCACCCTCAACCGCTCGACGCGGAAACCACTTGGAATCACCACAGATTGTACGAATACCTGAAATGAGCAGAGAGCGTCGTGCTTGGACTTCAGCAAATAAGTCTCCGTCCACTTGGTGTACTCGTCGGAAATCTTTGTGATGTACTTGTAGCCCCCGAGGGCCTCTGGGGTTAAAGGTCCCATCAGGCCTGCGAAAACGAGTTGGAAAGGGAGTTTAACCTTGTGGTCGGCGGTCTTGGGATGAGCCAGCTGGTGACTCTTGCCCACGGCGCACACATCGCAGTCTGGCACAGGCCCGTCGAAACTCACCCCGTTGTTATCAAGGTTTTTCAGAAGCTGTAAGCTCTTGCGGTTGAGGTGTCCTAGTCGCCGATGCCACAGGTTGGCGTTTGCCGCAGCCTGCATTGCCAGCTCTGGCCCGTTGCCACCGCCGGCGAGGTCCAGCGAGAAAGAATAAAGATCGTGCCCCAGCTCTTGGAGCGGAAATATGTGGTTGTGGGTTTCCAGCCTTGGGTTGGTCATGTCAAAGATAGACACCACACCGTTACGCGCAGCTTGCTTGACAGAGAACAGGTTACGTCCTAGGCCAGGCACAATCAGACACGAAAGTTCAATTAACCGTCGCACTCCTTCGTCGTCGATGACGTGGCCCCGGAGCACTCCCTGCGCAGTGCTATTCAATCCCCCCCCCCGGCGGTTGAGATTTTTCGTGGCACGTCCAACACCTTGTACTCTTCCAGTCTGTCCCGAAATCCGGGGATGATGGCGTCGTCGAAATAATGTCCTGACGCGCCACTGTCCACCAGCACATTTACGGAGTCGTTGCTGCACCCTGTCCGCGGCCTCGCGGTGGGACCGATCGTGAGGGCCGACCCATCTTCCGTACTGGTGACGCCCCCAAAGACTTCGGGCTGTCCATAGGTGTTCTTGACCATTCGGGCATAAAGGGAGTTGCCAAACGAGAGCCACAGATAGTGGAGAATAGCCACCATCACTAGAGCACGGGTCACGGCCGTCAAACCCCCGACGATGTGCTCTCGGAATCCCAGTTGATGGGCCGGTTCTTCCTCGACCATGAAGAGCGACTCACCAGCCTCTTCTCCGCAGACGCCGCCGAAAGATCCGAATAGCCCACTGGTGTCGCCTGGTTCATCCGTGGGGCCGAATGGCCAAAATGCTTCCTCCTCCGTCGGCGCTTCCACTGCGATGAACGAGATCGGGTGGTCGATGTAGTTAGCGGCATAGTTGGCGTTACCGGCGTTTGCACTGCCGACACCATGCTGGGTGCGGCAGTCCGCATCGCTATGCGTAGTGCTCTTATGGAAGGAGCACCACTGATTTCTATCTCCCCCTCTCCTCGCGTCTCCTGATCCTGCTTTTCCGTGGCGAGGAAAGTGCTGTTTTCGCTGATGTTGCTGACCCCCCGGATTGGGCCCACGCCGGTGGTCCTTCTTCAAGATGGCGCAGTCCTGCGTTACGTGTCCGAATCCTTTGCAGTAGTTGCACTGCACGTCACTGCTGGTGTGCCCCACCACCTGCATGGCAATGCCGCGGCCTGCGATCGGCTTAGCGTTGACAGAGCGCGAAAGGTTGTCGACGTACATAGTGTGTACCATGTGCCGAATGTCGTCCAGTCCAAAGTTTCGCCTCTCGTAGCTGGCGGTTCGTACCCTCTCGTACTCGGGCGGAAGGGCTTGGAGAATGATGTCCTCGTACCTCTCGTCGTGTACTGTCTGTCCCATTTCCTCGAGGAGGTCACGGCATTCGTCCAGAACGAAAAAGAAGTCGTCCGGATCCTGGCCGGGCTCCATCTTCGTGTTGACGAGTTTCTCGTGGCACGCCCTTCTGGCCTCCTTAGTGTGGCCGTTGTACATCTCAGTCAGAGCCTTCCACGCCAGCTGTCCATGCCCCGCTCCATCTTCTGGCCGCTTCCCCTCGAACTTCTTGACGGTGTTGTTGGCGGAGCCAGATGTGGTGAGAAGTAGAACACTCCAGAGATCTTGGTTCGCCTGTAGCCATTTGTGCTCAGCGACAGCATTAAGCGTCGCGGTGTCGGTGATGCCCAGAGTAGGTGATGGCTGGGCCTTGCCTTGAAACTCTTCGAATACGGCCTTGCTGTAGAGAGACAGGCAGACGCGCAGCTTGCTCTTGTATTCTTGAAACGACTCCTTGTTCCTGCCGGCAAAGACGGGGCAGTTCTTGATGACCGCCTGGGTATTGTTGGATGCCACGCCCTCCATGGCGATCCCTCGACGCTAAAGCGGATCTGTTCCTTCGAAGCACACGATATAGTAGATAAAAGATGAATCCGAGTCTTGGTCGCTGTACTGTAAAAACAAAGAAACAAAGAAACAAACAGACCTGAACAGACAAACAAATAAACAAACGAACAGGCAAACCAACAGACAAACTCGCCCGAGTCTGTGTTGGGCCGCTGAATGGCGGAACCGAGCTGTGTCGTCGGATCGCTGAAAAAATCAAAATAAAGCTGAGGAGCTTTGTGTAAAATCCAAATAAAGCTGGGAAGCTTTGTGTAAAAATCCCCAGCTGCTGCTCCTGCTCCGGGTCCACGAAGGTTCCCGATGCGCGCGCCGCGCTGAAAAAACGATGGCTCAAAGACCTGTTAAGAATATTCGATGATACTCCTGCACAGTAGGCTGCAAAGGTTGGCGCTGTCAGTCGTTAAACTGACCGAGCAGACACGCTGTGTGTCCAGGATGTGAAGAATGGATGACTCTTGAAAAAGGCCGCTTGAGGGCAATAAAGGCTTAGGACGATGAACCGTGGTAAGTTCAGATGCGGTTTGACGAGTGAACGTGGGGGGTGTGCGAACACTCCAGTTCCTCAGTCTTGATGGCCTCTTGCAGCAACGTCTATCGGCGGCTTGTCGCTGCAACTCGTCGACTACAAGAACTGCCGAAAGGCCATCTAAATATCCCGTTACTCATAATGCGGTGTAATTAGTTGAACCGCAACTTACGAAGCATTGACTCAATAGGCTATGTACATACGGCCTATTTCTTAACAGTCTCAGGTTTGGTACGGCAAGATAATTTCGTGCCGAGCAGGCGGTTCCGCGAGGACGGTCTAGAAGATTTAAAGCTGTCAACGGGGGGGGGGCGCCAGAGTAAGTACTCTTGGCGCTCCCGCCGTGGCGAAACAAACAAAGCATATGAATAGTGACTCTTTGCAGGTCCAAGTGGAGCCCGTGGTACCTACATCCTACACCC
This sequence comes from Macrocystis pyrifera, assembly GCA_031763025.1. Classification (NCBI taxonomy): domain Eukaryota; class Phaeophyceae; order Laminariales; family Laminariaceae; genus Macrocystis; species Macrocystis pyrifera. The sequence continues at coordinate 12,834,256 of JASSKH010000016.1, read as the reverse complement.
TGAAGAAAACCAAACAATTCAGATTTTGGAGGCCATGTGGCACGCTCAATGCTTTAGGCGCATTCTTTTTTTAACGGATTGTCATGGACATCACACCGCTCGTGGCGCGCGTTTTTTACTTGGTTTTAGCATGTACCTGATTTTGGCTCAAACGGATCAGGTATACCTTATTTTGGCATTTGCCTGACGGATAGCTCGCCTCTCGTATCTTGTGGTAGTATTTTACTGTTTGTATACGTAACAATCAGTACGACACATGTGTGAATAATTGTAGTTAACAAATTCAAGCTATTTTTAGTTTCATGTAAGAATCCACAGCTATTTAAGCTACTACTTACGGGGGACCATAGTAAAATAGGACCAAATATTGTTATGACGGGGGTCCATAGTTAACAGGACCTATGGTGTACATAAAAACCTATATATTTTCCTATTTTTACTAACAAAATTTGGTCCCGTTAACTATGGACCCCCGTAAATAGCAAAAAGAGGGAAATATCTACCTTCGTTCAGATTTTTTTTTTCGCTTTTTTTGCTGTGTGTGGGGGGGGAAATCCTGATTAAATGACTTGAATAAAGTATAGGAATGTCTCAGATGTGCCACCAAATCTCTTATAGTAAAATCTTATGTATAAAAAAGTCTACTGAGCGCGGCACAGCAGCATCACATGGGGACACGGAGATATCGAGGGACTTGGCGCCGCCCAACGGGTCCGGCCGGCCCGCTACACGGCCGGGGCTGCACCCAAGCATTCTACAGACGGCACCTCTTGGTTTCTGCAAGGCGGAGATAACGCACTACGCCGTGTGACGAGCCAGGGACTGAACACACTTGGCGGCAAAAATCTCAAACGGAGCAAGAAACATTCGAAATACTACTACCAGGTACTGCTAACTCACTTGCTCCAAGAAAGAGGACCCAATAATCACGCAGCTGCATCAGCAAACTTACAGAGTCTTGATGATGCAGCACCGTCAAACTGGAAGGCTACACGGCTACACGGACACACCTACTGCCCTCTTCCACACGCAACTCCTCTAAGGACGATGTCTCTGCGTCTCTAGACGTCCGTGGCTCGGGTTGTAGACGTCTCCAGCCGTCAACTGTTACCAGCAACAACTATTGTCCGAGCCTATTTGATGCGGCGCAATCTACTGCTGTTTTGTGCTACGCCAAGTCTCACTGCTCTAAGCAGCCAGCTCTCCTCGGCGCAGCGCAGCCCGCCACAATAGAGCGGCATGCGGACCTCAGCCGCCGTCCTCAACGACAAAGCGCGCCGCTGCAAGGCCTCGGATCTCAGACACGCCACCGACTACGTGTATTCGTAGCTGCGGCCTTCTATTCTACTGCTGCTGCTTTTTGTTCCACCCACTGGTTGAAAAAAAGTACACCCTCCAAAATGGGCAACGACCACGAAGTGGGGCCAATGCACACTATACCGGCGTCCCCGGTGGCTTGGTAGGTGGTCCGCGAGCCTATCAAGATCAATTTCGTGAGTTCGAGTCTCACCGAGTGCATGCTCATAGGGACTTTTTCTTGCATAAAATTGATTAGCGGAAAGCGCGAGAGCGTGAGTTAGCTGTACATTCGATGAAAATCGACGAGCAGTGGGAATGCTGAACCCTATGCGCGATAAAAAATAAAGGCACGTACCGGGGGGGAGAAGGGACGACACCTGTGACCACGGCTTGTCCAGAAGATGTCGTCGAGGGTAAAACCTCCTACGAGTGGGCTGGAAAGTAAAAGTGATGATAAAAAAAAAATACAAAATACAAAATACAAAACCCACCGCGTCCAAATTCAATTTTTGAATTCGAAAAAAAAATCCCCTGGGGCCCTGGGGCTACTGCAGTGCTGAGGCCGGTGCCAATTTATCACGATTCAAGTAATAAGGGTGATACTCATCAGGCCAACTCTAGTGCGTGTATGTCTCACCACCGGTGCATCTGCAGATTCCCAGCTTGCTAGGCCGATGGCGGCGAAGCAACTGTGCGCCTACCTCGAGACGAGCCAGAGAGAAGCCTGTGGCTTGCCAAGCTTGGTCTGGAAAACCTGGAATGTACACGCGAGGACGCTAGAGAGTCCGTATCACATTTCCCACAGCATACCGTTGTTGCTAGCAAGGTCGGCTCTGGTCCTCGAGGGGCGTCTGTAACTGTTGGACTTAGCGAAGGCGCTCTGCCTACAGTATCGAACGAGGATATGATGCGTGCGATGAACGGATCGCTTGGACGGTTGCTGAGGTCTAAAGCGGTTGCAGATCGTCATGCAGAAGCTTTGATGTTGGCCTCCTGCAAGACTGCCGAGCGCGAGGCCAAGATCGTACGCCTGGAGGCCCAGGTTGTGCGTCTGGAGTCCGAGGCCGGAGTATGGAACGAGACGGGGAAGCAAGGGGCTAAAGGGGACGATGGGCTCAGCAGCCCGAGAGGGATCGACGTCGGTTTCCTGATCGGCAAGAACGAAGACACTGTGAGGGCTCTCACCGGTCTGAGCAGCCACGCCTCTCTTCATGTTTCTACTGTAGTTCTTCCTCACCGGTCTGAGCAATGTACTCGTTGAGAACGTTGCGTGGAGCAGTATCTCTTGGAAAGCGTTGACTGGAGCCGGGTATTGCATGTAGTTCTTACGCCACTTGCCCGGTCGTGGAGGATATGTCGTCGTGTTTATCCCGAATTCAGACAAGCGATGTCCAGCGCAGCGATTGGCTGCTGTTTGCACGAATGGCGTGCGTTTCCTCAGGGTGTCGAACATAGTGATTGTGAAATCGAACACCGAAATGTTGAGTTTCGTACCCTGTATAAGACGGCCCCTCGGAAAGTGTGACCACAGGTACAGCAATTCGGATAATGGCGCTCTTTGTGATTGCTCACACGGTGCGCGTATGTGGAGGTATAACCGAAATAGACGAAACATGCACAATAAATGTACATAACGCTCTTCTTGCCAAAGACAACACTTTTGTTAAGCGCGGTGGTCATTATTGCGACTGGTTCTCGGCGGTCATACAATCGAAATCCAGAGAACGGCAAATTAGTGGAGGCCGGGAAAACCAAAGCGGGACTAAAATCCCAGGTAACGTACGCAAAATTGACTAGTGTTAAATTAAAGATAGGACAATTAGTATTTCTTCATGTGTCATAAAAGGACACGTTGCACTTGCCTCGTTTTCCGTACAAAACGGTGGCCATTCTAGAATATGTGCGTCTGTTTGTAAAAAATCCAAGACTATATGTTGCATTGAGCTTCACGTTTCTGTTGGTATCGCCTCTATCTTGGCTCCTTCGCAGGAAAGAATAATCCTCCTGTGTAAAACAATTCGGATTGAATATGGGAGTATTTATTATAAGGACGTGCTCCGACACGAACTGGTTGAAAATATCGATGTGTGCAGTTTTTGTTCCGTGCGTTTTTATCTCCCCCTGAAACGGTAATCGCAGGTCTGATTTATGGTAGGGATTAATTTTGACCCGGTCTGCAGGTTTCTTTTTTCGTTCTTCATGCAAGTCATCGATCGATAACGAGAGCCTTGCAGACACACACCTCCAGGAATCGGTCTGTAGTGGTTATCCGAAACGTTATCAGATCAGAAATAAGTTTTACCAAAGGCATACTATTAATAGTCGTTTGAGCCTGCGGATAATGGTTTGACGTGAAAAAATCACAAGTGGAGCTGAGGTGGGAACTAGCCCTATATTTGGAGTTTGTGCTGCTTAAGATTCGCTCATTCTGGTTTCTGGTACTGGCCCGAGCGGAGGACCCCCCAGCAGGGTACGTGCACTTATTATTCCGACAAGCCCACGGGAGACTGGAAGGTTTCACGTGCGGGGAACGTTCGTGATAGGCTGAAAAACAGCAAAGCAAAAACCACGCTAAATGTTTTCGCCCTCTGCTAAATGACGCAAATACGGCGCGAACGCACCCGGTATTGGTTAAAATTCTCACGAAGCGATGAAAGTCTTGAACACCATAGAGCTACAATCCGAACAAACCTCTCCGCGCCAATAGAAAGTGGGAATTCGTGGTTATAATCGCAAGACGTTATTTTACCGCTGTTGTTGCGGCTCGCCATCCACAATACGATCAGGCGACGGAAGCTTCGTTGGCCAAGGCGGTCTCGGCGAAGGTCGTCGCCTCTACAAGTCAGCAGGCGAGGGACGACCGCGCCGCCCTGACCACTCTTCTTAGTGAGCACGAAGCGAAGCAGACGTCGGCTATGGATGCTTCAGCAAGGTCCCTGTCGTCTGAGATGAAAACAACCGTGCTGGCTATGGTGCAAGAGCAAGCTGAGGAGGACCGGGCAGTCTCGAAAAAGCAGACGGACGACGAAAGGGCTGCCGTGCTTGCGACCCTCGAACTTCGAGTAGATGCTCTGCAGGCGGCCGTTAAAATGCAAGCCGACGCTGTGCAGGCTTCGCTGGAAGCTACGAAGTCAGACCTTCGTGACCATACGGAGACGTACATGCAGGGGCTCATGAATCGCGCAGCGACTTTCATAGTCTCGTCCATCAACGACACCCAGTCGACCTTGGCAAACAGCTTATTCGACCGGGTCGACGAGCTTCAGTGGGACTTGTGAATAATACGCCCAATAGAGGCTATGGGCATGATGGGCCACGTGTGTTTGTGATGGCTCAGCACATGCAGGAACGATGGTCCCCGGCGTGAACCCGCCGCATGTCCTGCGATGTATATACGGAAATGTAAAGACTTTTGAATATCGTAATAAGCTGTTGAAGTTTCCTGTCTTAACGGACAAAAGGTTATGCACTGGAGATTGAAAAATTTGTATTTGTCAACCATGCATGCTGCTCATAGTGAAAGGGGTCCCCCTATTAATGCGCGGTTCGCATTCGCAATTCGTGTGCGCTCGGAACGTCACCCGGGGTATGCTTCTCTTACGTTTAATGTCTCGCCCCCTTTGTTTTCGACGCGCTGTAATAGGAAAAAAAACAATTGGGCGTCGAAAGAGGAATTTTGAATCGGACCCAAGCGAGGACGACGAAATGGAGAACAGACGCAAGTTCTCGGCCCGGAGGTGGGTCCTTTTGTTTTCGCCGTCGCACTCTGCATATCAACAGCTGCTGTAGTACGTTCAAGTGTGTTTTCCCTTGGATCTACAATGGTTCATCCGTCGCATTATAGTTAATCTCATAGGGCGGATTACATATTACTGACAACTTGGGGGGCGTTGGCGTGCTTTGTGTTTACCACGGACGCCCTGTTCCCGGCAGCTCGCGGCCACCTTTGCCCGTTCCTATTATTAGTTTTTTCTTGTTTGTTCTAATCCATGTATTCACGATACGGGAGGGTTCTCCTGGAGCGCGCCTGTCGCGTACTGGCCTACATTTCGCGCTTTAGAGCAACAACGAGCTTTGCTTTGTGTTGAATCGCAGTATGCCGCGCTGCAGGAGCTTAAACGTTTGGTTCGTGTGTCGTTCGAATGTCGTCGTTTGGTCAAGGAGATGTCGGGGTCATGAAGTTTACCAGACTAGTATGGTTCCCCCGTTCTGTCGTGGAGTGTTGTGGCCGCGATCTAAACGGGGGTCTTTCACTTTTGTCAACATCCGAACATAAAATCTCACGTTGGACTCTTGCTATGTCGACGTCATCGCCGAAAATCTATTTCCACCGCGTGCTCTCTAGGAATAGCGCGCCACCTGCGGGCCCCAGGATGCTGGTTAGGCATGACACCAACACCGTGCAGCAACCCGTCATGCAGCAACCAGTAATGCAACAGTCCGGGTTGATGCCGGCCGCGGCGCCGACAGGTACTAGCAATTCCATGAGAGTATACGGTTTTGGTCCTGGGGTTAGGGGCGTGGCCGCTCAAACGATGCAGCCGCAAGGCGCCATCCCCCAGTTTGGAACTTACCAGCATTTCTAGTACGGGGGGGGGCGGGGGGCGGAGGGGGCGAATCAACGTACTTATGGCCATCGCGTATGTTTACCCCATGTGACGGTAGTATGATCCGGTGGTCTTGCTTCCTCTACGGGACGTACTTTCTTTGAAGGATCAGGTTAAAGACCCACCTCCCTGTTGGCCCTAGACTCGCACGCTCTGTGCTTCGGCGTGTTGTGACGGGCTAGACGTACATATTTTGTTTCCTTTCTCTTTGTTCCCTGTCGCCGTGAAACTCCATCACATAAACTACGTTCAACGTAATAGCGTGGGCGATGTCCCCGCCGCTAGTAGCTTACAGTCTTGACTGCAAGGCGACGCGACGTTTTGGCGTGTACCCGACAGGTATACTTTGGATGGATAGTCGTACGGTTTTAGGGTTAGTTAATATACATAGTACCTGCGGCACGAGCTTCTTAGTTTGACGGCCGTGCCGTCCTTACGAGCATACTTTTCATGAACGGTTGCGTCGTGTGTACAGTAGGAAATTTGACAGGAGTTGCGGCACCAGCCTCTCAGTTTCACGGCTGTGTCGTCCTTACGAGAGTACTTTGTAGAGTTAGGGTTAGGGTTACTACTGCAGCAGTAGTAAATCCGACAGAACTCGCGGCACGAGCCTCTTAGTTTGACGGCCGTGCCGTCTTTACGAGCGCAATTTTCTTGCATGGTTGCGCCGTTTGCGCAGTACAAAATTCGACAGGGCTTGCGGCAAGAGCCTCGCAGTCTGACGGATATGCCGTCCTTTTACCATGTTTAATGTAAATTCTTGCGCTTTTGTGCTGCAGCAGCAGTAGTAAATCTGACAGGACTTGCGGCACGAGCCTCGTGGCCTGACGGCTATGCCGTCCTTTCACCATGTTTTATGTGAGTTCTTGCGCTTTTGCGCTGCAGCAGCAGTAGTAAATCTGACGGGACTTGCGCCACGAGCCTCGTAGTCTGATGGCAATGCCGTCCTTTTACCGCCATATTTTTTATGGAGTTTGCATAGTTCAGATTATGGTCTGGTTTGGCGTATTTCTATTCTCCCGATCCCTAAAAATAATCAACTTTCCAAAATGGGGACCCAAAATCGGCCCATATGGGCCATATCTTCACAAAAAAATCGTGTTGGGTTTGGCATCTTGGGTTTCGATTACTATCATAGCTTTATTGGCCAGGACAATCCGGAGTTGCCTCGGGCGAATGAAAACATTGTATTTGGCAAGAAATCATAATCGCGTACCTATTGTTGGCGGCAACAGAAGAGTCGGCGGTCGTTCAGAATGGCCGCCGACATGCATAATTCCGCTGTGTGCTGTGTGTGGGTCTTGCTGTTGCTGTTTGCTGCCGCCGCCGCCACTTCTGCGCCCAACTGCCGACATGCATCATTCCACGGTGTACAATAGGTTTAGGCAATAGTCTATTGCGATAACACGCCCGACAGTCTATTGTGGGTGACGATGGCTATTGATGGATACAACTGCGTGTAAATTGTTGACGACAAAAGCCGTCGATAGGCAGACGTTTTTAGTCTGTTGTTCAAACAATAACTATCACGGTCGATTCCCCAACATCTATTGTTCAGGACAATGGCCATCTATGGACAACATTGTGACTCCATTGTTCGGGAAAAGGCATGTTGTCTCCAATGCCGCAAATGTATTTTTCCCTGACAATAGCTATCGATAGACAACGTTGCCAGTCTGTTGTTGTTAACAACATCTATCGATAGATAGCGTTGCCAGTCCATTGTGGTCAACAGTGTCTCTCGATAGACGGTGTTGCCAGCCTATTGTGGTTCACAATGTATATCGTTGGCCAGAGTTGCCTGTCTGTTGTCGTTAACAATATCCATTGACACACGCTTTTTCGGGGCTAATGTAGAGGCAATGTTCTATTTCCTTTCTATTGTCCAGGGTATATGCACATCTTACCTCATCTATCTTATCCGTGCGGAGTGTAACCGATTAGTAATCACTACTAATAACACAGTACCAACCACAACAACACAGCCAACAATGCAACACACTTAACCCCCATGATTCCCACTGCCTAGTCGAGGCAAACAACGTTGCAGCCCTCCTTCGCTCTATGCCATGCACCGACATTGCTCCTCGTCTCGATACACCATGCACTCATTCCATACTGGTGGTGATCACAAGATGAACATATACAGGGCTTTTCGCGGGTCAGGTCAAGTCTCACGGGTCGGGTCGGGTCGGCTGACCCGACCCGACCCGCGAGATTTTGAAAGCCTCTTGACCGACCCGACCCGTGCCCGACCCGACCCACGAGATTAAAAAAATTGTTGACCCGACCCGACCCGACCCGTGAGATTTGAAAAAATCCTGGCCCGACACGACCCGCCACCCTCGTGTTGACCCGTGAGACACGGGTTTCATGCGGGTCGGGTCACCTTGACCCGCGAGACTATTTAGCTTGACCCGCAGGTCCGACCTGCGGATCCGGCCCGTGGGTCGACACTTCAAAAACAATTTAATATTCATTTTTGCGCCCACAAACGATATGTGGCCTGGCTGTAGTGGGTATAAATGGATGCGGGCATGCGTATATGGATTTGGCAGTGTATTAATGTTTGCATAAGATCCAAAGAGTAGTATTGAGTATTTGTACGAGAAAAGCCTTTGGGTAAGAGATGGGGATGTTTTTCGAGTGTCGGATCCGCGGGTCGGATGCGCGGGTCCGACCCGCGGGTCAGCAGAAAAGAACTCGCAGGTCACGCTGGCCCGACCCGTGATTGACCCGTTTCTCGCGGGTCATGACCTGACCCGACCCGTGAGCTTTTCATCACCTCTTGACCCGACCCGACCCGACCCGTAAGCTTTTCATCACCTCTTGACCCGACCCGACCCGACCCGTGAGAGTTGAAAACCTCTTGACCCGACCCGACCCGACCCGTGAGATTTTGAACACGTCCTGACCCGACCCGAACCGACCCGTGACATTTTGAATACCCCATGACCCGACCCGCGGGTCGGTTCAGGACCCGCGAAAAGCCCTGAAAATATAGCATTTCTGCGGCACCAAAATATTGCGTTGCTTAGTAAAGCAGAGTGCATTGTAGGTGCGGAAATAGACGGGTGAGGGTGTCCATCGACAGACATTGTCCACCACAATCGATTCTCAACGGTGTCCATCGATAGCAATTGCCGGCCACAATATAGATTAGAAATGTATCTATCGATAGCCATTGCTGGTCACAACATAATCTGATTCAGAAAAACATCTACATCGATAGCCCATGCCGGTCACAATCGATTAAGAAATGTATCTATCGATAGCCATTGCCGGCCACAATAGATCGAGAAATGTGTTCATCGATAGCGACTGTAGACCGCACCGCAGTAGATTCTGCAAGCTATCCGTCCGTCCAGGTAATTCAGCACACTCCAACCTGAACAATATGTTGCGGACGTAACCTATCGATAAACATTACCGACGACAATGGATCGAGGAACGCCTTTGCCGACATGGTAACAATATTTGGTCCTATTTACCAGGGCTTTTCGCGGGTCACGGGGCGTTCAAAATGTCACGGGTCGGGTCGGGTCGGGTCAGGAAGTGTTAAAAATCTCACGGGTCGGGTCGGGTCGGGTCAAGAGGTTTTCAAATCTCACGGGTCGGGTTGGGTCGGGTCAAGAGTTTTTCAAATCTCACGGGTCGGGTCGGGTCAAGAGGTAATGAAAAGCTCACGGGTCGGGTCAGGTCATGACCCGCGAGAAACGGGCCACTCGCGGGTCGGGCCAGCGTGACCCGGGAGTTCTTTTCTGCTGACCCGCGGGTCGGACCCGCGCATCCGGCCCGCGGATCCGACACTCAAAGTACTTCCCGCTTTCTTACCCAAAGGCTTTTCTCGTACAAATACCCAATAATACTCCTTTGGTATCTTGTTCAAACAATAAAACACTGTCAAAATCCATATACGCATGCCCGCATCCACTATTACCTACTACCCACTACAGCCAGGCCACATATCGCTTGTGGGCACAAAAATGAGTATTAAAATGTTTTTGAAGTGTCGACCCACGGGCCGGATCCGCAGGTCGGACCTGCGGGTCGAGATAAATAGTCTCGCGGGTCAAGGTGACCCGACCCGCATGAAACCCGTGTCTCACGGGTCAATCCGAAGGCGGCGGGTCGGGTCGGGTCGGGTCAGGAGGTTTTTGAAAACTCGCGGGTCGGGTCGGGTCGGGTCAGGATATTTTCAAATCTCACGGGTCGAGTTGGGTCGGGTCAGCAACTTTTTTAATCTCGCGGGTCGGGCCGGGTCGGGTCAAGAGGCTTTCAAAATCTCGCGGGTCGGGTCGGGTCAGCTGACCCGACCCGACCCGACCCGTGAGATTTGACCTGACCCGCGAAAAGCCCTGCTATTTACTATGGTACCCCGTAAATACCAGGGCTTTTCGCGGGTCATGACCCGACCCGCGGGTCGGGTCACGGGGTATTCAAAATGTCACGGGTCGGGTCGGGTCGGGTTAGGATGTGTTCAAAATCTCACGGGTCGGGTCGGGTCGGGTCAAGAGGTTTTCAAATCTCACGGGTCGGGTCGCGTCGGGTCGAGAGTTTTTCAAATCTCACGGGTCGGGTCGGGTCGGGTCAAGAGGTGATGAAAAGCTCACGGGTGGGGTCGGGTCATGACCCGCGAGAAACGGGTCACTCGCGGGTTGGGCCAGCGTGACCCGCGAGTTCTTTTCTGCTGACCCGCGGGTCGGACCCGCGCATCCGGCCCGCGGATCCGGCCCGCGGATCCGACACTCCACTTCACGCTCTCTTACTCAAAGGCTTTTCCCGTACAAATACTCAATAGTACTCCTTTGGCATATTATTCAAACATTGAAAGACTGCCTAATCCATATACGCATGCCCGCATCCGTTTATACCCACTACAGCCAGGCCACATATATATCGCTTGTGGTTGTTTAGGTCTTAAGTCCGTTGGGCTGAAGGTAAAATGTTAACCAATCGCCTCCCCAATCTAAGCCTCATAACACTCTCCCCCCCTGGAACGGACCGGGTATACGGGTCGACGCGTGACACCAGCACGCGGTTCCAATTTCTGGGGATCCAGAAGTATTTTTTCAGGTTCTTGACGTGAGGAAATTCACTAATACTTTAAAAAGCGATTTCATGATGGACGTGAGATTCGAACTCACGACCAACGACCCATGTTCTGCCGTCGTCGCCATTTGTTAAGGTCTTAGTCCGTTGGGCTAAAGGTAAAAGGTTAACCAATCGCCGACCCAATCTAAGCCTCATAACATGGGCACAAAAATGAATACTATTACGGGGGTCCATAGTTAACGGGACCAAATTTTGTTCGTAAAAATAGGTAAATATGTACCTGGTAGGTTTTAATGTAATAAATTGTTTTTGAAGTGTCGACCCACGGGCCGGATCCGCAGGTCGGACGTGCGGGTCAAGATAAATAGTCTCGCGGGTCAAGTTGACCCGACCCGCATGAAACCCGTGTCTCGCGGATTAATCCGAAGGTGGCGGGTCGGGTCGGGTCGGGTCAGGAGGTTTGAAATCTTGCGGGTCGGGTCAAGAGGTTTGAAATCTTGCGGGTCGGGTCGGGTCGGGTCAGGATATTTTCGAATCTCACGGGTCGGGTCGGGTCAACAACTTTTTTAATCTCGCGGGTTGGGTCGGGTCGGGTCAAGAGGCTTCCAAAATCTCGCGGGTCGGGTCGGGTCAGCTCGACCCGACCCGACCCGACCCGTGAGATTTAACCTGACCCGCGAATAGCCCTGGTAAATACATACTCGTACGATCAACCAACCAAACATGATGACCAAGATGATACTGGATAGCTAGTTTGAAGGTTTTTGTTGTTTTTTCCTTTTTTTCTTTTCTTCTTGCACGCGCGTCTAAATCAACAGAAGAGGACTGATATCATAATAGGAAACCCTGAGGAGCACGCTAAGGCTTGGACCCACCAGGTGTAATGATCCGTGGCAAACACCAGATCTGCAACATATTACCAGGTGGAGGTGTTACGCAGGGCAATGTTCTGTAGCAGCAGCAGCTGGCTGTAGCAATATGATCAGTTTTGGTGTGATTTTCGCGAACTTCAAAATTGTTGGCCCCTTCCAAAGAACGCCTTATCAAGACTTCGAAACAAGTCGTTTCAACAATTTTTGCATCTTGCACAAGCAACGAGAGCCTCATCGGAGGCTGCGCTGCGAGCCAAAGTTGCCCGTAGATTCTCCTTTCAACCTGCAGCACTCCTTGACTCCTAGTAGGACCACCGAGTTGAATGCAATCCCGAAGCAAGGGCTTCGTGACCATGGGGCTATCGTCTGTTGTGCCGCGCTGCTGCTCGCCTTCGCGCGCCGTTGGCGTTCTTTGGGCTGTCATGGCAGCTCAGGGGCTCGCTCCGAGCACTTCGTTTTGCATCAGATCGCCGCTAGCCACAACCCGCTCGCGCCCGTGGGATAAGCTGCAAGAAGGACGCGCGGGGATCACCGTGATGCAGATCCTCCCTGAGGGCGGGCAAAGCCCTTGCAACATCAAGGTGCGTGTGTTTGCGTACATATTTGGTGTTCGTATTATTGCATGCCAGGTACAGCTCTGTTCGGTAATATAAAGTACGTATGGGTATCCACGTCAAATGTTAAAAGCACCCTATTTTTTCGACCAGGACAATACATCATGTCGCAATCTCAAATCTTGGGAGTGCAATTTTAAAGTCCCAGTCTGCATGCACAGCAGCAGCAACAACAGCAGTAGGTGCCTGTGACAGCCCCCACTGTCTTCAAGATTCACTCCGTAGGGGTTGCAACGTCAGCTAGACGCGGAAGCGTGCGGGGATGGCTGCATGCGCACCCGGCCACCCACTCGCGAGCGCTTGGCTTGTGCCCGATCCTCTGACATGCGAGCTTGGCTATTCACGTACAGAGTACGGATGTACAGCAGTAGATTTGAGTGTAGATCGTAGATGCTTCGCGTTTTCGCGCCCATGTGGGTACATACCCAGACCAAGCCCACACGTATACATGAGGGTATTTGGTATTTGAGAGTTTTGAGATATTATTTTTTTCATGTTTTTCACCCCTTGGACTGGTAACGGCGCCTCTCTCTCTGCTTTGGGCGGCTGTCGGCACGCGGCGCGATCTAGTGGCCGCCCCCGCCAATCACAAACGTTTGTCCCAACAAAATCCCTACAAAACTCGTGTTTGATTGATGCTATTTGCCCGAATGTTCCCGCCTGAAAACGATTTTATTGGTTGGCTTCGTTCCGCCCGACAAAATGCCAACAATATAGTGCCTCAGGGGGGAAGGGCAGCCGTACTGATACAGCTGTCGACGAATGCAGAAACGGAATGATAGATCGAGTGGCTAGGTATCGGTTCGATTAGCTCTTATAGACTGTTGCCTGTAGCTCCCTCTCTTTCGTGTTGCTTCGTCCATGCAGCAGATATCTGTCCTTCCTGAGTACGTATGCGTTCCGTCTGGCAGCCTTTCTGAAGTCCTTGCGTCGTTTGAATTCTGTTTTCATTTCAAATTTTTGTTTTTTTTGTTTTATTGTCTTTTTGCTCTTATTTTTTTTTTGGTCTTGCTTGAGTTGTTGTGTTCTCGTACCCGGTACGCTGGCATTTCGCTTGCTTGACATTTGAATTTGCGATTAGAGTGTTTGCGATAGAGGTAAAAAAAAAAAAAAACTTTACTTCCGCTAAAAAAAGTAAATTTCCTTCCCTTCCTGATTTCGGTGCGTTTGCGAGTGAGGCAAACCAAATCCTGCAGGCGAGGCCTCCGAAAATAAGAAGGGAAGTGGGGAGGTGAGGCAACGCGGCAAACAAACAAACAAAAGAATAACAGGAAAAAAACAGCGGCAACCCAGCAACGTTTCGGCGGCAGAGTTGACCGCGAAGCCACCATTGCCATCCCACGACTACAAGCAGCAGCACAGCAAGCGGCAGCTAGCTATCGATAGCCGCAGCTAGGGGCAGCTAGAGCAACAAAAATAAACAGCGTCGGCACCAGCACCAGCACCAACCAGCTTCCGTTTCTGAATTGCTGTTGCTGCTGCTGCTGCTGCTGCTGCTGCTGCTGCGCTCGGCCTAAGCACACCACAGCGCCGGCGCGCCCCGCTCCGCCGCCGCCGCGGCGGCTGCTGATGCCGCTGCTGTTGCTGCTGCTGCTGCTGCAGCCGCACTATGGTCAAATCGAAATGATACACGAGTTGTCATGCTGTCGCGCTCTGTACGAGCACGAGTACGAGTACGAGTGAGTGCGAGTCCTTTTATGGGACGACGCATCCTCCACGTCGTCACCAAGCGGGCGAAAGCGTTTGCCGTAGCAGCGGCGACGGCCCGCTGGCACAATCCAACGCCGCTCGTGCGTGCTATACCCAAGCTAAACCTCTCGAGCCTCTGTGCTCCCAACGCCTTGTCGTGATGCGTGCGGCAAGCCGCATGGTGGCATGGAAGATGCTCGGTGTTTTGATCCTTCGAGATTTGAGCTGCGTTCTGCGTCGGGATAATGTTTGGTGCGTGTAGGCCAATGAAGCCGAGAGCCAAAAGTTACCGTAACTTTCGCTGAAATCCTTACTTCGCTAACGTACTTTTCGGCCGTTTTTTCAGAAATTTACCTCAAAAATTTACCTCGGGAGAATTTTTAGAGAAGTGAAAGTAAAAAAAAAAAATCGCAAACACTCTAATTATTATTTTTAATAATTTTTTTTAGTCTTCCTCTGTCTCACATTATGTTATGATTTTCACCCCTTGGACTGGTAACTGAATAATGTCACAGCTTCGCCTTCTTTTCTCTCTCCGTAACTCAGATCCGTCGCCACAAACGTGGCATGCTTTGCCCCCTCTTGCCTACCCGCTACGTACGACTCGTGCCTTCATCTTTATCGCGGGAACGCTTCAGCCAAATTTCCTTCGTCGACTCGCATCGAAGTGCGCTGCGATTGAAATAATATAAAAAAAAACATCAAGTGAGGGTGTTGGTTCAGGACAAAAACATATGGAAACCGATCGCGATCACGACTGCCAGTACGAACTTGGTATCGGTACGTCCTACGTGCGGTAGGCGAGATCTAGATAACGACTACGGGGACATTTAGGATTCATCCCCGGATTTCAGGTGCTGCCTTTCGAGTCAGGTTTAGGGTTGGTGTAATACGTTGGGGGCCTAAATTCTGTCGGGTTTCATGGAGTCTCACTGACGCTGTGATACCCGCTACGAGCGTTGACTTCGCACAGGGGTGTGATGGTTTTCTTCGCTCGTTTCTCGACAACTACTACTGTAGGGTAGGCTGTTTCCTATGCGGTTCGATTTCGAGCTTCAGATTTGTATTTTTCGATCCAAAAAATGAAAGCATCTGCTCATGCAGAGTCAGAATGTGAAAAAATCGGACCGGATTTTTTTTTTTTTTTCCGATTTGAGAATCCGATGGCCCAAGTCGTCCGAATTTTTATCCAAAATCCGACGACTTGGGCCATCAGATTTTCTAGTCGAAAATCACATGGTCTCTAAATTCATGATATTATCGACGCAAGCAAGCAGCAACAACAGAACGATCGATGAGTTGAATGGTGACACACCGACGTTGCTTTGCGTCCGACGCGCAGCGGGCGGTCGGCACGTGTCTCCGTGGCCAGGCTTCAGTCGGGTGACACGGGCTCGAGCCTAGAGACCAGGAGAAGCGCACTCGACGCGCATCTCTCCGTGGATACCTACTCGCAGACTTCAGCAACAGCAGTCAGTCAGTCAGTCAGCCGACGTGCGGGGGTCGGATGGTTGATTGTGTAAAAATACAAAATACCAAAACAGGTTGACTCGAGCGCACTCGGCGCGTCTCTATGTCGCCAGACCAAAAGACAGTCAGCGTGGGCTCGAGCCCATGGGTCCTACGCCCATTGGTGCGCACTTGGCGCGTCTCTCCGCGGCGCCAGACCACACCAGCAGTGTGTATCGGCGTTTGCTCGAATCTCTGCACGCACAATATGTCTGTTTTGTTTTTTCGCATCGGAAGACTGTTCGGTTCGCGGACTTCACAGCTGAAAATGTGATCGGTTCATATCTGGAACTCAAAATCTGAACCTCATAGGAAACAGCCCTAGGGCGCTAAAGCCGGTCAATATATTTTCGGAAAGCTTTCGATTTCGACCAGATTTTTCCGAAAACCACCTTTTGTTCGATATTAGCAAGTTTCCCCTTCTGGAAAATTGGAGCTCTGAGAAACGATCGCACCCCAGTGCAAACTCAACGCTCTTATCGGCATGTACCCCCTTTGTATTCACTAGATTAGTGACTGAACCCAGGAAAATGTCGTCAAATTCCATTTTCGGTCTATAACAAACGGAATACATTGTTTATTTCAACACTGAAGATATTCACACTTGGCACGAACAAGGGGAACACATCGGCTGAAGCGATTTTTTTTTGTGGTGCGGGTTGTAGCGCTATTAATAGCGATAATGTGGAGGAAAATAAGAGTTGATAGTCTTCTACGTTCAGAGACTGAAGGGGGCAGGCTCAGGCTTCTGACGGTGCTGGCACGACCCACGCACCGAGCGTGGGGGGGGGGGGGGGGGGGTCCTCCCTCGCCACTGCAAGAGCGTCCCTGGCAATGAAAGATGAACCGAATGCTAGAGGTAAGGCCAGCGAGCTTACTAGCGCCGCACCCACCCTCGATAAGGGGCACAAGAGCGCGAACCCCCGCGGGGGGGGTAGGGGTACTTGATAGGAGGGATGTACTCGATATCGTGCATGGCGGTAGTCGTATAACCAGGGGGGGGTCGCAGGAAGGACCCCGCCAACGGTGAGGCGCAGGGCCCGCCGACACTCCTGTCGCCGATGAAGAGTGCGACCTCACCCGTATGCGGCCCCGGGGAGGGCGGCGGTGCAGGCGGCACAGGCAACCCGCCTTACCCCACATGTATAGGCCGAGGTACGCGCACGGCCACACTGCGATTCAGGGGAATGAAGGCGTGTGGATGGTGTCCAAGCCTACCAAGACCGACAGAAAGCTTGGCCAGGCCACAGCCTTCAGAGCTGTGGCCTAACCAAGCTTTCCGTCGGACATGGTGCGCTTGGCTGCCACTCCAACGCCTTCCCTCCCCTGAGGCGCAGTGGCCGTGCGCACAACCGCGGCATTCACAGGTGGGGCTAGGCGGCTTTTGCCTGCGCCGCCTGCGCCGCCGCCCTCCCCAGTGCCGGACACCGATGAACTCGCACTCCTCATCGGCGACAGGAGCGTCGCGCCACGCGCCGGCGAGCCCTGCGCCTCAGCGCTGGCGGGGTCCTTCCCGCGACCTCCGCCCCCCCCCCCCCCCCCGGGATTCAGGGGAATGAAGACGTTTGGGTGGTGTCCAAGCCCACCAAGACCGACAGAAAGCTTGGCCAGGCCACAGCCTTCAGAGCTGTGGCCTAACCAAGCTTTCCGTCGGACATGGTGCGCTTGGCTGCCACCCCAACGCCTTCCTTCCCCTGAGATCCCGGGAGGGGGGGGGCAGAGGTCGGGGGAAGGACCCCGCCAGTGCTTCCTTCCCCTGACGCGCATTGGCCATGCGCGCAACCGCGGCATACACAGGTGGGGCTAGGCGGCTTTTGCCTTCGCCGCCTGCGCCGCCGCCCTCCCCAGTGCCGGACACCGATGAGCTCACACTCTTCATCGGCGGCGGGAGCGTCGCGCCACGTGCCGGCGAGCCCTGCGCCTCAGCACTGGCGGGGTCCTTCCCCCGACCTCTGCCCCCCCCCTCCCGGGATTTCAGTGGAATGAAGGCGTTTGGGTGGTGTCCAAGCCTACCAAGTCCGACAGAAAGCTTGGCCAGGCAACAGCCTTCAGAGCTGTGGCCTAACCAAGCTTTCCGTCGGATATGGTGCGCTTGGCTGCCACCCCAACGCCTTCCTTCCCCTGGGGCGCAGTGGCCGTGCGCGCAACCGCGGCATACAGAGGTGGGGCTAGGCGGCTTTTGCCTTCGTCGCCTGCGCCGCCGCCCTCCCCAGTGCCGGACACCGATGAGCTCGCACTCTTCATCGGCGACAGGAGCGTCGCGCCACGCGCCGGCGAGCCCTGCGCCTCAGCACTGGCGAGGTCCTTCCCTCGACCTCCGCCCCCCCCCTCCCTGGATTTCGGAGGAATGAAGGCGTTTGGGTGGTGTCCAAGCCCACCAAGACCGATAGAAAGCTTGGCCAGGCCACAGCCTTCAGATCTGTGTCCTAACCAAGCTTTCTGTCGGACATGGTGCGCTTGGCTCCCACCCCAACGCCATCCTTCCCCTGAGATCCCGGGAAGGAGGGGGCGGAGGTCGGGGGAAAGACTCGGTCAGTGCTTCCTTCCCCTGAGGCGCATTGGCCGTGCGCGCAACCGCGGCACACACAGTTGGGGTTAGGCGGCTTTTGCCTGCGCCGCCTGCGCCGACGCCCTCCCCGGTGCCGGACACCGATGAGCTCACACTCTTCATCGGCGGCAGGAGCGTCGCGCCACGCGCCGGCGAGCCCTGCGCCTCAGCGCTGGCGGGGTCCTTCCCTCGACCTCCGCCCCCCCCTCCCTTGATTTCGGGGGAATGAAGGCGTTTGGGTGGTGTCCAAGCCCACCAAGACCGATAGAAAGCTTGGCCAGGCCACAGCCTTCAGAGCTGTGTCCCAACCAAGCTTTCCATCGGACATGGTGCGCTTGGCTCCCACCCCAACGCCATCCTTCGCTTGTGATCCCGGGAGGGAGAGGGCGGAGGTCGGGGGAAGGACCCCGCCAGTGCTTCCTCCCCTGAGGCGCGTTGGCCGTGCGCGCAACCGCGGCACACACAGGTAGGGCTAGGCGTCTTTTGCCTTCGCCGCCTGCGCCGCCGCCCTCCCCAGTGCCGGACATCGATGAGCTCGCACTCTTCATCGCCGGCCGGAGCGTCGCGCCACGTGCCGGCGAGCCCTGCGCCTCAGCACTGGCGGGGTCGTTCCCTCGACCTCCGCCCCCCCCCTCCGGGATTTCGGGGGAATGAAGGCGTTTGGGTGGTGTCCAAGCCTACCAAGACCGATAGAAAGCTTGGCCAGGCCACAGCCTTCAGAGCTGTGTTCTAAGCAAGCTTTCCGTCGGACATGGTGCGCTTGGCTCCCACCCCAACGCCTTCCTTCCCCTGAGATCCCGGGAGGGAGGGGGCGGAGGTCGGGGGAAGGTCCCCCCCAGTGCTTCCTCCCCTGACGCGCATTGGCCGTGTGCGCAACCGCGGCACACACAAGTGGGGCTAGGCGGCTTTTGCCTGCGCCGCCCGCGCCGCCGCCCTCCCCAGTGCCGGACACCGATGAGCTCGCACTCTTCTCTCAACGCTGGCGGGGTCGTTCCCTCGAACTCCGCACCCCCCCTCTGGGATTTCGGGGGAATGAAGGCGTTTGGGTGGTGTCCAAACCTACCAAGTCCGACAGAAAGCTTGGCCAGGCCACAGCCTTCAGAGCTGTGGGCTAACCAAGCTTTCCATCGGACATGGTGCGCTTGGCTGCCACCCCAACGCCTTCCTTCCCCTGGGGCGCAGTGGCCGTGCGCACAACCGCGGCGTACACAGGTGGGGCTAGCCGGCTTTTGCCTGCGTCGCCTACGCCGCCGCCCTCCCCAGTGCCGGACACCGATGAGCTCGCACTCTTCATCGGCGACGGGAGCGTCGCGCCACGCGCCGGCGAGCCCTGCGCCTCAGCACTGGCGGGGTCCTTCCCGCGACCTCCGCCCCCCCCCTCCCTGGATTTCGGGGGAATGAAGGCGTTTGGGTGGTGTCCAAGCCCACCAAGACCGATAGAAAGCTTGGCCAGGCCACAGCCTTCAGATCTGTGTCCTAACCAAGCTTTCTGTCGGACATGGTGCGCTTGGCTCCCACCCCAACGCCTTCCTTCCCCTGAGATCCCGGGAGGGAGGGGGCGGAGGTCGGGGGAAGGTCCCCCCCAGTGCTTCCTCCCCTGAGGCGCATTGGCCGTGCGCGCAACCGCGGCACACACAGGTGGGGCTAGCCGGCTTTTGCCTTCGCCGCCTGCGCCGCCGCCCTCCCCAGTGCCGGACACCGATGAGCTCGCACTCTTCATCGGCGGCAGGAGCGTCGCGCCACGCGCCGGCGAGCCCTGCGCCTCAGCGCTGGCGGGGTCGTTCCCTCGACCTCCGCACCCCCCCTCCCGGGATTTCGGGGGAATGAAGGCGTTTGGGTGGTGTCCAAGCCTACCAAGTCCGACAGAAAGCTTGGCCAGGCCACAGCCTTCAGAGCTGTGGCCTAACCAAGCTTTCCATCGGACATGGTGCGCTTGGCTGCCGCCGCAACGCCTTCCTTCCCCTGGGGCGCAGTGGCCGTGCGCACAACCGCGGCGTACACAGGTGGGGCTAGCCGGCTTTTGCCTGCGTCGCCTACGCCGTCGCCCTCCCCAGTGCCGGACATCGATGAGCTCGCACTCTTCATCGGCGACAGGAGCGTCGCGCCACGCGCCGGCGAGCCCTGCGCCTCAGCACTGGCGGGGTCCTTCCCGCGACCTCCGCCCCCCCCCTCCCTGGATTTCGGGGGAATGAAGGCGTTTGGGTGGTGTCCAAGCCCACCAAGACCGATAGAAAGCTTGGCCAGGCCACAGCCTTCAGATCTGTGTCCTAACCAAGCTTTCTGTCGGACATGGTGCGCTTGGCTCCCACCCCAACGCCTTCCTTCCCTTGAGATCCCGGGAGGGAGGGGGCGGAGGTCGGGGGAAGGTCCCCCCCAGTGCTTCCTCCCCTGACGCGCATTGGCCGTGTGCGCAACCGCGGCACACACAAGTGGGGCTAGGCGGCTTTTGCCTGCGCCGCCCGCGCCGCCGCCCTCCCCAGTGCCGGACACCGATGAGC
Source organism: Macrocystis pyrifera (assembly GCA_031763025.1). NCBI lineage: Eukaryota > Phaeophyceae > Laminariales > Laminariaceae > Macrocystis > Macrocystis pyrifera. Next base: position 12,813,565 of record JASSKH010000016.1, on the reverse strand, counting down.
TCGCACTCTTCTCTCAACGCTGGCGGGGTCGTTCCCTCGAACTCCGCACCCCCCCTCTGGGATTTCGGGGGAATGAAGGCGTTTGGGTGGTGTCCAAACCTACCAAGTCCGACAGAAAGCTTGGCCAGGCCACAGCCTTCAGAGCTGTGGGCTAACTAAGCTTTCCATCGGACATGGTGCGCTTGGCTGCCGCCGCAACGCCTTCCTTCCCCTGGGGCGCAGTGGCCGTGCGCACAACCGCGGCGTACACAGGTGGGGCTAGGCGGCTTTTGCCTGCGTCGCCTACGCCGCCGCCCTCCCCAGTGCCGGACACCGATGAGCTCGCACTCTTCATCGGCGACGGGAGCGTCGCGCCACGCGCCGGCGAGCCCTGCGCCTCAGCACTGGCGGGGTCCTTCCCGCGACCTCCGCCCCCCCCCCTCCCTGGATTTCGGGGGAATGAAGGCGTTTGGGTGGTGTCCAAGCCCACCAAGACCGATAGAAAGCTTGGCCAGGCCACAGCCTTCAGATCTGTGTCCTAACCAAGCTTTCTGTCGGACATGGTGCGCTTGGCTCCCACCCCAACGCCATCCTTCCCCTGAGATCCCGCGAAGGAGGGGGCGGAGGTCGGGGGAAAGACTTCGCCAGTGCTTCCTTCCCCTGAGGCGCATTGGCCGTGCGCGCAACCGCGGCACACACAGGTGGGGCTAGCCGACTTTTGCCTGCGCCGCCTGCGCCGACGCCCTCCCCGGTGCCGGACACCGATGAGCTCACACTCTTCATCGGCGGCAGGAGCGTCGCGCCACGCGCCGGCGAGCCCTGCGCCTCAGCGCTGGCGGGGTCCTTCCCTCGACCTCCGCCCCCCCCCTCCCTTGATTTCGGGGGAATGAAGGCGTTTGGGTGGTGTCCAAGCCCACCAAGACCGATAGAAAGCTTGGCCAGGCCACAGCCTTCAGATCTGTGTCCTAACCAAGCTTTCCATCGGACATGGTGCGCTTGGCTCCCACCCCAACGCCATCCTTCCCTTGTGATCCCGGGAGGGAGGGGGCGGAGGTCGGGGGAAGGACTCCGCCAGTGCTTCCTCCCCTGAGGCGCATTGGCCGTGCGCGCAACCGCGGCACACACAGGTGGGGCTAGGCGTCTTTTGCCTTCGCCGCCTGCGCCGCCGCCCTCCCCAGTGCCGGACATCGATGAGCTCGCACTCTTCATCGGCGGCAGGAGCATCGCGCCACGCGCCGTCGAGCCCTGCGCCTCAGCGCTGGCGGGGTCGTTCCCGCGACCTCCGCCCCCCCCCTCCCGGGATTTCAGTGGAATGAAGGCGTTTGGGTGGTGTCCAAGCCTACCAAGACCGACAGAAAGCTTGGCCAGGCCACAGCCTTCAGAGCTGTGGCCTGACCAAGCTTTCCGTCGGACATGGTGTGCTTGGCTCCCACCCCAAGGCCTTCCCTCCCCTGGGGCGCAGTGGCCGTGCACGCAACCGCGGCATACACAGGTGGGGCTAGGCGGCTTTTGCCTGCGCGGCCTGCGCCGCCGCCCTCCCCAGTGCCGGACACCGATGAGCTCGCACTCTTCATCGGCGACGGGAGCGTCGCGCCACGGGCCGGCGAGCCCTGCGCCCCAGCGCTGGCGGGATCCTTCCCTGGACCTCCGCCCCCCCCCCCCCGGGATTTCATGAGAATGAAAGCGTTTGGGTGGTGTCCAAGCCCACCAAGACCGATGGAAAGCTTGGCCAGGCCACAGCCTTCAGAGCTGTGGCCTAACCAAGCTTTCCGTCGGACATGGTGCGCTTGGCTGCCACCCCAACGCCTTCCTTCCCCTGAGATCCCGGGAGGGGGAGGGCGGAGGTTGGGGGAAGGACCCCGCCAGTGCTTCCTTCCCCTGAGGCGCATTGGCCATGCGCGCAACCGCGGCACACACGGGTGGCGCTAGGCGCCTTTTGCCTTCGCCGCCTGCGCCGCCGCCCTCCCCAGTGCCGGACACCGATGAGCTCGCACTCTTCATCGGCGGCAGGAGCGCCGCGCCACGCGCCGGCGAGCCCTGCGCCTCAGCGCTGGCGGGGTCCTTCCCTCGACCTCCGCCCCCCCCTCCCTTGATTTCGGGGGAATGAAGGCGTTTGGGTGGTGTCGAAGCCTACCAAGTCCGACAGAAAGCTTGGCCAGGCCACAGCCTTCAGAGCTGTGGCCTAACCAAGCTTTCCGTCGGACATGGTGCGCTTGGCTCCCACCCCAACACCTTCCTTCCCCTGAGGCGCAGTGGCCGTGCGCACAACCGCGGGATACACAGGTGGGGCTAGGCAGCTTTTGCCTTGGCCACCTGCGCCGTCGCCCTCCCCAGTGCCGGACACCGATCAGCTCGCACTCTTCATGGCCGACAGGAGCGTCGCGCCACGCGCCGGCGAGCCCTGCGCCTCACCACTGGCGGGGTCCTTCCCTCGATGTCCGCCCCCCCCCCTCCCGGGATCTTCGACCTGTCGTCCCTCTTATCGGGGGTGGGTGCAGCGCCAGTAGGGGCTGGCTGGCCTGATGTGTAGTCTTCGTCTCACTTTTTGACTACCACGGGTGCTCCTGCAGTGGCGGGGGAGGACCTCCCCCCACCCCTACGGCGGGGGCCGGGGGCCGGGGTCGCGCCAGCACTGCCAGCAGCCTGACCCTTCTCCGAGTGCGCCTTGGCCATACGCTCTGAGCACCGGGTCGGGCTCACCGGAAGCTTGCCTCTCTGCGGCACCCTCCTGCTTCCCTTTCGTGGCCAGCGTCGATTCCACCGCCCTTCCTGGGTTCTCGCGCTCCTGGCTAAACGCTAGCTCGGTCAAGTCCTACTGCCGACGACGCCACTGTGAAGGAAAAAATAGTTGCTGGTTTTCTGCGTTCAGAAACTGAAGGGGACAGCCTTGAGAGTCTAGATAATGGTTCGGTCAGACAGAGGCAGTGGTTCAGGTGAAGGAGACAAGTAGCAGAAGAAGATTTTAGGTGTTGTAAATTCCAGCGGACGAGAGGCAGAATCCAGCACTGAACCGAGAGGCATCGGATAGCCAATTCATCTGCTAGGTCCGCTCCTGGAGTAGAGCGTACTGGTATGCTACAAGATTCACTCACTTGCGTTTCTCTACTTAAAACTACCCTCGTTCTCCCTGGGTGTCGATCGGTGATCATCAGGTATACGATACAGACCTTCTCTAGCCTACAAGTAGCTATGCAACAAATACCCGTACTGAGTCGTACTCGACTAGTCCCCAACTAATAGATTCTCTGTCCAACCATACAATTTTCGTCCACACTACTTGTACCGCTCCATTATTTGTCAAACAGCAGTCTAGTGTCACTCTTTACGTTAGCTCCCCTCACCGCATGCCATTCTACTTGAGGGACAGTCTGCAGAGAGGCGGTAGGCTCGTCCCCTATATAGTCCCGACTCTGTGCTGCCTCTAAATAGTACTGAAACCCAATGTATCTTCAACATACAACAGTGTTCATATTCCTGGGGGAGGCGCTATTTCATGGGGATTATATTCCTACTGAAAAAATGATGCCGCACTAATTCTAAATAGTTTTTTCTCGCTACAAGCCGATTTGCCTGGTGTTGTCTCTGGTATGGCATCGGACGGTATGGTCTTCAAGTAGGTACACCACTGTAGTTGTATCCATGATATTCTAATTTGCACGATATTTTGCAGGTGATCGGCGTGGGAGGCGGGGGCAGCAACGCGGTGAAGCGGATGATGGAGTCCGAGATAGAGGGGGTGGACTTTTGGTCTCTAAACACCGACGTGCAAGCGCTAGGCCGCGTCTACGGCGCCCGCACCATGACCATCGGCAACACCATTACGCGGGGGCTAGGCGCGGGGGGAGTTCCGGACATTGGAAGGCGTGCGGCCGACGAGAGCCGACAGCAGATCGCCGATATCGCCGCAGGAACGGACCTCGTTTTTGTCACGGCGGGGATGGGGGGAGGAACAGGTGGGTGCGTGGGCGGGCGGGTGGGTGAGCCGACCGGGACTGCGGTCTGTGTCGTGCTGCACCGCTTGCGGGCCAACCGATGCCGATTGGCGTGTTAAACCCGTGCGGGGAAATATCGAAGTAGAAATATCGTCAGAGGGTTTGTCGCTAGAGCTGGAGCTAGAGCTATCAGAGGTCTAGAAGTAGAAGCTGGGGTTGGAGCAAGTGCTGAAGGTAGTAAAGGTAGAGCTACAATAGAGACAACGATGTCTCAACAGAGTTATGGCTAAAGCTAGAGCTACATAGAGCTAAAACTAACGCCAGAGCCGGGGCTAGACCTATCGTAGGAAAAACACGAGAAAACAGAAACCTAGAGCTGGAGCTGGAGCTACAGTAGAACTAGAGATTTTTTTATAAAAATATTGATCTAGATATAAGAGATAGAGCTATCATGAGAAAAAAATAACATTAGTATGTATGGTGTGTGGCGCGCAGAGGTAGCACTATATACATGGGGAGCCGCACTTGTTCCCGTTTAATAGAAAAATCAGTGCAGCTACGTGCCTGCTGTGCTGTACCTGGTAAAGTGTGAAAAGAAACTTCGCATGTTCCTGAGCGCGTCGCGGGCTAACCGTATCCGCGTTTGATGGTTCGTGCCTGGTCAGGGTCGAGAGCAGAACCGGTGGTAGCCAGCTGGACAAGAAGATCGAATTGTGCTTAATTTTCAACTCTATCTCCGACTGGCCAGGAATTTTCTTGGAAAATGCAGATGCAATGCGGAGTTATTACGGGGGAAGATACTGGAATTGATATTAATAGTGTAATCATAACCAACTATGGTAGGTAAACAAAAATAGGGGGGTACGTACACCGCTCTGGTCGGGAATATAACGACCTTTTGGACATTATTTTCATGAATATGAATAACAAGCGTTCCTTATATTTGCAGCCATAGTGGGATACATGTTGTTTTGGTCCATCTTGCGTTCTGATTTCTACTTAAGGCCCCCCGTACTATTAATAGTACTATCAGTAGTGTAGTGGTATTGATGGTAATGGTGCTTGCGCTGGGCTATCAACCGCTTTGTCGGGTGTCAAGGTACGTACGTACAGCAATACGCGAGTGCGTTTTGTGTGTGGACTTATCAACCGTTTTGTCCGGGAACCTGAGTCAAGTTGTGTGTACATACCCTTTCGTTTTGTGTATGATCAACCATTGTCTGGTTTTATCGGAGCTGGGCGAAGTCGTACAAACTCTGCTGGTGCGTTTTATGTATACGTTAGTGTACACACACCATCAACCATTTTGTTGTAAGCTGTCGCAAGTTATGTGCCACTATGGTCGGAACATAGCACCCACCTGTGATCTATTGTGACGACTATGAAACGGTACGGTTATGACTCCTGGCCAGAGTAGTACACTACAGTATGGATGGATGGATGGATAGATGTTGTATGTATACTGCTGCCATTGTGCGCGGACTACGATCACTTTTTTTCTCCGTCTGGGCGATGTCGTACACACCACTGCTGCGTTTGACTATGTGTGTCGGGTCAGGGTCGGGAGCAGCACCGGTGGTGGCCGAGGGGCGAAGGAGGCTGGAGCTTTGACGGTAGGGGTGGTGACGAAGCCCTTCAGCTTCGAGGGGAGGAGAAGGATGGCGCAGGCTAACCAGGTGACGGTGGTGGTGGTGCTTGTGGGTGGTGGACATGGAAGTGGGGGTGGTGGTCGTGGTCGTGGTGAATGGTGACGGGTATTGCTGGTGCTGGGTGTTCTTGTGTTGGCGTTTGTTGCTGTTGTTGCTGCTGCTCTTGCTACGGTTGGTATTGCTGGGGCTGCTGATGTTGTAGTGCGCGGGGGCTTGCTTGTTGCTGAATGGGTTTGTTGCTGCTGGTGTGTGGCCGTCTATTTACTGCCTGTTAGTGGTCTACCCCTGCTACCATTTTTTCGCTTCACTCATATTACACTTCACCCCCTCCTCCCCTCTGGTCAGTTTAAAAACCAGACGTGCTTCCGTCCCGGCATTGTACAGATGCGAGGTTCTATGGTCACACGACTACGGCCATGCATGCCATGCGTACCCCCCCCCCCCCCCCGTTCGCGCCCCCCAACCGCGCGAAACTGCTGAACCGCCGAACTTTGTGATAGGCGATCGCGGAGCTGGAGAAGGCGGTGGACACTTTGATCGTTGTGAACAACGACCAGCTCTTGAAAATCATCCCCGCGGACACCCCTGTGGAACACGCGTTCAAGGTGGCAGACGATGTTCTCCGACAGGTGGGTAGCAGCAGCGCCAAAAATAGTGTAAAAGGCTTGAACGTTTTAACGTTTTTTTTTTGTTTTTTAAGGACGCTCGGAAACCGCGGCTCGATCCCTTGACAGACCGCACCCCTCCCACATAAAACTACAGGTAGGACATAAGGGAAAGTAGGTCTCAGCACGCCCAATAAGGCCAGTGTTGGACAGCAGCAGGTTTAACGGCGTTTTTTGGGGAGGGGGGGATAGGGGTTGGGTCCCCCCCCCCCATTCGTGTTTGTTTTTTTTATTGGTGGTCAAGTGCTACACTGCTGTATGTGGTGTGAAGTGCTGTATGTGGTGGACTGATTTTTGATGATGTTGAACATGGCGAAATGCGGTGTTTTCAAGTGTGTTTTCCATTGCGTTTACTGTAGTTTTGCAAAGCGCTGTACTTGAATCGTGTGAAGTGCTGTTTTTTGCTCAAACAAGTGCTGTGCTCATGCTGCGTTTGGCTATCGCAACGGTGGTGCCGGAGAGAGGCCCACGGCCTGCCTTGTCTCGTGCAAACCATGCCCTGCTGGCTAAATCACGTGGAGGTTTCAAATGGCGAATTCAAGCAATAAAGCTTACCACTTTTTATTGATTTGGTCAGATTGGCTTAGGGTCCGGGTTAGGGCTGCTCTGATTGGTCTAGGTTTAGCGTTGTTTTCGTCTTGTACACAGGTGTGTGTCAATCATTTTCTGTAATAGTATGTGGTAAGCTACCCTCGTGACAGAGCTAGCTCGTTAATCCTTCTATTTTGTATTCCCTGAGAAACATATTGAACTCGAATTCGAATTGGTTTCCGACCAATAATTGGGTGCACTTGCACCTGTGGTATACGGTACAGAGAGTCGTAACATGCCAGGTAACCGCTTGTACTCCTGCAAAATGCTATTTAATACCTGGTAGGTAGGTTATGCTTTAGTTCCAAGGATGCTCGTAGTAGTGTAGTAGTGTGCCCTTAAGTTAGGGGTGTCCTTGTGTCGGACGGTAGCTTTCGGCAGGCTGTACGTTGATTGGTCAGTCAGCGCTCTTCAGCTTGTTTCTGTTGTCTCCCTCCCCCTTCCCCCCCGTGTTCTGTTGGCGGCGACTCGTGGCGCTGCTGCTGCTGCTACCGCTGCTGCTGCTGCTGCTGCTACCGCTGCCTCTGCCTCTGTCGTGGGTGCCGCTTTTGCATGAAGGGCGTGGTGGGCATCTCGGACATCATCGTCAAGCCAGGCCTGATCAACGTCGACTTTGCCGACGTCAGGTGAGGGAGGACAATTCCCTTGCCTCAAGGTTGTTGTGGGCACCACTGGGACTGTAGTGTGGGAGGGCATGGTGATACATATCAATCATAGCCCACGATAGACCCCAAAAGCATACTGTACTAAAGTACATCCCTCCACGTTTCCTCACCGTGTTTGGTCCTGATTTCTATTAAAAAACAATATCAAGACCAGTATGTTCCCCTGATTAGATCTACTGTAGATTGTGATCTGTCCCATGTATAGATACTTGTGTGGTAGGAGGTATGCCCTAGATGACCTGCAGTAGACCGTGATCTGTTCGGTGTAGATGTACTTGGTGGTATGACCTGCAGTGTCATTAGATGATGTTTTTTAATGGATATGGTCATCTGTGCGATGGTGTTACGTCTGTTGATGCTATCTTTACCGACTTAGGCCTGTTGCAGGTGGCGCGGCAACGGCGATGGTGGGGAAACCGTGCTGAACGCTTGGGGGCATGACCTAGACCATATGCAGTAGATCGTGATCTGTGCTTCCTGCTGATGAAACAGGCAGTGTCCTAAGTCGGTTATGGGCAGCGCAGGAACGGCGATTGTGGAGATAGCAAGAGAGCACGGCAAGAAGGCATGATCGCGGTGAATGCATAACGAACTACAGTACCAGGTAGATCGTGACATGTCCGACATATGTATACTTGGAGGTATGACCTAGATGATCTATCTGGATTGGGATCTGTCCGAATGTTGTCAGGTCTGTTATGGGCGGCGCGGGAACGGCGATGATGGGGATAGGAAGAGGGAGCGGCAAGAACCGTGCCGAGGAGAGCGCGCAGTCGGCCATCAGCTCGGCTCTGCTAGACGTGCCCATCACAGGGGCCCAAGGCATCGTCTTTAACGTCTTAGGTGGCAAGGACATGAGCCTTCAGGAGGTAAGGATGGGGCATGAAATGGGGAATGGGGGGGGGTACTCTTGTAGTGCATGGGCGTAGTAGTATGGCCATAGACCCTCGCATGGGACGGGGGGTAGAGTGGGAAGGGGGGAGGGAGGGGTACCCATGTCATGGATGGCCGTAGTCGGGGGGAGCAGGGATTAGCGTGGAGGACGGGGGGGAATATCAAGAGTAGCCTTGCGGTATTTGTTATTCAGATATCAATGCGACGGGGAACGGAATCTACGCTGACGCGGATCATTGGCGCCTCATCATTACTCTTTCACTGTTGATTTTGTGAGCCTTCCCTCGGAAGTTGAGGATGATCCATTGGATTATGAGTTCTTCCTGCGACATTTATGAAATATTAACAGCTCCCGCCGACGTAAAGCCAAACTGGCTAGCTGAGGATTTATCTTCCTATCGCCCATTATAAAGAAACACCGTCAGTCCTAGTATAGAAACCAACTAACTCCCCGGGATATACTCAGGGGTCGACATGAGAAAACAAGGAGAGTACATAACGATTCTGTTGCATGGACAGAATCGAATACCAAGGTGGCCAGAAGTTTTCGGGAAGAAAATAAAAATAAAAATCGAAACGCCACTTTGTTTTTCAAGTCCCAGACGGGGCTGGGGGGGGGGGGTATACTAAAACCAACTAAACTTAACTTTTTTTTCAAAAGTCATGTTCCAACCCGTATACCTGGTATATAGGTACTCTAAGTCCAATTATTTTTTCCCATATCGGGAGTGCGCTTCTGAAGGGGTTCACTCTCTTCCACGGAAACCTCACCCTTTTTGGTTTGTTTTATCGTTCTGTTCTTGGCAAGGACTGCTGTGAAGTGTGAAGGCAAAAAAGCTGCGGTTTCATTTTGGAATATTAAGGCGAATTTCATGCGTTACATTTTATAGGATTCGAACCTACGACCCACGATTTAGAAGACCGAGCAGGGCTTCCCTGCCTGCCCTCCTGGTGTAACGCAAAGCCGGCATCTATGCTCTACGGACGACACCATCTCCGAGAGAGAGTGTGTACGTAGGTCGCCTTTTTTTGGTGTACTCTCGAGGTGGCCACCAAGTTCGTGTCCCGTGCCCCTTCCGTGCCGAACCCGGTTTGGCAGATTAACGCGGCGGCGGAGGTGATTTACGCCAACGTTGACCCTAACGCTAACATCATCTTCGGCGCCCTAGTGGACGAGAGCATGGGGGACAACATGGCGGTGACCGTCATCGCTACCGGCTTCGGCGGAGGCAGGAAGTGAGAAGTTTTAACTTGTGTCGTAGGTTTCACGTTTCGTCAACAACAGCTTTTTTTTTTTTTTTGTGTTTTTTTTTGGTGTTTTTTGTTGTTTTCGTGTAGTTTTTGAGTAGTTTTTTTTTGCTGCTTTTGTGCGCCTCTCGTGCACATTTTGGAGTTACCGTTCTGTCGCTGTTCTGTAGTGTCTGGTAGGTTCATGTATTTTTTGTATGACATTATGGTCCGTATGCAGCTTTTGTGTGTGTGCTTTGTATGATGGCTTGTTGAGGAGCTTTGCTGTTTCCTCATGTTTTCATTATCGCCTACGGCTTGGGCAGAGGCAGGGGGTAAGGCCCACACCTTTGGGTAGTTTTCATGCTTCATGTCCGCTAGCAAGAAATCCATTAATTCATTTTTCATTCCCCCCATCACCCATGTACCGTGGTAGTTTTTACCTGAGAAGTGTCGCGGTTTTGTGGGGCTTTTTTGTACCGTTCATGTTGCGTTTTATGTACTTGTGTTGTCTTTGTTGTAACAGTAGTGCGTGTTATTGTAGCTCGGGTGCCGCAGCGGAGGTAGAAGGTAAGGCCTTTTAGAGTTCGACTTTTCATATTCCATGTTGTACACCTTATTGCGTCTTTGTGTGGTGTATCGTTTTATGTTTTTTTTTTTATGTACCGCTCTGTCTGGAAAAATTAGCATCATTGGTACTCACATTAACAAGCAAACGGTTACTACAATTACGGACAGATTGGTCTACGTTCGGTAGGCGTTCTGTGCACGTGTAGTTTGAATGCACTGAGCAGCTTGTATGTACAGTAGCTTCAGTGCACCTTTGTGCAGATTCGATCTGCCGCGATGCGCTCACCATCTCACCCCAAACATGATCATGATAAGCTTCCAGGAACGTTTGTTCGCACGACCGGACCGACATTTATACTCTACCAGTATACTTATGTACTACTTTTTAAAAACAATATATTAGTAAAAATTATGATATTAATACTAACCTGTACCAGGTATATACTAGTAGTTGCTCAATCGAGAAGCTGACTCGGTTAGAAAATGTTGCCTCAGAAGGCCAAAAATAGTGGGAGAATTCTGATATTAATACTAACCTGTACCAGGTATATACTAGTGGTTGCTCAATCGAGAAGCTGACTCGGTTAGAAAAAGGAGTCCTTTAACACTGTATTTTTTACCACCCCCACCCGCACTCCCCTCCCTCATCCTCATTCCCACGCCTTCCCTTTTCCCCCAATGCCACACCCACCCCGCTTCAACGCCGACAGCAGCGCCCCCGGCGCAAGAGCAGAGGCCCAGAACATTCAGCGCCGGACCCCCCCCCCTGCCCTCAGCCGGGGGGGAGCATCGCCACAGGGCTCCTCATCCTCCTTCGACCAGTACCCCCTTTCCTCGTCCTCCTCGTCAGTAACTGCTCGTAATAACGGTGGCGCAGCTCGGGTCCCGGTATCCCCCGGTACCCCTCGCGCTCCGTTTGCTTCCTCCGCTTCCACCTCCTCCTCTCCGGGGGTTCCTACCTTGCGTGGCGTCGCCTCGGTGGAGGCTCAGGGTCCCCCGCCAACCGACGCGCAGAGGGCGGCGTGGGCCCCCCGGGGATACGATGACCTGTCCCCTGGTAGTAACGCCGCCGCTGGGTCTGCAGGGCAGGCGGAATATAGTTCGTCGCAGGAGTACTGGCCGGAGTATACCAGGGATGGGGTGGGGGCTGGGGTGGGAGCTGGGGTAGGCCGCGAGGGATATGCTGGTGATGGTTCGTACGGTGCTGGGGGGCAGGAGGGGGGGCGGGGTGGGGAAGTGGGGCGGGGGCAGCAGCAGTACGGAGGGTACGGCGCTCCTCAGGGGCAACCGGTGAGATGGAGACATTATGATGGGGGAGGGGGGCTCATTTGTTGCTTGCCTAGGTCACTCGACCATTGCCCACGCATCCTTTCGAGATGCAGCACCGTTCCTCTACTCCGAGCAAAAACACCTTCAACATTTGGGCGCTCATTACGTTGTTTGCACATACTACATAGTTTGTTTTACCTGCTTATCCCCTTCCTGTTTGGCCGCCTGTGGCCGCCATCTATCTCCATCTCCTAGGATACCGGGGCGGGGTTGTTGGTTGTTGTGGTCGTGGGTGTTTTTTTTTTGTGGTGTTAGTGCCGGTATTTTTTGTGCTGGTGGTGTTGATTATGTCGGTACACCGTGATATATGATGACGATCATGGTGTCGACGAGCATATGGTGGAGCCGATTATTTGGATCACAGTACGAGTGTTAATAATTTCAACCTCGATTTTTGGACGAAGATAAGAATGTGGCATTTTTTCCTGGTACGGACTACTACTAACCCTAAGCCCAACATCTGAGGTTCTTAAGTGGTGTCGCATACTGTGGACCAGTACCGGCTTTTTGAGTGAGGGGGGGGTGGTGATGTTGGTGATGATGATGATGATGATGATGTCACGATGACAGCCATGGTGTAGTCGGTCATACGGGGGATGGTTTTGATGGGGTTGAGGATGATGCGGACTGTGACCACGGTTAGGGTGGCGATGATGACGGGGATAATGCTGGTGACGTTGGCGTGATGATGACGTTGATGATGGAACACCGGTATGGCTTTACGCTTCCGCGGGAAATGTTTTGTGAAGTTGCCGGTGCCGGCTACATAGCTGCAGTTTTACGATTGTTTCAACTGCAGTATGGAATTTACCTGCAGTATGGACTGTAGTGCCGTAGTTGAGGAACCCCATCCGCCGGGAAAAGATGGGCCCTAACGTACCCCCCCCCCCTGTCTCTCCCCCTGCTTTTGTTTCTCTCTCTGTCTGTGTTAGTGCTACATGTCTTATGGAAAGTTTCAATCTATCGAATATCGAACGTCGTTATATTGTATTGAAGGTACAGTAGTTTGCCCTTGATCCCCTGGCACCCCCGTAGTTTATATGCTGATATTAGAGATATTATACTGAGAAGATATTTTCGCCGGATGGAGTATCTGAATCGTATCATACCCATCATATCGTTCGTGTATCGGTGTCGTAAATATCGAACTCGACTATCGTTCGATATGGTATATTTGTATATCGCATTCGATAATCGGTCGATACCGTATACCTGTTACCTGGTATATGGATTCTCGTTTAGTATCGTATACCAGGGTACATCCAACCCAATTGTAATTGTACTGAAATCGATTCTCAACCCGATTGTATTGTACTGAAATCGATTCTCCTTCTTCGATATCCTAATATACCAAGGGAGGAGGAGGGTGATCGAGGGGGGGGGTAGCCCTACTTTAGTATGCGCGTGGTGCGGGTTTGATGCTTCTCGTTCGATATCGTATTTATCAAACTCACTCATCGTTCGATATCGTATACGTAGATCAAGCTCAGTTACCGTTCGATATCATATAGTGTCAAACTCAATTATCGTTCGTTATCGTGTATTTCAAGCTCAATTTTTTATCTTTCGATATCGTGTATGTTAAGCTCAATTTTCGTTCGATGTCGTACAAGCGTCCCCGGTGGCTTGAGAGATGGTCCGCGTGTCCGTCGATATCAATTTCGTGGGTTCGAGTCTCACCGAGTGCATACTCGTAGGGACTGTTTATTGCATAAACATTGATCTGCGGAAAGCGCGAGAGCGTGAGTTAGCTACATTCGATGAAAATCGACGAGCAGTGGGAAAGCTGAACCTTATGCGCGATAAAAAAATTGAAGGCACCTCCCGGGGGAGAGAAGGGACGACACCTGTGACCACCGCTTGTCCAGAAGATCGCTAAGGGTAAAAAACCTCCTACGAGTTGAGCTGGAAAGTAAAAGTGATGATTAAAATATATCTATATCAAGCTCAATTATCGTTCGATACCGTATATATCAAACCATCGTTCCATATCGTATATATCAAACTCAATTATCGTTCGATGTTCGTATCGATGTTCGTTGGCTTTGCGTCACTAGGCTCTGCGCTTTTGGCCCCGCCATAGCCGTGCAATTAGCTACTTCCAATCCCAACACATCCCAACTCTCCCGGTACTACTGTCGACCGCGCCTCCCTCTCAAGATTCCCGATAGCCGAGGCTACTATCCGGGGGGAGAAGGGCTACCGGCCGGACCAGGTGGCGCCACCGCAGGGGCTAAGTGGGGGTGGGCAGGACCAGCAGGGACAGGGGGGGTACATGGAGGGCGGCGAGGCGTTCGTCCCCGACGGTTACGGCGGTTTCGTGCGGCGGCAGAACCCTCCGAGTCCCCAGGGGAAGAAACAGGTTAGAGGATAGAAATTCACCCGCCACGGCTGGCGGCGGATGGCGCCCTTTGGTTGCTTGTCGCTATCGCCCATGAAACTCAACTCAAAGAAAAGAAATAAAACATGAGGTGTACGTAGCGCCTGTTCCACGTCGTTACGCTACGATACGGTGTGTATGATAGAAAACGGGGGGATTTTTTTTTCGTTGTGTACTCTCGCCCCCCCCTACCCCCCACCCCTTCCCCCCTCCCTCCCTAAGTCGCGCCGATCTCGATGCTGTTTTGACGATAAGAGAGAGGCGATGGAGGGGCGGGAGGAGGTAACTTTTACGCATCATTATACTAACATATGGGATACTGTGTAGAACACGGGGAACTTTTACTGTTGACGTAATTTTTTAAACATGATCACTCTTTTTTTAGTGTTATTTTTTTAACGCAACATTCTTTCTCTCTCCCCCCTACCCCCCACTCCCCTTGCGGCCGCCTCTGGCTCCCTCTTGCCAATCTCGGTGTGTGCGGTTTTGGTATCGACAGAGAGGCGGTGGTGGGGGGATCGGCGGCCTCTTTCGCAAGCTTACCGGCAGAAAGAGCAAGCCACGGAGGTGATTGCTCCATCCAGCCGAGGCGACAGACCCGACCCGACCCGACCCCCGTTTTATCCTTGCGGCTGTAACCAAGAAGCCTGAGAGCGCCCGGGAGGAGCCGGTAGAGTCTGGGAGACGCTTGGAGAGGCTGGGGGGGGGCTGGGGACGCTGGGAAGCCTGGTGGAGACAGGGACGGGCGGGGATGGCTAGGCACGGGGGGTGGGCCTGGCAAGCAAGCGCAGCCGCGAGTATAGCCGTGGGCGCAGCCGTGACGCCATCACGTGACGAAGATTAAAGCCCTGATGCTTCTTGTTTGGGTTTGGGTTTGGTTTTTAGCCGACGCCTAAGAAGAGCGGTGGGTCGATTTCAAAGGTCGTCTCAGCAGTATCAGGTGTGCTGCAGGTGCTTCCAGTGCCTCGCCAGCTGCAGAGTCTTGCTAGTAAGATTATCTCGCCAGTACCTGTATCTCGCCAACATGCCAGTACTAGCGCTAGCCAGTTTACTCCGCCAGTGCCAGAACCTCGCCGGTACTTCCAATGCCTCACCAGTACCAGTACCTCGCCATTATCAATACCTCACCAGTATTGCAGTAGCTCTAGTACCACAGAGCGCGCAGAATATTGAATAGCCCCCAGTATCTCGCGGTGCCATGCTCCAAGTGCTCTTCTGTACTGTACTGGTACTCTACTGTGTTGTACTGGCTGTACTACAGCTGTGCTGGTGCTGTTCTGTCCTGGCACTGTGCTGTACCGTGACGTCATTTGGCCGTTTTGCCGCGAGAGAGCGTTGCAGTACGAAGCAAGGCAGAGGAGGTATGCTCTGGTACTATCTAGGGGTCCGTCCTGGCGCACGCGGGGTACGGGAGCATGAGTTTAAGAGGGGAATGGGGGGGGGGGGGGCTGCGATGGCAATGGTAGCAGCAGTGGTAGTAGTGCTGCCGCTGCTGGTGCCGTGGGGGCTGCGGTGGTAGTTTTAGTAGTGTACCTGGTATGCTGCTATGGTTCGGTGCAAAGTTGAGCTTTTCAGGGTCGCGATGAAACTGGCGGGGTGGTGGTGGTGGTAGCAGCAGTACTACTGCTGTGAAATGGGGCAAGAAGAAGCTCGTTAGTTGCTCGGCCGTACTTGCTCCGTCTCGGCCGCTACATACCAGGCATGTATGTGTACCAGTGACCCAGTGCGATTGTAAGAAGACTTCTGGTTGATATATTTCTATTTTTGGACGGTGTAATGTATTTCAACAGCTATATGACGGTAGTTGCGGGTGTATGGCGGTACGAACCGCTCCACGACGGTCCCATCCACTTAATGGCTGTTCCGACCGTTCAACGACGGTTCCAATAGCTTACGACGAATCAAACGACTCTTATGACGTATTCAACGGTTCTACGACGATTTCAATGGCTCCACGACGCTTCCATCGGCTCTGGTGGATCCAACGGCTTTAGGACGGTTACAATGGCTCTTCGACCATCCCAACGGGTATATGACGGCTCCAACGTCTATGCAACTGCCCCAAATACTGCTATTTTTATAGTTTCTAGTTCGGGGTTTTGCTACTTGTGCTTGCGCGTTATTGCTGTTGAATCGGCGTGCCTTCGGCGGAGTGGGAGGGGGCGTTTACAGTACAGTGGTGGTCCCTCTATAGTGCCGGTTGCCCGCTAGGATGCCCGCGAAATTGCTTGGCACAGACAGATGGGCTTCACCAGTGTGGTAGTGTGCGGAGTAATGCCGGTTTCCGCCAGAATGCCGGATATCGTCGGCAGGCGCATACCCTACCGGCACTTGAGAGGGAGCACGAACACTGTAGCTGAGATCAGACGAGACAGGCCAGACGGGGCGGCACTCTATAGACGTGCATATTTTATGTTCTGGGCTATGATAGAGAGGCTCACGAGAGCCAATTACTGTAGTGCAACGAAGCGCTGTTCTGTCTCCTTTTTTCGGTGGAGTTAATTAGTGATGGGACACCGTATAAACACCACCACACGTGTGGTAAGATAACACCCCCCCGCTGGCGGGTTTCCGAGCTTATTTTCTCTTGAACGGGAAGAATGCAAACGCCGAACGAAGCGGCTATGGAGAGGTCTCGACAAGGTCTTACCAAACCACTAATTTCGTTGCGTCCCCCCCCCCCCATGTTTTGGAGAACATCAAATCGGCAATTCAAACGACGGGGATAGTTACTGTATCACCTGTGATACGGCAATAGCTGTTCTGTCTGCACTGTGCGGTGGGTGCGAGCAAGAGGCTGTCGCTGTCGACGAGGTAGTTTTCAGCGACAGACATGTGGAGTTCAGTTGTCCGTGGCGCATACCCTACTGTAGGAAATGGAGCGTTCGCGGAGGGGTGAGCCAAGGCTGGGTGAGCCATCCAGTTCTTCTCTTAGTCGTTTTGTTCGTTGTGGGTCGTTGCTGTAGAGAGTTACGAAATTCCACACAGGACGAGGATGGGGGAGTACCACTATACCTGTGTAGTGTCATACCACACGTCGGCTTTCGTTGGCAGGCACTCTTTTTCGGGTTTGCCGTACCGTGAACCGTACCATATGCCATATCCGTACCGTACAACGTAGCGTACCGTGACGCCATCTTTAGGCAGATATTAATAGTAAGCTATCAATAGGAGGCGGGTCTTGTTGGCCTCGTCAAGGCCTCTTTTGGCCTTAGTATGCTTGGTTTTAGTGAACGGGTAGTCAGTCTAGGGATGGGATCAAGCCGCGAGCGATCTCCTACCTGTAACATCGGTCGTAGCAGTGGATCTGGTGCTGCAGCTGGAGAAAAAAAAATGTGGTAAAAGGTATTTTGTCCGCGTGACTCGTGCGTGCCAGTGGTTACGTTTTTGCACCTCACCAACCGTTCTTCACTCGAGCAAGGGAAGAATTGATGAGCAATCGTGTTGCTGCTTTTTTCATTCGCTCATCGGAAAAAATAGGGCGACGGATTGGCCTTTTTTTCCCCTCCTCCCCCCCCCCTCCCCCCCCTCAAACCAGTTTGTGCTCCTCCTGTTATGGACTGCTTCGTCACGTCCCGAAATATCGCTATGCGTGACATAGGCACTCTTTAGTGGAACTCTGTTGTTAGTATCTCTTTGGAAAACATTCTACTTTTCCCTCGCGGCCGACGTGTCGCCGCCGTGTGACAGCAGTGACCGCAGTGTTTTACTGTATCTCATCTCGATCGATACGATACGGATACCAAGAACCATTTTTTGTTCGCTAATTCGCACATAATTTCTTGTCTGATCGACTTTCCCTCTAAGACCAAGATAAACGAACCCTCGATTTGCCTTCTTGTACCAGGGAACAGTAGCTATCGTTGATTTGCCCTCTAAAACCTGCGTAAACAACACTCGATTTCCTGTCGAAACCACCGGTCGGGGTTGATTGCACCGGGATATCTACTGCATTACTCCGATTGCCTCGTGAGCAAGCAGTCATCTGCTCTGCTGTTGCAACGGAAGGTATGATGGGTTAAGTTGACACACGACACCAAATCTGAACGTGGAAGCGCGGTGAGCTTGAAGCTTCATTTTTACCAGTCCGCCGGAGGATACAAAAGAAAGAAAGAAAAAAAAGTCAAAAGTAGGCAGGTAGACAATAAATAAAAAAAGCCTGGAACCCCTACACTCTCTGAACCACCCCCAAATAATACAACCGGCGATCCCTTAGTGGTCCGTCTCTCGTCACGCTTCCCCCCATTGTACGTACGATCTGACATGATAAGATATAATAAAGGGCATCCCACGAAAAAATACTTGTGGAACTAATCTACGAGGGAGCGCGCGATGGTAGGCCCTCGTGGATCTCTCTGATCGCTGGCCGCGGTGCGCGTTCTCGTGGAAGGAAACGATATGATGCTGTTGCGGCAAGCGTTCACCTTCCGATTCCACAGGCGTACACATTGTGCACACCTCGTTGTGGATCAACGGCGTACGGCGTGAATCCGTTTTCGTCGCTCGTAAAGCATCGGCTGGAGCACCTCGTGGCACCTGGGGCTCAACTTTGATAATAGTGTCCTCCATCATTGGAATGGAGGATAGATGTGATCGAAAATAACTACCTGGTACCTAGGATGTATTAGGATAAGGCATGCCTTACTCTCGCTATCATACAGAGCTCGCGCTGATGAATATTTTAGAGCTGCAATAAGGTGTGCCATCAACAGTGTGCGAGTCGGATGGCGCATATCTCCAGCTTCATCCAGGTCAAAAGCAAGGCATTCAGGCACGCCATATATACTACAGGCGGCCGTACAAAAATAGTAGCTCGCTTTTTCACACGTTGGACAGAGCAGATCATCCAAAGATAGGTCATCTAGATCCTAATCTACCGTTCTGAGATGTGGTGCAGGATTTGTATATAACGAATACAACCCAGCAAGCATGCCCTACTGCAGTAAATCGTTGCAGATTGTACGGCTCCCACTCAGCAACATGAGCTAGGTCTTACAGATAAGGAATATATCTACCTTGAAAGATCTACCGTAGATCATTAAGTGGGAATGATCTGTAGATAATCTGTTTATCGTACTGTAGTTCATTATTAGTTCCAGTGACCTTCATCTTTGAATTATGAAATATAATGAACGACGTCGGCACCAATCAGAGTTCCTTGATTTCCGTATTATCCTTGATCTTGGCGTTGAAGGCCGACATCCGGTCTGACAATAACGCCTGCTCCTTCTCTATCTCCTCTAGCCGCTGCGGGATGTACACCTTCTTGTGCTCCACCTGAACCGGGAAAAAACGAGGCAAAAACGAGGCAAAAAACCAGTCACCACGAGTCAGCAAGAGCCAAAACAACACGCGATCGGTGTGCACGAAGGAAGGGGGTACGGGTTGGATTGCCGTCAACTGACCACTTGACGCATGCTACACCTCTACGTTCACAACAGTAGTGGTAGGATCCCTCTATAGTTCCGGCTAAGTAGTGCCGGCGGCCCGCTATAGTGCCGGTGAAGTCGCTTGGCACAGACATATGGGATTAACAAGTGTGGCAGTGTGCGGAGTAATGCCGGTTACCGCTATAGTGTCAGTATTGTTGGATGCCGCATACCATACCGGCATTTTAGAGGGACCGGCACTGCTGTAGCACTTTTTGGGGCGACATATTTCTGACCGGCGGGGCTCCCGAAACGAAGCACGACAACATCGCAGGAATGTCAGTTGCGTTTTACAATAGTACCGTAAGGATACGGGTCATCGCACCCCCCCCTAGACCGATTTTCAAAGCCCGATAGCTCGACAACCAAGAGGCAGCGAAAACCGACCGACTCGTTTACAAAAAAAAAGCTCTCAACGAGATATTTCCGAAAGCACCTTAGTCCTTCATTCTGCAGAGGCGTTCTAGGATAGACGTTTACCCTAATTTTTCTGAGACTTCTCACTTGAAGAGCTCAATACCTTAAGACACCTCACCCGAAAACTGATTTCAGCAAAAATCAAATTACGTCCCGATGACTAATCTCATGGCCCAAGCATACAAAAACGTCATTTTTCGAAACAAAAATTGGCATTCCGACGATTTTGAGTTAACCCCTTTTAGTACCGCAGTCCCGATTTGGGGACAAACCAGTCTAATTCCAAGTGATTTGTCCCCAAAACGGGACTGACTGCGGTACTAAAAGAGTTAAGTAACCCGGTCATTTAGATAACATTTTAGCGGAAATGTGCTACCTCTACCGTAGAACGCGTCTGCATGCATCGGGCATTGGCACCCTCCCGCTTGTGGAGCAATGGAGCTGTCAGGATCGGTCTAGGGGGGTACCATGACTCGCATCCTTACCGTATTCGTTGTATCTCTCGGCCATGCGAGATTTGTCACCGGGGTTAAGCGTACAATTTCGTCAAACAAATCAGTTTTTGGGAGAGGAATGGGGAGCTTCAGAAAGAACCGGTGCTACCTACCCCTACCGCAGCAAGCGTGACATCACCTCGGATCACCTCAGATCACCTCACAAAACAATTCTCAGATCGAGGCACCATCAATCCTAGCATATACCATTTTTCGAGGATCCCATTTAAGCGACTCTAGCGGATCCTAACAGATTATACACTATCATGCCGGGTCCTGCTGTAAGCATGTCGTGCGACAGCTGATCTTCTTAGTGGATCCCAGCGGATCTTAGCGTATCCTAACGGATCCTAGCGGGTCCTCCTAGCGGATCCTAGCGGGTCGTAACGGGTCCTCCTGGCGGACCCAGACGGCATTTCCTCGGCATTCCTAAAAAGTAATGGCGCCTTTGACGAGCCAATCGTTTTTTTTTCATTGGGCGTGGGACCAACACATGGGAGTTTGGAAGCATCAAACTGAAGCGCAGTGCATGAAAACCACCACGTCTATATCACACGTACGGCAGGAGGAGGAGTGGGGGAGGGGTGTACTCAAGCCATGCATGGCCGTAGCCATATGACCATAGAACCTTGGCATCTCTACAATGTCGGGACGGAGCACGTCGGGTATTCACCGACCAGGCAGACATTGGTTACACCAAGCGCAAAGCACCGTAAGGTGTTCGGCGAGTCGCATTAAGGGTCAGCTGCATCCTACTACGGGGGGGCATAGTAAATAGGACCTACGGTACACACCAAAACCTTCATATTGAACTGTTTTTACCAACACAATTGGTCCTATTTACTATGGTCCCCCGTGATACTAAGAACCGCTTGTGATGCTGACTTTCTCGCATGTAGGTGAAGGAGTCGAACTAACCGGTTAGTTTTCCGTGGAGCCGCGTGGGGGGGGGGGGGGGGGGGGGGGGGTCTTCTTCAAATATTACCTCGAACAAACAAAAATGTAAGGATTGGAGCCGAGGGCGAAAGGGATGGGAAAACCAAAACTTTATCCGGAAATGCTAGGCCCGTTTGAAAAATAACACGCCCTGCGAAAAAATGAGACTCCTGACAAACAAGGGGTGGGAAACCTACTCTACCCGTATATCAGTCTCTATCCGAAAAAGTAAGGACTGTTTGAGTAGTAATGCTATATGCTCTGCAAAAATCAGGCCATCGGACTGGAACATCTACGATACGTACGATACATTGTGAGTTTCTGTTTCTTTTCCTTTTACTGCAATTTCTAAGCCTGTGCTCGCCGTTAGAGCCGATAAATACATGAAATAACTCTGCTGGCTCGGCTCACGTCGGCCGAAAGGACGGCTACAAGGGACACACCCTCGCTTCGGGATCTCTGCACGGCGACTTCTCCGCGACTTCATCGACTCTAACGGCGAGAATAAGCTCAACAATTGTCGTACAAGAAAAATGAATAGAAACTGAGACCCCGGAACAAAAAAGGCACGGAAAAACTCCGCAACGTCGGGAAAAAAACAAGTACTAATAGGTATCAACATGGACACACACGGTCCTTGAATGTCCGGCATAGTGGTATGGTAGAGTAGAAACATGTTGACCCTATCTCCCGACTGCCGGACTTAAAAGAGGCCATGGCACCGACTAAATGCTACAATAACACCAACAACACCAAAAAGACGACTGCGACAGTTATAACAACACAGCAGTACCAACAGCACCTGTCGACAGCCAATGGTCGGCGTGAGCCCTGTCCTCTCAGCCGACAACACCAAACCGACAGACACCGGCCTGAGTGACTACAATCCTCTCAATCAATCTACCACAAAAACCAACCAACGGCCTTGGGCGCAACGGTACGAACAGCACCCTAAACAAACGTGACAGATCACTCCGACCCCCCCCCCCCCCCCCCCCCCGGATGATAATGAGTACCCCCCCCCCCCGGAACCCCGCGGTCGTAAAGCCGCCGAAAGAAAGAAACAACTCCTCACATCCTCTTGTTCCGCCTTGATGCGGCTAACGATCTTGCTTCGTTGTTCAGCCTGCTCCTCCTTCCGTCTTGTCTCTTTCTCTGCCCGCTTCGTCTTCAAGAATTCCTCCACTTTTCGATTAGCCTGCGAGGGGGGGGAGGGGGGGTGCGTACTCATCTGTTGCTTGACTTAGTCTTAGGCATTTGACCATTGACCACGCATCCCTTTCGAGACGGGGGGGGGGGGGGGGGGGGGCGTACTCATTTTTTGCTTGCTTTAGTCATTTGACCATTGACCACGCATCCCTTTCGAGACGGAGCACCGTTCCTACTCCTAATAGAGACACCTCCAACAATTGGGCGCTCATTACGTTGTTTCCATATATTACATAGAAACTTTTTGCTAATCTTATCCCCTTCCTGCTTGGCCTCCTTTGGCCACCATCTATCTCCTAGGACAGCGATCGTTTTCTCGCTGCTATTCATTGTATCAAACTCCTCCATGTCACATTCGTCTATTTTCCTCATCTCCTCTTCTAACACATCCCGTTCCTCCTTGTATATTTCGCATTCTCCTACTATGTGAGTTATATTCTATTTTTTGCCACACGGGCACATCTGTGCGTCTACTTCCTCCTCTTCCCGGCTACTGGTGTACCTCTTTCTTCTTTCTGGCAGGTCCAGGTCCCCTACACGAAAGCGCAGTTTCAGCGTTTTCGCGGAGTCCATTGGGCCATGCAAATACGTTTTCATTCCTATTCCTTCCCTCAATCCCCTGTATATCTGAGTGTTTTTCCTATTCCACCTTGCTTCTTAGCGCTAGCCTTTCCCTTCTTTCTATCCTTTGTTCTACTTCTGCCTTGTACCTCCCAAACTTCCCGTCGGACATCATCTCTTCTTAGTTTCACCCTATATCCTTCCATACTTTCTCAACTACGCCATCCCACCTTATTCCAGCTCGCCCTTTTGTTACTTTCTCCCATACAGCTCTATCAACTATGGCTGGCATCCTCTTTTTTGGCATGTTCCTTACTTCATATTGCCAGTTCAGCTTTCTCATGTCTCTATTTGTCTTGAGTGGGCGCATTCCCAGTTCTGCTCTTAATATTGTATTACCAGTCGTACTTGGGCATCTTAGGATTTTTTTAGCTGCTGTCATTTGTACTGTTTCCAACTGTTTTACGAGGTTCGTGTTCCCTTCCCATACTTCTCCTGCATATTCTAGCTTTGGTACTATCACATTCATCAAGATACATCTCTTAATCCTAGTGTCAAGCTTCGAGTCTCTTAGGATCACATCCATCTTGCCTACTTGCGCCTTACCTTTTCCTATTGCTTTTGCTATATGTGTATCCCAAGAGCAGTCTTTTGAGATCTCTACGCCAAGGTATGTATACTGGTCTACGATCGGCAAGTCATCTTCTCGCCACTTCCAACTGAAATTTACCGGGTTTACCTTATCTTCGTTGCATACAACTACTGCGCATTTCTTGACGTTCGCCGTCACCCTCCATTTCCTGGTGTATTCTAGCGCCTTCCCTATTTGTTTCTGCAATCCTTCGGGTGTTTCTGATATCCCCACGAAGTCATCCGCAAACATCAATCCCGACACCGTATCTTCCCCTACCGTGACTCCCTGCCTTGCTCCCTCGACTGCTACTATCAGGTCCTTAATATATATCTTGAACAAGTTAGGTGACAACGTACATCCCTGTGCAACTCCTTGTAACATATCAACATACTTCGATATTTCCCCGTCCAGCATCACAGCACTTCTCGCACATTCCGTCATCTTTTTCATCATTCTCCACATCTTTCTTCTGATTCCTATTTCCCACAGTTTTTTCCACAATCCATTTCTCCATACTGCTGTGTCGTAGCCTATCTGTACATCTAGAAAGAAACAGTACGTTGTTAGTCCCGCGTCTTTCCTACCTTGAACAATCTTACCTAAGGTATACACATGCTCTACGCAGCTACGGTTTGGCCTAAACCCTGCTTGCCCTTCGCTTATTTTGTCTTCCTTCTCCATCATCGTTCCCATTCTATCGTTCAAAATCTTACAAAATGTTTTGCCTACTGTGCTTAGTAGCGTTATCCCTCTATAGTTCCCCGGGTTAGCCTTATCTCCTTTCTTGAATAAGTTTACTACTACTCCTTCTCTCCACCTCCTACGTGCGTACTCGTTTTTACACATCCAGTTATACAACATAACCATCATGGTAAGCATTCCTTCTCCCCCGTACTTCATAAATTAATTCACTATTTGGTCCGCCCCTGCTGCCTTTCTATTCTTAAGTTTAGCTACACACTTCTTCACTTCTTCCCTTGTGAACTCTTTCGAGACGGGGGGGGGGGCATAAAAAGAATCCCCACCACTACTATTAATAAAAATGTTCCTATTGATAACATCCGATAGATCAGATTCCCGTTTCACTACAGTATACTACTGTAGATATTTCGGGGTAGAGATATTCTTGGTGAAAATGGTGCAGTAGCAGGTACGTGATCTGCGAGGTGTAGATCATGTTGGTCCCCTGTGGGATCTGTATGACACGGCTCTTGTGCATGCATGTTCCTGGTTGGATCTGCATGATATAACTCTTACCTGTGTGTGGTGCCTACACAGGCACAGCTGTGGCACGATGACCCCCCCCCCCCCGCGTCCACGGCTGTCCAAACCTCAAATTGCACAACGGAGAGGACAAAGAGTAAGTACGTGGTACGACAGGAACTGAACAACAGCAACAACAACCTCGTTGTGACACGTACGCGTCCTATTTAGAATATACTTGGTACTTGATAATAAAATAGACTCGCTTCACCCAGGTTACCCCTGTGTTGGTACGACATACTGCTGTCACGAAAAAAAGCATCACCTTTTCTCTAGCGCTCCCCATCGCAGTCAGCTCTTCCTCGCTCAGCTGCGGGGCAGGGCGCCCCTTCATCGCCATGGACAGGCCTGACGATGCTTCTATCCTCCTCCTCCTCCTGCTCCTCCTCCCTCTAGTGGCGGTGGTGGTGGCAACAGCAGTAGGAGCTGCATGTATGGTCTTTATCCGTACACAGCAGTCGTCTATCGCGTTACATGTCAGAGAGGGCACCGCCCCTGGTGCCCTCACCAAGAGCACGAAGGCCTGGGTTGAGAAGAGAGGGGAGTGGTAGGGTTGGGGCGCATGGCGTCACCGGGTCAGGGAGAGAGAGGGAGAGAGGGCAGTCAAAACCACGCAGACAGCAGTGAGCAAAGGATGTCTGCTCGGGGTGCTGATTTCTGATTTCGATCATGTCATGCTGTCTGACTGTCACACACAAGATCGTCCGCGTCAACCTATTTCGCGGCTCTTACGTTGCTGGCCTTGATACAGAGCCACACCGAGAAGAGCAGCGTAGACAGGAGTTTCATGGTTTGGCTTCTGCTGCTGTGTAAAGCCTGAGCTATGAGACCAAGGGACAAGGAGCTAGATGGTGGACTGCAGCTCAGGTTGCACACGAGCTGCAAGCTGCAACCAGCATCGAAAAGCGAAGGCTTTAGAAATTTTAAATTTACGGCATTATTGCAAGAAAGGGAAGCGGGGACAAGCTAATATGGTGGAAACCGTCCATTCTTATTCTTCGACAAACGCGACGACAACCGACAACAAACAACCAACCGCATTCACTCCGGCACATACACATTCATACAACTCTGTTGCTGTGTGCGGCGGCGCACGGCTGCTGGCGGGCTGAGCTGAGACGAAGCGGGACAGCATGATCGTGCCTCCTGGCAGACCTTCGTCGGCATTCCGATCTTCCTTGGTGAGCGGATAACCTTCATTCAGTTCACAGAGTTTACAGTTCACAGACAGCTGCTGTGTGCAGTCGGTCCTGAAAAAGTCTTACGGCGCCAGAGAGAGATGTATTCGTCTCGGTGTGTGAGCCAACAATGAATGATTGGACGATTGGACGTTTACCATTGACGTGTTCTAGATGTATTTTTACGTATTACCCGTGCGTCAGCGTGCGTATGTAAAAGTTGACAGTCCGGCTCCCACATTCCCTCGAGTAGGGAGACTCCGTTCGACGGCAGCCTTGTGTGTTACTGTAGTAATACTACTGCTGTATTGTCACCTCTCTTGCTTGTGAGCTACCGGTACCTGGTACTGCTGTGTACCTCGGGTAATATGCACGATCTCCTCTAGGAGTACCAATGGGCCTGTGGGTTTGTGTTGCCTCACGGCGTATGTCCACATTGATTCCGCCCACCGGCTACCGTATATTAGTATTAATAGTAATAGTTATAGTAGATGGTCCATCATGCGGGTCCATCGAAGGGCACGGGACGCGCTCATCGTAAACAACGAGACCCGAACATTATTTATTCGAGTCATTACCATTATTACAGCTGTGTGTTATTAATACGAGTACCGCAGCGCGATGAAGGATCGGTTCGGTGCCAGACACTCCACTGCAAGACACGAAGCACGCGTACGTGCCTTGTATATATATCATGTCGTAGGTATACACTATTACGGGGGTCTATAGTTAACAGGACCTATGGAATACATAAAAACCTATATGTTTAGGTATTTTTACTAACAATATGTGGTCCTGTTAACTATAGACCCCCGTAGTAGTGACTTCTTTGCTGTACGTAGATATTTTCATCATTGACAAGGCCTACGTGTCCTCTTTTCCCCCGTTGTCGGCACGTCGAGGTGATGATGACCTCACTGCACATGCACACGCATCGTCAGTATATATAGCATTTACAAGTCGTAGGTGACTAATAAAATCAACGTGCATTATTATTACACGTGTGTGAGGTTTGTATCGTTGGTTGGACTTGGTTGGAGTATCGGCCTGTAGTACTACACAGAGTAGTTAATATACAATGGACCACTTCAGGCGTAAATACAAGGACCGCTTGATATTCATATTGATGTATAAACGCTCCTTGTATTTCCGGTCAGAGTGGTGGTAGTGTGCACATATCGGGCAGATCAAATCGCAATCAAATGCCCCTTTCATTATCTAGGTACTGTAGGTAGGTCCAACAGCGAATGTGGATACATAAATATACCGATGATGATCCTCAGCCTGGTCCGATCCGTTTTTGGTCGGCGAGTCTCTGCCGCTTCTGACCGTCTTTCCGTCCGGCTTCTTTCTCGGGGCATGCCCCCTCCACGCCTGAACCACCCGGCGTCGGAGGATCCGCCCATTCAGCGCCGTAGCGCCCGCGCGAAGCCTTGACGTTGAGATCGACAAAGGAATCTCCGAGAATCTCTGCCTTGTCATTGTTTCGGCCCATGGTTTCTCGACAGGGTGTATGTTTGCTTCACGTCGTTCTTTCCGGCACGTCCTCTCCGACCCCCGACCCATGGGGAGGGTCAGCTACTAGGGCGGTGTTCCCATTGTGGGGGCCTGCGCGGGTGACTGCTGTATCTGGGACATCGATTGAACGCCCCGATAGCACATACCACCCAGGCTTGGTTGAGAAACTGCCATCCATAAAAAAAAATATTGCCCCCGGATACATGAGAGATCGCATGTCACCTACAACCAGCAGCACTTGTGACGGCCAGCAGCTCTTTCGGTGGGTACGCTATCGTACAGCGGCCGCTGAAGTGGGGCTGTAGTAGGTGGACGTGGAGATGTACAGCAACTATACTGTGCCGACATCTTTCTACGGAGAGCTGCGCTGTCGGTCATCCCGTACTCCTGAATTAGGAGTTAGCTAGACCGCCTTCTAGCATCCCGCCGATTTTCGGTCAATCGGCAAGTAATCGTCAGCATTCTCCCGCCTTTTCCAACATTCACGGAGTGTGGAGCGCACGCTCGCAATCTCTTGTTGGCATCCAGTCTCAGTCTCGTCCTCGACATGGTAGGTCCGTCACGCAACTCTGCGACCGGCGGCCTTCCAGGCCGCCGGCATAGCCCCTTCTATAATATATATATATATATATATGTTACCTGTAGTATGATCTGCATGATCTATATGATAGTGCTGCTGGGTTTAGTTAAATTGGAGCCGCATGACCTGCATGATGTAGCACATGCCTGGGTTTATATTATGTACTGCAGGAACAGTATGGACTATGTGTGATCTACATGCACTGGCTGTAAGCACATATAATACCAGCACACGTGCTTCCTCGATTCGAGCTGTACGATGGTAGCGGCAGATAGAGGATCCAAAAAAATGATAAATTTATACTTCAAAATACGTACACGAATCGGTTCAACTTACCGCCCCAAATACATCAACCATCCAATGCCCAAGCCGTTTTTTGGAGGTAGACCCTGTTTTTTTTTGGTACACACGCGTGTTCCTATAAACCCCTGCCAACTCGTTATACACCGACATTTTGGTTTTGCCAGATACTATTCTTGTCGAAATTTGCAGGGCAATATAGAGATCCAAACTTTCCGACGAAAAAAATCGTCAAGGACTTGAAAGGGGGTCCTAGAACACATGTGCTACATTTAAGGGTCTATTTCCAAATGACGGCGTGGGCACGGGGACTTATGTGCGGTAATAGTGAAAAAGAGTAAGGTGCGCCTCGTATTTACTTAGTTTCAGTAAAACATCATTTTGGAAATATGACTTGATGTTGGTCCTACGCAGTCAGCTTTTCGAATATTCGCGCGATAAAGTCTATACAGACACGTCTTGGAATACACTACAGTATCTGGAACCTTTTTATCCAATAAAAAAGTAAGAAAAAATAGGTTTCTTCCTACAGAAACGCCTGACTGGAATCAACGTTTTGAAGCCTTGTGATTGGTCGGGACACAATTTCGCCGCTAGCACCGGCCCTAGGCCCTTGAAAACCTTGAAAATATTTCGGGCTACGTCACCCTCTTCCGCGGTTCATTGCGGTCAGTATGATATGCCCTACAGTGTATGATACTCCAGTACATATATCTTGCGATCGGCATTCGTGCTGGACCAACTTCGGGTCGATATGCTCGAACGAGCCTTTACATTATTTAATTGCTGTGCTTCCTGTTATTCTTGACACCAAAAAGGGAAAACATCCTCGGCAAGGATGTAAATGATCTCCTGATAATTTGATCGGGATCTCGCTGTTGTGACCTGGCTCTTGCGCTGTTGCGGTGTGTGCGTGCCGAGCAGGATCGTTTTCATGACGCGTCATCGTACCGCAAGGGCCGGTGCAGGCGGGGAAGAGAACGAGTACCGAGACCTCGCGCCCGGCAAGTACGACAGGTCGTCATTTATGGAGCTGCAGCAGACTCGCCCCAAGACTATGGGGAGGTGAAAACAAACGACGCA
Source organism: Macrocystis pyrifera (assembly GCA_031763025.1). Lineage (NCBI taxonomy): Eukaryota > Phaeophyceae > Laminariales > Laminariaceae > Macrocystis > Macrocystis pyrifera. The sequence goes on along the minus strand of JASSKH010000016.1, from coordinate 12,784,082 downwards.
CACAGACTCGGTGGGTGGGTGGGGTGGGTAGGTGGGTAGGTGGCTTCTGCGCGCTCTTTCACGGCACCATATCATTCATCTGTCGGACGACCAGCACGTACAAACCTTCGATTATTCAGTGCTATCCTAGGGCTGTCCACGTGCCGCTGTACACATTGTTTTTTTCGGGGGAGGGTGTGTTATGCGTCGCACCAGGATATACGAGTGTTATAATAGTTACCGCTCTGTCCCTAAATATAATAACATTTTATATTGAATATTATTGTATAAAAGGTCCTTGTATTTCGGGACGGAGTGGCATGGTCTTACCGCTCGAAAGCTTGATGTGGAGACACGGTGCTCTACCCCGCGAAAAACGGAAGACATACTATATGCAGGAGTACAAGACACCTACTGTCACACCTACTTTCGCATCTACTGTCACATTTACCGTCACAACTTTCGTAGTAAGAAACAGAAACGGTGGTCCAGGCTGGATTTTTTAGTTGAATGGGCGCGTTCTTGCTTAAAATCAGCACAACGACTCCCGAATTTACGATTTTCCTGTAGGCATCAGTCTGCTTTTCCCATTGCTCGTTTCTTTACATTACTATTGGGTGTCCTGCACCGTATGCTATCATCGAACAACCGAGACGCAACCGCAACACCTTCGGGGGAGGAATTTCGGAGGCTCGTTATACAGTAATACCCGTACCATTACAAGTATTGAGTAGTACAGCTTGCCCTTGATTCGGATACCAAAACGTCGTTGACCAATCAAGTAGTCACGATGTTGCAGCTAGCTCGTAGGGTTGGCTAGGGTTCGGATTAGGGTTAGCCCGCTTTTTGTCTCACCCGCAGGGCCCGCTAAAATACAGTGTCGAACGACTGGTGAAGTACTCTCCAAACAAGGCCTATTATGTTTAGGATATTCGGCCTTGAATAACCAAGAGCATCCAACCGGTCAATTTTATTGTTGTTGCCGGTTTTTTTTTTTTCTTGTTTTTTTCCAACGAAAAAAGTATTCTCGGGGGAAGCTCGTTTCATCGTTCAACGGTCACGCGTAGCCGAGGATCCAACGGATACGACAGCAGGAAAGAAATACCCCCACATCGGACCCGGAACGTACCACCGGGCGCCGCGTATGTTTTTCGCCAAGCACGAGGCCATAATGTTTCTCCCGGGAAGCAGGAAGGGTTTCCACTCCTTTCTCAGCAGCGGCCGTTCCAAGGTAATTCCAAAACACTGCAAAGTAACCCTGTTACCGATACTACCGCGCAGAGGTAATTAGAGGTAGTTGTTACAATACTGCAAAAACAAATGCAACGATAGTCAACAACTCTGCGATTATTAATACAGTGAAATTGAAGGAAAGTGATACGTAACCAGTTATTACGATGCAACGGCTGCACTACTTGCGAACATGCGAAGGTGAGCATCAACACCATACTTTGGTACACTTGAGTCTTGGGGTGCAGCCAAGTAGGCCTTGGAATATAGTACGCATCAATACCCCAATAGTTCCTCTACCCCCACGCTCTTACCGCTTGCTGTAATATGCAACCGCGTACGATAACTTTGCGCCACGCCGTGAAGAACTTTTTTTTATGAGGTTGCTTGTGGCCGTCGAGTTCTGGAGGCGTGCTCGCGACCGGATTAGCACCTGTTAACAGCACTTTCGGTCAAACGGTCACTGGGACTGACCGGCCTCCTTAACCCAGTATCGTTGAAATGCCTTTAATACCACTATTATTAGGGGGTAGCATAGCAATCAAGACCAAAATTGCTTATCACGGGGGACCATAGCAAATAGCACCAAATATTGTTGGTAAAAATAGGGAAATATATAGGTTTTTGTGTGTACCGTTGGTCCTATTTACTATGGTCCCCCGTAATAGCAAAATACTTTAGTATACAGGTTTTTGTGTGATAGGTCCTGATTACTATCCCCCCCAAACATTCATCACTGCTTGGGCTCCTTAGCCCAGTACTTCTACCGTTGGAATGCCATTAATAACACTATTATGTGGGGGAAACACAGTACTCAGGACCAAATTTTCCTACTAAAATACTGTAATATATAGGTTTTTGTGTACGGGATGGGTCCTGATTACTATGCCATAGTGTTTTACGATACCATTCGGTATACCTGTTTATGGCTAATGCCTAGAGTAGCCTTACGATTGATCGTCGGGTTGCAGTTTTTGGGTGAGACGTATGGAGTTGATACACTATAATCAAGTCAGAATTATGATGGAAGGAGGGGGGGAGGGATGGAAGGAGGGGAGGGGGGGGGGGTACTCGATGTCATGTATGGCCGTAGTCGGGGGGGAGGGGGGGAGGGAGGGATAAAACTTGAAGCCGCGTTTTCAGCATACTGCTTTGGAATGTTAAGCAGAGGGGGCGGGTTGAAGTTCTACTCCTAGCAGTGGCATGGCGTTCTCTTTTACGGTGGGTATTATATAATGACAGTCATGTGTATACTGTTCGTACCATGAATGACATTGTTGCCTATAGTACTGCAAAGTATAGCACGATGGGTTTTCAACCATAGCTGGTGTGGACAAAGGTTGACGAGTGAAAAACAATCACGATGCGAGTTGAACCGGAAAGCAAACGTTACGACCAGGAAAAGCAAGAACTAAAAATACTGAAGGAAATCATTCAACCAACTCTGTCGAATCTTGATGAATTGATGCAGACGCTGATGGACGACGCAGTGCTCTTCAAAACCGCTAGACCCGCCGGGCAGCACCTCGGACCCGGATCATACGACCTGCCCTCCACCCTGACAAACGGTGAGATTGTATTGGTTTTCGAGGATAATCACTATATCAGCCACCGACGTAAAGTCAACTACAGTACGCAGTGGCTGGAGGTTTTATTAACACTTGCTGACTCAAAACTGCATTTATCCTATCCCACTCCAGCCCGTCCCATCCCATCTTGTAGTATACTATCCCGTCCGATCCCACCCCATCCGATCCCATTCCATACTATCACAGCCCATCCTATCCCACCTCACCCCACCCCATTCCATGATATCCCATCCCATCCCGCCCCATGTCATTCCATCCCGTCCCATCCCAATCTCATCCCATTGCCATTTTATCCCATCCCACCACATCCCATCCCATTCTGTCCAATACCATCACAACGATTCCCGTCGGCTTTCGCAACATCTACCCCCAATACCATCAAAACGATACCGGACGTATAGTACGAGACTTCACTTCATTTTAGATATAAACCAACACTGGCATCATACGTTGGTCAAAACTATGAAGTACAAGTGTGAGCTGTCCATGGGCCGAAGGACGACAGAAACGTTCTAAAAATTACAACTCAAAACCATTGTCCGACGACAAAACTGCGGCCACGAAATGTGTACCAGGTATTAATAGTACATACCTGGTACTTACATGTGGATATAGTTAGCACCTCCACTCGAGAGAGGCATTATACAGGATGAAACACCTATTTTAACTATAGCCGTCTCTCTTGCCAACAGCGGGTGCTGAAAATGATTCTTAGTAGCTTTAGTGTAGGCGGGCCAAGCCGATTTGGCCTCTCTTACCGTTTTTTATTTCTACCGAGGTATTCTTCCACTCCAGAGTCAGTTATTGGAGCCTGTCCGGCGATCACGGACTGCATTGATTGGTTGTATTGTGGCGGTGAGTTAATGTGAGAACAGCAACCGTTGTAATATCTAAGCGTGCCCTCTCTTAACAGCACTATGAGCCCACGGTACTGTGAATGATAGGATTGTGTTTCATGGCCAGGTATATTACGCGTTCGGCTGAAACGGCTGCCCGCACAGCCACAAGGGCAGGTGTCCCGCGGTGAACACGACAACCGTTTGGCAGTGTAACCGTTGATCGGTGTAACTGTTGATCAATGCAACCGTTGCTCAATGTAACTGTTGATCAGTGTAACCGTTGATCGATGTGATCATTCGTCAAAGTAACCGTTGATCGATATAACAGTTGATAATCGTGTATCAATATAGCCGTTGATCAATGTAACCGTTGATCAATGTAACCCTTGATCGATGTAACCGTTGACCCATGCAACCGTAGATCAATGCAGCCGTTGGTCAATGTAACCATTGATAAATATCGGAGTAAAAACGAGTCGTGACGGCTTCAATCATGGGGCGAGGTGGGGCGGTCAGGTTCGCCAACGAAAGACGTCTGATTGTCGGAAAAACCCAGACCTTAATCGATTCAGGTGGAGTGGTGACCAAGGCCCGTTCTACGCTCCGAGAGCAAAATAAAATTGATCTGAATTTCTCAACGAGACTCACGCAGATATGTACACCCCAATGTCAATGATGTAATAGGGGGGGCGTACTCGATAGGAGAGATGTACTCAATCTCATGCATGGCCGTAGTCGTATGACTATAGACCCTCGCATCCCTACAATGCCGGGACGGAGCATGTCAGGTTTTCACCGACCAGGCAGACATTGCTTGCGCCAAGCGCGAAGCGCCGTGAGGTGCCCGGCGAGTCGCATGAAGGGTGAGCTGCATCCTACTAAGAACCGCTTGTGAGGCGGGCTTGCATATGGATGACAGCCTCAAAGGGTTAGTTTAATTTCAAGTGTAGCCACTTCCAGAGACAGCAATGGGAGTACTATTTAACTGCCTCTTGGGTGCCTTCCCTTGAACACGACGTGATACGATCAATTCCCTTGTGCAGAGTAAAGGTTCTTTACTTCGCACAAATGATCTCACTCGACAACCAGCTGTGGGCGACCGCCAAAAAAAAAAAAAAAAAAAACGGTACCCTGGATGTCTAGCTCACGTAATGAGCGGCATGTTTTACAGTGCGTTGCCAACCGACGCCAACCCAACCGGGGGCCGGGGGGGGTGAAATCATGAAGCAATTTTATTTTTCTGAAAGAGACGTCCCCCTTCTAGATGTGGTTGACTTCAAATCTCGGGGGTGCAGTAGGCTGAAAAAGTAGAACATCACAATCATCATCATCATCATCAGGCGTTCCTCTACACGATATTATTCTCTTAATTTAGTATTAATCTCTTCATTGTGTTGTTTTACGTGACTATACGCAAGCTGCAACACTTAGTGATCTTGGCCTTAATAGGCAATTGACCAGGCGGACTATCTACCACTCCTCCAACCAGGCCTTTGGTCTACTGCAAGCAGTGGCGTGATCGCTCATACACACCCTCCCCCGCCCCCCCTAACCCGGCCGGACTCCCGACCAATGAATGCGCAGGCATCAGGCCAAACACAGCCCCGGTAGCCTCCGTACAGCGTTACAGCGATAGGCCGCTTGCTCCTTCTTCAACCGTTGTGGCTTGCCACCGCAGCCAGCCAGCAGAAGCGAACAAAGCTTCTCGTTCCGAGTCCTGGGCAGGAGGACAGCGTCCTGGACGGCAGCACTTTTTTAGAGAAGAACGTGCGGCGGACATCGAGGCCGTACGAGGTGAACACAACGCAATTTTCGTGTGCTCGAGTATGATTTTTGCACGCCGGGCGCGTATTTACAGAAAATCGGCAAACGCCGACGTGCACGCAAGCATAGCGCGCAAGTCGTGCCACCATACGGCAGAGGGAACGATTACCAGTTTTTGTTTCATTTTCTCTGGTCTTGGACTTAAGGAGCTCGTATAACTTCCCCAAAATCGAATTTGAGAATGACTGCATGGGTGACACGGTGAACGGTCCTACGGGCTATGTACGATGAATGAATATGATACGCTGAACTTGTTGAGAACATCCATGGCTGGGTAGGTCTTATCACCGGGGGATCCGTGAGTCAGAAACGATTGGGCCCGAAATATCCCACCCCGGCTGAAACAATTCTGTCGTAAAATATGGAAAAAACGTTTCGAGTGCCCGACTGTTGGAGGTGTCTATATTAGGAGTAGGAACGGTGCCCCGCCTCGAAAGGAGTGCGTGGTAGATGTTCAAATTACTAAGGCAAGCACCAAATGAATAGCTCCCCCTGCCCCGTTTTGTTTTCATGTTTTTTTGTGTGGGCGGTCACCACGGCTGGCGGTCGAGTTAGATCATTCCTGAGTGGGAAAACCTTAACTCCGCACAAAGGGGGTGAGCGTATCACGCAGTGTGTGAGTATATGGTAAGGCACCCCAAGGCAGTTACATAGCAGACCCATCGCTGTCTCTGAAGTGGCACACCAGAAAATAAATCAATTCATTGACGCTGTCATCCATATGCAAGGAAATCCGCCTCAAAAGCGGTTCTTAGTAGGATGCAGCTCACCCTTCATGCGACTCGCCCAACATTCGCGCTTGGTGCAAGCAATGCCTTCCTGGTCGGTGAAAACCCGACGTGCTCCGTACCGGCATTGTAGGGATGCGAGGATATATGGTCATACGACTACGGCCATGCATGATATCGAGCACACCCCCTTCTGCGCGTGCGCCTACCTTGCTGCGCGGTCCCGCGTCCGCTTGTCCGTGTCGTTTTCCTTCGTTCAGCCCTACCAGCATTGCGGTGATGGTGCTCATGATGGCTCAAGAACGCGGAACATCGTAGACAGAGAAAGAAAGAGTGGGGGCAAGAGAGCGAGAGATAGATAGAGAGTAGGAGAGAGCGAGAGAGAGGGTGGAAGGCAGAGAGATATATAGTAGTAGCGCTACCCTACTGTAGTAGCGCCCGGGTAAAACATGCCACATTATCCATCGCAACGCCCATGGGCGGCGCATATACACTTGCCGCTTGCAGCCAGCTTGCGCGGTTCCTGACAAGCGGCGGGTACAGACCTTGACGGTGCCGTGAAACAGTGCCCAAGGGCGACAGAAGACTCTACCGATATAAACCAACATTTGCTGCGATTAATGATATGAACGTGATGCACGAACGATACGCAGTCGGACCGATTCTTGCTCGACCGATTGTTGTACGTACGTACGAGGGGTGATAGGTGATGCTAGGTCTTACTACGAGGGGTGTTCGGGTGCGTCACCTACTATCTCAAGGCACAGGGCACCGGAGAAACCGGCAATTGGGGCGGAAAGTGGTGTCGATTCCCGCTGTGCGCCGTATGGCGGTCAACGGCTAGGGACCGGCCGAGCTAACAGATAAATGCGTAGGTTGTGAGCTTCTGAAAATGGAGAGGTCATCATTGAGGGGTCAAAAGGACAAGGACACACAGAGAAGGCTTTGCCGACGAGTATTATTGGTGTATTTACAGTAGTGTGTGAATAAGAATATTCTACGGCAGGTAAGCACGTATACTAGGAAACTCAAGCGTTTGCAGCCTGGCTGCTCGCTGAACGCATATTCAACGAATCGAAGAAGATGGCGCTGACAACACAATACACAGACAAACACATCTCCTCCTCTCGCCCCCCCCCTCACCTCTATGGTCATATGCATGACACGAGTACACCCCCCCCCCCCCCAACCCCATGGGGTCAAGACCTTACAAACCCCCCCCCCCCCCCCCCCCCATATATTATATATCGCAAACCCCATGGGGTCAAGACCTCGCAGCCAGAAGCGATTTTGCACGGCCGTTATCGAGCGGCGGGCGACGACCTCATTAACGCCGTTAGTCAATCCCGCTGAGCGAGCCATGCTTTTACAAGGTGACGCCATGTTTGTTTCGATCGATGCGCTGTAGCCAATTTGCGAAAAAATCGCTCCTCGTACCGACTCTGGCACAAGCGATTGTCTACTATTAATAGCGATTGTCCCGCGGGTGGGGCTGGGTCGCGTAGCTCAAGGCGCAGGGCCCCGTTGAATCTGCAAGTTGACCTAAACTGCTTGTAGGTGTGTCCGCTATCGATTCGCGCGGTATACACGTCAACGTCGGGAGCGGTTTGGGACCAAATTTTGCGATGGTTGGAGTTTCCTTTTGAGGGGGGGCAGACAGCTTTCGAATTTCCGATGTAGAATACCCTAGGTAAATCTAGGGAATATATAGGTTGGGTTGGCGTCGGTTGGCAACGACACTGTAAAACTTACCGCTCCCTACGTGAGCTAGACCACCAGGGTACCGTTTTGTTTTGTTTTTTGGGGGGTCGGTCACAGATGGTGGTCGAGTTAGATAATTTGTGCTGGGTGGACAACATTTACTCGGTATCAGGGGAACGATCGTTTCAAGTGACGGTTATGGAAAGGCACTCAAGAGGCAGTTACATAATAACCCCATTGATGTCTCTGGAAAGGTGACCACACTGGAAATTAAATCAGCTCATTAAAGCTGTCACCCATGTGCAAGTCCGCCTCACCAGCGGTTCTTAGTAGGATGCAGCTCACCGTTCATGCCACTCGCCGAACACCTCACGGCGCTTCGTGCCTGGTGCAAGCAATGTATGCCGGGTCGGCGAAAACCCGACGTGCTTCGTCCCGGCATTGTAGGGATGCGAGGGTCTATGGTCATACATACGACTACGGCCAAGCACGATATCGAGCACAACTCCTCCCCGCGTCTTTTTCGACAACTGGGAGTGAGTAAATGCCGAGCGGTGCGTCTATGGAAATATCTAGACTAATAAAATAGATTTTCCCAGAGCCACCATTAGCGCTTTGGTTGTGCGCCCCCCCCCCCCCCCACCCCCCCTTGTTTCAATGATCTGCATTAGTGTCGGTCATGGCTTCGTCCGTGGACGCATCCATGGCGGCGTTGTATGGCTCTTGGGCTGGGGATAGGGTCTACCGTGGTCACGGAATCGTCCATGGTGCTGTCCACGGCCCCATGTCGCCGGTCATGGTCCACTATTTTCGACCTCGGGCCCGGCCATGGTCGCCTTTGGTCGACCACGGGCCCGGTCATGGTCGGCCATGATCGACCTCGGGCCCGTCCATGGTCGACCATGGATTCCATCACGGCGGCGTCCATGACCTGTCCAACTAATTGTCAATGTCCCATCATCGGTACCCAAAGTATACTCTCACGCCTTCCACAATGGGGGAATACTCGCGGAATCACAGGCAGTTTCTGGGCAACATTTCATACTGATGTGTTTTTTTTTTACCCTCTCGACACTGCAGTCCCGTTTTGAGGACGAATCACTCAAATGCTCAGTAGTTTGTCCCCGAAAGGAGACTGCAGCCTGTGACTATTTAGGGGGGACCATAGTAAATAGGCCCAAGTATTGTGAGTAAATTTGGGTAAATATATACGTTTTTGTGTGTACCTCAGGTCCTGTAAATTATGGCCCCCCGTAATAACAGTCTTCACGAATTACTGTACTCCACCACTGTACCCAAAATCGTTTTTTGTTTTTACATTGCTATACTATACCACACATACTGGCAGTAGTGATTGTTACAGATCCAGGCCAATGGGATGACTCACCGGCTTAAATAAGTCCGCATCAGCTTTTTGCTCTTAAAAATCAGGGCTGTTCACGGGTCAGGTCAAACCTCGGCCGTCGGGTCGGGCCAGACCTGACCCGACCCGTGATATCTTTTAAAGACTCGTGACCCGACCCGACCCGTGATATTTTGACGACCTTTTGACCCGACCGAACCCGCGGGTCGGGTCGTGTGACCCGTGAACAGACGGTTCTTGGGCGAGAATCAGAGTTCCTCAAAGGTGGGGAGGGAGCCTCACAAAATTCAAGCTGGACCCTTACCGTAGCTTTCATCTGCTCTTGTCGCTCTGGCCGTCAATATAAGAACCGCTTGGTATTCATATTCATGTACTTATGGTCCTTATATTTCCTGTCATAGTGGTACAGTAGAGGAACCCAAAGCGGAGGGGACGTATGCGCCCGTCAAATCACCGCTCGATCTCGACTAGGAAAAAAAAAATGCTATTAATAAACAAAAAAAAAAAAAACTTCCCTCCCGACACCGTCATTCCGTACACCCGACTCTTTGTACTTGCTCCATGCGTATTTTTGTTGTTGAATGAACACTGCAAAAAAAAAAAAAAAACTTGTCCATACACTCAACTTCGTGCACTCGCATACGATAGTTCATCCTTCTTTTGCTATGAACACTGCAAAAAAAAAAAACTCTGATTCCAACTCATTTGTCGTAATTGAGCGGGTTTTCCTTTTCCGATCCGCCAAACTTCAGATTGCTCACACAATTTTTTATTTGCGTTCTTTTTCTTGGGTTAAGTTTTGAAAAAAACGTGCCGTAGCAAAAACTCTTCCTCTAAAAAAAAAGAAAAAAAAAACGATTGGAGTCATCCTTATACACGGCCAATGTTCCAAGTTTTGATTTTTTCCCGAGAGGTGACGTCACGATCGCTGATTACGACTCGAGTCGACCAAGAACCTTGAGCATTATTTTTACCAGCCCGCCTGAGGACAATAAATATCAAATAAAAAAGCAAGGGATTTCTACCAAAAACAAATTTCCAACCTTAAAAAATTTAACCAATCAGAAAATTGAGGGCACGAAATGCCTTTCTCGCTCGTCACTGTTTCGCTCTTACAGAAGTCGTACAAAAGCTGCTGCAGCCGAAACCCCGCTACCTACACATGGAAAAAAAAGGACATACAAATCAAAACCGCGAGCATTTTTTGGGTTCCGAAAGGTGTGTCCACTTCTGAGTCTGAAACGGCTACAACCATTTTTTTCCGTAGACTAATGCTGCAAACAAGATGACCTCACAACAATTCAACTAGATTTCCCTCAAAAACGAGGGTGCATTTTTGAAGGGGTGAGCGTGTGAGGATCACGGGTTTCCAATACACAGCCGAGGGGAGGGGGGGGGGGGGGGGGGCGACGGAAACTTATCCCCGTGGGAAGAAATTAACCTGCCAGACAGTAAACAGGAAAAAAGTCCCCCCCGACACGCTGTATAACGGGTATGATCATACCTACACCTATATTTTACCGACCTATGATGCCTACTCTACCTTTCTACCATGTATCTACTAAATACCTACCTCACCGAATGTACACCTCCGTTTATTGTAAGTGACAAGCCCATGTTGGCATGCTCATAGCATCATGCTGGCCTACTGACAGCACTACCGTCTCTTCTCTGCATGTTGGACAAAACCATATTGCTATGACACACACCATATTGTCACGACAACACAATATTAGCATGGTATCACCATATTGCTATGACCACACCATATTGCCACGACAACACCATGTTATGACCACACGATATTGCTATGATCGCACCATATTGCCGCGACAACACCATATTGCTATGACCACACCATATTGCTATGACCACACCATATTGCCACGACAACTCAATATTAGTATGGTATCACCATATTGCTATGACCACACCATATTGCCACGACAACACCATGTTATGACCACACCATATTGCTATGATCGCACCATATTGCCGTGACAACACCATATTGCTATGACCACACCATATTGCCACGACAACGCAATATTAGGATGATATCACCATATCGCTATGACCACACCATGTTGCTATGACCACACCATATCGCCACGACAACACCATATTGCTATGACCACACCATATTGTCATGACAATGCGACCTTTGCCCCTCTTCCAACACGATAATACATGACAACACGCCATATTGCCACGACAGCACCATATTGCCGTGACAACACCATATTGCCACCACAACACAACGCTATCACGACAACACCCTATTGCCATGCCTACACCGGGGACATTTCTCGGAGAGACCCGCCTACACTCGGCGGTCCCCTCGAATTCGCCAACAGTGGCAGCCTATCTCCCCTCCTCCGCCCCCCCCGTCCCCCGCCCTCCCCTTCTCAACGCAAACTGAGCATCCCCCCCCTCCAACCCCGGGGTTTCAAAGACAATAGGCGCTGACGATGGAGAGGGGGAAGGGGCCGGTCTGAGAATTACGGGATCTTTGCACATGGGACACGTGCGCTGTCGTTCCGTCAGCCAGGGGTTGATGCACCCAGCATGGAAGGCGTGTTGGCACGGGAGGCTCCGAAGCTGATGTGGAGAAAACCGGGTAGAGCGCGGCAGGCAGGGGGAGGGGGTACAGGGGAGGGGATAGTTAGGGAGGGGGGAGAAAAGAAGGAGAGGATATGGGTGGGGGTTGGGGGGGAGGGGGAGGATGAGATAAGGGGGGGGGGGGGGGAGGGCGTACTCGATATCATGCATGGCGGTGGTCGTATGACCATAGATAAGGGGAGGGGTAAGGAACATGGGATACGCGGGAGGGGGGGTGGGGGGGGACGGGGGGGGGGGAAGGAGAAAGGAGACGGGAGGGCGGGGAGAGGAGACGAAGGGGGGGGGGGGCGTTATGTTATTGGTGATAGTATCAGGGCGTTGGACTTCTCAGCGGGATTAAGGGATATCAACAATACTACCAGGTATCTGATTTTGGAGGACCTCCGGTTTTCCCATATAGATGGAAAGGGAAGCGGAAATGGAGGGGGGGTGTCATACTCATGCCCGGCAGGTGATAGTATCGCCTTCTTGTTTCCCATCGGGATGCGGGGAAATCAGAAATATCAAAAAGGTCAAGAGGGGGGGGGGGGGGAGGGGGGGGGGGGGGTCATTGGTGAAGGCACCGAGGCGTCTGTTCCGCAGGATGCGGCGGAATCATGAAAAAAAATAAATGGGGGCTCATCTGGTTTGCCCACAGCAACAAGGAATGCCATTGTATAAGTGGCACAACACGGCGGCTAATTCGCCAAACCTAACAATCTCTCCAGTACTCTCAACAAGGGGCGCTATCACCCCCCGAAAACGGCAAGAAGTCCAACGGTAACCCAACAGTCCTGGGTTACCGGTCACCCACTACCGCCATATTTACTGCTATAAGTACTATACTAAATACTAAATACGCTCCAGCGTCGGTGGCAAAAATTTCGACGCGAGTCGATGAGGGAAGAGAGCGTTGAGTCCTTCTCGCGATACAAACGAAAGGCACGCATCAGGTATCGTGGCGGGGAGGGCAGAGAAGACCCTACCATGTGACCACGGATCCCAGCTACGACGATTACAGGGGGCCATAGTAAATAGGACCTACGGTACACACAAAAACCGAGATACTTACCTATTTTTACTAATAATATTTTGTTCTATTTACTATGGTCCCCCGTAATAATAATCGTGAGGGAGCAGGAGAAAGAAGGGCAAAGACAATGCACGGAACGGAACAAAACGAGTAGAGAATAAGCCGCGAGCAGGCACACAAGACACAGGGCACAGGGGACAGGGGACAGGGGACAGGGGACAGCCTCACCTTGTCCCTTATTCGGTACGTCTCGAGACAAATCGGGCACGACTCTCCCTCCAGTTTGGACCCCTCCTCCACGACTACCTCGGGCAGTTGTAGCACTTCTGGGAGGGACATGGGCCTTCGTTCCGGCAACAGTTGCAACAGTTTGGAGCGGCCAAGAGGGAGGTGGCGGGGGGGTCGGCGTGGCTCGTCAGCTCACTTCAGTGTTCTCCTAACTTGCTATTCTTCTTCCGCTCGAGAAATATTGGAGCCTGTCTTTGCGGCAACAGACTGGAATATGGGGACTACTACGGCGGGCCATATTAAATAGGACTCACGGCATACACAAAAACCTATATATATATTGATATTTTACTAACAATATTTGGTCCTATTTACTATGGTCCCCCGTAATAGTGAACATGAGAATCCCGTAACGCTAACATTACCGCTATCGATACCGTTCCCGTTCCCGTTCCCGTTAAACCGCTACCCGTATCGCTGCTGCTATAACTACCGTCACAGCTGCCATCACCAATACCGTCACCGATATCGCTACCGCTCCCGGTATCATTACCGGCACCGTGACAGTGCTTTCACTAGTACCATTGTCGCTAGCATTACCGTTACCTCACCTTACCGTTACCGTTACCGCTACCATTGCTGCTACCGTCCCCGCTATCGTTACCGCTCCCGTTCCCGCTGCTAATACTGGTGCCGCTATCCCTGCAGTATCGTTACTGTTACCATTACCGTTAGATCACTTTAACGATGCCGTTACCGCTACAATTACTGCTACTGTTACCGCTGCCGATACCGTTATCACTCCCGCTCCCGCCGCCATTGCTGATATCGTTTTCGCTGTAGTACCGTAACCGCTAGCATTACCGTTAGCTCACCGGTTAGTGCCCGCCACGAGACGCTCGTATCGACGAAGGTACCGATGCAGGGTAAAGACCATCATGCCACCGCAAACCAACAGCGCCAGGAAGAACCTACGCCGCATGTATGCAACAGAGGTATTGTGGCCGCAACATGGGAGGGGATAGGGGACGTGGCAGGGAGGGGGGGGGGGGAGGGAGGGAGGGAAGGAGCGAGGGAGTGGCGGGGGTGTAGCGGGAGGTCATCGCGGTGGCAGCATGCGATGACAAGTTACTCAAATCATTTGTCGTCGGGTACCCAGATATCAGCGTCAATACGATAATAGCGTGTCAAGAATTAAAAGGGCGGCCGAACTCACAGAGGACCCGTTTTGAGCCGGGTGAGGCCGCAGATTCGCGCCATCCGACTGGAATTTCCCGAGGAACAAGTTGCGTTATTTTTTTACGCCTATGCCTTCCACCAGCACATACCACTACCGATAACGACAGTTGCGAACGACCGGTACAATCCCCCCCCCCCCCCCGCCCCCCCCCCCCCCCCCGGCCCCGCGAGAGGTTCTAGCGAGAACTACAGTACAAGTACGCTATCTTAACTTCGTCCAATCAGCTGGGTCGGACCTGCATGCCAATGGCATCAACCACGGCGTCGCCGCCGGCGCCGGCGCGGCACGCTCACCCGGTCTAAACCTCTGATCGCAAACGGGGTATGCAAGTAAAGGCCTCGACACCCCGGATGCCTCCCAAGGTATCATCAGGGTTACGGGGTATGCAGATAAAACTCTTTACCTCTCGGATGCCTCCCACGTGGTAATCCTAAAATATTGGTTGTATGGGGGGGGGGGGGGGGGGGGGGGGTCAGGGTTGAGGCTTTTAGATACATCTGCCATCCCTTGCATATACGACTGCACGACTGCACGACTGCACACACACGCATGTGTGGGGACAGTTTCGTACTTCACATTACTGCGAGGGTGATTTTCTCAGGAGTACGTACAAAATACCGGCACCACTCTGGCCGGGAATATAATAACCGTTTGATTTTGACACCAGACTACAAACGAAACGGTTGACAGTATTCTCGGCCAGAGTTGTACCGAGTCTGCCCCGAAACAGAAGGTGATTTTGGAACGTCAAGGACACGCCACATGCTAACCGAGGTCGCCTTATGTTCTGGCACATACTGGAATATATATCAGTATATCTGCCAGTGTTTTTGCACCTATTTTTGTCATTGCTGTTTTTCTTGCTGTATCATTACCATTATTCTTATTTCTACCATTATTAACCCGTTTAGGGGCCAAATCACTTGAAATTAGAGTCAATTTTTATGTTTCTGTTTCTGTGCAGTACGAAAAGGGTTATAACTTCTAAGCTCCTGTGGAAACCCCGAGGTAGCGACCGAAACACTCCTACAGAAGACAATTAATTATTAATAGGTGTAATCAGTGTCATCAATTATTAATACTGTCTACGAACAGCGTGAGCGCCCAGCACTAATATTATACTATTGCTATTACAGTGTGACCATTTTGCGCCCGCGTCGTATGGCTCCTTGCATTCACCCATTGTAACTCGGACACCAACCATTGTTATCCCCCAAATACGCAGCGGGGTTTTTCTGTAGTCGTCACTTCAAGGCAACGATACAGACAGCAGTTTATTAATAGTATGTTTTGTGTTATTAATAACAACTTAGGGCTAGGGCTAGGGCTGGGACCAGCGAGAGCACCCAGCAGCACAGCAGCAGTACAGCGCAGTACGCATTTATAGAAATCCTTGGCTTTGTAACTCGGGACGCAGTGGCCGTTCCTGTAATGGCCAAATTATCGTCAATTTTTCCAGCGCTGTTTCACGGGGCGGGTCAAACCTCGCGTACGAAGTCGGATCGGGTCCGGTCGGGTCGGGTAAGGGTGATCCAACCCGACCCGTGAGAAAACCTGCTCCTGACCCGACCCGACCCAAATCGATCCTTGAATAATAAAAAAACTTCCCTGACCCGTGAACAGCCCTGAATGTCTGAGTTTTCCTCCTCTCTCAAGTCCCTAGAGGTTTCATTCACTCTTTCAAAATAGTATTATTACGGAGGGCCATAGTTAATGGGACCTATGGTATACATAAAAACCTGTATATTTCCCCATTTTTACTAACAATATTTGGTCCTATCTACTATGGTCCCCCGTAATAGGACTGCAGCCCCGTTTGGGGGACAAAAGCACTTAAACTTCGAGTTGTTTGTCTTCTAAACGGTTCTGCAGTCTTGATTTTCTGTTTTGGTTTATTTTTTGTCATCCTTCGGCGGATTGATGAAAAACAAAATCTTCAAGCTCACCACGCTTCCACGTTTAGACTACGTGGCGAGCTGTCAATTTAACCCGTCACTCCCATTGCAACAACATCGCCTGTTGGTGGTGGTGCTGCTGCTGTTACCACGGGTGCGTGACCCACCCGACTTCACCCCTCCGAGAGGGGCAGGTGCAGCGGAGACAGCCCCCGGGGAGAAAAAAAAGGGTTAACATGCGTTCGCTATGCTCACGTACCCGGTAACCAGCAAGAAGGTGGTGAGGTTGACCGTGAACACCATGCCGCCCTTGCCGGTGGCGTTGTCCACATACACCTCGGGCCCGCGAGGGTCAGGGCTGGCGGCGATCAAAGCCGTCAGCGCCAACCCCGACGCGTGTGTCACCAGCACCTGTCGGTTACGGGGCAAAACGTCAGACGCCGCCACCACGTGTGAGTCACTACGCATTTTTTCACAGGAGACAATGAAGCTTCGACCATCTAATAAAGGCACCCACGATTTTGGAGACATTGAAATTAGTATAGGGTGTTTTCGCGGTAGAATAAAAATGGTTGATGCCACCACTTTTTCTTCCACGCACGAAAAAAGCGGCGCGTCAATTTAGCGTTGTTGCTTCACATCGGTCGGAGGCAACACTCCTGCTTCATGACAGATATAGCCGTCCAAGCCTCGCTGAAACTAGTAACACTATGGCCGGTGATAATAGTGCCCGTTCGGACTCTTGACACAAGCATCAAACGTATTTCATCTTCCCGTCCAAGACTCACTGACCGGGAATATAGTGCCCGTTTGGACTCTGATACGAATGTACAACGTATATTGTATTTCTGGCCTAGCTCGACCGTCAACCGACATATTCTACCGTTATCACCCGTGTGATAACATAGCACACGCCCTGGGACGAGTTTCAGAACCTTTTTTTTTACCCCAATCCGTGCCTTGAGGGGGGCACACAAAGCCAAAATCCTGGCTACGGAAAAATCTCGCCGAGACATTTCCATAGACGCGTTGCTCGGCGTTTACTCTCGTTATCCCCGATCCCCGTGTTGGCGAGAAAGTCAGCTACGAGTACAGCATGCCACCACTTGTCCTAAGGGCTGCGCCATCGCCAGGACGTTAGTTATACGGTGTATCGGGTGACGGTCATACAGTCACCATTAGGGTTATGATCTGAAAACTAAACGCTTCAACATAATCCCTGGCAGGTATTCACATTACGTGTGAGTGATCAACGTACGTAGCCGGAGACAACCTGCGTATCAGTAGCAAAGAGGAGGGTACAAAAGAAAGGACGAGACAAAAGAAAAATGAACGCAGGGTCCGTCCCCTGCACTGCTTCCCTGTGTTATCTCGCCGCAAACCCAGGTCGTGTATTTTTATGGAAGGGCCAGGCTGGGGCTGCGGCTACGCGTGACTTGCACGAAAGAAAACGCCAAGAAAAAGGCGCTACGTAGGTATCAACAGCCCGAAACACGCGATATAGGTGGCATGACATTGCGGATGGTAGCTCGTGTAACGCTAACCGCGTCGGTAGGCGGGTGGGTGAGTGGGTATGTACGTCGGTCGGTAGGATCGCTCACCAAGGGTATTTCCACGGCCCGGCCAGGCGAGGCAGATTCCTCGTCTTCTCCTGGTCTGGTCATCTCGAACAGGTCTCCCTGTTGGAAGTCGTAAACTATTACCATGCTAAACCCCGCATCCTGAGCGTTGAGAACCTGCTCGTTTTAGGTGCGCACGTGGGTTACAATGCAGAAGAAGCCCGAGTGAGGCGGAAACGAGTAAAAAAAGTAACACGTCGAAAGAGGGCGGGAAAGCGAATGAGAGAAATACAAAGAGAAAATAAGAAAAAGAGGGAGAACGCAATCAAACGTAACTCACAATAAGACGGGGGGGAAAAAAACAAAAGAACAAGACAAAACAGATTTAAAAAGAAAAAATATATACAAAAGAAGAACCCGAAATGATACCATTGTGGAATAGCAAACGATGGCTGCAGGTGAAAAAACTAATTATGAGATGCAGAGTTAATGTTCCCACCCTCGTGTTGATCACAGCAGCATACAGGACCAGGCTTCTGGTTCCCAGCGCCTTCGTGCATGAACCTCCTTGTAGATGAGATATTTGAAGGGCTTACAATAACAATACTGAAAAAATTCCACACTAATTCCAGGCAGCATGCCCCCCAAAAATGGTTGTAGTTCTTAAGGCACTGCTATTAATAGTTCGCCCTTGGCAGAAGTCCAGTGAAAAACTAGCCAGTCGTCGCTCTGTTATTTCCAGTGATTTACATACTTCGAAGCATATCTATATCGTAGTCGTATTCATACAGAGTACCAGGTACCAAAGAGCAGGGCCAGGTACCAAAGAGCAGGCGCCAAACGAAGCATGCGCTATCACGAACCGCACGCCACACCAATAACTGATCAAGCACGGACCCGAGCACATACATCGACCTGACCTGCTCCACCAGAACGAGGGTTTCCTCGAAACGATACGGCCACACTACAAAATGGGGACAGCCATAACGATAACATGTACACGTCATTTCTTCCACAGGCGCGTGTCTATAAATACATGAACAGCAGTTGCGCCCGAAGTTCTGGCTGCAGACCGTTTCATATGAATCACAGCAGTATGTATGTGCAATAGGCACAATAGTGTCGTCACCAATAGGGCGGGGATGTAGTGGAAAATAAGTCGCCTACTATATGTAAGATGGCTAAATACTGCAGCCAGTTAGTTGCACCGGTGCAAACTATCCGACTAGTTGGTTTACCTTGTTTCTGTGTTTGTAGGAAAGGCTGTATTCGTACTCGTGGCCTCGAATTCTACGATGGTCACCACCCTGAAACTACTCTAGTACACCAGTGAGTGTTGTATGCTCCCCATGCCGACGTCATCGTGGTGACGAGCTCCCAGTCCCTGATGCCCGCAGGAGTCGTTAACGGCCGACAGTGCCGATCACTTTCCTCTCGTATCATGTAGCAAGGAGACGCTACGAGTTCATGTCTCGAACTGGGCCAAAGGGGGAGGGTTGCCTGAGGCAACGCATTCACCCTCGAGGCGTCACTCGTGGACCCGATAAAATCGGTTCCCCAATGGATGACCCCGTCAACCCTTCAGGGAGACGGTCGACCTTATGTCATACCGAAGGGACCGCTTGCGACTTGAGATCGATGGCTCGGCAGGCTCCTTTAGGCCTGGCGCTTAAAGTATCCATCGGTGCATGCGTGATTCCGAGGTCTACTATCTATACCTATGTAACTACCCTGTCCTTTACGTGAGGCATGTTTGGTTGAGCAAACTTGAGAGCGAAAATTGAAGGCAGTTCACGTCTTTTTCCCCCTCCGGCGGCGCCTTCAGCGCTTGGCTCTACGCGGGGGAGCGGGAGTGGGGTGCTCGGCTCGCTTCGCCAGACTTTTAGTCGACCGAAGTCAGTGAGTTATTGACTAGCCAGCCAAGAAATTACTAGTCTTGAAGTCGAGACAGCCCACAGTCCAAGGAAACATCGTACCAGTTAACGGGCTGTGACTCTAAAAAAAAGGACTACTGTAGGTCTAACCCTTAGTGTAGGGTCAGCGGCCATGTCGGTATTAATACCAAGTACCACGGGAATGACGACATCAGACGTAACGCCGACCTGTTCTGATTCTTCGCCGAATCCCTCCTCCCTCTTCTCCGAATTGTTTCGACTCTTTACCAACTCCCTCCTCTCCCGACTCGCCCACTATGCAGGACCGGTCAGCCCCAAAACTTGTGCAGGGTGCGGGTCTTATATATATAGGTCAAGGCTGGCCTTTCGGCCGCCCGGATGTTTTTTGGGAAAATTGCCACCAAAACACGCGGCGGTGACTGCCCCTGCTCGAGCTCCCCAACGGGTTCGGGTTCGGGTCAGGCCTACCATAGGGTCGGGTTGGTCTGGACCGACGTGCAAGGTCGAAATTGACAACACACGTCCTCCACAATTTCTTGTGCCGACCAGTCCTGCGCATGGTGGAGGCCTCCCCTACCATATCCGCCCTCTTCAGACACCACCCACCTTCGTCTCGAAGGTGCACGCCCCATGGCGGTGCACGACCGACCTCGATATCAACGCAGCTGTCGGCACGGCTGCTCCTGCTGCTGCCGCTGCCGCTGCTGTCGTCATGTTCCCCTCATCCCCTCCCATCCATCGACCCCCCCCCTGCCATGCTCCCTCCTCCTCCTCCCCGTCCAACTCCTCCTCCTTGGTGGACGTGGTATTGCTACTACGATTCGGTACGACGGTGTCCGATGTCGCGAGTCGGGCGTCGCGACCTCCGGAGAACGGTATAGATTCTTCCTTCAGAGACATTAGCCTTGCTCCCACGGCCCCGATAGGGCTATTGAGGGGGGAACAGGCGTAGACGTTTGGTGCGGCGAGCTGAAGTCTACCGGTGAAGCCCTTGATTCGTGATGGAAGGAGGGGGTGGGGGAGTGGGGGTAGGGGATAGGCAGAAGAAGCAGGAGCAGCAGTATGGAATAGGTACATACGTATCGTAGGATGTGATCAGTTAGGGCGATTGCAAGCACTCGACGGGGCTACCGTATTGAGGAGGAAGCAAGCGTAAGCGTTTGGTGCGGCACGTTGAAGCCTGCCGGCGAAACCCTTGAGTCGTCATGGAAGAAGCGGTTTGGGGGGGGGGGGGGGGGGGGGGGGGGGGGTCAGGAGACAGCAGAAACAGAAGCAGAAGAGTGGAGAATATCAAGTGATGAGTTAGTCCGACTGCAAGAGACTCGATAGGGTTATTGAGGGCGGAACGGGCGTAGGCGTTGGACCCAGCTTGCGCAAGTCGGCCGGCGAATCCCTTGACTCGTCGTGGAGAGAGGGCGGGGGGGTACTCGATAGGTAGAGCAGTAGCTCGTATGTGATGAATGGACGCGATTGCTGCGGTCTTGTGGATGCACAAATAGACTGCTACCGTGCAGCGTTTGCGTGTTTTGTGTGACATCTCCACCGCACCTGCTCCTCTCGGGGGTCAGGTCGGGTCAACGTGCCCAAACTCCAGGGGTAACAACAGACTGTTCTCATGCTGCAACGGGAGCTATGGGCTGAATTGACACACGACACGAAATTGGAACGTGGAAGTGTGCTGAGCTCAACCTTTATTTTTACCAATCCGCCGGAGGATAAATAAAATAAAACAAAAAACGAAGGCAGCAGGGGCAGGAGCAGACGTACTCGTGGCAGCGGCAGCAGCAGCAGCAGCAGCAGTACCAGCACCAGTAGCACCAGGCTCAACGACGAAAATGCAGCAGTAGGTTTTGCAGGTATGAACGGAATGATCAAATGTACCCTGGTTGAGTATCGTCAAGCCAGTCAAGTTTGTGCGATATACTTCGTGTAAAAGGTAAATATGGTGCCAGTGCATGGACTCTGCACCATTCTGTGCCTGGGATATTAATCTATCCCTGGATATTGATGTGTGCTGCACACGGTACCACGGGCGGGTTACGCAACAGCAGCACCAGCACCGCCACCAGCAGCACCAACACCAACACCACCAGACACATATGCAGGGCAATCAACCTATTAACAGCATCAACATCAATCATGGCAAGAGGCATACCCTCCTGTCCGAATATGTAAGGGTTGTTTGGTTTTTATATATATAACAACACAGAGCTTACATTTTCGGACAGAGTGGACGTGATACCTCCGCATACTGCTCAACAAGCACAACTTTCGTCAAGGCTGACTCTGCTGCTGCAATTGCATCGTCCACGCATTGCACAAGAGCTGCTACTCGTAGCACCATTTATCGCCATTTCTTTGGGACCCTGATGAGGACAGAATGCTGACTGCACCCACCACCACTCACCGCATCGGGAACTCTCGGACCGAATCCATCGTGGGCCGGTCGATCCGTAAACTGGGTCGGGACCGTTGTCCTGTTTTGGTTGTACACTATGATTGTTGAACTCGTTCGGACCGCCGCCAGGCATGGCGCCACGAGGAACGCGCGTATCTGTTGTCGCCACGGCAAGGGGGGCATATCACCCTCGCTGATGGCCACCAGATGACCAACAGAAGCGTTAAGGAGCCTGATGTGACTGCTGTGGGAGGTCGGCTGGGTGCATTCGTGAACACTGCTTGCTTCTGCTGCTGCTGGTGTCAACAGCGTTATCACCAGCAACAACAACAGCGACAGGCTTCTGAACCTCTACGTACATGCGTACGAAAACATAAGAACCAATTTATTATTAATATGTATATAAAAGTATCCCTACATATTCGGATACAGGTGTACACGAAAAAGAGGCAGTCCCCGGAAGGGCAAGGCCTCCATATTTCTACGATCCTTGCTTGGTCCCTCTCCAGAGGGGCGTCGATCACCGCAGCTTCGAAGCCCGTTGCCTATAGAGTGTACCTCTGAACGAGAACCTGATCCATAGGGCACGCACTCCTGCAAATTACCCTCGACCGATCTTGGTGCGCGCGGGCTGTTTGAGCGCACAAAAGCTTCCGGATTGCCTCGCTCTGGTTGCTCCCTCCCTGAGGCACCGTCTTTCCCACCCGCCACAAGACGCAGGCTAGACTGCCCCTACGTGCGCGTCGGGAGCAAGCAAGCCAAGCAAACAACACCCCCCCCTGAATTTTTCAGCTCGGTTTAACACGATGGCGGACGTGGACAGCTTCCTGGACCAACAGCTCGCGAGCGTGAAGGCCGGCCCAGGGCCCTCTCGCCTCCGCGAGGAGGCGGCGAGGTCGTCTGCACACAGGAACGGAGGAACCTACAAAAAAGGGGCAGGGGCCTCAGCGGAAAAAGCGAATGGTCTTGAGAATGGCCAAGACAACGAGGGTGTTGCGGCAGACGGAAGCGACTCCTCTAGTGGGGATAGCAGCTCGGACGGTAGCAGCTCTGACAGTGACGATGCTGGGGAGGAGGGGGGGGGGAGGGGGGGGGGGGGGGGGGAGGAGGAGGACGCGGAGGGTGAAAAAGCTGCAGAGGGGGGCGGAGGAGAGGAGGACCAGGAGGAGGAGGAGGAGGAGGAGGACGGGGGGGGGGGGGGCTGAAGAAGAGGAGCAGGAGGAGGAGCAGCACCAGGAGAGGAAGGGAAAGAAGAGCAGGACGAGCGACAGCGAAAGGGATAGGGATGGCCGCAAGCGGAGCAGGAGTAGGAGCAGGAGCCGTGGCAGAGGGCATAGGGATGCCGACAAGCGCCGCAGGAGGTAATGATCCAACCTGCAAGTGATTCGTTCCCCAAACGCCTACGTCGTAAACGCGAGAATTGCAGACGGCAGCACGTGCCGATTCCCACCCCAAATAGCATCCCAGCCCAATTCTGTGTGGTTTGTCCGGTAAACGCGGGTGCAGACGTCCGTGCAGACGAGAAATACTGCTGCTGCTGCTGCTGCTGCTGCTGCTGCTGCTGTCTTGTTGGGCACTCGTGCTCTGACGTACCCATTCCTCCCGCAAAAATGATACCAGGTATGATCCAGTCTACAGCAGTAATTCAAAGTATTAGTATTTGTCCTCACACAACGAGGGTGCAGACAAGCTGCAAGTGTGTATATACAGCTACCTGTTGGTTGCTGTCGGATTTTCCCGTGCCCATCGCAAACATTAACATTTTCCAGTCTCGGGCGTGTGCGAGTGCGCTGGTGGTGGTGGCGGTCGTCGTGATTCTGGTGCTGCTGGTGCTGCACTCGTACGGATATACAGTATATCGCCATGCTCCCGTACTACGTACCTGGTATTCAATAACTGCAGATACAAGAGGCATGGAGATATTGTCCAGTCTTGACGATATTCCAAGTTTTCTGTTCCCCAAACGCGAGCGCAGACGAGTACTAATATTAAGGGCCTAATATTAATATTAATATTACTGCTTCGTACAGAGTACCGGCACAGAGTGCAAGTATAGTGTCCGTGCTGCTGTACAGCAGTACGATGCCAGGTACCTCGTACTACCACTGCTGCTGCTGTTGTATGCAATTGTACCCAAATATGTGATACGTGGTACTCTACGATTTAATGTGAAGAACACACACACACGATACGTGTGCGTACGACCGCTGCTGCTGCAGTCCACAACCAGTTTACCAGTACAGCAGCAGTACCTGTTGTTGTTGTTGTTGTTGTTGTTGCTCTCACATCTTCTCATCGCCACAATTTTAGTCCAATGCATTCTGTGGTCGCAGGACAGGCTCCAATAACTACGGTAACTCTGTCTGGAGTGGAAAAATACCTCGGTAGAAATAAAAAACAAGCAAAGAATAATACACATGCATGGCATGATAACCCTATTCATAGCACGACTACGACGTACACGTCAGACAATAATAAAACGTGAGGTCCGCGCTCGTGCGTATCGGATACATGCGGTATGCTGTACAAGTCGCCACATAAACCGAGAAGACCGCATACTACCCAGGAAAAAATAGACGGGATGCAAACAACAACTCGACGTCGAAAACACAACGAACATAGAAAAAACGAAGTCGAAAGATAAAAAAACAACTGATGTTTTAAGGCTATTAATAGCTTGATACCATACGTACACACTGCTGCTGCTGTGTGCCGGTACTAACTATTAATATTAATAGTCGACTACAGCCTGCTACAGCAAGCAGTACGAGTGAGTATGGTATAAGTTCTGCATTTCGATACCAGGCATTGTACGTACCCTCATGGTACTGTACATACCATATGCTATTATGCTACTATACTGCTGTACCAGCTACCAGGTACCAGGTGGCTCTGGTATATAATTTGGTACGACGAGCTCTAGGACAACGTCGTACAAGCGCGAGCTGTGAGCTGGATGTATATATTTCGCCAGTACTACTGCTGTACTACTATTAATAAAGGTACCAGATACCACCTACCACCTAACTAACACCTACTCATATGTATTTCAAACTGGCTACTAGAGTAGGTATTGTTGTAGTTACACGGTATAGCAGCAGTAGTAGTTGCAGCGGCGCCAACGATCCGACTTTTTGGGCTTCTTTATTTAGGGAAGGCTTCTTTACTGCGGGGTGCGCATTTCGCCATGATACCACTTAAACTTGCCCAGAGAAGGAGAGATAGAGAGCTGAGACGCTACCTCAACTCATGGCGCATTAACGTGCCGAAAGCCGTTGGCGTCTATTTTACCATGTTTTGTGTGTAAAGTGCAATCAGATAGTGCCAGCCAACTATTTAATACCTGGTCAGTACGAGTAGTCAACTGTAGTCAGTTAGTCAGCTGGTTTCGCCAGCCAACTAATAACTAGCGGGGAGGTCACTATTACGGGGGACCATAGTTAATAGGACCTACGGTGCACACAAACACCCATATATTTCCATATTTTTACTATTACGGGGGTCCATAGTTAACGGGACCAAATTTTGTTAGTAAAAATATGTAAATGTATAGGTTTTTATGTATACCATAGGTCCTGTTAACTATGTACCCCCGTAATAACAATATTTGGTCCTACTAACTATGCCCCCCCGTATTATTAATAGTAGGCGAACTCAACCCCCTAGTATTGAGGCAGGTTGGATGTCAAATGTGTGTTTTTTTTTTGCTGCTGAAGCTCTTTTGACCTCGGAGAGGCCTGCGTGTCCAGTCGTGGTCGTTGCTCAGTGGTCAATCCCTCGTATGATGTACAAGTAGACGAGGATCTGGTAGGCATGAGTGTTCAGTGTTGCAGGACGCACGTATAATATGTTACCCTGATCCTTTGGGTGTTCGTATCCGTACACGTACAGCTGTGGTGTTCTGCTGTAATATCTGTGTCCGGTCGAGGACACGGACTTTTTAAGAGCTTTTCACGGTTCCGCACGGCACCGCGGTTCGGCGCTTCTCCTTGCACATTACTTCGGTTGTGTTTGGTTCCGTCCCGTTCGGTTCGGCTTCGGTTCGGTTCTGATCACGTCATTCCGATTTCCTACGGTTCGGCTCCGACGGAACCGAGCGAGCAGAACCGAAGGATAAACACCCTTACGGTTATGTCGTCGTATCTCGAATGTACGAGTACTCGTATTCATTCCGTTCGCAACCGCGATTCTTCAGGATCCGGGATTCTCACGGATCGCTTCTGTTCGAAACGGCACATACTGTACCAGGTACGGGTACGTAGTATTCCTACGGTGTGGAAGAACTGGACCGAGCCGGACCGAACGGAATCGCAACGAGGAACCGTAAATACATACCAGGTACCCTACAAATCATCGCGTGGAAACGTGTACAGATCACACAGATCATACAGATCAAATCAGTGTACATTGGCAGGGACACGCACGATAACATTACCAAACACCCTACAGCAGTAGTTATCTAATTATACCTGTGGATCCTTACTGCGGAAACACGTACCATATTAACCATTCAAGTCCTGTACACTAGTCCCTGTGCAGATGATGCAGATCGGTGGAAACGATCTGTGTAACCTATTATTTATAGTAGGGGTGCTGCCCTTTTGCCTTTTACCCGGGTACTACTGAGTATTTTTCCGAACCAATATTGAGGAACAGCTACGACTGCGCACAAACACAGCAGTGCTATCGGTAATGAACACGTGCTTGCCATGTCTCGGGTCCCATTCAAGGTCGACCAAGGACCGTAGTCGCCCTTAAGTAGGACCGAGACATGACAAGCCCGTGTCCCCTTTTGATGGCTAAAGCACTACTTGTTGTGTTTACACTTCGTCGGCCAAGAGGTACTCCACTCGACACGGTGGCCACTCTCCTCGTACAAAGTTGGCGTTTGGAGGCAGTCGATCCATCAGATCACACATTTTTGAACATACAATACCCCGACAAACGTTCCGAGCGCCGGTTATACGTCAATGCTAAGCGTGGAAACTTATCATCACCTCAATATCGTCCCGTGGGTAGCATTTCGTAGAAAACCCCCAGCAAACCCGTCTCAGAATCAATGTGGCTCCCACACACATCACACGGGATACCACCAGTAGCTTCGATGTACGTACGCAGCAGGAGTGCAGCAGTCGCAGTATAGGCAAGGGAGGCAAGGATCCACCTATATTACCTCAACGGAATGCGAAGGCGAGAGTTCCAGAAGCCCCGTCGACCTGACCCCAAGTCGCAACGTGCCGCAGACAAGGAAAAAAGTACGAAGTACTACCCAGGGAACCTGATTTCGGAGATGATAGTTTCCTATCCCCGGGATTCGCAGGGTAAAATATCGGGTACTACCCGAGTACCCGGGGTCCAGATACCCACGTGTACCCGGATATTTCCCTCCTATAAATGGCGGATACCCGTCGGCCTCGGGTACTCGGGGGTAAAACCTTTATCAAGAGTACAGCCATGATTTGATGTGTCTGGCGCGTGGTTTAGCTTTGTCGTTTGCAGCTACATAGAGCAGTGCATGCGAGTACGCTGGTAGCACGCTATGAGCTACAGCTGGTTTGATACCAGATCATACCTGCAGCGGTATATGCGGTGTGTGTAGATAAACTGTTGGACTGGTGGTGCCGCCTGCTGCCTGCCTCTCGATAGCGACCAAGCTTTACGCTTGAGCCTTGATAAATGCCGCTATGCGACGGTGCGGCTGGCATAAACATTACTACGAGGAACGAGGTTCGCAGATACTTCATATTCTTACCACACCCGTCGGACGGATAGATCAGATAGATCATCTACAGATGGTTCATCTACAGATAGATCATATTGATCCTAACCTGCCGTTCTGAGGTGCTGTGCAGGATTTGTATGTATTGTATGGGCCCAACCCAGGAAACATGTCCCAGATCATGCAGATTATACGGCTCCCACTCGGCAACATAATTTAGACGAAGGATCTATCTGATCTATCTGTTGTGAGTTAGTTCATGGAGACGGCCTGTCCCAGGTGTGTAACGTTGTTACGAAGGCGTGGTATACGGGTGCAAATGCTATCCATATTTGGGGTGCATCGTGCTGCCGCCTGGTCGGGAGGATGCTCTCCGTCCAACTTCGGATCCGACGAACCTTGCCAACACTGAAGAGCATGCTCTCATACTCTGCTCAGCCAATGGACGCTGACATTTCAACGCCGAGGCTTGACCGTCGTCCGCGTTGGGAAGGGGGGCAGCCGCGAGCCCAGGTCACTCGCCGTGCGTACGACGGACGGCGTCGACACCAACAGAGGCCACCCGCCGAGTGACCTCTGTTGACTTTCGAAACTGTCCGCCGTGCCCATGGCGCGTGCTCCGGGCCCGCGGCTGTTCCCCCTTCCCAGCGCAGACGCGGGCAAGTCCTCGGTGTTAGAAGTGAGCTTCTATTGGTTGAGCGAACTACGAGAGCATGCCGGTCACTGTTGGCAAGTTTGGGCGGAGCCGAGACTGGACGGAGAGCATCCTCCCGCTACTCTCCCCTGAATAGTGTTTTGCTTTGTGTAATTTGGCACCGTCGTTGTTGTTGTGGATAGTGCTGCTGCTGTTATATACAGTTATTAATAGTGTACCGTACACCACTATCACACTTGTGATGAAGATAACATACCCCCTCGGAACGAAACGAATTTCTGTGATGGTTGTATCGACAACAGGGACAGTGGAAACGCCTGCCTACATACATACGTCTACCGAAATATCTCGACGCGGTATTTCCAAAGCCACCGTTGCCTTTGTGTTCATGTCTATACCTCCAATGGTTTGGACCTATTCGGACCTGACCTTCGTTGCGGGGGGGTGTGTTGCCTTTATCACCCGTGTGATAATACGGTACTGCTCCGTGTGTTGAGCACTTTCAAGTCTCCAGCTCGACCCGCAGGAGTTTTTTTCGCGCTCTGCGGTTGTTTTGAGCAAACCGCATTCACAGATTTCCCCCCTCACCCCCGCCGACACATGACCTCCTTTTATCGTGTACCTGGTAGACGGTTACACAGCAGCATTGCCACTGCTGCTGTTCTTCTCTGTGTGTGTGTTTTCGTTTTTTTTTTTTTCGGCGAACTCGCACTTTCGGCTACGGAACAGGACATCGAGCATGTCCCTCTATATAGTCACCGCTCGTATATTAATATGTAATCCAACTTGTCTCTATATTAAGGTACATATTGATATATTGACACCGTACACATAGAACGTGCGATAAGATGACGCATGTCCTCTGACCATTTTTTTCCAAGCTGATTTTCTCGACGAGTGAGAGTACACAAGCGGAGCGATGCGTCCGTGAGAAGGTCTCGACACGCGCCCAGCGATGCGTCCATGGGAAGGTCTCGACACACGTCCAGGCGATGCGTCCATGGGAAGGTCTCGACAAGTACCCAGCGATGCTTCCATGGAAAGGTCTCGACGAGATATTTCGGAACCGCCATGCTGGTTGTGCATTGTGTGTGTGCCCCCCCTTGATATCGAGATAACGGGTGCGTAGTTTTTTTTTTGCGGGGCGTGTTTTAACTTGTCATGCGCACGTGTGTTGCAGTATAGCTGGTACCAGGTACGGTACGTAGACTATTGTGTTCCCAAATATAAGGGCGTTCTTTGTATTATTAGTCGATACAACAATTTCCTCACATCTTGGGACAGCGTGGTACTACACGATAACAAGCTGAGGTTCGAAGCCCGGCACGAACCGGTAGCAGGGAGGGTGACGGTCTACTCTTGCTTGGTGTAACGCTCTACCCTTGGCACAATGGCGCAAATGACACAAAAGACATCGCCTTTTAAATCTGTATGTGTGTTTCGTCGGCCTTGCTGATTTTTAGTACAGATGTGATACGAGCTATTAATACAATATATATTAATAGTAGTTCGTAATCATTGGATTCGTTCGAACGTACGCGCGATATTTTTTTGTGACAAAAGTAGATGCTTGTAATACGCCCATAAAAGTCTACCTACCACGTATACATCAAAAGGAGTGTTTTTGTATCCATATTATTTGTCGTGCCCCAAAAGTTTTTTTTTTATTTTTTTTTTATCATCACTTTTACTTTCCAGCCTAACTTGTTGGAGGTTTTTCCCTCAGCGATCTTCTGGACAAGCCGTGGTCACAGGTGTCGTCCCTTCTCCCCCCCGGTACGTGCCTTTTTTTTTGTCGCGCATAGGGTTCAGCATTCCCACTGCTCGTCGATTGTTCATCGAATGTAGCCAACTCACGCTCTCGCGCTTTCCGCTAATCATTTTTTTTATGCAAGAAAAAGTCCCTCGTACGAGCATGCACTCGGGGAGACTCGAACCCACGCTTTTGATCGTTGATAGGCACGCGGACCACCTACCAAGCCAGCGGGAACGCCGGTTTTAAGTTAGTCTAAACATATATCAAACGTGATGATTTTTGATTCGATGTATTGAAGTTTTGATTCTTGGCCATCAGTATGGTGATTCTTATTCGATGATTTGATAGTTTGGTATCAACGTGATAAAACGTGATTAAAAAAATCGATAGTTCGATAGTTCACCTACTCAAACCTCCATACTCCATACCATGGTTGCCACACGCACCTCAGGCACCCAAGGGGGAAAAGTGGCTGCAGTACTTGTGCTCCGGGAGCAGACGTCGGCATTTCTGCCACGCAAGGTGTGGAAATCCGTCCACTTTTGCTTGCATGTTGGTGGCAGTGTCGTTCCGGTTCCGTCGACAACACCGCGGCGCCCGGTGGGAAAACGCCAATCTTTACTAGGAAATCCTCCCCCTCCGGACGGGGGGGGAAGCTTGGTATACACCAACACATACGTACTTGTTGCGCCTTTGCCCTTTCCTCCTTGCCGTGGTTTCTTTTGTCTCTTAGTATTTAACTTACCATATTTTTTAGTGAGGGGGTGGGATGGCAATGCGCCATTCCCCCCCCTGACGCAGCCGCCGCGTGGGGTGTTTTTTTTTGCGTATCACTGCTTGCCGGTCCTTTTTTGTGTTTGTTGTTGTTTTTCGGGGCGGGGGTTCTGGTGTTGTGTTATGTTTGCGTGCGTCCGCTATTAATAGTCTGCTTGAGGTGCGAACCGGGAGGTGCCCGATGCGATTAGAAAGAGCAATTTTTTCGCCTTGTCTTGCCTCTAGTCGAGTAGAAAGAACGGTGTCCAGAACGATCCCCGGAACTGTCTTTTCTAACGATCGCCAGCGTTTCTTGCATGTTCGCCAGAAACTTCTCCAGAACGGTCTCCTGGTCATCCACCTTGCTCCACTTAACTTGACATATTTAGCGGCCGTATGCTGGGCATTTTGTCACACACGCAGAAATAGCGCAGGCGGGAGTTCGCTGCTGACGAGGTGGCGTTTTTTTTTTGGCCGGTGGGCGCCTTTCCCAGTCGGAGGCACGGGATAAAATGCCCGGATAAGAAGGCCGTCCGCCGTCCCCCGTCCTGTGTCCCCTCGACAACAGGCCCGAATAACGCCATTGAGGAGATCGGCGCTCAAGACTGCAGTTCCCCTGAATGAAACCGAACTGAAGCGAGGGACAGATCCCTACCACGTACAATAACGACTGAAGAATAGCGGGTCCTAAATATTTCCTAACCTTTATTATCCTACCTTTACGATGTCCTCCTACGCCCTGTCCAATCTTAGATTACCGCTGTAATACATGGTATATCCTATCCTGCCTTGGAGTCCGCGACTTTTTTTTTCTTTGCACGAGGTTTAAGCTCTTAATCTCCGCGGGTTTTTTTTTCTTTGGGTCAGGTTTACGCTGTCAATCTCAGAGCGTGTTATTTCTCTTAGTTGCGTGTTCTTACTATCATATGTGTGTTTTTACTGATAACTGTAAGTTCTTATTGTCAAGTTCTTGTTATTAAGTTCTTGTGTGTGCGAGGTAAATTGTGTCTTACATTAATTTCAGTACATAATAGTGATTTTATTATGTTCCGTGCGAAAGGCGAGAGCCTCTATTTCTCAAGTGCTGTCACGCCCTGCCGTATCTATCGATCCCGTGCGATCCTCTTATCGTGTCCTTTCCTGGTTTCCCGCATGCCCCGCTGCCTGCTGTCTCCCTGCATGGTACTATATACGAGGTACCAGGTATAAAACAAGAAGCATCAGCTGTGAGATCGAGGATTTCGTCGAAAACCAGCTTTGCGAGCTGCGTATGATATGTATGATGCTTCCACCGCGCGTACTCGTCCGGGTTCTACATGGCCTCATGAAGGATGTGTATGTGTGTAACAGCAACCCTGGATTTGCTTCCGTAGGACTGGGCTTATCATCGCCTGCGTTCCTCATAGATCTGCAGTACGCTCTAAGCCCTTCTCAACAGGCCTGGCTTATCATCATCTTGATCATCATTGTTATCATCTTGATCATCATTATCACGGAGGACTTGCTGTGGTGTAACAATAGTAAATCATACCCAAATATGGCGTGTGAACATACGGGGATAAGGGATACATGACTTTTTTTACTCCATCGTGGGTTGTGCTTACTCTCGCCTCCTGCACCAAGCGAAGCCCTTTCTAACCCCCCCCCCCCCCCCCCCCCCCCCCCCCCCCCCCCCCCCCCCCCCCCCCCCCCCCCCCTATCCCTATATCCCCTTCCTCTCCCTCCCCGCCTCCCCCCGCCCTCCCTACTTCCACCGCTGCAAATCTTTGTTTTATTTTTTCGTCTTTTCTTTCGGCATCTCGTCTTCTTCCCCGCCTCCTCTCCCCCCCCCCGCTGCCCTCGTTTCCTTTCCCTTCCCCGCCCTGCCCGCTGTCACTGCGCCCGATGTCGTTGCGGCCTGTTTGTGTGTTGCTGTTTCCGCCGTTTGGCTGTGTGTGTGGTATCGTTTTCGCCGTGTTTGGCGTCTCTCGTGCGTTGCCCTTTGCCCTTGCCTTTGCTTGCCGATTGTCTTTTGTCTTGCGTCTTGCGTGTGCTTTTTGGGGGCGTATATCGCGTGTCTTCGTGCGTTGCCTTTTCTTTTGTGCTTTTTTGGCATGCCTCGTGTCTTGCCGTGCTGTGTTTTTGTGGGTGCTTCGTGTGTTCGTGTGTTGTGTTTTTTTTTGTTCGGCATCTCGCGCACGTTTTGCGTGTCTGTGTTGTGTTGTGTTGTGTTGTGTTACGTGGTGTTGTGTTGCGTGGTGTTGTGCTCTCTGTATGGTTTGTTTGGTTTGTTTGGTGGCAACGCCCGTATTGTGTGCGTTTTGTTTGCATGCTTTTTTTTGTTGTTGCTTTTTTGTGTGTGTGGGTTGTGTTTTGTTTCGTCTATTTTATGTTGTTGTGTGTTTTTGTTTTTGCGGTTTTTATGGCATCTGCCGCGTCTGTATCGTGTCGTGCTGTGTTGCGCTTTTTTTTTTGCGTCTCCCCTACGTGTTGTGTGATGTGATGTGATGTGTTTCTTTCTGTTTGTTTGTGTGGGTGTGTGCTCTGCTGTCCTGTTCTTGAAGAAGCTCTAGTGGCGATCGTGGACGTGATCGCGGTGACCGCAAAGACCGACACGGCAGCAGCAGGGGAGGGGACAGGGGGGACCGTGATCGCCGATCTTCCCGCCGCTCGCGCAGCCGGGAGAGGGAGAGGGAGAGGGAGAGGGACTCGGGAAGGTGTGTATGTTGAACATAGCAACCTACGCACGTTGTTACGCAGCAACATCAGCGTTGGTTGGTCAGTTGGTACACAGCAACAGCACTCGTAGTCAGGTAGTCAGTCAGTAGCCTATCGGTTCGCTGTCGGGATGTGGACAGGCATCTGATGATGCAAATTGTACCGGCATCGCACGGTAGCGCCGCCGGGAAAGGGAATGGGATTCGGGAAGGTATGTACGGTTGTGGTTTTGATGACGATATGTAGGCTGTTTTTGGACGCGGGGCTGATGCGATGTGGATGGCATTGCACGGGTGTAGATGGACTCGATTGTTCGGTGTTGTTATTTGTGGCGGTGGTGGTGAGTTGGGGGGGCTGTAGTCGTTATCATTATCATGCATGACAGTAGTTTGGGTGGGGGGGGGGCGGGGTCATGGTGCTGGCTTTGGTATTGGCGGCCATAGTGGTGGTGGTGGCGGTGGTGGAAGTGGTGATGGCGTTGGTGATGGTCTTGGTTGTGGTGTTGGTGTTGACGTAGCTTTTAGAGTTGGTGTCGGTTTTGGCGTAAAGTGTTGTTGTTGGTGCTGTTTCCGGTGGTGCTGGGTTTGTTGCTGATGCTACTGTTGTTGTAGCCTTTCTGCGACGAGCAACATCCTGTCCCGCGGTGCGCCACCCGACGAATCTCCAGTGACCCCATGCTCGGTCGATCGTGACTGCACTCACACGCACTTGCATCACGCGCCAGCACCAATCACAGCTCAAACCCAAAGCGGCCGGCCACCCCTCGTATCTGGCGTGACTACCCGAAACAACTCCTTTTAGACATGAGTTTTGACGAAAGCCTCGATCTCACCGCTGGTGTTTTTTTTTTATTTCTGTATTTTGTTTTTTCTTCAAATGTACCTCGTGTACATTCGATCGCGGTTGCCCCACGTCGCACCACGACGCACCATCTCCAACACGTGACAACAATCGATCGACCGCCCTTCGTGTGCCTCATCGCCTCCTGTCGCCTCGCTCGCGTGCTGCATGCGTCTGTCAGAAGCAGCAGGCGGGACCGTCACGGGGACGATAAGAGCCGAGACAAGGACAACAGAGCTAGGGGCGGTGGGGACGACAAATCTAAGGAGAAAGAGAAAGAGGACGTCGAAAAGGACGGCAAGTCAGAGGCGGGTTCTACCAGATCGAAGGACAAGGAGAAAGAAAAGGAGAAGGAGAGGGAGAGCTCGAAGAAGGACAAGGGTAGGTCGCGCAGCCGCGACAGGGACAGGGGCCGGGACCGGGACGGTGACCGCGGCTCCGACAGACACCGCCGCGGAGAGTGAGTGGCCACACTACCCTTGCCGTCTCTGTTTTCGGGGGCAGGCGGAGACCGGGCGAGAGGGTGGGAGCGTATGCTTTCTGCTTTCCCGGGCTCTGAAATGCAACATAATACAACTTTTTTTTATGCTGACAATAGTTCGTGTGGAACGGGTTTCAATAATATTATTTCATGTCTGGTGGGACGGATGTTGTTTTGACAATCAACGCGTTCCGTTTTGTGTCATGATCGTGTTTTTTGGGATGAAATTAGTGTAGGGCGGGTTTCATGTGACCGACGAGGCGTTTCCGTTTTGTGCCATGAATGTTACAGGGGCCGTCGCAGCGACCGCGACAGGGACAGGGATGGAAGGCGGGACAGGGACAGGGATAGGGACAGGGACAGGGATGGAAGGCGAGACAGGGACAGGGACAGGGACAGGGACAGGGATGGAAGGCGAGACAGGGACAGGGACGAGAGGAAGGTGAGCAAACACATCTTCTTGATATCTGTAGGAGACCCGGTCCTTTTCAGCTCGTGAAGAGCTGTTTTGACCTCGAGGTACATGACACTTATTAATGATAAGAACACGAGGAATCTGGAAAGGCAGGCTGATATTTGTAGGAAAATAAGAAACTTGGGAGTCATTGTACTGATATCAGCGTAGAACGCACCCAATATGGATAAGAAGTCCAGCCTGCAACAGTTTCACTCAAATCATCTACAGATGATCTAGATCTTTCAAGGCAGATGGATCCTTCTACTCCTGATTTTGTGTGATGTAGCTGATGTTGCCGGGTGGGAGCCGTACTATTCGCGTGATCCAGCACAGGTTTACTTCTGTGTCGGATCTGTACTATGCACAGCTCCTTCACAACCAACCTCTCACAATGACAGGTGAGGAACCAGATGATCTAGATGATAGATGAACTAAATCATAATCTGTCGTGCAGTAGGTGTGAACGGTTTTGCCGTTTGAAAAATGTACCAGGCCTATATTTATAGTTGCCTTATCCTGTCTTGTACTACTGCAGTTTTTGTGCAGGATGGCAGTCAAGGGGTCAGACCGCTGCCTTCTACCGCTCTACCCGGGAACGCAAACCCCGTTTAATGTCCACCGTAGAGCAGAGCCAACCATGTGCGTTGCTCTTCTGTTCCCTAGAGGTTACCTTCATGCGTGCGTGTATATATTCTGAGCGGTGGTGCTTGTCACTCTTAGGATAAAGGTTGGAGTTCTGTTGGGAATTGCCAATCCGAAGAGGAACAGATGCCAACCAACCTAATCATGGTTTCAGCGTGACCCCCCCCTGTCTACGCCTCGGGAATAAGAGTGCGTGTGTTTTGTGGTGTCGGACGCTTTTTTTTTAGGGTATATATATATTTATTTTTTTCGAATAGTACCGGTAGGGATTAGGGCCGCCCCCCCCGCCACCATGGCGGAGGGGTCATAACTTGGAACTAGCAGATCAACGTGTCAAAGCCTGCACTGTAGACTCTGTTGTTTGAGCCGCTCTCCATCGCTCTCGCACGAGGTCTGGTATTCCACGTTAAATCCTAGTAATTGGTAAAAACCCTTCAAAGAACCGGTCGACATCCTAGCTGTAATATACCACGGTATTAGTTAATGATATTCCCCTCTCGGTCCAAACGGGGGTTATATTCCCGGCAGAGGCCAAAGTGGTGGCATATTTGGTGGCATCTTTTGGTGGGAGCTCGAGACGAGGAGAGGAATCGTAGGGACGCGAGGAGGGTAAGCGAGAGAGGAGAGAGGGGAGGGGACCCGTATACTCAAAATAGATGGCATCATCATCATAATTCCTTGTCATAGAGATAGTATCAACGACACCGTCATGCAGTTTTTGTTTATGCCGGTAAATTGAATGCGCTAAACTTGCCGCTCGTATTTGGGGCTTGTGTTCATCTGGACGACACTGGTTTGTAGTACAGACAAGTCTGCCCCCCCCCCCCCCCCCCCCCCCCCCCTGCCTTGAAACACGCCTCCCGGACTTGGGTTTTGATCTATCCGGGCGGCACTACTTGCTAGATACAGGTAGACTGATCCCCCCCCCCCCCCTTCCGTGCCGTCAAATGCGCCTTCCGTAATCGGATTTGGTATTTGATCTGTTTCAGGGTGACTCCCGGCGTCACCGTCGACGCAGCCCGAGCAAAAGCCGCAGCCACAGCCGCAGCCGCAGCCGCAGCCCCAGGAGATCAGAGAAGTCGACGGAGGAGAGGGAGGAGCTGGCGAAGCGAGCTGCCATCGACGAGCTCACGAGGGACCAGCGTACGGTGTTCGTCAACCAGCTCACGATGAAGGTATGATGCATGCCACGAGGAAGTACGCAAACATGAGACA
Organism: Macrocystis pyrifera; assembly: GCA_031763025.1. Classification (NCBI taxonomy): domain Eukaryota; class Phaeophyceae; order Laminariales; family Laminariaceae; genus Macrocystis; species Macrocystis pyrifera. The sequence continues at coordinate 12,746,765 of JASSKH010000016.1, read as the reverse complement.
TATCAAGTTCAGATCAGGTCAGACCCAGATTATACATCTGATCCCTGTTTTATTTTCTAGATCGTCATCTGTCTCATGTGAGACGAGCGCACCGTGTTCGTTGACCAGCTTTTTCTGTGGAAGTGCATGTGCGGGGCGACCGTGGCGCGGCGCGGTCGCTGTACCGGGGGGGGGGGGGGGGGGGGGGTCCGGTGGCGCGCGATAGAGGCCGACGCCGAGCGAGGCATACTGAAAAACCGGCATAGTCGTGAACGAGTCACTTTGACACCATCAACCATAGTCAATCACTACTCCACTACGGAGCAGCGTTAGCTGTTGAGGATACCGCTTAACGCAATTCCGTTCTGGGGACAACCGACTCATAATCCCACGTAGTTTGTCCGCTAAACGGGACTGCAGTCAGTGCTAAGAGGATCAACCACGTTTTGCCGTGAGGAGGCATGCGTGCACGCAACGGACGGGTCTAATCTCTAGCAGGTATTTCATTGTCTAGATCGGCATCTGCCCTACAGTAGGTGGGACGAGCGTACCGTCCGTGTTCCTTGACCAGCTCTCACCAGGAAGGGCGAGAGTCGTTGCCAGGGTCCGCGCAGCTGGTTGGCATGATACACATATCGCACAGATCAGATCATATCATATCATATCTTAAGCGTATTCCCGCTGCATGATTTAGGTCTCTCGGTGCAGATAGGTTTGCGATCTGTAAGATCTGCAAGATCTATTTCGTGAATAGCAGTTGCTTGGGTGGGATCTGTGTGGCAGAGCTCTTGCCGCACTTTTTTTTTTTTTTTTTTTTTTTCCCAGATGAGATCTGAATGACAAGGGGTCTTGCGCAACATGTCCTATTAATAGCGTCAAATGTGGGATGTGGATGATCGACATGGTGATATGTTCGATGTGTTTCCAGCGTACCGTGTTCGTTAACCAGCTCACTCTAGTCCTTCTCTCGATCGGCGAGGTGTCTCCCTCCCCAGTCCCTAACCCCGCTTGTTGTTGTTGTTGTTGTTTATTGTTGTTTGGTGGTGGTGTTGGTAGTGGTGGTGGTGGTGGTGGTGGTGCTGCTGCTGTTGTTTTTTGTTGTGGTTAGTTGTCGATGGTGTTGTGTTTGTCGTTCGTTGTGGTTCATTGGTGCTGTTTTTGCTGTCGCCGCTGTATGTAGATGTTTTGGTCACCGTTGTCGTTGTCTCCCCCTGAAAAACATTTTTGCTGTTCTTCATGCTGCTGCTGCTGCTGCTGCTGCTGCTGCTGCTGCTGCTGCTGCTGCTGTTCATGCTGCCATTGTTGTTGTTATTTCGTGATGGTGATTGTTGCGGGTGCTCGAGATCGATCGCGGTGCTGAAACTGCACCATCGCCGGACCCTCCCACCCTCCCATCATTTAGTTCGACGCTGTCACCCTATGCAGGAAAGACCGCTTCCCAAGCGGCTTTTTAGTGTGGTAGGATGCAGCTGCTCACCCTTCATGCCCTTCATGCGACTCGCCGGACACCTCGCGGCGCTTCGCGCTTGGTGCAAGCTTTGTCCGCCTGGTCGGTGAAACCCGACGTGTTCCGTCCCGGGATTGTAGGGATGCGAGGGTCTACGGTCATACGTCTGCGGCCATGCAGGACATGAATACACCCACCCACCCCCGACTACGGCCATGCATGATATCGAGTACACCCCCACCCCCACCCCCCCTTCGGTCTGTACAAACGCCTCTCTTACGCCGCCGGCCTTCTCAGGTGACCGAAGAAGACCTCGCGAAGTACTTCGGCCTGCTGGGTGAGGTGAACAACGTGATCATGCTTCGCGACAAGTTCACCAGTCGCCACAAGGTGAGAGCTTCGATCACACCCTCACACCTGAGATTCTAGTAAATGATGCGGTAAAAAGTGGCCTGATCATCTTCGTGCACTTATGATCACCGTGGTGTACCCATTTTAAGACCACCCCCTGAAACGAGAAAAAAAAAAAACGCGTGGTCTTACCTCACAGCGGTATGGTATCTATCTTTTCTTTCTTAAAAAAAAAAAAAATCCGCTGTTCCTCTACGTAGTTTGTTGTCCTCGTGACAAGCCGATTCACCTGGTCTCATTTTCTGCTGCTGTGACTTCAACCCGGATGGTCTTAGGATGGGATCAAGGCCGTAGTATTCGGTGGAAGTAGAAGTGAGTTGAGGGGGGGTGGTAGTTACCTGATATTTATTTTCCGATGCTCCTCGCGTGATCATTGTGTAGATGCTCTGCATCTCCCCCCCACAACTGTTTTTGTGGGGGGGGGGGGGGAGGGAGAGGAGTAAATGTACGCTCAAAAATCGGAACATGGTAGGTGTTTGTTGGAGTAGTCTGGTAGCCATCGTAGATGTAGTTGTTCGAGTGACGATGTAGCGTAACCCAAAAATGGGATTGGCGGTGAGGAACCCCGCCAGCACAGGGATTAACAGCACGAGAGCTGTACGTACCTCTATCGGCGAGCGCGTCGACGAAACGAAGTAATTTTTTTTTTTTGCAAAGATTAAAGGTAGCAGCCCCCTTTAGCGACCAACAAACACCAATGGTTTTGATACCTTTGGTGGTATCAACCCTTGTCTAAGAGCAGCGTGAGCGCCCAGCAGTGCTGGTGTACATGATGATGTTGCTTCCTGTGCCGTACGCCTACTTGCATTCAACCATTGTCACTCGGACACCAATTTGTATGTTTCCCCGATCATTTGACGAGCAGTGGCCGTTTCTTTTACCGCCACTTTTTTTTTTTTTTTTATCGTCTATTTTTCCCGTGCGAAGTCCCAGGGTGCTTAAGGGCATATCTGGTACTTCCTATACGGTAGGATGATGAAAGCCAGCTTTTACGTGTATTATTGGAAATTACCAGGTAAGTTGTGTAAAAGAAGCTGTTCAGTTTCGCTGTGGTTCCCCGCCCCCCCCCGTTCCCCTCTTCTTCTCCTCGGAGGCTATTTTTTTCCACACAAAAAAAAAATGCAGCGTCTTTTATTGTGCTTGTGCCCCCCCCCCCCTCGATCGCTGTCCTAGGAGATAGATGGTGGCCACAGGCGGCCAGACAGGAAGGGGATAAGATTAGCAAAACGTTTCTATGCAATATATGGAAACAACGTAATGAGCGCCCAATTGTTGGTGTCTCTATTAGAAGTAGGAACGGTGCTCCGTCTCGAAAGGGATGCGTGGTCAATGGTCTAATGACTAAGGCAAGCAACCAATAAGTACACCCCCCCCCCGAGGGTCTATGGTCATATGACTACGGCCATGCACGATAATGAGTACACACCCCCCCCCCCCCCCCCCCCCCCCCCCCCTCCTTGGCCTATGGAGGCTGTTTGTTTCGAAAAATGGTAACGCCTTCTTGGTGTCGTGATCCCCCTCCTCCCCCGCTTTTATCCTGAGGGGGTGTCTTAGACCTCTGCTGTTGTGCCGCGGGCTATGCTGTGAGGTGCGAAGGTGATGCACGCTAGCAGGTACATTAGAGGCTCCTCTGAACCGAATTTGATGAACGATGGACCAACCCCATGGCCAATGAGGTGTACGGCGCGCAATATTGTAAAACACGTTTCATATTTGGAGAGCCCTTAGGGAGCAGTGCCCTAAGGGAGCCGCCCCGTCTGTCTGTCTGTCTGTCTGTCTGTCAGTAATGGTTTGGTAAAAGAAGTGATACAGTACTCCTGTATCGCCCACCGCAGCCCGTGTGCACGTGGTGAACTCGGGGGGCTTACGAGGGCCCTGGCTTATGTTTGTGGTGCTGCTGCTGCTGTTGCTGTTGCTGTTGCTGTTGCTGATGATGTGATCTTATGTACTTTGTTTTGCTTTGTGTCGACCACGTTTGGCTTCGCGAGTCCAGCTCGCAGGAGTTTTTTTTTCGGTTTGTCGGGGCTCTGAACACGCTCCTGGTCATACAGGCGACCGTGCACAAACTACATGCGGTTTTGTTGTTTTTTTCGTGCTGGAGGTTTGTGTTCTGTGCCATGGGCGTGTCGCAGAGGCCATCTGATATATGATCGCGTGGACGCCTTGCGCTGGAGAACTGGCCTTTACCTCCTTTGAGAACATTGGTAACCCAGTTCTCCATGGTGACGGTGTCTTTTTTTAAAACGAAAGAAAAAAAAAACACGAGCTGTGAAATGGAGGGTTTCGTTGAAGCCCATGTTTGCGAGCTAGGTGTCATATGTACCTAGTACAAATATGATACTTCGATCCCGCTTACCACGGGTTTTGTTTTGACCTCATGAAGGGTATACATATGTATTGAATTAATCTCGAAACAGCGATGGTGGGTACCAAGTACTTTCTTAAGCTGAGGACCCCCGCCAGCCATACTCGTTTTGGCCAAAAACTGCTCCTCCTGTACCCTTATTCCCCATGGTAGTGAGAGTCTAACCTATACCTGGTAGGCCGTAAGTATTGGTACCCCCCCCCCCCCCCCCCCCCCCCCCCCCTCCGGAGCGTGGCCTTTTTTAATTCCGTCCTCTTTTTGTTGTTGTTTTTTTGCCTCGTGGGGATTTGTATTTGCCTATATTATACACCATCGTTAACGCTGGATATACCATATAATAACCGGTTCCGTGTGCGCGTGTTTTCCGTATTTGTCGTATCCCGGCTTTGTTGTTTTTTGTAACCGTCACTTCCTCGGACCAATCACGTGCCTTGATTCCGATGACGAATGAAGGACGGGAACAACATGTCGAGGGGTCTACCCCGTCACAAGGTGACAGCGATGGTTGAAAGCAAAGGGTATCGAGGCATTTTTTTTTCGGCGGGGGGGGGGGGGGGGGGGGGGGGGGGGGGGTAGGCAGGTTGGTGGTGTGCCGTTGTCTTGTCCTTTGGGTGTAGATGCTTCTACAGTAGTTCTCACATCTGAGGCAGATGATCGATTCCCTCTTGATCACCTACCGTAGACCTTTCAAGGCAGATCTTGTATCATCTAGCTCATGTTGCGGGGTGAACCGTACAATCCACAATATCTAGGACATGTACTATGGAGATCCCGCGCTACCTCCCTGAACGGCAGGTGAGGAACTAGATGATCTGTCTGTAGATGATCTGTATGTCCGAGGTGTGGAGTTTCACACGTTATACACACCAGATCAGATCAGATCAGATCAGATCAGATCAGATCAGATGCCCTCTTTATGTAGTTACTTCGGGGCATATACGGTCAAGATGATATTAGTCTGACTAGATCTAAACTATGTTTGCCGGGGGGGGGGGGGGGAGGTGTACACATGCCATGCATGGCCGTAGTGGTAGGATCATAGACCCTCGCATCCCGTCCTTCCATGCCGAGAAGGGCGGAGCACTTTGGTTTTTCACCGACCGTGCAGACATTGCTTGCACCAAGCGCGAAGTGCCGTGAGGTGTTGGGCGAGTCGCATGAAGGGTGAGCTCTGCATCCTAGTAAGAACCGCTTTTGAGGCGGATTTTCTTGCATATGGATGACAGCTTGGAATTAATGAAATTGGTTTCTGTTCATGTAATACGGGAACGAGTCGGTAGGAGCCCCTTGTCCGACCCTTCGTGTGTGTGGTGATGTTCCTATATGCCAAATGTGTAACGTGAACATATATATATATAAATGGAGGGATGGTCGTATGTGTGCACTGTCTCGGCTGGGGCTATGCTAGAATGTCATGTTTAGTGTTTAGCTTGTTCGGGGCACTGAGTGCTGTACGATGGCGGACCGGCAGGCCTGTAGACACTACTACTGTAGTAGTTTAGCATGTACCGGTATAGTGTAATGGTAGTGTTGAGAACAGGTTCCTGCTGTTTGACCCAGATATTTCGGGTGATTTGTACGTAGATCCATGGTTTGTATGATCTATACGATGTAGATCATGGAATGTGTATGTTCTGCCCAATCTAGATCATGGGATCCCTATGATCTGTATGATCTAGTTGGGAACAGGTCCCTTCTGCGGGACCCAGATATGGCGTGTGAGCTGTACTTAAGCAGCTCCCTGAGTTGTATGATGTGTACATAGATAGATCCCTGGTTTGTATGATCTGTACATAGATAGATCCCTGATTTGTATATCTGTACGATGTAGATCATTGAATCTAGATGATCTGCATAGTCCAGGTAGTGGGATGTATATGATGTGCCTGAGCTAGATCGTGGGATCTATATGATCTGGATGATCTAGCTCATGTTCGCCGGGTGGGATCGGTATGCTGTTTGTACGGCTCTTGTGCAACATGTCATGCCCGAAAATGTATGATGTAGATGATCTGGATGATTTAGATTGTCTATTATGAACTAGATGGTCTATCTGTAAATGATCTGTCCGTTGTGTGGACGTACTCGGTCCGATGTTGACCGTCCTCAGAATGACGTTCCTGAAAGGGACATATTTCAAACAGCACGCGGCAACGTGCACGCTTGTCCTGAGGTAGTTGTGGCAAGAGCAAACGCCTTCAAGTGTTAGCTTTGGTGTCGACCTTCCTAATATATGTTGCGTACACCTTAGTAGTTGTGTCGACATCGATAAATCGTTACGGTGGTTGCACCACATGTATCGCCTTCATGGTGAGAAACTAACTATAGGTGTAGGTATTGGTATAGGTATAGGTATTAGTATAGATATAGGTATAGGACAGAGAGAGCACCTAAACTATCGCACCTAAGTCCAGGTCGTATATTTGAAATTTGAAAAAATGCAAAAATAAAAAAACACGAGCTGTGAGGTCGAAAACGTTTTCCTCGGAACTCATACGTGCGATTATACTCATATACTGTAGTCATACTTCTGAAGATTCTAACTAGCAATGGACCTGTTTTTTGAACGGCGATAAACCACTGATCGGGTAGGTAGATCATGTACAGATATATCATCTACAGATAGATCATCCGCAGATAGATCATCTACAGATTGATCACCTACAGATAGATCATCTACAGACAGATCATCTACAGACAGATCATCTACAGACAGATCGTCTACAGATACATCATCTTCAGATAGATCATCTACGGATAGATCATCTACAGATAGATCATCTAGATCCTTTTACCTGCCATTGTAAGACGTCGTGCAGGATCTGTATGGTACAGATCCAGCCCAGAAAACATGTACTAGAATATAACATGCAGACCTTATGCGGCTTCGGCCTGGCATCGTGATCTACTTGTACCATGCGTACTACATATAGTACCTCATCAGGGATCTACCTGACCTTGAAAAAATATTGATCTGATCCGATCTTTGTGATGCCGGGAACAATTCCGCAGAAAATTGTGCAGACGTGCCCTCAACACGCGCTCAAGCACTGCTGGGACAACAATACGTTGCACATAGTGAATACCAGGTAATATTATTGACTATCGGTATTTTGTAGTCCGTCGCTGTCTCACGAAAACAACAATGGATTGATTCACGCTACTGTACGTAAGAGTACAGCAACTCAAGTCATTAGTTGGTTATTTTTGTTTGCCTTGCCGTCAATTTGACGAAGGGGTTGCAGGTGAAAATAGTTTTTTTAGTGCCTGTACCGCAATCGTTCGCCCCCCGCTTACCCCCCCCCCCCCCCCCCCCCCGCTCCCCCCCGATGCACATGCTTCCGTATGTGCGTGTAGATGAAGACTCTGGAGTCCGTGCCCAATGGTGCTGCAGCTGAGTAATCGCCCCCCCCCCCCCCCCCCCCCCCCCCCTCCTCCTCCATTCCCCCCTCAATGCACATGCTTCCAGGGATTTGCATACGTGGAAATGAAGAGCCTGGAGTCCGTGCCCATGGTGCTGCAGCTGAACGATCGTGTCCCCGACTTCCAGAAGTTCCCGGTGATGGTCAAGGCTAGCGAAGCTGAGAAGAACTACCTTGCCAAGCAGGTATTGTATTTAGATCTATTGCGGGGGACCATAGTAAATAGGACCAAACATTTTCAGTAAAAATAGGTAAACATGTACCGGTAGGTTTTTGTGTGTACCATAGGTCCTATTTACTATGGCCCCCCATAATAGTGCATCTTAACCTATCATTTCGGGGAGAATTCGCTCAAATTGTAGGTAGTTTGTCCCCATAACCGGACTGCAGTCCTAAACGGGGGTGACGCTACTGCATACTACTCTGTCCCGAAATATAATTACCTTTGGTTTAACAATTAGTTGTAAAATTTATTCTTATATTATGGGACAGTGATGTCGAGTAGTATTTGTTAATAGAACCCAGACTCTAAACCCCTCTATGATCCTCCCTATATCCCCCTATGTTGGCTACCGTCATTAATAATCATGTATCACTCTGACTCGAAATATAAGCACCTTTTGGACTGCAATATGAATATCAAACGGAGCTTATATTCCCCGTCAGAGTGGTACAAGGTTTGGTTTCTGATGACTATTAATAGTATATATGAAGAAAAGTAAACAATAAACCGAAGCTGCGAGATGGATTTTTTTTAATCAAAGCTCATGTTTTGCGAGCTTGGTGTGATTGTGCGATCGCGCGTCCTATACAATGCTCGAGTTGACGTTTTGACTCGATTGTTGTAACTGTTTGGGTAACTGTTTGGGTTGGTTGGAAAACGGAGCAATTTTGGGCGCCTGTTTAACCAATCAGCTCTCCGTGTTTGTCGGTTTCATTTTTTTTTGTATTCTACCGGAACTGGATTTTACCGCACCCTACTATCATGGGTTGTGGGCTATTCTGCAAGTAGCTGTGATGGGCTATTCTAAGACTCTTTCGTTTACTGACGTACTGGTATCTATCGAGAATACTTGTGTGATTCAAACGTCGTTCAACTGTACTGGCTGGTGTTATGTACGTGTGGCCTGATACTTGTGAACACATATATATATATATATATATAATAGTATAGTAGGGCTAAAACATCCATCCATAATACTGGAAACCGCTGTGAATGCAGGAGATTATATTTGTACTTTGTATAGTTCGACTTCGTCACTGAACATCCCTCCATACAACTGAAAACCTCTGTTGGTGCAGGAGGCAATTACACTATTCATAGGATGGTGCATACGATTTTAGTACTTGAAACATCCATCCATAATACTGAAAACCGCTGTGACTGCAGGAGGAGAAGGCCAAGAACCCCGCGGGACAGGCCAATGTCATCCTCGGGAACGCCGCCGCCCTGGCAGGCCTCAAGCTGCACATCGGGAACCTGCACCAGAACATCACGGAGGATGACCTCGGGGAGATTTGCCGCTCCTTCGGAGAGGTGAGAAGAAATAAGGAGTTTCATACACTAGGAAGGCGGTTTTCTCCTTTTTGCTTTCACGGGATTCGATCGGACTCCAATCGCTGCTGTTCGTCGGGGAGATCTGCGACGCTCCTTTCGAAGAGATCAGTAACGGGAGGAGGGGCGGGAGTTCATGAGTTGTGAAGGCGGTTTTTATGCCTTTCACGTCCCCGAAAATGGTCCGACTCCAAGTTGTTTATTGTAGCTTTCGTTGTGGCCGTGACCATCCACCCCACCCACCGCTTCTGATCTCGTGGCAGATGACCCAGCTCATAAGTTTTTCTTGCTTTTCAGTCTGTTGTTTTTGTTGTCGCTCTGCCCCCCCCCCTACCGGCCCCGCTTCTGTTGGCGCGAACGTGTGACCCACGCCCTGAAAAACGGCGCGGAACACGTGACCCAGCTCTTGAGTTCGTTCTTGTTTTGTTGTTGTCGCTGTGTCGCTGTGCCCGTCCCACCGCACGGACCAAGTGACCGACCAGATCTTTGTTTTCGTTCTTTTCGTTGCTTCATCTGGTCGTTGCTGTGAAATCACCAGCCACCGCACCGACCTCTTCTGCTGGCATATCAGGAGACCCAGCTCCTAATTATTTTGGTGTTGTTGTTGTTCTTTTTGTTGATATAGGTGACCCAGCTGATACTTCACCGCGACGAGGCGGGCGAGAGCAAGCGCTTCGCGTTCGTCACCTACTCGGACAAGGAGAGCACTACTGCCTGCCTTGAAAAGCTGGACGGTCTGGAGGTGGCCGGCAAGGCCTTAGCGGTGAGGGGGAACGGGAGTTTTTTTTTTTCCTGGGATGGGAGTGCAGGAGGGGGGCGGGGGGGGGGGGAGGGAGACTGGGACGGCCCAGCCGGAGTACTCTTTGTGCGTGGTTTGTGTGGTTTTTCTTTTTTACTCGTTTGTTTCTTGCCATCGCCAATTGACTACTGACCACGCATATCTTTCGAGACTGATCGAGGGGAATCTTGAGTTTTTTTTTAGAGGGGGGGGGGGCGAAATTTAGGTATATGTTTGTGTCAAAGGGAAATCTGGGTCAGAGGGGGGTTCTGTTTCCTGTACGTTTGGTTGGGTTTGCCTTTCTTGCGTCTGTGTCTGGGCAGGGATATCAACCCACCAACTAGTCTACCCATCCCATGTTGTCACATCAACCCACCCCATGGAATCCCAGCAACCCGTCCCATCAAATCCCTTAACCCATCCCATCAAATCCCATCAACCCATCCCATATTACCCCGTCAATCCATCCGACATTTATCCCATTGACCCATCCCATCGACTCCCATCAACCCATCCTATCGTTTGTATGGGAAAAACGTAGTGATCGCCCGAATGTTGGAGGTGTCTTTGTTAGGAGTAGGAACGGTGCTCCATCTCGAAATGGACCCGTGGTCAATGGTCAAATTACCAAAGGCAAGTAACAATTGAGCACACCTCCCCCCCCCCCCCCCCCCCCCCGTCACCGAATCCCATCAATCTATCATATCTTATCCCATCAGTCCTACCCCGTTGATCCCATGAACCTGTCCCATATTTTACGATGAGTTCATCCCATATATTCTCATGAACCCATCCCACGTTATGCCTGCAACTTATCCCGTAGTATCCTACCAACCCATCCCATAATATTCATCAACATATCCCGTAGTATATCAGATCATGCCATCTTATCCTATCGACCCATCGCATCTTATCCCATCAACCTAATATTATACCATCAACCATCCCATCTTATCCCGTCAAACAACCCATCTTATCCCTTCTAACCATCCCGTAGATTCGCATCAACCCATCCCGTCTTATCCCATCACATTTGATCCCATCAATGCTATCTATGTTATCCCATGAATCCATCCCATATTTTATCCCGTGAGCCCATCCCATCTTATCCTATCACCCCTTCCCATATTATCCCATCAACCCTAACCAAGGTCTCGTTCTGCAAGGCGGACCCCAAGACGGTACCCCCCCCACCGACTCGGCCTCCGCAAACTGGATGCTGGATGACGATGAAGGGGAGGGGGCATGAAGATGGACAGCGCTAACCGCGCCACTCTGATGGCTCGTCTAGGTGGAGCACCGGGCAGTGACACTGCTGCTGCTGCCGCTGCTGCTGCTGCTGCTGCTGCTGCTGGTGGCGGCGGCGTTGGTTTTGGGGGCGGTCAAGTTGCCCCCCCCGCGTCTACTGCTGCTTCTGCTTCTGCTGCTGCTGCTTCCGCTGCGACTGCTGCTGCTGCTACCTCGGCTGCAATGGCAGCGGGCATGGGAGGCATTCCAGGTGGGGATGGAGAGGAGGGAGGGGGGCGGCGGGTGTGTACTCGATATCATGCATTGCCGTAGTCATATGACCATAGACCCTCGCATCCCTACGTTGCCGGGGCGGAGCACGTCGGGTTTTCACCGCCCAGGCAGACGTTGCTTGCACCAAGCGCCCGAAGCGTCGTCAGGTGTTGGTCGGGGACCTTCGCACCCCTACAATGCCCGGACGGAGCACGGGAGAGGGAGTTGGGGACGGGGGGGGGGGAGGGGGGGGGTAGAGAGGTGGTTGCCGTGATGGTGCGAGGGAGGAAATACTCGAAATATGGTGTTTAGTTTGTGCTCTTCTGTGGGTTGTGTACCGCTTATTCGATGAAATGGTTGACACACACTGTGTACTAGACGACTAAAGCTAATCCTAACCTTCAAACTCAAACCAATCAGAGGAGCCCTAACCCTGGCCCTGAGCCAATCAGACACAATCTAGAGAAGTGGGAAGCTTTCCTGGCTTTTCTTGGGGGTGGTGTTGTTGCTGATAGTGGTGGTGTTGATGTTTTGTGTGTGATGGTGGTGGAGTGGTTTTGTTGCTGATGTTGGTGTTGGAGTTGGTGTTGGTGATGACGGTATACTGGTGGCAGGGGTGATCCTTGCTTCTGCGTCGGGGGCATGTATGGCCCGGTCCGTTCAGGCGAGCATTAGCCCCTTGAAGCATAATGGACTGCACTCCCATTTTGCTGACAAATTTGCGTTTTTTTCGATTCAAATTTCTGTTTGTGTGCAACGCAGTACCGATAGGGTTAAGAGCTTCGTGCGAAAATTTAGTCAATGGGTGCTAACGAAAGACATGGCTCCTGCTCACGCCACCCCGCCGCTCTTCCTCTCTGCCCACCCCCTCCCCTTTCCTCTCCTCCACTCACTCCTCTCCCCCCCCCCCCCCCCCTTCCCCCGCCCCTCAGGAATGGGGCAAGCGCTCCCCGGTATGTCCGCCCTGCCTGGTATGCCTACCCTGCCCGGAATGTCTGGGATGGGCATGATGGGTAGCATGGGGGGGACAGGGCTAGTGGCCCAATCCCCCTCCGCTGCCGCTAACGCCGCTCTGGAAGCAGCTCTAAGCGGCACTGCGTATGGAGCAGGCGCGGGAACACTAGGTGGAGGGGGGGCGGGGGTGGGAGCTATGGGCGGGGCGGGCATGGGTATTGGAGGCGTGTCTGGGGGGGGGGGCTATGGCCGGAGGGGGGTGAGTGGGGCCGCATTGGGCGCGGGTGGGGTGGGTATGGGAGCTATGGGAATTGGTGCTATTGGCACCGGCGTGAGCATGGGATTGCCTCCGATGGGGGGTCAGGTGGGTTATGTTTTTTTTCTCAAGGGTGGGAGCATATTCTTGAATTTTTTTTACTTGGGGTTTCCCTCTTTTTTTTATTTTTTTTTTTATGTTTCGTCGTCTACGAACGGGTGGGAGACACTTTTTTTAAAAAATTTGCTTGATTTTCTTGGGATTAGGGTATATGAAGAATTTTGCTTTTTCTTCGAATTTGAGGTGCCAAGATAGTGCACGGGTGGTTTGCACGGCAAGAATGCAGCACAACCTGTTTCTTCCTCGCCCTATCTATGCGTTTGCACTGGAGTCACCCGAGTCGGACTGTTTACTGTAGATAGTCAATCTCATGGCTGTCTTGAACAAAATACATAAATGCCGATGTAGCTCAAGAGACCCAGCCTCGATCCCGCTCAAACAGCCGCTTGACCCGTTTGTCCGTTTGGTCAGGCCAAGGAACATAGAGGAACTCCTGAAAACTGCGTTATGTTTTGCAGGAATTCACGGGATTGGGCGCTTTTGGGGACGTTCATCTGGCCCGCGCTTTGTGCGAGAGCGTTGACCCTTCTGTACTACGCTCTCTTTTCTGTCTCTTTCTGTTTTCCTCTCCCCCCCCTCCCTCCCTCCCTCCCTCCCCCTCCCCCCCCCCCCCCCCCCCCCCCCCCCCCCCCCCCCTCCCTCCCTCCCTCCCTATCTCTCCCCCCCCCCCTCCCTCCCCTCCCTTTCTCCCTCCCCCCCCTCCCTTCCCCCCTCCCTCCCTCCCCTCCCTCTCTTCCTCCCCTCCCCCCCCTCCCCTCCCCCCCTCCCTCCCCCCCCCCTCCCCCTCCCCCCCCCCTCTTTTCTTTCCGCCCTCCACCCTCCTGCTCCCCTTCCCCGTCCCTATGATGACAGACACCCGGTCAAGTGACGGGTCAAGGGCCTATACACCCAGCCATCGCAGCTGCCATCCCCGGAGTTGCAACTCCCGGGTTAGGCCTCATTGGCCCGGGGATGGGTTCTTCTGTCCCCGCCTCGCCCCCCGCGGCCGCACCTGCGGCAAAGCCTCCTGTACTAGGAACTCCTAGTTTTTGCCTGTTGGTGAAGAACATGTTTGATCCCGCCACGGAGACTGATGAGGGTTGGGAGCTTGACATCAAAGAGGAGATGGAGGAGGTGCGTGTGTTTGTGCGAGTTTGTCGGCGGTGAGAGGGTTTTTGGGAGGTGGTGGTTGTTGCTGGTGGCGGTGTTGGTGTTGGTGTTGGTAGTATTAGTGGTGGTGGTGGTGGAGGTGGTATTGGTGGTAGTGGTGGTGTTGGTGTTGGTAGTGGTGCTGTTGGTTGTGGTGGTGGTGGGAGTGTTCGTGTTGGTACATTGGTTTTATCTGTCAAGAGTTGTGTTGAGATGCACGCTACGATAGGTGTGCCGGTAAATTGCGGAAAGGTCGGGGGGAGATGGGAGGAGTACTACAGTATATAGACGAGTACGTTTGCAGTGCGAGAGGTACCACAGGTCGTTGGGATAGCATAAAATGCCGTGTTATGCACCGGGGGTTGTTTTCGTTCCTCATATTGATGTATTTTACTTTCCTTTTTTGTGGCCTCTCGTCGTTGTCAGGAGTGCTCGAAGCATGGCACCGTGATGCACAGCTACGTCGAGGCGAGGCAGCCCGGAGGCCTGGTCTACGTGATGTTTAGTACCATTGGGGCAGCCACTGTGAGTGGTGACGTTTCTGTCATGTCTTGTCTTGTCTTGTCTTGTCTTGTCTTGTCCTGTCTTGTCTTGTCCTGTCTTGTCCTGCCCTGTCCTTCCCTGTCTGGTCTTGTCTATTATTCTCCTGTATACCCTGGTACATATCGAATTTTCTTTGATCGTTTTGCGTTTCCTTGTCCCGTCCTATCTTGCCCTGTTTCGGCGTGGGTGCTTGCTTCATGCTGCAGGCCTCCGCGGAGATGCTGAACGGCCGTTGGTTCGCCGGAAGGATGGTGCTCGTCGAGTATCTCGCCCCTCATGTAAGCCAGTCAAACACTTCATTTTTTTCACGTAAAGCTGATGAAGCGCTCCAAGCGTTTGGCGTAAGCCAATCACTCCATTTTTTCACCGTGAGCCTATCAAACACCCCTTTTGTCTTCGCGTGGTCCAATCAAACACCCCAAAGTTTTACCCGTCTTGCGCACCGTTTGTTGTGTGACCTCTTTGGAAGTTTAAACTGCACCCACGTTTGGTGGAATAAACTTACTACTCGGAATGTGTTCGTGTTTCTGTTTGCGGTCGTGTGCCGGTATGGACTTTGATCGATCTCGAGGCCTTGATCGCCCTGCTCCGGTCAAATTGATTTGGTTGAGTCGCCCTCTTCTCTCTCTCCCTCACTCCTTCCCCCCCTCTGGCTTCCCCGCCTCCCCCCCCCGTTCCCCTTCTCCTTCTCGCTCTGTTTTTTGTCAACGTGCTCATCACAGGTGTACACCGCAAAGTTCCCAGAGGCCACGAAGGCGGCCCAGACGGCTCTTGCGACCGCTGCGAACGCTTAAACGCTCACCAGGAATTTTATGAGAAAAATCGTCCTCCCTCGTAGGAATTTTCTATTGAAATTGTTCTCCATCATATTATACGCAGGTTTTTTTTTCGCGGAAACTTCGTCGCTAGCTGGAAGGAGTCAAAAGGTGACCAAGAATCGGAGTGGTGTGTTACTTGATTCTTTTTTTACCTTTTTGCCTCGCGTGTGGAAAACAACGAGGCGCGCCCGGAAAGTAATTCTCCCAGAAAATTATTGTCCGTCGCTCTGGCGGAAACGGAGTAAGAATAAGAACACGGAAGCATTGCACTGCCTGCTTTCTTCCCTCCCTTCCTGCCCGGCTTGTGGATTATGTCATACGAAGTTTATCAGAAGTTTCCCAGAATTATATTCTACCTCGCTCGCGGGAACGGTTAGTAAGAAGTGCAGCCGCCCTTTGCTTCCTCCCTTCCTGCTTCGCTTGCAGTACTGAGACTCCTCCGTCCGGACCGAAAGCTCCGGAAGACTTTTTTTTTCCGGACGCCCGAACAAGTCGCCGCTTGTAATGCTTATTTACTCAGCAAGGTTAGATTGGGATTTGGGAGGAGGACATGTGTTGGGCACTGATGGTGCGGAGTGGTCTGTGCGAGATGTTCCGTTTTTTTCGCCGGTTTCAGTTGTCGATTTTGAATGGAAGGGAAGGTTTCATTATTTTTTAGCGGCGTGCGGTGGGTGGGCACTCTGTTTTTTTTTTTTTTGCGTATTTGGCTTTCGATTTGGATGTGGAGGGTTTCGACATTGCTTGGCGGCGTGCGGGATATGTGGACTCTGCTATGTTTTTGGGCGGTTTCGGCTTTTTAGTTGGATGGAAGGAAAAGTTTTATATATATATATACCTACGGCAGTACGTGGTATGTGTTTTAGCGGCGTGTGGTGGATGGAACATTTGACTGCTTGCTGTGCACTTGACGAGAGAACGTACCGGGTACGTTTTTGCACTGGGGATGGGGATGGGGCTAGGGTTGGCGTTTTCTGTAGGGGTTGGGGGTTGCGGTTTGGAGTTAGGGTCGGGGTTGAGTGTTGGCGGCTAGTTTGTGCGAAGTTGGATGGGCGATCGCGTGTAGTTTTTTTGTTTAAGAAACGGTTTCGCCGTTGTTTTGGGAGGCTCATGGGCTCCTGCACTCTGGTGTAGTGCGAAGTAGTGGTGATCAGTTTGCGGGAACGACGTTAGTGTTTGGCCGTTTTCGTGTTGATCGTGGCCTTGCTCGCACGTTTGGTGAGAGAGCGAGAAGGGACGAGAGAGATGCAGCGATAAACAGCACGAGAGAGAAAACAGAGTTGTCCGTCCGATTGTGTTTTTTTTTTCTTTGGCGGGCGGCTGGTATTATGGTAGCTAACGGCGGGAAAGAGCAGCTACAGCTGTCTGGGAATTGTTTGTGCCTAATAGGCAACAGACGTAAAAACGATACACAAGGGAGATCGGAAGACAATGCGGCAGTCACAAGTTTTTTTCACGCACCTTCTTAGCCAATTCGGCGATAGTTGAGGATCAGCATGATAGTGGTTGTGTTATCCAACTTTCGGACTCGACGAAGTTTTTTTTAGATCAACTTGACAAAGTTCGCGTAACTAACGTGATAATGGTAGGATGGTTGATAACAACTTAACGAATCGACGTTAGTTGAGGTCAACTGGATCATGTGTTGCCGACTTATTGACAGTGGTTGAGATCAAATTGAAAATGGTTGTGTAACCGAGTTGACGATGGTTGATAACCAACTGACTGACTCGACGATGGTTCAGGTCAACGTGATATTGGTTGGGTTAACAGACTTACCGACCTGACGATGGTTGAGATTAACTGGACGATGGTTGTGTAGCCGACTTGAAGATGGTTGATATCAACTTTGCAATGGTTGCGAGACAACCACTTTGGCTATTTTGGTTCGAGCACGCTTACTTCTTACGTACTTGCTTCACGATCTTTGAAACCCCTTTGGACGCGTTCTACGATAGAGGTGGCACATTTCGGCTATTTTTTTTTTCGAATGACGGGGCTCCTTAACCCAAAATCGTCACAATGCCAAATTTTGTTTCGAAAAATGACTTTTTTGAATACTTGGGCCATGGGATTATCCATCGGGATGCAATTTTTGAGTTTAACTCAAGTCAGTTTTCGTGCGAGGTATGGAGCTCCTGAAGGTCAAGTGAGGAGCCTCAGAAAAATTAAAACCTCTATCGTAGAACGCCTCTTTGATCGATCATGGTTGGTCTCCGATTTGATGGATTGGGATCACCCTGACGACCATTGGAATCTAAGTTTCCGATGCTGGAAGACGGGATGGTTGATAACACACTTAGGTACTTCGCTTCACGAACGTTGAAAACTCGATGATTGTTCGGTCACGTTTGGTTGATATCCGACTTGATGATTGGATCCACCTTGCCGATGGTTGAGAGCAAGTTATACCGATGGCTGATGACCGACTTGATCATGGTTGAGATCACACCTTTTGATGTACGATAGTTCCATACCCTTTTTCATTACGGTCGGTGTTCGACTTGATGGTAGGAAGCTCCGATTGTTGGGTAACATGTTACCCATGCTTGATAAACTTACCCATGATTGAGAACCGGATGGTTGATAACTCATTTTGTTTTGCTCCACGATGACAGTTGAACACTCGTTTTTTTATCATCATGGTTGATATCCGACGTCATGGGTACGAATCCACCTTTTCTCGATGGTTTGAGAACATCTTTTACCGACGGCTGATAACCGACCTGACTATGGTTGAGGACCGGATGAAACACCTCGACGAGCTCTTTAAACCAAACGCACAAGCTATTGGGTTTGGGTGCCCTTCTTGTTTTAGAGAAAACCGACCAGGAAGTTGGGCTTCGGGATGTTATTTCATCACCAGTGTGGTATGGTAGGGGTGTGATGGGCGGCAATTTTCGAAAATATGTCACCCATCGGACAGATGATGTACATATCATCTACATGTCATCTACAGATCAGATCATCTACAAACCATTCCCACTTCCATTATTTAGTTATCTCAGGGCAGATAGACTCCTCATCTATATGATCTGGCTCATGTTGCCGGGTGGGTGCAGGTGTTGCCTGAGTTACGGGTGGGTAATAGGAGGGGGCAGGAGCAAGAACGGCGAAAGTAGTACACGGGATGAAAAAAAAGAAAAAAACAAGGAGGGAAGTGCCAAATGGGTTCATGAGTCGTCGGGACAGACGCAAGCTTCGGGTAGAGGGGTGTACCTAATTGTTAGGCTCGTCGCATTGAACGAGCTCATATGTATATCTCACCCGAGAGCTTGACCGACATCGACGACTAAAACGATGAGGGCTTCACTGCCAAGCCGTCGAGCAAAAGCCTCATGGTCGAGGTATACGCCATACACTTTTGCACAACTCACAACTGGTTCATCAACGGCAGTCAAGTCGGCCAGTCAGACAAGGGCATGCCTTATTGAGGAAACCCCATCGGCCAGATAAATATTTTGGTGAAAAAGGCTGTAATACCCTTAATTGTAGCCCTCTGTCATAGGAGGCGTGAACTGCAAATAAGGGCACACAATAATATATTTATTGCATCATCCCCCACAAAGGCCGCCGACGGGTTTTTGCCCAGTTTTCGGCAGCCACGTCCTACAGTAGTAAGGACAGTAGTAAGGGATTTTCGGCCCAGCTCTATCGGTCAGGTCTGGTCGGGTCTACATGCCCACCACAAGGTGTCCGAGGTCAGCCACGGCAGTTCAATGTGCCTACAACATCATACCGTGGCCATGGCGGCAGCACCGCGCCGTACTGCCGCACGACTGAACAACGACCGCTGGGTACAGTGGAGCAACCAAAGTTACATCGACAAACGACGCATATTAAAAAAAAACACACACAATGACAAAAAAAAAAATGACTTTTAAGGATTTTTTCGATCTCTCGGCTTTTAGTTTTTTTCTTTGGTTTTTTCAAACACGTGTGTGAAAATTTTGGTGAGCTTTAAGTTATCACTGTGGCCGTTTAAATAAGCATCGTTTAAATTTGACACCAGACCACAAACTGTCATTATATTAGCGGCGAAATCGGTACCAGTCTGACCGGCAAAACAAGCTCCGTTTGATATGTAAGAGTCTAAATAGTGCTCACATTCTCGTTCAGAGCGCCACATTATCTCCCCATCCGCCGGAGGATACAAAAAAATAATTTTTTAGCAATGGCCCGGCTTGAAAGGCAGTCATGTCGGAACGGCTGTTGCCGCATCAGATACATTCTCGTGCTCAAGTGGATTACGACGTTTTTTTTTTTCTTTTAATTTGACACCCCCATCAAGGGTGGCGGAGTCGAACTTCTTGTGATTGATTATCTCAGGCAGGTATCATATATACCATTCTCTACCATCGGCGTGCTGCCAGCCATCACCCCATCCACCCCCCGTGTGTTGCAGCCCTCGAAACCGCTACGAACTCCCCATGTCATCAGAACTCGCGCACCTGCCCACACTGCAAAACACCGAAACGGTTGCATTAGCATATATACGTGTACCACTGGATAATGGTCCCACTCTCATTCCACGAACCATGTTCCCAAAAGCCATGGGTGTAGCTTCAAAAAAGGAAAACAATATGCGCCGCACGAACTGCGGGGAGAGACTTACTAAAACATTATCCGCAGGGTATAAATCCAAAAAATCCAAAATCACGCCTATTTTTCTTCCTCCTCCAACTCCTTCTCAATGTCCACTTCGTCCACCAGAACGGTTTTGAAACCGTCGGGATCAGTGACCGCGGTGATCTTCGTGCCGATGCCAGGAACGGGCCCGGGAGCTCGAGTCACCTACCGTCACGTGCCGTCACAATCCGGGGAAAATTGTTACGAAAGTTCGCAGAAGTAGTTGGCATGTTGACAGTGGATCTTCCTAATGTAGCTGTTTTGCGCACTCAGGTTGACTAAGGGGTGCAAGACAGCGGTATGTCTTAGGCGGCTCAATCAATCTAGAGTCTTTCCAAGCCACAGCATCCAGCGCGGGCCGAATCAAGTCTTCCCAAGCACGGCATTCACGCAGGCTGAATCAACCCAAAGTCTAACCAAGCACAGCATAGTAGCATTTATCATGGCGTGCTAGCTGCGGGTTTGGATGAGGGTTCGGGTCGGAGGTCGGCTATACGTGGCAAGCACAACACCTCCGTAAATATTAATCACCAATGTGTGTCCACGTCTCACACTTCGTCTAATTTCGATACATACTGCACATTTTGTTACGTTTCGATACACAACGCAGTAGAGCTACAATGGAATCTGCAGTACACCTGTAGAGCTACAGCTACAGCCAAGAAAGGTGCTGTAGCGAAGTCAGGGGAAAGGAAGGAGCGTGTGCGCGGGGGGCGGGGTGAATAAGGCTAAACTCACATCGTAGATAGTCTTTTCCACCGCTGCCGCCGCGTCGAAAACGTCCGGTGTCGAAATCGCCACCTGTGATCGTTCACGTTTTTACGCCCCCCCGAGCGATTCGGGTCGACAAACACGAAACGGACCAGAAACGAAATCGGACCAAACGAAAAAGGCAGATCGAAACAAAATAAAAAACACATCAACAAAGCAACTATGAGATGACAACTGTGCACCAACACTATTAACACCAAGTACCGGTAAGCAAAGAAATGAACATAAAGCAGTACCGCCGAAATCCCTACACATCGGAACTTCCCCGCCCCCGAAAAATAAGAAGACAAACAATATAAGAACCCAAAAAACGAACAATACGTGAAAAACAATAAAACATTCAACACTGGAGCCCCCCCCCCCCCCCCCCCCCGCGGTGAAACATTGGAACCCCCCCCCCCCCCCAAAAAAAAAAAAAAAAAAAAAAAAAAAAAAAAGTAAAAATAATGACGTCCCCCCTTGCTCCGTCTCGAAAGGGATGCGTGCTCAATGGCCAAATGACAAAGGCAAGCAACAACAGAGTACGCCCCCTCCCCTCCCCCTTCCCCCCTTTTTTCCCTTCCCTACCGTACCTGCCCGTAACCGTCTCCGCGGTCAATCTTCTCGCGGTTGTACTCGTACATGAGCTCGATCACCGTGGAGTCTTCTTCGTCACCATAACCCATCCACGACACTTGGGCCGTCCTCGAGGGCAGCAGAGATCGCCTCCGGAGAAGGGTCATGCCGAGCGCCTACATATTGTAGGAAAATCGAAAGAACGTACCAGGTACGTACAAAGGAATATATATATATACATATGATGTTGGTTGGTTGATTGGTTTGTTGGTTGGTTGCATGGGTGTCACTGATTGGGTGTTTTTATTGGCTATACTCATGTTTTTCCTGTCTGCATCGGTTGGTCGATTGGTTCGTCGGTCGTTAGGCCGGTCGGTCGCTCGATGGTTGGGTTAGTTGGTCGTGGGCAGCAGAGATCGCCTCCGGAGAAGGGACATTCATGCCGACCGCCTACTAGCCAGGAGCGAAACACGAAGGGTAAAAAAAACAAAGTCATCCGTTTTGTTGCTTATGTGTACGGTTGGTTGGATGGTTGGATGGGTGGTTTTGGTTGGTTGATTGTGGCTTTCTGTGTGGTCGGGCAGTCGGTAGGGCGGTCGGTTTGTTGGTTGATCGGTTTGTCGGTCGGTTTGGTTGATCCGTCGATCGGTTGATTGGTCGGGTGACGGGTCCATCGGTCGATGGATCGGTCGGTTGGCTAGTACACTGGTAAATGGATCGTTTCATCAGTCGTTTTTTGTTTCATTCGATCGTTCGGTTTTACGGAAATCGGGGTTTCGGTCGATCCGACGGTTATTCGGTCGGTTCGTACTTCGATCCGTTGGGGACAGACAAACAGATAATAGGCAGATAGATAGACAGACCGACAGACAAGACAGACTGTCAGGCAGACTGACAGACAGACGGAATGCGTATGTACAGGCAGGTAGGCAGGCAGGCAAGCAGACTGGCCGACAGACAGACCGACAGTCAGACATATAAACAGACAGGCAAACAGAAAATAGACAAACAGAAAGACCAAGAGATACATACATACAGACACAGTCAAGACAAACAGACGGGCATGCGCACGTACGTACACGCGAGCAGGCAAGCAGGCACGCAGGCACACAGGCAGGCAGACAGGCAGGCCGACAAAACACAGACCGACAACCAGGCAAATAGACAGACCGGTCGACCGACTGGCAGACAAACAAACAGACAGACGGACTAGCGCAAACAAGCGGCGCTTGCTGCTCCTCTTCCTCCTCATCCTCCTGCTGCTACTGCTACTGCAACTCACGTCCTGGTAGAAGTCGATGCTCTTCTCCATGTCCAGCACCAGCATGGACACCTTGCTGACCGGGTCCCTCCGGTACGCCGCCTCCGACACCTCAAACGTGTAACCATCGAGGTCCTTGATGCACACAACCTTCTCCACCATCTTCTTGCCCACCGGCTCGTCCGGGATGATGCACGGTCCCAGCTCGACTACCTGGAGGGGAGGGGAGGGGGGTGGGTAAAGGTCGGTATCATGTTTAAACACGCCACGATATCATATAACTCAAAGGATGAACTATTAATACACGGCGCCAAAAAGTAGGGACCCGTTTCGGGAAGGCTGAAGCGACCGACCGACAGACCGACCGACCGACCGACCGGGGTCCAACAACGCACACAAGTTGACGGTAGATACTTGCATCCAGCTGCGCTCGTTCCTAGCGACAGCTTGTACTACGAAATCATTTTTGGAGTAATACGGGAGGCGATAGAAACCAGAAGACACGATGGAGCCAAAAACCAGGCATGCCCCTACCTTTACACGCCTTATGTGGTTTTGATTACTATGGTTGATGTGTTCCCCCGTAGGGGTGTGTTAGCGATAACTCGCCTGCGGGCCAGACACAACCTCTCCGCCCGCAGCCTTGGCCCTGTTGGCGATACCCTCCACATCCGGCAGCCTGAGGCCGATGCAGTTGAACCCATCCCCGATGTTGTAGCTTTCCACGCCGTGGTTGTACGTCAGCTCGATGCTGAAGTGTTCCCCCCTGAGGCGGAGTTAGCAACAAGAGCAAGAACAAGAACACGAACAAGAAAAAGAACAACATCAAGAAGAAAGGTAACAAAGACGTAAGAAGAACCAAAACAAGAACAAGAACATGAATAAAACAGGCACAAGGACGAATAACAGCACGAACCAAACAAACGACAGGACCAAGAAAAAAACAAGAAACATATCAAGAAAGTGACGACCATAGTAAAAGAAGAAGAAAAAAACTCGCATGATACAAGAAAAAAGCACTTACGAAACAAGAACAAAATACGAACAAGCGTGCGGCGATTCGATTAGCGTGAAATCCATAGGGGGTGTCATGCATGACTTTTGGGCGGGGCTGTCACGCAACGATCTGCTAAAATATTGAAGTACCTTGGCCTGGCATACGTACGTGTTGTAAATACAAAGAACACGACCAACCCTACCCTCTACCAAGTTAAGACCCCTCTACAAATCCTCATCCCCGACGCAACTACGCCTCCTTCAGTAAGACACCCTATCCGTACCCCCTGCTCGCTTGCGCCTCCATTATTGAGATCCTCAACAACTCGCTTATGCCTCAACTACTTTACAAGAAGTAACTATCACTCCACAAACACTAGCTTTTCAGATGTGCGTTCTTGCATTCTTCCATGTTGTGAATGTCTTGTTCTTGATCGTGTTCCAAACCACCAGCGCACAACTCATTTTTTTTTCTTTCAAGTGTACTTATCTCACCCCTCGGACAGATCAGATAGAACATACAGATCATGATCTAGATCAGCACTTCCTCACCTGCCTTTGTGAGAGGTCATGCCGGACCTGCATAGTACAAATCCAGCCCAGAATACATGTGCTGGAACTTGCAGACTATGCGCGTCCCACCCGGCAACATGAGCTACAACATAGAAAATCGGGAACATATAATCTAGCTGCCTTCAAATATCTAGACCACCAAGTTGGAATGATCTGTAGATGATCATTCTGTAGATGGTCCGTCCAAGATGAGATTTCTATGTCTCACTTGCTTTCCGTGCCGTATCCTAGAAACGCGTTGCTGTACTTGTCTTCCGGCACGTCTCGGTATCGCAGAAGCTGAAGCCATATAGCCAGCGAGAAACAAGACAAAACAGGACACGGAACCGACGACAAGTCAGAGGATGAGTTTACAGTTCAAGTCAAATGCAATCAATCAACATAGATAGATGCAAGGGATCTATTGCAAGGTTCGTAGTCTGAAGCAAGTATGTGTGTGTCATACTGTTGTTTCACTGGTCAAACTGCCTGTGCAGTATGTATTTTGTTGGCTGTTAGTGATGCTGTTGTTGGTGTTGCTGTTACTGCTGTTTTTCTCACACCATATCATGAGGGTTCTTCGATTTAAACACGTAGACAAGTCGTTGAGTACCGGCTATGTTACCGTATACCAGTATCGTATACGTAGTAAAGCTTACAGAGTACAAAACAGAGCACTTAATTGCGGGCGTCGATAAACAATGGCTCAACTTTTGTCGTCGGCAGCGGTCGTCGGTAACCGTGGGTACAAAGGCTACCCTCTTCCGAAAAAAGGCAGTGCCACCCTCTGTGCTTGGGCGGGATTACTACTGCTGCAAACTGCAAACTGCAGACGTTACGACAGGTTACGCCTGTGACCGTCATGGCCGTCGGGAATGCTGCCGTCGGTGACAATATCACACCGACATTGTAGTACAGAACATCAAGGAGACCTTCCGTTGGTTTCGCTCGGTTTTCCAGAGTCCCGTCCAAGCGACAACGCCACGCGACACACCCACAATCCCGCTGGTTTGTTTGCGTACCACCCTACAACTCATTCACAGATACAAGAACAACAGCACGCTTACACGAAATGCTGTATGTTCTACGAAGTGAATTAGAGCATTCTAGATTATCTGCAGCAATAGACTTACCGCATTACGTATAGGCGTAGGATCAGTGTGTGTCTAAACAGAATCGAAAAGCGCAATCGAAAATCGAATTCATTTCGATTTCGATCAAAATTGGCCAAGGCGTCCACACAGAATCGAAAGTTGAAAATAGAATTCCAGACCAAAAGCAGAGCGGAGAGCACAACCTACTTGGGCCGTTCGCAACTGTGCACACATGCCGGCAATCTAGCGCTCGGCAACACAGATCCAACACAGAAACAGGCAAATGCGACGGCAATACGATTCTGGGATGTCGTTGGGCCTCCTATGGAGGTGTTGGTGCGTCCAACGTTGACGGCCCGAGATCAAACTTGAAATTATATTGAGAACGAACTTCCGACCTCGTTCTCGAGGGTATCATCCTGAATTTTCCTCAAACTATGTTCGCTTCGGCTCGAACGCCGGGAAACAAAGGCCCGAGAACGTCGGGGCTGGTGTTGTGGTTCGCCTGCTGGCTGTTTACGGGGGGTCTGTGCGGCTGTGTGGCCGTGCTAGCTGTAGGTTGGATGCTGTGTTCGGCGGTCCTGATGTGATATTTTGACGTGGCTGCGCTGACCAGTAGGACGCGCTGAATTGTTGCTGTTCGTGCTTTCGATTCGCTTTTCGATTTCCAGCCGACAACTTTTTTATTTTGGCATTGGATTTTATAAGCAGGGTTGTAAATCGTTCACGGATTCTAAAAATCGAAGGGGGACTTGTTTTTGACCAGGGACTAATCAGCGCCTTGTAAATTATCATTTCGATTTTCGATTTCGATTCAGCTTCAGACACACCCTCATGCTACAGTTGTACAATACACAATGGATCATCATATCAATATCTTCGGGTTATATAGTATCTGCGCAGAATGATTATTTAAAATTGTCCTGTTGACCCGGGCAGCATCCAGGGGAGCTGCTGGCCTATATCTTTGACAAGGAATCACATATAGAATACGCGCGCTCGGTTTATCACGATACTTGTAAAATTAGGTAAAAATGGAAGACGAGGCGTATTACGCAGCTTGCAAAGTTGAGTATCAACTATTTAATCAGTCGAACTCACAGCTGACGTATTTCAAAATTTATAAAATACACAATGGAGCACAAACACGCCGCTGTATTGTAGGGAGCGTCGTATATATATATGTGCTCGTAAACACGAGGGGGTGTACTCCAGGATATCCCGCCGCCATGGGTGCATGCAGATCGGCTGGACGTTGACGTGTTGACTTGTTGGCTTGTTATCGTCTTGCTTCCTGCGGCTGCGCGTATTCTGTAGATACTTAGATTCACCAAGCAGGATGCGTCGTACGTAGATGACATGCACACCAGCGAGTTGGCACACAGGAGAAACATCATCTGACCTCCATTCCAAAGACATCCTGGTAAAACTTGATGGCGCGGTCCATGTTCCCGACCCGGTAAACCACGTGCAACATTTTGTTCTTGCTCGACCCCAGATCGGGCGTCGGCTGAAACTCGAGGCGGCTCCCCGTAAATGCTATCTCGTCCTCCATCCCCGACATGCTCAGTCCGGCCAGCGCTCTCCGACGGCCCTGGTTCTGGCTGTGCTGGGAGGGTAACGCGTGGGTGCGCTGCAACCTTGCGCTCGAAAGCATCGACTTCGCTGCGAAGGTGCTTCCGCTGAAAGCTTTCCAGGGGCAAGCATCAAGTGCAAGAAGAGGGAGACAGAGGTCAAGCGTATCATCGTCGTGGGACGTAGGCGGCTGCGGTGGTCGGTGGTCGAGTACAGCAGCGGTGGTTGATGCTTTTGGTGGGGGGTGGTAGGAGCAGGAGGGAGGGGAGGGGTTGAGAGGAAGGTAGGTGGAGCATGTGGGAGAAAAATGGACGAGCGATTGGGCCATCCCACTCACCGAAACCATCTGCGATCTGAGACAGGGGGCACAAGGCCGAGGTCAGCGCCGCGAGTTGCAAGGATGTTCTCATGGCTAGAACAGAGAGGAACACGGTGGGGCAGAGGTCCGGAGGCAACGAAACATGCTCTCAATACTCCCCGCCAAAGTAAGGCAGCTTGAAATAATCGAAACCCCCTACGGTGAAAAATGAAAAAGAAGTCAGCTTTCGATCATAACATTGCGCAAAGAGCGAGTTATCGAGTCGAGCCCTCGCGAGCGCCTCGAGGTGGAGCCTCACCATTAGCCTCTGCATCAAATCGAAGAGTACCCTCAGGAGTATACCAGCGCAGCGTACCAACACACTAACCGACGAGGGTGCTCTCGCGATCTGATCTATCTTTCACAACAGATACACTGCCCTGCCTGATTATATCAGCAAACCGCACGGCAGCAGCAGTATCACACGAGGGCAAACGGCACCTAGCAGCATATACCAGCAGCGCTATCAAGCCGGCAACACGCTCAGCGCTCCCGCTGCTGTGGCTGCACCGACGGTGACGTTGGTAGCATGGCGGATGAGAAGGAGACCGCGGCAGGCGTCGCCGTGCCGGCCCGGTCTGGCTATCGAATATCGAGGATTGAAGAGCCCGCAACAGGCAACCCTCCAGGGAATGACAGTGCTGCCCATGATTCGCTGCCGGCGACCATGATGACTATTAATAGCAGCAATAGGGCCACCACATACAGCAGCATCAATGGCCACAAGGATGGAGACGACACGCAGCACAGGGATCGTGCGGGGAGCGGGGGGGACAAGGGCAGGGCAGGAGGCGGAAAGAAGAAAGGTAAGCGCGGGGGCAGGGGAGGGAAGGGCTCCGGAGCTGCTGCTGCTGCTGCTGCTGCTGCTGCTGTCAATGATCGAAGTGGCGGTTTGGATCGTGATGTCCCACCACAGCAGAAGCAGCAGAAGCAGCATCTTCAACAGAAGCAACAGCAACAGACGCAGCATCAACAGAAACAGGAGCAGCATCGGCATCAACAGCAGCAGAAGCAACCGCGGCAGCAGCAGCGGCAACATCACCAGCAGCAGCAACACCAGCAACAGCAGAAGCAGCAGCACCAGCCGCAGCCGCAGCGGTCACCTCGGCCGCAGCAAGAAACCTCCAAAAGTCGTGAGGGGGGGCACCAAAACGCCAGCAACGTCGCAAGAGACCGACCTCGCCACGGCCACGACGATGCCGCGCCTTCCTTTCCCTCCTCCAGCAATCGAGACCAGAAAGCCATCAACACTACCAAATGCGCCACCGCCACCACCGCTGCCTGTAGTCGAGACCAGAAAGCCTACAAAACTACCACAACTGCCACCGCCGCCGCCGCCGCGGTAGGCACCACAGCCATGCACATAAACAAGAACAGCTCCGAAAACGCTTCCATCAGTGGCACCGCGGGGTCAGGGTCAGGGTCAGGGTCAGGGTCAGTATCAGGGCGCCACGGAAACGTTGCCGGGAAGGTGGGGTCCCCCCCTCCGTCGCCCCGCAATTCTCTCCATCGGGGGAGCGACCAGCGCGAACATCGTCGGCAGGGAGGAGGTCGTGGATTTTCGGACGATGTGAGGGGACCGGGGAGACACGCCGCTCGCGCGCTGAGGGAGGCGGTGAGCCCGCTCCACGCGAGGAAGCAGCAGCAGCAGGAACAGCGGCAGCAGCAGCAGCAGCAGCAGCAGCAGGAACAGCAGCGGCAGCAGCTACAGGAGGGGGGGGAAGGACAGCGTCCTCTGGGGCCTCGCGGACGAGGCACGAATAAGTCCGGCAGTGCCGCCTCACCTTCCTTGTTCTCTTCTCGAGCGACTGTTTCTTCGGAGAGACACACGGAGCGCGGTGGTACTGGTGGTGATGGTTGTCGTGGTGGTGGTGTCTCGGAAAGACACGTGGGTCGTTGTGGAGGCAATGTTGCCGCACACAGACACACCGATCGTAGTGGCGGTGATGTTGGCTCGGGAAGACACGCTGATCGTGGTGGCGTTGGTCGTGTTGTCCCACAACGACACGTAAATCGTGGTGGTGGTGGTAGTGGAGGCCGCCACGCAACTGGAGGGCGCCATGGCCGATTGTTTTCCTCGGCAGCGGCAGAAGCATCCGCACCCCCCTGTACTCGAGCTAACCCTGCTGTCGGTGCTGCGGCTACTGCTGCGGCTGCTGCTGCTACTGCTGCCACTACTGCCGCTACAGCTTCTACCACTGCTGCCACTGCTAATGCTACTACTACTGCTGGTATATCGCGCGCATCTGGTACAAGAGGTGAGGCAAATAGCGCTGTGCGTGATGCCATCGTTGGCAACGCGAAGCAGCAGCAGCGGCAACAACAACGAGAACAGCTGCAACAGCCAGGGCAACAAGCAGAACAACAACAACGACAGCAACACCAACAGCATGCCAGGGGCATGTGCATGTCGATGTGTCCCGCGGAAGAGAGACACCAGCGTGAGGAGGAAGGGGGCCTGAGCGTATTCGAGGCGACGGAAGCAACGGCTTCCTTGCCATTTCGCGAGAGGGTGGCAGACCCAGACAGGACCGTCAAGATATACCGCCGGTCTGCTGCAGGGAGGGATATGTGCAGGTGCGCTTGGCGTGTCGTCAACCATATACTACCGACGGAATTGCCCCACACTAATCCCAAGCAACGTGTCCCAAAAATCATGTGTGCGGTTTGTGTAGGCTATTATTACGTACCAATATGTTCGTTAATACAATGAACGTTTTTATAGAAAATTAATGTACGAACGCTCCTTTTGTGTAGGCCTTTTTTTGTTCACCTTTTTTTGTTGACAATGTTTACCTTTAATTCCGGAATTCATCTCGCTCGCCCCACAAGCCCCACACTTCCTGCGCCCAAGCTTGCTCGTGGCCTGCGACGTGTGACCTGTGCAGGAGCCTATGTATATGGCAGTGGTAGAGCGGGTATCTGGCGTTTTTGATGCGGGGGTGGGGAGTGTTTCACAGGTCGAACATATCGTCGATTCCCATTTCATTTTCTGGATCTTCACGATGCTGTATGATTCACGTACTGTAGCTGTTGCCGAGTGGGACCCGCCTTGTCTGCATTATCTAGCACATTATTTTCTGGGTTTGGTCTGTACATTATGCAGATCCTGCATAACCAACCTCTCCCAACGGCAGGTGAGGAACTAGATAATCTATATGATCTGTAGATGATCTATTAATAACTGTCCGAGGTGTGGAGTGTTTCCGCGTACCTCAGATGGGGTAACACCTATATGGGTGCACACTTTCGCGGGAAAGGCGCCTGCCCTGAATCCATCGCCCCCCCCTTTGTTCAGTACCGTTATGGCGGAAAGGTAAGGCGCCCGCGAGTGGGTTTCACGTTTATACTGTACGTACCTCTGCTCGATCTTTACCGTATGTGATGTAAGAAACCACCTCGGGGGATGGCTTAATCGCGTTTTGCTTTTTGTTTTTTTTTGTTACCCGGGGTGGTTTTCTGTCGTATGCTGATACCGAAGGCACCCCGGTGATGATCTTGCCTTTTTGTTTGAGTTTTGCTTTTCTATCACCGGCCGGGGGTGGTTTCCTGTGGCGAAGTGGTATCTCACTATTAATAGTGTTAAGAGAAGGATGGTATACTTCGTGAGATGCGGTAGATATGTAGTAGTACGGAGTGGTGTGATTGAGCACAGCAACATTTTGTTTTCCATATGACCAGGCTTTCTAGACAAGAGTTTTGCGACTTGGGGCTTTGAATCGTGATGCCTGTTTAGTAGTATCGGATTTCGCATTGAAAGGGCCAATCCGTCGAAATATCTAAGCATCGAGCTATGGAATCGACACGCCTGTCGCTCTCCGCTTCCGATATATCGTATCGAACGTATGATGCTCTCCACCACCCCCTGGCCGTCATGTGTACCAGGTATGCTGATACTGAACGGGATGTTTCGACTCCTAATTTTATGCATCGACTATCGTATAACAGTGTCGTAGTCGCATCGATTGGATTGTTCGTTTAACGATAACGATAACGATATGTATCGTATCGTATCGTATTTCACAAAGACTTGCAGCCCCACGCCTGTCTTGTTTCCTTTCGGGGTCCACCTCCCCGCGGTCTCGCCATCAGCGCTCGGGTGACCCCACCAACATGCGGCTGCAGAGGTTCGCTTTCCTTTGCTTTCCTATCAAACCTGGGCATGGTATCCGTACTAAACACAATACCACGACGCTCCCCCCCCCCCCTCCCCTCCCTTGAATAATGCCCCCTTCCCAGCCCGGAACAACTCCGACCGCTGTCAGTCTTGCAGGCCACCGCGCGGTACCTTGTCAAGGAGGTTTTTGCGAAGGCGTGTATAGGGGGGGGGGGGAGGGGGTACATCTTCTCAAAGGAATGTGGCGCAAGCTAGCATCGGAATGGTTGGTAGGATCGTTCGCGGGGGCGGCGGAGGCGGCGGCAGACGTGGCGGAAACGCGAGAGAGGAAAGGAGTTCGAATGTTGCGAATGCGTATGCGTTTGTGGGGGATCGGCTGCGGGCGGTACGCCAGGACCTGACGGTGCAGGGCTTGGCGCTGGTGGGGGGGGGGGCGGCGGCGGGCGGGGGGGCGGCGGAGGTGCTCGAGACGTCGGCTAACTTTTACGTGGTGGCAGGGTATCTCATGTCTGACGAGGTAGGTGACGCACGTGGAGAAGCGGCGATATTATAAAGCGGCGAGATTTTGGACGTAGGGAGATCAGAAAGCAGAAGGCAGCAAGGTTAGGAAGATGCAGATTGGAGGGGGGACTATATCACTATGTTTTAATGTACGAACATACCAACCCGCGTGGCTCTTTTTGGTTTCGTTTAGTTGCCTAATCTCGCCGCGTCCAGTTGATAGTTCTTTGCCTTCCTAACCGTGCTGCTTCCTAATCTCGCCGCTTCCTAACCTCGCCGTTTTCTGGTAGAAGCAGTGATTTTAGGAAACGGCGAGATCAGGCGATGGAACGAACGAAGCTCAGGAGAGTCATGCGGGTTGTTGTTTATGCAGCAGGGTAGGAGATAGGCGGAGGGGGGGAATACAGGAGTACCAGGTACCTGGTATTATTTAGGGAGCACGTAGAAGCGAGAGCAGGCCACGAAACAAACCTGAGAAGAGTCATGCAGGATGGTATTAATATAACACCTAGTACGATGCATTCCCCCCCCTGTAGTGATGTAGGAAGCGGCGAGGTTTGGGAACCGTGAGATCAATAAGGTAGGTGGAAGGAGGGATAAATCAGGATCATATCGAACACCATCCTGTGTGGAGCTTCTCCGTCTCGTTTCATGGCCTGACCTCGCCTCTACGTGCTTCCACTTCTTCCTAACCTCGCCACTTCCTAAGCTAAGCTGGTTACGGAAGTAGCGAGGATGGGAAGGGCGAAATTAGGAAACAGTGATGTCACGAAGCGGAGAGGTTGGGCGTTGATACGAACCTAAGAAGAGTCATGCGGGTCGGTATTTTATTTTTAGTGACGAAGGAAGCAGCGAGGTTAGGAGGCGGCGAGATTATTACGGGGGTCCATAGTTAATAGGACCTATGGTATACATAAAAACCTATGTATTTAACGATTTTTACTAACAAAATTTGGTCCCGTTAACTATGGGCCCCCGTAATAGGAGTCAGTGAGACTAGGAAGATAAACGGAGGGGGAATTAATTCGCTATATTATAAAACACAATATGAACGGATTATCCGCGGTGTTCCCGGGGTTAACAATCCCCCGTCCCCTCCCTCCTTCCCCCCCTGATCCCCCTCAACTACCCTTGTGCCGATACGTCGCCGTCCCTTCTTTGATGTCCTGCTGAAAGGTTCGATACATCGATATATGGACTATCGAACGTGTGTTGCCCTCCATCCCCTGGCATCCCCGTATATTTTCCGCTGGTACTGAACGATTGTTTTGGAATGATCGCCTATCGACATCGTACCTGTTTGATGTATGGGGTGTCGAAATGGAATATATTTTATTTTGCGGTTGTCGATGTCGCATGTACCGATTTGATGTGTCGTTTGTCGATATCACATCGACTTGATTTTTCGTGTATCGGTATCATATCGATTAGATTTTTCGTTCATCGATATCGTATGGATTTGATGCTTGGTTTGTCGGTATCGTATCGATTTTAGTTGTAGTTATTATCGATATGGTATCGATTTGATGTTTCGCTTATCGATATCGCTTCGATGCGACTGGTAAATTATCGATATCGTATGTCTATATCGGACTCGATTATCGTTCGATACACATCACAAACAATAATTTGGTTACTTGTTCTTTCCCTTTTGCCGCCCTCTCGCTTGCCCGCTGTGTTGATGCGTCGACGTCGATTCTCTTGTTCGTTTTCGTTTTTGTCGCGTCTGGGCCGCCGGCTTAACCCGGCCTAATACAGCCGCCCGAGGTGTTCGACCGGCACCTTCACAATCGAGAGCTGCAGGGCGTGTTTTCTTCCCTATCCGAAATGTTCTTCCAGGTGTGCTTCCTGCGTTATGTTATGTTGTACGTACGCACACAGATACATGTTGTGTTTTTTTTTATTCGAGTTTGTTTTATTGTACAAAGTGTATGGTCATGCGACTACGACCATGCATGATATGAATACCCCCCCTGACTGTTTTTTTTTTTTTTTTTTTTTTTTTTTTGGTCCTGGGATGGATGCTTTTTTTTTTCTTTTTTTTTTAAACGCATATTTTTTTATCCTCCTCGGGTATTTTTTTTCTTTCTTTCTTTTTTTTTTTCCAGTCCTTCGTTTTTTTTTTTTTTGTTTTTTTTTTTTTAATCCTCCGGCAGACTGGTAAAACTGAAGCTTAAGCTCACCACACTTCCACGTACCAATTTCGTGTCGTGTGTCAATTCAGCCCATAGCTCCCGTTGCAGCATCAGAACAGTCTGTTGTTACCCCTGGAGTTTGGGCACGTTGACCCGACCTCACCTCACCCCCGAGAGGAGCAGGTGTGGTGGAGATAACCACCCGGGGGAGTCATCTTCTCCGGGTAGTGTGGGACTCGCGCGAGCTTGCCCACCAACGAAAACGTAGGCTATGAGGCCTTCCCGCCGGACTTGGTCCAGCTACGGTCCACCCTACCCGTTGGGGCGTTGGTCCTCAGTTTTCTAGTTTTATTACCCCGTGTCCGCTCGGCCCCTGCAAACACCGTGCACAGGCAAAGGCGACAGCACGGCCTCGTGAACTGTTCGTAACTCCCGGGGTGGATGAGTACCTGTGCCTGCAGGCCGTACACGCCTTGGCTACCGCCATCTCTAGCAACTCCAGAAGCGACGAACAGCTCGGGGAGACGGCGGTTGGGCAAGGTGGGGCTGTGCGTTTTTTTGTTGTTTATTTGTTTAGGTGACTGGTTACACTTCGTATTGGTGATTCGGATAACCCAGGTGGTAGGTACGAGTAGTACTCAAGGTAGTGCGGTGATTCCGAGGCTCATGATCATGCTGTCATGGTTTTTGCGAGATGTATCCGTGGACCGATGGTATTCCCATATATATCAAATAGTTGTTATTTAGTTAGTGGTGTCGAGATATTGGTGACGCTGTTGACTCTGTTGGTATTTATAGTTGCTATTGATGCTACAGTCCGTATTTTTAATGTGTTTCGCCGTTTCAATTTTTCCCGGTAGAGTAGCAGGTAGCGTATGAAACATGATACAATCCACTCTGGCCCAAAATATAAGAATCAGTGAAACGTTAGTGTTCATACGAAGCTTCATTAAGTTTTCACCCAAATATTCGCACCTCGAACAGATCGTCCTCATGATCCAAATATTTCAAGAAACGATCTGTATGATCTATATGATCTGTATGATCTAGCCCCATGTTGTCGGGTGGGAGCCGTATAGTGAGCATGATCTAGGACATGTTTACTGGGCTGTATCTGGATTGTACGTTTCCTGCACAGCATATCATATCGACAGCTTAGGATCTAGATGGCCTATTGTAGATGGTGATCTACCTGTAGATGGCTTTCAACTATTATTGTAGTACGAAAGGTGAACTACTGCATCACATCTGGCTAATGCGCAACGTCTTCTCGTGTACGTACACCGTATCACACGTGTGATAAGGTACCCCCCCCCCCCTATATACCGTATCACCCGTGTGCTAACTTAACACTCCCTCTGGGAACGAATTTCGGGGCCGGTTTTGTCCCAAGCATGCCTTAAGGGCCTAGGGCACACACAACGAGAAATATGGCTGTGGACATGTCTCGTCGAGATATTTCCATTCATGGACGCGTCGTCGCCATTTGCACTCCTCCCTTTGTCGAGAAAACCAACTTTGAAAAATGGTTGGAGGGGGTGTGCCATCTTCTTATCGCCCGTGTGGTACGGTACATCTACTCTAGTACAAGGAGATTTCAAAGTGCTGTATCATATCCCTAATACACCGGTATGCATCATGTCTGGCTAATGCGCAGCGTCTTCTCATTCGCTCCCATCAGGTGTCGGCAGAGTCTTCGCCTCTACGTTCTCCAAGCTGTACGACTCCTCTCCCCAGCCCCCGTCGGTCCACCAAAACGCCTCATCTCAAGCAACGGGGAAAACTCTTCCTCCTTCCCCGCCAGCCGCCTCCGGTGGGTGTTCCAGCAATGGGCTTTCCATTGTAGGGGGCGAAAAAGGAATTCCACTGCCGCTTAAGGAGGCATACCCGAAGGTAAGGGTTGTAAGATACGAAAAAGGAGTTCACCTGTTTTCTAAGAGGCATTATACCCGAAGGTGGGGCCTGGCCCTATTGTGGACGGAGATGCAAATAATTTTGTGACGGATGCCTGTCTGATTGGTCGAGACTGGTCTTCCGGCCAAGCTTTTTTTTTTTTTCGAACAACGCTACCAAAACGCGCTGCGGAACCCCCAAAGGGTTGGCGTTAGGTTTATATTAGCCAGGGCTGGGGTCGAAGTTCGTGTTGAAATTGACCACAGACGTCCGTCACGAACTTCGTCGCATCCCCGTCCTGCATGTAGGGCGACCCGTGAGAGCATTTATATCCCCGTTTCTCTGTATAGAGTGTGTATATACGCCTTATGGCCCGGCTAGATCGTGCCGAATACTTGATGCGAGAACAGGGCAGCAACAACAATAGCAGCAGCAGCAGCAGCTATTACGGGAGACCATAGTAAATGGGACCAAATATTGTTAATAAAAATAGGTAAATATGTATGTTTTTGTGTGCACCGTAGGTCCTATTTACTATGCCCCCCCGTACTAATATTAATACTAGGACTACTGGCAAGAATAACAGCTACAGGAGCAGTCGCAACAACATGCATATAAATACTTACATTCCGCGTTTTCCTGCCAGGTGGTGACGGCCGTGCGTCTTCTCGAGGCCGTACGCTCAGGGGATTGGTCGGAATTCCACCGCGCGCTGGGCCAATCACCGGCCGACATCGGCAGAGAAGGCACGGGAGCTCGAGGAGTTATTATCCGGGTAGGGGATGAAGCGGTGGATTCCCCGTTCGCTACACGCCTCCGCTGTCTGTGCCACCGGATGCTCCTGCCCGTCAGGATGCATGCCTTGAGGGCTCTGAACAAGTCCTATATGAAACGCGAGAAGGTCCCTTTGGTGAGTGGGAAAGGGCTTTCGAACGTGTATTGTTCTTGTACGGAAGGGGGTCGGGGAGCAGCGTGAACTGAATTTTGATCGAGGTCAGGGCGAGGAAATACGATTTAGGTTTTGGTTTCGAGATCGGAGGGGTTGTACTCACGCCATGCGTAGTCTTAGTCGTATGACCACAGACCCTCGTATTTCTACTATCTATATGTACAATGCCGGGACGGAGCATGCCGGGTTTTTACCGACCAGGCAGACCTTGCGTGCACCAAGCTTTGCGAAGCGCCAGGGAGTGTTGGGCCAGTCGCAACGTACAGCGTTTCAGTATCTGGTACCAGGTATAGACGTACGAATCTACGTGCGTGTGTACGTATGGGCTGGGTTTATGTGTCTTTGTTCGGTTTTCTGTGTGCTATTGATGTCCCTTCACTTCGATTTTCCCTGGTTTTTTGTTTTTTTTTTTTCGTATATTCTTCACCTGCCTGCCGAATTGTTGGAGCCTGTCCTGTCCCTGTAGGCTATGAAATGGCGATTAGGTAATGTGACAACAACAGCAGGAGCAGCATTACATTCCGGGGTCCAGCTTGTCACAGCGAAAGCCCTCAAGTCCTAAACATTTCACGCCTCAGACCCATCATTGACTCCCACTTCATGGTGGACACCTTTCAGGGCAGATTGATCTATATGATCTGTATGATCTATATGATCTAGCTCATGCTGCCGTTTGGGAGCCGTACAGCCTACATAATCTGGGATATATTTCCTGGGTTGGATTTGTACTATGCAGATCATGTACAACAACTCATAACGGCTGCTTAGGATCTGGATGATCTAGATGATCTATCTGTAGATGATCTGTCCTACGTGTGAAGCATTTAGAGTTTTGTATCCGTTTTGCGTTGTAACTCTTCGTTTTGTTCCCGTTTGTGGTGTGTTCACCTTCGTTTTTTGCAACCGTTTTTCTTTTGTTGCCCTTTGTTTGTAACCGCTATGATTTTGTCACCCTTCGTTTGTACGAAAACGTTTTGTTTTTGCTTCTGTTCGCGCCCCATCCCACCCCTTCGCTGCTACCCGACCCCAAACCGCAGGCACACGTGACTAGGGTTCTCCGAGCACGCAGCGACTCCCACGCGGGCGATCTCTGCAGGGCCCTCTCCCTCCCAGTGGAAAATGAAGCCGTCACTTTTAACGCCGTCCCGGCAGCGTGGAACTCCGAGCAAGCCCGGAGTTGCGCGAGCACAAGCCGCACCCGGGAGGATGATTGGGTGGGCCTTGAGCGGCTGCTGCTGCTGGGAGTTGATGGCGATGGTGGTGGAGCAACGCCAGCGAAAGGGGAGGAGTTGAAAAAGAAGAAGGCGTGTGATGCCTGTGCGGGGTTCGGGTGTGCTTGGTGTGAAGAGGATAACGCTTCAGGCTGGGCCGGGGAGGGGGGCGGGGAGCAGAAGAAGGAGAAGAAAAAGAAGCAGGATGAATTGCTGTGGGAAGCTGTGTTTTGCCCCCCCGTGCTCGCAGGATGATGGTTTGCGCTCAGGGGGGGGGGGGAGGCACTCATGTCACGCATGGCCGCAGTCGTTTGGCCAAATACTCAGTTTGTGATTTGTGTTCCTTGTGCTCGTAAATGGTGCTCGTTGTGTTTTTTTTTGTGTTCGTAGTCAGTCTGTGTTTTTTGTGGTTCTTGTATGGTGCGCTTTTGTTGGGGGCGTTTTCCACGTCAAGCTGTTTTCGTTCTGGCCCACCGTTTTTGTTTTGTCGTTAATCGTTCCCTCCTCTAGAGTGAGAGTCCATCACACCTTTTCGCGGGACGAATCTACCCGGGTATGACCAAGATAGTACGCATGTTTTGGTACCCGGGTACCGCAGAGTATCTACCCGAGTATGACCAACAAAATAAGTAGGTTTTGGTACCCGGGTACCGCAGAGTATCTACCCGGGTATGTCCAAAATAATAAGCAGGTTTTGGCACCCAGGTACCGCGGAGTATCTACCCCGGTATGATCCACATAATAGCCAGGTTTTGGTACCCCGGTACCGCAGAATATATACCCGGGTATGGACAATAGAATATGCAGGTTTTGGTACCCAGGTACCGCAGAGTATCTACCGGGGCATGACCAACAAAATAAGCAGGTGTTGGTACCCGGGTACCGCAGAGTATCTATCCGGGTACGACCAACACAAAACGCAAATTTTGGTACCCGGGTACCTAAGAGTATCTACCAGGGTATGACCAACATAATAAGCAGGTTTTGGTACCTGGGTACCGCAGAGAATATACCCGGGTATTACCCACATCGTAAATGTTTTGGTACCCGGGTACCGCAGAGTATCTACCCCGGTATGATCCACATTATAATTAGGCTTTGGTACCCGGGTACCGCGGAGTCTATACATGGGTACGACCAATAGAGTATGCAAGTTCTGATACCCAGGTACCGCCGAGTATCTACCAGGGTACTACCAACAAAATAAGCAGGTGTTCGTACCCGGGTACCGCAGAGTATCTATCCGGGTACGACCAACATATTGCGCAGGTTTTAGTGCCCGGGTACCTAAGAGTATCTACCCGGGTATGACCAACATGATAATCAGGTGTTGGTACTCGGGTGTCGTAGACCAACATAATGAGCAGGTTTTGGTACCCGGGTACCGCAGAGTATATTCCCGGGTATGACCAACAGAATAAGCAGGTTTTGGTACCCGGGTACCGCAGAGTATATACCGGGTATGACCAAAATATTGAGCAGGTGTTGGTACCCGGGCACCGCAGAGCATATACCGGGTATGACCAACATCGTAAGCACCGGGTACCTAAGATTATCTGCCTGATGTAACGTACCAAACACAAGGTACCATTATGTACCGCTATATAAGGAGCGTTTTTGTGTATACAGTAGTATAAATACGCAAATGTTACGTATGTAGTGGGACAGATTGGTATGATAACTACCAGGTACAGTTAGTAGACTTAAGAGAGGTGTGGTACAGGCCGAGAGCACCTCTCTTAACCGTTAATACGTAACGTTCTCTCCCATCCACGGTGGAAAAATGCACCTCTCTGGCCGGAAATGTAGGGATCGTTTTGACATTCATGTACACACCAAGCGGTCTCTATATTGCTGAACAAAGTGGTATTGCTTTTTTGTGTAGACGGGTTCAGTATGTCTGGCCCCTCTCAACTGCACTATTTTCTTAGCGTGCCCTCCCTTAAGTCGGGGTACAACCTGTGCTTGGAATTTCGCTAGTTATTACGAAAAGCCTCAAGGCGGTCATTCGCGCTCCCCTGCTTTGAATTGTAAGCTTTGGGTTCAACTGTGCCGCGACACGGGGCGGTCGAATTCCACCCCAAAAATGCCTTCGCGGTTTCGCGGAACTCCTTTGTGCACCGGCGCCTCCCAGACGATTGTCCGCATGGTTGTGACGTTGTTACGTTAGCCCAACTGGCTTCCGAATGCAGGACATTGCCCTCCATTACCATGTAGGCTGCGCGCGCGCGATGAGCCAAGCCTTCTTCTCGTAGAAGGATGAGTAACTCTTGGTTTTAAACAGAAAGTACTCGGAAGTTTAGTAGGAAAGGTCGTGCAATGGGCATAAAGCTAGATTAGCTTGTGGATTCTGTCGAAAAATCTGCTGCTGCAGTTGTAGCCTCAAGGCCGCCAGCGGGGTCATAATGTTAGTGGAAACGTCTATTGATCAGTCTCAATGTCGGCCCGGAAGTTAGGTGATGCACACGCACGTTGATTGGTGAAATTTAGGGGTTTCTACAGTTTAGGGTTGCCTACGAAGCTAGACATCTCGTCACAGCCCCCCGACCCCTGTTGCTGTATCTCCCGCGGGCCGAAGGTTTCGGAAGCTTTCTACGAAGGCGGCCGCGTTAGCAGGCGGGCGCGCGGGGGGGGAAGGGGGGGGGGGGGGCGTACTCATTTGTTGCTTGCCTCAAGTCATTTGACTATGGATCACGCATCCATTTCGAGACGGAGCAGGAGGGGGGACGGGCTTTTCACCGTTTTGTCTTCGCGAGAGAGTAACCTCAGACAGCGATACCTACGGTATAAGTCGTCGTGGGGGTGCTGGCAGCAGCGGCTCCGTCTCCAGTGCGCGTTATGCATAATATATACATACCGGCGCTACAGCAGTACATAGTATTTCTGCTGCACGTACTCGTGGTGGTGGAAAGTTGCACCCACGCTGTTATTTTGTTATATAATCATATTGATAGTCGATACAGGTATTTTTTTTTGAGGCGCACAGCGCATGTATACGTAGCTCTTTTGCAGCAAGTCTAGAATGAATGAGCACGTCTAGTATTAATAGTAGTCCTGTTGGGACGTCAGAGGAATTGACGACGAAAAAAAATGGCGGGTAATACAGCGACGACCACTCCACTGCGTGACTGGGGGACGATACGGATCTTTGTCCGAGTTGCAGCGCTAGGGGTCACTCGGCGCGGGCGCAACATGACCCTACCCTATCAACCCCTACTGCTATTAATAGGCGTTGACGCTGCTGCGCGTATGTAGGATGTTGATATCGCCAAAATAATGTTTGTTTTGGTCGCTATCTCTCTTAAAAAAAGGGATTCCGAAGGGGTTAACAGGTGGCAACGCGGAAAAAAACCATACACAGCATTTATAGGCCCACGAGCGAAACCTAATCCAACCTAGAATCGGAGGCTCATTGCTTTGGGGCTGCTGAGAAATGTTTGATGGAGAAAAAAAACAAAAAACAAAAAAAAAACAGGCGTGCACTGCAATAGATTATACCGGGTATTATCTAATCAAAATCATTGGGAAAAACAAGCTTTCAGCGTTCCGACTCACACGTGCTGAGGGTGTTTTCGGTACAATTTTCGCGAGGTGTCCTTCCACTCCTGACCTGTTGGAGCCCGGGTCGTGACCGCGGAGTTGTTCGCAGCGATGGCTCAGTGTCAGAACAGCAACTGCAACAGCAACTGCAACTGCACGGTCGATACAGATGAAGGCACGTGCTGAGGGGGGGAGAGAAGAGTGGACACCTATCAGTGACCGCACGATTTGAGTTTGGAAGTAAAAACGATAGGGCTGGGCCCTGTCCAGTAAGCACTGGCAGCACGACAGCAGTACCGCACTGGCTGCGGAGGCTGCCGGGGTTGCCAGTGTAACAACGCTTCGTAATATAGCGGAAACCCATCGAAATGGCGCGGCGCCGAGGAGATACGGAAACAACAGGAGAGAGCGGGGAGAGAGGGAGGGAAGCTGTGAGCACGAAGGATGAAGCCGCCTCTGATGCCTTTCGCTTTTCGGATTCCTCCGAATTATGATGTCTTCGCGAGGAAACGAACCATCCACAGCACTACATCCACAGCACCCCTGAACTCAGCAGGACCCCGGGGCTGGCATCGCTGTAGCATCCGGCTACGTAAGTGGATGGACCGAAAACGAGGGTCAATATTGCGCCCTTAATAGTCGGCGACGTTAATAGGTGGCAGTTACGTGTTACGGTTCGCGCAAGAACCCGCATGCCTACGCATCAGTAGTAAACCAGGGGACATGCTACAGCATAGTCCTCAGACACCACATGTACCATCACGCGCGTTGTCCGTTTGTTCTATTTTGTCAATCCACTAATTGTCTTTGAAACATGACCCAAAATCAACGTATTTTTCAGCTCCCGTGAAGCCAAATCGCGTTGAAATGGTCCAACAGATCGAGTTCGCGACGGCTACAACCACCCACCAGACTAACACCTATCCTACCCTAATATCTTCTCTTGGGTATCACTTATTCCTTATTAAGAGGCCCTAGTGCCTTAATCACGCCTTGAACAATGCCGCAGAGCTCTTTCACAGCAGAGGCTCGCGTTAGACGCTGTGCTTTCCCTTGAGGCGACAGGGCATACTTACTACCACCTTACCTCAAGGCCTGCTGCCTCTTATGCTGTACCGTTATACCAGGAGTACTACTTGTATATCATAAGGAAAAACTCAATGCTTGTGACGTACATCACACGCGAAAACGCTATGCGCACCAGGTACTGGTATACGGTATGACACACAACACGGGAATAACGCCCAGCTGAAAAAACAAAACGCTACGAGTATACGGCATATGATAACAAGGAAACACGTTATGCGCATACGTACGGTACCAGGGTATGTCACAAGGGGGGAAAACAACCTCACGCGTATACGGTGAGTCACACCGAAGAGAATATAGCCCGGAGTATTTCTTCGAGCGTCTCTCCGTCGACCATCTGGCCCTTCACAAGAAGAGGCACCGACACGACATAGAAAAGGAAAAAGGTGCCGGGAGATAGCACCTTCCCGCATAGACACATCAATCAACGCATCATTCGATGGAAATCGACGAGCAGTTGTCGGGAATGCTGAGTCCTCGGCGCGAAACAAACCGCGACATGTACGGGGGGGGTGTGGGTGAATTCTTCTACGCGATAAAAGCCGAGGCATGTACAGGGGGGGGGGGGGACACTGGCCGTAGTGGCGAGGTGTTTTATCCACTTCTGTCTGATTGCCTGCCTGTCTTGCTGCTGCAAAGTCAGGAGGCGGACATGAGGTGTTTCACCATCTGGGCAGAGCACCAAAATATTCAGAGGAGGGGGGAGGGAGGGAAGGAAGGAGGGAGGGAGGTAGGGAAGGAGGGGCGCGGTGGACTGCAGGGTAAGAAGCAGCATCATTTTCGTTGAGTTAGTGGTAAAACCGTGGTGAAAGAGAGGATAACACGCACCGTAAACATCGCCGAGCTACGTGTAGCACCAAGAGCTAGCTGTAATGGACCCCCTAGTAGGAGCATATACAAGTAGTAGGCAGAAAACAAGAGCTACACTACCTCCCCACGCTCACCGCGCAGACGATTGTCAGGCACACACGTCAAGCAGAGCGGTGTGAAGCCGCACACTGCTTCACCATGCGATTAACGCTGCAAAACTGTTGTTAGGTAGCAAAGATATTAACCGCTCAGCGACGGCATTACTAGGTGACTCACCAAGGAGTAAAACTGGACACTCGTCCACAGCGATCGCAACCCAATCCGCTCGTTCTGCCCATGAAAGCGCTTCGTCAGATCACTGGTCACCGGTCACCGGTCATCGTGGCCCCAGCAGTTGAGACATTGCGAAGAAGACAAGAAACAAATAAGAACACAGGTCGTGAAATACGAGAACGCGTATATATGTATACGAATATGTAGAACAGCGGACAAGCACAAGAACGAGAAACGCTCACACGGATGGGCACAAGAACAAGAAAAAAAACACAATGTGAACAAGAACAAAGGGGCACAAGAACAACAAAGAACACAATACAAACAAGAAGAACAAGGGGGCGGGCACGAGCACAAGCGCCAAGAACAAAAAAATATTCAGAACGAGCACAAGAACAAAAAAACACAGCCACAAGAACCACAACAACAATATACAGCAAGAAACAAACATGAGAAGAACAGGCATAAGCACAAGCACTAACACAACAACACCATCAAGAACAAAAACAGGAATACTCAACACGGTTTTCCTAAAAGCGGTTACGAAAACTCGGGGGTTACGAAACGCATTGAGAACTCGAAAAACGCCATTGCGAAATGCGACTGACTGCTAAAATGCGGTTCCTAATTTGCGGTTGAAAAAAAAAAACGGTCCCAAAACTCGGCTGATACATGTCGGCTCCACATCGCCGTTTGCAAGAACGCCGCTATTTCGCATCGCCGTATACTATTACGGGGGACCATAGTTAATAGGACCTACGGTATACAAAAAAACTTCCATGGTATATATTTACCTATTTCTAACAACAATTTCTGGTCCTAT
This sequence comes from Macrocystis pyrifera, assembly GCA_031763025.1. Lineage (NCBI taxonomy): Eukaryota > Phaeophyceae > Laminariales > Laminariaceae > Macrocystis > Macrocystis pyrifera. Next base: position 12,702,360 of record JASSKH010000016.1, on the reverse strand, counting down.
TTACTATGGTCCCCCGCAATACGTGAAACACCTCGATTTCATATATATTACGTATTTTTATTTTTATGCTGCTTTTTTGTAGCATAAGCTCAAGCCTTTCAGGGCAAACTGTCCCGTTTTGGGTGACAAACTACTGTATTGAGAATTAGAGTGGTTTGTCCCCGAAAACAGGACTGCGCTTCAAAAAGGCCCATAATCCCTTTAGTGACCACTCCCATGGTGGGGACAATTCAGGGAAAATTACTTGGAATTAGAGTTAGATACATGTTCCTGGACAGTGCGGTACTATTGACGGTTAAGCCCACGATACTGTCACATATACATGTGCATAATGTGTGTCGTGTGTCGATTTTATCCCGTCGCTCCCGCTGCGAAAGCAGGAGCAGCTGCCGCCGCTATTGCCGTTAAGACCTCGGGCGGGTAGTCGCCGTTTGCGGGTAGTGATACTGTCACATGTACATGTGCATAATGTGTGTCGTGTGTCGATTTTATCCCGTCGCTCCCGCTGCGAAAGCAGGAGCAGCTGCCGCCGCTATTGCCGTTAACACCTCGGGCGGGTAGTCGCCGTTTGCGCGTAGTCGCCGTTTGCTACTCACAGAGAGTAGAACGCCGCGATTTTCATACCGCCGTTTGCAGAAAAACACCGCGCTGCGAAAACACGATTATAAAAGCGCCGTAGCTAAACGCTGTTTTGTTGCTAAACGCGCGGTTTGGGTAAACACGGCCACTATGTTAGCCGAAAAGTAACCGAAATGTAACTGAAAAGTGAGCGGTTATGCAAGACGTATTACGGGGGGCCATAGTAAATAGGACCAAATATTGTTAGTAAAAATATGGAAATATATGGGTGTTCCGTGTGTACCGTAGGTCCTTTTAACTATGGTCCCCCGTAAAAGCAGTTTTTTTCTTTCTAAATCACACGGTAGCGCGGTGTACCGTTTTTTTGGCTCAATGTTTCTCTAACCGGTTGCGTTTCTTGCAGTAAGTGAGTAACTATCATCGGTTAGCATTATACTTTTACTAGTATAGCTGTGCTAAGTCTATTAGCGCATAGACATGTTGGTCAGGTTTGCGCGGACCAAAATAAGTTCCAAGTCGTGTTTTCGGGTGTGTGATACTGAGCTCCTTGTGTGACGAGGAGCTCAGGAAGAAAGCCGCCACCCCTACGAGGCATTTTTCTCTTCTTAGCGGCCGAAGTATTTCTGACCGTCGGAAGCTTCTCAGCTGAGGTACTATCCAATACGCCATTAAGGCCTTAAGGCACGCCTTGTCTCGTTTGTGTGGCACAATACTATTTCGTGAGCACTCAGGCCATGGGATTGTTACACATTCCCTCAAAATCAGTTTTGGGTGACTTACTACAGTAGTGACTGACTGTTATAATAACACGGAGCTCTTCACGTAAGGAGTTCCAGAAGCATTTGTTGGTTTATACCCTTATTGTAGGCACCCCTCAGGCAACACGGGTTAAAAGTGCGCAGTAATTACGCGTAAACAGGTTGTGCTTTAGCAGTAACTGGAACATTTGCCGTAATTACATCTGTCCCCAGGGGTCCCACGACATATACGCCCGTTTAGGTGGGAGGAAACCCAATGAATATGTACACCGCACACAGCAGGACACGGCAACACAACAGCACACCGGCGAACACCGGCTTTCTTCTTCTTGCTTTGAGATTTACCAAGGATTTGTTCTATGACACTCACGAGCACGCAACACTACACTAGTTCCAAAGGCAAGGGCTACAAAACGCTGTTGCGCACGCGGTTGCACAAATGCGGCCACTGATCCAAACGCGGTGGGAAGTTCCACTGTACAAGGTTCGGATGGAACACGGGGGTTACTGACCAACATGCGACTGAAAACCTTCCACATCTCGGATAGATAGATCACCTACAGCTAGATCATGATCTAGATATTTTACGGCAGATATATACACTCTTGATCTGTATGATCTAGCTCATGTTGCCCGGGAGGGAGCCGCATTTCCTGCATGATCTAGGACGTGTTTCCTGGGTTGGATCTGTACTATGCAGATAGATCCTGCACAACATGCCATAAGGGCAGATCCAAGGTCTACTGTAAATGACCTAAATGATCTATCTGTAGATGATATATCTGTAGATGATCTACCTGTAGATGATCTGCCCGATGTGTAGAAGGTTGGCATGCAACTCGCGGCCACCCACCAACATGCGAGGCAAGTTTGTAGAAGGTTGGTAAAAAAACGCCGCCGCCAAAATGTGAGGGGGGGAGTTCGAGAGGGTTGGTATGTCTGCATGCCAAACGCGACCACTGACCCACAAGTCAGAAAAGGTCCGAGAAAGGTTGGCATGTACAACGCGGCCACTAACGCAAATATTAGAGAAGGCTCTAGAAGGTTGGCATGCTAAAACCGGCCACTACCCCAAATATCAGAGAATATTCTAGAAGGTTGGCATGCAAAACCCGGCCACTTACCCAAATAACAAAGAAGGCTCTAGAAGGTTAGCCCCGTAAGCCACGGCCCCTCCAAGGCGACGGTAGTGCCTGCAGTCCGTCCCTCCCGGCAGCATGACGGGAACCAGGGTGGCTCCTTCCACAATGGAGGACGCCGCTTTCTCCATAGCTATCCAGAGAGGGGTGTCGGGCTCGGATCTCGAGGCGGGCATGAAATACCTGGTTTTCGATGCGGCACACGTCACAGTCAGGGCCTGGTTGCGCTTGTATTACGGGGGAATCCTAGTACAAGGGACAAAATATTGTTAGTAAAACTAGGTAAAATATATAGGTTTTCGTGTGTGACGTATAGTCCATGCAGAACATTTTTTCCCAGAAATTCGACATTCGCATATTGAATTGTTTTGCGGTGGTCACATGTTTTCAGAACACATAAAATATATTGTCGGAAATATCTGTTTCAGACGGATCGAGCCATCGTGTCAGATTTTTTGTTTTTGTCGTTGCGCCGGAGTAACTCGTTTTTTCCGACAAAACTTTGTTAAGATTATGGAGGCCGACACAGTTGTCATTTTGTTTTTTTGACACCGGTTTTGAACGTATCTCGTCCAGGGGTAAATTGTTTTGGATGCAGATTTTTGTGTTATCTATTTTAAAGCGAGATATAGGCAAAAAAAAAACACATTTCCCGGCTCCAGGCGTGGAGATGTTAGCGCAAAAATGGCACGATGGATGTCGAAAAACTCCTCGGATTCGGACGAATTGGACCTGGACCCTGGATCACTTTTTGGTTTTTCGAAAAAAAAACTGTGGGCCGAGAAAAAGCCTTTTCATGAATCTTCATAGTGTATATGACATGTATATTATTGTGTATGGACAGATGCATCATTGTGGGTATATATAACATACATTTTAAAAAATACTCCAGTATACATACATGTGTCTTCTCGACGAATCAGGTATGCGTTGGGCGTCATCTCTACATTGTTTTCGATTCGCATTTTCTTTTTTTTTCAACATTTCGGGGTAATTTCGGGGTAGATTTTCCCAATTTTTTCGAAAAATGGTCATTGTTCATAGATTTTTTTTCTAAACCGGTTTTGGATTCCTCTCGGTCGCGCGATTGTGGAGCACTTTGTTTCACGTGTCAATTATAAAAAATGACGAGGAAAAAACTGTAACGCCCTTTGGAAAAGTTGTTCTGCCTGGACCATAGGTCCTATTTACTACGGTCCCCCGTAATAGGTATGGTTAAGATCGTGGCGGTGGTCGCGAGGGTGGTTTGTGTTTGTGCATGTCCTGCGTGGCGGTCGTTATTTAGTGGGGTTGAAAAGGCATTTCCGCTGTGTTGAGATGATTTAGTATCGGCGTGGAAATGGCATATCGCTGTGTTTATGTGTTAAAATGGTTAGCAGCGTGGGATGAACAAAAAACAACTCGAACTGTGTTGGGATGGTTTTGCACAACTACCGGTTTTCAGCGTCAACACACGGGGACGAGAATCGACCACCTCCGGGGTAAAATTTTCGCGGGCGTAATTCAACCGTATACGCAACTTTTCACTCCACCAGAAGGTCCTGGCATGGGCAATGTATTGTACTTGGTATACCTTTAAATCACTAAGCAAATCTCTTCACACTAAAAAACAATGTTGAACAAACTCGTGGGAAAGGCAAACCCCGATGCACTCGAGACGGCAACACACCCCATGCGCTCACCTGGAAACACACAAAAATATTGATCCAGAAAAGCAAACTAAACGAAAAATGAAAATGAAACAAATAGTGTAGGGAACGCGAAGCTCTCGGACCCACCATTCTTCTTGCGCGGTTCTCACAGTAAAAACAAGTAATTAAATCCCGCTAGCTCTAAGCACTCGCTCATCAATTCCACCCATCCCCGCCCTATGCAATTTGTGCACGAGTACACAGAGTAGTAGTGGTATCTCTATCCTCCATAGTACCGGTATGCATGCGCCAGCCAACAATACCAGCACTACAGTGCATATAGCGGCAGCCAACCGGCACCAATTACTCCGCACACTGACTGCCACACTCTTTTGATGGTGAATCTCTTGTGTGCCGATCGATTGCACGGACACTAACTATAGCGGGCAACCGGCACCACTCAACCGGCACCATAGAGGGACCAACCACTACTACTGTGCCCTACTACCACAGGCGCCATAGAGGGCAACCGGCACACTATAGAAGGATCAATACTTGTAAATACTACCAAGCGGTAAATTTAGTATTGCCAACCTTTTCACTACCCGACTGTACATCTACAGCAGTAGTACTGTACGTCGTCAAAGGGGCATTACGCTCGCCCACCTCGTGCGAATGGTGCAGTGCTCGGCGTCGTCCGATATCGCGGGACCCAAAGCCCTCCTGATGTGCTCCAAGACGTACTCCTCGCTCTGACCCGGCAGGCTTCGGCAGTCCACGCACACCTTGCGGTGGCACGAAGCGATGTCGAGATGAATAAAATACTGCACAGCTGAGTGTCTTCACTAAAAAACCTGATACCAGGTATCTCTTTTAGGGCAGCAGTCCCGTTCAGGGGACAAATCAGTGGAGTTGGTAGAGTAGTAGCATTGTCGCCAAAACGGGACTGCGGCCCTAGAAGGGATGAAGGCATATGGAGGCGTGCTGCAATAAGGGTGGCACTTTTGGCCCAGCATATTTCTGACTGGCCTGGCTCTTTAGTATCTTCTTCAGTGCTGCAGTGCACATACACGCCTGTTCAACTCTAACTCCAAGTAAGTCGTGCCTACAACGGGAGTGCAGTCGCAGCAGTCCTTAAGGCCCAATATCTCTGGCATACCATTGTCAACACCAGTGTTCAGCGCAAATAGTATTCGTGCACGACTATAACCTGTTAATAGAATAGCAGGCTTTGGGATTGCTCATCGGGTTGCACTTACTATTAGCATGGAGCTCCTCAGGTGAGAAGGAGCCTGATAAGGGTAGCGCTTCACAAAAATCAGGCGCTGCCCCAACAAGGCAAACAAGCGTCATAATTCCTATTGTGCCTACTCGTGGTAAGGCTGTGTGCAACAACTCCTGACTATTTATACCTGGTAGTACATACTGGTATAAGTACACCCTCTGAGTTCCACAGCTCACCTGGGTGGGCATATAAGGGTCGTTTAGATATTGATGTGAAGACCGAGCGGTTATTATATTTGCGCCCAAAGTGGTAGCATATTTTACGGGGGGCCATAGTAAATAGGACCTACGCCACACACAAAAACCCTTATATTTCCCTATTTTTACCTGCAATATTTGGTCCTATTTACTATGGTCCCCCGTGATAGTGAGGTCACTTCAAACGCGGCTTGCAAAGATGACTTAAGAAAAAAATGCTTGATCTTATCAGCCGAACTTTTTCCAGCTGTCACTACCTTTACCTTTAATCAAGCCAAGCAACTATGCAATAAACGAACAACATACGACCCTACATCAACAAAACACACCGTAATCAAGAACTACACTATAATCAAGCAACTATGACAAGTAACTATACCATAATCAACCATTACGGGGGTCCATAGTTAACAGGACCAAATTTTGTTAGTAAAAATATGTAAATATATAGGTTTTTATGTATACCATAGGTCCTGTTAACTATGTACCCCCGTAATAATTATACTACAATCAAGAAAATCCACATCATCGAGTAAATGTACTACAATCAATTAACTACATTATAATCAAGCACAAAAGGATAGCAGTTTCAGGTACTATTACGGGGGACCATAGTAAATAGGACCAAATATTGTTAGTAAAAATAGGGAAATATATAGTTTTTATGTCCACCATAGGTCCTATTAACTATGGACCCACGTAATATTTTAACAGTGCCAATTTTGTGGAAATGTAAGGACCGCTCGGGCATTGATACTAATACTCAAGAGTTCCTTAAATTTCAAGACAGAGTGGTACCAGGTGACAACCTCCTCCCTTCACTTGTCTGTTTTTACTGCCTGTTAACATTAACATTTCCTGAGCTGTTCACGGGTCGAGTCAAAACTCGCGGGTCAGGTCGGGTCGGGTAAGGGTGACCCGACCCGACCCGTGAGAGCTTGAAAAACCTCCTGACCCGACCCGACCAGACCCGACCAGACCCGATCCGACCAGACCCGACCCGATCAGACCCGACCCTACCCGACCCGTGACATTACAAAAAAGCCCTGATTCGACCAGTGGGTCGGGTCATGACCCGTGAAAATCCCTGAAAATGGGCACATGTCGGACAGATCATGTACAGATAGATCATCTACTGCAGATAATCTACCGATAGATCCGTTAAGGGATGTTGTGCAGGATATATACAGTACAGATCCAGCGCAGGCATCGCGTCCTGGATCATGCAGGTTATACGGCTCCCATCCGGCAGCATGAGCTAGACCATACAGATCATACACATCATACAGATCTACCCTGACATATCTAGATCATGAAGTGGGAATGATCTGCAGATGATCTGTAGATGATTTGTCTGATGGATGAAAACATGCACGAAAGACTCACCGTACACACCCCCGGCACGACATTGTCTTTGACGGCACCGTCGAGGGTATTCGGGGACATGGTTAACCTTGTTAAGGCGTGTCCCACAGGCGCGACGGGGCTGCCCACTTTCAGCAAGACCTTCAGGACTGCTGGGACGAGCGGGCCGAAAGTCAGCAGCCAGCCTAGCGGGAGGGGTAGCTGCAGTGCCTCCACGAAGCCTCGCCATTCTGCGCGACGGACCGAGGGAGGGGTACGGAGGGGAGTTTAGGAGGGGGGAGGAGGAGAGGGGGTGTACTCATTTCTTGATTGCTTAAGTCATTCGACCGTCGACCACACATCCGTTTCGAGAAGGAGCGCCGCTCCGAATCCTAATAGGCAAATCCAACAGTTCGGCGCTCAGCACGTTGCTTCCACATATATTAGTTTTGCTGAGCTTATCTCCTTCCTGTTTCGCCGCCTGTGGCCACCATCTGTCTCGTAGGACAGCGATCGTTTCTCGTTAGTATCTAGTGTACAGGGGGGGGGGGGGGGGGGGGGGGTTGAGGTGGTTGGGGGGATGCACTCATGTCGTAATTGTATGACAATAGACCCTCGCATTCAAACAATACCGGGACGAAGCATGTTGGGATTTCACCGACAAGGCAGGGTGCGTACCCATTTGCTGCCTGCCTTAGTCATTTGACCATTGACCATGCACCCCTTTCGAGACGAAGCACCGTGAGGCATGTTTGGTGGTGGTGGTGGGGGGGGATTGTGTCAAGGAACTCTCCTAATTCTGGGAGGAAACGCGAGGAGGCCGGGGGGTGATGGTGATAACTGTGTCTAGGGAGACAAAGGAGAATGGGTGAAGTGATGATGACAGACGAATTTTGTAATAGAAGCATGAGTGGTCCCAATGAAAAGCAGGATCTCCCGGCTTCCCACCACCAGCATCGGGGCACACTCGGCCATGGCCGTGCGCTGCCGCTCCCAGACCAGCCTCGGCATGGCAAAAAAATACAGACCACATTACAACAGAAATATAAAGGCCGAAATAAAAACAACAACAGCACCGCCAGCAACAGCAAAAACCAACCATACTAGAGCGACCTAGACTCGTTTCACGGACAGCCCACACCAAACCACCACCACCACCACCACCACCACCACCACCACCTCCAACACTACCACTACCACTACCACTACCGACTACTACATCGACAACACTAGCACCGCCACCAACACCACCACCACCGTCACCTCCAGCACCACCACCACCGCCACCACTAACACTAACACCAACCCCTCCCCCCCCTCACGAGGCGCCCACAGCTGGTTGTCGAGTTAGATCATTTGTGCGAGGTAAAGGACCTTTACTCTGCACAAGGGAGTTGATCGTATCACGTAGTCTTCAAGGTAAGGCAACCAAGAGGCAGTTACAAGGTACTCCCATTGCTGTCTCTGGAAGTGGCTACACCGGAAATTAAACTAACTCATTGAAGCCGTCATCCGTATGCAAGTCCGCCTCACAATCGGTTCTTAGTAGGATGCAGCTCACCCTTCATGCGACTCGCCGGACACCTCGCGGCGCTTCGCGCTTGGTTCAAGCAATGTCTGCCTGGTCGGCGAAAACCCGACATGCTCCGTCCCGGCATTGTACGGATGCGAGGGTCTATGGTCATACGACTACGGCCATGCATGATATCGAGTACATTTCTCCTATCGAGTACGCCCCCCTCCCCACGAGGCAGTTACATAGTAAACCCATTGCTGTCTCTGGAAGCGGCCACACCAGAAATTAAATCAGTTCATTGGTGCTGTCATCCATAAGCAAGAAACTCCGCCTCTGAAGCGGTTCTTAGTAGGATGCAGCTCGCCCTTCATGCGACTCGCCCAGCACATCACGGTGCTTCGCGCTTGGTGCAAGCAATGTCTGCCTGGTCGGTGAAAACCCGACGTACTCCGTCCCGGCATTGTAGGGATGGATGCGAGGGTCTATGGTCATACGACTACTGCCATGCATGATAATGAGTACACCCTCCTCCCCGCATAACCCTGACCATCACCGACCACCACCAAACATCATCCACCGCCCAAGCTTCCAACTTTAAGCACCGAAAGAGTTAGCCCTCACCCGGCGTGATGACGGTAGGTGCCTCGTACTCGTCCAGCTTCTTGACCACCTCCGCTGCTCGTACGAGAGCATTGTCCGCTGCTTTGGGAACTGACCCGTGCCCTGGCCGCCCGCGCAAGGTCACCTCTACCTTCGTCGTGCCTTCGTGGAAATAAGTCAAAAACACATCCAAAACATAAAACAAAAACGGATATCATCGGAAAAATCAGTGGGGTGGGGGGGGGGGGGGGGGGGGGGGGGGGGGGGGGGGGGGGGGGGAGGGGGGTTTAGTGGAGATCCTGAGGCGTTGATAAATAACGTTTACGTGACTTGACAAAAAAAAACAAAACCACAGCGGAAATGGGGGGGGGGGTGTTTGCTTTGCCATGGCAGTGTTCGTAGGTATATGGAGGCGGTCCGTGACAAGGGGCGTCAGCGCAGGGATACCTCTAAACCCCGTCGTGCAGTTTGCAAGCAAAAACAATCATCACAGGAAAAACGAGGGGGTGGGGGAGGTTCGCGCTGGTACATGCCAGTATAACACAAAAAAACACTGCTGAGTTGTTACTGCGCGGAACCACGAGGGTGAGTGAGATATCGACGACTCGAGTCAGTGTTGACTAATTCATACCAGGTAGTCATTTTTCAGGAGACAATATAAGGCGTTGACAAAGGTCGTTCACGTGTCTTCGCAAGCAAAACACATGCCACAGGGAAAAGGACGGGAAGGAGGGGGGGGGGGGGGGGTGGTGTTAGTGAGGTGTGTAAAAGCGTGGCGACTTCGCAAATGAACCAACTGTTGCAAGGCCATTGGGGGGGGGGGGGGGGGGGGGGGGGAGGTGTTGTTGTTGAGATGCGTAGAGGCGTGGATACACGCCGTTTCCGTTCCGCAAAATAGGGAGGGAGGGAGTTGTACTTATTATTGTGCATGGCCGTAACGGTATGACCACAGACCCTCGCATCCTTCCAATGCCGGAACGGAGCACGTCGGGTTTTCACCGACCAGGCAGACATTGATTGCACTAAGCACAAAGCGCCGTGATGTGCTGGGCAAGTCGCATGAAGGGTGAGCTGCATCCTACTAAGAACCGCTTTTGAGGTGGGTTTTCTTGCACACGGATGACAGCGTCGATGCATTGATTTAACTTCTGGTGTGGCCGCTTCCAGAGACAGCAATGGGTTTACTATGTAACTGCCTCGTGGGTGCCTTACCACATACCAGGTACACACTAAGTGATACGATCACTCCCCTTGTGCCCAGTTAAGGCTCGTAGGGGGGGGGGGGGGGGGGGGGGCGTACTCATTTATTGCTTGACTTGGTCATTTGACCATTGACCACGAATCCCTTTCGAGACGGAGCACATGGGGGGGTTGGTACTGATAGTCATGCGGAGGCATCGGTGAATATCTTCTGCGCAAAGCGAGGGGGTTAGCTCCACCCGGCTGGTACCTTTTGCAAGACTGTTAAAAGTTGCAAGGAAACCCAAGGGGGAGGATTGGCGTTGGTAGAGATGTGGGAGCAGTGGATGGGACCATCCGCGCAATACCACGAGTTATCTCCACCCTGGTGATGAACTTCTCAACAAAAAACGACGAAGAAAACGGCGCGCGTGCGGGGGGGGGGGGGGGGGGGGGGGGCGGGTGCCGGCAGAGAAGACCGCCCGAGCAAATATTTCAAAGTGGTTTCCTTCTCCCTTGGTGATGCCTTTGCAATGCAATATTCTGTATACATAGTTAGGAAAAAAACGAGGGCGGGGAAGGGCTCTCCTGTCATGCATGGCCGCAGCCGTATGACCCTAGACTCTTGCATCAATACAATGCAGGGAAGGGGTGCTGACATATATTTGTAGGTGGCGTTATATAAATGTTGGCGTTGACTGATAAAATAGGGCGGTCGTGGCGCTGGGTAAAGGGGCGGTGGTGTTGGTACAGAGTTGGAGGCATTGATTGATGGGGAGGAGGGGGTCGAGGAAGGGGCGAAACCTCAACAAACAAGGCACCCGCACAGACATGAAATTCCTGCCCTACCAACACGAAACTCCCACAGCCCCCCCCCCGCACACCACTGCGACCCCCCCCACCCCCCCGCACACCTCACAAACCCGTGGACCGATGTACAACTCACACGATTTGTGCTCAATTCAATCGCAACCGCCTCCCTCTCTGTCTCTCTTTATCTCCCACCCCGACACCCCCCCTCCACTTTCTCTCTGCCTTTCTCATGCCCTCTCTTCCCTCCTTCCCTTCTCTGTTATTGATAGCAGGATGCAACCCACCCTTCATGCGACTCGCCGAACACCTCACGATGCTTCGAGCTTGGTGCAAGCAATATCTGCCTGGTCAGTGAAAACCCAACGTGCTCCGTCCCGGCAATGCAGGAATGCGAGGTGAAATGTTGTGCATCGCCGTAGTGTCTCGAAAGGGATGCCTGGTCAGTAGTCAAACGACTAACGCAAGCGACAAACAAGTACGCCCAGTCTCCCCCTCTCCTCTCTCTCCCCCACTCTCTCTCTCCGTCTCTAGAAAGAGCAAATCGCTCTCGGTTTCACCTTTCTCAGCGGTGCTCTGGAAAAATGAAAGCGTGGGGCGCAGCTTGAAGTCTGGGATGGAGGCCCCGCCCAGCTCGGTAACGCAGTAGTCGGCGTTAAACAGCTCCTTCAATCCGGGGTCGCTCAACACGAACCTGCAGCAGATATGAACAGTTCCTAATAGTTCAGTTGCAAGCCGATGAAACATCTTGCCCGAGGAAAAACAAAACAAATAACAAGAACCGGTTTTTAGATTTACTGTACAGCAGATATTGTACACGCGCTTGGGATTGGAGGTAAATTATAAATACTTGGATATATACTATCACGGGGGACCATAGTAAACAGGACCAAATATTGTTACTTCTAACAAGTAAATATATAGGTTTTAGTATGTACCGTAGGTCCTATTTACTATGGTCCCCCGTAATATTATTATTAATATCACTCGGAACTAAACTATTACAGTACCTGGAGTTAGAATACTTGGAATTACACATTTTTTTCCAAAAAATGATATTCGGAACTGTAACAAATAGACGTATCATATAAAACTTGGAAAAAAATACTTGGAAATATGCTATTACTGCTGTAGTATTTGTAACTGTGCTATTGCGTGGCATTCTACTGTGGTACAGCAGTAGGGGTTTCTCCGTTGAGGCGGTCTCAGTAAGGAGGCGGTATCCCGATAGAAGGCGGTCAAAATCGCTTGGCGCGACAAGGGAAATGCACTCTTGACCTTTGAGCGAACAAGGCGGGTTTCCCCCAAGAAGGCAGGCATATTGCTCCGGCACACCACACTACCGCCTTACTGGGAAACCCCTACTGCTCTATGCTAATAGTAATAGCAATAGACTCGTGCTGTCATGCGATAGGGGCTGCAATGAGTATATCATTTACGGCACAGAAGGAGCTCGTCGACCGAGTATTTCCAGTAGCCACCGAGGCATGTGGCGTTATGAGCACCATGCCTTATCGTTGGAACGCCATTACGGGGGTCCATAGTTAACGGGACCAAATTTTGTCAGTAAAAACAGGTAAATGTATAGGTTTTTATGTATACCATAGGTCCTATTAACTATGTACCCCCGTAATACTAGGCGCCTGGCATACAACTACGACATGCGACCACTCGCGGAACACCTCGCGTTTCGCTTCGCCCTTGGTGCAAGCAGCAATGTCTGCCTGGTCGGTCAAAACCCAACGTGCTCCGTCCCCGCACTACAGGGATGCGAGGGTCTACTGTATGGACATACGACTACAGCCATGCACGACGCGATCCCCCGTCCGCCCTCCGGAGGGCATTCAAAATATACTACAGTAGTGCCGGTCCCTAGATAGTGCCCGTATGATATGCGGCAGCCAACAATTCTGGCACTATAGCGATAACCGGCGCTAATTACTCCGCACACTGCCACACTTGTTAATCCCATCTGTCTGTGCCAAGCGAATTCACCGGCGCTATTATCATAGCGGGCCGCCGGCACTATTAGACTCAACCGGTATTAGAGAGGGATCACTACTGCATGGTAGCATGAAGCAGTATCAGGTGGTACTCACATTGCCCCGTCGTCACCCCCGGCCTCTTCGTCGCTGACCGCGCAGAACAGAAGGGTCCCCTGCAGCTTGGCCCCTGCCCAAGCAAGAACGCAAGAAGGGGTTTCCAGAGAACATCGGAGGCGCGAGGGGGACGGGGGGATATGTTGTGTACTTCGTACCCATGTGATCGAAAATATGGGGTACATTTCGATGGGAAAAAGGTACAAAAATACCTTGTATTTCCGATGAGACGGGTGTGTACCTTTAAGGATTCAATGTTGCGGTTCAATACATGCTGTGTCAGTACTAAAACAAGCGTCCAAGCACTAGCTACAGGTTCCACGTCGATATGGGGTGAAGCAGCAGCGGCAGGAACATGTCAGTGATGGCGGTAAGAGTGCACTTGTTACAAGGATTGCCCCGGGCTGGGTAATCGATCGATCTTTTCCTCCAATAGCTCTGTAGATAATACCTTCGCATTTGACGTCGTCGAGGGCACGGGTTCGAATATCCCTTCGAACGTTTCTTTCTAATAGAAGCGCTTGCGCGTGCGCCCCCAAACACATATATCTCCCTGGTTCTCCAGGTGTTAAGACGGAGCGGGTAGGTCAGTCAGCGTACAGACGTCTACGGTTCCGACGCCCCAAAGATCCCGCCGTTCAGAGGGGGGGGGGGGAGAGTGTTATAAGGACTACCCTGGGCTGGGTAATCGATCGATCTTTTATCCCTACAGCCCAGTGGGTAATACCTTTGTAGCAGCTAAGCGTGCAGCAGTGTAATGTACGGTAGTTGTTAGAGGCTGACGAGCCACGCGTATGATAAACCGGGCAGCAATAATTGGTTTTGGTTGTATTTAGTATGAGGCAGCTGAAAGACACAGCTTACCACTCTCCTTGATGTTAACGAATGCAACTATCATGGCCGCGACGGTGTTGAGCATGTCCACCTGCGCGATCAGAGCCAGACAGTAACAACGAGGGTTGAGAGAGAAGGAGCGATGCTATTTAAAGTAAAATGTCAATGGGAATATGGTACTCAAGGCGGGTGATACCCTAAACAAAACGGGATGTACCTCGCATCCAATTTCGAACTACTGTAGTGAAATGATGAACTGTATGGAGACGATGCGAAAAGTCAGACAGCTGCAGAACAAGATGGAGAAATGGATAGGCGAATAGAGCGCTAACCTATCTACATCATGTAAAATGAATCTATAAACGGTATTTGGAGTACGTCCAGCAGTATGTAATCGAGTTCGAGCACGGTACTGATAGACGAAAAAGGAACCGATCGTACGGATTTCCATGTTTGATGCATCCAAGCTTTCTTTCAGTACCTGCGTAGAAAACACAGGAATGATAGTACGGAGAGCAAAAGATGTTCGATAGTAAGATATATCGAAAGTTCGGTACTTCGATAAGACGATATATCCATATATCAACACCTTCGAACTTTCGATACGACATCCGACACTAATGTAGACGGCCTACCATCTACTCACGGCCGATGCGGCCATTGGAGTAGGCGAAGGAATATTAAAAAAGCATTTTACATTCGTACCGGAAAAAAGTGCATCGTGGACGCAACTCTCCACACCTCCAACAGGTACGTCAGGAGCTATCTGTTCTGTCTGTAGATGATGATCTCTCTGATCAGTACATTTTCTGCCCGAGGTGTTCACGTCTCCGTCATTAAAGGCCGGGGTATTGTGGACGGCTGATGCGATACGAAGCCGGGCAAGCCGGGGCGCATCACGGAAGGAGTACGGCGCTGCCCTGTGTTGTTGTAGTATACATGAACGGAGTACGTTTGTAGTATATCCGCGAATATGCGAACTATTCTAGTACATTGGCACAAGTGTTTTCAATATCATAGTACAATATGCATGTAATATGTCATACGGAGTAGTATCACACATTACATATAGTAGTAAAGAGTGAAGACTAAAATGCAACACAAAAAGCTTGTCTCTCTCATATACGGACTGTATTTCCTGCATGATGATAAGCCCATATGAAACCCCAAGTACGCGCGATGAAAGTATCACACAAAGCTTGCAAATATGAGTTTGGACCATTCCTCGATGTCACAGCTGTTGTTTTTGAGTCTGATAAATACTACACGCACATCAGCACCAGTATCTCCCTATCTCTACAGTAATACTATAGACCCGTAAAGCATGCTATACTGAAACATTCCCCCACGTTTCTTCACCATGTCTGGTCCTGATTACTATTAAATATCACTGTCAAGACCAGCAGGTCCACCCGTACTAGATGATCTAGATCGTGATCTGTTCCATGTATAGATACTTGTATGGTAGGAGGTATGCCCTAGATGACCTGCAGTATATCGTGATCTGTTCGGTGCAGATCTACGTGGAGGTACGACCTGCAGTGTCATTCGACTGTCTTAAAAGTACATCGTCATCCGTGCGATGTACATATCTATCAACCGTATTAGGTTCTGCTTGCTATGATATGACATGATATGATATGATATGATGTGATATGATATTATATGATATGATATGAAATGATATCACACGACATGGTATGACACGATATGATGTGATATGAAATGATGTATATATCTATCAACCATCTTTGATTCTGCTTACTATGATATGATGTATATCAATCAACCATATTTGGTCCTGGTTACTATGATATTATATGATATGATATGATATGTTCCCCTGGAATAGTAGCTTCAAGTACAGCAGTTTTTAGAACAGATCAAACGGCATACAGAAGCGCATTACACACAACAGCAGCACAGCAGCGCCACATCAGGCAGAATACACTATAGTAGTAGTACGTATATACATCCGCTTTCCATTTTCGGTTTCCGTTGGCTTTCCTCCTCTTCATGGTTATGGCAGGATGGCTGCTCTGCTCCGTGTTGAAGGCGTCGCACTTTGTACTCGTGCGTCTGAGATAATTATTTTAATGAATAATTGTTGGATGGCAAAAGCACTAACACCGTTCGTATTGTAGAATAAATATTAACAGGAAACTGTTAACATACAGCCCGCCACACAATACGCTACCGCCGTAGTCTGTGCTACAGTACTACTGTTAGGCATATGGTATGTAGGACTGGACGATTTTTCGCCGTAGAATCAGTGAAACAATTGTCCCATGGCGTGAGCTTAGGGAGACATACGACTTAAGAAACTCACCGATTAACGTGGGCAACATAAAAGCGTCTTCTTGGATATCCCCCGTGGGGGGCAAGCGGGGCTTCACTTATAAAACGATTATTCCGGGAGTCTATAGAAATCTATAGTAATCTCTAGTAATACATACAGTAGGAATACATAGTAATATATAATAATAAATACTGTAGTACAGGCGTCCCCGGTGGCTTTAAGCTTGGTAGGTGGTCCGCGTGCCTATCAAAATCAATTTCGTGGGTTCAAGTCTCACCGACTGCATGCTCGTACAGACTTATTCTTGCATAAAAAAACTGATAAGCGGAAAGCGCGAGAGCGTGAGTTGGCTACATTCGATGAAAAATCGACGAGCAGAGGGAATGCTGAACCCCATGCGCGACAAAAAATAAAGGCACGTACCGGGGGGGAGAAGGGACGACACCTGTGACCACGGCTTGTCCAGAAAATCGCTGAGTGTGAGGGAAAAACCTCCTGCAAGTTAGGCTGGAGAGTAAAAGTGATCATAAAAAAAAAACTAACATAGTAACCCTACAATGGACACGAAATATATGTCTTCTCCTGTGTATACACAACATATGTGGTCTTAATTACTGCATTAGCGTATGTTGTGTTCCCCCCGTGATATACAGGGCATTCCTCGGGGGACGCCTTCTCGACTCCGGGACGATATCTCCCGGGACTCAGTTACCCTGGGGTCAAAGGGTACTGGAGTGTTTGTGTAGGATGTGGTCACCACGGGAATATTTTCTGCGGGAACGGGATTTACGCTTTTTCTTGGCGCGGTAGCCGGTCATCATAATTTGTGCGGGACACGCGTTTGTTCGAGCGCGTTGATTTCATATTTGCCACAGGACCACGGGATTATCCCGAACCCCGCACAAAACCGCGGGAAGAAATCCCTCGGGAAATGTCCCGAGGAATGCCCTGGCAGTACATTGGTGTTGTGGCACCATCCTGGACGGAAACACGCAGAACGTTTGACCTTCCTAGGAACGTTTGAACGATCCTCACAATTACTTCCAGAGTGGGGCTGATAGCAAGGACGACTTACCGCTCCTCGGCCATAGACCACCCCGTCCTTCACCGCTCCCGACCACGGGTTCTCATCCCAGCCGCTGTACACCTCCGGCACTCGGGACGCATCGTCGGGGGTAACGGGTACAACGTCCACGTGCGCGGGCCCCAGCATGACTCTCGGCGTCCCGGAGCCGATGCTAGCTGCGCAAGGTAGGGGGGGGGGGGGGGGGCGAGCGGAACGGCGAAGGGGAGCGGGAAGAGTAAGGCATGTCGGAAGAGGGGAGGGGGAGCATGGTGGAGGGCAGGGGTTATTGTTGTTGTTGTTGTTGTTGTTGTTGCTGCTGTTGCCGCTATATGTTTTCTGACATGGATCCTTTCGCACAGCGAAAACGCGAACGAAACAGTTGAGATAATGAGAATGTGCCGCCTAATCGCCTGTCTATAGAATCGCGCAGCAGCATGAGCAGCATCACTAGTACCATTCGCACAATATCATTCCGCGCGCGGTGCGCAAAACACCTTTGATTGCCTTCTACCATTCTGGACAGAAATATAAGGAACTTTTCATAAGCTTGCTAATGTGTAAACGTGGCATATATTTACGTTCAGAGCGGTAGATCGGAAGGCATTGTGGCCATCCCCTATCCCCTAACTCAGCAGCAATCTTAACGTTGATTCGTGTGGGGTGAATGCTGCAATAGTCATCTTTTTGGTTCGTGAATTTCCCCCTCACACCAAAAAAGAGATATATACCTTACGCCCTTTGAAATTGCACCACCCACGTCTTGAAGGGAAAGCTAGTTGGAGACAGTGTGGGATTTTTTTACAGTGTTCACAGTAAAACTGGTTAACACATCGCCACACTCATGTAGCTAGTCATTGGTCTCAACACAAGCTCGAACAATTCTGGAGTGGACGAACAAACAAAACCGGGAAAGGGTGTAGGACCTATTTCCGGACCTACCGGAACACAAAGTGAGCGACACCGTTGAGTTGGAGTACCTGGTCAGCATCTATGTTGGATTCATGGCTCGAGTCTGGAATACACGCGACGACCGCCCGTCTCAAACATCAAAGAAGCTCAACATCACACGCCGACGCAGATCCGAGCAACACGTCAGTGATTGCCACTTATCCACCGCGGTAGAGCGGATATAGTCAAGTCGCTGCAGGCGTAACCTAGAGTATGAGCAGCTTACCGCTCTGGAGGGAAATGTAAGGAGTGTTTGGTGTTGGTGGATACACTCAAACGGTTCTCACATTTCCGTCCAGATGCATGCCACGATAGGGCTGGTGCGCCCTAATTTTTCCGGGGCCCTGAGATTGGGGACGTATATACGACAAAAACTGAGACTGCCTCCCGATGGATTGAAAATTCCATGACTTACGTACAACAGGTGTAATGAAGCACGAAGAAACGGCATTCCAGAGATAGGGCATGTCTTAGTGCCTTCATGGGTAGTTCTTCGGTGTCCTTAAGGAACCTCTTCAGTCAGAAACATATAAATCTTAGGCCAAAAAATGATATATTTATATTTACCCCTATCGTATAAAAAGCACGTGTCTCCAACGGTGAGTGATAACAGCTTAACTCTGTTGGTAGCGCGCTACTTGTACATAAAACACACGTCTGGCTGAAATTCGAAGTCATTTGTCCCCCACACGAGACGGCGGTGCTAAAGGGGTTCACAGCGGTTCGGGGGCCTGCCTCTCCGGCATAATAAGCCGCTGTTCATCAACACGACAGCCGTCGCACCTACCAGGTATTTACGAATTCAGCAACACCAGAGAACTCACCGACAAGGTTTTGACGCTCGGGCCGCTCGGGCCTCGCATGACACTCCGACTCGATCCCGTGTGCTCCGAGGTACTCCTGCAGGACCTTGATGTTGCGGCTTTCTTGGCACAGACCATCACCGAAATTTTCGCAGCGGTTGCGGATCATCGCCTGTAATGCGCTCCCCCCCCCGAATCCCGTACGAAAAAAGCCGTCAGAAATGCACCCCACGTTTATTCGAGGAGAAACTATTCGGATTTAGTATTGGACCGTTTTTGCAGTTGTGAGTGAGTGAGAAAACAGGCAATAGAAAAGGCAGGCTAATGCGTACATGAAAAGCAGAAATTCGGGAGCGTTTATTACCCTGAATTTTGTATAGAACGCTCCCATTCTCAAATAAGAAATCAAGCCTGGATCGGTCTAGTTTTCCTGGTCCTTACCATAGTTATTGGTGATGTACTGCTGTACTGCAATACCCAAAGTATAAGCGTGGGTGTCGTTGAAAAGCAGGGACATCGGGCACGAAACACCGACACTGTGCAACCGTTCGCTTCCGACAGGGCGATGTGCGACACGCAACATCGACTGCGTAGGCGATGTTTCTATCGCGACTACGGTGGGGGGTTCTACTCAAGTACCAGAGAGGAGCCATGGACTGATAGGTAATCACGACTACGTGAGCGATGCTTAGATCACGACTACGAGGAAATTTAGGAGCAGAGCAGTCCCCAGATTTTAGGCCTTGCTAGTCCCAAGTACCACGCGCTGAAATGACTGTGACTGGGCCCTCGTGAGTCCCAGGGGTGCCAAGAGCTGGAATGACTGAGCTCTCGCAGGTACCAAGCAAAAGGGTCGAACATCAACAGTACACGTTTGTGTGTGTTTCGTTATTTCCCTTTAAAAATACTGCAGTAAACCGTCCGAGTCCGAGTCCGAGTCATCGGGACTCCGTCAATAACACGCAAGTCCGAGTCCTTTTGGAGTATCGAGTCCCAAGGGTAACGGAAGCTGAAATGACTGAGTTCTCTCGGGCCCCAAGAGTACCAGCAGCTGAAATGACTGAGTCCTCGCAAGTCCCAAGGGTATCATAAATTGAAATGACCGAGCCCTCGTGAGTCCCAAGCATGCTAGACGCTGAAATGACGAAATGACCGAGTCCTCGCGAGTCTCAAGTGTACCAAAAGCTGAAATACTGAGTACTCGCGTATCCCAATGGCCAATGGTACCAGAAGATGAATAGACTGGTACTCGCTGGTACTGGTACTCTGACGACCTTTGCATAGTACACGGCATTACAGTACCGTACCAGTATTCGTAGTAGTACCCCAGATAGCTGAATCACTACGAGCGAGTACGTGCTTGTAGAGATTCCAGATATCAGATAGCCGTCCTTCGGCCTGGTGTAAAAGGTGTAGCGAACGAGCTCTGCACTGTACGTATGGATAGCAATGGTTGAAGCAAGCAGTAAGGACCGCTCCTCGTGCCGACCATCGCACGAACAATGGCTGCCATCAATCCGGCCTATCTTGGCAGGCTCGTCTGTGGGATCGTACAATCAGCACAAGCATGGTGGCATGGTCTTGTCTGCGGGATCGTACAAGCAGCACAAGCATGGTGGCATGGTTTTGTCTGCGTGTCTGTCCCAATTCCTCGCCAATGGTCATGGGCCATCTGGTGACAAGACAGCAACTGAACTGTATTACTCGTACACGCCTATTCATTGATAAGAGCAACAACACGGCGGTGTATTACTTAATACTGGCGGGAAGCGGCACTGCTGTTGATACTTCGAAGTATTCCATCTACAGCGTATACCAGGTAGATGCCAACTGCAGAAGCATTACAACCTATCGCCGCCATTGTGAGCATTGTGCCAACAGTACTTGTACAGACAGTTGCACCCCAAGCTCTCCTAAAACGAACAGCAGCCGCAGCAGCAGCAGCATGATGCTACACTATTAATAGTACGAGTACTATATGCTGCTGCTGCTGCTGCTGCTGCTGCTGCTGCTGCTGCTGCTGCTGCTGCTGCTGCTGCTGCTGCTGCTGCTGCTGCTGCTGCTGCTGCTGCTGCTGCTGCTGCTGCTGCTGCTGCTGCTGCTGCAGGCGTAGCACTGGATGACGGTGTTGTTTTTTTCACTCACCTGCAGTAGCGTCAAGGTGTCGTCCCTCGCCTTCGCAGCATCCGGGAGGCAAAACGCAATCGCCTCCTCGCTCGTGATGTCACCGTACTCGACACTCATCGTCGGACACAATATCCACAGTGCTTGCTCAAGACCCAATGGGCCACTTCAGCACACCTGGTTCCACACCTGGTTCCTGCTCCCTCAACATGAAACGAATCACTGCCATAGAGAATAGAGCAGGAGCGAAGCCAGCCAGACCAAAGCTGCAATAAAATGCGGCGCAACAAAAATGCGGTACAATCAAAAAGCGGTGCAACCTGTCATGAAACCGTCATATTTTCACAGTCCGCTCCGACTAGCGAACGCTCCGACCGAGTCCGGGTAGGGAGTACGAGCTGTCCGAGTTCCGAGATTGCGACTGCAATAACAGTAGTAGCGTCCATGTGCAAGGAGCCACATGCTCCATGGAAAAATGGCTGAGGACGATCAGGTGATCCACATCTCCCCGCAGGAAGACAAGGGACTGAGAAGGGTGTACCACCGCCTGTGCGATTTCAGCCAAAAAGAAAAGTGAGCTCGTTGTTCCAGGAAAGTGCGTACCGGTACGTACGTAAGAGGTAATATAAGCAGCTCGTTTTCGATTCCTTGTTACGAGCATGGTAGACCGCCCTCTATACTCGTACAAGTACGTACTCGTATACAGCTCTAAACTCGTAAATATAGTCCTCGTTCTGTAGACGGCTGTGCTTCAACTTTGCAAGGTCGACACACACCCTCTCGGTTTTCTAGGGATTCAGCATTAGCAACTGCGACCGTGTGCTCGGTGTTGTTTCTGTACCACTCGGTCTGTCGTGTTCGGCCCTGATGATGGCGACTGAAGGGTCGTACGTCGTATCATGCCCCGACCATTCTGCTTCTTGCATATACCGTACGTTGTATGATACTGGTACATGTGACACAACAGAAGTATGAGTGAGTTACAGTTAGTAGTCGCGCAAGTATTACGGGGGACCGTAGTAAATAGGACCTACGGTACACACAAAAAGCTATATATTTAACTATTTTTACTATAATAACAATATTTGGTCCTATTTACCATGGTCCCCCGTAATAGTAGACATGCCCGTACGTACACACGAATAATAATGGCAAGGGAAGCGGTCCCTGTACACCTGGTATACGAGTACGAGAGTAAAGTCCGCGCCGGCGAAGGTTTCACAGCATACCAAATGCACAGCATACCCATGCCGCTCCTCTCAGCGCAGTCATGGCAGTCTGGAGTCTGGCCCATGCAGAAGTATGATTGTATGATACCGGTAATACACACCAGGTGCACCCTTTGACATGACTGCTGCCCAGAAAACGTTCACATTACTAGTACCTGAAGCACTGCGATTGTATTGGGCAGATTACAATGACCCATTGTTCAGAAGTGCGGCTCGCTGCTGCTGAGACCCGTGTGTACAGTAGCGTTCGGTATATCAAGACGAGTGTAATGTTACCTCGTAACGTCCACAGTAGTAGGTAAACGGGCAGCAATACGCGTACCAACACCGCTCTTGCGAACGGCTCCTTGCATTGCATTTCGCCCCCCCCCCTAAGTACACCTGGCGCGACGTAGTACTGCTGTACATACCCCAGCAGCCGGGGCTGATCCATGTGGCCGATGATTGATGCTGTACTATAGTGTGCCTAGAAGTCGTCTTTTTTTCCAGGGCTGTTCACGTGTAAGGAGATATTCCAAACTCACGGGTCGGGTCAGGTAAGGAGGTATTCGAAATATCACCGTTGGGTCGAGTCGGTTCGGGTCGGGCCGGATTAGGTGGTCAATCCTAAAGGGGGTCAACCGTACTTGACCTGCTCTAAGCCTCGATCTTCTCTCGGTGATCGAACTCGTGAACGCAGGATCCGCAAAGACATTCTGGCCTTGGAGGCAAAACTTGAGGCCCTCTCAGTGTCGCCGCAGTCGAAGCAAGTCAAGGTCACGGCAAATGACGCCCAAGTCAAGGCAGAGGCAAGTCTTGTATGGAGCATGTAATGCGCTGGGGGGGGGGGGGGGGGGGGGGAGTGCAATGCAATAAAAAATGCTCTCACGATGAACTACCAGCAGCTCTATGTGAAATGTCCCGCCCAAAACATGATTTGTGAATCAAGTGTACGCATAAGCCCACGAAACCAACCCATTGACCATTTTTAGGCATATCACAAACGTGTATGCCGAGGAAATCAACCCATCAACCACTTTTAGGCATATCACATATCATGCGTCGTATACTATGCCGAAGCATACTCGTAGTCCCAACGGGAACGCCAATATATTGGGTTGTTCTTCGTTGAGGAGCCCTGTTTGTCTAAAATGTTTGGGTCCCCCCCCCGCCCCACCGCACTGTAGGGGCTCTATGAAACGGTTCTTCGACGGCTTTGTTGCCTATCTGGTGTCTATGGGCCTACTGACCCTACATGTTAGTGTGGCTGTAAAACAATACAATTCATGGTGCGGTGAGGGTTTGTTCGGGTAAAACAAAAAAATAGGCCGTACCAGCTGCGGGTTGTCCTCGCCTGCTCCTCGTACTCGCACGTATAAGCTGTCCTGAGGAATTGCTTCGAAGAAGAGAGATTCGTCGGGGGGAGCTGCATTTAATAGAACCAAGGCATCTAATGATAGCATCAATACCAAGTATTGATTTTCGTGGGCTTCGTTGAGCGCGAGTTTCTTTCTTTAAAGCAGTGATTTGTCATAAACAGGCGAAAATACTGTGGTAGTGATGACGATGTCCTCACCTTGCGTACGTACGCGTAGCTCATTTTCCCTGTCATATAGCCCGTGGTCTCAAAAACAGTCTTCGTGCGAACCATTTTTACAATCCTGTCTCAAAAATATTGGGACTTTCTGGCTTTCAATAAGCAATTCAAACATTCATACTATTTTGGAACATAGTTTTATACTTCAAGTACGAGTAAAGTATCCCGTGAAAAAAACCTCACGTTATTTTTTCCAGCACATACGCGAACATCATATGCCGCTTGACCCGCTTGTTCCGCCCCCGTTTCGAGCTTGTTTTGTTACGGTGGGTGTACAGTACAGGAGACCTGTTTAATACTATCAAAATGATATTATGAAAACAAACCCTAAGAAAGCCAGAGAGACATTTGCAGGGAAACAACAAAATTCTGGAGCCGTCATCTTGCATTTAGTGTATAACGCACCGGTCCTCAAAGTAAGAAAGCCAGGCTGGACCAGCTTCTGACTACAGTTGTTGTGACAGTAGGCGTCCCGTACTGTACCCCTCCAGGAAAACAAGCTGAAGGAGGATATACGCTCTCTCGAGCAAGACATCGCTCGCCTCGAAAACAACCCGGACAAGAAAATCAAAGTCGTGGTGAGTGGTGCGCCAAGGGCCTCGGCGGATGCTCTGCGATACCACTGCTGTCATTTCAGGAAGGGGTCCTTCTTAGGGGGGCGGGAGGGGTAGGGGGGGGGGGGGGGTAGGGGGGGGGGGGTGATGTGTCGTGAAGAATGCTAAGACTTGAGCGCATTTTTAGAGGATGGCGTATTGATTAGTAGACCAGTTGCTTAGGCTCAGTGTAACGTTCTTCGAAGAAGGCGTCGTCGCCAGCACAAGACCTTATCGTCAGCTATAAAACGTTTAGGTAGTGAGAGTGGGGGACGAACGTACGATGTATGTCCCAACATTGTTTAAAGCAGTTGCTGGTACTATTGTGCTTTCAAACAGGTCAGCAATGATCGAAATAAAATCCCCGGCATCACATGTATACATTACAAATGTTCTATCCTCCTAAACGCACTCGATATCACGCCCAGTCTTACAGTGTATGCCCCTGGTATACGCCACATCAAGAACGTCGAAAAATAATATCAATACCAGGTGGCTGGTCCGATTATTCTTCAGCTGGCGTACCTCTGTTAGTTACATACCCGAGTATATATGAAATAATAAAAAGTAGGAACATCAGCAAACACAAGAAAACAAAAAATACACGTACAATGTTTTGTTCCGTGTGCGTGCAGGACGTGTGGGAACACTTGAAGTTCTTGGGGAAGAAATGCAGCAGGAAGGAGGTCACAGACATCGTCTGGGAGGTCGACGAGAATCTGGACGGGTCGATAGATTGGTGAGTCAGTGAGCTATGCCATTGCAGTGAGGTACGTAGGTTGTGGGGTAATTGCCTTTGGGTTTCCCAATTGTGTGGAGTGCGGACGGATCGGCAGGTTGGTGAGCCAGTGAGCCATGCTACTACAACGCGGTAGGCTATGGACTACTTACGTGTCGACCGCCCAAAAACATTTCTGTATGACGAGGCTCTTAACCTATTATTTAATGCTCAACTGAGGTACTAGCCAATATCTCTCTGCCATCCTGACCGTGTTTTTGAACTGTGTACTTGCTACATAATATGCAACTGCCTCGAATACGCAAACAAACATTTTGCAGTTGCCATCCCGCCAAATTCTGAACTTTCAAGGGACGCGATGCCCTCTCGGAACTGAATTGTTAATAGTTGCCCCTTTCTTTCTCACCTACGCCTCGCTTGCTGCATCTGGCAACGTCTGAACTTTGAAGGGACGAGTTCAAGTTGATGTTCTTCCGTAACATTAATGACCACACGGGTCTGGAGCCGGCGAAGCTGTATAACATGGTGCAGTTCATGCTGTACGATGTGGATAACAACGTCAACGTTTCGGTGGATGAGACCATGAACATGCTGTACGCGAGGCAAGAGGACGTGGCAGATTGTTGCACTACGAAAGCTGTCTCAACTTGCCTTAAACACATTCGTGTCTCAGGTTTTCTCCTTCTTTCTTCTATTGTTACTGTAGTACGTACCAGGTATTGTTTATGAGTGATCGGTGTTGAAGCTCATGCTACTGTACATTGTCGGATGGAAAAACACGAATATTACCGGGGGCCTTAGTAGTCAAAACCCACCATGGAACCGAAAATCAAGTATGCCCCTATGTTTACACACCGTATAAGGTTTTGATAGACTACGTCCCCCCGTAATGGTATAGTCC
Source organism: Macrocystis pyrifera (assembly GCA_031763025.1). NCBI lineage: Eukaryota > Phaeophyceae > Laminariales > Laminariaceae > Macrocystis > Macrocystis pyrifera. Next base: position 12,676,111 of record JASSKH010000016.1, on the reverse strand, counting down.
CTCCCCCCCCTACTATCCTCATTAGCAGTTGCCTCTATTGCTTCACTACAGAGCCTTACGAGTAAAGATATTTCAGTCGATTCATAACCTATTCATCTGACCCTATACCGCCATCCAACTCAACGCCAATGTGGCTGCTCACGGCCGGATTCGAGGTGGTTCAGCCCAACAGACAGGTTTCGAATAAATGTGTATCGAATGCCCGTAAAGTTTTGGCGCTTTACTTGTTTATTGACCCGGAACAGGGGCCCGACGGTTCGTTTGGACACGACGGAACGTACCCACAATACCTCTTAGAGGCATTGTACCATGTTGTTAATGTTATTATTTTTGTAAGGTGCCTTCCTACCGCTACTCGCATTTACGGTCGCTTTGCTTTGTTGTCGCAGTGTTCGACGTACTGAAGCCATCGCAGCAATGCAAGGGCAGAGCAAAAAAAAAAAACAAAACGACGACGAAATAAAAATATAAAAACCGACGAAAGTTACTTATTTTAGGCTACATATTGACTTTCTGCGAAAAACTGTTAGAAAAAAGCACACACTAAAAATCCGATTATCATTCTAATGGCATAAAAAATTCTCGATAGGAAAATCGGCTGTTGCGTGGCCAACTTATCTACTGGCGAAATACTTGCTCTGTGTAACACTATAAGACTATCATACGGTTGATAAGAAAACACACCCCCTAGACCAAACTCCCGAGGCGATTTTATTCAAATCAGGAGGGACGCACATATCACAAGTTGTGGCAAGAGTCTGTGGACAGTATGTGGGGACGCCCGTGGGGTGTCTGTGGGGCATTCGTGGAGGTTGTGTCCGATGGAGCGACCACGGAGCTTAGTCAGGGAGACTAAACAATGTAGGTCGTCCGTGGGGTGTATGTGGGGTGTGAAAGGGCTGTCCAGGGACGCCTAACGGGCTGTCTACGGACGCCCCACAAACTATCTGCAGTACCCAACGGACTACCTACGAACTGTCCACGGACGGTCCACAGACTATCCACGGACTCTAGGACAGACCGTCCACGGACTGCCCAAGCACACCCTACCGATTGTCCACGGGTTGTCCACTCACACCCCACGGACGCCTCACGCAGTCTGTGGACAGTCCGTGGAGTGTGCGTGGACGGTCGGGGGACAATCCATGGACAGTCCGTGGATAGTTCGTCCACAATCCGTGGATAGTCGTGGATAATCCGTGGGCAGTCCGTCTACAGTCCATGGACAGTCTATAGACGACGGATTGTGAAGCGTCCGTGAACAGCCCGCCGACACTCCGTGTGGCGTCCGTGAACGGTTCATGGTTAGTGGGTGAACAATCCGTGGACAGTCCGTGGATAGCCTGTGGGCATTCCGTGGAATGTACGCCGTGGACAGTCCGTGGGGTGTCCATGGGGGTGGTGTGCATGGACAGTCCGTGGACATCCCGTGGGGCATCCGTGGACTGTCCGCAAACATCCCTTGGACAGTCCGTAGGGTGTCGATAGATAATCCACGGGGCTTCCGGCGACAGTTTGTGGACAGCTAATGGGGCGTCCGTGGAGCCCATGGGCAGCCCGGGGGTTTCCATGTGGTGGTGTGCGTGTGCAGAAACATCCCGTGGGCAGGCCGTGAGGTGTCCGCGAACAGGCTGTAGTCAGTCCTTGGGGTATCCGTGGATAGTCCGTAGACAGCCCGTAGATTGCCCATGGATAGTCTGTGAGGTGTGCATGGGCAGTCAGTCTGCGGAAAGTCTGTGTGGCGTCCGTGGATATTCGTTGCCTGCCCACCGACAGCCCGTGGTCAATTTGTGGGGTGTCCGTAGGCAGGCAGTGGACAGTCCGTGGACAGGGCGTGGGGTGCCCGCGAATCGTCTGTGGTCAGTCCGTGGGTCGTCCGTGGATAGCAGGTAGACAGCCCGTAGGGTGTCAATGAGTAGTCTGTGAGGTGGGCTGGTACAGTCCACGGAGAGTCTATAGGGCGCTCGTGGATAGTCGTTGCTTGTCCACGGACAGTCCGTCGAAAATTCGTTGAGTGTCTGTAGGCATTCAGTGGACAGTCCGTGGGCAGTCCGCGGGGCGTATGTTGGGCATCCGTAGACAGTCCGTAGGGTGTCCATGGGTAGTACGTGGCCAGTCCATGGCCAGTCTGTGGCCAGTCCGTTGACAGGTCGTGGATAGTCTGTGGACAGCGGTGGGGTGTCCATGAGGTAGTGTGCATAGACAGTCGTGGACAGTCCGTGGGGCATCTTTGAGCAGTCGGTGGACAGTCTGTCGACAGTTTGGCGTGGGGTGCCCATGAAAGGTCCATTGGCAGTCAGTGGACAGTTCGTGGGGTGTTCATGTGGTGGTGTGCATGGACAGTTTGTGTAAAGTCCATGTACAGCCCGAGGACGGTTCGCGGACCGTCCGTGGATGGTCTTTGGGGCGCCTGAGGATAGTCCGTGGATTATCCACGGACAATCCGTGGACAGTCAGCGGAAAATGTGTGAACTGCCCTTGGGCGGTTGGTGGATCATCCGCGAACAGTCCATGGACAGGTTTTGGGGTGTCAATGGGGCGGTGTGCATGTACAGTCTGCCGTGGGGCGTCCGTGGACAGTTCACAGACCGCCAGTCGGTGGGGTGCCCATGGACAGTTTAGGGACAGTGCGTGGGGGGTAGTGTGCATGGGCAGTCCGTGAATAGTCCGTGGAGAATCCGTGGACAATCCGTGGAGTGTCCGTGAGCAGTCCGTGGAACGGCCGTGGACAGTCCGCGGATAGTCCGCGGATAGTCCATGGTCAGTCCGTGGGGTCTCCATGGGGCGTCCGACGACGGTCCATGGACCGTTCGTCGGGTGTCTGTGGACAGGGTAAAGGCAGTCTGTGTGCGGTCCGTGGGGCAGTCCGTGGGGCAGTCCGTGGGGCGTCCGTGGATAGTCCGTGAGGAGTTCTTCACCAGTCCGTGGACAGTCCGTGGGGGTGTCCAGGACAATCCGTGGACTGTCGGTGAAATACCGTAAAAAATGTGAAACAATGTCAACCGTCGTGTGATACGGGCCTTGAGCGTTCCCCGGTCTCTGCACCGAAAAACAACCTAGAACCGGCCAAATGTTTGCGAAAACTTCGTCACGATGTAGCGTCACCGTGCAGATTCCCCCCCGAATCGTTCTTCTCGCCGCAAGAACGACTAATATACAGTATATCTGGTAGCAAAAGAAGGCCATACCACGACTTATTTATGCCAGGCACCTCGAGGCATACAAAACAAGTACCGAATAACAGCCGATTTTCCTACTGTATACCTGGGAATTGCCATTCCGAAGAGGATGATAGTGGAGTATGTTTTGTAAGAGATACATTCCCTCAGAGCCAAAATTTGCAATGTAAAAATATTGTCATTTGTGGCAGCCGCGGATGACACAAAAATCAAAATCAGCTTTAGCAGTCTTGAGATATCGAAGACAAACAAATCGAGATTCACAGGCGAGGCGCCTCATCCTCAGATACCAATTTTCTACTATTCTTTGTTTTTTCGATCCTGTCAAGGCTGATTTTGGTGCAATTTTGTGGATCGATACCTATCACCGATGGACATATAATGTAGGTTAAAGTTTGACTGTGGAGGAAATGCGGCTATTAAAAAATCATAGTGGTAAAATCGATTCTTCGTTTTCATCGGAAAGGTAATTCTCAAACAGGAAACAGGCTGCTAAGTACACGGGACAGCACTCACGAAATATCCCTTCGAAGAGCATCAACGACCACCCACTACTTCTCCAGCAGCGTATGTATTCGTCGATAGTCGGAGGGAATGCGCATTGCGAACCGGTTGATAGTAGTCGTAGCCCACAGCCGTCGTGATTGCTGAATGTTGTCCTCGACAAAATGCGGCCGCCATGACGATGCGCACGTGTGTGTTACCTTCGTGAAGACACGGGCGGTCGAAGATGGAAGCGAAGTTAAAGGAGCTCTTTGGAGAAGGCATGCGAGAGACTGGGACACAGGTCAGTCCCGTTTAGCGAGGGGTTCTTGCCGGCTTTTAATATGCCTCGTGTATCGTGTGGGTATCGGGAATAAGGGCTTACTATTGGGAAAGGCATTTGCGAGGCTGGGACACAGGTGATAAACATTTGTCGAGGAGTTCCATCTGCCTCAATCGGGGTCAGGGGTTCAGCACGCAATCGTGTTCACGCAGCCATGCAATCTCTCCTATATCAGGAGGAAGAAAAGGTCGGGCAAAAACGCGTGAATTGCTGACGAGACCAGCCAACTCACCACAATATATGCTCTACAGGTTTAATTTACTGAAGTCAAGTTCATGGGGCCACACCTTGTTTTGTTGGCTAGACCTGCCAGCTCAACATTTGCTGAGCTCTGCAGGGCGATACTCGTAGCCCTTTCCCCTGTTTGTGTTGCAACATGGTTCCAAGTCTACTGTAGGTCCAAGTATTGTTTACGCAAACAGTGTTTCCGTTCTACAGGGCTTGATAAGTCTCTGCCCGGGAGCATAATCACTGTTTCGAGTGTTACGCGGATATGAAAGGGAAATTACATATTCGGCCACGGTGGTAGGGGGCCCATTTTTTGTCAGGTAGGTATTCGTTTTCTCCTGTGATCTGGTTTCTTTCAAACACCAACACAGCAAACAGATGCTGGCGGTTCCGGGGCATCGCTGATACGATTTCCGCGGTATGTTGCAGCAGACCGCAATGCGCGTCCCAGTCAGCGGGGGTAGCTGATGTAGTGGGCGTCGAGTGCTTCACATGTTCGGATCGTAGCTGCATCTATCATATGTAGAGTGATACTCGGCTACGCAAGGCATCGTATAAGACACCGGAAATGAATAAGGAAAACTATTCCTGACTGGCGTTTGAGAAAGGGTGCGTTCTTCACTTATTTCAATGTGTTAACGAGGACCGAGAATGTCTGTACAGCTCAGCTTGCCTTTCTTATTGCTCGTTTTCGTATCAGAGAAGGTGTACTATATAACATACAATACCCACTAGGTATTACATATCAACCTGGTATGAGTATATCAGTTTTGGCCTTTCCAACGAGAGGAAAACAAAAAGCCAGTCGGCTGTGAGCCGTGAGTTCCGATATTTCCGTCCGGCTCGCTCGTCATTGCTCTAGCTTCTGCATAGTGTTGGATACCGAAACGGCACGTGTTGACGCATGTAGACCCAGACGCCCCGCACATCGGATGGATCACATCAAATAATATCAGATCAAGTCACCACCCTACGGTAGGGGTTGCACTTTTTGAGCCAAAGGTTTCTGACCAATTGAGTTACTTAAGTGAGGAACCATAGGATGAAAAATTTACTCGTATATTCGTTTTAGGGCTAGCGCCTACAAGTGCCGGTCGGGTGGCACGAACGAATTTCTTCCAAGTACTGTATCGGTAGAGATATTGAGCTCCTAATGTGACGGGCTCAGGAACTTCTGGTGCACCCCCGCTGTGGGATGCAAGATTTCATGCTTCCATTCCACAATCTACGGCAGTAGATACTTCGGTGCAGATATATTCCTGACATCGTCTCCTTGACCCCGCCTACATCGGATCCACACTAACTCAAGTACTTAGTTCATTGAATTTTTACCCACGCATACTCACTATCCCGTGGTGCTTTCGTGAGGCCAGAGAAGCTTTGAAGAATCGTGTCGGACCGAGGGAATTCGTAACCTGCAAAATTTATATAATCCTGCGAAAACCTGCAAAAGCTAGTCAACTTTTGACAGACGGGATCTGCATGGCACGGCTCTTAGGCCCATGTTCGCCGGGGCGGGATCTACCTACCTATATGATACGGCTCTTGCGCAACACCCCACACCCGGCGAATACACCCTCTAGGTGATCTAGATTTTCAAGATGATGTAGATGAACTATATGATCCAGATCGTGATCTATCTATCCGACGCGTGTACTTTTTCCCTCAACAGGGCGGCGAGATTGGCTTCTTGGAGTACTTGGAGGCCGTGGCGAGGATACAGTTGAACACCTTCGTGCAAACCTCTGTCGGACGAGCGCAGCTCGCCAAGACAGGTGATCCCCCCCCCCTGATAATGAGTACACCCCCCCCCCCTGTCTTGCCCAATGTTCTCCCAACGCCCAAACAAATCTGAACCATGTTTTTGCGTCGAGAGCTCCGCAAGGAGGCTTCTTTCAATAATTAGTACGAGGTACCAGGGTAGGTGTTCGTCTTGAGTGCGCTCGGTATACTACTTTTAATAGGCCTGGTCACAGGAACCTGACAGGTGAGAGCCACAAACTTTCAAGCACCACGTGGCGAGGTAGGTAGTGTACGACGAACCGTCACTGAATCATCCAGCGAAGTCGGCAAGAACTCGTGGACCCTGAACTACCGTAGGTTTGACCCATGCTTGGGGGTCATTTCGTGTCCACGCTACATATGTTTGGCGCTGCTGTTACTGCAGAACCAACCCCAAACACACACATATATGTAAGTATATATACCCGAAGAGTTTGGGATGCGCGTATTCCTCAAACAAGCGTTTTTAGGTAGAATAAGCATGCATATAGTATGTACACTGGCAATCTGAGCCCATGAGTACCTTTCGCCGTGTTGTACGTGGCGCTGGCTATGTATGCAACGACTACAGATACTGCGGGAAAAGCGATCGGTGCAACAACCCTTTGATTACGCCAGTGTTTGGCGAGAACGCCGGGTGTTTACATGTATCATGTATCGGACCTCCCGTGGCATGCAGGAACAATTGTTTTGCTGACGCTGGTGGTGTGGCCGCGTGCATTAGGCAAACCAACACATTCCAACGGGCAGCTAGGAAATCGGCGATAACGCCTCGAATAAGAAATAACCTGTCGTAAGGACATCATACGGCTCACGATTGGGACGACATTAATAAAACTGGATTCAGAAAACGCGCTCAGCGGCGAGCGCGACATTTGCTTGTCTGGAACAGCCTTTGCTCAAGCTTGTTCAAGGATGATGTCACAATTAGGTTTTCTAAGCATTTCTCACGCTGTAATCAAGTAATATCTGGTTGTTGCTGGCGAGCACATACCGTATCCTAGGGTATACTGCTCGCGGCGCACGTCGTACCACGGTTGTTCTCTTCATGGCCACCCCTGCACCAAGTGAAACGCGTGATGACCTAAACCCAACGAGTCCTACAAAGCTCTCAGCCAAACGATTGGGAAACGGGTTGACTTTCTACAGCGATTCGGGAAAATCTTGATCGAACAAGCTACGTATATGGCACCAGCTCTCTCGAAGGAAACCGGGATAGTTGCTCAGGCTAGATTCGGTCGATTTTTTATTTGAGAAAGGGTGCGGTCTACGCTTAATTTATGATGCCCGTTCCGGAATACCAGAGTATGTTATTTCCCGAGAAAACTCACTTTGAGTTTTTTGTGGCAGTCTCTCTTGTGAGAGGGGCGGTCGTGCGTACTCGACATAGTAATATATATATATATATTGCATGTGTTATGGTCGTTAGGGTCAAATTGACCTGGCAATATGTATGGCCATAGACTACCAGGTACTCTAGTATGCACTACCGACCCTCACTGCCCTCTCGGGTGACCTAGATTGTTTTGGTTTATTTTATGAATCTCCATGGTCACCTCATGGGACACACTGCCGATGGATTCTCCACGGACCCCCCACAGACGCCCCACGGACACCCCACCGGCGCCCCACGAGCAACACATGCGCGGGTCGAATACACCCCCTCAAGGGCCAACTCACGGGCAGTCTGTGGACAGTCCGCGAACAATCAATGGATAGTCGATGGACAGTCCGTGTACAGCCCTCAGGCAGTCCGTGACCAGTCATGGACAGTCCGTGAGGTGTCCATGGACAATCCCTGGAGCGTTCATGGACCGTCCACGAACAGTGTACGGACAGCCCGTCGGGCGTCCATGCGGACAGTCCGCGGGGCATCCGTCGAAAGCGGATGAACATCCCACTGACTGCTCATGGATGCCCGACGGAGTGTCCACGGACACGTGGAGGACTGTCTATGGGCATGCCCCGCGGACTGTCCATATACAGTTCACGGACGCCCTATGGAAAATCCACCGACTGTCCATGAACGCCCCACACACTGTCCATGGATGCCCCACGGACAGCTCGTGGCCAGTCCGTGAGGTATCCATGGATAGTCAGTGGGGCGTCCATGGACAATCGGTGGGGTGTCCATGGACACCAAATGGACTGTCCCCGGACTGGACCGCCCATGGGGTATCCATGGATAGTCCGTTGGATGTGCGTGGAGAGTCCGTGGCGTACATACGGCCAGTCCGTGGGGCATCTATGGACAGTCCGTGGGGTATCCATGGATACTCCGCGGGGCGTTCGTGGATAGTCCGTGGAAAAGCCGTGGACAGTCCGTGGAGCGTCTATGGACAGTATATCCATAGACAGTCAGTGGATTGTCCCTTAACAGTCCGTGTGGTGTCCATGGACTATCCATGGACGCCCCGCGGACTGTCCACGGACACCCCACCAACGCCCAACGGACACCCCGTGCTATCCAGTCCATATGCAGTCGGTGGCGTGCCCACCAACAATCCGTGAAGTGTCCATGAGCAGTCCGTGGAGTGTCCGTGGGGCGTCCGTGGGGCGTCCGTGGGATGTCCGTGGACTGGAAAGTCGTTGGGCGTCCGTGGAATGTCCGTGGACAGTCTACATACACCCCACGGACGCCCCACGGACATCCAACGGACTGCCCATGGATACCCCGTGGGCACCCAGCCCCACCGACTGTCCCATGGACTGAGCATTTCGAGCAGTGTGTATGAGGTGTCCACGGGGTGTCTATGGATAGTCCGTGTGGCGTCCATTGTCACCCCGCCCCACCGACTGTCCATGAACTGAGCACTTCATGAAGTGTGCACGAGGCGTTGGTGGGGTGTCTATGGATAGTCCGTGTGGCATCCGTGGACAGGATGTGAGGTGTCCATGGACAGGTCGTGTGGAGTGTCCGTGGACAGCCTGTGGATAGTCCATGGGCAATCCGTGGGGCCCGCATGGACAGTCTATGTAAAGTCCGTGGGAAAGCCAAGAAAAGCACATGAAATGCACGAAATAAATCGGTTACAAAAATCGAATAACGTCGAACATATCCACCGTTAAATGCACGAAATAAATCGGTTACAAAAGTCGAATAACGTTGAACACACCCACCGTTAACAATGCACGACACTCTTTCACATATCAGACAAATCATATATCCATTTCATGATCTAAAGCTTTCGTGCCAGATTAGTTGCTGATTTTGTAGTACCTGTACAGCAATACCTATACGCTGTTTTCCGGGTGGGGTCTGCATGATATGTCTGCCATGGTTCTTCCGCACATGTTTGCCGGGTGAGATCTGTAGGGCACGGGCCCTACGCAACATTGCGTAACGGAAAATATTGGATTTAGATTATCTGGATGATTTAGATGTTCTATCTGTAAATTATCCATGTGTCTGATGTGCGAACTGTTTGTCTGCCTGCAGGTCGGAAGATGAAAACGTAACACAAGATCAAGCGAGGCTGCCTTCCGCCGCGCCTCCAAAAACCGATCCCTACACTGTCGACGGTTCGGGTCGGCGTCTGACAAGTCAACGGTGTATGGTGTTAAAGTCCTTTCCCTCTTGCATCGGGACATGCCTGTTGCTCTGCTGGTCAAAGATACAAAGTAGAAAGAAAAGAGACTGTTTTTTTCAGGGATGTGCACGGGTCAGAAAGTCTTCAATATCATGGGTCAGGTCAGGAGGTCTTCAACATCTCGTGAATCGGGTCAGGTCAGGCCGGGACGGGCCCGATAACGACCTCTTCAGGGTCTGACGCGTCGAGTCAAGGTCTAGTAAGATGACCCGACCCAGCCCGACCGAACCCGATCCGCGAGTTTTGACCCAACCCTGGTAGATTGGGAGCGTCAAGGTCAATTACGGCTCTATAATCCTGCAGGTTTCGTGTGGGATACGGTCAGTCAAGGGAACGAGCCGCGGTCTACTAGCAGCCTCTTTGATGTTGGTTGGTTTTTATGTTCTGTTCGTTTGCGTGCGTCTGCGCAAGGTTGGTGAATTCGGCTTGTGACTCATGCGGCTAAATATGATATGCCAACCCGGAAGCATACGAAACTCAAGTGAAAAAGGCAAAACTTTGTCTTCATAGTGTTTGGCTGCTTGTTGGGTGACTACTCTTACTATACACACGAAGGCAACGAAAGCGAGCCATTGGGTTGTCCTTAAGGTATGTCACAGTTGATGGGCGTGTCAGACGATGGCGACGTTGTGGTAGCCTGCGGTGAACGTAAATCCCCCCTGTCTACGTTAAGAAATTCCACAATTCCCAAGGGTAGTACCACGAGCCCGCCGGGACTGGCATTGGTGCCGTGTGTGTTGAGCGCGGTGAACAAGCGTGGTAAAAAAAAAGTTGAATCACACATCCACACACAAACTTTCAGAGAAACTATGAACGAGGTACCCTATTCTTGTACGACTCGTTATGAGGAGGATTTTTTTCTTGGACAACCAAGAAAAAGGCTTGCGTGTCGCGCTCGTACGACTCACTAATAAACAACTCATCAGCTGTAAGATCGAGGGTTTCGTCGAAAGCCCATTTTTGCAAAAGCTGCCTGTTTTGGGGGCTTGTGCACAACCAGTCAGTGGCTTCAGGTCGTTTTCAAACGTATGTGAACTGAGTGTTTTTCCGTTTCACCATTTCTTGTTTTGGAGGCACCGGCCGAACTCGGGCCAAAACCTACACACAACGTAACAACGTAACGGTGGCTCGACAAGTGGTCCGCGTGCCTACTGATATCAATCTCGAGGGTTCAAGTCTCACCGAGTGCATACTCGTAGGGAAGTTTTCCTGCATAAATATTGATCAGCGGCAAGCGCTAGAACGTGAGCTAGCAACATTCGAGGAAAATCGACGAGCAGTGGGGATGCTGAACCCTGTGCGCGATAAAAATGAAGGCACATACCGTGGGGCAGAAGGGACTACACACCTGTGACCACGGCTTGTTCAAAAGATCGCTGAGGGTAAAAGCTCCTACGAGTTAAACAGGAAAATAACGGTGATGATAAAAAACAAAAACGAAAAGCAAGCGCCCTGCCCGGAGAAAACGCCCCGGAGCGCTATTTTCAGTGAAAATTTCCATTTTTCCGGAGTTGACGCCCCGTCTTCGAATAAGAATGCGAGTTGCGAGCCCCGGACACAGAGTACTCCCCCCTACCCCCTTCAAATTGTTGGAGTAAGCACCCCACGGCGGAGCCGAAAGAGTCGTTCAAGTGAGGGGAATCGACTTCTTTCGGAAACATTTCAGAGACAGGCTAGGGGGTACTTTACATAGGAACATATTGACCTGTGGGTAGGTACATGTGTTGCGCAACAGCAAAACAGGCACCATCAGCCAACGACGTACCGTTAAAACACTTTGCAGATATTCTACAATCAAAATGAATTATCACCCAGCCATTCCTACGAGCGCGAGCCACCGTACCGTGTGTGATACCTGGTATCAGGTTGTGGGGTGTGGGGTGTGAAGCGGTGTATTTGGTTTGTTTTGGGTTTTGAAATCGCCCCAGTCCGAGTTCCTTTTCCCAGAGTACGCCCTGGTCACATAGTATCCCGAGCTTCCTTCTCACGCTTGAAATCACAACGCCCCGGGAGGCGTTTACTGGCATCCACACGGTATTTATACAGCATTGCAGCCCTGTTTGACACCTCCACCTAAGCTATATCCCTAATATGTATCCCATCCCGGGTGAACTCGCCCTTACATAACGAATTTTTCAGAGAAGCACGCATAATTGGGAACGACGTATGGCATGATTTGCATCTCAGGAGGTGCAGTAGACGTGTACGGCACCCTTTTCTTGGTGGACTCTTTGACCTCGCAGTGGGTTCTTCCGGTTTTGGCCCCCAGACCCCCAGCACGAGTCAGTGGAAATACAAAAAGGCCCCGCAGTAGCGCCGCCGGAGGCTCACCTGGCACCAGAATTTTCGTCATATGCGCAGAAAGGGTGGGGTGGAAACCCCGGTTGTTGAGAACACAAACGAGTGTGAGTACCAGGGACACCAAAATTGACAAGTGCTGTAACACCAGGGACTTCAAGGTTTCACCAGGAAGCACGACAAATAACGGAAACAGAACCGCACTCATAAAAAGCCGTCGCAGTAAAAATCAAGCGGGCGGGGTGGGGTTTCAGTACGAACATCAAAACAAACGTTTTGATGTTGTTCTGCGCACACCCTCCAGCGTCATGCGACACTGCTGCCATCCATAATATGAAATCAAGCACACCCCCTGTCTGGGTTTCGAAAGTAGCAGTGGGTGTTGCCCCCACCCTCGCCGCTCCCGTCCCCGTTGCTCGACGCGAAAGCGATAGGCACCGTGCCAACACCAGCCTTGGCCTTCCTGTGTGCAGCCCCACTGGCGCCTCCACCGCGTTGTTTTTTGGCCAGGAATTTGACGGCCGGGTCTTGACGGTACTTGGCACAGGTTTTCCTTTCTTTCGAACCGGCATCCCCGCTGGGAGGCCCAACCGAAGCACGTTCCTGCGCGCATGTTTTACAGCGCGCCCTCTTTTTCGTGAGGTGCGACCGGGTCCGTGTGAATAGTGACATGCGCTAGACCACCGGCGTCAATGAAGGCGCCAACCTTCGCCCAGGTGGGAAGCACTGCTCCTGGCTTTTTGTCGATCCCCCGTCGCTTATGCCAGTTGGACTTAGAGGAGAGAGCTGCGTCATGAATCTCTGTCGACTAATCTTCGAACTCTTCATTGATGAAGCGAGTTATCCTAACGTGGTGGACCGGTATTTGAATCGCTCAGTGGTTAGCGTCGCCGCGTGACGTGACCATGTTGATGGCGTCCTGAGATACCGCGCGTGGCTTCTCCACCCGCGCTTTTCTCCCCATCGAAGTAACGTCCAGCCCGATGACGAGAATCACTACCTTCGCCAGAATGGCGAACTGCTTTTCGATGTCGATGGTGTCAGGGGTGCCTGGTGCCAACCACGCAGCATAAACGCGATGACATCAAGCCCCGCTACAGCATTGAGCAGTGCCACTACCGCAGAGGATGCTGAGGCAGTGCTGTTCAAGACCCCTTGAAGTTGGAACCTCGACAAGTCACATCCCTTTAGCTTATCGTCGCAAACGAGCTAAAGCGCTCATATGTTGGGGTTCTTTAAGCCGCGATCCTCTTATTCAGCCACAACTTATCTGGCATGCCCCCGCAAGCGGAAGCCGCCCCGTTGTGCTGCCCCAGGTCACCGCTCGGCTCGTCAGCGTTTTTTGTTGATTTGGATGTCATCCAGCACATGTTGAAGGTGCCCGAGAATGTCCTCGATCGTAGTGAGCCGCCCTCCGTTTTCTGCCGCAGTGGGCTTGATCGCATCACGCGGATCGTTAGCCTCCTTGCGGTGCACAGCGTATTCAGCTTGACTGAACATTCACCTGCGCTGCTACTCGTACTACTCGACCTGCTGGTCGCACCACGCGACTTGCCGTTCATCTTGGTCGTCTCGGGCCGCACCGTGTCCTTGAGTAGATTTTTGACCACTTTTAAGAAACAATTGAATCCGCGAACGTGGTGCGAAACCATACATCATAGTGAGTGCACATTGTACGGGGCGGATGCAACTTTGCAGGCGGCCGTGACCTCGTCCCGTGGAACCAATGGGTTGATCGCCAGCACCGTATCCACGGCAATAAGCTCACACTTGCTTATTTTCGTTAATCAGCCGACATGGACACAGACGCATAGCACATTCGTGTATGTTCTTTTTGCTTCACGGGCAAATTGCTCGATTGTTAACACTGCCTTGTTCATGAACTGGTGTTTCAGTGAGGAAGTCAGGTGATTTCAAAATGGTATACCAGGTATATTTGGCGCCCAATTTCAACCACGCAAGGGGTATCCGCAATTTGTTTTAACGCTATTCGACGACCATTAACCTTATTTCGCAGACTTACCAACACAGCTCAACATCTCGTGAACAGGCAACAATATTGCTGTATCTCATCGTCGTCTTGCCGCGACGTCGAGATCACAATGCATGCACGTGCTCCGCCGCATATGCTGCCATGCGGGCCGATATTTAATAGACGACCTGTTTAATTTTCCTGACGTATGCTATTTTTCATCATGCTGTTCAGTCAGGGGGCAACGCGAACATATTAATAATCTGCGCCTCATCGCAACTACCAGCACGACTATCCAGTGACACTGCACAGGCTGCCGAGAGTACCACCGGACGCGATCACGATCTCGACTACGAGTATCATAGTATCTCTGCCTATGCTCGAGGGGAGAGTCCGATGATATCTCGTAGCCGCAATCTGTGATTTACATGTGCTTGATTATGTGGTGGAGTTGTGTATTGCTTCGCGTTTAGTTTTTGCACAAGCGACACAACTCGCTCGCTCGAGACCCTTCCAAACTCACTCGCCCTCCGCCCGCAAGCGTCGGAGATTAAGGAGACAAATAACAACCCGTATCTGCACGCCATAACTTACCGCGGTCGATGCTATGCACGCTGTCGAGGCTTCCGCGCTCTCTGGCTTCGAGTACGTATGAAGCGCACCTCCTCCGGCGTTGCTTTTGATCTCGCCAATTGACCGATTCGCAGCCTGGCGAAGGATCAGAAGTCACAAAATACCTGGCCCAGCGAGCGGCCGCTGCCCAGCTGCAAGGAGCAGCCCTAGGCCTGTGCGTTCGCGTGTTCTACCAGTCTGCCAGCACTGTAGCTGTTGCGTGCGATATCCGCTCTTGGTATTCCCACAAGCAAGCGCGATCAATCAAACAATGCCACCTGCTGCTGTCAACGTGAGCTACTGTGCGTGCCATTAATACGTACTCAACCAAATAACATAAACCGTTATAGAACGTTGAATCCTCTCTATAGCAGACACACAACAAACTACAGATTAAAATTTCATATCGGTTCCATATCCCTGATAGCCTTTTCATACCAATTCTTTTACACAATGTTCTACACTAAATCATATACAAACCAGGTAGAGCGTACGAGGCCATATCTATTCCTATCAAATAACGATGTACTGGTGCCGTGCTATACCAGATAGGCGGCACGAAGCCATGCTCGTTATTACTACATACAAACACCAGGTCCGTGGAGCCCTGGACAATAGACAATAGTCCAATTTTCCAACTGTCTACTAATGGCTTCCTATTGCAATTGACTATCCAGTGTGACCTCTAATTCCATCTAATTGAAACGCATCGAGCTCTACTGTCTAAAAAAAATCTCTTAAATGACCCCTACCTGGCCCTAATGTCCAGACAATTTCATTTTATAGGCTGTCTCCGTAGTCAATGGTCCGGAAAATTCCAACTAATGGACCTTCGCCTAACTCGATTGTCTCGACAATTCCAATTAATAGACTGTCGCCTAATTTAAATGTCGGAACAATTCCAGTTAATAGACAGCCTCCCGAATCAACTGTACGAACAATTACGATCAGTAGACAGTCTGCAAAATCACTTGTGCGGATAATTTCAACTAGCAGACCACCTTCTAAATCAATTTTCCTGGCAATTCCATTTAATATACAATATACACAGCATCAATTGTCCGGACAATTTCACCCGATAGAAAATCTTCACAATCGCTTTGTCCGACAATGTCAATTGGTAGACAGTCTTCTAAATCAATAGCCCGTGTACTTCAAATTATCAGTGCATACGGATTATTTAGTTTGGTGAACCGTGTCGTAGTGATTCACATCTGAACACATGGGCTGGGCAGTATCAAAATGTCGTAAGTAAGAACATGTACGTAATACATACCTAAAGTTGATGTGTCCCGCGCTTCTCTGCGTATACCTTGGACAGTAGACATATTAATAGGCTATTGCCCCTACAGCAGAGTCACCAATTGTTTTATTTGAGTTTGTTCGGACAATTGACTTGGGAAACCTAATTAGGATGGTTTGAACAATTGATATCTGGTGCTTTCCAACAATAGGAATTGCCGGACGAACGATTTTGGAGGCTACCAGGTATCAATTTTTAATAATTTTATGAAATACGTCAGCTGTGAGTTCGACAGAGTAAGTATTGCGGTGGTCCCTAGTTAATAGGACCTATGGTACACACAAAAAATTATATAATTAACTTTTTTTCACCAAACTTTGGTCCGATTTACTATGGTCCCCCGTAATAGTTGATACTCAACTTTGCAAGCTGCGTAATACGTCTCGTCTATGTTATATTTTTACCGATTTTTACAAGTGTTGTAATAATACACACCGAACGCGCGTGTTCTCTATATACTTCCTTGTCAAAGGTATAGGCCAGTGGCTCCCCTGGATGCTGCCCGGGTCAATAGGACAATTTTAAATAATCATTCTGCGCATTGATACTATGTAATAACCCGCTTGAAAAATTCCTGACGAATGATTTCCGAGACTGTCTGTTAATAGGAATGGTCTGAACAATTGATGTGTGGTGCTTTTAATTTTTTTTCAATATAAATTTTGGAATACGTCAGCTGTGAGTTCGACTGATTAATAGTTGATACTCAACTTTGCAAGCTGCGTAATACGTCTCGTCTATATTCCATTTTGAACAAATTTTACAAGTATTGTGATACACCGAACGCGTGTGGAATTGTCCGGACAAATGATTTTGGAGACTTTCCAATAAATGGAATTGTCTGAGCAACGGATGCCTCGTGCTTTCTGAAAATTGTAATTGTCCAAACCAATGATCTTGGAGACTGCACATTAGTTGGAACTGCCTTGGCAAATGATTTCACAGGCTGTCTGTTAATTGGAAGTGATTGAACAACATATTTCGGGTGATGCACATGAATTGGACCTGTCGGGGCAACTGTTTTGTTTTGGCCCAGTATTCGGAATTGTCCGAAAAATGGTTTCGGAAGCGATGTACTAACAATGAAATTATTCGGACAATCGAGTTGAGACGACTCTGTTATTTGAAAGCTGGCAGCCACTTGTAGAGCTGCAGTTGATTTGGTCCGTACATCTACAAGCCCACGCTAGTGTTGCCGCTTCGACAAGATCGGGAAGTCCCTGTATACCCAATCATTTGCCCGGCACCTTACGCTGCCTTACTACGAGTAGTATCAATTCAATGGGGAATATCTACAAGAGTACAATAAATGGGTGCAAGGCCATGGCATTTGTCGAGCAATTGATTTATCGGGCGGCATCTGAAATGAGTTGAGCGAACAACTCCAACTGCTTCACTATCGCCGAAGTCCGTTTGGACGTTGGTATTTAACTGACAGCACCCGAAATCAATTATGTGGCAATTTCACTTAATGGGCAGCACCCGGAATCAACTGTTTAGACAAATCCAACTAACAGACAACACCTGGAACCATTTTTCTGGAAACTTTCAATCAGTGGACAGCGCCCGAAATCGAATGTCTGGACAACTCCAACCAATGGACCAGCACCCGAACTCAATTGGTTGGATAATTCCTACCAGCTATTAATTGGCAGTCTCCGAAATCAATTCTTTAGACAATTCCTGTTCATACAAACAGCACTCGAAATCTATTGCTCACACTATTCCAATTCGTATAGATGGTATTCGCAATCATTTTTGTGGACAACTCCAATTCGTTGGACTATCGCCGAAATCAATTATCTGGGCAATTTCAATTATTATTAATAGAGAGTCGTTAAAACTACTTTTCTGGATAATTCCAATTAACACACAACCTCCTAAATCAATTACAGACACAATAATCTATTGAAGTGTGAACTATCCGATTAATTTTTTTTTTCCCAGTTTTTTTATATACCAGGTATGAACCTAATCGAGGCCTTTCTAATTCCCATATAAAAATGTTCCACACTAAATCACATATAAACCAGGGTAGGGGGTACGATGACCGTGTTTTTTTTTTCGGGAATAGTTCACTTTTCTCGTTTGGTCACGGCCTTTTCTCGTGCGCCCTGCTGCGGGGCCCGCAGGGGGGCGGCGTGGGCAGTATGATGTAAGCGTTGGCTCCGGCCGGGCTCCGTGGCACATGCTCTAGGTGGTCAAAGTCACGTAACCCAGCAAGCAACTCAGGGGGTGGGGTCCCACTTCCGAAAAGCCATCTAGGGGCTTGGAAACCTACCGGGATCTTCGTACTTTTCAAGGCCTATCGCAGTGACTGAGAATCGTGACGGGACGGGACGGTTTGGCGGGAAAAAAAAATGAAAACGGGACGGGACGGGACGGTAAAATGAGGACAGAAAAAGTTGGCGGGACGAGACGGGACAGCGGGTGGCAAATTTCTCGACGGGACGGGACGGTAAAAGTCAACGGGGGTGATTTTCAAGACGGGGCGGGACGGTAAATGGTTTTCCCCCCCTCGGCGGGACGGGACGGTAAACATTTTTTTCCTCGGCGGGACGGGACGGTAAATATTTTTTTCCTCGGCGGGACGAGACGGTAAATATTTTTTTTCCTCGGCGGGACGGGATAGTAATTTTTTTCTTCGGCGGGGCGGGACGGTAAATATATATTTTTTCTTTCCCGCCGCAAGGTCGGCGTGGTTGTACGTGAAGAATTTCCCGCACACTGCTGGTTCCGCTAAGGGAGTCGTCCCGTCGCGGACGTTTTCTTCTCGACCCGCGCAGCCCAAGCCCCGAGAAGTAAGTGCTGCCACTACACCGGCGACGTCTTCTGATTTCTTTCACCCCTGCCCCAAGCACTGTTGTTGCATTGCCAGCTCATGGTGGCTGTTCTGATGGCTGTGCTTGCGCTGTGTTACTGGTGGTTGTGGAGGTGGAGGCGGTGGCGGCGGCGGTGGTGATTCTAGTGCCGCTGCTGGTCGATCGACCCCGCCCGTGAGATAGGCATCCGTGGCGTCCGTGCCGGTCACACCAAATATGTTAGGAGGCAGCACTTTCACCCCTTACCTTGACAGACAGCAACTTTGCATTGACATTGACATGCTTCGACTGACACCAAACTACTGGGTTTTAATATGTGTAACACTCGGCCCTACATCCTTGACAGCGCACGTTTTGCGTCCCGCTTGATGACATGTCTCCTGAAATCTTTTTTGGCCACACCAGTACTGGTTTGATCGTGAGTTGAGTGGTCTCTGTGTTGTGTTTGTGTGTGGTGGCGAGCCTGTGGCAGGTGTTGTGTTATGATACTCTGCTTTCAGTTGCGAGTGGAAACATGAAGTATGAAGATTCTTAAAAAAATATGAAAAGAAAAAATAACACCACCAGGTATACACTTACGAATTGGTTCCTAGTAGTAATTTTCATTCTTTTTCGTAGATGGCAATATTTGTATTTACCTTCATTTGAAAGTATATAAAAACAAATCATCAACCAGCTGCTGATCAACACCACCAGCACAGCTTTTTCTAGAGGAAGCAAACGTGGTGCCCAGCAATTTCACATCACTGGCCAGGTATTACATAAGCAAGACGATGAAAATACGTATTCTGTGAGTTCGACTGATTAATAATTGAATAGTTGATACCCAATATTGCAAGTTTGGGAAACACGCCTACAACTTTTCTATACACATGTATTTCATTTATGGATGGGAGTTGTGCACGATTTATGATGACACATGTATTTATATAGGAATTACTATTGAAGTTTGGTACAACTCGAAATTGCTTGATAAATCTCGTAATTCGTGGTGGAAATGGATCGGAACAGACGACCACGAATGAATGTTTCTTGTAGGGGAAAGGCAAGTTATGTCCGCCGGAGGCGGTGCCACGACGGGACGGAACGGTAAATTGTAATTTCCTACGGAGAGATTTTTATCGGCGGGACGGGACGGTAATTTTTCGGTGTCATGGCGGGACGGGATGGTAATTTGTCGGTGTCACAGCGGGACGGGACGGTAATTTTTCGGTGTCACGGCGGGACGGGACGGTAACTTTTTGGTGTCACGGCGGTACGGGACGGTAATTTCCAACGGGAGAGATTTTTATAGGCGGGACGGGACGGTAAGTGACCACGGTCAGGGATTTTGTCGGTGGGACGTGACGGGACGGGACGGCGGGACCATTTTGACGGCGGTTTTACCGTCCCGTCCCGTCTCGTCCCGCCGTTACCGCCGTTACCGTTCCGCCGAAATTGACGTGATAAGCCTTGGTATTTTTAGCTGCAAATATTTTGTTCTTCTCACTTCTTGCTACAACTGCAACAGCACGCAGCAGTGCTGCTCGAGCTTCTGCTGCTCGAGCTGAATCAGTTAAACAACAGCAAAAACAGGCGTACGAGTGCTGCTGGAGTCGAGTGTTGCTCGAGTGTCGCTGGGTGTTGCTGCTCTGCTGCTGAGTGCTCGTGTGCCCGTGGCTGCTTGCCCACGTCGCGCTCGTGTTCGTCTCGTGCTCGTTGCGCGTGAGCAATCGAGTGATCGTGGTCTCGAGTGTCTTTTTTTGGCGGTGCAATAGGCTTGGAAACCTACCCATGCCCGTACGCTCGAGTGCTGCTCGAGCAGTACGCAACAGTACAAGAACAGCAACAACAGGCGTACGAGTGCTGCTTGAATCGAGTGCTGTTGCTCGAGTGCTGCTGCGTGTTGTTGTTTGCTGCTGCTGCTGCTGCTGCTGAGTGCTCGTGTGCTCGTGACTGCTTGGCCACAAGACGTGTGAAAAGGCTGTATCGACCACGTACGTACATACCGGCACTTTTTTAGTGTCTCGGTGCGATTCTCATCATTTATCGGATCTTTTCACCACGTGTTGGGTTGCGTGTAATAGCCGAGTGTTCACTGCCCGTTGTACAATGTGCCCGTGCCGCACGGTTTGCTTATTATTCCGCTACTACTCCTGTTGCTGCCGCTACTGCTACACACAATCACGGGATAGTTGCTACTGTTGCTTGCACAGGTTGCTTTTCTTGCTGCTACCCTTGTTTTATTTTTGCCCGTGCCACGCGGTTGCTTATCTTGCTGCTCCTGTTGTTGCTGCCGCTGCTGCTGCACACTGCTGCGCACAATCACGGTATAGCTGCTACCACCACTGTTGCTGCTGGCGTCTTTTCTTGCTGTGCTACCCAAAGTATTTTTTTGCCCGTGTCACACGGTGGCTTATCTTGGTGTTTCTGCTGATGACGCTGCTGCTGCTGCACACCGTCACGGTGGTATAGGGTTGTCCATCAACTCATGCCGAACTTGATTTGTTTTGATTGATTCTTTGATCTTCCTCGGACGAAGCATGTGCAGTTTATGCAGATCATACAGATCCCACCCGGTGAAGATGTACAGATCACAGACCAGGATCCCACTCAGGTACACACCTGCCAAATATTACAGATCCTGCAGATCATACAGACCATGCAGACCGTGCAGGTCATGCAAGCCCACAGATAAACATGTGCAGATCATGCGGATCGTACAGACCCCATCCTGGTCAAGATGAACATATCATATAGAAAACATATATCCCACACAGGTCAGATCCTGCAGATTACACATATGTACAGATCACACAGATCAAGTCCCCACTCGAGTACACACGTGTGAAACATCCACCTCATCATACAGATACCACCCGGAAAATATGTACAGATCACACACATCAACACCCCCCTCGGGTACACACCTGCCAAATATTACAGATCCTGCAGACCATACAATTCCTGTAGGTCATGCAAACCCGGCGATAAATATGTGCAGATCATGCAGATCATACAGACTCCATCCTCGTCAAGATGAACAGATCATACAGATCACACAGATTCCACTCAGGTAGATCATACACACCCTGCAGATTATACACATGTGTACTGATCATACAGCTCCTGCAGATTACACATAGGTACAGACCACACAGCTAAAGTTCGCACTCAGGTACAAACGTGTGAAATATCTACCTCACACAGACCCTATCTCGGCTAAACATGATATATACAGATGTGAAGTATCCAGATCTTACAGATCCTCCAGTTCATACAGAAATACCGCAGATCATACAAATCATACAGATCCTGCAGATCATGCAGACCCATCGATAAAAACGTGTTTATCATGCAGCTCGTACATACCTTATCCCGGTGTACAGATCATACAGATCACACAGATTCCACTCAGGTAGGTCATACGGACCCTGCAGATTATACGGATCCTGCAGATCAATGACACCCACCGATGGACATTTGCGGATCATGCAGATCGTACAGATCCTATCTCGCTCAAGATGTACAGATCAGGCCGATCGGACAGATCCCATCCCGGTCGAAATGCATTGATTACACAGATAACGCAGATTCTATTCAGATACACATCTATGAAAATTATAACCACACAGATCCCCTTCAGGCTAAACATGTGCATGTCATTGACATCAACCTGATCCTACCTTGCACACAAGTGCAAGTGATACGGAACGTACATGTCTCCCCGGGCAAACTAGTTGGAGTGTGCAGACAATAGATCCTTCAGATCACGCGGATAGATCCTCCACACCATGCACACATGTCGTTCAGATCATCCCACTTGGCACGCAAGTGCAATCATAAAGACCAAACAGATGTCACCGCCAAAAAGGGTGACACATCTACATTATACAAATCCTGCAGATCGTACAGATCCTTCAGATCACGCAGACCCACCCATGCAAAGCTATTCATCAGTCTGTTCGATTAATATGCTGTAGTACATACAGATCGTGCAGACTCCACCCGGTAGAGGTGTTCAGATCGTCAAGGATCACACATATATCGATGATACAGATCCCACTCAGGCGATAAATACCTGGATGATAAAAATCCCGTCAATTTCCTTCTGAATGGTACTCTTTCCTTTGAGCAATAAAGTAGCCCATGCCCCCTATTCGCCAAGACATGCGAGAGCATCAAAGACTAGACTACTACTCTTCGCCTTTAGCAATATTACAGTACCATATGACTCATTTTACTCCGAGTTCATTTTTACTCAAACCAGAGGTGCAAGGGTTTTACCTGCGTCTCCCTTTTCAACTTGAGACACCCCGCGGATTTCGGAATCTTGTATTACGGGGGTCCATAGTTAACAGGACCAAATATTGTTAGTAAAAAAAACTAAATATATAGGATTTTATGTATGCCATAGGTCCTGTTAACTATGGACCCCCGTAATAGTATATACGGCGGTATATATATACATATATCCATCACTTTTACTTCCTAGCCCACTCGTAGGAGGTTTTACCCTCGACGATCTTCTGGACAAGCCGTGGTCACAGGTGTCGTCCCTTCTCCCCCCCGGTACGTGCCTTTATTTTTTGTCGCGCATAGGGTTCAGCATTCCCACTGCTCGTCGATTTTCATCGAATGTAGCCAACTCACGCTTTCGCGCTTTCCGCTTATCAATTTTTTATGCAAGAAAAAGTCCCTATGAGCTGGGACTTGAACCCACGAAATTGATCTTGACAGGCACGCGGACCACCTACCAAGCCACCGGGGACGCCGGTTACATCGTATTGTTCGTTCGTTTTTTCGTCTTCATTCTGTTTGTTATCTTCGCCCTTCTTCCCTCTCGCTTTTCAAGTCGTAACTCAGATCCGGGGTCACACAGCAGGTTCTCCCCCCCCTCCCTACTTCAGCTCTTTCTTCCCTCGTCGACTCGCGCCGACGGGTTCCCGGTTTCGAAAACAACCCGCAGGTCAAAAATAGGCGCTACTCGTGCGCAGCCGTAGCCAACAGCGGAGAGTTTCTGACTGCTCTGGTACCGCTGCTATACATACTCTGAGCACAAGCAGATGCACTAGGAGCTGTGAAGAATCGCACGGTACTGCTGTATATGGCCTGAGACATCGCGCCGACGGATTCCCGGTTCCGAAAGCAACCCGCAGGTCACAAATAGGCGCTACGCAGCCAGCCGTTGCCAACAGCGCAAATTTTCTGACTACACATACCGCTGCTATACAATGTACTCTCCGCGCAAGCAGGTACTACTACTATAGCTCAATAATCGTGTGATGCTATATATGACCTGAGACATCGCGCGGACGGGTTCCCGGTTCCGAAAACAACACGCAGGTCACAAATAGGCTACACGCAGCCGTATAACCAACAGCGGAAAGTTACTGACTACTCGTACTGCTGCTCAAGCAGCTATACTCTCCGCACAAGCAGATACAATAATATCTTGCAAAGGTGAGTATCAACTATTTTATCAGTCGAACTCACAGCTGACGTATTTCAAAATTTCAAAATAATATCTGAATACCCGTACGTATGTATGCTGTATATGTAACCTGAGACATCGCGCAGACGGGTACCGGCTCTGAAGCAACCGCAGGACTCAAACAGGCGCCATGCAGTCGTACGTAGCCAACAGCGGAAAGTTTTTGACTACTCGTACCGCTCGCTGCTATACGTTCTCACCGCACAAGATAAATACCTGGTAGCTGAGAATCGTAGGATGATGCTGTATATGACCTGAGACATCGCGCCAAGGGCTTCCCGGTTCCTAAAACAACTCACAGGTCACCGGTAGGAGCTACGCAGTCGTAGTCAACAAAAGCGGAAAGCTCCTGACTATACTCTTACCGCTGCTAAACATACTCTCCGCATAAATAAACAGATGCAATATAGCTGTGAAAAATCGTTATGATACTGGTGTATATGACCTGAGACATCGCGGCGACGGGTTCCCGTTTCCGAAAACAACTCGCAGGTGAAAAAAATAGGCACTACGCAGCCTTATAGCCAACAGCGGAAAGTTTTGTTCTACAGCACCGCTGCTTGCTCTACATACTGCTGTGCGCACAAACAGATGATACAACAAATAGTTGAAGAATCCGTATGATGCTGTATACGACCTGAGACGTGCACTCTTCGAACTCCGATATTCGATACGTACACTGCTCGTTGTATATAATCAAGCAAATACATAGTTTCTAACAACCGGCAAAGCGTTAAACGCACGTAAGAGTACGGTTGTTGGGGTCGGGGAGCGCCTTTCCGATGAAGATGAAATCCGGAAATATTTCGTTTCGTTTTGCAAGAAAAAACAATATTTACCTTACGTAAAAAATCACACCGTAAAACATTTAATATTACCTGGTACGTATTATTACTGATTATTATGCTTGCATTGGACAATGTGAAGTATGTTGGGCTTCAACGTTGATCACTCAAAACATTCCCGAAAGAAGAATTCCCCGGAAACATAGGAAATGTACGTATACACAATGCATAGGTACCTTCTAGGTCTACTTCCCTCTATGCTTTATCTACGATACTCCATTTGTTGTCTTTGCTCGTCCCTCCTCCATCTCAGTATGTGTTCTTCCTTGTAGTTTGTCACAGCCATCGGTATGTAACACACTAAAAACACCAAAAAAACATTCATTGGCAGTCGCGAGATAATCGAAGGTCCAAGGGAGTCGGGATTTATTTTATAGGCGAGGCGCCTCGCCCCTAAGTATTGTCAGGTACACCCCATTTTATTACTATTATGCTTGCCATCGGACAGTGTGCAGGATGAGCTTCAACGTTTATCGCTCAAAACATTCCTGAAAGTACTACGAATATCCTCCGTCGTACGAGCCCGTCAAAACTGCTATATTTTATTTTTTTTGTGGATCGCCATGCCTACCATCAATCAACATACCCGTGGTATATATATGAGTATCTCCTGGACAAAAGAAAATAGCTCAATAGTCTATTAACGCGCTCGCTCCTATTGCAATTGACTGTCTGTTGTGGTCCCTAATTCCAGTTGACTGAAAGGCGTTGAGCTCTGTTATCCAGACAAATTCTATTGAGCGACCCCTACCTGGCCCTACTGTCCAGACAATTTCACTTTATAGGTATAGTCTCCGTATTCAATGGTCCGGCCAATTCCAATTGATGGACCTTCTCCTAAATAAATTGTCCGGCCATTTCCAATTGACAGACTGTCTCCTGAATCAATTGTCTGGCCAATTCCAATTGATAGTCGGCCCCCAGAAATAGTTGTGTGCACAATTTCAATTAGTAGACTGACGCCAAAATTATTTGTCCCGACAATTCCAATTAATAGACAGTCTCCCACGGATCAATTGACCCGACAACTCCAATTTATACATACCCTCCAAAATCAATTGTCCGGAAAATTTCAATTAGCAGACTGCTTTCTTAATCAATTGTCCAGGCAATTCCAATCAATGGACGGTATACAAAAATCAATTATCCCGATAATTTCGACTAGTACAAAATCTCCAAAACTACTTCAGGCAATGCCATTGGTGGGCAGTCTCCTACGTCAACTACACGTACATTTCAAAATGACAGTGCATACTGGGGACGGATTATTTTGTTTCGTGAATCCTCTTTTTAGTGATGTACATCTGAGAACATGGGCTCCGCTAAAACGGGTAACGGTACGCAACCAGTTGACAGCCTGCAAGAATTTGCATTAGTTTTCGTTTCGGGAACGACGCATTTCACTTAACCTTGCACTCGAGCGGGTCATGGGACACGACACCATTGGAATACACCTTACCACACCAGAAGACCAGTTCACGAGAGAAGAAGGTACACTTGTGATTCTCCCTGTCAAGAATGTCATCTGCTTCTCTTCGTGTCTGCGAAAAAGAAAACGTCAACCCACTTTTTGCAATCCAAACCAGGCACGCAACACTTCAGTCATGACAGGCGGTATCAAAACTTCCTATGTGCGGACACCTAATACAAAGAAAGCTAAAGTTGAGGTGTCCCGCCCTTTTCTGCTTATTATGCCTTGGACAATAGACTCATCAATCGCCTATTGCCCCTACAGCAGAGTCACGGAGTTGTCTATGAATTGGAATTGTCCGGGCAAGTGATGTCACTGACTGTCTAGCAATTGAAATTGTTTATACAATAATGGATATTAGATACTGTCTATTAATTGGATTTATTCGGGCAATTGATATCGGGTACTCTCTAACAATTAGAATTGTCCGGACGAATATTTCGGAGACTCTCTATCAATTGAAGTTGGCCTGAAAATTGATTTCAGAGACTGTCCATGAATTGGAATAATCTGGACAATTGATGTTTGGTGCTTTTCAATAATTCGAATTGTCCAGACAAATGAGCTCGGAGACTGCCTATCGATTGAAATTGTGCTGGCGAATAATTTCACAGATCTACTAATTAGAATTGCTTGAAGAATTTATTTTGGGCGATTTACATGAATTAGACTTGTCGGGGCAACTGCTTTGCGAGACCGTCCAATAATTGGAATTGTCCGGACAATGGGTTTCGAAAGCGATCTACTAATTGAAATTGTCATTACTATCGAGTTTAAGAGGACTCTGTTGTTGGAAAGCTGGCAGCTACTTGTAGAGTTACATTTGATTTGGTCAGTACACGACAGTACCATGCTAGTATTGCCTCTATAACAGGAGATCGGGAACTACGCAATCATTTGCAAGGTCCTTTATTGTGACATATGACGAGTAGCAGTATCAATTCAATGGGGAGTGTCTGTTATAATACAATAATTACTGTAGGTACACGATCATGACATTTATCGAGCAATTGATTTCTTGCGCGGCATCTGAAATGAGTTGTGCGGACAGAGTTCCAACTACTTTCCAATCGACGAAGTCCGTTGGGACAATTCCATTTAATGACAGCACCCGAAATCAATTGTGCTGACAATTTCAGTTAATACGCAGCAGCCGAAATCAAATGTCCAGACAAATCCAATTAATAGACAACTCCCGAAATCAATTGTCTGAATACTTTCAGTCATCAGACAACACCCGAAATCAATTGTCGGGACAATTCCAAATATTGATCAGGGCCCGAAATCAATTTGCTTAATAATTCCAATTAATTAGTAGTCTCCGCAACCAATATTGGACCAGGACCCGAAATCAATTGGCTTAATAATTCTAATTTATTGGCAGTCTCCGCAACCAATGTTTGAAGAATTCCAATTCATAGACAACACTCGAGCCCTATTGCTCACACAATTCCAACTGGTATTAAATAGTAGATGATATTCGAAATCACTTGCCTGGACAATTCCAATTCATAGACAATCGCCAAAAACAATTGTCTGGCCAATTTCCTTTAATGGGCAATCGCCGAAATCAATCAATTATGAGGACAATTTCAAATAATAGACAGTCGCCAAAAACAATTGTCAAGACAAATCCAATTAACACACACACCCTCCTGAATCAATTGTATACACAATAGACTATTGAATTAGTATTCGTCCAGGGTGTTCTTTTGAAATTTCTCTTATTAAAAGAAAATATAGATATTCTACTGCTGCTGCAGGACGCATTTTGGCTGTGAAGGAAATAAAAAACACACACACACACAACCATCGACTATCATGCTGATCAGGAAGGCAATTCTCAGTTTGGAAAATCGACTGCTGTTTCATGCTCATCTGCCCCCTTCACGCTACGGACGGTATACGGTACGCGTCGTGCACGTTTGTGGCGAGAAGGTTCTGTCCTTTCTTCATTCGTCGACGTGTGGCGAATTGTGTGGGTGAGGCGCACTAGCCCAACCATTATGATCGTTATACTTGTGCTGGTACTGCTGTAAGGCATACTGCTGTCTACCTGGTGCCTGGTACCTGGTATATTATGCTCTTTGGTGTAGGCGGAAACTTCGGCTAATAACGTTTTCAGCATGGATGGGGACTATTTTTGGGGGATATTCCCTTTACCCCCGGCTACACAGTATGTAGCGCCACGACTACCAAGGGTCTAGACCAAAAGAGCTGGAGCCAGCAGAAGCCAGTGTGCACATTGTCTTCACGTAGGTACGTAGTGGCGAGGACGGCAGCGAGTTAAGGTCAAAGGCGAAAGCAACTTCAAGAGGTGAGGCTGGTTATACTATCAATTTTGTCAAAGCTGCTATTCATTCTTCTCGTTCGTGGTAGCTTTTTATCTCGGTATGCCAATGAAGAACCTAGGTAATGCTAGCGGCGACGCTCACGTGAGCCAGCCCACAGCTGGCGCCTACGCTCATAGTCGGTGCCAGAGTGCTAGCTAATCCCTTTCGTCCATTGGTGGACACTTATTGGCCAACTTTGCACGTCAAACGCGGTATTGTGCTTTCAGCCACAAGGCTGATTTAAGGCCTTCTGCTCAACATTTCAAGCGCGCCAACGAGTTGGGTGGAATGTTTGCGAGCATCCTTAGAATGCGATGGTGGTATCATATCTGTAACCAGGACCCAGGACATAACTCATTTTGGGCTCCTTCGCCTGTTCCGTGAAGCGCAACGTGGGCTGGAAAGTATGTTGCGCTCACGTGCCGCAGGCGTAAGCCCCTCCAAAGGGACCAGCCCCTCCAAAGGGACCCCGGAGAGCCGCCGGACAAAACAATGTGAACTTTCTTTGCATTACACAGCCGCCCAGGGCACACACGACCCTTTATCTTAGGGGTGGACGCCTTTTCGAGCGATTCCTCATTGAAATGATTGCCATACCAATGCGCCCATCTTAGAGATGTACCTACTTCGTGTACTACCCGGGTACCCGACGTGTAGTACCCGGACCTGTCGTTTCCCGTCCGGGTAGGGGTTGGACCAATTACCCGCCGGGTATTTGGGTCCGGGTACCCGGATACTCCACATGAACTACAGAAGTACCCGATGAGACATCCCTCACCATACCTCCCAGACACACTCTAAATCATTTCAGAAAATACCTTCAGGGTCTCCGAGATGCACACCTCTAGGATGTATGGTGAGGCATATCGCATCGGGGACACGTAATCATCGGGTGCCCAGGTACCCAGATACCTGAGTCCAAATAGATTGTGCGTGTTGGAGACCCCGATAGTTTTTCTGAGATATTTGATAGGGCTTCTATCGTACGGGGTATGGTGAGGGATATCGCATCAGGAACACGTACATTACAGGAGCCAATGCCATTGTATTGCCTTGTATGACGTGGAAAGATCGGTAAATCTCTGGATACAGGAAACAGGGATTCTCACCAGGGAGGCGTATCTTGGGTGGGAATCCAGGAGTTTCCCAGGCGGGGTAACGAGCCCTGAGCCTTTTAGGCTTTCATTCACAGTTCTCGAAAAGGATTGAAGCTGCTCTTCTTTTAAGTAATCAGCACACGTGAGTACCGACGAGTACCTCCTCAATAGGCAAACCTGGCAAGGGATAACCTGTGTCCCAAGCTGGTCTTATAACACCAAGCACCCGGCGGGTATTACGTCCAGCCATAGATCATATATGGCGTATTGATATTACGTATCGTACATAACATAATAGACGCCCAAGACACACCACCTACCGTATACGACAGCGTATACGACACACCATCTTGGACATGTACGACCCCCCCAAAGTGTATCACCCGGATGGCCAATATTCTACTGTCCTATAAACAACCACCCGAGTTATCACCCGGGTAGTGTGTATACTATGCCCCCTGAGGTATTGCTTCATAGTTAGCAGACGGGCCGATTCCTGTGAGTATATTATAGTCTATCGCCGCCATTGTGGTGTGTTGTGCAAATAATAGCATCCCACACCAGTTTTCTATCATCGTTGTTATGCTTGCCGTCCGACAACGTGTAGTGTTGTTCTAGAACAGACTGGGGAACAGAAAGTGAAGAACTCTCCAGAATAAAAGCGCAGCAGTATCATACGACAAATCAAGACTGATGTGACGCTCATGAAGACTATCACAACCAACATCCTTCCATCTGACCCACCACATAACGACCACTCCCCTCCTTAAGCACTTCCTAAGAAGTATCTACCAAAAACCCGCTGTCCATCCATTCAAGTCGTGTTTGCAGGTGGCGTCCTTGAAAAATCTGGCTCTGTAAATTCCAAACGAAGGTCGCG
Source organism: Macrocystis pyrifera (assembly GCA_031763025.1). Classification (NCBI taxonomy): domain Eukaryota; class Phaeophyceae; order Laminariales; family Laminariaceae; genus Macrocystis; species Macrocystis pyrifera. The sequence goes on along the minus strand of JASSKH010000016.1, from coordinate 12,645,400 downwards.
ATGTCAAGCACATGTTGAAAACAGCCGCCGCGCCGCAAATATCCGTTTGGGGCGCCTAACAAGGCACCGGTAGTAGATAGCTGTGGCTTGGAACTCGCGCAGCAGGATATTTTGCAACTGCCGCCAACTTGTGCGCGTTGGTGGGGATGGTAGACGGTGCGATGTAGGAGTAATTGCTGTTGTCTCATCGCCATTGTAATATGTGAATGTTGAATGTTGAGTGTCTTCTGTAGCCACCGCTATCACCCCCCCTGCTATCACACCCCTTGTTATCACCCCCCTACGGTATACCACCCAGGGGTAGTGAATAACGTGAAGTCTCTTTCGACCACCCACTTTATCACCGGCGGTACGGTGTATGAACCCCCCCCCCCCCCCCACAGTATGCTATCACGGTTGATTAGAGCCCAAAGCCCAAATATTTTCCACCGGGGGTGTGTTCTACAGTCATATACAGTAATGCACGACGGGGAGCCCTTAAAAAAAGAAACAAAAAACGGGACGAGAGGACAGAGCAAACACGAAACACATGAAAGATCGTCTCATCATCGCCACAAGAGCATTTTACGGTTTATGTCATGCTAGTCGAGCAAAAAAACGGAGAAGATGACAGCAGCAGCAAGCAACTTGCAGCACATACCCAAACATGAACAACGGCCAGCACACATCACTGCTGTTTGCGATTTTGTTGTTGGTTCTTTCGATTTTCTCTCTTTTACAGGTATATAATGTGTATGTTGTGCTTGTCGTGTCCAGTAGGATGACATGGCATCGCTTTTTCTACTCTGCTTCCTGCATAACAATGTAGTGTCTCTGTGTCGTAGTTGCGTGACCATATAGCTAGTATTTCTCTAGGATAGCAGAATCGGTACGAACACTGGCTATGCTGGATGTCGACGGGTAGAAAGAACTAAGTAATGTGCACAATACACACACTCACACTGCTGTGAGGTACGAGTTTTCGTAGGTATCGTAATGAGGTCACGTTTAAAGCTACGAGAGCGTGGGCATCCACAACAAATCTAAATGACCATAGTGACTGCCACCACGGTCAATCATGCCGGCATCGTCGAAAATTTTCAATTTTCAATTTTCACCCGAGCAAGGAGAAGAAGCTCCCGACAGACTCGCTAACATTGAATCATCACCCTGTTTGCTGCGACCCCCCCCCTCCCCCCCCCCCCCCCCCCCCCCCCCCCCCCCCCCCCCCCCCCCCCCCCCCCCCCGCCCGTTCTGAATCGTATGTGCTACTTCTGTAGTATGGCGCTTATCGAGAATGATAGACAATTGCTAAATGCCGTCAAGGATGGAAACATCAGCAGAGCGAAGGCCGCGCTTGAAGCTGGGGCCAAAGTGGACGGGTCGCGAATGTTACCCTGCGCGCCCATCTTGGCGGCCACTATTGCCAATCGTGTCGATATGGTTGACCTTTTATTGCAGCAAAGGGCCGATCCTGATAAACCCATCACAGAAGAGCTGCCACACCCGTGTCGAAGTCCGGAATACGCCATCGCCATTCCAGGTGAACGGGCGTTGCACTTAGCTGCCAGGAGTGGGAACTTTGACATCGTTCGCTTGCTGCTGAAGCGGTCCTGCGCCGATCCCAACGCCACGGACATCAAAGGCGGCACTCCGCTCCTGGCGGCTTGCAGAAGCTCGTACGTCTACGCAAACGTCGTGGGGTTGCTGATAGAGGCGGGCGCCGACCCAGCCTTGGAAGACAAAAACGGGCTCAATCCTCTGCACGTGGTGGCCTTCAATGGTCACGTTGACTTGGTCGACGTACTGTACTGGAGAGCACCAGCCACGCTGAACCGTTTAAATACCCTTGGTCATACCCCTCTCTTCTCCGCGTGCTTCAGAGGTCACGAGAAGATGGTATGCAAGCTGCTATCGCTGGGGGCGAAGCAGCCAGTAGTCAGTTACGGAAGCGGCGTATGCCCGCTCCTTGCTGCCTTGTCGAATGGCTTCGTGGATGTCGTGATGGTCCTAATCAACGCAGGAGGGATAAGGGCGGTCGGAGGCCGGGCGGCCCTGCCCAATGCGTTGTACCTTTCCGTTCGCATTCACCAGACGAGAATCCTCCGGTTGCTGCTCATGGCGGACGGAGAGGAGGGTAGGTCGGAGTGGGCCAACACCTACCTCGAGGGTAGGCACCTGCTTCACTACGGGGCTGCCTATTGTAGTCCCGCCGCGGTGAGCATTCTCCTCGAGGCCGGGGCGGACGAGACAGTGTGTGACTCGGAGGGGCGTGTTATTCGAGACGTCATCGGGCTATGTCGTAGTCGGAATAAGGTTCAGGTAAATCGGTGGGAGGGAGTCGCCATTCGTCGGATGCTGCAGCGGGGCCCAGCGTACCGAGCTCGATCGTGGGCTTGGCCCTCTGATGCGAAAGTGGATGTCGGTGGCAACGGTGATGGCGACCCTGCTGCTGCGGCTGTTCTCTCGTCTCCGTCAACCGTGAAGACCCCCCCCGTGTTTGATGTGGTGGTCTTCAAGCCGAAGGAGAACATCAGTAGCGAGATATTCCTGAGGCTCCTCGGCCGGTGAGCGCCATCGGATCATACGTACGTCGCTATGTTATTGTATTTTGCCTTTGTCAGAGTTGGCTCCTGTTGAGAGGCTTTTCACTTACTATACCTACACCTTGGGCAGAAGTGTAGTTCCCCTAGAAAATGACGTTATCTTCCATATAAGTGTTTTTCGCTGTTTCCGAGGCCAGCCCAACCCAACCCGACACCCGATCCCTAAGATTAACCCAACCCCCACCAGTTTCGTCGGTAGTCGAGGCCGAAATGGGTGACTTTGGCTCCATATTCGTACGTAGCAAAACCTGTTTTATGTTTTACTCTTTTGCTTTTATTGCGTTGCCTGGTTAGTGATCAGATGGGTCTACAAAAAATGCTGCGATTGTGCTTTTCGTATGCAAAAAAAAGTAGGTGTATGCTCGGATGTATGGAGTATAAGTGCGTACTGCTTTTAGCGTGCGCCGAGTCCAGTACAAACTACACGCACAAACTAGGTTTCTCCAGCGCTCGTGGTGATGCGGTATAATTTCCATCGAGCACGTACCGCATTGGGGCGGAGAGGAGCAGGAAGGTCGTGCTTCGATGCCCCCAAGCTAGGGTACATACAACAAAAGGGAAGGGCAAGCATTGTTACTCTTATCTCATTTTTTCTTGTCATGGCCATCCGATAATGTGTTGCATGAGCTGCAACGTTGATAACTCAAAAGCACTTCGAAATATGAAAACCACACGAACGAAAAGAGCCCTTTCATTGCCTAACTCTCTTCTATTATACCTGCTCCCGATTCATATTTATGTACGCGACACCACTCACGGCCACGATTCGGAGCAAGGAAGGTTTGCTGAAAATGTCGGCGTGTTTCGTTTTTGGGAAGTTCCTCCGATTGTTAAGTTAATATTCAAGTCGTGGGTTCCCACACGGTGATTTTGGCTGCAGACCCGTCCGTACGCAGCGCGCCAGGAAGCACGCAGCGTTTTAGAGGTTACTTTCAGGCTATGTCAGTGGCGAGGTCGCATATGTGGCATCGAAAACAAACTCTCCTACGTGTTTCCGATGTGACCAAGCTTCAACCCTAATACTGTTCCACCGCTACAGCAGAAAAAGGCATGTACCTGTTTGTCATGCAACATTACGCCGGCCGACAAACCTGACCTGCTTGTCGCTCGAACGGCGCTTGGGTACTCGTATCCCTGTTTTGCCAAGGACTTTCTGGTTTGTAACAAGATAAAACCCCTACGACCACACACCAAAACGGTAACTCAACCATTGCTGCCTGCCGTCGACGGGCGATTTCAACGTAGCAGTACCGACAAACCGCGCAATAAGTGACAGTTCTCGGTGTCGCGGCTTCTGATCGCTGTCGTGGCATGTGAGTAAGCTTCCCATGACGCCACAACGTTTATAAATGTCTTTTCAATGCCCTCGATCTTGGTTTTGGGAATACGATGGTGTTGTGTTTCCTGAAGAAATAATTTTTTGGTGGATATCAGTATTTCTGATTTTCCTCATTTCTTTGTCAAATAATGCAGGAACGGCAGTATTTGTTTTCTAAATCAGGAAATCCAGACAGTTTAACACAGCAAACAATCAGAAACACGCGTGGTCTTTCTCTGACACGAAACAAAAACGTAGGACAATCAGAAAATGGCGGGAATCGGGGGGGGAAACGAATGGTCTCACTCAAAACTCCTGTCATATTGCAATGAAGTTTGAAAAAAGAGAGGATGGGGAAAAGGTCTGACCAGCGGAGGATGAGCCTGTCAGCTTCGAATTCCTATATGAGGCAGGGTAGGTGCTACACTAATTTCTGTGTTGATATATGATTTCGGTGGTTTCGTGCAAACATCGACCAAAATATTTTAGCTCCCGATTCCTTGTATGCTATCGCGTATGAAGGAGGCTGTTTCATTCATCCCAGCGGCTATTGGAGCAATCAAACACGTACCAAAGGTATAAAAACACATGTTTAATACCGTTAATACTAGTGGAAATCGGCCACTAGATACTTTACACCAACAGGCAGTGCATACCAGGTACAATATTACGACAACTGAGAGCGGTTTCGAATGATGCCGGCCCCGGTATGCTCGATATCGACTATTATCATACCAGGTATCATGTACATGCATGTGCACAAAGCACACCTGGACCAACCATAGCAGCCGCTTCCCTCCCGTGTCCGCTTCCGTGGCAGGTATTGTGTTAAGGATTAACGGTGATGCTGCCTTTTTGGCTCTGCATGGGAACAGGATATTACCCTCGCAGCACGTGCCAACAACGCTTCGTTTACATGACGTGCGACGACTATATTTGAACGTCATGCATGAGCCTCGTATTAGGGATTTTGCTTGGTGTATATAGTCATTAGTGGTGAACGGATGCTGTCGCTTTCGCCTGCGGGCAATCGGCTGGCGCTATCGACTCCGGAAATATCATGCCACTGTTCAGAGGTTTCGAAAGAAAACACTCTGCACTGTGTAGTACTCGTTATCATATGCAATTCCTGTGGTAGGACTCCTTGTGTCGGCACTTTTTTCACTGCTGCACGTCACCCTTAAGGTCCTGCAGTAATCAGGTCATCATACCGTGTGCGCTCAGTTGCGTGGTCGTTGCGATAACTTCCATGCTGGAAGCGTGGCGGTTTGCCCGACGTAAACGGATCTCTCATAGCTGAGACTGCCGGCTCTGTCGGTGGCTTTGGCTTTGATGCGGAAGCAGATCCCCCTCCGTCGTCGAATCTACACTACGGTACAGCCAGTAGTTTCTTGTGATTTTCGTCCTGAACGTAGCATGTTTTTCATTGCGAAATATTTTCCTTCAAGTTTTTCTCCGCCCTCTCCTGTGTTTCCCGTCGAGATCGGCCTAGACACTTGTGAAATTGGTTTCCTCGGTTCCCTTACTCTTGCTTCCGGTCCGACCACGGCGTCTCTTGGGTCACGTTTTCCGTGAGGTTCCTCTTCTGTCCCCCCCCTGTCTTCTCGTATCGGGATCGGCTGACTCGTTTTTGACGGTGTTTCCAAGCGAATTACGCGGTGCTCGGCAGTCCAGAACGTTCTGAACGACGAGCCGCCGGTCAGACGCGCACAGTTAAAAGGCGACTTCTCCATGAGAGGATGCTATTATTCCATAATATTCTGAAACTGCATGGTGGTGCTTGTTCATTTTTTTCGTGTCTGGGCTGTTGTCTGTCTTGTTTTGTTTCGGGCTCGCCTCGTTCTGGGCATGCTTTTTGTTTATCGGAGTATGGGTCTGCCGAGTGGGGGATCTAAGCGGCGAACAGTTCAGTCTCGCGCCCCGTCGACAAGCGATCGGCTGGGAGCAAGCATGCCCAGTGAGAGCGCAACCTTTATGAAACGAGAATAACTGAAATATAGAGTCCAACGCGATATTTAGTTGCCACCAGCAGTGCTATCGCCGCTTGTGGGCAAGACAGGAACAGGCGCTGTGCGTCATTTTCGCTGTTTATGATTGGCTCAGGCAGGGAACGGGCGGGATGGAATACACGCGGGACTCTTTTTTTTTGTCTCGTCACATCAGCATGCCAATGTCACGGTAGCAGCTTGCAAGGTCGCCGGCAAGGCTGCAGCGGCCACCAAGGTCGGGCGATTCTGGCCATGCTTTGAACGACGTGGGTTAAGTGAAATGTAGAATATCAATCAATCGTACGTGGCACGAGCATCGTGCGGCTCGATGGCGCGTGCTTCCGGGGTGAGAACGTAGTTGACACCAGCAGTTCTATGAGCCGCGCGTGGGCTTGGGCGGGCGCTTTCGCTCTTTTACGCGGTATTATTCTGCTCCTTCGATTATCATTTGGTAGCATGCGTTGAATTTTACGAGGCCTCCTGACTCAGCAAAGGTCCTACACGCCCGCACTGCGCTCGGGTCTGGTGTGGTACCGTCATGCCAGGTCGCAAATATTGTAAACACAAAAACCACCTTGCTAGGCTGGGTAGGTGGGATGGGCAGAGTATACTATCACACGACCTCAAAACCTCTGTTTTTGTTTTGTTACTCTGTTGAAGAAAACAACGCGGCTGAGTTGCGGCTGTTGCTCTATGCTACTTATACATACCAAGTCGTGCATTTACCTTTGTCCCCTGCTTGACTCTTGGTTGTGATACTGACGGAACATGCTTTGAAGGTCACGTGCATAGGGTATTCACCTGGAAAACTGAAAGTCCATCTCATAGTAGTTATGTGTCTCCATATATATGCCGCCCACCAGCGACTTGCTCGCTGATTGAAAACGAATCGCCTCTGTCACTCCCTTGGTGCCAAGCCCTCGCTTCCTGACCCTAGAGCCGCTACCTGCATCAACCCCTAAGATGGATTGGAGGTGTTCTACTTCGGTATAAGATTTTCGCATATTATTAAGAGATATAATCTCTTTCTAATGCTCGTGACCCCCCCCCCCCCCCCCCCCCCCCCCCATCCCCTTATTATACCTGGTATACCGTTACCCCACGTGTCGGCTGTGGGATCAGGGATATTGGTGCAGTTCGAGTATACAGTACTGTGATACCTGGCTACCTGGTACTGTTTACTACAATCCGGGGGTGCGTCTACTTTACCCCCGTACCTGCCCGTACCGTACGGTGGTACGGATTTTCTGGAGATCAAATATGTCAAGAGACGGCGTTTCACCCCTCGCCTGAAGGCAATTAACCAATGCTTTCCTTGACTGATGCCAAACTACAGCAGTTGCAAGTACTACTTGTACCTGGTAGTTTTTTAGTGTGGAGCACTCGGATCCGCACCCTTCACCGGATGCACGTTTCGCCTTGACTTCCCGTGTTCTGACAGCCGCCTTCCTCTTTGGTACCGTTGAGTCAATAATGTGAGAACTTAACGATGACAAGAACAGCAACTGCGAGACACGACTACTTGCTCACTGCCGGAACGTGGGCTTAAAATCCGGATTTGGTTGGCTTGAAATCTTCAAACTATAAAGTACAATTTGAAACACGAATAGGGAACAGTTAAGGACCATCCCCGGGTTTCCAGGCCAGCGTTCGTCTGTTTCAAACCCACCGCGATAACACCCACAGCAACAACAGAACGCGCATTGCCCCAACACCCAACAACTGCACCACCGCCCCGTAGCAGCACGCCGCTCTACCGGAAGCAGAAGAGACAATTGAACTCAAAGCGCGGCCACCCTCTGACTCAGGATTCGTCTACGAAACAAGTGCCGCGCACGCCGTACTCCTCCTGTGCCTACTCCAAGAACTACTGCTGCATCACTTTTCCCGCTCTGATCATCATCGTACGAAATCAGTACAGCAGTCCAAGACAGCAGCAAGGCTATTGGTGGAGTGCGCCGTATCGCTGCCGACGAGGACGTGCCAACCCTGAACGCAGTTCGTGGAAGGTCTTGCAGCGTGCACGCCGGAGGTGAGGATGCTCAGAGGTGTACATGTGCGCAAGGGGGGTGCGACGATGCGTACCTGCTCTGGAAAGGATAGCTGAGATGCAAGCACAACGAGTTTTTTTTGAATTTCTGCCGTTATACGCGCGTCACATTCTTCCTGTGTTCCGCTGCACCCGTGCCAATACATGCAACAGGTACAGCGGCGGTACTCTATGCACTGACACTTTCATGTTGTACTTCGTAATCCTAATGTACTCGGCTAATCAGAGGTTTACGGTGCGGCAATGCGTACCTGCCGCTGAAAACGGTCGCTGCGATGCGAGCACAATAAAATCAAGTTTTGAATTTCTGCCGTTACACTGGCGTTACCTTTTCGCTGGGTTTCGCTGTACCCGAAACTGTACAACTGCTGTAGATATCCCACGTACACACGACCGACACAGCGGCAAAGTGCTCTGCTGTATATTGATACATCCATGTTGTGCTCCTGGTATACTTCGTACTCCGAGTATTATCGGCCACGACTTGGAGGTTTACATGCCTGGTGGGGGCGGTGATTGATGCAAACCTGCCGCTGAGAAGGATGCATAATGCACACTGCTGTATAGTAGCTGATGCGAGCACGGTAAGAAGGAATTTTGAATCTCCGCCCTTATAGTATACGCGCGGTACATGCTCCCTGCCTGTATTCTACCCATACCAGGATGCCTGGTACTTCGTACTGTTGCATGCCAGGTACAGTGAGTGGCAGTACTCTGCTGTATATCTATTTTATCTTCCCGGTGTACTTCAAAACACGAGCATACTCGAAATATCTATCGTAGATGGTTTCTTGCTGCGAAAAATGGGATCCCCGTTAATTTTCATCTTGTATCTGAGGGGAGGGCCCTCGGTTAAACTCGATATATGTTGCACTTTAACTTTCTTCGAGGGTACAAGTATAGCGTGTACGACACGCCAGGTTTTGGTATAGGATCGGTACAAACGAGCCCAGGAAACGACCATCAACGATGTTGTGTGTGCGAGCCACGGGATTAGCCTTCCGATCTACGGTATCTAAGATTCTGCGGTGATTACTTGTCACACGGGATAATACCATTATATTTAATACTGACGACAGCAAATAGTCAAGGAACATTGGTGACCGCAGTCGTACTGTAATTGTATGATACGGATATCCACGACCTCGGCGAATGGTGGGACCTTCGCGGGACAATATCCATGCGACGGTTGGGCCGAAAACCTGAAACCCACATATATGTATACCCCGTTTTACATACCCATAATACAACACTTTTTTTAGAGTTTTCTGCGGGGTTCAGATTTTGAGCTTCAGATTTTGCCCCGATCGCATTTTCAATTGTGTAGTTCGCAAATCAAAACATCCTTCCTACGCGGAAAAAACGGATAAGTTGTGTGTGCATAGATTCGAGCAAACGCCGAGACCAACTGACAGTTACTGCTGCTGTTGTGGTTTGGCACCGCGAAAAGACGCGGTGGGTGCGCTGCCCTGCGCGTAGGACCCAGGCGTCCGAACACACGCTGACTGCATTTAGTCTGGCGGGGAAGAGACATGCCGAGTGCGCTACATAGCGTCAACCTGTGTTGGCATTTTGTATTCACAACATGACTGCCGCTGCTAAGCTGGTGCTGGTGATGCCGTAGTCTACGAATATATACGTATCCACCGAGAGGTGCGCGCCGAGTGCGCTTCTCTTGGTCTCTAGGCCCGAGCCCGCGCTATCCGACTGTAGTAGTCTGGTTAGGGAGAGACGCGCCGCCCGCCGACTGCGCTTTGGGCCCAAAGCAACGTCGCTATACAGTTGTGTCACCATCCAACTCATTCATCGTCCTGCCGCTGATTGCTGTCGTGGGTAACGTCTTGAATTTAGAGACAATAACATTTTTTTATTGGAAAATCTGATGGCCCAAGTCGTCGGATTTTGGGCCAAAATCTGACAACCTTGGTCCATCGGATTCTCAAAGCGAAAAGATTTAGCCTCGACGCCAAATAACTAAACTGACTTCTCTAGTTACTGCAGCCAGTGATTGATTGTCACATGCGTGTGTCCGTGTTTTGTTTTTTTCGGTTGTCTTGTGCCCCGAACACTTCTATGCATCGTGGGTGGTTCATACTATGTACAGCAGTGTGTATGCACCCTGTTAGATGAAACACCTGTGTTACGTTCTGTTGATTCTTACTTCCTTAAGACCACAGCGGACTTCTCAGGAATCTGTTGTCAAGCACGCGCCGCCAGGAAACCAGCAAACATTTGGTGGGATAATATTTTTTCGTCGGTGATGTAGTCATGGTACTACAAGGTACTACAGTGCAGTACGTAGGCTCCGGCGCACCAAGTGAAGCAAAACTCAGTATTTGCGATTTTTTGGTTGCTTTCGAGCTCACGACACATCTCGTGAGTGGTTTCTGGCCGCCTACGACCGATGTTTCGCGCACCCGATAATACCAGGGCTTTTCGCGTGTCAGGCCAAATCTCACGGGTCGGGTCGGGTCGGGTCGGGTCGGGTCAGCTGACCCGACCCGACCCGCAAGATTTTGAAAGCCTCTTGACCCGACCCGACTCGACCCGTGAGATTAAAAAAGTTGTTGACAAGACCCGACCCGACCCGTGAGATTTGAAAATATCCTGGCCCGACCTGACCCGACCCGTGAGATTTTCATCACCTCTTGACCCGACCCGACCCGACCCGTGAGATTTGAAAATCTCTTGACCCGACCCGACTCGACCCGACCCGTGAGATTTTGAACGCTTCCTGATCCGACCCGACCCGACCCGTGACATTTTGAACACCGTGACCCGACCCGCGGGTCGGGTCATGACCCACGAAAACCCCTGGACAATACCCTCCCACGCACCCCATACCGCGCGTACCTCATATTTGCAGGCTGTAGTTTCCTGCGAGGAGCTCTGTCGGCACGTGAAGTGCGACCGTTCAGTTGGGCGTTGATTTTTAGTCTAATTTTGTGTTTACTTATTTTTTACCAATTTCGACGGCTGCATCACCCCAAAGTCGAAGCGCAGGCCTCTGTTGACAAAGCACGCATGACCAGTGGGGAGAGAGTCTTGACCTGCTGTAGATGAAACACTACGATGATATGATACACCCGCTTTCTAGAGCACAAAACTAACCGAGGGTACAAACGTAGCGTGTCGAAATAGCGGCGCGATTGACCACACCGAAAACCATATCCAGATATTAGAGTCCCTGCGAAACCCCTGGGGTAAAAAGTTGGGGGGGGCGTACTCAATCGTTGCTTGCCTTAGTCATCCCTATTCGAGGCGGAGCACCGTTGCCACTCCTAATAGAGACACCTCCAATCGTTAGGCGCTCATTACGTTGTTTCCATGTATTACATACCTGGTAGTTTTTTTCTTGCTACTCTTATCTCCTTCCTGTTTTGCCGCCTGTGGCCTCCATCTTTCGCCTGGTATAGCTATCGTTTTATCGCTGCTATCTACTGTAGTGTAACTTCACATCTTACGTAGCGCTAGCCTTTCCGATATTTCTACAATGTCTTCTACTTCTGTCTTGTCCCGCCCGAACTTCTCTGCGGACATAATCTTTTCTTGGATTCCTCCTACGATATCGTTCCGTACTTGCTCGACTATGCTATCCCACTTCATTCCAGCCCGCCCTTTCGTTCCTTTCTCCCACGATACAGCTCTATCAGCTATGGCTGGCAACCTCTTTTTTGGCATGTTCCTTGCTGTATACTTCCATTTCCAACTTTTTCGCGTCTCCATCTACCGTAAGTGGGTACATTCCCAGTTCTTGTCTTAACGCTGCATTACTCGTCGTACTTGAGCGTCCTGGTATTTTTTTAGCTGCTGTCGTCTGTGCTGTTTCCAGCTATGTTACGAACTTCGCGTTCGGTTCTCATACTTCTCCTGCGTATTCTAGCTTCGATACTGTCACATCCATCAGGATGAATATCTTAGTCCTGGTGTCAAGGTGCGAGCTGGGTCGCATCCATCTTGCCTGCGTGTACTTCACTGTTTTCTACGAATTTTGCCATGTGTTCACCCCAAGCGCATTATTTTATATTTCTACGCCAATGTACGTAAATTGGTCTACGATCGGCAATTATTTTTCTCCCCAATTCCGACTGAAATTTACCGGGTTCACCCTATCTTCTTTACATACAACTACTGCGCACCCCTTTACGTTCGCCGTCACCCTCCATTTCCTATTAATAGTGTATTATGTGCCTTCTCTATTTGTGTGGGGTGTTTCTGATATCCCCACGGAGACATCAATCCCGACACCGTATATTCCCCCACCGTGACCCGCTGCTTTGCTGCTTCGACTGCCACTATCAAGTCGTCAATATTCGCCTTGAATTGATTCAGTGGTAATGCCCATCCCTCTGCAACTCCTTGTAGTACATCAACATACCAAGTACTTGGTTATTTCTCCGTCCAACACCACAGCACCTCTCGCACATTCCGTCATAGTTTTCATCATTCTCCCAAAATACTTCCTCTGAACCCTCGTCCCCACACCTTTTCCCGCCATCTCTTTCTCCATAATGTGTCGTAGGTCTTGTGTACATCTAGAAATAAACAGTACGTTGTTAGCCCCGCAGATTTCCTACCTTAAATTACCTTACCTATGTGTACACATGGTCTTCGTAGCTACGATTAGGGGGTGGGTAACGTCCTCCGTGACCTTGACGGAATACCAAGGTATGTCTTAACTCGAGAGCAATGCCTCGTAGGGTCGGTGCCTTATTTTCTTAAGTCCTCATAAAATGAGCTCAATGTCTCACCCCAAACATGACTTCGAAGGCGTTTGTTCGCGCAACCCGACCAACATTTATATGTACTATTACGGGGGAACATATTAAATAGGACCAAATATTGTTAGTAAAAATAGGTAAATATATAGGTTTTTATGTATACCATAGGTCCTATTAACTATGGACCCCCGTAATAGTCTTTCAAAACAATACCTGGTGTACTAGAAAACGTTATCATACCAACCGGTAGGTGCTCACTTAAAGAGGCCAATGGGCAAGAAAATACTGATCCAAAAACTGCAGCCCCTGCCGTCGGATGAGTCTCGATTCGATAGGCGTGGCCACTTTTACCCCACAGTAGGCGTTGTCTCAGGTTGGATTCGAACGTTGTTCGACGTGCAAACGAACAAGCGCAAACCTACGAGCAGAATACCGTACGATACACATGTAACGATGTAACCGTACTTTTGAAACCGAAGTTTTCCTTTACCGTTTTGAGGGTTTTGAGTCTTTTGAGGCGGCCTGTTTCGTCCCGACGGCAGCTGTTTGAAGTGAAATCCACAAAGCATGAAAAGCAACTTGTGTCACAAAGAAAAATTGGGATAAATGTGTCGAGCAGCATGGCACAAGGTGTTTACAAAATGTTTCGCCTGCTGCGAAAAAGACTATAAACATATTTCCGGCCCAAGTCCTGAAAGAGTATATTTGTGCTTCATTAAAAATTCGAAAACAGGCCCATGTTTATGAATGTGGGCCTGGACGAGTTGAGCCGAGCCCCGTTCGGTTTCACCTGTTAGTATTTCCGAGCACTTAGTCGTATGTACCGACCATGAACACGACGTGACCTTTGGTGCGCAGGAGGGACCGTCACGAGAGCGCTCACCCCAGCACCCGTGAAGAGAGAAAACTGCCGCACCGTCACCGTCACCGAGACTGATCGCAGTGTGATGAATATGGTCACCGAAGAGAGGTTCCCTTCAATGCGCCACAAGTGGCACTCTGTGCTACGCGTCGATCCCATGTGGCCCGGCGAATACCAAAACGCTGTGGACGCGTGTGGTAAGCCCCACAGGCCGTGGGGTGCGTTGGATCCCAACTACTTCGAGTGCTGCACCGGCACGCCGTGTGCGGACAGCACGCGAGCCTCGGCGTTCGTGACGACGGAGATACACCCGTTCACCTTGGCGAACATGCTGGGGGGGAAAGCGCCACTCCGCGAGACCACGCTTGAGGTGGAGGTGAGCAACGCGAAGGCAGTAAGTGAGGAACTATGGAATGCTGTATGCTGTATGCTGCTGAACTTTTTATCCCGTACCACACCCGTATATAGGCAAGGAGAGATCCACGTGGTACCGTGGAAATGATAGAGGGAGAGTACGGGCAGCTAACAAAGATCACGTCGTCTTTTCGGCCTCGGGTCATTAGGTCTAGGGCCGCAGTTCGTCGGCAAGAGTTTCCAATATCGTAGGAAATTCCTTCTGGTAGATCTCCCGTCGGCACATGTGTGACAACGATTCTACGGATCTTTGCCATCACTACTGTATATGATCAGAACAGTATATGATTGATCGCTGGGGGCACACGTGCATCCGGGATTGGAGCGTACTACAGTACTGTAGGTACAGCACCTCAGCCCACCGAACGGATGCACGTATGTACCTCGAATGCAATTACAATTATTCTTTAGCGATAAATGAAGTACAGGGTCAAAAACTACATGCATACATAGCGGGGGGCGACAAGTATGTCTTGGGTCGTCAATTCGCGTTTTGCGCCAGTGAACAACGTGCCATGATGGGCATACGCGTCCGAAAGGCTTGGCGGTGAGTGGACTCTACTAGATTTTCCCATCAGGGGCCCTGCGCGTGTCGAAAGCACAATGTGGTAGAACCCGATCGATGTAGAGCTAGGTTGCGGAAGATGATGCGTGCTTAACTCCCAGGTGACTCTCTGTGTTTTTTTTCGATTTCCATAATATCATCACGTCGTTATGCCAGTAACCGTGCACTTAACCCTTCCATTTCATGGCGCTTCGATTCTCGCAGGATGGAGGGGGCGGGGACGAGGACGACAGCGTTTGTGTCACAGAGGGTGGTGTCACCCTGTTCTACATTGAGCGCCAGGAAGACATCGCAATGGACAAGGCCCTCTGTACCATCACCGCCTTCTCGTCTAGGGCTTTCAAAGCGCTGGCATCTCTAGCTGCGGGTTTCAAGAAGGGCACCTGCGCTCTCCTTCCTCACGGGCGATTCGAACACACCATCCAGACGAAGCTCGGCCCTAAGCGCCTGGTGCGCGTCGTGGGGATCGACGAGGACAGCATCGACTCCTGGAATCTCGCGGCGCACTGCACCATCGAGGACGACGCTGCCGTCGCCTACCAGCCTTGCCCCCCCGCTAACGATGCGACGCTGGCAGACCACGTGATCGCCAGGGCGATATTGGCTTTCCGCAGCGGGGGATGGGAGTTTAGCACCAGCCCCACGATAGAATCCATCGTGGCCCGCAGGGACTACCATGGGCACGGCCTGACGCGGGATCTCTTCAGTGCCGTCGAGAAGTGGTTCTTGCGCGAGTGGACCCTCGATGCTAAAGAGGGCGTGCGCACGCTGCAGGCGACGCAGCTGGTGAATGCCATCGTGGACGGAGTTCCTGTGCCGGGAGGCGGGGGGGCAGCGGTGGAGGAGACGGTGAGACGGGGGCTTGCCGCGGGCTGACTGCCGTCACGGACAAGCAACTCCTCTACGAGACCCTGGGTTTCCACGTCATTCTGCCTGAAGAGGGCACCATGGCAGGCATGATGTCTGAAGCCCGCCCCAAGGACGAAGAGGGCATGATGATATACCCGGGGACCAAGCATGGGATCAGGAAGGTGTTCAGGTCGGAACTATCGGCTGGCAACGGCGTCGGCTGGCGTTCGTGCGACTACTGCCGTGTCGCTGAGGACTGGACGAGCAGGCTAAAGGTCTGCACGGGGTGTCTGTGCGAACGCTACTATGCCGGGCACTACTGCAGGTACATGATATGGGGGAATGAGTGTGAAACGTTTAGCAAGAAAAACAAAACCTACTTAAGCGTGTGCCATCGATGCATACTATTAATACGATAGCGGTGCTCCATCTTCTTTCCCGAGGTTCCTCACTTGAGGATCTTTATCCTATACTATTAATAGTATTGAGTCGTTTTGTAGGAAAATGTAAGTGCAATGGTTGATGAGAATTCCCATGGTCTAAGTATACAGCGAAACACCTTGCAAAGCAAGAATGAGTTCCGAGAAGTTCCGAAGACTTTGGGTTCAGGAGCTCCGTCATTCAACAGGCGTTTCAGCCAAAACGGGTTAACTCCGTGGCAGCATGCGTCCATCCCACGCCGAATTGCCTGGGTAGCTTTGTCCCCAACTGTGAACATCACAGTGGCCTTTGGCGCTAACTGTTGAGCCTTAGTGTACAAAATGATGTGCAAATTGATTCAAGCTGAATGGCCCAATTTTTTCGACCGCGCGAATTTCGCTTGCAATACATGCTCGAAGGGACGTACGACATTGTTGGCGTACTCTCGGAGCTCGAAGACAATAGTCGAACAGGATCGAGCCGTTTCCAAGTGTATCGCGAAGGGATCCCGTCCTTCCTTGTCGTTCCTCGTCTTTCCCACCTCTCCCGGCGCGGTCGGGGGTGGCCTCAGCCGTGCTCGCGCCGTGTGACGGTAGAGGGTGCTGAAGCAGCATTTTCTTCAGAAGAGATGTGCTGTGTATGTGTATTCCCTAGACAGGACCGCATCATTTCCACTGCATCAATCATTTTTCGCGTAAGGATCTATCATCAAAGATCAGACGTCAGGAGGTGAAACCTGCGATATCGTTTGGTAGTTGATCCCCGAAAGTGCGATTTTGCCACCTTCTGATTGGTTGACTTTTGGGCTCAACGCTTGTTGACTGGTTGGTTGTACTCCTCAAGTGAATTAGTAAGATAGTTTTACTAACCTGTCAGGAAACGATAATTTTACTACTGTACTAATCGTATACGAAGTGTGTGTTTCCGGACAATAATAGAACACGTAGAAATCTTGTCCGATTGCGCGCGAACAAACGTCTTCGACTATGTCGTGTTTTGGGTGAAGTATTGCGCTCTTCCTTATGTGAGAGAGCTCAGATATTCAGGCAACACCCCTCCCGTTGCTTTGTCTAGGATAATCTGCGATATGTTTAGGTGGCTGGCCCCCGAGAGTATATTTGTCTGCCACACAACCCTCTTCGATGTGCCTCCCTCCGCACCTCAAACCCGGAAGACAATATCCACGCCAGCGGGGAAACGGCAAAGGGAAACGTGGCGTATGATAGTATTCGAAACATTGGGGTCGGCTTGGGTTCGCGGTTCTTCCGAGCAGGTCCCCCTGTGTACTATCGTTTCAGGAACTATTTACACATCATGCCGGATGGCAAACAAATGTTGCTGGTTCATTGAAATCAGTGTGATATTTCTATCACTCAAACACGAGTTTTGCTTACGTCATGCTCTTGGCATTTCTGCCGCCTTTACGGTCGCGATTTTCCTTCGTCCTCGGCCGTTCCGAGCACGCGCGGAGCTGCAGGCGGGAGCCATCCTGCAGCGGCGAAGCTCTCCTTGTATTTGGTATCATATTGACCGTTATGAATGGCAAAGGACGGGTGGCATACGTAACCAGTTTGGCTTTTTAAGGGCCTAGGAATGACGCTAGGGGCAAATATTGTCCCGACTATCCACAAGCCTTCAAAACGGGCGATGAAAGTCGGCATTTCCGTAGAAGGGACACGCTTGTTTTTTTTCTGAACAAGTCGGTCCCAGGTATTCCAAGGCATTGTGAAACGTTTCGCGCATAGATTCGAATAATTGACTGCGGAGGACCAACATCTAGTCGTCTTCAACGCTCAGAGTTGATAACATACTGCAACTACAGTGAGAAAGTACGAGGCAACGTCATAAATATTCACTCTTCCCTGACGAACGGGGCAAATTTCACTCCGTTTTGGTAAGACAAGTCCTCAGTTTTTGCGCACAGGTGTCATGTGAGCCCCTGCCAACCCGTACACGACTGCTTTGTTGTTTGTTATATTTTCGACGCAAGTTTGGGATCCCCGAAGGCCCAAATATATACACAAACAAGACGACTAAATATCTGGCTAAAATACGAAACAAAACTTCAGTTAACGGGTTGACCGGGGCTCATAGAACACGCGTGCAAAAGAAACAGGATAGCAAAACCACCTGAGCTTGCGAAGCTTTAACATATTGGGGCGTTACGCTTGAACCACCCTTTATGTGCAACATGTATTTTCGGCAGCTCTGCGTTACGTTTGTAAAAACACTAAGATCACTGGCCTGACCAGGTCAAGGCTGTTATTACGGGGGTCCATAGTTAATAGGACCTATGGTATACATAAAAAAACTATATATTTACCTATTTTTACGAACAAAATTTGGTCCCCTTAACTATGGACCCCCGTAATAGTGATAAATATTACCGTTCACGAAAACGTGCTCGCCTCTCTCCAAACTTCGAAATCACAGTCGCAGCGCTAGTAGCAGAGAGGTAGTTGATCAATCACGGACGGCTCTCGTATCGTTGGAGTGCACCAGGGACGGATCCACACCTATTTTCGGGCGCGAGCTGCGTAGTTCCCCCCTTATATTATATGCCTGGTACATGTGTAGGTTGGGTTGACGTCGGTTGGCGACGACGCCGTAAACCACGCCCCTCACTACTTGAGCTAGACCGTCAGAGTACCGGGTTTAGTGTTTCTTTAATCGGTTACCACGGCTGGCGGTCGAGTTAGATCATTTTTATACGGGTAGGACCTCTTCTCCGCACAAGGGGAATGATTGTATCACGTAGTGTGCATATAGTAAGGCACCCACGAGGCAGTTACATAGTAAAGCCATTGCTGTCTGCAAGTGGCCACACCAGAAATTAAAAAAAAATAATTGATGCTGTCAACCATATGCAAGAACATCCGCCTCGAAAGCAGTTTTGTGTAGGATGCAGCTCACCCTTCATGCGACTCGCCCAACACCTCACGGCGCTTCGCGCCAGGTGCAAGCAATGTCTGCCTAGTCGGTGATAACCCGACGTGCTCTGTCCCGGCATTGTAGGGATGCGAGGGTCTATGGTCACACGACTACGACCATGCATGATACTGAGTACACCCCCCGCTGACTACCTTGTCTCTCTCCATCTCTCCCGCACGCTCTCTCCCGCTCCGCCCTGTCCCCGTTCCGGTATCTCATGACCCTCGCGCGATGTTTCAGCGAACGCTGCCAAAAGAAGGACCGCCCCAGGCACGCACTGACTTGCGGTAAAACAAGGAGCGAGATGCAGGCGGACTACAGCGCCTTCTGTGCCGGCCTCGCTGCGAGCCACGCCTAGTCTGGCAGCATTTGGCAGCGGTGCCACGGCGGGGGCTCCGAATGTTCGACGCGTTCAGTTAAACATGTTCGTGCGTTGGCTATTGAGCGTTAATTGCCCCTGTCAATAGCACCGACCCTAACCTCGCGAGCTGTGTCGTCAGCGCTTGCTCATGAACAAGCTCGTGATCCCTCAGTTTCCTCGTGGTTGGCTACATGAGTGTCCATGACTCAACCTGTGAAATGATTTTGAGGAAATTTCCTTGCCCTACCGTACGTACTGTACCATCATCGATGGCCAGTAGAAAATGGTAATGTAGTGTAGTGTCGTAGTGAATGGTACTGTACGGTAGTGCCGTAGTGACTGGTACTGTAATGTAGTGCCGTAGTAAATGGTACTTTACCGTGGTGTCGAAGTGAATGGTACCGAAGTGAAATGCCGCAGTAAATGGTACTTTACCGTGGTGTCGAAGTGAATGGTACTGTAGTGAAATGCCGCAGTAAATGGTACTTTACCGTGGTGTTGCAGTGACTGAATAGTGTAGTGAAGGGCCGCAGGGAATGGTTACTGAAGTGATTTGCCGTGGTGACTGGTACTGTAGTGGCGCAGTGAATGGTTCGACAGGAAACTTGTCTGACTAGGGAAAATATGGTACGGTGAACTAACTAAGGTCATAGTGCGAAACGAAATATAATGCACCCAGGAGGATGGTTGGAAAGTCAGAGGAGACACCACACGC
The DNA here is from genome assembly GCA_031763025.1 of Macrocystis pyrifera. NCBI lineage: Eukaryota > Phaeophyceae > Laminariales > Laminariaceae > Macrocystis > Macrocystis pyrifera. The sequence goes on along the minus strand of JASSKH010000016.1, from coordinate 12,625,621 downwards.
GTTTCGGAGGCGTTCATTCAAGTATCAATCGGTCAACGTAAAGCAATAATCGAGTGAGCAGCTGGAATGGAAGATAACTAAATAGCTGTCGAGCCGTAGCATTGAGGCCCATTGGCATGGTCAACAGTCGTGCGCGCAACGGGTAGCATATGTATCGTGCTGCCATGGGTAGTGTGTTAGGAGCGACGGAGCTCATAGCGGAATTCTGGTGGAGTTTTTAATTTCTTGGAGGACGCCGGTTATCGACGTTTCCTCGCCAGTCTAGATTCAAGGTCCTGAAACGTACCGAGAACAACGCGTTCTTTACAAGAAACTTCATTGACTGCTATACGATATACACCACTGTTGTAATGTGAATTTGCTCGCAGAAGTACACTCTCCGTGCTACGAGTAGGAGCTTACCTACCTCTCTACGCAATGTTCAGTAGCGTTAATATCTTGATGTAGTCACGTAAGAACGGCTACGGAGCAACCACTGCCTGTTCGCGACAGGAAAGTTGTTCCGTTCCCTTCCGGAACAAGCTTTCCACGTGGAACTGCTGTATTGTGATGATAATCTACTGTAGTATTCTGGAGCTGGCAGTAAATGTTCTCCATGGTTCGAGAACGATTGGCCTCCTGCGGGCCAAAACATGCACGTAGCAGTTACAATACAGCGGTTTTATTTTGCAACCGGTTTTGGCCGATATTAATTCGGGAGTACTTGGGAGGGGGACTGTGGGCCCTTGCGGGGACAAGCGGCCGGGTCAGGGGTAAAAAAAGTCCCGGCAGTAGTGTTAGTAGCATGTTCGGGGTAAGTGTTAGAGAAGATATAGCTGCGGAGGAAGAAAAAGCAGCAGGGACGATTTCTTTGGTCGGATCAATGTAGTAGTGCAGACCAGCAACACCGCACGAGCTTCGGCGCGTTGAACCATGCGCGCAGCAGTTACTCAACGCAGTCATTGCCGTTGACAGCGCGGCACTGGTCGGTGTTTCTATAGACGTGCTTTGGAGGGACGACCGGGCCCTTGCGGAGGGAGGTGGTTAAGTCTCGAGTAGAGAAAGCAGCGGCAGTAGTGATGGTAGTATTTTGAGGGAGGGGTTGGAGAAGGTAGAGCTACAAAGGAAGCACATACGACGGAGAGGTTTTTCCCTCGAACAGCCGATAGCAACATGGACCACCAACACCGCACGACGCTCGGCGCCTTGAAACATGGTTGTAGCAGCTACAACCCAGTCGTTCTTATCGACAGGAGGTTGTTGGCCGATATTTGATCGGAAGTGCACCGGGGGGCGGGCGGGGCCCTTGCGGAGGGAGGTGGCTGGGTAAAAGGCAACAGCAGTGCTGACAGTAGAGAGTAGTCGCAGGTTGGGGGGGGGGATGGAGAAGGTGGAACAACAGAAGGATCAAGACGGCAGGGATGATTTCTCCGGCACGACCGATAGCAGTACGGACCATCAACACCCAACGGAATGACCAAATGCGCGTTGATGCATGCGCGTAGCAGTTACAAACCAGCCATATTATTGGACACCAGGTTTTTCTTCAGAAGAGCTTGTGAAGTAGGACTGGACCCTTGCCGGCGGAGGTGGCAGTAGTATTTTATGTAGCATGTTGCAAAATATTGAGCTATAAATGGCAGGGAGACTTTCCTTCGTACCAACTACTAGCAGTGTGGGCCAGCAGCACGACATGGCCTTCTGACAGGCACGCAGCAGAAACAACCATTTTTACGGGCAGCGCGTGTGTGGTTGATTCTTCGTGAGAAGTGCTCAAGAGGGGGGGGCTCAGTCGCCGGTTAACGGAGGGGATACAAGGGCGTGTTGGTCTCAGGAGGCATTTTGAGCGTAAATTTGGTGTGGGGTGTCTTCCGTTCACGTACGCTTTAGTATTTAATAGTGGAATTTTCATGTTCCGTTTCTTGTCTCATAATTTTTCGCGAACGACACACGCTGCACATTGTTGGACGGAATACGTCAAAACGAAGAAATAATAATAAGGATAACAGGCTTTGATTACAGGGATATATACCTGTCATGTGTATACTCTACTGCGGTACGCAGGATATGTGAACGAATGTGTAACACGTTCGACTACTGAGACAGTGCGACCGGGGCAGCCGCAGCGCGACCTTCCTCCGACGGCCCTTACCACAGCTTTGACTGCGATGGCCGTTTTCGTGTTCAGGTACACACTCAGCGCTGTTTGGTGTCTGGACGATCTGATCTACTCGTACTACATACGGGCTAAATCTGTAGTTGACGATGTTACTGTGATGTGGTAGTTGTGGTGGTTGTATAGTCGTGGTGGTGTTTTTTTTCGTATTCATAATGTACGTACAACTTCGGCGGGTGGCATGGCGATTACAGACAAAGAAGGCTATAAACGCGTGTGTTTCCATTGATGGTAACAACAAAATATACCAATATTCATTCTGGCCTTGTGCTTTTTAAAATATCCCCCAATTTTTAACAACGAGTCGAGATCTCTAGGACTCTCGTTTTTACAACGCGCTCTGACAAAGTTCCACAATATTCTGCCAAAATTCCAAACAGCGTGTATATTCAACCTTCCGTTGACCAGTTGACCCTCTATTTACCCGCGTATATCACACACCAAAACACTAGCCTACCCCGAAGACCCTCACTTGCAGATGTATATGGACGCTCCAGGGGCGGATCATATTCAACCAGGGGTACAGCAGCCTCGGATTATTGATCGAAGATGCGGGTCTTCCCAATCCACCTCACGCCTTGTTTGGCGTATCTCAGAAGCAACTACGTGCCGTAGTATTGCTTGATAAATAATATGCATAGATCTAACCTCACGCAACACACCACATCATTTGATAAACACACTGGAAAAAAAGAAACACCCATTAAAAGTAAATAAGTGCAGACGGCGCGCGCGAAGTGCCGTGTCACAAGCGACAAGAAATGGCAGGAACCCTGCACATATCCATCTACCACTACTGCAGGGTATATTTGTACTGTACTGCCTCATGCAAACGGGCGGAAACAAAACCACCCATTCGATACTCACGCGACCTCCCGTACCCCTACCCCTAAACCAAGCCACCTCGAAACGCCATACAACTTCTCAACCGTTTGCAAAACACGGCAATAAGTAACAAGTATATCCCACATCGGACAGATAGGTGATGATCTACAGATAGATATATCGTCTAGATCCTGAACTGCCAAATTGAGATGTTGCGCGGCATAAGTACAACACAAATCCAACCCAGGAAACCATTGCTAGATCATGTAGGTCATGCGGTTTCCACCCGCCAGCATCATCAGCTCGGTCAAACATATTCATAGATATGTCTGCCCTGAAAGATGTAGATCATCAAGCAGGCATCAATGACCTGTGGATGATAACTCCGATGTCTGAACGATTTCCATCACGATGCGCATGTGAACATATCCGCTCTAATTCGTATGCGATAATCTGACCGCGGCGCCACCTCCTCGACACCACAGCTGAAGCTATCGATAGACTTGTACAATAATGATACAGCTACAACATAATACATGTGTATGACCACAACCGACCACACCAAACCCACAAAAAAAACATTTGTACGATGCACAGACCACGAAATCATACAGCACAACTCGCTATACGCCGAGGCCCACCTCCGCTTGCTCGTCGAGAAGGCTAAAGACTACCACACAGGTCAGGATGTCCATCCCATAAAAACTCAAACTTGTCAACACACTTTTATTGTGTATACACATACAACATATACTCGTTCTAACTCCCCTCCCGCCCACACATGCCGTCATCCATATGCAAGAAAGACCGCCTCACAAGCGCTTCTTCGTAGGATGCAGCTTACCGTTCGTGCGACTCGCCGAACACACCTCACGGCTATTCACGCTTGGTGCAAGCAATGTTGGTGTTGTCCGTGAAAACCCAGAGCGTTCCGTCCCGACATTTTAGGGATGCGAGGGTCTACAAGCAAGGCCATGTATAACATGAGTACACCCTCTCCCGCGCGCACATCTAGCAACCTATCGGGAGACCGTGGAGGTCACATTTCCTGCCTTCCAGGTTAGCTGTGCGAGGAGAACGGAGGAAACCAAGCCTGGTGACGTAGGGAGTCCAGAATCCAACCGACTGCCCAAAATTCCACACAGGAAAAAAGGACATGTGGCCTATATATAGCATGTAAAACGAAGCTTATCGCTTTACGGGGCTTCGCTTTGTTGACTCCCCCCTTATGTGGCATTCCAACCACAGCCTACTGATGTAGCTGAGCAGCTGCCAGAGGATTACGCGCCGATTACAGCTGCTTGCCGCCGTGTGCTTGGAAGAGGTTGAGGGTGTTCTGAAGGAGGAGAGCTATGCGACGAGCAATCAAGGTGACAAGGGGAGGAGGTGGGGGAGGGGGGAGGGAACGGGGTGGGACTGGCGTGCTTATTAGTTTCTTGCCTTACCCATTGACCTCTGACTACGCACCCCTTTCGAGAGCAGAGGGGGGGGGGGGTCTCATAAATCTTCGTGAGGGTTTTGTACTGGGTAAAAAACACGGGCAGGACGGGGGTGGACCGACCGCGGTCAAAGAAATTTCAATAGCCATGGGCTAGAGGTCAAAGAGGGGAACTGTGACACATTACACAAACTGAAACCGCGCACGTGGACAGCAATATGATCAGCATGGTAGAGCTACCGACGCATACGTATCTTTGACGAGGCAATTTCGTCCGAGAACGTCGTTCTCGGTAACCCATGACATGTACTGTAGTACTGTTACCATGAAGTAACCATGGAATAACCAAAATGTGCGCACAAAGCCACTATAGGCTTGCACGTCTAGCTCTATTTTGCCCGTGTGGGCGATGTTAAATGCCTACCACGGATGAGCACGAATTCGCACATATAGGGGATGGGGGATAGGGGAGAGTACAAGTTCACATAGGGGGTTGTCATAATGGACAAAAGTAGAGAGCGATGATATAACGTCTGTACAGGGAAGAACCAAAATGCTCAAGAGCTTTCGAGGCACAGCCGCGCCGAGGTGCTTCCTTTTGCCAAGACGTCTACCTGGTGCACACCACCATCAGTTCCACTTATTCGAACGCCCTCCGCACAGCACTCACTATTCAACGTGATAACCTAATACAATACTGAGGCGTTCTACCGTGCGACAATAAGGGTATGTAGCAATTTTCGGTCAAAATATGTCACTGGGACTGACCGGGCTCCTTAACCCTGTTAGTGCTACAGTCCTTTTACGGGGACAAATCACTCAAATTGTAAGTAGTTCGTCCCCAAAACAAGACTGCAGCACTAACAAGCTGAACGGGGTTAACTCAATATTGCAGGAAATACCAACAGTGTTTTGACGCGTTCTACGATATAGAGTTAGCACATTTCCACTATAATACGTTTTCTGAATAACGGGACTGTTGTCCTTGACCCCTTTAGTACCGCAGTCCCGATTTGGGGACAAACCAGTCTAATTCCAAGTGATTTGTCCCCAAAACGGGACTGCGGTACTAAAAGGGTTAACCCAAAATCGCCAATCTTGTTCGTAAAAATGACCGTTTCGTATACTTTGGCCATTGGATTGTTTATCGGGATGCAATCTGGCTTTTGCTGAAGTCAGTTCTCAGGTGAGGTATGGAGCTCTTTAAGTGAGGATCCTCAGAAAAAGAATGGTGCACCTCTACTTTGGCATGTTTTTTGCACCATTTTTCGTCGTGTAGCTGCGTAGGCTCTGAAATTAGTCCTCTTAGGGTGCAGTTTCAGCTTCGGCTTTTCTCATAATGAGTTTTGGATGACTAAGTAAAGTACATACAGTGTCAAGCTCCTCAAGTGAAAGGAACCTCCAAGAATTCAGGTCCTACCCCTCAGAGGCAAACGCGCGTCATATCGTCATGTTTCTAAGGGTTCCACACTCGAGGAGCTCTCCATAGTGCCTCACCCAAGCTGCAGTAGTAAGACCGATACATTAGTAGTACACAAATCAACGCTACGTACATATCTATCTAACGAGTATTTCCACAAAATATGCATCCGAGTGATTTGTGGTCGTAGTGGATCATCAGAAGATCGGTGCATTCGACCAGAGGTGGGTCGGAGGCGTTTGATGGCCCAGGCTATGCTAGCAGGGCTTCGGAGTTCAAGGCGAGTCCAAGATTGTTTATTGTGGAGTATGGCGCGGCTGATGAAGAGGACGTGGCGGGCGGAGCCGTCGGGTTGTCGTTCGCGTTCGACGGTTGCCCCAGAGCCATCGTTGCTGACGTCGATACAAAGATACAACCCTCCACCGAAATACAGAGGCCATTTGAATCAATCAATCAATCAATCAATCAGTCAAGCAAGCAAGCAATGCTACCGTAGAGGTGCACCTGCTTTTGCCATACACATAAGGCTGCTCGCCTGTGTGAGGAGCTCCATGCGGTCAGTTAAGTCAGTATCGAGTCACCCGAAAAACTGACTTTTGACCAAAAAAAATGCAGGCTTAGCCCAAAGCACGAAATCGCGCTGCCTATTACGGGACATCACATTAACAGCGATCAAGACCCATCATATACACAAAAATCTACATATTCTAGACTTTTTACTACTGTAAGCATATTTGGTCCTGATTACTCTGTTCCCCCGCAGTAGGTGCGTAACGAATAATACCGTATGTGCAACGCAAATGGGATCCTACTGCTACTACTGTCATCAAACCTACTGCTACTACTGGCATCAAACCTACCTACTGTCATCGGCCCGACGCCTCCCGGAACGGGGGTAATGTAGGAAGCCTTAGAGCGGGCCATGGCGAAGTCCACGTCCCCGACGACCTTCCTCTTGCCGCTGGGTGTGAGGCCTGCGCCGGAACCGCATGTGAAACAGAAGTATACGGAAATAGTCACGGGTTAGTTTTGCGTTTCGTGATGGCAAATTCATCGGTATTTCGGATAGTTTGTTTTGCCACACCCGAAGATGTGCATACTACGTTCCAACCTTGAACGCAAAGGTGAAGAAAGGATACTCAGTAATCAGTAGCAAACGAAGCATATAACTCTGTTATTACGAGGGTCCATAGTTAATGGGACCAAATTTTGGTAGTAAAAATAGTGAAATATATAGGTTTTTGTGTTTACCATAGGTCCTATTAACTATAGACCCCCGTACTAGTAGTAGCAATACAGCGCTTTACATGGAACCTAAATTGCAAAAAGAACAACTGGAAAGCCTCCACAACCGCAAATGGAAAATGTACCATGCAATAGTTTAGGCTTCGGAATAGGGAAACGCTGACGACATGGTACCCCCATCTAGAGCAATCGTCGAAGAGAGACGAAACAGGTCCCGTCAGGAGCGTGCCAGCACGACGAGTACGTGGCAGCAAAAAGGAGTGCTGCATGCATGCTTCGCACATACCGGTACAGTAGTGCTACAGCAGTAGTACTGATACAAAATCGGCTTTGAGGACCCACTTCATAATGTTTCTGGTGGTTGTTGATCTCACATATCTTCTGAAAATGTTCTTACTACCTCGTACCGTAGTTTGATTGGTTGACGTTTGAGGCTCCTCTGTCTGTGACCACATGTTATTTGCATCGCCCTAGAACGCAAGAATCAGAACAGACCCTAGTCAAGACGGGCACTCGGTGTACTGGTTTCGTCGATTTCGTTGGGCAGAAATAATGGTTTGACGTGAAGATAGCAGCATCGTCAACAACTCCACCACCAAAGAACAACAACTCCAACATCATCACCAACAACAACATCAACACCAACACCAACAACACCTACGTACAACAACAGCAACAGCAACAGCAACAACGACAATGGCAACAACGGCAACCGCCATACGTACGGGAGCTGTCTACAGCAGTACACTTGGTGCCTTTCGACTACGTTACAGGCTATCGGTCGACGGCGACGCGTAGCTCCTCGCCTGGAAGCAGCAGTATACAGTACTTACTTACACAGTAGTAACAGTTTGAGCAGTAGTAGACTTTCAGCTCGTAATCGAGGATACGCCAGGGAGGCGGGTCACATCAAGCACATCCAGCCCTTCTGGGCCGTCGTTTTTCAGCGGCTTGGAGCCAAACGCGCGAAAAGTTGCTTCTCCAGTGCTGCGTGTACACAATGCAGTACGTTTCTTGTGCGCTTTAGGCACGGTATCGCGACACGCACCGCCATGCGATGCTTTCGTTACGCTGCTCCAACAACGTACATATGTAGAAGCCCGTTTTGGGGCGAGGGGCAGAGCGGTTTCGCGCGAGGGGCCTTAAGTTCGGAGGCGTTCTGCATATAGAGGTATCACATTGGGGAGGCACGAACTTCTGACCCGCCACGGCATCTTTACTGAGTGCGAGTTGAAGGAGGTACGGTACCACATTCAGATCGTTGGGATATCTGACGCGTTCTACGATACAGGTAGCACATTTCCGTTATTTTTTTCGGAGTGACGGGATGTTTTGACTCAAAATCGTCGGAATGTCAATCTTGTTCCGAAAAATGACGTTTTCGTATACTTGGGCCATGGAACTAACTACTCAACAGGATGCAAATCGATTTTTGCTGAAGTCAGTCACCTCGCAGGTGCGGAGCTCATGAAGTGAGGAGCCTCAGAAAGTTTGAGGATAACCCCTATCGTAGAACGCCTCATCTGCATCTAAAAGTGTTGAAGGTGCGCGACCCACATACCCCAAGCATCAGTCAGTCGTATTCATATGTTTCTCCCCGCTGAATTCCGCGTTATACCTTGGGGGGACATAAAGTAAGAGCCCCAGAAATGTTAGCGTGGACGTCTATCGTACAGCGAAAACGGAGGTGCCCCCCTCCCCTCTTACGGGAAGTAGTCTTGGTGTCGTCTATCGTCTGTCAGTCGTTCAGAATACAGCCCCCCCCCCCCACAACTTTGAATTTCGGCAAGGACAGGGGGATACCTTCGTGTAAACATAGCTTTTCAGCGCTCTTTTTTACGAGAGCAGTACTGAAGGATGCCAGAGTCGAAGATTTGTTATTTTCGGCAGGCCCTCGGCAAGATCTTTCCGAAAACGCCTCCTTTGTTCGGTAACCTCCCTTGTTTCTCGTTCGGTATTGGAAAAACCTGTTCTCGCTCGAAAAACAAACGAGCGCTGAACACCGCTCGGACCCCTGCGTGAACCCAACGCTCTTTACGGTGCTTGCGTGTGGAGCATGCCTTAGGGCTGCGAGTCCAACTGTACTGTACAGTAGCGATATCACCTTGTGTGTTCATTGCCACGTCCACGACGACCGCCCCCGGGCGGACCCAGTGTCCCTTGACCAGGCCAGCCCTTCCGGCTGCCGAGACGACGATGTCTGCGTTGCGAACCTACAAGGCCGGAGCACAAACGAAGATAGGGGTCGCTGATGATCTGCTAGACCTAGAGTCGGATGCCGTTTGGTGTAGGCTCAATACGTACGTAGTACCTAAAAAGGCTATTGATACCGCCGGAAGATAGGATAGCTGTCACTAGGAAGTCGCGCGAAGCAGGACGTTGTCGTCAACTCGTGTGTGCGTTGTTCGGTGTACTAGCGGCCGCTATCTGTTTTTGTTTGGAATGTTTTCAGTGGAAACCGGATAAAAACGGTAGACAACAAAAACAGCCGCGTGTACGTATCGAGTAAAAAAAAAACAAGCAGATTTCGACGATGTGAAAAAGGCAGGAGGCAAACATCTGAAACTCTTATTATTTCGCTCGTGACCGGCCAAGAAGCACCTTGCGTTCGAGAGTCGTCTTCTCGGTGTGAACATCGCACTGTGTGACGGTGGCCCCGCCGCTGCTAAGCATGGCCGCCATAGGTGTTCCGACCATCCTGCTCTTGCCGATGACGACCGCCGTCTGACCCACGATGCGCACGCCGTGCATGGCCAGGAGCACCGCGATGCCGTAAGGAGTGCACGACAAAGGGTAGAACTCCTCTGACGAGCCTGCAGGGTCAAGGGTTTCATAGAGAACAGTTTTGCGTTTTTAGGGATGAATGGAGCTGACTACGCGTGATCATTCACGAATTGACGACGCGCCTTGTTCTTGGTGGTAGTAGTCGTATACCTCTCTGTCCCGAAGTATATGAGTTGTCTACACATCAATTTTGATACTAAAAACGGCAGTTCTATTTCGATTAACAATGGTAGAACGTATTCTACGCTCTGTATTTGAAGCTGCAGTGCAAGTGCCTTGCAAGCTCAAGCGCTTGCATGCATTTTCGATACAAGACGTGGCCTGCAAGCTCAAGCTCGCGTGCAATTTGCATTCCAAGTGCCTGCACGCTCAAAGCTTGCTTGTATTCAGTTTGCATGCTATCGTCGGTGATGTGATGTGTAAACGTGCAACGTTCTCCCACCAAAATGGAACATCGCATGCTCCAAATTATACGAGGAACCTCGACCTTACGCTCCGCAAGGGGTGGTGTGGGGAAGCGGTGCAGGTGGGGAGGGGGGTACTCGTTATCATGGAGGGGGGACATAAACACTATCATCGTGAACCTTCTTTGAGAGTTGTGTGTGTAAGCAGGGCCGGTCAGCATGAATGAGAAACGTTCGCTATTGATTGCCATTGATGCAACGCAGAATGGTCCGAGTGTGGTATCCTTTTGGGATTTTCGCGCGGCTAAATCGATCTTCGAATGCAAGGGAAGAATCGGATAGTGCTCTCGCAGCGAAGTGCCAGGTATCTTCGAACGGAAAAATGAGAGGGGATGATTTCTGTCGATTACCTTCAAAATTTACCGACAACCGCACTCTTTAGAAACACAAAACAAGAAAACAACGGTTGGCACTTGCGAGCGGAAAAAAACGCCACACATGCCAGGAATATTTCGAGGAGCCGAGCATCATCATACGGAATGTGCATGCACACGGAAAGGAACGGCAGTCCTGATATCTATAGGTGAATGGTCGATTGGCAGATTCGACGACTATGTTTGGTGTTTGTGTGTGTATGTGATGAAGCTCGAGAAATAGAAACGACAACACCAAGAACAGATAAATCCTACGACGTATGAAAGATATTTCATTGAAAATTGTTGGGGAGCATCAACATGCCACACGGTTGGACTAGCAAGTTTAATACCGGTAGTGATGGTGAGAGAGGTTAGGGGGGGGGTATACTCGATACCATGCATAGCCGTAGTCGTATGACCATAGACGCTCGCATCCCCACATTGTCGGTACGGAGCACGTCGGGTTTTTACCGACCAGGCAGACATTGCTTGCACCAAGCTTTGCGAAGCGCCGTGAGGTAATCGGCGAGTCCTACTAAGAACCGCTTGTGGGGCGGACTTGCACACTGATGGCAGCTTTAATGAGTTAATATATGTTCCGGTGTAGCCACGTCCAGGGACAGCAATGGGAACATTACTGTCTGTAACTGCCTCTTGGGTGCCTTACCATCAAGACTGCGTGATACGATCATTCCCCTTGTACGGAGAAAAAGTTCTCCAAACCGCACAAAATTTTCTACCGTCACTCGACCACGAGCTGTAACCGACGCCAAAAAAAAAAACAAAAACGGTACCCTGGTTATCTAGCTCAAGTAGTGAGCGGCATGTTTTACAGCGTCGTTGCCAACCGGCGCCAACCCAACGTATCGATAATATAGTGCGAGGGGGGGGGGGGGGGGGGGGGGGCAGCAACATTTTGGGTTAGGTTTCTCTTGGTTTTCTTCCTTAGGGTTAATTTTTGGTTGGGGTGACCAATGTCGAAGTTCGTACAGCACTGTTCCGGATGGCGACCGCAATACTGATGAAGACAATAGATTTCCAGCGCATCGTGATAGAGGTTTGCAAGGCGAGGAGGAAGACTGGCACATCATATGATATCACTGTGGAAACCAAATTCGATATTACCTCTTCCTGTGATTGTCCCCGACGTGCTACATATGCGTATACGTACATGACTTTTCGGAAATCAAGTCAATGTGCTCTGTGAAGATTGTCAGTAATGCTTGGTATGGGTACTAAGGTCTGAGGCTCTACGGCTTGAGCTCTTCTGGCTATGCCCTGGCAAATCCGTTGATCCAAAGCAAGTCTAGAGAGCAGCTCAAAATGCGCAGGCATATCAATATTGGGGTGTACGTACCTGCTGAGGCCATATCGCTGGACCAAGCGTCCCCGCCGAAGACGTTCGCTCCGTTGGCAGGGTGGCAAGCGTCCGCGTCTTTGTGCACCGCGATTGCCTTGGCCACCTTGAACACGCGAAGCAGGCAACGTTTTTGTCCGCGCGAAGGCGTTCGATGTTTTGCGTCCAGGTTCTTTGCTTACGCGTGTTCACTCAGGGTAGGGTGTGCCTTGCAGGGGTAGAGTTGCTCGCCTGATGAGTTCTGTGTGCCTCATCTTAAAACGGACGTAGAAGAGAAACTAAAAAGTTCGACGAGATGACCAATCCCGAAGCCTACCGTAGATACACCACGAAACATAGTGCGAAACGCTATTGGTATTCCAGCGATACTGGGTCAACAGTAGGGCTGTCCACGCGTGCTACGATAAAGGCGGCACGTTTGTTTGCCATTTTTTCTTTGTTTTATGAACTGACGCAGTCTTCTGTGATCCTTTTAGCATACGGCGCTGCACAGAAACTTAAGTCCGACTCTATTTCCAGTAACGTCTGTGTACCCTAAACGGGGGTGACACTCTGCGTAATGGTGTTTTGCGTCCAGATGGTGCTTACCGCCAACATCATCTTGTAAAAATGTGTTAGGGTTAGTTAGGGCTACGATAACGATACCAGGTATCTTTTTTTGGCCTAAAAACACGTTTTTTAACAGAAAAAAAGTTCTGGCTGACGGAACCCTCCTAAATCCCTTGGGAATATCAGATCAGAGACATCGACCGAAACGATGATAGCGCGAGCGCGAGCGCCCCGCGGTACGGAGAGGATCGTGTTGAGCCCGTGCTGTACGGCTCCTGTTGTTGTTGCATTGGAACTCCTCTTGCTGCATATTGTGTATCCTACTCCAAACACGCGGTGGGCTTACCGTTGCCTCAATCCTCAATTCAATGTTCGCCCTGTGAAGTCTTACAAGTCTCGAGAGGTTTAAACCGAGGAACCAACCGGCAATTATGTATCCCCTCTGTGTTGGGCAATGAATGTGTGCGTTAGCACCTATGTAATATGTACCAGGCATGGCATGTTTCGTCGGTACAAGCCTGCAATGTGTCCGCCAACATCAGTTGTGGGTGACTTACTAGCAGCACCAATAGTACTAATGTCTCGGTAACAGTATGGAGCTCGTAAAGTGAGAACCCTCAGAAAAAATAGGGGTTCGTACTTCCACTATTGTGGTGCGCGCGTGACTTCTTCCCATCACCTAAGGCACTACGCGTAGGCATGACTACTGCTCCTCAGCTAAGGCGCTACCCGGCTTCCCAAGCATGCTGCAAAACTCATCGGACTATGGGTGAGGTATTGGAGCTCCTGAAGTGAGGAACCTCAGAAACGGTAGGTGTTGCCTCTATCACAGCTGATAATAATTAGAATGCCAAATGTACTCATGGACTACTGTAATTGCCAGGGACAGGAGGGTGGAGTTACGGTCGGTCGTCGTCGTCCTCAAAAGAGGATAAGCCCGAGGTGAACGGAAGTACTGTTCTACGTATCAGGCATCAGGCATCAAGTATGAGGTACGAGGGAACGAGCGTTGGGTTGACTTCGCACAGGGGCGAGGTTCAGCACTCGGTTTTCCAATTTCCAAGAAGGGGAAGGAAGGTTGCCAGTACCGCACCGAACAACATTAAGGTGTTTTCGGAAGTATCTGGTTGATTGAGCATTTGCGAAAATTACCGCCGTCTGTCCCACGTGTGCAATAATGACGATGGTATGCACGTACCAGGTAATTATGTAGCAGTACGGTGGAGAAATGCTACGGACATGACATACCCGGTACCTTTTTCGAGTCCACGCCGGTCGGGAGGGGCATCTGAACCACGATGCCGTCGATGTCAGCTCGCTCGTTCAGGGCGTGCACTTCGGCCAACACCTGTACAGTGTGCCGACAGTCGTACGAGGGTGAAATGAGGGACAGAGCAGGGTTCGTCGAAAACAAAAACTGACTGAAAATTATGCCCCCTCCACGCATGTTTTTGTATTCGTTTTTATCTGCGGCGTGTGCAGTCAGTCTGTTGCTGTCGTGCATTAGCAAGCGGCTACGAAGAACGTGGATCACTCTGGGCAGTTGAAAGGAGAAGCAACATGTTATTGTTGATATATTTTTCGTCGTTGTTGGTTCTTTCCAGTGGTATAACGGCAGCGGACATACAACAAATATACCAGGTATGTATGTCCACAGACACCGTACCTGGGCTTCCAAGGAGGCGGGCGACAAGCCTTCCGTAGGTATGTCGACAAGGGTGGTCTTCATGCCCGTCTCCTTGGCAGCCCGTATCTTGGCGTCTACGTAGATGCTAGAATCGGGTCGCCTGACATGATGGTTCGGCGGTAATCAAACAGGTTTTGGGGCAATATGGTCCACGTTAAAACAGTAACAAGGTGCTTGATATGCCACAGGGCCAACGCGGGTGTCTTGTCCGTGCAGATGACCCGTGATTACGCTTTCAAGAGAGCGCGTTGCAAGTTTGAGCGCGCCCAAGTTTTCTGACCGGCGTGGAGATCCTCAACTTTAAGAGATACCCGGTCGCTCTCGATCCGATGTGTAGTTCCTTACAATGTTGCGCGTTCGATACGCAACGGGCTCTTCAGAGTGTGCCTCGACCTTAGCTTTGCCTAAAGCCGAGCAGCCTCACAAAACCTACCTGTCTCTCCTGCCGTCTCACGCGTTGCAGTCGCTTACATTAAAATTCTTCATGCGCGAACCCACCCACCCACCCACATCCACTCACCCAACCCACCCATCCACCCACCCATCCACCCACCCACCCAGTCACCCAGTCACCCACCCACCACCCACCCATCCATCCATCCACCCATCCATCCACCCACCCACGCACCCACCTACTCACCTACCCACCCGCCCACTGACCCACCTACCCACCCACCCACCCACCCGTTTGCCATAACGATGCCGAGTCCAGGCACTCTGCTGCCGCACCCAATGCCGTCGCCGCTCTGATCTCCTTCCTTGGCAAGGACGGCGATGCGTTCCTTGATCTGCTGTCTGATGACCTTTGCCGCGAGCTTGCCGTTGAGCGACAGTGCCGGAACGGAAGCTTCCCTCACCATGTGGGGCGGCGTCGTGCTCAGTGTGGGGCTCTGCATGGAATGCGTTCGCCGGGGGGTAGAACACAGTATCAAAACGCTGTTTTTTTCTGTATAGTGCTATCGATACGTAACCACCTGAAGAATGGCAATGTTTCCCGGGGGAAATTCGTTTATTAAGATGGGGTGTGCTCGATATCATGAATGGCCGTAGTCGTATTGTGTGTCCAGAGACTCTCGCAACCCTACGATGTCGGGACGGAGCACGTCGGGTTTTCGCCGACCAAGCAGGCATTGCGTGCACCAAGCGCGAAGCACCGTGAGGTTTTCGGCGGGTCGCATGCAGGGTTTCCTATTTACCAAGAACCTCCTTCAAGGCGGGCTTTCTTGCAGTGGATGACGCCGTCGAATAATCAGGTTCTTTTTCCCCATCGTAGGACCACTTTCAGAAGCAGTAATGGCTGACATGACGCATGCTACCATAGAGGATAGAGATAACAACGGTTGGCTAAACCTTTCACTGGGACAGACCATGTTCCTTACTCCAATGTGGTGGGGTGCCATCAGGTTTTCGCGATAGTATTCGTGATATACCTGAGCTTATCGGGTTGCGCTTTTAGCTCTTCTGAAAAAAAACGTTTTTTTTTGTGGTGAGGTATGGAGCTCCCTTAAGGTCGAGTGAGGAGCATGCAGTAAGACATATTACTCCAGGTGCTACTTCTACAGTAGCGTTACTCACACTACTATATGCTACACTATCTATCTGCGGGGTTCTTCTGCATGTACGGTCACAGCATCCAGCGTAACTAAAATATTTTTTAATGTTTTGTGCGCCTGTGAAAATGTAGGTGCAGCGGTAGATAAATACGCTTGCAAGTACCTGCGTTCGTTGTTAACTTCGTGGTTATCGCGCACTTGGCGTCGCTGGAAGGACGTTTTACACCACATATTACGGGGGGTCCATAGTTAACAGGACCTATGATGTACATAAAAACCTATATATTTGCCTATTTTTACAAACAAAATTTGGTCCCGTTAACTATGGACCCCCGTAATAGTAACTTTAGTAACTATTGATATTACCTAGCTTATTGCTTTACGATGCAGCGTATAGATCGAAATGATACAGGGTGCGTAATGTCTTGCGATGCCCTCGTCCATCTCAAGGCTGACGTTATTGTTTCTAGAAAAGCACAACTCTGGCCAAAAACGTAAAAAACGTTAAAAACTTTGTTGATTGCCTCGTATGAGCGTGAGATTGTTGATTGCGTTTCCGAGCAGAGCTGTCTATACTACTATCGGGGATCCCTTTCATGCAGAACATATATGCACTCGTGTTTTTATGTGGACACTATAACACCATGAAAGGGCAAAGGCTTCACACGTCACACACAGGCTAGCGTGTGTTTTCTCCACGTCACAAAACCACATAATCAGTACACCCAGTGTCCGTTCTGATTTTAGATCCTGGTACAAGTTATCTAGGGGTCTTAAAAGTGTGTATGCGCAGATTATTTAACCATGGAAAGGCAGACGCAGGCAGGTGTTGAAGAGACAAAGAATGTGTTGTATTACCTTGTAGACGAAACGGCGACGGGCGTCATGGTACCACGGGCTGGAGAAGCACTCCCTCATCCGCATCAACTCGCACGTCCTGTGCCTCTCCACCTGTCAGTCGTGAGTTACGTCATGTTATGTTACGTCATGTTATGTAAGGTAAGGTAAGGTATTTATGTTATGCCAAGTTATGTCAAGTTGTGTTATGTTATGTTATGTTATGTTACTTTATGTTATGTTGTGTTATGTTATGCTATGTTATGTTATGCTATGCTATGTTAAGTGATGTTATGCTAGTATGAAACAAGAATAACAACAGCCGTCGACGTGAAGTCAACTTACTGAAGGTTTCGGCTATATGCTATACTGTGTTATGTTATGTTATGTTATGTTATGTCATGTAATGTAATGTGCTACGTTACATCATCTTAATAAATTACTACGTTATGTCGTGTTATGTTGCTGTGTTATGTTATGATATATTAGCCAATCCTGATACAGCGAATAGTAATACGAGCGACTGCGAGGCAGCAAATATGAGCGAATGCGATCTAATCTTGACAACGCCGAAAACCGAAGGACCCTCACGGAAATATGAAGACCGTTTAGACCTACAGCAAATATGAAGATCAAACAGTCCTGGCATTTTGACGCTCAGAGTGGTACGACGTAGCACGCCACCCGAATCCCTCTAAGTGGACCACACCCTGTTACGCGAGCCCCTGGCCACAACAGCTACGAGTATACTATGCTTTTAGCTTTTCCAATGCTAAGCGCCCGCACACAGGTCCACTTTGTCGGAAAGCATGTGCACGCTAAACACCGTAGCAGTCACGGTCACGATGACGATTCTCTCACAATTTACCATAATTGGCTCGTTTCCCTCAAATATCGCCCCTTGGTGACAAAACAGGCTACAGGATAAACATGAAAGCGAATCGATCGGAAGAAAATAAATAAGCACTACGTTGTCGGCAGGGGTGTTAGCACTAAATTGCCGCGCGGTAAGCTATCCAGGTAGTGACATCATCGAGCGAAACTTCGACCAACAACGAAGAAACCACTTGGAATCAAAACCGTACCAGGCACCTAGGTTTATGTTCCGCACGTGCGGTGCACTGCCGTACCTGGTGCATAAAAAGGGCGAGAAAAGTGATCGGGCACTCGTCGGCACGATCGCACACGCTACTGCGCACACGTTCGTCCGAAGCACAGAAGAGGTACACCACACGCACTGCGTGGTGTTTCCGCCCCATGTTTTGGTAGGCGCTTGCAAGCATACACACCGGGTATACGATATATGTACGTATATACCTTCACTACAGTAGATATGGCTCGAAGAACCACAAACTATTTTGAAGAAAAAAAGGCAAAAAGTAGTGAGATTGAATTTTTACTCCAACCTCACATTTTCCAAGCTTGGTGTAATACTACTGGTACTAGTGATACTGCCATCGCGTGTGCTTTACGGGAGAGTGTGGGTTTTATAGTGGCCCAATGTGGGTGCACGTTCACTGCCAGCAACCACGTACCACACTTTGTATGCTAACGGTCCCTATATTTCGGTTCAGTGTGGTATATATGTCGTATACCGCATTGGCGAATCGATCCCCGTGACGCACAGCTCTCTCCCCGGCAC
Source organism: Macrocystis pyrifera (assembly GCA_031763025.1). Classification (NCBI taxonomy): domain Eukaryota; class Phaeophyceae; order Laminariales; family Laminariaceae; genus Macrocystis; species Macrocystis pyrifera. The sequence continues at coordinate 12,607,309 of JASSKH010000016.1, read as the reverse complement.
TAGTTGCAGTGGGTACCCCTAAGCAAGAGCCCACAAGGTGAGAGAGCCCCCACAAGGTGAGAGCATTCTGGACTTAAGAAGGGTCAAAAGGGCTACCCCCCCCCGTATTATAATCTATATATTTCCCACTACAGATAAGAGAAATACTTATTAATAATTAAGAGTGAGTGTTTTCTCTTGTTGCGAGGTGCTCTTGAATCGGGGTAACCTCTGTACACCAACGAACAGCAGGTAAGACTCTCACCCTCTCGAACCAGGCGTCGTTCCTGTCGCGCTGCTTGTCCGCAATGATCTTGTCGGCCAGCCCAACCGCCACGAGCGTCTCTGCTCGATCTCGGATAGCGCACAACTGGGTTGCGCAAGAACGGCACAACGGGACCGCTCGGTAAGACCCAAATAGCGCACGGGACCGCTCTATAAGGACAAAGATGGCACGCGGGATCGCTCGATTAAAACGAAAAGGCGCACGGGACCACTGGATAAAGACAAAACATTAACATCACACGCGACTACTTGACAAGGACGAAAACGGTCCACGGGACGCTCAATCAGGATAAAAGCAGCACACGGCGTCGCCTGATCAAGACGAAAACGGCACAAAAGAAACGCTCCGAAAGTACGAAAACGGCGCACGGAAACGCTCGATAGATACGAAACGGCACACAGGATCGCTGGACAAAGACAAGTATTGGACACGAGACCGTTCATGAAGGACCAAAACGACACACTGGACCGCTCGAAAATGACTAAAGCGGCACACGGAAGTGCTCGATAAGGACATAAATAGCATACGGGATAGCTCTGCAAAGACAAGAAGGGCACACGAGACCACTTTATGCGGACGAAAACGGCACATGGGACCGCTCGATAAGGCCAAAACCGGCATGCTAGACCGCTCGACAAAGACAATAATGGTACACGGGACTGCTGGATAAGGACGAAACTGCCGCGTCTCGGCCGAGTAAGGAAACATACGATTCGGTGACTGGTGTATTCAGGAATATATACGAGAATACAGGTACACTCCTTCCTTCCCTCCAAAGCATAATATGCACAGCATCTCGGCATGCTTATCTTATTCGGCATACCGCAAACGTACAGTTTCTCCGTATGGATACTTCAGTCTGGCATAGAGGCGGCAAACAGAAACGTCCACTACATGCTATCGCCGTGTTTCAGGACACCGGGTGTGTACCTCGTTAGCGTACGTCTTCGTAGCTAAAAAACACGCTTCGTGTATGATTCAAAGAGTCGCGAATACCGCGTAGTACCTCACTAAAGTCTGTTGGAGGTGCTACTCTCGTAGACTATTACCCTCCCCTTCCCTACCCTACCCCTACACTACCCTACTCTACCCTGCCTACCCTACCCTACCCTACCCTACCCTACCCTACCCCTACCCTACCCTACCCTACCCTACCCTACCCTACCCTCTACCCTACCCTACCCTACCCCACCTTACCCTACCCTACCCCTACCCTACCCTACTACCCTACCCTACCCTACCCTACCCCACCTTACCCTACCCTACCCACCCTACCCTACCCTAGGTTTCCCTAGGCTACCCTACCCACACCCTGCCAGTCCCTACCCTACCCCTACCCTGCCCTTCTCTATGCTACTCTATGCTGAACGATTCATGTAGCAAACTCGAATCGTGGCACAAAACAAACTAACGATATTTTGGACGGCGAAAACGGAAGTTTTGTTCCCACTCTCCAGCCCTGCTGCTATTCTAGCCACATAACGCCCTCTGCCATGCGTGCGTACAAATAATCTCCGCCATGCATGCGCTGATGCGCTGATGCATGCTTCAACTACCACTCTACACAGAAATACTAAGAAAGTTGCTTCGATAATCTGAAGATTAAGCAAGTTCTTACTTTTCCATTCAGAGTTCTTTTGCCTCAAAGAGCAACCCCTTTGACGCATCCCTACCGTATGACATCCCTTCGGATAACTATGATGTCATTCTACAGTATATACCTGGCGCAATTGATGTTCTCGACAATGGGAAAAGTGCAAACGCCAGCGAGGAGGTGCATTGCGTCTACGGAAAGGTCTCCACGGCATGTTTCCAAAGCCATAACGTTCGTGATTACTGTGTGTGTCCCCCTTGTTTTTGGAGATGATCAGCTCGGAAATTCACCCAGAAAGGGTGAATTATCTTGCACGTTATTCGGTAGACTAGCTCAAAGATATGTTCCTCCCAAACAGCTTTCCAGTTCTAAAGGCGTTGCGTTTTTTGGTGGTCCCTCACCTCCTCGTGAAAGCTGGAGCTCGGAGAGTGCTTCAGTAAATCGTCCACCATGCCGATAGCGTGCGCCTGGCTGGCCGTGATGGGCCGTGTGGCGCCGGTGAGCTCCATCGCGGCCTCTCTGCCCACCCTCCCTTGCAAGAAGAACGTCCAGTACTCACCCCCGGTGAGCTCCATCGCCTTCGACCAGACCGCGTGCAGATACGCTACCGATCAACCATTGCACGTAACTCGGACAGACCGATCATCTATTCTCACCACAAGATATAGACATTTCAAGATACATTGATTCCAATCTGTTGTAGGTAGGATGATGGTCTAGCAAGTGTTTGTCGGGTTGGATCTGTACTCTACAGATCCTTTCCAGATCCTACACATTCTCTCACAACTGCAGGTGAGGCACTAGATGATGAAGCTAACATCTATATGTAGATCATCTATCTATCCGAGGTGTAGATGAGTGGAACGATGAGTGACGAGAGGCACTGTAGAGGTAGTCGCCAGAATTTTCGGAAACTTTCCTGAGAAATTTCTGAGAAATTTCTGAGCCCCCTCCCCGCTGGAGGAGCTCTACCCGGTATACCTTCATGAAATTTTGTTTTTTAATCAGAAGACGTAAGCCGAGCCCTTCGCACATCGAAATCGCATGGACTACGGGAAATGATTCTTCCAACACATATTAATAAAAACACATTGGGTCCAACACGAGTATTCGAAACCTAAACGACACGCCACAACATGTTTTAGTCTTAAGCGGGGAGCGCGGGGGGGTGAGGGGTATTCATTATCATGCATGGCCGTAGTAGTATGACCATAGACCCTCGTATCCCTACAATGCCGGGACGGAGCGCGTCGGGTTTTCACCGACCAGGCAGACTTTGCTTGCTCCAAGCGCGAAGCGCCGTGTGGTGTTGGGCGAGTCGCATGAACGGTGAGCTGCACCCTACTAAGAATCGGTTTAGAGGCGAATTTTCTTGCATATGGATGACAGCATCAATGAATTGACCTAATTTCTGGTATGGTCACTTCCAGAGACAGCAATGGGTTTACGATGTAACTGCCTCGTGGGTGCCTCACCATGTACGCACTACGTGATACGACCATCCCCCTTTTGCGGAGTAAAGGTTCTCCCCGCACAAAAATGATCTAACTTGACCGCCAGCCGTGGTAACCGCAAAGAAAAACACAAAAAAACAAACAAAACGGTACCCTGGCTGTCTAGCCCAAACAGTGAGATGCGTGTTTTACAGCATCGTCGCCAACCGACACCAACCCAACTTATACATACCAGGTATATAATATATAGGGGGGGGGGGGGGGGGGGGGGGGGGGGGGGGGTACTCATTATTATGCATGGCCGTAGTCGTATGACCACAGGCCCTCGCATCCCTACAGTACCATGCCGGGACGGACCATGTAAGTTTTTCGTGGCTCTCATCGGTTGACTACTACAACGGTTGACACAACCGTCAGTCAAATGGCTGGCACAAGGATTGATGTAACGGTTGGTACAATGGTTGATGTTGTGACTGATGCGATGGTGGAAACAATCGTTGATACAATGGGAAATACAATGCTTGATGCAATGGCTGATGCAACGGTTGATGCGGTGGTTGATACATCGTTTGGTGCAATGACACCAGGTTCGCGTTTCCGGGGTCTCCCAGCACAAACCTTGCAATGTAGTAAGAAGGAGCACAAAAATCAGACGGGATCCTATTTACGGGCAGGACTAACGCGTGCTACCCTAGGAGTACAAGTATTAATCACCTTCTTGGCCAGTTCTGTGCCTAGCCGACGGGGGCTCCTCCACTGAGCAACTACTCAACAGCGTCTCGTTTACAACGAAAATTAATCCCGATATTTGAACGTAGCCCACGGGGATCGATTGCCGCGTTGCCCTTTCATTTTTTGTCACAAGTCAGTTACCGTAGCATGCCTCGACCAAGTCAAGAGCAGGCCACCGCCATTCCTTTCTGCCTGGCGACGTCTACGTTTCAATCAAACATTCAAGGTGTGCATGCGGCTATGGGTACGTACAGAGTAGTGCACAACAAGCAACTCTGTATTTCATTTGTACACGAAGTTGCGAGGGAGGCTACACCGGTACCCGGGGACGTTTTGGTGGGCCGTGCCCGAAGTGACTGGTACCGGTATTCAAGAATTACCCAGCCATGCAGGAGGCGTTCTACGATAGAGGTTCACCCTAATTTTTCTGAGGCTCCTCACCTGACCTTAAGGAGCTCCATACCTAACCCGAAAACTGACCTCAGCAAAAATCAAGTGCATCCTGATAAATACTCCCATGGCCCAAGTGTACCCAAAACCGTTTTTTTTTTCGATACAAGATTGGGATTCCGTCGATTTTGGGTTAAGGAACCCCGTCATTCAGAAAACTTTTCAGCGGAAATGTGCCACCTCTATCGTAGAGCGCGTCGAAAAAGTGTTCGGCAGGGTAGCGAGGCCCGTACAAAGCCTTACCGACGATTTTGGTAGGGGGTATTTGCCGAGAAATCGCCCCCGTTACACTTTGGTACGTACCATATAACCGAATCCACCTTGGTAAAGAAAAACTAAAAACCCAAACGCGTACCTTGTAGTGGGGGTTGAGGATTACGTTTTCGTGCGCCCACACCAAGTCCGATGCCATGGCTGCCATCGCCCCTCCCGCGCCCGCGTTGCCCCGCATCACGCTGACCACCGCCTTATCCGTGATGGAAAAGGCCGCCTTTATTGAGTCATTGATGGCGTTGATGTTCAACCACGATTCCTGCATGGTTGAACAAAGAAGCCAAGGACGTGACAAAAAGGTGTCAAGACGATTTCCGCGCGAATTGGGTGGTGGTGGTGGTGGTGGTGGTGGTGGCGGTGACGGTGGATAGGAAAGGATAACTTCGACGACGGTTGAGAGGTTCGATTCGTTGCCACCCATCGGCCCGCGGATTGAAAGGTTGAGCACCACAACCAACTCAATCGGGCGAGCTCACAGAAGACGCATTCGTGATCGTTTCAGAATATACTGGTATGTATAAGCTTAAGCTCACCACACTGCCACGTATCTATACCATGTGACGTGTGACGCAGGAAATTTCTGAGATTTTTCTGAGGCTCCTCACTTGAGGACCCCCCTACCTGCAGCAAGCCAAAAACGCATCTTGAGGAAAAGCAAACCCTCGACCCGATTAAACTGCAGTTATAGTATTAAACGAAAGTCTCATGGAAAAAGTACAAACGACATTCAACAGATATTGGGTTAAGGAATCCTGACAGTCACTTTTTTCCCCTCGACTTTTTTCTCGACATGCGCTATACCTGTATCGTAGCAAAGGACAGTTTCTCGTCGATTTAATTCGTCGCTCCCGTAGCAAAGGGCAGCAACGATCGAGAAAGCTTCAGCGGCAAGCGGCAAAATACCGGTTCAAACAAAACGATGACGTCAGGAGCATTGTTTTTTTTCCAGAAAAACGCGACTAAAACGCATGGTCGCATGGTTTCAGGACTACAAGAATTGTCGACTCCATACTTTACCCTGACTCAAACTCAAACAAGGCGGTCCCGACTTGGACGCGAGAAACCGTTCTACTCCAGGATAGAGCTACGAGTACGAAAGGTGCTGTAGGAGTGCACGCCTGCAATAGTTATTAAACTCCTTCACTTCAGCGAAGATCTCTATCAGACGACGATGAGAAAGCTACACTCAGGTGCTACGATAGAAACGACGTTTTTCAGCCGAAATATTTGTGTTGCGCAATATTTTTCGTTACCACCGGTAGGTCATGAGGTTTCAACGGGCTACGCCAACTGCTGCATGCACCTGTTTTGTCACAAGTCAGTTTTGGTTGACTTGGACATTACTCGCAGCAGGATCAGTATGGAGCCTTCTCGAGTGCAGAGGGCTCAGAAAAAAACACGCGCTAATAGTACCGATTTCAATGAACTCGTCTACTGTACTGTACAAGTGTACGGCTGTAGGGTTGTACGCCTGTAATCACGCGAGGCTTGCCCAAAACCCGACCCGTGAGAAAGGAATGCGCACTTCACCCATTCGAGCGACCAATCAATCATTTAATCAACCAAACAATCAATCAATCAATCAATCAACCATGGCATGGCATAGGTCGGTAACGAAACCAAAATGGTTGTAAAACACACACTGCGTTGGGTAGTTCTGTCTGTCTGTCTGTCTGTCTGTCCGTCTGTATGTCTGTCCCCGTATTGAAGCCCCATCAGTCATGACTACTCTCTGTTGTACTACTAATAGTGTGGTTGAGAAGTGACGGGGGCGTCTCAACGAAGGAACCAAACCCAATATTGTTTCGTCTAGGTTAAAAGAAAAAAAAAGCCGTACATGCTGTAGACCTAGCTAGGCAATGGGCATTCCTCATCGGAGTTTAAGCGCACGCTTTTTCTTACATAGAGGCTTCTCGAGCGAGGGTTGCCTCAGAGGATTGCAGGTGCACCGCTGGCGTGTACGAGTAGCATGTGCCATCAGCCAGGAAAACAACCGCCGTTTATCCGAGAAGTACCGATTAGTAAGTGCTATTTCAACACCTCTATCGTAGAACCCTTCTCGAAACGAACAAAAAAAAAAAAAAGCGGAGAGGGAGGAACTATGCGTATATGGGTTGTAAAATTGTTGTTGTCTCACCATCTGCGGGTTAGCGCTGGCTTCGATCGTGTTCAGGTGGATGCCGTTTCCGTAGTTATGCTCTCCGCCCATCAGCAGGATGACCTTGACATCGTCTCGTTCGCCAACCTCTTCGATGGCCGCCGTGAGTCGCTCGCACTGGGAGGTGCTCGCGGCGCCGTTGTAGAAGTCGCTGTGCACGTACGCGATTCCGTGGTCGATGGACACCCACACCTGGGCGGGTGTGGCCGGTGGCACAAGCCAGAATGGAAATGAAAACCGAGGCGAGACGGACGATGGTAAGGTTTCTTCCACGCAGAAATGACTTATTCTGTAGATCGATAGCACCTTCCACGTGCGCAAGTCATTGAGTTTTAGTTACCCTTGTGCGTGGTTTCCCTCTCTTGACAATAATAGTGATTAATACTATCACGCGGGACCATAGTAAATAGGACCTACGGTAAACACAAAAATAAAACTTTATATTTCCCTATTTTTTTACGAACAATATTTGGTCCTATTTTACTACTGTGTACTCACGTAATAGGAATTCGCACAGGTTTAAGTCGTCAACAACTAAGTAATTTTTGTATCCACCCCAATCAGTAGTATCATTTTATTATGTGGATGGCACGATTGGAATATAAGCTGCACGCTGTACGAGGCGAGTCCTCCGGGAGGAAAGGGCTGCAGTCTTGTCGCGGTAACAACATACGGCCGCAAGGCACGAACCTTAGTGGGCAGGGGGGGGGATAAGAAAGAGCCTACTCGGTGACCCCGGATCTGAGTTTCTCGTACTACCAGGGTGGAGGGAGAAAACAAAACAAGGGCAAATACAATAAACGGGATAGAGAAAGCAAAACGAAATGTTCGGTGGCTAATAAAATATCAGACAATAATAATGATTCATAATAGCGATAATACGTATTACGGGGGGGGCATAGTAAATAGGACCTACGGTACGCACAAAAGCCTGTATATTTCCCTATTTTTACCAACAATAGCTGGTCCTATTAACTATGGTCCCCCGTAATAGTTCCTTGGTCACCTCTATCGCGTGTTACACGTTCACTTCCGATTGAAATTCCACTGCTATGTTATACTACAATAGTACTACTAGGTGGCGCGTGTTCCTTGTAAGGGAACAAGCTACCAGATATACATTTACGGGGGGGGGGCTTGAACGGCTCCAGTAGTACCGTACTCTCTCTCCATACATATATATGACGCTGGTAATACTATGAATAATATAATATCACTGGGACTTAAGCTCGTTTTTTTCGGCAACGGGGAGAGCGCGAACGCCGAACGACACGCGCCTGTGGTCACATCTCAACAACATCTGTCCAAAGCCATAAACCTTTGTCGTGTGTGCGCATGTCCCCCACAGTTTGGAGAAGAAGCATGCTACGGCAGCAGTAGATGTGCGTGTTGTAAGGATTGCCCTGGGCTTGGTAATTGATCGATCGTTCACCCCTGCAGCTCGGTGGGTAACACCTTCACATTTGACGTCGTCGAGGACATGGGTTCGAATCTCACTTCGAACGTTCCTTTTATAGGAACACCTGCGCGGGCGTCCCTAAAACATATCTCCCTGGTTCCCCAGGCATTGAAACGAAGCGGGTAGGTCAGCGCACGGCCGTAGACGGTACCGACGTCCCGAAGATCGCGCCGTTCACAGGGGGGGGGGTGTTATAAGGATTACTTTGGGCTGAGTAACGATCGATTTTTTGCCCCTATAGCTCAGCAGACAATACCATCACATGCATCCTTTTTTTTCTCGGACTCCGTCCCCGCTTGAGGACTTCTTGTACAATTAGTAAGCTATTCGTGAATCACTCAAAAACCGACTGTAAGAAAATCAAAGTTGCAATGGTTGATGAATAATCCCATGGCCTAGGTGCGCAAAAAAACGATACTGCAAGAAACGATGATGGAATAATTCCGACGATTTTGGGTTAATGAGCGCCGTCATTCAGAAATGATTCTATTACGGGGGTCCATAGTTAACAGGACCTATGGTGTACATAAAAAACTATATATTTACCTATTTTTACTAGGAAAATTTGGTCCCGTTAACTATGGACCCCCGTAATAGTCAAAACGGGATATACCTCTATGATTGCACGCGTCAGAAAATCGGCTTTGAAAATCGTCCCAGTGTGTCTGTTGTCTTATTAATAGCATCACACTTGTTATTCGGTGTATATTTTGGTGCGCAGTACCTCCTGGAAAGTGGACGGCCTCTCGCCGAACGGTACGTACAGAGGAGGCGCGGGAATGCAAGGCAGGGCATCCACCACGTCCTTGGGTAGGATTGAAGCCGACGGAAGCTTGAAGGAAGGAACGAGGTCTTTGTCCATGGATCTGGAGGCGCTGTTGTTGCTGGTGCGTTTCATGTGCGAGATCCAGAGCCCCTTCCCGTCCGAGCACTTGAAAAGAACGGCCCCTTGCCGTTTACCTGTTTTCGTTCGTCCGAAAACACAATCCGTCAAAGAACAGAACAGCGTTGCTTTCTTTGGTGTTCCGCGCTTTTCGACTCTCTGGAATCTAGCGTGATAGAATAGTAGATCATCCCTATTTTCCGGCACCAAAGAATGAGCAGAGTTGTCTTGGTTGCGGTCGCTTTGAATGGTGTGGACTTTGTCGTGCTTATGTAGTGGTATGAAGGAGACTAAAACCAGTCGTTTTGTCTTGAATCTTGTGGGTTGATCGTGCTAAAAAAATAGTATCCGGTATGGTATGTTGGCAGTTAATCACGCTCACAAAAGTAGTCCCAGGTAAATACGTACGTACCAGGCAGTTGGCAGGCGGTATGCGCCTTCAGGACTTAGGAACACCTCGACAAGGAAGGACGTAGTCTGCGACGGTATCACAGTGCGCTCCACCCGCTACCCCTCGCTGCCGCCTGTCGATATTCCTCGAAGATACGCCACGGCAGCATCCATTATTACATTGCGTGACGTGAGTACTTGCCAAGCACAGCACGGCCGTTGTCTACACCATAGACTAGGTTCCGGAAACGTACTATTTAAAGAAAATATAACTGTCGCCAGGAACTCTCGCGCAGCAGGGTATTAGTAACCGTCGTCAACTTGCGTGCGTTGGTGGATGGTGTACGTATCATATGGTTTGCGAAAATATCCAACAAACGGTACACCTCCACATCTACTATGATTTGTAACCGTCGTCAGCTTAAGCGCGTTGGTGGATGGTGTGCGTATCATATGTGCTTTGAAAACGAAAAAAAAAACAACGGTATACTTTTACACCTACTATCGCGTGTCGATTTCGAAAGAGGTCTCTGCGAACAAAGGCGTCGCGCAAGTTGGAACTCGCATTCGCTCGTAACTACTATAGATATGTAAAAGACCACCTCAACTGCTGTGATGTGATATCGAGGATTTCGTCCAAAACTCGTTTTGCTGCTGCGGTGCATTGAATGGCTCCCAAATCAGTACACCCACATGTATCACATCTTTTAAGTGAGTAAACGACGACCCTTGGCGCCGTCGTGCGGTAGCGCAGCCTTCAGAGCTGGGAGTCGGCCGGATTTGACGACTATCAAGCAATCGTTAGGTGCTGTCAGGCAACCAGCTGGTTTTTTTCGGCAAGTCGGTTGGCGAAGGCAGCTGATTGGCCAGCCGACGTCGAAGCGATACCCCCCCCCCCCCCCCCCCCCCCCCCCCCCCCCCCCCCCCCCCCGCTCGTGGTAGTCACAGGAGGCCAAACAGGAAGGGGATAAGATTAGCAAAAAGTTTCTATGTAATATATGGAAACAACGTAATGAGCGCCCAATTGTTGGAGGTGTCTCTATTAGGAGTAGGAACGGTGCTCCGTCTCGAAAGGGATGCGTGGTCAACGGTCAGATGACTAAGCCAAGCAACAAATGAGTACCCCCCCCCCCCCCCCCCCTCGGCCGAGAGGACCTCGCCCAAAAATCAGAAATGTATCCCGCCATGTATTTCAATTCAGTCCCTCCTACAAGTATGAATATCCAAGTGAGTCGGATAGTCCGAACCTCCAAGAAACGACTATTGATCCGACCGATACATACCGGTGGGGTTGGCGACTTAACCCTACTGCGCTGTTTTTCCTTTTTTTTTGTCCTTCCCATTCATTATGTTCGCCATCTTTCTCCCTCCCCACTACCACTCCCTAGTCGTAGCTCAGGTCCTGAGTCACAAAAAAGGCTCTTCTCTCGCCTCTCCCCGCCCCCCCGCCTCCCCACTACGTCCAAGGTGGGTGCCTTCTACTCGTATCGCGAGAAGGGTACTACAGCACATTCTGCCCGCGTCGACTCGCGTCGAACTACCGTACAGAATCCTGAAATCGGACTCTCTAATTCCTGCCGTACAAATATATGGTGCCACGACCGGAATCAGTGGTAACAAAATCCCGCGCGGCTCTATGAACGTCTCGGCTTCAACAAAACCGCCACCAGCTCCTACCACCCCTTGCACCAGCGGCGGCGTCGAGCGCGTCTACCATGTGTTGGTCTTGAAGTATAGGGGTTGCTGGTACGTCTTGCCGGTTCTCAGCTCTAGAAACTTCGCTCTCACCGACGGGCTCCCCGGGCCCAACGCTTGCCCTTGCCAAGACCTCATCCGATTCACTGGCGCTGCCCCGTCCGCCTCCGCCTTGCCCTTCAGGGAAGGCGCAAAAGAGGCGGTACTTGATGCCACCGATCGTGTGCGGACAGCCGGGGCTCGAGTCGCTGAAGCGCACGGTTCGCGCCGCTTCCTCGGCGGACATAGTTGCCCAGTTTACGGCGCGGTCTGCCAGTTTCATGGTCGGTCGCAGGGTGCCTATCACATCCGAATGGCTGGACGAGAAAAACGGTGCGGGTCATTGTAGCGTTGTTTGCAGGGGTATCCATCGTTACTGTTAACACACAACAACATAATTGACATCGATATGGCTGGACACGGAAAACGGTACGAGTAATTACAGCATTGTCAGAGAGGCAATCGTCGTTCTTTTATGTCACAACAACCTCATATTCCATCGCAATGGCTGGGCAAGATAAAACAATACCACCACCAGTTTTGGCGCAGGTATGCCTCGTTTTTTTTTACGCACAACATACTCGTATGCCATATTCAATCGGAATGACTGGACAACGAAAACGGTTGCGACTGTTTTTAGTATTGTCAAAGAGGCGTTCATCGTTTTTTTGACACATAACAACGTACTGGAATGTGTATTCCATCGAAGTGGCCGGATAAGAAGAACAGTGGGACGGATATTTTGGCATTGTCAGAGAGGCATTCGTCGTCTTTCAACACGCAACAAGCGGGCCTATCGCGCGTACTACGATAGAGGTCTGCAGGCAGTGGTACAAGCAGTCCACCCCACGCGATTACGATAACGGAGAGGGGGGATGGGGGAAGGGTTGGCGTCGGCATCGGCGCAGCGTTGGCTCTGTGAGTGGCGGGAGTCTTCCTCTCACGTCGCGACACCTACGGCGCCACGCATCCGTATGGCATGGCGTACCCACGGCAATTACGCGCGTTCGCGCAAAGGCTCACATATTGGCACGAACAACACTAAAAACGACGTCACTCGCTTCCACAATGCAATGAACGTTTGTATATCAATGTGATATCTAACGTGTCCTTACATTTCCGTCGAGGGTGGTACTACTTCGTACTTAATCAAATAAGCAACACGGAAGATAGGGCAAATCTACAGTACTTTCCATGGTGACTCTCCCATGCTGCTAACCTGTAGTCCAATGGCCGTGGCGGAACACCGTGCTGCAGCCTTTTCAGGGCAGCTTCGACGCCTGTCAGAGCAGCTGGCACGCACAGCTGCGGAGATATATGTCGTGAAACGGTACATAATTTACGTGAAAATCGAGACGGCAGCGGGGGGCATCGTCCAAGTATCGGACGCAATCAGACACGAGCAAGGGATAGGAGAAGAAAATTATTGACAAAAATACAAAAATGAGAGGGACGTCGGACTGGACAGCTTTTTGTTGCGAGAAAAGCTCAACGATCCAAGTCCTTCAAAGAGGATTTATAGTTTCTAGAATCATAATCTTCACGAGATGCATGCATGCATCACATTGCACATTGTTATTACAGCCGTCGATGTAAGTGAAGATTAGGAAGCGTGCCGACGTGGGACAGATCATCTACAGGTATATCATCTAGATTATTCAGATCATCTACAGATAGATCATTTACAGATAGATCGTCTACAGATTGATCGTCTACGCATAAATCATCTACAGATAGATCATCTACAGACAGATCATCTACAGATAGATCCAAAGAACCGAAAATATCTGGACCGAACTCTTTCGCTCGGCAACCGAACATGATGCCCAATATTCACAATCGATTGTAGAACCATGCTGTTGAACTTTGATCGACAACCAAACGCAAACCGCTTCACTCGGAAACCAGACATGCACCGAGGTGACTACAACATTTCCAGTCGCTTGTATGTCCTTTGATTTACAACCAAACACAAAACTACTTCGCTCGAGGACCACTCATGTGCACAATGTTATCCAGGCCGCTTGAACAGCAGTGTTGTCCGTCTGTCGACAGCCAAACTTTTCACACAACGCTTTCCTCACCCTGACCACCGTTCGGATCTTGCTGCCCTCCGATCAATATCCATCTACCCACTTGTATCTTCTACAATAGCACCTTGTTGTAGAAGGCAGACTTTGTCAGCCTTGAAGAGTGAGGCACAGAAAAGTTGCACGATCTCCACACAGCCCCGGCGTCCATCTCTTCGTCGGCCTGGAGCACCGTCACCCCCCACTCTGGCAGACAATCTGTGTTATTACGGGTGGCCATAGCAAATAGGACCAAATATTGATAGTAAAAATAGGTAAATAATACGTAGGTTTTTATGTACACCATAGGTCACATGAACTATGGACTCCCGTAATAGGTTGTTTTAAGAAAAGCCGAAACAAATTTCTGTCGCAAAACTTTGACAGATGCGTCAGCTGTGAGTTCGACCGAGTTTGAGTGACTCATGTTCAACTTAGGGTCATTCTTCTCGGAGAGCTTTTGCTTCCAGAATGCCCATCTTTTTTTCGCACGATTTTTCAGTCTTCCAGATTTTCCTGATTTTTTTTTCAAAATACGTGAAATTTAACTTTCCTGATTTTTTTGCTTCTGGAGAATTTCACGAAAAGTGACAGAACGCCTCGGTATGTTGATACATGTCTCCAATTACTTCCAAAATTTGAAAATTCTGGGGAAAAAGCTCTCCGATAAGAATGGCCCTTAGCAAGCTAAGTGATATGATACGTCGGGCTCGCGTGTTCTACAACAGCTCATTGACAGCATCACGGTGAAGTTGTCCAGCCTGCCATGATACGTAACTTTTTACCGAGGACTATCAATAACAACCCGTTTCTTTGTTCTGTGTCGCGTTTTCAAGCAAAATACGGGTTAAGTATGGCATCTTGCAAGAGTGGTCAGGATACAACAGGTACTATACAAGAGGAGGCTGCGTTTTTTGTGCTGGGGGCGACTTCGCACACACCCCCTGCTAACCAAATACGGCACGCAACACAAAATCGAACGAAATTCCAAAAAAAAGAAGAAAAATGAACGTGCCATACTTCGAAGTATGAGTTTAACTCACCCACGTACGTGCGTACTCAGCAGCACAGCGGGTGCGCGCAGGTTGTGATCGGCAAGATATATATTCTGAGTGGAGAGGCCGGCGCTGGCCAATAGTATTGCGCGCGTCCGGCGAAAAGCAAAAGATTTACCAGCCCAAAAAAATGCACAAGTCTCGTCACTGTATTCAATTACCCCCTCTGGGTGGACACATAATGTAAGAAGGGTCATTGAGTATTGATATTTCCACACCAGCTGAGCCTATATCTGCGTCCCGAGCGGTTACCGTGTACAGCAGTATGACACTACGAAGTACAAGAGTGGATTGCGCACCTCTGAGCGCCCGATTGATGGAGCCCAAGCTTGAACACTCTCCCGTTGTACTATCATGTTTCGGAAGGCTTAGTAATACCTGTTGCGGGGAATCATAGTAAATAGGACCTACGGTACACACAAAAACCTATACATGTACCTCTTGTTACTGACAATATTTGGTTCTATTTACTATGGTCTCCCCCGTAGTAGTAGTAATAGCAATCAGAACCCTCGATGGACCCGAAAAAACAGGTATCCCCCTACTATTACGGTGGGCCATAGTAAATAGGACCTACGGTACACTCTGAAAACTATATATTTCCCTGTTTTTACCAACAATAGTAGGTCCTATTTACTAAGGTCCCCCTGTACGTACACCATTTTTGGTCATCATTTTCGATACGAGTAGCATGTCCCTACCACAGCAGTACGTTTACACATCTTATCTGGTTATAACTACTATAGTATGTATAGTTATGTATGTTGACGCATGCTTCAGTAGAGGTGCACCATTTTTCTTCTGAGAGGCTCCTCACTTGACCTTGAGGCACGCCATGCCCGACCCGAAAACAGAATCCAGCAACAATCAAATTACTTCCCGATGAATAATCAAATGGCCCCAAGTACACAAAAAAAGAATTCATTTTTCGAAACTGTAATGGCGTTCCGACGATTTTAGCTTAAGGGGCCCTATCATTCAGAAAAAAAAAAATAGCGGAAAGGTGCTATATCTATCGTGGCACGCGTCTGTTCCGAAAAGATGGTTGATAGTACCGAAAGGATGGTTGATTTGGCACAGGGGAGATATCGATCGTTTTTTCGGCACTCGTGTTCTTCTTTCAACGACGGTAAAGAGAGCTATACATGCGGAGTGAAGTCCAATATAACATTTTTCGGGAGGCTTTCATCGACCGCATCTTTCCTGAAACAGCATTTGTCTCGGCATAGGCAACCCGTTTCCCGTTACATACGCTGGTAAGATTCGTCGAGCGCTGATAAAAAAACAACGATCGCGCCCCATTGGCGCAACTCAGGGATATGCACGGTGCCCACCTTTGAGCACCCAGTCGATGGAGCCGACCCCCGGCCGCCACGAGGGACACAACAATCAGATATCCCTATTAATAGCATGTTTACGCACGATATTTGGTTCTGATCACTACAAGGTGACGTATGACACGTTTCCCCGTAACAGCGGGCATTATTCTGCACACCTTTGAGCGCCCAGTCGATGGAACTGACCCCCCGGTCCCCACGTACCCCGGGGTGCACGATGAGCACGGGACAGGTGAGGTTGTTCTTCCACAAGCGGTCCGGCACGCGTTTAGTGAGGAAGGGGGCTACGATCGCGTCGGGGCCGAAGGTGTCGTGGGCGGCCAGCATGTCGTCCTCTCCGCGCGCGACGTGCAGCATAACCTGTCAAAGCGAACGGAATAACAAGAGCCAGGGTATTGGTCGACAGGACGGACGGAAGCGAAAAGACGGGCAACAAGACGAAGGGCGTGTTACAATGGACTCGTCGACTCGTCAACTCATCGATCGAAAATACCCATCTGTCCCGAAATATATCGGACCGTTGGATCACGTTGGATTACCGTTAGGGACGCGGAGTTCGCACAGGGAGGGGTGAGGTCGATCCTTTTTCAGCTGCCGACTTTTTGTAGGAACGGAAAGAAAAGGTTGCCAATACTGAAGAAAGGAGGCGTTTTCGGGAAGGTCTCGTTGACGAGAGCCTTCCGAAAACGTTCGATTTCGATTTTTTAGCACCTTTTTTACCGCTGTGTTCGAGAAAGCGACCCCTGATAACGGTCGATCTTACCCCTTGTGCGAAGGCAACGGTTTCTGCGGTAAGTGACGATATGATCTATCTGATAGATCTGATTTATGTGATCTATGTGATCTATCTGATCTGTCTGATCTGTCTCATAGAGCGCTGAAAAACGATCGATCTCACCCCGGTGCGAACTCAAACGCTAGTTACCGTAAATAGGTGTGAATGGACTAACGGGTGGCACAAACTGAGCCCTTGAAGTATATGCTGTACTCCCGTTTTGGAGACAAAATGGTTGAGGTCTGTGTTTCGAAATAAATCTCAGGCTGTGTACGGTAGGTCAAACTGGTACCGGGGGTATTTCTGGTGGGTGTACCGAACATTTCGAAGTGTCTGATACCGTTATCGTGTTCGTACCGAACCATACAGCGTCCCGGGTGGCTTGGTAGGTGGTCCGCGAGCCTATCAAGGTCAATTTCGTGAGTTCGAGTCTCACCGAGTGCATGCTCGTAGGGACTTTTTCTTGCATAAAATTGATTAGCGGAAAGCGCGAGAGCGTGAGTTAGCTGTACATTCGATGAAAATCGACGAGCAGTGGGAATGCTGAACCCTATGCGCGATAAAAACTAAAGGCACGTACCGGGGGGGAGAAGGGACGACACCTGTGACCACGGCTTGTCCAGAAGATCGTCGAGGGTAAAACCTCCTACGAGTGGGCTGGAAAGTAAAAGTGATGAAAAAAAAAATAAAAAATACAGTACTGTTCGGTAAGGTGTTGAGGCCGTACCGAACCTTACCGAAGGTTTCGGTATCAGTATCTACCGACCAAATATCCCCGGTGCACCAGCGCACATACCCTACCGAACGCACCCTTCAAAAAAATCGAATGGAGGGGCGCTCGCCAGTATAAAAAAGCGTGCGCCACAATGTTCGATCGATTTTCGATTACGTCTTGTTTTTTTTTCGTATTTCTGGCAGAGTTGATATTTTGGAGTGGTCAACGTTGAAGCTCGTGCTATTGGTACTGCTGTGCATAGTTTTCGGCTGGGAAAAACGGTACTTCTGCTTTCGGGAAAGTTTTGATTGATCAACGGTGAAGCTCATGCTGCACGTTGTCGGATGGCAAGCCTAATAATAATAATAAATCGCAGTATTCTTGAGAGCTGGACGGTAATCATTATTTGTCGCGTTATGGTTGAAAACAATAAGCTAAACTGTATGATCGAAAAAATCCCTCATAACACTCGTGTTTTCTCGCGCCATATCTATCTATTGTATGCCAGATGTACGATGACCAGATTTTTTCTCGCACAGTGTGTGCTTGACGTTTGACACAGAGTCTTAAATACAAGTATGCTCATCGTGTCGATGCTGCAGCTGATGATGATGATGATATTAACGACAATGGTAATGATAATGATGACGATAATGATGATGATGATAATTATTTCGATAACGATATTGACAATGATGATGACGATAATGATAATGATAACTATAATGATATTGAAAAGAAAATTATCAGGACACGAAAAACGGTGCTATAAATCGGGTGCCATATATATTAAGAGGCGTTACTATCGACCACAAGAGGGCTTAGCCCTACCGGTATTTTTCCAGGTTTTCCCCAAAAATAAAATATTGTATTTCTGGTCTTCCTGGTTCTACTTACTAAAAAGAGGAAATACAAGCGTTCCTGTTTTTTTTCCCTATTTTCAATTTCCTGGTTTAGGAAAAATTTTCCTCTTTTTGCTTTTTTCCATCCATTTTTCAAGAAAAAGAGGAAAATCAGGAAAGCGTTGTTCGATAACAATGGCCGTAAATCCTATTTAAATGGATAAGTAGTAGCCTGTGGTCCATGGAGGCAAAAAAAAAAAAAAAACTGAGCCTCGACGCCAAGTTGACTCTTAGTATTCATATATAGTGGGCGCCTTATTTGCCCCCACCTCTTTCGAATACGCCCGTACTACCTTTTAGCGCCGAAAAAGTAACCAAAGCGTCACCTGGTGGCCCTGCTCCGTGAGATTGAGGTACAGAGCCTGGCTCATTCCGTTGTGGGCGTTGGTCAAGAACAGGATGCGCATAGCGCGCGCCCTGGATATCGCCGGCAACGTACGCGGCGTGGTTGTCTTCTGGTTGTCCGGAAACCCCAGTCGGGGCACCTCTATCCTCGTGGGGTATACGATGTCCTCTTGGAGTTGTCTGTAATAGCGCAAGGTTGAGGGCACCACATTTAAGAAACACAACAGAGGGAACCACATGTGAGAAGCACAGCAGAGGAAACCACATGTAAGAACACAAGGCAGAGCACCATGTATAAGAACGCAAGAGAGAGCACCCGTACAAATGCGCAAGAACACAAGGGAGAGCGAGATATGTGACAGCACAAAAGAGAGGACCACATACGTGAGCACAGCAGAGGTCGCCTCAGATAAACACACAGCAAAGGCCGCTATATATAGGAACACAACATAGGGCACCCTATAAAAGAACACACCATGTTTAGGAACTCAACAGAGGGCACCAAATACATGAACACCAAGAGAGAACGCAACACAAAAAAAACGCAAAAGAGGGCATCGTATCCAGGAACATCAAGAGAGAGCACCACCTGAAACCTTGCGAACAACGAGGTCATAAAGAAAATATCAATCTCACAGTTCTTAGGCTTTCTAGTTTTTTTCAAATGTATACAGAAAATATAGGGCACCACATACAACAACACGACACAGAGCACCATATGTAAGAACAAAAAGAGCATCACATATCAGAACACTCCAGGGAGGACCATACCTGGTATGAAAGAACACATCTTACATGTTACCAGGTACCAGTATTACTATTTTCGTGATCCGGCAATGTGCAGCAGAAGCGATGCGATTCGAGGAGGGAAGAAGTGCTCACCTCCTCTTCTCGTGATAAAACTTAAGACGCGCACTGCAGCAGTGGGTGGGAGGGGTGTCCTCATTGTCATGCATGGCCGTAGTCGTATGACCAAAGACCTTCGCATCCCTACAATGCCAGGGCGGAACACGTCGGGTTTTCACCGACCAGGCAGACATTGCTTGCACCAAGCGCGAGGCGCCTTGAGGTGTTGGACGAGTCGCTTGAAGGGTGAGCTGCACCCTACAAAGAACCGCTTGCGAATCGGTCTAGGACATGGATGACAGCGTCTATGAATCAATTGATTTTCTGGTGCGGCCACTTCGAGAGACAGCAAATGGGTTTACTGTGAAACTGCCTCATGGGTACCTTTCCATATACACACTACGTGATATGATCATCCCTCTTGTGCGGAGTTAAGGCTCTCCCCGCACAAAAATTATCTAACTCGACCGCCAGCCGTGGTGAACGCCGAAAAAAAAAAAACTGAATATAAAACGGTACCCTGGTCGTCTAACTCACGCAGTGAGAGACACCTTTTACAGCGTCGTCGCCAACCGACGCCAACCTAACCTATATATATATATACTAGGTATATCATATCGGGGGGGGGGGGTATGCGACGGAAGGGAGGGTTGGAGAAGCAGGGCAAAAGCAAAATATGGTGCGGGGGGGGGGGGGGGGGGGGGGGGGGACTCTACATCGATCGGTCAAAACCACCAGGAGCAGCAGAGTGAGAAGAAAACCGAAGTAATGTCGGCACTAGCAGTGGAACCAACATGCGGAAACCCAAGAGTGCTTCCAGAACTTCGAAACGACTCGTACGAGCAGGGAAAGAACGGCGGGAGGCCCCACCCGTAAAGAATAGTATTCGGAAACCGACTGGGAAAAGACACTACCAAAATGGGGGATGGTAGCGTATCGCTTAAATTTTACCGTCTTCCGAAGCGATTTTACCTCTCTGACCGTTGTATGCCGCGTTGCGATACCAAAATCAACGCGGGAGAGTAATAACCAAGGCTGTTAACACGGGTGGGGTCGGGTAAGGGTGACCCGACCCGATCCGAGAGAGCTTAAAAACCTCCGGACCCGACCAGACCCGATCTGACTAATGATATTTCGAAACCTTCCCGACGCGATTCGTGGGTCAGGTGATGACGCGCGGAGAGCCCTGGGAATAACCTTGGGTGGGATCTCCATTCGTGGTTGAGAGGCTTCATTTTTTTCCAATCCAATGGTTCCATTTATGAGTAGAGTAGAGGAGAAGCGCTACCTCAGGAAAACAAGCAAGGAAATCTATGCATGTACGTATCATACCTGGTCTGCGGTGACCTACATTCTGCCAGGCTACATGTACACGTCTCGTCATTGACAAACGAACAAACCAACGTCTCACCTCGGAAGGATCACTGATGCCCTTTGGGAGAAAGGCCGGCTCCCGACTGCAGGCCTTGGGATCGTGGAGACAACCCCCACGCCTCTGTGGCGGGTCCGAGCAGGCGCACCTCGCCCACGCGCGATTACCGCTGACCTCGCCCTGAACATGGTGAACCTGGAAGATGCCGTTCATTTCCGAACGATATCCGGGCAAAAAAGAGGGTATGGCTTAGACCACTCTGGACGGAAATATAAGGATATTTTAGACGCTAATACGAACACCAAGCCGTTTTCATACTTACGCACAGAGTGGTGGTTTTTACCACTATTACTGAGGATCATACCTGGTAGTAAATAGGACCAAATATTGGTAGTAAAAATAGGGAAATATACAGGTTTTAGTATGTACCGTAGGTCCTATTTACTATGGTCCACCGTAATAGTCCCTGTGACCGAGACGAATGTAACTCACCCTGGCCAACCCTCAGGCAATCAGACCCGAACAGCCGTTGGCTAGCATTAGTCTATTAATATTACGGAGGTCCATAGTTAACGGGACCAAATATTGTTAGTAAAAATAGGCAAATATATAGGTTTTTATGTAAACCATAGGTCCTGTTAACTATGGACCCCCGTAATAGTAATAGTAATAGTGATAGTAGCCCCTTTGTCTCGTACACAGTGCGTGCCAACCAGTTTGTCGAAAAAGTGGTAAGTTCTACTGGGATTTATAGCCCGCGGGGGTATTAATCTGTTGACAGGCATAGGTAAAAAAAAACTCAAGTCGGACAGATAGACCACTACGGGTATATCACCTACATATATACCTGGTATAAGACAAATCATCTACATATAGATCAGATAGGTTGTATAGCTCATCCAGATCCTAACCTGTCCTCATGAGGTATTGTACTACATCTCTAACGTACAGATCTAGCCCACAAGGACACATTCGCTATATCATGCAGCTTATACGGCTTGTACCTGGTAGCATGAGCTAGATCATACAGATCATACAGATCAGTACTGTAGTATATCTGCCTTGAAATGTGTCACACCTCGGATAACGTAACACTCACTCGGATAACGCTTTATCTACGCTAGGGGGCCGAACTTCGGGACGTGGCCACGTGCTAACATAGTGTGATCACTGGAGGAGAAGTCACGGTACCGCGGCAACACAGCGTTAACTGGAAACCCACGAACGTACACACGCCTTAAAGTTATGTTTCTGCTCTATATCGTCCATCTCTGGTACAGACACGTTACGTTATGTTGCGAGCCGTACTTGTACTAACACAGGAACACAGCAGTGTTAGGATTTGACCATACATGTACGTTATCACTCTAAATCGCCCATACATCGACATCCGCAAATGTACAAACATGGTAACGTAATGTTACTGTCTTCGCAACGTTAGACGTAACACACTAACATTGCGTTACCCTTTAAAAGCGTGTTGCACATACCACCCTAATAGAACGTTACCATGTTGGCCAAAGTAGCACCCAACATTATGCATCACGGCTTGCAAAGTTGAGTATCAACTATTACGGGGAGCCATGGTAAACAGGACCTGCGGTACATACAAAAACCTATATATTTCCCTATTTTTACTAACAATATTTGGTCCTGTGTTTACTACGGTCCCCAGTAATATTATATTCAGTCGAACTCACGGCTGACGTATTTCATCATTTTATTTAAAAAAACATCACGCTAACAGACGTACTACTGTAGTGGCCAGCATTATGCTAACACTACGTTATTCGCTCTCCCCGTCTGATTGCGCTAGGGTCGGACAACGTACCATTTAACATACGTTCGTAAGCAACACTAGATCAAGATGTTAGCCGAAATGCGGAGGTCTCTCTAACATCATGTTGAGGTGTTACTGTCAGTAAATATCTGGTTTTAACATTCCGCTACGGTGTTACCATAATATTCTATCCGGGTCTAACAGTGTCTTACTGAGTTACCGTTGGGACCGAAGTCGTACCGACGTAATATCGCGACGGTCTTTCCGAGATCTAACATGTGTTACCTGTGTTAATGGTGAAGCGACGTCGCGGAGTAACGTAATGTAACCGTGATATCCGATATGGCCGAGATCCCCGTAGGGGACACGTACAAAAATATCCCCGGGAGTGAAGGATACCATGGCATCTCCGGGGAAAACGCCTCCTTGAAGCCCCTCAAATAGGGGACATTTAGGGGGGAACCCCCCCCCAAAAAAAAAACGCCTAAAAAATGGGAAACCCCGCCCGCACGTTATCCATCTCTAATGTAATATACATATTTTCACGTACGAGCTAACACAGCAGTGATGTATTCTTGATGTTAGATTGGGGATGTACGGTACCAGGTATCTCTGCTAAGTTGCAATCTGTTACTACATCAATTGCGTATGAGCCGACACACTAACATAATTATAGTGTTTTATCGATCATGTACGTTACCCGTTTGACGTATGCTATGGTCGCAAGATTTCCGTTAACACCCCAGCATAACGTCACTCGATACGGACTGCTACTGCGGCTGATACGGTATCACGATGTTGACGTTTATATTGGCCATACACGTTATTTCTCTATCGTGTGTTACGATAGCTCTCAGGCGTGTGTTACGATATCCTCAAATTATTCCGCATCATCTATTAATAACATAGTAGCATAATCTAACATAGTATTATGTACCTGGTAAGCGTTTAGTTGGCCGTGTACGTTATCCGTCTAAAGTGTGTTCTGGCAGCAAGTGAAAGTTCCGCTGACACATTAACATATCGTTATTCGCTACGGGCTGATGTCGCCAACACGCGGAAACATAGTGATAACGTTTAATTGACCATGTACGTCGTCCCTTCAAACGTGTGTGTTACGATATCCACTATTTTTACGAATTCCGCCATTATAGCACCCTAACATAATGTTACTTGCTGTGGGCTTCCTACCCTACTAACACCGTGACACCACGGTGTTCGCGGGATCGAGATAACGCTCTAACACTACGTTACGCGATCGCCCCCCAATATTATGACAAAACCCGAAGAGTGATTGACGCCGTAACGTAATATAACATGAACATACTTAGGTATAACGTTACTTTAAGATTACGTTATCCGAGGTGTAGAAACTTCTACATAATCTCCCCGCACCCGGCCTCTGACCTGTCTCTATCACACCGACGAGCGTGCTCCGGCGCGGTGCCAGACGGGGTTTTCCTCCCCCCCCCCCCCCCTCACCCCGCCCCGCCCCACCCCCGACCCATGGCGAAACCCGGGCCTGAAACACCCTACAGTACGTAGGACACTTAACCCACTATAGGGCCGAAATCGTCCGAGCAAAACACCGACGGACAGCGACGACGGCGACGGCGACAACGACATATTTCTACGTACTTAACGTTTGTATACTGACATCTTCGAAGAAAAGCAGCAGTAACTGCAGGCATCGGCACAGAGGTATGGATTATACTATTGCTGAACGGCCCTCACCTCTGCTGAGGATGCAAGTTGGTGTTGTCGTCTGTTAGATGGATCGCGAGTCGTACAAGCCCTTACCCGTCCTTCCCTGTAAGTCGCAGCGACGCAGGGATGTCGTTGGCCCGTTGGTGGGATCAAGTCGGGGTGGTATCAGGGTGCCAGGTGCCAAGCGCGAGCAGGATGGCCGGCGCAATTCGAACGAACATACTACTGTAACAGTAGCACAAAGAACCTACGACACGTACGTACAGCAGCTTCAGTGGAAATCACGCGCGAGTACGACCATTTGGCGATCTTCACCTTTGTTAAGTTCCTGTTGCTGTTGCTGTTGCTGTTGTCGTTCCTGTGATATGAACCGTGAGTCGTGCAAGCCCCTACCCTTCGTCTTCCTTTCTTTAGGTCGTACGAACCCTCGATGTAATTCGCAGTGACGTAGGGATGCCGTCGGTCAGGATGCGGGATGGGAGAACAAGGTCTTGTCTGCTTTGGGTGGGATCAATCAAGTGACAACTGCCGAGCAGGATGCGCGGCGGAACTCAAAATTTGAATGAGAACAGCAGCAGCTCATCCCCGGAAGAATTATTCACATTTAAGAACCATACCATGCTAAAAAATCAACATCAATCAATAATCTATAAATATTGGTGAAATTTTATAAAACGTATTTCAAAATTTATAAAAAAATATTGGTGAAATGAAAAGGTTTCGACATGTTGCAACATCTTATCATTCTCCCTTGTTCGGGTTATTTATATAATATCAGTGCGCAGAATGATTATATAAAATTGTCCTGTTGACCCGGGCAGCATCCAGGGGAGCCGCTGGGCGCTGGCCTATCTCTTTGACAAGGAATTACATATAACGCGCGTTCGGTTTATTTTATAATCAGTTTATTTTTTTTTTATAAGAAACCAAGAAAGCACGTCAGCTGTGAGTTCAACCGATCGGCAGATCGGTCGATAGTCAACTTTGCAAGCTGCGTGAACCGCGCGCGTTTTCCATTATTTCCCTCGCGATTGACTACTGGCCAGAGACTCCCCTGGATGCCACCAGGGTCGACGAGACGATAATACTTACAGCTGGTTCGATTTCCAATTGATTTCGGCCAGTACCATTTCGCGCACTGAAACAGCTATAAAAAAATACCAGTACTTGTAAAATTCGGTAAAAATGGAATATAGACGAGACGTATAAACACAATCGAAATCGGAAATCGGAAATCGAAAATCGAATTGATAATAAACAAGGAATAAGTGCACAGCAGTATATACAAAACCCTGACTCCTTCATCATACATCTCCCCGAGAGGTCGGAGTCGGGCTGTGACAGTAAAATTGAGTTCAAATCTGATCGCCAGGTGATCGTGACTCGTGGCTCCAGTTCTGCCTTGATCCCACCAGCGAAAGTTGCTTCGAGTCCGAACAAAACGCGTCCCGAAAAATCAAAAGCCCGACGACTCCTGCTGGAAGATCCCTATTAATCGCCCTCTTTTCTCTAGTAGTGTAGTCGTGACTCAGATCCGGGGCCACATAGCAGGCTCTCCTCTCCCCTCCCCACTCCGGTTCGCGCGTGCCTTCATTTGGATCGCGAGAAGACTTCTGAATCACCCCTAAGGCTTTCTTCCTTCGTCGACTATTATACTACTATATTATAGCATCGAATTTCGATTGATAAAAAAAGGACATTTTTACCTAATTGGAAAAGTCATGATTTTGTTCTATGATACTACGTGCGAGTAGGTGGTACTACAGGGTAGCAGAGCTGTAAAACTGAAAGCAAGCAGGAGTAAAAACACTATGCGTGCAGAGCCGTGTGGAGCCACCCTGCACAGCTGTTGTCCTCGCCATGTACACTCTAAGACTACTACTACTATTATTATACTACTACTACTACGGGGGGGTCCATAGTTAATAGGACCTATGGTGTACATAAAAACCGCCTATATATTTACCTATTTTACGAACAAAATTTGGTCCCGTTAACTATGGACCCCCGAAACACTACTACTATACTACTATACTATAACATGAGTATACTCATCATGTGTGTACCATACGTAGTTCCACCAGTTGATCATCGAGTTGTTGCATAATTATTGTACCTGGTACGCCTATATACGCCGTGGGAAATAACAAAATATCATGAGCAGGGAGAACAGGACCAACGGCCATCGCGTATATACAAGACCTGCAATCCCGTTTTTGGGACTAACCAGTCAAATTGCTCGTACCACAAGTATTAGTAGTACAGCAGTACTATTACAGGGGTCCCTAGTTAATGGGACCAAATTTTGATATTAAAAATAGATAAATATATAGGTTTTTAATAATACCATATAGGTCCTATTAACTATGGACCCCCGTAATAGTAGTTTGTCCCCCAAAACAGAGGACTGCGGTTCTCGTAGCTCTACCCAAAGCACTGCTGCCGCAGCGGCTGTGTTGTGCACATACATACATGCTGTTGTGGTTGCTTGTCATACTTTTGTTCTCCCCATGTACGCTAAAATGCGGGCTCCCTGCTCACGTTTCTCTCTGACTATCGCTCTCTTGCATTGTTGCACTACTGCTCTCTGCATCTGTCTGTCTGGCAGCTCAGCCACGGAGCTGCACAGTCGAGGCCAGTATCAGGTCCCGAGCACCCTGTACTGAAATCCCTCCAGTTTACACTGAAACCCATCACGACATCGAACTCCGATTTAAACAATGAGAATGACTATCAGTCATCCTCATTGGATTTAAAAGAGCGAGAACCCAGAACTCCCCGGATCCCCGATTTTCAGGAGGGTGATTCGTTTTGACAGCTTCAGATTTGCACCGGCCTGCAGCCCTGGACTTGGGAGTAGGACCATGGCAACAACAATCTTGAACGGCGCCAGGAAGAGGCCTTTTCTTATTGCGGGTGGCATTGCAGGCTGCTCCGTCTTCTTCTTGGTAAGGACTGCTGTGAAGTGTGATGACTGTTCCAAAGGCAGAACACCAACACCGAACACCAACACTACACAAGCTAGGGATTTGGGGTGTACGCTGCTGTAAACACTGAACAACAGTGCGTAAGCAGAGGGGCTGTGAGCTGTGAGTTGGGAGTTGACTCGAAGAATTCCCGGCTTCATAAAAGTGACGATGTATTTGTAGTCGGCTGGAAGCTGACCAACTAAACTGGCTTGTGTTGGCTGCTGGTTGTAAATATAAGGCACGTTCATACGTTTACTGATATTAGTAATACGAAGATGTTTTCGAAATGTACCTTATTTATGGTCACAGACTGATATTAGTAGTGAACTGGTACGCGTGGTCGTATACAGAAAGTTCGGCATGTTTTATTAATACCAGGTATTATTTACGGGGGGCCATAGTAAATAGGACTTACATACGGCACACACAAAAACCTTCACGTAATAATAGAGTCTGTGCTTCGGACGAGTACATGTGGGATAACTCTTAAACAAAGTGAAACCCGAACCCGACCTTGGTTTTCTGACGAAATCAGACGGGTTCAACGAGTACTCGGGTAAATCGTTTCGGGTACTCGGACAACTCGAATACGGTCGTCGAGGATCCGTACTACGACTTGACGTCGAAACTAGAACCATCCAACAATAATAATAACAATAACAGAGCCCCGGGTATTCGAAAATGAACAACAAACTACGAGTACCAGCCACTACTGCTGTACGAGGTACGTGAAGCAGTAGAAATAGCAGATAGATGCAATCGGTTTGCCTCTTGTTGTTTTGTGTTGCATGTTGCACATACCTGGTATATACGTACTCGTACCTACCTGGTATTGTTTTGCACAGCTGCACCTCGTACATGATGAGTGTATGTATGTACCGATGTGGAGAGAAATGCGGTACGACACGAGTTGTGGGGTGCGGCTTAGATATGGTTGCGCACGAAGAAGCAGATACCCACACCTATGTATGCCCCTGAGCTGAGCTGAGCACATTCAGGTAGCGAAAGACAGATGGACATAATGTGCGCCACAGCTTCGGAGTAGGGGACGTTCCCAGAGTCTCCATGGCGGGCAGGCGTCATATCACCCGCGACTAAAAGAATGAATGACCTACGAGTATGCATCGATAGTATTACAGTAGTACTAAACCCCCAGGACACCGAAGAAAGCACAACAGACCCGCGCATGAAAAATAATCAGTGGAAACCCTCTGTGAAAATCGCACAGAAGTGAGGCATGGATATTCAGCTCCGAACAGTGGAATATACTGTGAAGGTGTTGCCTACTGAGCTATAGGGGTAAAAGATCGATCGATTACCCAGCCCAGGGTAGTCCTTACAACACTCTCCCCCCCCTCTGAACGGCGGGATCTTTGGGGCGTCGGAACCGTAGACGTCTGTACGCTGACCTACCCGCTTCGTTTCATTTCCTCCTGGGGAACCAGGGAGATGTGTTTTTAGGGACGCACGCGCAAGCATTTCTAAAAGAAACGTTCGAAGTGAGGTTCGAACCCGTGACCTGGACGACGTCAAATGTGAAGGTGTTACCTACTGAGCTATACCATACTACAGGGGTGAAAGATCGATCGATTACCCAGCCCAAGGTAATCCTTATAACACTACCCCTGGGGCCTGGGGATCCCGTTTTGTATCGATTTGAGAGGTTTCTAGATATATTGTGAGGCACACTAAACGGGGGACATGTCAAACATGCGGGTTTTGATCAGTCACGGCATTTGCCCCGCGGACTATTATAGATACGCGGGTTGCCATCATCCGGGGTACACGATGTACACCTCTACTTTACTACCGCTGTGTTTACGGGGGACCATTGTAGTAAATAGGACCTACGGTAGAAACAAGAACATATATGTTTCCCTATTTTCACTAACAATATTTGGTCCTATTTACTATGGTCCCCCGTAATAGTATGTAACTTGTACAAGAAACGGCACTGCTATCGGAACCGACACAGCAGCAGCAGCAGCAGCAGTCCATGGCGATGGGTTTTTGATACGCTATTTTGTGAGTTGCAGCAGACCTCGCAACTCTCTCTCTCCCTCTCTCTCTCTCTCTCTCTCTCTCTCTCTCTCTCTCTCTCTCTCTCTCTCTCTCGTCTTCTGAGCGAGTGGTTTCACGGGGCTCACCTCGCGGGGATAAAGACCGCTTTAGGTCATTCAAACGAGATTTTTTCTACATACATCTACGACAAGTACCACGTATGTGTTTTATTTTGTGAAACAAAACGGAAGACAGGAAAAAGCACAAATATTCAATACGAGTAGCACGGTCAAGGGATTTTTTTTCTTGTCCTCGGTCCATGGCCGTCAAGGCTGTCTATCGTGGGGTAGAAGTGCCGTCTCCTGACATACTAGCTCTGTACCGCAGTTTTTAGTGTTGTCTTGTTTTCACACACATATTTCTCTTATTTTTTATTCTCTCGTTGTGAAAAGGACAGCGGCCGACGTACTGTCGATAACTGGAAGGTTGCTGTGCTCTCTCGTACCGAGTGCGTTTGCTGTTCATGTTGTCCGCCCAAGTATCATATCGTATGTACGCATTTTTACGTACCTGGTATGTATCGTACGTACTCGTACCTGGACCAAAGCGCCACCTCTCCGCCACGGTTCAAAACGATTGTGAAGATAAATCAC
The DNA here is from genome assembly GCA_031763025.1 of Macrocystis pyrifera. Taxonomy (NCBI): domain Eukaryota; class Phaeophyceae; order Laminariales; family Laminariaceae; genus Macrocystis; species Macrocystis pyrifera. The sequence continues at coordinate 12,577,391 of JASSKH010000016.1, read as the reverse complement.
CATTTAGTTTGTAGTAGTGCCCCTTCGAAGCGTTGCAACATCGCACGGGAGAAATGTACGAGGCCATACAACACCACCCCACCTTTTTACAGTAGTATGTCTTCGTTGCAAGTATTAGTACAAAACACCGTGTATTTTGTGTATTTCACAGGTACTGGATACGCCGGGAAGAACGGGCGCCACGCGATTGCACCGGCGATATTCCAGGATGCACGGTCCCCAGCCGGGCGGGTGGAGTAGTACAGCCAGGCAACCCGCGTCCTTCTGTATTCAGAGCCGTCACAATAGCCGAACGCTGCCATGGATGTTGAGTCGGATACCGTCGAACGTAGTCGGCCAGGTATATAATAATATCCTTCTTCAAACGGCCTATGCCAGGGACGTTTCCTACACGCATCGCAAAGCCTAGACACCGGGTAGTGGTGGCACAGGCTTGCGCTTCGCACAATGACACAACATCAAACCGCGTCAGGCCCTCCTCCCCACTTTTCCTCCCGCCAGTTTTCCTCTCTGTTCTAAAGATACCACTCCCCCGCTCCTCTGCTGGTACTTGGCATTGAGACTTGCCTCCCCCCGCTACGCGGGGCTTGCCTGTGCAACGCGCGGCATTCACCTTCCAGCTTGCGGTGGCCGCACTGCTGGCACGTCTTCGGCAGCTGCTTGGACTTCTCCTGAGGCGCTGTAAAGCTAAGCCCGGCAGGATTTTCGCCCTCTGCAGGCAACAAATGAGTACGTCCCCCGCCCCCCCCCTCGACGATGCCGACATATATCATCTCTTCATCACTACTGTTCAGGAAGATGCCCGCCACCACCACCACCACCACCATCACCACCACCTGCAAAACCCTCCTTCTCAACGGCACCAACGCCCGACCCAGAGCCCTTCTGCGGAGGACCTGGAGTAGGTACTACTTCACCGACTGAATCACCGACCGCTTTTTCCTGTTTCAGCTTCTTGCAAGTACTTACGCAATCGGATGCTGGAATCACCCGATCACACTGGAATAAGAGAAGCGGAAATTTGCCAGCGAACTCGCCTCTCTCAACTGTTTCCGGCCAGGCGATCCGAGCGGGAGACTGCAGCAGTTTCATCGCATTAACTTCGATGCTTGGGCGGTTGCGTGGAATACCTATCGCAGCAAAATGGAGTATGAGGATATGGATTTTGGGAGCCAGTCTGGTCTACCGGAAAACTTCAGAAGACCTCGAGCAGTATTTCGACTTTTTTTTACCCCTTTAGAAGCGCAGTCCCACTCTGGGGACAAAGTACTTGAAATTTGACTGGTTTTTCCCCAGAGCGGGACTGCGCTCCTGAAAGGGTTAAGAAACGCGCAATCACCACGTTGGCGATGATACCAATTCAGCGCGGGGCTTTGCTCGAGTTCAAGAGTTCAACTACCGGTGGAAACATCTACACAGCCGTGAAAAACCGAGGTTCGCGGCCAAGTGTGGGAGTTTTGTACGACCAGTATGATATAGAGATAGTTCATCGTGACACGGCCAGCTGGAACAAGGACAATCCCCTGTTTCCTGGCTGGGTTTCTAGGGTTGACGTCGAAGATTCGGGTGAGAGAAGCGGGCTTCCTGAAAACTCACGGGGACGTCATGGCAATGGAAACGTAGCAAAGGACGACGAGCCCAGTAGAGACTTGCCGGCAGATATTTTGGGCGGGGAAGAAACAGTTGAGAGTACCGTACCTCTCCCGAAACTCGCGCGCACCGCCAAGCAGTACGCAAGTATGATCAACACTGGGATGCCAGAACTACCCGTTCACACTGGAATAGAGAAGCGGAAAATTGACAGCGAACTCGTCGACAACTATTTCCGGCCAAGCGATCCCGAGCGGGAGATTGCAGCAGTTTCAGCGCATCAACTTCGATAGGTGGGCGGTAGGTGGGCAGTTGCGTGGAATACGTACAGCGACTAAAAAGAGTCTGGGGATTTGGATCGGGAGCCAGTCTACCGGGAAACGTCTAAATCCCTCGGGAAGATAAAGCTCGAGGTCTTTAGATGTTTCCCGGTAGACTGGCTCCCAATCCAAATCCCCAGACTATTTTTTTGCTGCAGTACGTATTCCACGCAACCGCCCACCTACCGCCCACCTATCGAAGTTGATGCGCTGAAACTGCTGCAATCTCCCGCTCGGGATCGCTTGGCCGGAAATAGTCGTCGACGAGTTCGCTGTCAAATTTCCGCTTCTCTATTCCAGTGTGAACGGGTAGTTCTGGCATCCCAGCGTTGATCATACTTGCGTACTGCCTGGCGGTGCGCGCGAGTTTCGGGAGAGGTACGGTACTGTCAACTGTTTCTTCCCCGCCCAAAATATCTGCGAGCAAGTCTCTACTGGGCGGGTCGTCCTTTGCTACGTTTCCATCGCGATGACATTCCCATGAGCTTTCAGGAAGCCCGCTTCTCTCACCAGTGTCTTCGACGTCAACCATAGAAAAACCGGGGATTGTGCGGGGTCCAGCCGGCCGTGTCACGCTGAATTTTCTCTACATCATACTGGTCGTAGAAACCTCCAAGACTTGGCTGCAAACCTCGGCTTTTCACGGCCATCTAGATGTTCTAGTTGAACTCGAGCAGAATAGCGTGGGCCATGGCAGGAGATGCACAACCCGACGATAGCAGAGTCCTGAGCTGAGGTAGCGATGGTTACCCTCAAAGGAGGCAGAAGACGAGCAGACCAGGGGTTTTGCTTTTGAAATATTTGCCAGTCAACGCGATCGCGTAGAAACCCGCCAAAGCACACGATTAAAAAAAACACACACACACACACATTAAGCCCTGTGACAGATCGGTCCGAGACAGATTTCATGGCACGCCAGAGCAATCAGGTCATAGCTGCACGCAACCATTGACGCTTACATAATACAGCATGTTTATACCGGTACGCGTCAATCGGTTTGTATCAGACCTCAACGATGTTGGTCCCTCTTGACACTTCGCCGTTTAGTGACCCCAGCTGCAGTCGTAGCCGTCGTAAAGTAGATCGGCACGCCTTCAGGATCGCTCAAGCACCCTTTGGAAATGTGCTTGCGGAGCAGCTCGACAGCTGTGGCCGCTTCCGGTCGAAGGAGTTCTTCTCCCGGGTATCGAATCGACAAGACGTTTGAACCGATCAATCACCAAATCGAAACGCCTCCACAACCGCTCCCGTTCCGGCGCGAGGCGACAGCAAGGACGCAAAAAGACGTTCCGGTTCTTTTCCCCGAGCTCTTTGCACTTGTTTTCGGTGTCGTCCCTGAAGATTCAAGAGCTCTCTCCTTACCTGTCAACGCCGTACGTCGGCAACACGGGTTGTACGGTTAGAAGCAAGGATCCGATGCGAGGGTGGCGTTTGGCTCATGTAGTCGTGCTGCTATAGACTTCTCAAAGTTCGTACTCTCCATCCTACGCATCAGGAAGAACGCCAACAAGAACTTGCCTATCCGATATCATCCCGATTAACGATGAAACGCGCGTCTCTCAATCGAGCCATGAAGGTCTTGAACGCGCCGTGACGTTTTCTTCGCCAATCTCGAGATGCGCTGGAGGAGCCCGTGAAAGAGATCCAGACGTGCAAACGATCGTGCGCCTCGTCGGCTCCTGCCCCAAAGTGAAGAAGGATAACGGTGCAAAGGAGAAGGGCCGTTGCAGGGGGAAGGGCGGTAGCAGGGAAGTCAAATAAGGTGCCTCTGAACCCGCAAAGAAAACAGTATCGTCAACAACGACCGGCTGCTGGTGATAATTTGTTTTCCGGTTGTACGCTGCTCACACCGAAGGTGTCAAGAGACAGGATTTTGACCCCTTGACAGACAGCAACGCTGCCTAAACATGCTTTGACTGACACCAAACTACGAGGTTTTAGTGTGGAACGCTCGGCCCTACACCCTTGACCGCGTACGTTTTGGCGTGCTTGACATGTCTCCTGACATCGCTGACGCACATGCTCCATGTCGACAACTCTTATCTTTTTCCGCGGCGCTGTCGTGGGCCTCTTCAGACGCATGTCTGCTACGGCTGTCAGAGTGATACCCAACATCGTTGTCCACATCGTCCCCGCCCTCGTCGACATCTTCTCAGGACTACGGCACGCAAAAAGTAAAAAAAAAATGAAATGAAACCATGTCGAAAGCGAACACGGAAAACGGGTAAAAGTTCGCGACAAACAAAAATCTGCACGTAAACACTTGACCCCTTCAAATATTAATAGTGCCAGGTATGTACACAGTACAAGAACCAATCGCGACAGACAGTCGGAGAAACATCTTTCTTGCAGGGCACACCGGGCGTCCAGGTGGTGTAGCGGCAAAGAACTCGGCGGCGTCGTCGTCGTAAGCCGAACTTGCGTTTGCGCCCGAAGTTACGTTTTGCCAAGGCGCTACAAGTGTTCAATGTTCTGCCTTAGGCAGACGGGGGTCACCAACCGAGGGTGGCAGCTGGGCGCCTTTGCGCCGTCCGAATGCGGCGGGGACAAGCGCCTCGGTAACCTTCATTAAAACTCGCGTAGCCCGCGGTTGACCGCCCGTGCGTAAGCCCGACCCCCACCGGTAGTCTCTCTGGCCGCCTGGTCGTCCTGCAATTCTCCGACACCAATACAGCTGGCGTGGTTTTTGCTGTAGAGCCTTAGCCTGCAAGATGATGAACGGGACAAGCAGTCCAACCGTTGTCGGAGTGAGACCGTGTCGAGCGAGGCTGATCTACTGTAGCACTGCTGTACGTGATAAGAAATACGAGACCGAACCATACGTGCGGCATGTGCACCTGTGTGTCTGGCTCCAAAGAGCTAAGAGCAGGGCCGCGTATCGGACCCTTCAGCTTCTCGACAATCTGATACACCAGAACAGAGGCACACGCATCCAGGCAGGCAAACCTTCACCTCTCGAGGTAGGCAGGGTATTTCACAGGCAGTAACATACCTTTAAGCTACAAAGTCATGCTGATGGCAAGAGGAACGAACCAAGCATTAACCTCGAAAAAAAAAAAAAAAAAAAAAAGCGCTGACAGACACGATCAATACAACCACAGGTCGATTTATTTCTTGTCGGTTAGGGGGAAATGGTTGCTCCACTGAGACAAGCGGATGGCCGGGTATTTTCTCAACGCTTGACCGATCAAATCAGACACCATACCGGCCAGCGAGCGAGATGGCGTCTCCACCGAACGATGGTGTTCGTGACTCTTTTAAGTCCACAGTATAAACCTCTCGCCGTCGTTCGCCCACTTCATATGTAGGCTAGTTGCAGATTTGCTCCAAAGCTCACGGCTGACCACCATTTTTTTTGTTGCTGTATCTCAGCTGCTGCAGCCATGCATGGTAGAGAACGGAGAAGGCTTCGTGCGCGTACTGGGAGCGCAACTTGTGTGCTTTCTCTTGTAGTCGTCGGTGTGGCGTGTCGCTTGTGTTTGCATTGGTCCGAGGGAATTCCAGCCTCCTCTGCCCGGTAGCGATACCTGACGCGATGTAGACCTCTTTTGCCCGTGTTCCCCCTGTGGTTCCAGTGTTACGAAAAAGTTTGTATTTTGTTATGTCAATCGTGTATCCGTCGGTGTAAAGGTTGGTGTAACCGTCGGTGTAGTCATCGGTGTAAGGGTCGGTGTAACTGTCGGTATAGCCTTCGGTGTACCGGTAGATGTTCGTGTCGATCAGGGTAATTGTCAGTGTAACGGTCGGTGTAACCATCGATGTATGTATCTGTCGGTGTAGCCGTCAGTGTAACCGTCAGTGTAATGGTCGGTACAGCCTTCGGTGTACCAGTCGATGTATGTATCCGTCGGTGTAGCCGCCGGTGTAGCGGTCGGTGTAAACGTCGGTGTAAGTGTCGGTGTAAGGGTAAAGGTAGTCATCGCATGATCGGAGTGAAAGGTCGATGTACGCATCCGTCGGTATAGTCTTCGGTGTAACGGTCGGTGTAACCGTCGGTGTTACGGTCGGTATAACCTTCGGTGTGCCGATCAATGTACATATCCGTCAGGGTAACCGTCAGTGTAACGGTCGGTGTAACCGTCGGTATAACTGTCGATGTCGCCGTTAGTATAGCCTTCGGTGTACCGGTCGATGTAGGTATCCATCGGTGGAACCGTCAGGGTAAAGGTTGGTGTAACCGTCGGTGTAACGGTCGGTGTAACCGGTGCAACCGTCGGTGTAGCCGTCGATGTAACCTTCGGTATAACCGTCGGTGTAACGATCGATGAACGCTCGGTGTATCGATCGATGAAACGGTTGGTGTAACCGTTGATGTCGCGTGTTGCGTATCGCATGTTGCGTCGCGTGTTAACACAATAGGCCCGACGGAAAATCCAGCCGCCTCTTCCTGAAGGCGATATCTGGCTGGATGTGGACCTCTCTCGCCCGCTGTTGAAATGCGACCCCGGCTTTGACCTCTCCTTCCTATCTGGCGAGCGCAAAAATCTCAGTGTGAGGTGAGACATGTTTACCGGTATAACCTGATTTTTTTCATGGTGTTGAACATCGATCCGACTTATGAACCTATAGAAATAGAAATATCAAAGATCCGATAGATCTTACGGTGTTTTTTTCCCCTCCATCCCCTCCTTGGCGTCCCCGTGTTCGTCTCAATGCTGATATTCGAACGAGACCTTCGAAGTTAGAGTATCGAAATCGTCTCGACTGTTTGTTCTTTATCATTCCCGATTTTTTTTAAAGATATACCAGTATATTTTCATACATGTTTACCCATTCCGATACCCGGTGTAATTTTCTGCTTCAAATCCTCTGTTCCTCTGTGGGCGAAGGTTCCAACTACGTACCACTGTGGCCCAAAATATAAGCATGTTTTTTATATTAGCATTCAGTACAAACGTCCATCATATTGAGGGATAAATTGATACCATATATCACTTTGGCACTTTGACCGGAAATGTAAGAACCGCTGGGATATTCATAGTGGTAACAAAACGTTCCTTAAACATCCGGACAAAGTGGGCACCTCGTCTACCTGTACCACCCCGACCGAAAATATAGTCGACACTTGAAACCTTTGGTACACTTGATAGTTTTTGATACTTGCACCAGCGACCAGACGGGGATGACGTTGACGAACAGACTGGTATGATACCTTTTGGCGACAAACTACTGCTGCAGTCGGGACTGGTCAGGATTTGTTCCTCTCATTGCGATGAGGCCGGCTTATCCTTTCTTTCTGAGGCCATACAAAACCCATGGTACTGTGTGTGCGATCGAAGTATCACCGCGCAGCTTGCAAACGCGGGTTGGGGTTGGAGTTACGTTACTGTAGTCGTGTTTCGAAGTGTGTATACACGTATTGGGAACCGTTACGGTACGTGTATATAGGGTACCTTAAGAGACAGGAGGGTGCGATCGTTTTTCGGCGCTCGTTTTCTCGACATCGGCCTAAGGGTGCTAAAATACCGAACAACGTGTTTTCGGAAATGTTGTCGGAAATGTCCGGTCGAGAGCCTTTTCGGAAAATGTAATATTCGGCTTTCGTCGAGAAAACGAGCGCCGAAAATCGATCGCATGCACCCACCCCTCTTCAACCCCAATGCTTCACTGTACTATTACGGGGGTCCATAGTTAATAGGACCCATGATATACATAAAAATCTATATATTTATTTGTTTTACTAACAATATTTGGTCCTATTTACTATGGCCCCCCGTAATACCGCGTGTATATACAGTACCTGATATATACGTTTTGAGTGGAATGTCTTGTATGTGGGACCCCCCCCCCCCCCCCCCCCCCCCCCCCCCCCCTCCGCTTAGTTGAGAGGGTTTCGCTGAAGCCTCGAGGCGTTTCCTGCCCGCGCGCGCGCTCTCTCTCTCTCGTCTCTCTCGGCAGCGTCTACCTTACACGCGTACGGTACGTGTGAGAATCACGCAAGTCTGACTCCGATATCTTGCACTGCTGTCGCTGTTTAATCATGTGTACTCCCCACCCCCGTGACGCAAGGGACGTGGTGGACGCCCTGGACAAGGCTACTAAGGACGAGCGCGTTAGAGGCGTCCTTGGCAGGTGAGAACAGCAGCAGCCTTTGCACCTTGACTCGCCGTCGACGAAATGGTTGGTACTCTACAACCACCTCTTCGATACAATTATGCAGTTCCGAGAAATTACCCAAGCGGTCGGTGTTGGGGTTAGTGTATGAATTGCCAAAATGTGTTAGCTTACCCAACCCGACCCCACCGCCCTACCCCAGTTTACTCTACCCCACCTTACTCCATCCCGCCCTACTCCACCCCACACCAACCTGCACCACTCCCACCATCACCCCAGCCCCCGCTCCCACCCCCGACGTCCAACCCAACCCTTCGGCGACTCCCGCGCCGCCCCGCGCGTGCTTGACAGGTTCAGCTATCGCAGCTGGGAGGGTGGGCATCTGGCGTGTGTACAGGAGGTCCGGGATGCGGTTCACCGATTCCGGGATTCCGCCGGCGTAGCCACCGAGGACGGATCCTGGGGCGGTGAACGGCGAAGGTTTTCCATAGCGGTGGCTGACTCGTTTGGGGAGGGGGGGCCGGTGAGACATCCCCGATTTTTTTTGCCAATATATATTTTTCATGTGTTGTTGGGTCTTTCACGCCCGCCCCCCTCCCTGACGCCCCGATCCGATTCAGATCCGACTCTGCTCTGTTGTATGTCGGTCCGGCTCCGATCCCGCTCCGATCCGTCCATTATGTTCCGGTTCAGAAAGGAATCGAATCGGAATAGCTTAGGTTCCATTCCGTTCCAGTTCCGGTCCTAATTCCAATGTCACCGATTCCTTTCCGGTGCCATTCCCCCTCCGTTCCAGTCCTGTACCAATTATGGTGCCGTCCCATTCCAATTATATATTCCGAGTCCGATTATGATCCGATCCGACCCGATCCGATCCGTTCCGATCACCACCGCGGCAACGTGTGACGTGTCGGATGTGGTGTTTCCTCCGTCAGGCGTTTTTGGGAGTACTAGCCCTGTAAGGCGTTCTAAAACTCGGCTTCGGTCCGATCCGATCAGATCCGTTGACCGTATCTCTTGTCGAATGGCGTGTCGTCTCGTAGCTGTCAGGCGGTACGGTAATGCGGTATTACTCCCTAGCCTCCGCTTCCGATAAGGTTCTGCTTCAGAGCTCGGGTGGGGGTGACGTCGGTTCTGATTCCGATCCGGTGGCGATTCAGTTCCAGGTCCGGTTCCGGTGCCGTTCCGATTCCATTCCGATTGTGATACACTACTGCTGCATTCTAATTCCGATCCGGTCCGTTTCGATCCGTTCCCCGTACATACCACGCGTCACCTTCCACCCCTTGTGTGTCACGTGGCGTGTCGCCTGCCGTGTGGCGTCGTGTATCGATCAGGCGGTGCGGGAGTACTACCTAGCCTCCGCTTTCGAGAAGGTGCTGCTGCAGAGGTCGGGGTACGTCGGGCTCACCGGGGGCGGGACGCAGACCCTGTTCATGCGGGGGTTCTTCGACAAGTACGGAATCAAGCCCGAGGTTTTTGCCCGCGAGGTTAGTAAGTAGCGTATCCTCGGTGCTCGTAGATCATACAGAATGTGCTATACAGTAGATCATAGAGATTATGCAGGTCCCACCTGGCAACGTGAGGTACAGCAGATTATACAGACCATACAACTCCAGATTAGGAATATCTCTACCCTGTAAGATCTAGTTCGTGAACTGTGGGAGTACGACGTATCTGATAGATCTGATCTGCCCGGGGTGTGCAAGGTTCGGTAGGAAAAAATCCTTTTTTCACAGCCCCTGGCGGCTTGGGGGGTGGAGATTGGGGAGGGGGGGAGGGTACTCATTTATTGATTGCCTTAAAGGCCGTTGACCACGCGCCCCTTTCGAAAACGGGAGCGCGCCGTTCCTGCTCCTAACAGAGACACCTCTAGCATTTGCGCGCTCATCAGTTTTTGTTTTTGTTTCCGTATACCTCATCTAGAAAAAGAGGGTTTTGCCTTCGGTGGCAAGCACCTTACCTGTCTCCTAGGGGTGCTACGGTAGGGGTATTAATAGCACCTATCACTTACTATTACGGGGGTCCATAGTTAATAGGACCTATGGTGTACATAAAACCTATATATTTACCTATTTTTTCTGACAATATTTGGTCCTGTTTACTATAGTCCCCCGCAATAACACCTATGGCACCGAAATTTTCTGAGGCTCCTCACATGAGGAACGCTATACTAATAGTAAGTCATCTACACTACTAGTGAGTCATTAAATTTAAGTCAATAGCAGGTCATTATTACTATTGCGGGGGGGCCATAGTAAGTAGGACCTACGGTACACACAAAAACGTATCTATTTACCTATTTTTACTAACAATGTTTGGTCCTCTTTGTTGTGGCCCCCCGTAACATTAAATCTCATCGGCAGGTCCTTAGTGAGTCACCCAAAAAACTGATATCGAGAAAACCTCTGAAATGGCAACGCTTGCTGTACACAACGAATATTACTGTCAACACAATGCTATTGAAAATTATACATATCCCAACTATATTGGGTTAAGGAGGTCGGTCAGTCAGAAACATTTACCTCCCAGGGTCAAAAGGGCTATAAACCCCCTATCCCCTATGGTAGAAGGCCTCTTCCTAATCACCTCAAGGCCTCATTAAGGGCTCATTAAGGGCTCCATAGGGGATCCTTAGGGGATCCTTAAGGGATGAAGGGGATGAAGGGATCCTTAGGGGATCCTTAAGGGATGAAGGGGGGGATGGGGAGTGGAGGGCGAGGGGGGTATCGCACCCTTGCGCGGCGTGCATACATACACAGGGATTGGAGATAACGCGTTTTGAGGTTTGGGATTGGGGGTGGGTGGGGGTGTACTCGATAGGAGAGATGTACTCGATCTCATGCATGGCCGTAGTCGTATGACCATAGACCCTCGCATCCCTACAATGCCGGGACGGAGCATGTCGGGTTGGGTGGGGGGGGTAGGTATTGGGATGGGGGGGAGGGGCTCGGGGTTCGGGGTGAGAAGGAGCTCTATAGTTGTTTTTTTCTGAGGGGGGGGGCGCAATACAGCCCGATTTAAGAGACCGGTTTATTTACGCGGACGCCCGTGGTGTGGTGTGATATTTCGATTGTTGTTGCGGCTGTGATCGGTTGTGTTTGGTATTGTTTCGGCTTGGCGTGGCTGCGCTTGTGACTGTTTCGTTGTGGCTGTGTTTGGTGCTGTTTCCGCGCATTGTCGTCCTCGGCCGCGGCGGTTCCGCTAAGCCGCTGCTTCTGCCGCTTGCAAACCCGCGGCTCGTGCGCGTGGTTGGCCTTCCTTCTGTCCCCACACTACGTACTGTCTCTTTGTGTGTGTGTGTGTGTGTGTGTGAAATCGTCACCTGGCAGGAGTACAAGAGCTTCGCCGATAACTTGACCGACAAGAGGTACAGCAAGCACAACCGCGAGGCCACCACCTCGCTTCTGACCGCCATGCTTGACGACGTCGCCGACGGAATTTCTCTATCGCGGTGAGGCACACACAAGGAACAGTGCAGTACAGTACAGTTGTCTATTATAGCATGAAGTTCGTTCAAGGGCTGTTAACGTGTCGGGCCATGGCTCTTCGCGAGAATGAGAGCCTAAACTCGCGGGTGGGGTCGAATGGGGGGTACCTATCCAGACCCGACCCGACCCGACCCGTGAGTTTTTGGAGACCTCCTGACCCCACCCATTGGTCGGCTTATGACCTGTGAAGAGCCCGGTAATAAACATAATGAAGTCCTGAGCCTGACAAATGTCATCCCTGAGCCGTGGGTACTCCCTTGGACAACGGCAAAACTTGTGCGACACTATTTCCAAGTACTTTTCCCTCGAAACGTGGGTGATGTTTCAAGAGATTTAACTGCGTTGCTATGGAAGGGTTATATAATTAGCCCTGCCACGAGAGCCTGAGGGCCCGATTGCCGACAATCTTGTAGGCGACAGCATTACTCGATCACGGTGAAGACACATAGTCGAAGTACAATTGCATGACTCGCGAGGTATCACACACCCCCTCGGATCTATTTCCGAGCTGGTTTTTGGGGATATCAGGGCTGTGATAGAGATGCGCCTATTTAGGGGAAGGTCTCGACGACGTACTGTACTTCCTTCCGAAGCCACCGTTGTCGTGCTTTGGAAATCGACCCCGAATTTCGTCTGGTCGGAGTACCGTACGGTATACCACATGTTTGTTATACGGTAACCTACCACTCTGGCCGATAATATAGTATACGTTTGATGTTGTCGTCCTGCTTCGAAAGGGGTTAGTTTTTTCGGCCAGAGTTGGTGAACAACGGGGCAGGTAGTACAGTGCGGCAGCCCAACCGTCAGCCCTGACCGCGTGAACAATTATTGACCACGACAATCCTGACCCTGCAGGCCGACGGGTCGACGATGGCGTAGTAGGAGGCGTTTTTTTTTTCATGTCGCTGTTGAGACGCACCGAACAGCAGTGCGGTGGGGATGCAAACATTGTACTCCTCCGACAGGACAGATACACCGTTTCCTTACTTGCACACCATCTAGACTCTTGATGGCAAACACTTTCCTGATTTATTTGATCTGTATGATCTGTATGATCTAACATGTTTCCCGGGGTGGGATCTGTACTGTCCAAATCCTGCGCAAGCATTGCATGACGGCAGGTTAAGGATATATTAGTAGGTGATCTATCTGTAGATGAGTTTCTCTGTAGATGATCTATCTGTAGATGATCTGTCTGTAGTAATCTATCTGCATATGATCTGTCCGTAGCTGATCTATCTGTAGATGATCTTTCTGTAGTTGATCTGTCTAAATATGATCTATTTGTAGATGATCTATCCGTAGGTGATTTATCTGTAGGTGATCTATCTGTAGACGATCTGTATGTCCAAGGTGTGAAGCAGTGGTGGTAGTGTGAACCCTAAGCGCAATGGTACGGTACGGGTGTTGGAACGTGTCAGAGGACCTCCATGTGAGGCGTTCCATACCTGGCCAAGGCTCTCACCAAAATATCCATCATCTACTGTAGATAGGCATAAAAAAAGCAAATTATTTAGTGTACACTCTTCGGAGAATACGAAGCGGGTAAATGTAACAACGTCGGGAACGAACAGCACTCAGAAATTATTCCCCAGTATTTCGAAAAATGGGCCAGCATTTCGAAAAAGTTCCAGCATAGGTCCCGTATTTCACCGCCGAGCGGGCGAGGCGGGTAGGCCTGCCCAGACAGCAACCGACCAACAAGAGGGCAAAACATGGGCGGGTGGGTCGGGAACGGGAGGCAACTAATCACTTTCGCATTAGAGGGACGCGAGCGATAAGGTCGTAGAAAACGCGAATGTTTTATCGTTGTGAAGTGATACTCCAGTGATGCTTTGGGTGGCTCCCCTGCTCAGTTGCCTTTCCCCCTCTCGTGACTTGAGATGACTTGAGAGGGGGGGAAATCGACGGTACGAAGTGACGATCACACCTGCTGCGGCCGCTGCGGGATACGTTGGGATGATACTACTGTCGTTGGTGTCCGAGCTACAATGGTTGAATGCAAGGCGTTGTGCGGCACTGGCGCATCCTGACCCTACCCCTTTCCGCCGCGCGCGCACGCCATAGTGCTCCTAGACGGCCCACTACGCCAAGGTCATGTTTGTTTTGGTGGATACCCCTTGACCTTTTGTTAAGACTGCAGTCTCTTTAGATCAGTTTTGGGGACAAACTACTTGGAATATGAGTGGCTTGTCTCCGAAACGGGACTCCAGTTTGCTCTGAAAGGGTTAAGAGGGACCCCAACGGAGCGAGCGCCCTTAAGGAATCCCGCCCGCCAAAAAAAAAGTCGGCCGAAAACTGCTTCGTAATTGCAACCCCTACGATGTACTGAGCTATGCTTTGCCGTGCTGTGCTGTCCTGTGCTGTCCTGTGTACTCGGGTCTTATGCTGCCCGCTGCGCTGTTTTTTTATTTTATTTCTTCCAGGGGTTTCGGGGGAAAGAAGGATGTTTACGACATTATGCAGAGCTGCCCCCTCCCGGCCAAGCTGGCGCTCTCCGCCAAGCTCATCGACGGTAACCTCTCTGACAGTGTGTGTGCGCGCGCTTGGGTTATTCTAGTGTTACAGTATACAAGGAAGGCTTTGTTGAATACCTGGTATGAAAGGTACCAATAAGAACCCAATATTCTCCGCTTTGCCAGGTGCGCGAAGAAGACTGGATTAAGAAAATCGTGCTTGGCAACGAGCTCTACTCTACTCTAAATCTTACCACAGTATGTACCTTGACCTATATTGCTGTACGAATATGCTGTGAGATGTTCGAGGATAGTGTCGCAGTAAGGTTCTAAGGCTTTTGCTCAGATTGGGTGCTTGTCGTGGACGGGGGATACTGTATCCTAGTGTATGATAGTAAGTGTTGGTGTAAGGTGTAGTAGGTGGGGGGGGGATTGTGTGTACGTTTGTGGCGCATGTAATTGTTTTAATCCCATCTACCAAGCGTTTCATTTTGCCCCCCTTCTCCAATGCCCTCCCTTTCGTAACTTGGATCAACCATTGCGTCACTAAGATGAACCATTCGCTGACCCTAATCAACCATTGGCTCACTTTCTGCAGACCAACCACTTGGCTCACTCAGATAACAACCATTGGGTCACCCAGCCGGCGCTTCTTCTATGATACGCTGCGCGTGCCTTCGTTTTTATCTTGAAAAAAGTGCTGTAGTTTCTTGCGTCGTCGACTCGCGCCGAATTGTGCATGCACACGCTATATATATATATATATATTTGGCGCTTTCTGCAGTCATTTTTTGCACAAGCAAAAGAAGAAAAAAAATATCTCGGAGGGACTCGCGCAATGACCTTTAGTGGACCGGATCACCGGAGAGGGGGGGGGGGGGGGGGGGGGCGCCAGCTTGTTGTTGCTTGCATTCCGAGGAGTTGTTCAGTTCATACCTGGTCCAAGCCCGTTTCATCGACACCGGCTTTTTGGGGCCAAACAACTTGTACTTAGATGACGACCCTTTTTTTTTTTTCGCTGAAAAGGTTGATACTTACCAGGTCAGAAACTTTTCGAAATCTCACGGGTCGGGTCGGGTCAAGAGGGTCTCAAATTCTCACGGATCTCAAACGGATCGGGTCCGGTCACGTTTTTTTTTTTTCATGATCCGACTCGACCCGACCCGCGAACGTAACACTCTGGCCGTAAATCCAAGCCAGAGTGAATGGTGCCAGATACCTTTTCGAGTGAACGCGGTGTTGGGGGGCAACACTTTTAAGTGGAATATGTAACACACGCGGCCGACGTATGTGTTTGCTCGCAAAAGATGAATATCAGCCGCTCAAATCGGTTGAGCTCACAGGTGGCGTATTTATTAACAATCGGTGGGAAAAAAAGTTGAAAAGTGGGATGGATCATTTTGCGCAAGCATCGACATGGAACGGCTGGCCGCCTTGACTGCTCTGTGTGCTCGGGCTGTTTAGCTTTTGCCAGCCGAAGTTGCTCGTGGCTTGTCTTTGATCGGTCGTGACGCTTGCTACGGTAGGGGGTAGTAGCACCAGAATTTTCTGGGATTTTTCTGAGGCTCCGCAGTTGAGCTCTATACTATTACTAACTCATTACTAAGTCATCGATATTGTCATTCATTGCTAAGACCTATGCCAATGGCAACCCGAAGTACCAGTAAAAAGTTTGAATTCCAAAGATACCCACCAAAAAATTTTAGAACACGCTTCCTATGGGCACGTTCAGAAAAAAAAAAAAGTTCCCAACTTTTGGAAAAGCCCGAAAAAAGCAAATCTGGGGCCGATGTTGGGCCAAGATCGGCCTGAGAAAAACTCAGGCCGATCTTTGGTTCGAAGCGGCGAGATTCTGAGTCCTCGACAGACATCGATCGACAAAACCAACGATTGCGTCATGAATTCTGAACGGAGTGCGCTCGTTAGGGGCTCCGACCCACCCCGTGGGTCACCGTCTTCACACAATGGCCAGTGACGTGCGGCGGGCGCTGGCCAGGCGTACGATAAAAAAACAAATAGCCGCTGGTGTGTACAAAACAGAAGACAAAATTTCTCGATCTGTCTCGAATGGCAAAAAACAGGCTTTTTTTCAGGTTTGGGAGGATACCGCAGGACGCCGCCGGCAAGCTCTCGCTCCCTAGAGCATGTACTCACTTTCTATAATCTATGCCGTCATCTATGCTCGTTGGCCTTGCCCGACACCAAGCGGGTTGGCCTTGGGCTGAGTCTATATCGAGATCGAGCATCCATCGTCGCACGAGCTGATTTTTATCAGCGTGTTGATAATTTGCAACGAGAGAAAACAAATTGCGCCGCCTGCAGCCGTTGGAAAAAAAAAAGAAAAAATCAAACATTTTTTCCCTTTTTTCCCACAGCGGCGGTACGAGGATATTTTCGGTTGTTTTTTTAAAGCAATATTTTTGAAAAAAAACTTTCGGACTTCGCGTTTCCATTGGCATAGGTCTAAGTCCTTACTACTAATAAGGGTCGATCTTAACGAAGAGTGTTTTTCAGTTGTTTTTCGGTGGAAAAAAAAAAAAAAAAAAACCGAAAATACTGAAAATAAGCTGAAAAACAATCCTCGTTAAGATCGACCCCAAGTCATTACAAAGTCAGTACTGCCTGTAAGTCGTTACTGAGTCCAATTAGACGCGAGTCAACGACGGAAAAAAGGTGGCTGACTGACCCGTGGTAGGGAGGGGGGAGGAGAGCCTGCCTGCCTGCCTGCCTGCCTGCCTATGATACTTTTGTCACTTGTCACCTCGGATCTGAGTTACGACTATTTTTACGGGGGAGCATAGTAAATAGAACCAAACATTGTTAGTAAAAATAGGTAAATATATGTTTTTTTTATGTATACCATAGGTCCTATTAACTATCGACCCCCGTAATAGTAGGGGCGGGAGATAAAATATTTGCAAGTATATAGTAAATGGGAAGAGAGGAAAACATGAAGAAAAGTCAAACCCCCAAAACCGATTTAGAGAAAAGCTATCAATATAAAGCGCATCCGATGAAAGTGTAGGTGTATCACGAATCGCATTGTAAAACAAGCACTGTATAGTATAATAGTATTACTAAATGGTATTCCAACGATATTGGTTACGGAACCTTAGCCTTAACCCGGACACTGCCAAATATGTCGGCCAAAATATTATGCTATCAGTAGTATTTGAGAAGGTACAGGGTACAATACCCCTAGAGTAGCGCCCGTCTCGCGGTCTATCCGTCATTGGTCGTAGTCGGTTTGGTATCGGTCATGATATATATATATGATATGTCACCGGTCGCAAGCTGTGGTCGGTCGTGATCTCTCTCGTGAGACCGGTCGTAAGTCTGTCTGTGATCGGTCGTTGGGTGTCTTTGGCCGGTGGTAATCTGTGTGTGGTAAGTGATCGGTCGTCACATGTCTATGATCGGTCGAAATCTGTCGGTGATTGGTCGTAATATATCTGTGACCGGTCGTGGTCCGTCTGTGGCCGGTCGCAACCCGTCTCGTTGATCTGAATCTGTCTGTGATCGATCGTAGTCTGTCTGCGATCTGTCATGCTCTGTCTTTGATCCGTGATGTGTCGTTTATCTGTCTACGATCTGTGATGCATCGTGATGTATCTGTGATGGGTCGTATTCTGTTTATTGATGGGTCTTAACATGCCTGTGATTGGTCGCAGGCTCTTTGTGATCGGTCGTACTCTGCATGTGACTGGCCGTGATCGGTCTGTGATCGGTCGTTATCCTTCTGTGATCGGTCGTGATCTGTCTTGTGACCAGTCGAAGTCTGTCCGTGAAAAGATCGTAACCTGGCCGTGATCGATCGTTTTCTGTCTTGTGAAGGTTTAATTTACCCCCACGAAGCGGAGAGCATGATGAAGAGGCTCCTTGAGGGGAAGCCGCCCCTCGACGTAGAAGCAGGATCAGACGCCTCAACTGATGTGGCTGCGGGATCTGCTGCAATCACGGTGGGTGCTAGCGGGATTTGTGTCACCCAAACGCTTATCACAGGATGCAGCATGGGCCCGCTAACGAGCAGCAAGCCTTACAACCTTGTCGTGCCACCCTTGTTGAAGAACCTTGAGCATAGGTGGCCTATTATGTGCCGGATAGGATTTTGTGAGCTGTGTTAATGATCAAGAAAGTGCTACTGTTGTATGAGCTGTATGCATGAACAGTCGTCGGTGGATGTGCTGTATGAGCGGAGGGGATGCTACTGTGATGACTTGTTTTTTGCCACTGCATGAGCTGGGTCAGAAGGAAGGTGCTATATACTGTATGAGGGCGCCTGTGTTTGTAGGGATTTTCCACCACCGCTTCATGAGCGGAGGGTGTGATAAAAATTTGTATGGTATGCATGAGTTGCGGTGTTTTACTGCTGTATGAGCTGTACAAGCAAGAGTTCAATCGTTGCCGCTGTATGGATCTGTATGGCCACGAAATTGATACTGTGTGAGCTTCATGCGCAGGAGCGGTCCAGTTTCCCCGCATTGTTATTATTGCAAGAGCTAGTGCCATAGCGGCGCGAGCAGCGCCTCGAACAATACACGAGTAGCACGACGGATCGCGACGGTGGCTGAGACTAGCCCTCCCTTATACCCCCCCCCCCCCCCCCCCCCTCATCACGTTCTCCATCTCCACTGCCATCGTCATCGTCACCTTCATCCTCGTGATCATCACCACCGTCATCATCATCATCGTTATCAATATCATCGTCATCATCATCACCATGATCATCATCATCATCACCATGATCATCATGTTGCTTCTTCCCCAGACGTCGTCTAAAGGCACTTCCGGCGATGCGGCGGGGTGCACCCGAGTATCGATGGCCGACTACATCAAGGACATGCGGTGAGCGCAGCAAGCTTCCAGTTGTAAACACATCACACCTTGGCAGCAAGCATGCTCGAAGCGAAAACCCTCTTGTTTTTGTTTTTGTTTTTGTTTTTTTCTGATTCCATTTATTATCCCCACCCTTTTTTTATGTCTGCTTCCTATTAATAGTGGTCTTAACTTAGATCCGGGGATACACAACAGGCTGCCGGCTCTTCTCCCTCCTTTCGTGTCATAAATTTTCTTCGCTCGTCAAAGTGGCACGTCGAATTGCGCCTACCCACGCTATGCGCTCTCAGCGGCCGACTTTGTTCCAACTCGAAATAACCAAAACGCGCGGCGCAAAAACTAACAGGTGCTTGAGAGTTCGGTAGACTTGGGGGGGGGTTACCTTGACAGAAAGTATTGTCGTCGCAATAGCGAAATCGCTCAAGCGAAACTGGTGCCCGACCCTGCCCTGACTTACGCAGGTCGAACGAGACGAAGGCTGAAGGCCTAGGCGAAGACGAGAAGGTAACTGGTAGGGATGTACCTGCATTTTTCGGAGGCTTTTTTAGATGAACAAAACGCACACTTGACCCGATGAGCCAAATCGTACCAGGTACGATGTTGAAGAAGTGCCCATCACGGTCCCGGTGACAGTTTTAGCAAGCAGTGCTACCCCTTGTGTGGTGTAGGGGTAGGGGTAGCTCCTAATTCAAGTTGGGGATCTATGTATCTCGCGCAAAAGCTGTTAAAACATGAGCCAAGATCAGCATGGCCATGGACTAGATATTCGACGAATAAGGCATGACTTGCCTTCTTGTGGAACATGGATGGCGCTCCTCAGAAGTAATGTGCCGGCAGTGTGATGCCCGTATCGCAAACTGTTTATTTTTGTACTGTAGCTGTTCTTCCGAGTGATCGTCCTCGTCGTCGGAGCTTATGCTGCTCTATGCCGCACGCTAGCGGATGGCGAACATCCAAACATCATGTATGCCGGGCATGACGATAGATGTCTCGGCACCCCCCTCGCCTGCCTACACGTGGGGCACAATGTAACATGTGCCTATGATGATTTTCATTTTCCTGGCCCGTTCATGTTGTGTCTGCTGTAGTAGACAAGCCCCGCTTCAATGCCCTCGGCGTCCCCGCTCCACTGACTCACTGCCTCCCCCATTCGCTCCCTCCCTCCCTCCTTCCTTCCTCCCGCGCGTGCTTCTACCTCCCCCTCCCCCCCCCCCCCCCCCCCCCTGTCCGGTCTTCCTCCCCTCCCTCCCTCCCGCTCGTGCTTTTACCCCTTACCCCCCCCCCCCCCCCCCCCCCCCCCTCCTGCCCGGCCTCCCCGCTACACCCTTGGACCACCCCCGTGTAGTACGTAGCTGTGATCAACGTCACCGGGTCGATCGTGAGGCACGGTGGTCCGGGGCCGGGCCAAGCCCAGGACAATGTCGTGTCCAGCAGCAAGCTTTGCGAGGTAAGTGGGATGGTGGTGACAACATCCGGCATCTCCTAATGATCGTAGCCCGGCAGTCAAGGCGTACCTTAAAAGCCCAGGCAGCGGTGAATGGTGATCGGAGGCAGATATATGTGTGTTTTACGAGCAAATAAGACCTGTGGGCGTGCCATTGAAGCCAGGTACTGTGGTAGACTTGTCAGCTGTACTAGCGGTACGCGCGTTATCGTCCTGTACATGTGGGTGTTGTGTTGCGCGTGTTATAGGGGGAGTGTTGGGTTGTTGGGTCTAGCCCCTTGGACCAGTGTGTGGTTTGGTGACCCCCCTGAGGAAGAAGAGAGGGATCCTTAGCCGCTATTGTTAGTGGCAGGCTTGACTGCCGTCGGTACCGCCGCCTCTTTTTGTTTGCCATCGGCATTGTGACGGCCAACTTGATCCAATGTTGTCGTCATCGACGTCAACTTCGTCAGTGTCGGCATTGTCGTCAGCTTCATCATTATCCATACCATAAGAAATATGCTTCCAACACCACAGTAGTACCGCCAACATCACAACAAACATCACCACCAACCCCCACCCCCCCGCCCGCGCCCCCTCCCTCCCCACCCCCCTCCACCCCCACTCCCTATAGCAACTCCTAAAAGTCAGCGAGGACTCCAAGATTGGCGCGGTCGTTCTCCGCATCGACTCTGGCGGCGGTTCGGCCGTCGCCAGCGATTCCATCTCGGCAGCGGTCAGATCGGTCCGGCAGGCGGGCAAGCCTGTCATCTGCTCCATGGGGGACCTGGCTGCAAGCGGGGGATACATGATCGCCTCGGCTTGCGACAAGATCATCGCCCAGCCGTCCACGATCACCGGGTCCATCGGCGTGGTCTCGCTCAAGGTTTCCATTGGGAGGTGGGAGAGAGGGGGGGCGTCGTATGTGAGGACAGGGTTTCCCGTTTTGTTTGTTTTGCATTCTTGGCGGGGGGGGGTATGGGGGATGAATTCATCCTCATGTATGGCCGTAGTCGTTGTAACCGTAGACCCTGTCATCCCCACGAAAAGGCAAGGTTTTGACACCGTATACTGTGGCGATGAAATGTAGGATGGGGTACCATGGACCGCACTGGTAGCTCGAACGATATTGTTACTACAATGGTGATAATAGTCGCCTTTGATGCGGTAATGGACTTGGATGTGACATTTGACCTCGAATCGATAGTTGGGTGATGCGATATCGACAAACGGGAACATATTCGAGATACTGTTCTGTAGTACGATTTCGATGTTCGAGACGTCGAAAGCTTTTCGTTCGATATCCTCAGCGAAAGGAGTACGGAGATGGCAGGGGATGGCGGGTAAAGCGTGTTCCGTACGATTTTTTATACCAGTATCGCAGTCCGATAGTTCCATGCGTGGGAAACAATCGATACGATATCGCACGGTACTGGATATTATACCATGTATACCTCATTGATTCGATGCCACGTGCCGTAAAGGTTGCTCAAGGACTGGGGCATCAATGTGGACAGCGTGGAGCTGACGGAGAACCATCTGGCCTTCTCGCCCTTCCAGGTCGGGCCTCGAGTAATCGAGATGTAACGGTTCGAGATGTAACCGTTTCTGTGCGACTGTGGCGGTTCCGTGGTGTAATCGTGTTGTTTCGCCGTGACTGTGACGGTTCGCGATGTAACGGTACTGTTGCGCTGTAACGGTTCGCGATGTAGCCTTGGTGTTCCGCTGTGGCGATTCGCGATTCGCGCTGAATATAGTGTCCGTATTGTGTCACTGACGGTTCGCGATGTAACCGTTTTTATTCCGCTGTGACGATTCGCGATGGATATGGCATCCGTATTATTCCGCTGTGACCCTTCGCGATGTATATGCTCGTAGTGTCCGTGTTGTTCGGCTGTGATGGATCGCGATGTGTGTGATTTTCGGCTGTGACGGTTCGCACTGTATGTGGTGCATGACATTGGACCGCACTGCCCGACTGTGACGGTTGACGATGTGACGGTTCATGGTGTAACCGTATTGTGTCGCTGTGGCTGTGACGGTTTCGCGGTTTAGCCGTATTGTTCCGCTGTGGCGGTTCGCGATCGAAGCGTATAATGTCCCGCTGTAACAGTTGGCGATGTGACGGTACTGTTCGGCTGTGACGGTTCGCGTTGTAACCGTGTTGTTCGGCTATGACGTTTCGCGGTGTAACCATATCGTTCCGAGTTGCCGGCTCTCATGTACATACCCGAATTGCGCGGATTCGACCTTCGAACTTCGACGGCTTTCTATCTTTCGTTTTTAATATTGAGTATTTTGAACGTAGTGCGTAGGCAGCGAAGGAGCTTGCCCGGTCGTGGTCAGGAGAGTGTGTACATGCAGCGCTTACGGTGCAGCGTAGTGTACCTGACAATAGGTTCCAGTGTACAGCAGTGGACGGTGTATGGTGCGTGGTCGGCGGTTTGGCCTGGCTGCAGCTGATTTGCCGCGAGTCACTATGCCTTCTGAGTTGCTAGAGTCCCAACAAGTTTGGACAGATAATCATTCGCACTTGATGATTTACTGTAGATATTTCAAGCAAGGCAGATATATATATATATATTCCTGATCTGTCTGATCTGTACGATCTAGCTCATGTTGCGGGGTGGGACCTGTATAACCCGCATGATCTAGCACACGTCTCGCCTGGGTTGGATCTGCACTTTACGGTTCCTGCACACCTCTCACAGAGGTAGGCGAGGAACTAAATGGTCTACTGTAGAACATGATCTATCTGTAGATGATCTGTCTGATACGTCCAAGGTTGGAGAAACTTGGCGCACTGATAGGCCGATGGCGAGGAAGGACAGAAACGTAGATATGCAGTATAAGCACCGCCACTTATCCATCTCTTTTTTTTTTTTTACCCAGCCTCGAATTCTTGCGCAAGGCAGGCCGTGTTCTACTCCAATTTCAGTACAGTAATGGCCCTCTATAGTGCCGGTATGGTGTGCGCCAGCCAACAATACCGGCACTATATCGGCAACCGGCACTAATTACTCCGCACCACTTGCGGTGCCAAGGGGTTCACAGGCACTATCTAGGGCAACCGGCACTATTAGCGCTCAACCGGCACTACTGCATAGAATGAGCCACGTTATTTTCTCCGTCCGAATATTGAGCCTTGAATGATTTCAGTCCCGAATTCTGGAGTGCTCTCGCGTACTGAGAAGATGTGAAGAGAGATATATGTGCCGGTCCCCACTGCGTTACAAGTAGGCACCTGGCACCTGAGTAAGCTGTCGCTCGTCGTGCCTTTCCCGTTTCTAACGCTGCGGCCACCGCTGCTGCTATGTCATATGTCATCCACAGGAGCTCACGCCGAAGCAGCGGATACTGATGGATCAGAGGGTGGGCGAGATTTACGAGGACTTCGTGGCGCAAGTGGCGGAAGGCCGGAACCTGTCGACCGAGCAGGTACAAATTTACTCAGGACTCGAGCATGCCCAGTTTGGTAGGCCCTTCCCCTGCTTCAGGCTATGTATACTGTATACTCTGGATGCCGCAACCCGCTTGATATGTTGTTCTCTCTTCCCCCCCCCCCCTCCCCGCGCGCGCACTCCGGTCTACTCTCGATGCTGCAAGCCCCTTGGTCGTTATATTTAACCCGATGTGCTCCGCCTCGGCATTGTATGGATGCGAGGGTCTATGGTCATACGACTACGGCCATGCATGGTAATGAGTACACCCCTCCGCTCGCGCGTACGTCTACTCTAGATGCTGCCTAACCTTAGTATGTCTTGTATGTTTTCTCCTCCCCGCCCCGCCCGGCGCTCCAGCCCACTCTATTAATTTGTGGTTGGCAGCATCTAGCAGAGTAGTTTGGAGTGTGGGAGATCGTATTGAATGTTCCGGTATCTCGAAATGTCGATTTTCGTTGTTCCTGGTGTAGCATTGCACGCTGCTTGCCCTTCCTTTCCTTATCCCTTGGTATCATTTGGCGTGTGGTACGAATCACGAGGAATGCATCTTCTCTCGTACCGCAGGTGCCCGACATCTGTCATGCCAACAATTGCACTCGTGAATACGATTGCGCTTGTGAAAACGTAAATACCCAATGAATATGTACGGAAAGGAGAGGATGGTTTTGTTATGCGTTACTGTACAAACTGTACGTATATTTTGGGACAGAGTGGTTGGCGTCTGGTAAGGAGCGTTGCACCAATATATGCGGTTTAACCTTTGCTCCAATGAGATCCGTCCATCACACGTACGTAGGTATCGTATATTATATGTTAAAAGCGTAGTATTTGACGGTGTGCCCCGTATTTGTTTCTGTCGATGTTGAAGTCGAAGTTCCGCTGTACAGTGGAGGCCGCGGTTGCAGAGCTACCAGGAATTGCTTCAAGAAAAGTACTGGTTTAAGATTAGTGAACTGCTGTAACTTGACAATGTTACTGGTTTAAGATTGGTCAACTAACTTGACAATACTCTTAGTACCTGTTGAAGAAAATCTTGATTAAGATGGGTCAACTAACTTGACAATGATACTGGTTAACAAAAAGTACTGGTTTAAGATTGGTCAACTAACTTTACAGTAGTACTGGTTTCAGAAAAATACTGGTTTAAGATTGGTCAACTGACTTGACAGTAATACTGGTTTAAGATTGGCATATATGCTACAGCAGGGATGCCGCCTAACTTTCTTTGGCTCCACGCTGTAGCCAAAAGATACCAAGCCGTGGAGGTTTCAGTGTAATCGCATGTGTGAGTGGAGCAGTGGCCGGGGATCCTGTGTGATGTCCCCTAGCCACCTGGCTCGTGGTCCGATGAGGATCACTCCGTGATAATACAAGCTCTAAGAACAAGACTTACTGAGTGCGAGGCCAGCGAGACTGGTGGAGTCCCTCGCTGGAAGCCCTCTTGCTGATATCATCTGGCAGAGGCCATAATATCTAGATATTCGCGGAACTTCTGTTGGAGGAGTTTTCGGCTGCGGAGTATTGGGTCACAGCTGGGAAGGCAGTTGGCCCGTTGGACGGATCGAAACGGCTTGAAGCGCACAGCAGGGGAGGACGCTCCGGGAGCTGGAGGACGCACAGGTCAGGCGGCAGTTTCTCCGTTATTACAGTAGAGTCCAGGTGGACTGCTGTGGATTATGGCGCACACGGCAAGCACGCCGCTGGTGGTAGGGGAGTCTCTGACTCCACCGAAATACGGAGAGGTGTGGACCGAGCAGGCCTCTCGTGTTTTTTACGCAGCGTACCTCGATTATGAGGAACGGCTGCAGCTCGCCAACGCTCAGGGGGTG
This sequence comes from Macrocystis pyrifera, assembly GCA_031763025.1. Lineage (NCBI taxonomy): Eukaryota > Phaeophyceae > Laminariales > Laminariaceae > Macrocystis > Macrocystis pyrifera. Next base: position 12,551,949 of record JASSKH010000016.1, on the reverse strand, counting down.
GTTCAGCACTCCAAAGTGAGCATGGGCCAGCTTATCCCCAATTACATTCATCGGTGTTTTGAGGGATTTTACAAGCATCAGACTACGATGACCGCCTCGGAGTTGTTGGACGCTGTTAGGCAGCACGCTGGTTACACAACCACCAGCAACAGATTTGACACCTCGCGGGCGGCAGCGGACTTGCGTCGCGTTCTCTCAATGAGGCGCGATGAAAAGCAGGGCGGTGAAACATCCGTCAAAGACCGCGCGATGATGGTAAACTCCGCTATGGAAAAGTATTTTGCGGAGAATCACGCGGTGCATGCCATGTACCGCGCGCAGGACCGTTCGTGGTTGCCCGGACCGGCGGAATTTGTGAGCATGGCGTTGGTGGATGGCTTATGGCCGTCCGAGTTCAAAAAGTACGTAAAAGGTCAGCTAACGTACGCTGCAGGGTGGAAGAAGGACCCGGCATTGGTCATGGACCAAATTTTTTCTGCTGCAGAACAGTGGAAATTCATCGAGGCGTATGGTCGGAAAGATGCTGCAGGGGCAGCTGAACCGCGACGCCAACAGCAGCAGAAACCGAAACAGCAGCAGTCCGCGAAAAAGTCGTTTGTTCGCGTCTGTTTCGAGTGTGGTGATCCCAACCATTATGTTTCTGATTGCCCAAAAGCTCGCGGTGGCGGCACAGCTCCCAGCAGTGGTGGGCGCGGGTCGTCAGGGTATCGCGGGGGCCGCAATGGCGGCCGGGGCAGATTCAACCATGGACGCGGGCGCGGTGGCCGTGGTGGCAATCAATTGACAGCGGGCGGTGGAACTTCTGCTGTTGCTTCTTCAACTTCTGGTGCGCCAGCGGCAGGAGCCGCTGGGTCGGGATCTGGTTCGTCTGTTGCCGGCCGAGCTGTATACGTTGGAGGAGCTGGAACATCGGTGGGTGCTGCTGGAGCGAGAACTTCGCCATCCACCGAGCGGGCGGAGTCAGTGTCTGGTGCTGCTGCAGGGGCGGTAGCGCCGGAACCGTCTGTATATTCGACGTCTTGGTCGGGGTGGACCGCCGATTCTATTTCTTCGGCGCCGGCTGTAGGAGGGCAGCCATGGCGTCAGGTGACTCTTGGTACCGACCAGAGTTCAACGGCAGGTGAAGTGCCTGTCGATCGCAGCGCTGAGTGTTTACGCGCTGATCTCTCTTTGCCAGGGTCGGTTGGTTCGCTGATGGCGCGTGTGATCCTTGATTCGGGGTCGGCGCTCACGTCCATCGGTGTCGGCTTACTTCAGCAGCTGTCTTCGCATTTCGGCGGCGCCGATCTGCAAATTCCGTTCGAAAATGGCCCGCAGCAGGCGAAAACCGCTACGGGTGTTTCAGTGATGGTCACGCACAAAACGGTGCCGATTGCCGTGAGTGTACGGACGCCGTGGGGAGCGGTGAAATTGGAGCCCATCACTTTCGCGGTCATGCCTGGTACAGATAACGTCGTTCTGTTTGGCATGGCTACCATGAAAGCTCTTGGCATCGACGTCTACCGTGAAGCTCTGGAGAAGCTTCGCCCTCGCGCAGTGCCGGTATCGACCGGTGTGGAGACTCCGAGTTACCTTGCGGCGCGCAGAGTGACGGTTTCCGTGCGTGCTTTTCAGACCGAGGCTACGGTGGATGCTCCGGAGGACAAGGCGGTGGAACATTTGGTCGACCGGGGGCCAGACATGTTCATGGATCCGGAGGAGGAGCGGACGGCCCGAGAACGGGCGTTGGAGGACAGCGTGCAGCAGGCAGAGCAGAGTGGATTAAGCGTCGGCGGAGCAACCCGTTTGCGCGAAATTTTGGCTCGTCGCGTGGGTGCTTTTCGCCGTGCGCTGTGTGGTGATCCGCCAGCGCAAGTGGAGCCGATGCGAGTGCAGCTGAAGCAACAGGCGAAGCCTGTCAAGGCAACGCCACGTCGGTACGAACCGACGAAAAGGGACTGGCTCTCGAAGTGCATTGCTGCTTTGGTGTTTTTTGGCTTTGTCTACCACAACATCCAGGCGGTGTGGGCGAGTCCGGCGATGGCGGTGCCCAAGAAGGACTCTTTCCGTTTGGTGAGCGACTACTCGGCGGTGAACGCACAGGTGGAGAAGTCCCCGGGCGTCATGCCCAACCATGAAGACATGGGAGATCTGCTGGGGGCGCGTTTCTTCGGCAAGCTGGACCTACTTCAAGGGTACTGGCAGATGCCTTTGGCTCCGGAGGCGCAAGACGTCTTCACCATGGCGACAAGCGACGGTTTGTTCACGCCTACCCGTGTTCCCCAAGGTGTTTTGAATGCGACTTCTTATTTCCAAGGTGTCATGACTGAAGTGTTGCGTGGTTTGGATTGCAAAGTTTGGGTCGATGACGTTTTCTTTTTCGCAGACACCGAAGAAGCTCTTCTGCAGCTGCTTGATGACATTCTTGAACGCCTGGAGAATGTTGGACTGTTTGTCGCCGCCCACAAGTGTACCTTCTTCTCTCGTGAACTGGTCTGGTGTGGTAAGGTGTATTCCAATGGTGTCGTGTCCCATGACCCCGCTCGAGTGCAAGGTTTAAGTGAAATGCGTCGTCCCGAAAACGCTGGAGAACTAATGCAATTCTTGCAGGCTGTCAACTGGTTGCGTACATCGTTACCACGTTTAGCGGAAACGGTAGCACCGTTACGTGATTTTTTGGAGGAGCTCCTTGTTGGGGCTACACGTCGGACTAAGCGAGTGGCGCGCAATCGTGTCATCAAGGATACCGCGTGGACGGAGGATCGGGTGCGGGCGTGGAATGCCGCACGGGGTTTGGTGGCGCAAGCAGTGCCGCTTCATCATCCTCGTCCCGGGTGCGTTGTTTTGATGTTTCCTGACGCTTCTGATTTCCATTGGGGTAGTTTTCTCACCCAAGTGCCTGAACACGAATTTCGCAGTGGATTGGCGTTGGAAAGCATGTCTCACGAGCCTCTCGGATTTCTGAGTGGTTCGTTCACAGGTTCGCAGTTGCGCTGGGCGACTGTCGACAAAGAAGGTTTTGCGATCGTTAATACGTTCCGGAGGCTCGAATACCTGCTTTGGGGTGGTGTTCATATCTTTACTGATCATCGAAACTTGCAGTACATTTTCAATCCGGAGAAGTGTGTCACGACGGTCACAAAGACCATGGCACAACGCCTAGAGAATTGGAAGGGTGTTTTAGGACAATACCGCTATGCAATCGAACACATCCCTGGCGATCGAAACTGTTGGGGGGATCTGTTGTCTCGTTGGGTCAAAGTTCCTACGGTGCCTGTTCGTTCGGTTGCCGTGCACAGCCCATGTAATGCTGACGATTCGCTTCCCGCATTGGATGTGATTCGTGCCTCGCAACAAAGGTCTGTCGCTCGTATCGGCGTTGGTGTTCATGAATTTTCGACAACCTTCGGTCAAGCTACCTTGGCCGATGATGGTTTGTTTCGTGTGCGTGTTGGGGTGCGTGACGTCTTGTGGATTCCGCCGGATGATCTTGCTCTTCAAACTCGTTTGATGGTGTGCGCGCACATGCGCTCGGCTGGTCACCGTGGTGTGGCGCCGACTTTGTTTCGCCTGAAGGAATATTGTGTTTGGCCTCACATGGATTCTCAGGTTCGCGAATTCGTTCGCCAGTGTTTGCACTGTGTAGACACGCGTGCAGGTGCACTCATTCCTCGTCCCTACGGAGACACGGTGCATGGTACCGCTCCGGGAGAAGTGGTGCACTTTGATTTTTTGTATGTTGGCCACAGCGGGCCCGAAGGTAGCGATGGCCTGCCTGATGAGGATGGTTTCCGATATGTTTTGGTCATCATGGATGATTTGTCCAACTACGTGGCGTTGGAACCGGCCGAGGCTTGTACAGCCGAGGTCACAGCGAAGCATTTGCTAGCCTGGTGTAAGACTTTGGGGGTGCCGCGTGTGTGGGTGAGTGATACCGCCACGCATTTCAAGAACAGGGTGCTTGCTTTGTTGAGCGACGCGTTGCACATCGAACATCGTTTTGCTGTCGCTTACACGCCGTGGTCGAACGGTACGTGTGAACGCATGGTAAAAGAGGTGGTACGTGCTCTGCGTTCCATTCTGTCAGAACAGCGTCGTCAGGTTTCGGAGTGGGTTGATGTTTTGCCGGCCGCTCAGTGGGCCTTGAACACTTCGTTTCGTGAACGTTACCGAAGCACTCCGTACAGCGTGATGTTTGGGCGTGCTCCGCGTACCGATTTCTCGGCGCTCGTTTCTGAGTCTGATGGCAGGTGGAATGTTGACGTGATGAATGCTGACTTGTTGCGTGCGAACGTCCGTGAAGTCGTTGCAGAGCAGGAGAGATTTTGCGCCGATATTCGCGCAGCTGTCGCCGTGTCTCGCGACAACAAACGTAAACAGGCTCAGGGCCAGGTGGTGTTGCCAAAATTTGCGGTTGGTGATTTCGTGTTGTATGCTCGTGTTCGTCGGCAGGGTGTCACACCGAAATTGTTGTCCACATGGACTGGTCCGTGGCGTGTGGTAGCAGCTGATCATGATCATGTGTACTCAGTTCAGAACATCGTTTCTGGGAAGGTACATCAAGCTCACGTGGCTCGTTTACGATTTTATGCGGATGCGACGTTGAACGTCACCGCTGATCTGAAGGATGTTTTCCAACATTCCTTTGCGCAGGGTGAATGCCGCATGAATGCTTTGGTGCATGTGGCCGAAGATGATGCCAACGAGGTGATTGTCTTGGTCGATTGGGATGGTTTCGAAGCAGAGGAGCGCACGTGGGAGTCTTTGCGGTCGATTTATTCTGCTGCGCCTGAATTCGTCGTGAAGGAATTGCGCAAATTACGGATGACCCGTGCGCTCAAGATTAAAATTGCTTCAGAGTTCAGCATTGATTTGTGATTTGCCGCATGCGATTTCGTCTTGGTTTTTTTGGTTTTGTCAAGCTCGTTCGTGTCGAGTGAACTCGCTTTGGGGGTGCTGTAGCCAAAAGATACCAAGCCGTGGAGGTTTCAGTGTAATCGCATGTGTGAGTGGAGCAGTGGCCGGGGATCCTGTGTGATGTCCCCTAGCCACCTGGCTCGTGGTCCGATGAGGATCACTCCGTGATAATACAAGCTCTAAGAACAAGACTTACTGAGTGCGAGGCCAGCGAGACTGGTGGAGTCCCTCGCTGGAAGCCCTCTTGCTGATATCATCTGGCAGAGGCCATAACGCTTAATTCTTATAGTCGCATCTCTATACATCTCTTTAACACCTAACAATACGTTCCAAAGCAAAACTGTGAGGTCTGCAGCAAAGAGCGTTGATTTCGCACAAGGGGTGCGCGTGATCGTTTTTTAGTGCTCCTTTTTCTCGTCAAGCGGGTGGGGTTTGCTAAAAGTCGAACGTCGTTTTTTCGGAAGGCTCTCCCTCTCTCTCTCGACCAGCATCTTTTCCGAAAACACCTTGTTTGTTCGGTATTGGTCGGCACTAACCGTAACCGTCTTCCCCTTCTGAAAAGTTCGACTGCTGAAAAACGATCGACCTCACCCCTGTCCGAGTTTACCTATCTTCGCCGACAAAGCTACATACGTGCAGTAATATGTATGCAGTCTCATTTTCCCAAGAATGTATCGAGAAAATATTTTTAGAATGAGGTTCCAACGACATACATAAACAGTAGTGTGAAGAGACCCGTCAGTCCGAGATAGTTTGACCAGAAAGCGCTACGTTCCTCTCTATCGGTTCCGATTTTAGAGAATTTTGGGCTCAAGAGAGACCAAGCAGGACTGGCACCTACAGTACAACCACCCCTCTCGTACGAAGCACAAAATCGAATATCAAAGTCGTGCATGTCGACTTGGATTTTCTTTTTTCGGCGTCGTAAGAATCGCGACTCGTTTATCGTTCAGTACACACATACCCAGCGCTACGTAATGGAAAGCCCCATGCTGTTTTTCTCCTTTTTCCGGACTGGTCGTGGCGTTTGCCGCGAATGGCGATCAGGTTTTAAAGGCGGCGAAGGGTCGGGTGTGGACAGGCAAGCAGGGGCTTGAGCTAGGCCTCGTCGACGAATTGGGGGGGCTCAACCGCGCCGTCGAGCTTGCCAAGTGGGTATTCGCGTCCTTGGGTTAGGTTCGGCGCCTTGTGGTGATGGTGATGTTCGTGGTGATGTTGGTTATGGCGGTGGGGGTTGTAGTGTTCGTGGTGATGGTATTAATGGTGATGAAGGAGTTGTTGGTGTTGCAGTTGGTGTTCGGTCGGTGTTGGTGTTGTTTTCGCCTCCCCCCCCCCCCCTGGCATCCCTGCCTACCTTGCCTCCCCGATGTTACGCTTCACCGGTAACGGCTCTGACCTTTTGACCCCCACGCAACTTCTGCCGCTCGCCCCCCAACCTTGGTGACCCCAACCATGATGACCCATCTATGACTCAACCGTGGTGACCCGATCATGATTCAACCATGGTGACCCCACCACGATTCAACCGTGGCGGACCAACCATGGTGACGGACATCTCCGCACCGGACACCGATGCAGAGAGACTGCAGGTCTCCCGAACGAGGCGTTGGCGATGACGGCGTTCTCCTCACGACCAAAGCTAAAAGAGGCCAGTGGAAACCCCCCGTAGTATTACACCTGACACGAATGTGTCATCGTTATAATGACTGTTTGTAGTCGTTGGGAGTTAGAATCGATGTATCGTTCGTCGCCGTTGGAAGTTGGGATCGTTGTAGATAGCCGTTGAAATCGTTGTATACATCCGTTGGAGTCGATTTAGTCGCGGTATCCGTCTCGTCACGATGGTTGTCGTGGTGGTTGTTGCTGCGGTCGCGGCCTTCGTTGGTATTTTTCGCGGTTTCATAATTCGTTGCAGCGGCTATGTAACCGTTGTGGGTGTTGTGATCGTTGGAACCGTCGTGACGGCTATACACGTTATAACCGATGTAGCCGGTGAGTTTTGTTGTAATATTTCGTCTCGCCCCCCCGACCATCCCGGAATAGTTTTCCCAGCCGCCAGTAACCCATATATGATGTGTGGTTTTGCTATTTCGTCATGAACATCGATCAGTTGTGAACCGTCACATACGACTTTCATGTCCCATTTACGGTACCATTTTTATTTCGCGTTTTTTCACTGCCCTTTTTTTTGGTTCTTTTTGTTTTCGATTTTCATTTTCGATCTTTTAATGTTATCATGACCACCACTCAGCATTAAAAACTAACTTTTTTTGAAACTGTGATTCTGCTCTTTTTTTCACGCTTCTTTGGTTTTGCCGTATTTTGCCTTGATAAAAAAACGTTTCGCGGCGAACAGATATTCAAGCGGTTCATGGTGTCGGGCGACCTGTCCGACCTCACCGGCGGCAGCAGCACCACCTTCGGGCTCCGGGACGTCTTTTTCGCCCTGGCCAACGCCGTGGTCGGCTCCGAGACGGTGGCATCCGCATCTTCGGCCGTGTCTATGCTCGCCATGGTCAACGATATCGTCTCTAACAACGGACGAACGTCCTCTATTCGTAACACTAGCACTAAGAATGAGGGGGCTGTGAGGGGCGAGCTGGAAATGGACGACATTGATATATCGTGGTGATACAATACTCGTATGTAGCTATTTTGTGGTTTGGGCCTTTTCTACTGCTATTAATAGTAGCATCAACAGTAAAAAGAATTTTGGGGCTGCGTAGGGCGAGCTGGGCTGGGCATGGATGATTTTGACATATACTGCGGAGCATCTTGGTAGTGGTGGCGGTAGCATACGTACGTATATTGCCGTTTTTTGTTTTGGGTAGGTTTGCCTATTAATAGGCGTTGTGTTGTCTGGAATTATTTTGAGAGGGTTGATGTTCCGTCTGAAAGGGTTTGGGTGTCCGAGGGGTTTGGGTTTTGTCTTTGCCTCGTTTAATAGAAAACTTGTTTTTTCTCCCCTTTGTTCTGGGTGATGTTGGTCTGGAAGCTTTTGGGTGTCGGCGGGCTTTTGGTTCTGTCTCGCCGAGAAAAATTGTTATTTCCCGCCTTTGTTCTGGACGGGGAGTCGGGAAACGTTGGCATTAATCCACACATCGGACAGATCATCCACAGGTAGATCGGATAGATCACCTAGATCCTATTACGGGGGACCATAGTAAACAGGACCAAATAGTGTTGGTAAAAATACCTAAATATATAGGAATTTTGTATGCCATAGGTCCTGTTAACTATAGACCCCCGTAATAGCCTGCCGTTATGATATTCTGCGTAGGATCCCAAGAAACATGTCCTAGATGATGCAGATTACGCAGCTCCCACGCGGCAACGTGAGCTGTTACTGTAGGTCACAGACTGACCAGGATTCCGTGTTCCGTCAAATGTATCGGTCATGCAGTGGGAATCGATCGTTTCAACGATGCAAAGAGTACGAAGTGTCGTTCAGCTCAATTCGGACATTGAGATGTGTCCAACGAGTAGCTCGGTCTGCCAGGTGTGACCGAAGATGTTGCTGTTGCTGTGTTCGTCATTTCGTTTCGTCCGTTGTTGTTGGTGTTATTATTGCTGTATCCTCCGACGGGCAGGTTAACAAAAAAAAAATATCAAGCTCACCACACTTTCTTTTAAGATACACGTACGTGCGTGTAAATGTGCCCATTTAACTCGCCGCCCCCGTCGGATCAGCAGAACCGGCCTGTCGTTGTTGACGGAAGAACTGGATCACGTTGAAGATTATAGTAGCCCTTTCGGGACTTCAGAAAAAAACGACTAATAATGCAGCATCGATCGCTGCTCGCTCGGGGGGTTTCGTAGTCCTGGAGTCCTGGAGTCGGAACGATAATGCGCAGCATGCCACGGGGGCACAGGGCAGCGTGCGCTCACACAGATAGCGTTGGCGTCTGCTTTTGATCTGATACCCTCTGCCGTTGCGGCGTCTCTAGCGGATGTCCCGTAGGTACCACCCGCGATATTTCTAGCGCATCTATGACACACCACGCTTGATAGTACCGCACTTGACTTATCATATTTTCGGTCGCTACATATCTCTGAGACCCAGATTCAGCGACGCCAAACGTGCTGCGCGCGCATCATACCAACAAAGCCTTGCATCGATCGTTGATATCCTATTGATACCGTAACTGCAACAATATCAACATGGGGGTTTTCAATACCTCCGTCCAACCTTGTATCAAATGGTAACACCTAGGGAACGGCAGGGCAACTCTTCCCCTGCTCTACAATTGATACCGTAACTAACTGCAACAAGATTGTAAACATGGGGGAGGGCATGGCATATCACGGTCTACCATATATATATATAAACGTCTACGACTGCAGGTAGATCCTGCTATTTATCTGCAGACCCCGTGTTTTTGCCGTTGTGTGCTGTAAATGTGTGAGAGCTGTATGTACTGTATAGATCCTGCCCATCAAACGCAGGCATGAAGGAAGAGCTGTGTCACTGCAGATCTCGCCTCTTCCAGCAGGTCATTGATCTGGATTGTGCAGAGATTGATTATGTTTTTGACCATAACCGTGACATGTCATGCATATTCCACTCCGCGAACACTGTCTACTATTGATCATGCACGTCATCTGCCCCGAACGACGTACGTGTCTGATCTGCAAGGAGGAGGGGGGGGTAGGCGGAGGACACTCTTTCCTTCTTGTCGAAACCATGCACACATCGATTCCCGCTTCATGTTGTAGATCGTTCAGGGCAGCTCGACTCCGTATCTGCATTATTACCTGGTGGCTCACATCGGCGATTGGCCGAGGGGAGCCGTTTAGCCTCCATGGTCTCACGGACATGCTTCCTGCGTTAGATCCGCACTGCACACATACTACTGTAGATTCTGCACAGCCTCTCGAAGCGGCAGGTGAGGATGTATATGATCTGTATGATCTGCAGATGTATCCGAGGCGTGAAACGATGAAACGAACCGATCGATACAAAGCGATTTATGCGCGAAAGAAACGGTCGGGCCAGGCTGTACCCCCCCCTCTCCCTCCATAGCGACATTGTTCCACCGTGTATGCTGTCATTCAGGCCCGGGCATGATTCCAGCACACACGTGGTATGCGTACACTTTATGACAACGTTCAATTTCGAGGTTCTCGGCAGAGAGGGGACGGCATGTTTGCCACAAGTCTCTCGCTCTCGTACAGCGTCAAAGAGCAGCGTTTTTGAGTATCGATGCAAATCGTATCGCGGGTTTTTTTCTTGTCGCGACGAAGCACATTTTTTTTTGTAAGGTTGGCGATAAACAGAAAAATGGCATGTTTGCTCGTATCTATCAATATCTAAAGCGTCATTGAGCTGTGCTCTAAGCAATCATAGCTATTTTAATCGCACAGACAGACCTACAGGCAGATGATCGATAAAACATGAACTTCGAATTTAGAGACATCGTACCTGTGACGGAGACACTCACATCTACGCTACTATGAGTGCCATGTACGGCGGGGGTGGGGGAGGTATGATGCCATAGTTTTCAATGCCGCGTTTACGCCACTCGGAGGAGTGGCCCTGTACCTCACTCAAAATGGACATTGCAAAACAAGTTGTTATCTCAAACAAAAGAGTAACAAACAAGCCCATGGCGGTGAGTGCATACCACGAAAACGAAAAGCTTGAAAAAACAAAAAAAAAAAAAACGGTAGTCGCTCGGCCGAGTGGCGCTCGGATCGGCTGAAAATATCAGGGCATTCCTCGGGATTCTTCCCGCGGTATTGTGCGGGATTCGGAATCATCCCGCGGTCCCATGATGAACGTGAAATCCCGTGCCCATACCAACGCCTCCCGCACAAATTATAACATCCGGCTCCCGCGCCACGGAAAAGTGTAATAAAAATCACGTACCCGCACAAGCACGTCCCGCGGTGGCCACATCCCATGCAAGTGCAGCAGTACCGTTTAGTCCCGGGGTAACTGAGTCCCGCGGGATATCGTCCCGGTGTCGAGAAGGCGTCCCGAGGAACGCCCTGGAAAATGTAGCACTCAAACGTGAGTCCCTTACCCTAGCAGTAGTAGCTCAACCTTTTTTGGGCTCTTAGGACTGCACTCCCGTTTGTGGACTAACTACTCAATTTTCACGTAATTTGTCCCCGAAACGGGACTGCAGTCCTAACAGCCCTAAAACGATTGAAATAGATACTTAGTATAAAAATACAAGTGGGAAACTGCAGGTGTTTGGGATTTTTGTAGATAATGCGTAACGTCACTTTTTTGGTAGGCGTTACGAATATCGGGAAATAGGGGGACATGCTCAGGTGTGTTGGAGCACCCCCTAACTTGATCACTGCTTCTTCTTTGGTTTGGTCTGCTGCTCTGTTTTCTGCCGTGTTTTGACTTTCGGCTTCCCTACAGTAGAGAGAAGAGACAGTATGGCATGGACTTCATCAAGAAGAAGTGCACTGTCCAGAAACGACATCCCTGCGTTCCTGGGGGGGCAAGGCACCACCCAGGAGGGAAATGTACCGACCGTTTGGTATTCAAAATAATGCCTAAATGGTCCTTATTTTTCCGTCTAAACGGCACTCCTTTCCCCAGTTGACTACTGGGCGCAACTCTGAGGAAGAGTCAAAACGCAAAAAAAAAGGCGCACAAACATTTCCTGTAGTGCCAAAGAAAAAGCCACCGATTTTGAAAAACAAGCTGGAAACCACCTCCCCCCACATTTAACTAAGATAACACCAAAATTCCCTTTTTTTTTTTTTTTTTTTTTCCACAAACAGTTGGAACCATACCCACCCCCCACCCCACCCCCCCCACCCGTGCGTCCTTCGCGCACAGCAACACCCCCCCCCCCCCCCCCCCCCCCCCCCCCCCCCCCCCCCCCCCCCCCCCCCCCCCCCCCCCCCCCCCCCCCCCCCCCCCCCCCCCCCCCCCCCCCCCCCCCCCCCCCCCCCCCCCCCCCCCCCCCCCCCCCCCCCCCCCCCCCCCCCCCCCCCCCCCCCCCCCCCCCCCCCCCCCCCCCCCCCCCCCCCCCCCCCCCCCCCCCCCCCCCCCCCCCCCCCCCCCCCCCCCCCCCCCCCCCCCCCCCCCCCCCCCCCCCCCCCCCCCCCCCCCCCCCCCCCCCCCCCCCCCCCCCCCCCCCCCCCCCCCCCCCCCCCCCCCCCCCCCCCCCCCCCCCCCCCCCCCCCCCCCCCCCCCCCCCCCCCCCCCCCCCCCCCCCCCCCCCCCCCCCCCCCCCCCCCCCCCCCCCCCCCCCCCCCCCCCCCCCCCCCCCCCCCCCCCCCCCCCCCCCCCCCCCCCCCCCCCCCCCCCCCCCCCCCCCCCCCCCCCCCCCCCCCCCCCCCCCCCCCCCCCCCCCCCCCCCCCCCCCCCCCCCCCCCCCCCCCCCCCCCCCCCCCCCCCCCCCCCCCCCCCCCCCCCCCCCCCCCCCCCCCCCCCCCCCCCCCCCCCCCCCCCCCCCCCCCCCCCCCCCCCCCCCCCCCCCCCCCCCCCCCCCCCCCCCCCCCCCCCCCCCCCCCCCCCCCCCCCCCCCCCCCCCCCCCCCCCCCCCCCCCCCCCCCCCCCCCACCCCGGTACAGCACAACGTTAACACGACGCGACGTTGAAATGCCACAAGAACATCGAAACCCTATCGAGACAGAATACGGACTCGCCAAGGAATTTTTTATGGGACGTCAAAACTCCCCAAATTCAACACAAAAACCGCATTGAGATACTCCGCTGAACGGCCACAAAACAACACACTATTCAGGCTGTCAAACTGGAATGTACCAGGTAGCAACAAAAACCGACACCACCAGCGTCTGCCCGATGCTTTTATCCCATCGCAAACTATATCGAAAAATAGCGATGCTGTATCGACATTTGTCTCGATATAATATCGATATCAAATTAATATCATATCGAAAGTATAACCTTTTCATATGGCACTAAAAACGACAAAACACCAGACGCCGGTGTGTCAACACTATGTGGTTTTTACGTCGATATCATATCCATATCACATCGTTATCATATCGATGCCATGTTGATATCATATCGATCACGTCTCGATATCAGATCAGTATGACACCATTATATCGACAACGTGTTGAGACCCAAAACATCCGCTGCCACCCCGCCACCGCCCCCCGATCGTTCCTCGGTCGTCAACTCTGCTTCGGCTTCGCGTAACTCTGACACAGTCACACTAACGCTAACACCGGACGCCGTTTCCCCCCCCCCCTCTCCTTCTCCACCCGCGACCACGACGGCAGGGGGCGAAGGGGGCACCATGCTCCGGTGAACGTGCGCCAGCCATCTTGCCGAGTCCTCGTAACCCTGCCACACGCCAAGACAAGCCAACACAGGATTACGCAAGAAAGAAAGTCGCAGTGGGTGGGTATTTGGGTAGGTGGGTGAGTGGGTGGGCGGGTATGCTCAGGCTAGGGTAGCTGAGGCTCGGTATTAGGGGGTGTGTGTGGGTGGGTAGGTGCGTATGCTTAGGTTAGGGTAGGTGTCGGGTCGCTATCAGGGTAGGTGAGTACGTGGGTGTGTGGGTAGGTGCGCATGCTTAGGGTGGGGTAGGTGTCGGATCGGTATCAAAGCAGGTAGGTGGGTGGGTGGGTGGGTAGGTACGAATGCTTAGGGTAGCGTAGTTGTCGGGTCGCTATCAGGGTAGGTGATTCGGTGGGTGCGTGGGTAGGTGCGTATGTTTAGGGTAGGGTAGGTGTCGGGTCGGTATTAAAGCAGGTAGGTGGGTCGATGGGTGTGTGGGTAGGTGCGTATGCTCAGGGTAGCGAAGGTGTAAGGTCGGAACCAGGGTGTGTGGGTAGGTGCGTATGTTCAGGGTAGGGTAGGTGTCGAATCGGTAATAGGGTAGATAAGTGGGTGGGGGAGTGTGAGAGTCGGTGGGTAGGTGCGCATGCAGAGTAGGTGTCGAGTCGGTATTCCGATAGGTGGGACAATGGGTAGTCACACGGAAAGTATATGGGTATGGGTGCGGAAGGTGAGTGGGGTGAGTGGGCGGGTATTTGGGTAGGTGGGTGGGTATGCTCAGGGTAGAGTAACTGAGTAACAAAGCGGGTGTGGGCATGGTGGGTGAATGGATGGGGGGGGGGGGTGGTGTGGGTGGTTGGGTGGGCGTGGGTGGTTGGGTGGTTGGGTAGGTGTGTACGCTTAAGGTAGGGTAGGTGTCGGTACGGTAATGGGAAAATGGGTGGATGGGTAGGGGTACTGTAAGTGGGCGATTTTGTAGTGGGGTGGGTGGGTGGGTACTGGGGTAGGTGGGTGGGTAGGTATTGGCAGGGTGGAGTGGCTGGATGAGTCGGTGTGGGTATGCTGGGTGATTGGGTGGTAGGGGTCGGGGGGGGGGGGGGTATTACAAGTGATCGGTAGCAAGGCAAAAGAAGTCACGGCGGGGACAAAAGGGAGGGTTATTCTTTAATAGCGACCACCGGCATCGCCAGGCAACAAACACCTACACCAATCCCAACACCGCTGCAACCATCACGGAGAAGGACAAGAACGACTCCAACTACAACAAGCACAACAGAACAACAAGATAAACAAGAACAAAAACCAAGACAGAAACATCTAACAGAAAAATGTTACAAAAACAGCATCAACAACATCAACGAGAACGGCGATGTGTACTTCTCGAGAGTGTGTGCCCTCGTGCCTCACCTGATCGAGCTCAATGCTGCGCTCGAAGCACTCCTTCGCCTGTTTGAGCTTTCCAAGGTAGAAGTAGCTCATGCCCATGTTGTGCAACGTCACGTGGTGCTCCCCCGACACGCTGCATCGGTAAAACACGAGGCAAACCCCGTTTATGAACAAGGAAGGGAGGGAAGGAGGGAGGGAAGGAGTGGGGGCGGTCGAGATAAATGGGTGTGTCGGGGTCAAAATCGACACGTTTTTCGGTAGGACATGGGGTAGCAAAGGCGTTGGGTGGGATACGCCCAAAAACGGAAGCCATCAGACGGAAAACGGTAAAAAAAAAAAAAAAAAAAAAAACGAAACGAAAACGACACAAAAAGGTGAGCACCACGTGACGTTGCACAACATGGGCGACAAAAAGGGGAGCACCACGTGACGTTGCACAACATGAACGCAATGATGAAATATTATGGCGTGGCATAATTGTACATGGTCTTACAAGGGACCATAGCAAATAGGACCTACGGTACACACAAAAACCTGCATATTTCCACTTTCACCAACATTTTTTGGTCCTATCTACTATGGTCACTCGTACTAGTACACGTAGTACATATTACGGGGGTCCATAGTTAACAGGACCTATGGTGTACATAAAAACCTATATATTTGCCTATTTTTACTAACAAAAATTGGTCCCGTTAACTATGGACCCCCGCAATAGTAAGCAGAGCCCCCAATGGGCCAAGAAAGACACGTACGTCTCCCCCTACGTTTCCGCACGATATTAAACTCTGACTATTACGTTCCCCCCGTGATATCGCCTTCACGATACATCCTTCTTTCTACCCAACTACATCAGTACACCCATTAATAGTTAGTGTCCGGCCTGATTCCTTATGCTAGAGAGCTGTTGCACTAATTCTGTGGTGACACACTGGACTGCTGTGAGACAGAGCAAAAATGCACACGGGAAAAAACGGCGAAAAACAGTGATGGTTATGGCGCCGGCCTTCTGGGACTTTGGAAACCCTCCTTACGTTTGATAGCATTATGGAGGGAAGGGGGGGCTACTACGTGCAGCATCCGCCCCACACCGGACAAGCCCGGATAACGACGCAAGGGGGCTGAGAGGTCGATGATGGAATAGTGCAGTCGTTAGCCGTTGCCGCTAGACACGACCAGAGTATTCATCAAAAGGCAACGCAAGCGAACGGAGCACGGCGACCGGCGATGCAAGAACCACAACCAAACTTCACTCGCGAGAAGTCACGAAATTAAAGGCAACACAAACGACTCCAATCCATAAATAACCGGGTGAATCGAAGTATCACTAGAGTCACACACAGCTTGCACACATGAGTGTCGACGAAAATCGCTCCATCTCACACCTCGTGTGTTACTTTATTTTTCTCAATAAAAATGCAATCAGATCACTAGGAGAGCTGAGCGACGACATTAAAAATAACACCAGGTACTTCTAGGAAAGATATTCAGAAAAAAAAAAAAACAACGTTAGGAGGGGGGGCGGGGGGGGACGATGTTCCAAGAGTTTCAGAAGCGGTTTTTTTCTTGCCTGTTGGACCGGCGGAACAACACCAGCGCGGTCTGGAAGTCCTTCAAGGCCATCAGCAGCCTCGCCGCCTCGAAGTTCACGTCTTTTCCCTGACAAAGCGAGAGGTCGATGCAACCGGCACACAAATTCGGTCACTAAAAACAGTAATTACCCCGACATATCGCTGTTAAACTCGACTCAAGCGGCACATAAACTCGGCTATTAAAACAGTAATTACCCCCGACATATCGCTGTTAACTTGTACTATTTAATACTGCACTGCGCAGAAACCTAAACCTCACTCTGTTTCCAAGTAATATGCTCCCAACTGTGCCCGTAACGAGCGAGCGGTCCTATACTTTAGTACACATGTTTTGGATGAAAAAATTACTCAGATTCAGAGTGGGTTACGTTTTAGGCTATCGAATTACCCCGGCGTCTTCCCGGTAACGGATGATTTTCAACCGTTCCTCCCCCGACATCTTACCAATGACCGATATCAAATTTCTCCGTCGTCTCGTTACCGACGGCTATATATGTTTAAGGTTTTCCCGACGTCTGGTCAGCAGAGGCTTCAAAATTACCCGGACGGTTTGCCTGTACTCCAAAATATCCCGACCTATTTTCTGGCAACGCTTGTGAGTTTTCCCTGGCGTACCGGCCGCAACGCCTATCGAATAACCCCGGCGTGTCGCCGGTGACGGCTTTCAAGTTTCCCCCTCACGGTACTCACAAGGCTTGCGCCGCCCGCCCCTCCGTCTGGCTAACGTAATCTCTGACGGGTCGTGCAGAGGCGCATGGCACCCCCCTTCTAAGGCTTCCCCGACATGATGTGTAACATTGTTATTTTGCTGCCTGCCACTATCGAGCTAGCCCACAACCACCCGGCCTCACCTGGGACACCGACCCACCTCCGCGAGAGCAACAAAGGCAACTATTAGCAGGGACCGCACCAAAACCTAAAATCCGTCCCACCCAACCCATACATTGACCCCTACCACCTTCACCCCCACCCCAATCACACCCCCACCCCGACCCTCAACGCAACTCTCATCGACCCCCCCCCCCCCCCCCCCCCCCCCCCCCCCCCCCCCCCCCCCCCCCCCCCCCCCCCCCCCCCCCCCCCCCCCCCCCCCCCCCGCCAACACCCGAACTCTCCCACCCTCCAGTCGTTTACTTCAACGCTGTCATCCATGTGCAAGAACATTCCGCCTCACTACTGGCTCCTAACAGGATGCGGATGCGGATCACCCTTCTATGCGGCTCGCCGAACAGCCTCACGGCGCGCGTCGCGCTGGGTGGAAGGGCAATCAATGCCTGCCTGGTCGGTGAAAACCCGGCGCGCCCCGTCCCGGCATCGTAAGGACGCGAGGGTCCACGGTCACACCGTTACGGCCGTGCGATGCGTGGCATGAGTACGCCCTGCCCCCCCTCCCCACCCCTGCCTCCACCCGCACGCCATCCCTACTCCGACTTATTACGGGGGGCCATAGTAAATAGGACCTCCGGTAAACACAAAAACCTATATATTTCATTATTTTTGTCAACAATATTTGGTCCTATTTACTATGGTCCCCCGTAATAGCTGCTATTATACCTATCGCGGGAGAACATACGGCAGTGTTAACACGAGGGGGATGCATTATTTTTGGATACGCATGCGGCTTCTGATTGCTGCGATAAGATTACTGCGGCCCTAGGGTAATGCGCAAGGGTGGTGTTATCATTGTGCGATGCACCTGCTGTAGGGGATACCACTGGCGGGTGATGGCGATGGCGTCGTTCTTCAGGTCTTCCCAGAGAGGAGGAGGCAGCTCGTGGCTAGAAACCTGTCACAAAGAAGCAGTTTGGTTACAGGAAGGTACAGACGGTTTTTAGCGCGGCGGTCATAATAGACGGTTTACATAGTGGTCACTACGGCTACAGGCCGGTCGCGGATGGTCATTCACGGATGCACGCAGCTACAGACAAGTCCCAGACGGTTACAAACGGGTGGTTAAATACACGATTGTAGACGGTTACAGACGGTTGCAGACGGATACATACAGCTACAGACGGCTTCATGCGGTTACGAACGGCTATGTACGAAGGGCAGCGGTAGGTAGCCCCCAAAAACCGAGTTTGATAAAAATGCAAAGTGCAACCTGGTGGTGAGCAACCCCATCCACCATGGCCTAGGTATAAATAAAAAAGCCTTTTTTCTGGTAGAACATAAATGGCATTCCAACAATACAATGGTTGGGCAGTTGAGTTGTTCAGATGAGGAGCCCCGACTGTCACGTCCATTTTGGTCAAAACATGCTGTATACTGCAAACCCCAGTCGCACCACGCGTCAGACGGATACTGACGGTTTTAGACGCTTACTGATACGAGTGCGCCCCGATCATAGAACGCGTCAAACGGTTGCTGACGGTTACAAAACGGGCGCCTAACGTAGAACGCGTCCGACGGTTACCGACGGTTACTGACGGTTACTGGCACGAGTGGCCCCCTATCATAGCAGGCGTCAGACGGTTTCTCAGACGGTTACAAACGGGCACATCTGGCCGAAGACAGCCACACGCGGGTTCAGGCGGTAAACAAGCGCCAATTCAAAACGGTAACACATGCGGATACAGAAGTTGCTACGAGTACAAATCAATACCTGGTACAATCAACATGTAACCGTGCAGATTGAGAGCCGCACTTTTGGGGGTGGCGTGGCATCAAAGTGCCGAGGTGCGACGAGACTTGGCGGGTGTGTGGTGTTGCAACGGGAATGGTGTGGAAAAGTGGTGCTATGTGGTCCGAAGGCACTATGGTACGGTCGTGCATAGCATCGTGTGGTGTGATTTGCTGCGGTGCGGTATGGCGCGTACGGAGTCTATTACGGGGGTCCATAGTTAACGGGACCAAATTTTGTTAGTAAAAATAGGCAAATATATAGGTTTTTATGTACACCATAGGTCCTGTTAACTATGGACCCCCCCGTAATAGTTGTGGTGTTCTGTTGTTCGAATGCACAGGAAGATCAGCACCATTTGGACTCTGATAACACAGCGAGCGGAGCTTATGTTCCCGTTCAGGATGGCATGTCCCTGTCCGTCCTTGTACAACCCAACCACCGCACATAGCGTTGAGTTGGCGCAAGGGTGCGATCGCTTTTCGTCAGCGCCCGTTCTCCTAAGAAGGGCCGGTATCGGTGCAAAGCTAACTTACGTCGAACACAATATTTTCGGAAGGTTCTCGACCACATGTTTCCGAAAATACCTCAATCTTGTTCGGCATTGGCCACCTTCCCTTAGCTCTGGAAAAAATCGAGCTTTGAAAAATCGATCGCATCACGGTATGCGCATACGACAGCACTACTGCTGCAGGGTCTTCGCCCGTCGGGTCGGTGCTGAGGGCAGGCATCGTCGCAGAACAGAAGCAGCGCCACTCGTTGTTGGTGTGGTGCTGTCCTGTGGCCTCGAGTACACGCACCATGACTCCAACCGTAAAAAAAACGGTCGTCCGACAAGGCACCTGATCAACTAACTAGCGGGGTCGAAACCTTCAACAACACATCCGGATTTAGCCTCGCCCCCCCCCCCCCCCATCCCTCCCATCTCCCGCAAACCCCATCGGTAAACAAGCGATTAAAAATACGAAACTGGTCCATGAGCGGCGCCCTAAAAGCTCTGAACACATCCGGGCCCAGCCTAACCCCCCCCCCCCCCCAAGCCACACTCCCGCTTCCCTATCAGCGCAACTTTCAATACGTTTTGGTGTTTGTTATGTACGATACAAAAAACCTAGGCTTCGACACGCCAAAAACACACCAGACCACGAGGACCAACTAACTTCTCAAGGAAATATCCCGCCAAAATCACACGACAATACGCACACCCGCGACAAGGTTCTGAGCAGAACAACGTGCCAGAAACAAAACAGACAACACACGTCAGTTTCTCAAGGAAAAATCGCGCATAAAAATCAACACGGCACTCCCGAAACGTGTGCACAACAGCAACAAAATACGACACACACCCACATTGAGCATATTCTCAAGAGCACCTCGAGCCAAAGCACACACACACACACGCACGCAACGTACGCACCTGATCCACGAGCGGCGCCCTGAACTTCATAAACACGTCCGGGTCCAGCCTCGAGAGCCTCAGCAGCTGCACCACGAGCCCTAAGCTCGGCTGCGCGACATCATCCTTGACCGCCCTCTGGAGGGTGCTGAATGACTCGGGTCCGAACGATTTCGTCGAGTCCTCGAAAGCGAACCTTGTCTCCTGCAGGACGCCCCCCCCCCACCCCAAATGCCAACGCCTGACACTTGAAACCCTCCATGTAAGGGGAGGATACCGACCATCCCCCCTTCAGCCGCGTGTATCGCGCCAGAGCGTCGAGATTCACCTTAAAAGTAGTGTGTAGTGCATTTTGTTCACGGGAGCGGATAAGTGCCAAGGGAGAGGCGGGGGGGTTGAAGGGAGGGTAGGGGTGGGGGGAGGGACATCCTCTCCTTTACAGCGGTGACCATAGCTGAAACACGGACCGACGTTAAATCGGGTAATAATACGTAATTAGCCAACCCCCCGCCGCCGATGGAGTACTCTTCCACAATTTCACACGTCGTACATGTAGATCATCTACAGGTGGATCATTTACAGAGAGATCATCTACAGATAGATCATCTACAGATAGATCATCTACAGATAGATCATCTACAAATAGATGATTTACAGATAGATCATCTACAGATAGACCATCTACAGATAGATCATCTGCATATAGATCATCTACAGATATATGGTCTACAGATAGATCATCTACAGTATTGTATATCCTAACCTGCCGCCATTATTATGTGCATGATCTGTATACTGCACTGCAGAATAAACGCAGGAAACCCGTCGTACCGCAGATCACAAGCAAGGCTAAACGGTTTCGAACCTGGCAACATCAGCTTCGACTGTAGATCACAGATCAGTAATCTATCCATCCTCGAAGATTTACAGTAGATCATGAACTGTGGGAATGATCTGTAGACGATCTGCCCCACCATGTGTGTGGACACTTTGCGGTCTACCTTCTCCGCGCCTTCAAAGGTAGGGTACCTATTGATGAGGTTGGATATCGTATCGCTGCTTTCGATGTATCGAATTGTCGAACTTTCGATATATCGAAATATCGGACGTTCGATAAATGGAATCATCGATGTATTGAAATATCTTCGACCGAAATATCGATATATCGAACTTTCGATAGATCGAATATTCAGTTGTCGATATATAGTATCGAACGTGTTTTGCAATCCCCCCTCGGTATCCCCGTGTTGATTTTATGCCGAGATTGAACAAATGATTCCATGCATAAAATATCGAAATCGTATCAAGTACGTTTTACGTTTGTCGGCATCGCAACCAAATCGATTCCGAAATCCGATATCCAATATTCAGCACTAAGGGTAGTTCTCGCCAGGGGACCTCGCGTTTGCGGATACGGTAACTCCCGTCAGCTGTATGTGCCGGCGGATATTCGTATCCGCCGTCAAATGTGTGTGCTGGCGAAAAATTGCAACTGCCGTCGACTGCATGCGCTGCCGGATATTCATAACTGCCGTCAATTGTGTGCGCCGGTTAGTGGACATTCGTAATTGCCTTCAGCTCCGTGTGCCGGCGGGATATTTGTATGCGCTGGTTGGATATTTGTAACTACCGCCAACTGTACGCCCTGGTGGATGTTTGACATCTATAACCACCATCAACTGTGCGCGCTGGAGGAAAGCAGTACAGGGTATGCCGCACCAGTAGTGCCGCTATAGTGCTGATATGTGGGCACTCTAGCGTCAACCGGCACTAATCCCTCCGCACACTGCCCTGCCACATTGGTTAATCTCATACCATGGTATGTGCCAAGCGATTCGTATAGCGGGCAGCTGGCACTACTCAGACGGCACTTTAAAGCGACCAACTACTACTGTATATGCCTAAATAGAACGACCAATATTCACTGCAAAATATAACGACCGACATTCACTGCAAAATATAACGACCAATATTCACTGCAAAATAGAACGAATAATATTCACTGTAAAGTATAACGACCAATATTCACTGCAAAATATATCGACCAATATTCACTGCAAAATATAACGACCAATATTCACTGCAAAACATAACGACCGCTCTTATATCAATATTCACTGCAATCGTTCATTATATTTTCGGACACAGTAGCATAATACTCTTTACCGGAAAAAAAAAAAAAACGTTTTGTCAGAGATTTTTTCCCAGCTTGAACAGTAAGAAAACATGTCCTACTAAGCCAAGTCGTGTAACGTAAAAAAATAGCAAAACTCTGCACACGTACATGAGTACTTCACGGGATTGCTCGCTTAAGGCATGCCCTATATTTTTGGCTGCCGTGTAACGTAGAAGTTTAGCAAAACTTGCTTCGATTGGAAAAAATAACTGAAATGAAGAACGTTCTTGGGTTTCTTGGAAATTTCAACTCCGGTCCTTCCCTCGCGGGTCCCTTGCGCATATACCTGGTACACGCCAGGTGCATATTTCCCTTGGTCGAGTTAGTGTTATTCCCAGGTTTATGTTTTTCTTCCGCTCCAGAAATAGAGGGGCCAATCTTGTGACCACAGACTACACGCGGGCGATGAGTTTTACGTCGGGACAACAACCAACACCACCACAACAAAAACAAACACGATCACGACAAGCACAACAAAACAGCACAACAACAGCAACAGCAAGAACATCACCATGCTCCTACCATGCACGACAGGGAGCCGGGGGGTGCGATGGGTGGATAATCGCTGGTCGTTAGGGCTAATGGCCCGTCGCTAGCTCTTCGCGGGCTGTTCGTTACGTTTCAAGCGTTTCATTTCAACTATATATACGACAGCAGTATATGCACTTCGAAAAATTTACGTATCTGTTCTTACCATGCCGGACAGGGAGCCAGGGTAAAAGCGACATAAGGGCCCCTTCGATATATTATGACAATAAAACACGTGCAATCGCTGGTCGTTACGAGCGTTGGTGGTCGGCCGCTATGTCTGCGCGGACTATCCACTACACTAGCTTTCAAGTCGAGCGTTTCACTTTTCATTTTGGCACACACTACACTAGCTGCATGTTTGTTCTCACCATGCACGACAGAGACCCGTGGTATGCGATGTGCGGATCCCTCTCCCCCACCATCTCCTCCTCCCCGAGGTACCCCTTGTCTCCGACTAGCACCAGGCCTCGACCACCGGACAGTGACGAAATACGCCTTCACGAAACAAAAAATAACAAAAACGGAAGAAAAAAAAAAAAGGTCAAGAAAAGTACAGAGTCGATAAACCACTTGTAGTACTGCACTCTGCACGTCAACATACGCTTGCAGAAAAAGAAAAAAACTGAAGTTCTTGAGATCGGAAAATTACGCAAAACAAATCTTTGAAAGGTTGGCGTGACGGTTCGATCGCGCCTTCAGGGTTAGGGTTAAGGTCCATATACATGAATCGAATTTCAAGCAACGCGCTCCCAGTGGCTTTCGGAGAGCAATCAGTACACACTATTACGGTAAGGGACCATAGTAAATAGCACCAAATATTGTTAGAAAAAATGGCAAATATATAGGCTTTTGTATGTAGCGTAGGTCCTATTTACTATGGTCCATCGTAAAAGAGCCCGATCAACCCCCCCCCCTTCCCTCCCCAACACAGTCCTAATCCATTCCCCTGCAACTCCCTCCAACCTCAAAAGCCTCAAGGCCCCCAGCGGCATCAGCAGGCTGCCTCCGGCCTGCCCCAGGCGGCTCTCCAAGTACGATGCCAGCAGTCCGTCGAAGTCGGAGTCTCCCCGAACCCCGGCAACCACCTCCTCCTCCCTGCTCCTCGTCGGCGCCCCTTCCCCCACCTCTGGCTTCGCCGACAGCTCAAGGCTTGATGGCGCACTTCCTTCTTTTCCTCCCTCCTCTTCTCCACCTGCTCCTCTTCCCCCCTCCCCCTCTTCCCCAGCAGCATCAGCTCCGGTTGTCGCCTTGTTCGGCCTTTCGTCGCCAGTTGCTGTTGTTGTTGGTGGTGCTGCTGCTAGTGGCGGTCGGTTTTATGTTCCAGGTGTATGGTAAAGGCGGTAGCGATGAGGGTAAGGATGAGGACAAGGGTAGGGCAAATGATAAGGACAAAAAACAAGGATAGGGGTGAGTAAAGGGACAAGAAAAACGAGAACACCGATACACTAACGACAAGAACAGCGAGAAAGACAAGCATGTGGGTCAGGGCAAGTCAGGGCAATGCTGAGGGTAAGGACGAAAAGGAGGGCAGGTGCGAGGATCAGGAAAAAGGATAACAACAAGGACATTTTGAGGACCAACGCCCCAACGGTAGGGTGGACCGTAACTGGTCCGAGTCCGGCGGGAAGGCCTCATAGCCTTGGTTTTTGTTAGTGGGTGAGCTCGTGCAAGTCCCACACTACCCGGGAGAGACAGTCTCTCCCGGGTGGCTATCTCCACCGCACCTGCTCCTCTCGGGGGTCAGGTCGGGTCAACGTGCCCAACTGGGCTAAATTGACACACGGCACGAAATTGGGAACGTGGAAGTGTGGTGAGATCAAGCTTTATTTTTACCAATCCGCCGGAGGATAAAAAAAAACAAAAAAAACAAGGACAGCAGTGATACGTCAAATGGCAAGGGTAGCTACGAGGACAAGGGACAGAGAAAGGAAAGCGACAACAGCCACGACAACAAAACGACAACAAACAATAACTGTTAGCAACAACAACAACAACAACAACAACAACAACAACTGTCAGCAACAACAACACAATAACTGTTTGCAACACAACAACAACTACAACAACTACAACAACAAAAAACGGTTGGCGTAACAACCAACCATCGCAAGCAGGAATCACGGCAGTTCACAACACCAAACGCAACATGACGCGCTAATGACACATATAGACGCCTCCAAGTTTCAAAACCCTTTCGCCGCAAAAAGCAATGCCGTTCGTTTTCGTACTCCCGAGACAGACGGACAAACCAGCAAATCTGCGCCTACAACCAGCAAACGCCAATCAACTTCATCAGCCAAATCATCAAGTCACCCCGAACCTCAACCGCCAATCAACAGCCGACAAAAAATCACGAATCAACCAATCATATTTGACACCAGGGAAACTCAGCACTACTGCGACAAAAAGGTTGGCACCACTGTGCACTAACCCTCACCCAAATCCTACGCCAATCAGACCCAATCAACCAACGATTATCGTCAGTCTTTTTTTCCCGTCTTTGCGTGCGTCAACCATTATCTCGAACAAAGCGGTTAGCTCCGCCGAACATTACAGCTCCCCCCTTACCAAAAGTCAATGTACGGATCACCTGTCACTCAATCATCAACCATGCAACCGTCCACTCAATCATCAACCATGTTGACACGTCACAGGCACCAATCGTCAACCAACATACAACCACCCAACCAACTAGCCATCACCCATCACCAATCACAGTCACCCATCTGTCAACATCCACCAATCACACAATCGCCAATCGCCAATCCTATCAGCACTACAGTAGGACTGTGAGTTGGCTCACTATATTTCGCCGACTTGTTACTAGTTGGTTTGGTAAGTACTATCATGAGTGTATAGCGCTGTGAGTTGGCTGACTATAAGTCGGCGACCAATTATATACTAAATAATTGGCTAGCTAGTAGAGCTGTCCGCTGGGTGACTATAAGTCGGCGACTGATTATTAGTTGGCTAGGTAGGTTCCATGATAAGTAACTAGGGCTGCGAGTTCGCGGACTATAAGTTGGCGACTGTTTGTTAGTTGGCTAGGTAGATCCCATGATGACAATATAGGGCTGTTATTTGGCCGCCTACAGGCCGCCGACTGGTTGTCAGCACGCTAGGCACCACAGCTGGTTGCGTGCTGTGATCTACGGTATTCTGCGTCTTCGCACCTGCTTGTCTCCTGCATCATAATGGCTCCACGTCAAAACGTATGTGATGGTCTCGGCTATAATCACGGCTCGACTTAAAAACGTTTTTTGGCAAAGAGGCTAAGCCAGTTTGTTGGCCACCGAACTAACTACCAGCCGTGAACTTCAGCCAACTCCCCGCCGTAATACCCACCTAAATACTAACAATCAATCACCAATCACAATCGACCAAATCACCAATCGACCAATCACCGATCGTATTTTCCCGCTCCGTCCTTGTTGGAGTCTACCCCGTGACTAAGGACCAAGTTTTTGGCCACGAGTCAACGTGAGAACAACAGCAGTCAGCAATTAGCAACGAGCAACCACGAACCACCAGCAACCCGATGACAATCCACACCTGTCTCAAGGCCGGCATAGTAGGCCCTTGCCCGCTCCGGCGCGACGGCGTGAGCGCGGTGGCTCCACTTGAGCCCGAGCCCCTGCAAGGCGTTCAGCGACAACTGGAGTATATACGCAAGCCGGGTCCCACGCAAACGAAACACAAACATGAAAAAAAAATTAAAACAGAGTACGCGTCAACAAAAAAAGAGTTGAAACAAAAGAAGGAAACAAAAAATATACCTGGTACCTAGTACCAGGATATCTACTTTGTATCGTACAACTATTAATAAGCAGTATCGTTTGCTTGCTATGATATTTTATATATCAGCGTACGCACAGGCAGCGAGTTCGTTGTGAACGTAGCACGCTGCGATATTTATAAACAGTACAGTACAAGTATCGCAATAAGCTTGAAAATCCGAATTTTGAGGAAAAAAACAATTTTCGAATGCCACAGCAGCTGATGTTTTTTTTTTTCTCATTATCTAAAAAACAAAAACAGAGAGGAGGAGGATACATGATATCAGCGAGAAACAAGAAAGCAAAAAATAAAGATAAAAGCAGGTTTTTGCTACTCATAAGGAAAATCATATATTCAAGCACGAAACACGGTTCGAGGCAAGAGCCAAAAATTTTACACTCTGGCCGCAGAGATAAAAAAAAAAAAAACGCTTGATCTTCATACCAGTAGCCCAAACAGAACAATATTCGACCACTTTATGGCCAGAGCAGTGCAGAATAATGCCGAGCCGAAGGGAAAAGAAACAAACAAAAAAAACAATTCAGTCCGTACGGATGCATCACCGGAGAGAGAACTACAAAAATCTGGAAAAGACAGCTGTCGAGGGTAGACAAAAGGAGAAATGTCGAGCGGAAAATAGGGGGTACTCATCATCATGTCATCCGTGGGCGTAGTCATATGACCATAGACCCTTCCATCCCCATAATGCCTGGACGGAGCACGTCGGGTCTTTACCGGCCAGGCGGACGTTTTGCTTGCGCCAAGCGCGCGTAGCGCCGCGAGGCGTTCACCAGCGAGTGGTCGCACGAAGGGCGAGCTTGCATGCATCCTACTAATAAGAAATCGCCTGTGAGGCGGACTGTCTTCTTGAAATATGGACGACAGATAGCGTTAAATAAAATTGCGAATTAGAGGGGGGGTGCGCTTCCTGGCCGTCGCTTGATGCCTGTCGCACTTCGGCAGACGTCTCGACGCCCCGATGCTTCTAGTCTGTACTCTTCAATGCTCTGGCCCACGATGTAGGCGCAAGCGGTTCCGATCTAGGTTGATACGCCAGGAATCGCGGAGGAAAAACAAATTATCCGCGACCGGAATACGTTGTGATACACACGCACATGGGCTCTACGTACGTACATACGGGTTTCCAACTCGGGGGCGGGAGATGATAGGGGGGGGGGTACTCCTTTTCATGCATGACCGTAGTCGTATGACCATAGACCCTCGCATCCCTACAATGACGGGACAGAGCACGTCGGGTTTTCACCCACCAGGCATGCCGGGACAGACCCTCGATTCCTACTTTACGATCTACTAAAAGTACCCGGTAGATATTTCAGGGAAGATGTACTCCCGATCTTGTACGATCTAGCTCCTTCACGTTCCCGGGTGGGAGCTGTGTGAAGATCTGCTGTTTGATGATCTGCCCTATAAGGCAGATAGATCACACTGCACGAACTCTCACAACGGCAGTTGAGGAACTAGATCATATAGATCGTGATATATCTGAGTATGATCTGTCTGTAGATGATCTGTGTGATCTGTCGGAGGTTTGAATACTGTACATGACTGACCTCAGACTTGTCTGCCGGTAACGGCTTTGTCGCCGTGATGGTCACCCTGATCATACCGTCAGAGGCGGTTGGAAGAATCGAAATGCGCGCACCGATGACAACGGTGCAAAGGGGGCAAAGAAAAGAAGGAGGGGGTCATTTCAGGACAGCGGCGGAATGCTATACACGTATACAACTTCGTACAGCTTCGTATCGCCTTTATTGAATGGAGATCATGGTCATGTAAGAGACAGCGGCAGCCCACTATTAACCGCATACAGTATACATGGCAGCTCATATTTTCAACACCAATGCAATGCAAATTTTGTCACGGAAAAGGATGTTTTTGACTTTACGAGGCGTTGTTCGAGGGGGTAGGGAATCGACGGGCAGTGGGAATGCTGAACTATTTGCGCTTGAAAAAATGAAGGCATGCGATATACCGGGATGGGGAGGGGCACCTATGCCCACGGCATGTTCAGAAGGCGGCTTAGGGAAAAACCTCGTACGAGTTCAGCTGACAAGAAACAGCGATGATAAAAATACATACAAAAAAAAAGTCATGTGTAGACGGCGACAGCCCAACATTCACCGGTACTTTAGTTGGACGTCAAGTATGTGAGGACTAAGGCGGCAGAGTGCTGCTGCTCTGGCAGATGAGCGGTGAACGCCCTGTCACCAGTGTCACCCCTGTATGATACTCGTGTCGCTTTCTGCTTTCTGCCGCGGCCGCTGGTGCTCGTTTTTTTTTACCTAGTAAGGACACTGCTAAAACCGCTCTTCGCACTGCACCAAAATTAAGAACGCCGCGACTGAGAGTTACTACTACTACTACTACTACTACTACTACTACTACTACTACTACTACTACTACTACTACTACTACTTCCACTACTGCTACTACTACTACTACTACTACTACTACTACTACTACTACTACTACCACTACTACTACCACTACTACTACTACTACTACTGCTACTACTACTACTGCTGCTACTACTATTACTACTACCATTAATACTACTACTTGATTGACTGGGCCGTTTCCAAAGCGGGACTGCACTATAATAACATACTAAAAGCGATAAGGAATATCAGGTAGTTGGGAGAAAATCGTCTTCGAAATTCGTCCCAGGAGGTGTGTTGTCTCGATCTTAGTATACGGCTTGAAGGGGGGGTGTTATGTTATCACACGGGTGATACGGTATATAGGGGGTGTTATTATGCAATCACACGGGTCATACGGTATGAAGGGTGTGTGCTATGTTATCGCAGGTGTGCTACGTTATCACACGGGTGATACGGTAGATAGGGGGGTGTGTTATGCAATCACACGGGTCACACGGTACATAGGGGGGGTGTTACGTTATCACACGGGTGATACGGTATATAGGGAGGGTACTGTGTATCGCACGTGAAATACGGTACATGGGAGGGTATTATCTTTTCACACGTGTGATACGGTATATGGTGGTTGTGTCAAGTTATCACACATATAATACGGCCGACAGCGGCCAAGATACTACCGTCCGTCTAGTGGGTTAGGAGGGGCGTAATCGTTACTTAGCGCTCATTTTCTCGACAACGGTAACAACGTGCAGAAATCAACGACTCTATTTTCGGCAGGATCTCTCGATCGATCAGATAATATATACTAACAAAAAAGAAGAAAAAAAAAAACTTCTTGTTCGGTACCGGCAACCTTCCCGTTCCCTAAAAAAAATCGAGCGCCAAAAAAAAAAAAAAAAAAAAAACACCCCCTCCCTGTGCCAAGTGAACGGTATTTACCGGCTATACCGCGAGATGGGATTTCCGTCTAACCTGTTCTCGTAAAGGGTTTTGTCCTTCACCCGGAAGGCGTCTTGCCGGAGGGAGTCGAAGACGTAGTTGCACACCGTCGCTATCGGATTCTTGGCAAACTTAAGGTCCACCACCTTCCCAGACACCTGATCACCGCCGCCGACAAAGAACCAAACAAGTCGTGAGGGTGGGAACAACTACGCTGTACCAGGTAAGATTAAACGTAGGGAAATCTGGAGAGCGGGGTTTAATTTTGAGACACACATGGAAGGCATGTGTGGATAGGGGATACATACGAGTACGAGCTGAAAGCGCGAGTCTGCTTGAGGTTGAACTCCTACTTCGGTACTTTTGTCAGATGGTCATCCACACTATCAACATCAATATTTACATTACAGTACGTAACAGTACGAGGAACCATAGTAATCAGGACCAATCACATACACTAAAACCCATATATTCCATTATTTTTCCGAAGCATATTAGGTCCTGATTACATCCTCCCCCGAAATAGCACGAGGGACCAAAGCAACCAGGACCCATCACACACACCAAAAGCTACATATTCCAGCATTTTTACGAAGCGAATTTGGCCCTCATCACTACGTATGCTCCCCCGAAAGAATTCAACGATGACCGGGAATATAATGTCCGTTCAACGATCGCATCATTATCGAAATGGTTCTTATATTCCTGGCCAGAGCGGTACACAGGCGAAAACCCTTTTCACTGAAATATTGAAAGAGTTACCTCAAGGGCGATCAGTTCGATCACTTCCGTGCGCACCGGAGGGATGCGATCCTTTTTAAGTCTTCGATTTCTTTAGGGAACGAACGGGAAGGTTGTCAATACCGTACCGAACAAAGGAGACCTTTTCGGAAAAAGAAGTCTGGTCGAGAGAGAGAGAGAGAGAGAGAGAGAGAGAGCCTTCCGAAAATCTATGGAAAATTGAGTGACTTTAGCGCGCTTACCGTTGTCGGGGAAAAAAACGGGCGCCGGAAAACAGTGGCACCCAACGCTCTTTTTGAAGCATATATTACACGAAATCATCTAGTCGTAGTTTTGTGGAAAACAAAACGTGGTGGGAATCGAGCAACGCCGCGGCTTGTGTGCTGTACGTGGAGACGTGTACGCAAAAACCAGAGAGAGCAAACGTCATCGTGCGGGGCGACAAGACCGCTACTGTTTCTCCGTTCGATGTACCCGCAAACAAGCCGAGGAGGCTTCGCCTGAGGTAAAATCGAGCAACGTTTCGCACGCAAGAACCGACCGTCCCGCCGCAAATACGGACCGCTTCGGCTGCAAAAAAAAACCCCAGACCGCTTTCGCGTGCGGCTCGTATTCGTAGTGACCGACCGTTTTGCATCCTTCTGCGGTAACACTGCAGGCAGTAAACAGGCCCGCCATCCCACAAACCCCCACTCAGGCAACGTCAAGGTTGCCCTCAACGGTTCGCACGAGACACAGTTGTAGGTGGTGAGAGAGGGAGAGGAACGAGAGGGCGAAGGAACTCGCCTGGAGAAGCAGCTCGCTGGGCGGGTTCGGGTCCTCCGCATCCAAAAGCGCCACCTGGATGCAGGGAGGGAGAACAGGAGTGAGAGAAAAGCCTCGCCATAAAACCGGGGTCGCAGAGACGATAAAAAAAAAATTGAACGCCACAGCAGCAGCAGCATCAGCAGCTAAACTCCACGCAGCAGCGGTATCAGTAGCAGACGGCAACGCTGAAGCAGCGTATCTTCACGCAGGAGGAGGATGAGGAGGAGGAGGAGGAGGAGGGACAGCCGCAGCAGCATCATTCCTACTATAATCGCACGGTCGATCAACGCAACGTAAGCGAAGCGTATACCAGGGTATAGGTTTAAGTAATGGACCACTAGCACTCGTTTTACTCGCTTCCGAGGTTGACCTCGAATGCTGCTATACTAGCGTTTATGTCATGGGGGTCCGATTCAGGTTAATATTTCTAAAAATGACACCAAATTCTGTCGAGAGCGCCTGGTATAGCGTCGGTAGGCGCAACTATTGCTGTTGCTGCTATTGTTGCTGCTGTTGTTGCCGCCGCCACGTCTGCTGCTGCTTACAACTTTGGGTTCCTTGAAATAATGAACCCAAACGTCACTCACGCATACGTATGACCGCGTACGTACGTAGATGTTCGTTCTTGTTGGTCCAGCACAATACTAATACAGAATAATCCGTATTCGCCCAGCATGATGCATCGCAGATATGACTACTGCAGGTATTACTGAGGTCGCGCCTCAATACCACCAAATACTAGTAGCGTGGGTAGGCGCAACTTGACGCGAGCCGACGAGGGCAGAATGTGGACCTTTCTTGCGATGAAAAGTTGGAAGGCGTGTACCATAGTGGGGGGAGAGAAGAGCTTACCATGTCACTCCGGGTCCGAGATACACAGGAGTGAGCAGGAGCAAGAGCAGCAATATCACAAATAGCTAGAGGATAAATTGATACTTCGTACTACAGTAGAAAATACCCGGTACTACCAGTGCAGTATGCTACGTAGTGGATGTTTAGTCGACGGTAGACGCTGCCAGGTGTGAGCCAACCAAAAAAAACTAAGCGTTCTCTGCTGGCTCACCTCCAACACGCCTCGGTCGAGGAAGCCTTGCATCGAGGAGTGAGACCGGACGTAGTCCAGCGTGCCCTTTCCAAGAAAAAAGGCGTCGAAAGGGAGGGAAGGAATCGGCGAGACTGTCACTTCATCCAGTCAACCATCCAACCATCGCTTGTACCGACCACGCGATCGAGAAGGTATAGTACCACACGAGGGTGACAAGATAAGACACACCCTCGGACTCGTAGCTGATTTTCTCGACAACGTAGTTAACGTGCAAACGTCGACCCGATACGCCTACTACGGGGGGGCATAGTTAATAGGACTTACGGTACACACAAAAACCTATATATTTACCCATTTTTACTAAACAATATTTGGTCCTATTTACTATGGTCCCCCGTAATAATGGAAAGATCTCGACGAGATCTTCCCAAAAGCACGAAACAAAATCAATGTATGTGATACGTTCATGCTCGCCGCTTGTTAGGGAGAAAACCGTCAAGGGAATTTTTCCCCGGGTGTGCTATCCTATCCTATCACCCGTGCAATAGTGTTATTTTACCACCCCGTGTGATAAGGTTATCACCCGTGTGATACGGTATGCTTCGTTGTCCAACCGTCACCTACGCCATCCAGCCGACCGTTGAACCATTTTCCATACAACAGGTGAGTCACCTGGACCGCCACTTCAGTTAACCCTTTCATGCCTCGGATAGACAGATCATGCAGATCATATGTTCCTGAATATTTCAGGGCAGATAGATATATAGATAAATTCCTGATCTGTATGATCTAGCTCATGTTGTCGGATGGGAGCCAAAACTTCTGCATGATCTAGGACATGTTTCCTGGGATAGACCCGTACTGCAGTATATGTACAGATCCTGCGCAGCGCCGCAGAACGGCAGGTTAGGATGTACAGTAGATGATCTGGATGATCTATCTGTAGATCATCTATCTGGTCTATCCTGGGTGTCAACGATTTGGAAGGTCGCTTCAGGCAACAATTTGGCCGAGAACCCACTTAGGGGCCAAAGCTTCACTCCACACAACCTTCCGTAACGCAACTCGGGCCAACCAACCATGCAACCGTCACTTCTCGATCAACCATGCAATCCAACCGCCATGTCTTAATCAACCATCTGGACCGTCCGTCGCTTCGCTTCAGTCAAGCCACACAAAACAAACGCCGACATTTCTCGTTCAAATCCGTATCTGCTGTGCACCTGCGCCACATCCGTCATCACGTATCGGAACGGCAGCCCGTTCGCCACCCCGTTCCCCGCCGCACCAAGGCCTCCCTCAAGCGTTTCATCGGTTTCCCGCTTTTCAGAGCCGCCGCCACCTCGTTCGTTTGGAACTCCCCCATTAGCATGCTCGCCCTGGGAGAGGGTCGGTAAAAACTCCCGCATCTCCAGAAGGTGCTGCAGAACGAGGCATGTGAACTTACCGTGGCCCGCGCCGATCTGACAAAACAAACAAAAAGCGGAACAAAAATATAAAATAAAACAAAACCAAAAATACCTGGTAGCGTACAAATGTGTGTGTTGTTTAGGTGGGAAAGCCTCGAGCTTCCCAGCCAAATTCTGTTATGTTTTTCGTGTTTTTTTGGTGATCTTCCCAGGGGTCCAGCACCTTTGTGTGACTACGGACTCCTTGGTTTCAGAGATGATGTGAGAACAACAAGAAAAAATATAAACTACAATAAACTACAATAACGAACGAAACGGAACGAAACGGACAACACTACCGTACATCGGATCAAGTAAATTCCTACTATATACTAGTGTAGGTACCGGTATAAAAGGCAACGAAACAACACAGAACGACCAACAAACATGCACGGGTTTTTCAAAAACTTCTTGCAGGCTCTACATCGATCAGCGTAAAACACGGCGGCGATTTACTCAAAGCTTAACGATCACGGAGGAAACAGGAGCGGAGTCTGACCAAAGTGTGTGGCACATTTCACACGTCTCACAGATAACATACAGATCAGATATTCTACTGATAAATCATTTACAGACAGATCATCTACAGATAGATCATCTACAGACAGATCATCTACAGACAGATCATCTACAGATAGATCATATGCAGATAGACCATCTACAGATAGACCATCCACGTCCTAACTTGCCGTTCTGAAATGCTGTGCAGGAATAGGGAAGTCCAGATCCAACTCAAGACACCCGTGCTAGATCACGCAGATTATACCGCTCCCACCCGGCAACATGAGCTAGATCATGCAGACCAGATCATACAGATCATCTGCCCTGAAAGGCCTAGACAACCCCTCAATCCATTGAGGACTGCATGCAGTCCTGTATTGGGGAAAAACTGCCTAGTATTTGACAGATTTTCCCCCCAAACGGGACTGCAATCCTAGCGGTCCTGAGAGGGTTAATTAACATTGTATTTTCGGAACGATCTCGACCAACAAGTATATTTTCCAAAAACGCCTTTGTTTGTTCGGTATTCTATTCCTGACAACCTTTCCGTTCTGGAAAAAAAAAATGGAGCAAAACTCTCAACCCTCTTTGCGGTACAAAACAGCCACGATTTTGCACCCGAACTCAAAGGTACCGGCGTGCACGCTGAAGAAACAAGAGAGGGTTTCCGGCTGCGACTGCGACTGTATAGTAGCGCAAAAAGACGACGGCCATGGACCCTCACCTCCAAGATGAGCATGGGCTCCGAGTGGTCCGCCTTGCCGCTGAACAGGAACCAGTCTCTCATGAAACCGACCAGAATTCTGGCCAAACGATCACGCAAACAACCATGTAAGGATATTGAGCCATCACGAAACAGACCAGGAAATCAAAATAAAAAAATGAGCCCCAGCAAAGAAAAAACAAGGATCGACGAAAATAGACCCCCAACACAAACAACACTTACATACCTGGTGAAGAATGAACGTACACTACTGTACTGCTGTGTAATGCTGTAGTGTAGTGTATGATCGACGCAGCTGGCGACTAAACGCGAATTGAGCTGGAAGGTAAAAACAACAGCAACGACAACCAAAAACTAAACAAAACAGCGTGTGATATGTATGCAAAACATACGCTACACTACGATCGGGGTTTCCATTAGAGAAATAATGATTTCGCCACAAAAAACTGACTGACGGGTTCCTAATCTGAGTTACTACTATTATATTACTAGCAGTAATAATATTAGTTTACCCAATGTCACTGGGAATGTCACTTGTGTTTACAACAGGGTGTAACCGAAGAATTTGGTCGAGCCCAATCTGGTTGAGCTTCTTGTGGTCTGTTTCCCGTGCGAAAATGACCCCGACCCACGAAACTCTATTATCTTATTTCTACGGTTGTGGCAAGAAGTGGCCAAAACGCCATTTTAAACCTACTAATTCTTGGGTTCGGTAACAACTCTTAGGGAGGTCCCACGGGCTAGAGTCATTTGTTACAAGGGAACCAGACCACAAGAAAAATCCCACCAAATCGGTTCCAACCAAAATTGGTCCCAACCAAAAATTCTCCGTAAACACCGTACCAAAAAAAATATATCCAAAAACACCCTCAACCCTTTGTTGGGACTCGATTAACTTGATTATATTATGGATACTGCAGATAGTATTGGTAGCGTAGCGACCATCACAATCATCACTTTTGGTGCAATCAACCATTTACGAGAAGGGTGAGCGGCCAGCAGTACTATTAATTGTAATAATAGTAATAATAGTATTAGTAGTATTAAAAGCCCACCATTGTAACTCGGACACCGATTCCCCCATCACGTTGTGATCGTTAGCTGTATTCGTCCTTTTTAATTTTTTTTTTGACAATTTTCCCGTCTGAAAGTCTCTTTTCTTCCCTTCTCTTTTCTCTTTTTTTTGTTTTCTCAATTTTTTCAGCTGCTGGGGGACACGTAGAGCGCCTACACTACAATCAAGTCAGGAGAGGAGCTTCACAAAAAACAGGCGACAAAACAAAGATGACAGGTACTAGTCTGGCCGAAAATACGAGTACCATTTTGCATTCATATTAATGTGTGAACATTCCTTATATTTCCGGCCAGAGTGGTATTGCACAACTACCGCACTACCAGGTATGTTGCAGCAGCACTACACGTACGTCTTACCTTGCATACGCCCGAGCGATAAAGGAATTCGACGTGACGAAGCACGGAACCACCATCTTCTCCCAGCACTGTACGTGGTGAGCCATGTAATACTCCCTGTAGCCCGGCCATGAAAAAAAAAAGAGGAAGAAGTGGTACGGCGTACGATAAGCGGCCAGCCAAAAAGACACGAGCAGTCGAAAATCACCGTATTCTGAACGGAATACAGAACACACGTATGGTATGACGCAGCTTGCATAATTGAGTACCGACCACTCAATCGGTCGAACTTACACCTGGCGTTTTTGTAAGAACTTTGCAAAATCCGAAAAGGCGTATTCTCTGCCAGCAATACATCAAGCAATACTCCACCCTGCGGGACATATTTCCCCGAGGAGTTGCTATCTATTCTGGTGGCGTTTTTGTTGCGAGCGATGTGTCGAAAATACTTTCTACACATCGGACAGTTCACCATCTATCTGTGCTACTTTTAGATCATCTGAAATATAACCTACCGTTGCGATATCTACGTTGTGCGTGATTTGTACAGCACAAATCCAAATCGGCAAACAGGTGCTAGCTACTATCAGAGACACACCCCTAACCACTTTCTGAGCTAACAGTCAGTGCTGATTTCATACAAGTAGTAGTCTAGGGGGCAACCGGCTTAAAGCCCCCTACAATAATTCCAAGTACTTTGTCCCCAAAACTCGGGCGCAGTTCTGCGTAAAATAGGGGTTTCAACAACAATAATCCTGCACAATTTCCAGGTGATTCGTCCTCAGAACGCGGGTGCAGTTCTGCGTGGAGCGGTTTCAAATCCACTTTTGTTGAAAACAGATGGGTGGCATTCTTAAGGGGTTTCAATAACAATCCTGAACTATTAATAATTCTAAGTAATTTGTCCCTAAAATGAGGGCGCAGTTACAGTAGTTTCTACATAAAAGCGGACTTCAACTACAATGATCCAACATTGCTTTAACTCCCAAGCAAATTCGTCCTCCTCAAAACGCGGGTGCAGTTCTACGTGAAGGGGTTTCAATAATTATTTGTCCGAAAAACTTAGGTGTCGTTTTTAACCCCTTTTTACCTTAAGAAGGCTGCGCTGCCATGGTCCATCGTGGGGACAAATTACTTGAAATCAGGCTCAAATTTAGGTGCACGAACAGCGCACTACAAATAATAACAGGGTTTTCGACAATAATCCTACACTAATTCCACGTAATGTATCCCCAAAACGCGGGTGCAGTTAAGGTAGTTCTACATGAAGGGGGTTTCAATACCAATAATCCTACTCTATTTTCAAGTAATTTTGTCCCCAAAACGTGGGGTGCAGCCTCGTAAGGCTGGAATAGAAAAATATCAATAGCGACGCCCGACACACACACCACCAGCGCTCACACCTTTGCAGATTCCACATGATGCTGTCCCTGAGAGGCACGCCTTTCTCAAAGTACAAAACCTCGGGTCGTGATCGCGGCGGATTGGGCCTCTCCTCCCCCAAGGGGCCATTCCCCACGACCCCCGTGAGCTGCCGAGGTGACAAGGCATCGTCGACGCTTCCTCCCATAGGGTCAACCTCCGTCGGCTGGTTGGAGTCCGACTCGTGGATCTGATCCAACGGGTCCTGCCGTTTCAAGCGTTTCAAGCGTTTCAAGCGTTTCAAGCGTTTCAAGCGATTCCAGCGTTTCAAGTAGTGTTCATTCGATTCCACTTTGGGCGGAAATGTAAGGAACTATTAGTGTTGATATTAATATATAATCGGTCCTATATTTCCGGCCAGAAGAGTGGTGTGTACGATGCCGATGTTTAGACAAAAAAAAGGATTAATACAGTAGAAATAATCGATATATACGAGTTCGATATTATGCAGAGTAGACAATGGGATGCCATGTCGTTGTACTGGATACGACAGGCACGACATACTTATACGGGGGACCATAGTATATAGGACCTACGACCACACAAAAATCTACATATTCACCGATTTTTACTAATGATATTTGGTCCTATTTACTATGGTCCCCCGTAATACACATTCCATGAACGAGAGAAAACGACGAAAACGAAAAAAAAAGCAATCGAAAGAAAAAACAAAGAGAAACAGAAAAAAATGATCGATATTTACTATTAATATTGTATTTCGATACTATACTCATCGAGGCTCTCGCTTAGCATCAGCATAAAGATACAAGAGGGTAAAACACGTTCGATATGTTGATGTATTGGATACGATATCCCAACACCTGTTTCAAGCGCACACGCGTTACAATTTTGGAGCGTTTCGAGTTTCAAGTTGCCGTTGACACCTGCTCCGGTGGGGTCGTTCCGACCCGAATCGTGCATTTGATAATTTCGATCCCCGTAGGAGTCCCGTCCTTTCAAGCTTATCCCACGCGTTTCAAGCTGGTTTCAAGCAAGCGTTCCAAGCTGGTTTCAACCGAGCGATTCAAGCTGGTCTCAAGCGAGCGTTTAATGTCTTGGGACAAAAAAAAACTGGGTTAAGGCTCGATTCAACACATTTCTTTTCATGTCTTGAATAATCAAACATCAGGAAGGCAAGGAGTTACCACTGTATTGGTGCACCGAACATCCCTGTTTCCTTCCTTATCGCCCCCTTGCGAGGGTACAGGTGCGTTCTCTTGCGGAAGCAATTAACCCCTTTGGAACCGCAGTCCCGTTATATGGGGACAAACTAGTCAAATTCCAAGTAGTTTGTCCCCAAAACGGGACTGCAGTACTAAAAGGGTTTTAAGCTT
The DNA here is from genome assembly GCA_031763025.1 of Macrocystis pyrifera. Classification (NCBI taxonomy): domain Eukaryota; class Phaeophyceae; order Laminariales; family Laminariaceae; genus Macrocystis; species Macrocystis pyrifera. The sequence goes on along the minus strand of JASSKH010000016.1, from coordinate 12,512,578 downwards.
CATTTTTACTTTTACCACTCCGCCGGAGGATAAAAAAGAAGAAAAAAAAAAACAGCGTCTGAGACAACGAAACCCTCTTCTGTGAAAAGGCTCAACAAAAGGAACATGTAGTCTGCGTATACAGTCTTCAACCCCGAACCCCGTACTCGGGGAGATCGTAGGCGTTATTTAGGTGCACAAAGTCTGCCTTATCGTCCCGTTTCAAGCGTAGAATTAGGTGCGCTCGTCTTGCGCAAGCAGGTACGCATGAAACCAACATATCAACATGCAGCAGCGGCCCCCCAATAATGCCGGTATGTATGGTATGCGCCAGCCAACAACACCGTCAGTACCTGTAGCGGCAACCGGCACTATTTACTCCGCACACTGACCGTTACACTGGCGAATCTCACACTGCAGTAGGGCATATGCCAAGCGGTTTCATCGGCACTATCTATAGCGGGCAGCCGGCACTACCATTATTATTAGTACTCGACCGGCACTATAGAGGGATCAGACCACGACCGCACCTGTATCAATCATCTACCAGGTACGAGTGAGCGCGCAGCAGTGCGGGAAGTATTACGTCGCGCCCGTGGCGTATGCCGTAACATCGTGCTTCTTTCATTGTACAGCTAGCAGAAGGTGGCCCGGCGACAAGGAAGAGCGCTGTCAAAGGGACCTCAGGGTGTGTCTTAACCCCCCCTAGAGAGCATGAGAACGAGCGGAACGGAACGAGGCTGTTCGTGGTCATTCGTTCCGTGCCTGTGTAAAAAAACGTGTTTGGGTCCATGCAAAATCCTGAGCCTCGCCAGCCGAATCAGTACGAACGGTGTGAACCTTTTGCACACGCCAGAGCACTTTGGTTTCCACATCCATCTTCGGTGGTGTCCATCTACATCAAATAAGATCCTATATGCTCCCGTTCGGTCGGGCCGTTCGGTCCTCCCAAACAAGAAAAAGGGGTGCAACACTTCTTCTTCCTCTTCCTAGATATAAAGTTTTTCTCGGGCTGCACTGAATCTATTCGTTTCCCACAACCAATCAGCATCAATTCATGCAGCAAATAATATTCCATCCGGTTCGTTCCAATGCTCTCTGGGGGGGGTTAAGACACACCCTCAAACTTCTCTGCACCGTCTACTCCCACCTTGAGGGACCTGATCCCTCATAGTGGATGCAACGCTGAATAAGGGACCCAGGGTCTCTTAAAAGGGGCCACCACACTGTCTGTCGTTTTGAAAACGCCACATGGGTCGCTTGGAAAACCAATCCGTCGTTGGGGAAGTGTAGATGTAGTGAGCCAGCAGTGCAATCTAGTGCAGTACTAGGCGACAGGATGCAGGTCTCTCCATTTTCCCGGCAGACTTTCTAGGGAGGAGGTTCGGTCAGGGTTGGGCAACGCGGTGCGGTGCAGTAGGCCTGTACTTACAGTAGTAGTACATCGGTTATTTTGCAGAAGAACGGTACGCAAGGTACAAACTACAAGCTACGTTGGTTGGAAGCACGGCGACAATTACAGACACCGCCATCGCCGTCCTAAACGAAGAGATGGAGGAAGAATTGCGATTGGCAAACACAAGGGAAGCATTCATGTGAATAGAAAAAAAAGCTTCAAACTACACGATGGAATCGACCTGGAGCCTCCAGTAGATGGTGACGTATTGTTCTTACTGCACTGCTGTATCGGTAGCCTTACCATCACCAGGCCATCATATCACACGTCTAGAACCAGCGGAGGAGTCCACCACGGCAGTGCCTTCCTTTCGCCTTTGGTGGCCTGATCCGCATGCCGTCTCAACCCTTCTAGGAGTGCAGTCCCGTTCACAGGGGATAACCACTTAAAACCCTACGTAATTTGTCGCCAAAGCGGGACTGCAGTCCTACAAAACGGCCCCAATATTTATTCTCCTGCATATCTCAATCTTCATTTCTTATTCTTGTAATGCAGGCCCTCTGGACCTCACCGCTCGTCATCAAAGCAGCGGCCCAGAGGCGTAGACAGACGATAAGCATTTTTTGTACCTGGGCGGTCTTGTCGACGCAAGAGAGACATTATTTTCCCAGAGATCAAACGACGGATCCGACTCGCAAGGGCATGCTACATGAAATAAATTCAAGTGGGAGATGAAGGACATGGAGGCTGCCCTGTTCACTCCAAAGGGTGCGCATGCTAAAGGCCGACGTGATGGAGACCCTGCCGTGCGGGTATATGCCGTACTGTAGACTCTTGGCCAGCAGCACTTCGCTGAGCTCCGAACGGCACACCACAAACAAACTCCTCCTACGGATCATTGGCTTCCAGCGCCGACAATGCAGCGACCACCTGATGTCGTACACCAAGCCCCCCAAGAAGGCACAGTGCGAGAGCGTTGAGGCGACCATCCGCAAACGACGCCTCCTCTTTGCGGGGGGCGTACAGCGGACGACCAAAGAGCGGCTGACCCGTCTGGTAATGTTTGGGACGATGGCTGGTGGGGACAACCCGGGACCAGGCCGACCAGAAAATAACTGGGCCCAATGACTATTAGTCGTATTAATAGACGACTCCAGTGTTTTTCAAGCCACCGAGGGGTCCACGGAAACGCCTCCTTTGCCATTCGGAGTAGAGACGGAGTTATGGCCGAGGGCGGCTAAGAAGAGTGGGAAGTGGTATCGGTGGGTCGTCGAAGTGGCGGATTATTTCATGGCGAGGTGGCACAGGGGCGAGGCGAAGAGGAGCTGGCTACGCCACGCACGCAGCTGGGGACGCCAAGAGCGGCGACAAGGGGGCGGGGGCGGGCGGGGGGGGAGGCAGCCGCACTGAGACAGCTGTCGACGAATGCAGAAATAAAATGGTAGATCGTGTCTTAAGGTATCCGTTCGACAAATAAGTGGGACGGTTGGACTAATAAGTAGAACGTTTTTCACTATAGACCTTGAATTCTACCAGGTAGAAGGGTTTTGTTTGGCTCTTGATGAGTTGTACAATGGGGGGGGGGGCGCGACAGCGGCAGTACTGACACTTGACACCGCTATTGACGAGGGTAGGAAAGAGATGGCAGAGGGTTGGCAAGGTCCCCGGACCAGCTGTGTACGTATCATAGCAGAGACGGAAACCCACAATGTTTCTATTTAATACTACTGTCACCGCCATTTTCTCTCTTGTTTCTCGTTTTTTTGCCTTGTTCCTCTCTTTGTTTCTCTCCTCCACCCCAGCCGCCCTTAACCCGGCATCTTCCTCTTCTTCGTGTTGCTTTGTCCTTGCAGCTGTGTCATCTGCTCCTCTTCGGCACGTCGGATTTTCTTGCACTATTAATAATGCTCAAGCAGCCGTTCTGAGCTTATTGCGTCGTTGTATTATGTGTGTTTTTCATAATATGTACCCTCTGGTATACATACCATGTACCTGGTATTGTATTGCTTTGGGTGCGATTTCGCCTCTTCTTGCAGCAAGTACTGCTGTACACCAAAAATTCAAAGACTGAAAAGAACATTGATTCCCGTCAGGCTGGGCCGGCAGGTCCATTGGTGACACTTGCCAAATACTGCTTAGCACAGCAGCAGCACGCACTATGTACGGCTGAGGACTGCGGGCACGCTGCGTGCTTCGGGATGGCAGTTCTCACTCCTGCGCCTTACACCTTACACCGAAAGTATCGACGGGAAAAAGAGAGGGATGCGGAGGTTTGCCTGTTCTAGACACGACCCATCCTTGCCGGCGGGCGCTCTTCATGGCGTGATGCACCCAATGCGCACTAAAAACCAACGCACACTCACCGTTGAGCAGTCCAGTACATTGCCCATGTTGACCACGCGACTAGGACGTCCCAAGCAACTTGCTTAGTAGCTTGATCTACGAACCTCACTACAAAATTCAACTATCAAGGGTTTCCACAGTTTTCACGTACGTGTTTTTTCATCGTGACGTATAAGACGTCAGCCAGCCATAGACCAATCAAATCGTATCTTGCAACCGTCAGATACTCCGGCCGCCCTTCGCGTGTTCGGCTTGCGCGCATCACCACCACGCCAACCAACAACCTGCCCTCGCGAAGGACTCGACCGCCCCGCCCCCCCCCCGCCGATAGGTACCCACGCTTCGGATAGAGCACCCGGGGCCGAGAAACGCACTCTAAACAGAAAGGAGGGAAGAAGGATGCCACCGGAGTCTGACTACCGCGCCGCTGGTAAGTCTGTTCTGTCTCCTGTGCCATACGTACTGCTGCTGTATAGCGAAAGCCCTACGTAGCCAGCCTTTTGAAATTACATTTTTCATCGACGAGAAGGTTGGTTTGCTTGCTGCTCGCGGCTCCTGCCCGCCGTGTCGGGCGGGAGTTGCGGTTCTGGGCTGTCGCTTCCGAAAGCGTGGGCTGTGAGGTTGGGCTTTACGTCTCGCATGCATTGGATCGGTGGCGAACGGGGGTGGGCAATCGCAGACAGAAGAACGATTTTTTTCGCTCCCAGAAAGTGCGAGAACCAGTTGACACACATGTTGCCTTTTATCTTTTATGAGATTCGTACGTAGCCCCAGCAGGTTTCAACGTGTACACATCGATGGTTTTTAATATAAGGTACAATTTAATGTGATATGGAAATTAAAAAGTTCCTTATATTTACGACCACATCCCTTACTATTTATATTAGTAGTTAAATCCTGTAGGTATTGGTACAAGCCAGCAGGAATAGGTGGGTAGGTACATGTGTGGACTGCTGTACACTCGTACTCGCCCTTTGTTGTCCTTCTGCTTTCCTTCTCTGTACTTGCTTGTGTCTTCCTGGTCTCTATCCTGCCTGCCCTTGTTCCTCCTTGCGGCATTTGCCTGCGTTGCTGTTGGTAACTTGTCCAACGCTCGTCGTATGTATGTTGTGCTTTTCGTACCCGGTACTGCTGCTGCTTGCTGCACGTTGTGGTACGTGCATACCATACCTGATCCAGCAGCAGCAGTGTACGTACGAGTACGTATCTCTATTCAAGTCTTGAGGATTACAGGTACCAGGTACCAGGTACCAGGTAGCAGCAGTAGCACTATATACCCGTCTGGACAAATATAAGTCACGTGTAGATATTAATATCAATACAAATCGCCTTTTATATGTCCGCTCATAGTGGCACGTACGTACAGTAGCAAAAGTACTACTCTATATCGTATGGGAGGGAAATCTTATTTTTTTATCGACCTTCTCGTAAAACATTCATGTGCTTGCTTCCAGCCAGAGGGTACAAGATGTATCTCCAGGGGTCAGTGTGTCGTACGACGGTTTGACCACAGAGCTCGTAGACTCCGGGTGCCAATACATACGGAGTTCATGACTGCAGAGCTCGAAGACAGACTTATAACCAGGTACCAGGTGACGAGGATGAAGAATTGAGACACGATGTGCCGACGATGTGCTGGCTGCCGATGGGTAAAATGTGGTACAGCAGCAGCAGTATTAAGAAAGAAGACACACAGGTTTCACTTGAACGAGTGCGAGCGCGTTTGCATGCACCCTACTGCTGTGCCCTACTATCAATACGATATTGATATCATTAGTAAGATAATGATAATGCATACCAGGGTAACTCCATTACATCTATTCTACCCGGAACATGCAAGGCCCTACATCAGAAGTAGTCACCAGACACCTGGTACCAATCTGGGAGGAAATATAAGAACCGCTTAGCGTTCATATTTATGTACAAACGATTATTATATTTTCGACCAGAGTGACACCTGATACGGCGGTATCAGATACCAGTGTGTATGTGTGTATGTGAATGTTTCCCGATCGAAACACCTCGAGCGTACCAAATGTTAATGTTCCCGAACTCATTGTGGGAAGAATGCTTGTACAGCAGTATATATAATTTGATACCTGTGGTGCGTGGTGCCTGGTACCTGGTATAGGAGCGGGAATCGTACGGGGGGGATGCAAGTGTGCTCCTCTCACGTGCTTCTGGCGCGTCTGGCGTAAGTTCTGAGCCAACAACTAACACTACCAAGGGCATGCTATTAATAGTACTACTGCTGTAGTGCACGCAAATGCTGGTACTACTGCTGTGAGACGAAGTATCGTATGGACACTCTGAGTGTGTCCTCTCGTCCTCTCAAATCTGTTTGGAGCACGTTCTGAGCCCACGCCTAACAATATATACCTGGTACCTGGTACTGGTATACCTGATGATTGAGGCACTATATATTGCTGTCTGAGACGTCGAGAGTCGAGACTGACCTTTCGGCCGTTTTTTTCGGCTCCGATCCTATACCCGCTAGGGAACATTTTTTGGGGCATTAAATGATCGGGATGTTTTCCTCGGGGAGAGTTCGTGTAACTTGGTTTTAGAATTGGTTCTGGGGTTGTCGCGTGAACGATACAATTGTGTCGAAAATAATGTAAGGACTCTTTGAATCTTAATATCAGCACCGATAATTTTCTTACGTTTCCGGACAGAGTGGTGCCGGCACTACCACTATGTCCGGAAATATAACGATTGTTTTGGTATTAATACGAGTATAAAAAATATCTTACATTTCCGGACAGGGTGGTAAGATTTCTGCGGTACTGCTGCTGTTCGAAATTTGACAAGAAACGCGGCCTAGCCACTGCAAGCGCGGGGTTTGTCCGCTGCTGCAGGCAAGGGCCAGAGCTCGGATTTCAAGGAGACGAAGCTGCTGCTTCTGGTATTGTAGTCTGGTGCAGGTGTTGCTGTGGTCTAGCTACGCGCATGCACTCAAAACTTGCGCCTGTAGCCTATGGGCAGGATGAGGGTACGTAAAGGGACAGCAGGCTGCGCAGGCGCCGACTTTCTACCCCCTCACAGAGACAGAGCGTAGACTCCGAGACACACAACAAGGCACATACTATAGGCGGGAGACACCGCGACACGAGCATGGTGTTGGGGCCGCCCTCTGCTTCGTCGATTGTCTGAGCTGCGAGCTGCAACAGAGGGCTCTCTCTTCCTCGCCCGCGCCACCTCTCGTCTCGTGTGACAAAGGCGGCGCGATCGTGGTGCCAATCACCGACGTTTGTCCCAGTGAAGTCCCTACAACACTCGTCTGTGATTGGGACTACTTAGCAGAAACTTCCAGAATTTGTAAGATAAATCCCAACCAAAAGTGCCTCGGGTGTAGGATCAAGCTATTAATAGACGAACTCTCCCGGAGGAAAACATGCCGATAACTCAATGCCCTAAAAAATGTTCCCCAGATCCGGAAAAAAACGCCCTCGAAACACGCGGCGGAACTGGTAGACCCCCCCTGCCAACCGCCGACCTCGAAGCCCTCTATTACGGGGAACCATAGTAAATAGGACCTAATATTGTTAGTAAAAATAAGTAAATATATAGGTTTTTATGCATACCATAGGTCCTATTAACTATGGACCCCCGCAATAATAGTTGAATTTTTGTTAGGTTTTGGAGTCGGGGTTTTGTCTGGGCCGATGTGCAAGATAGAAGTTGACCGTGAATATACCACCATCCGCCGACACCCGCTACGGCGCCGGGTTCGCCCGCGATGCCGTGCTCCGAATACACGCACGCACACGAAACGAAAGAAGAAAAAAGGAAGGGACTGAAAGTGAGAGGGTAGAAAGTCGGCGATTCCCAAGTGGGAGCTCTGAGAGGCCAGGGATGTACCAACCGAGCACGCTCAGAGATCGAGATATCTAAAGTAGTTCTATAAGTAGTTCTATACTGCATGCATAGTGCCGGTTGCCGGTGTAGTGCCTGTAGTATTGGCTGGCGCATGCCGTGCCGGCGCAATATGTGGACCATTGGTGTACTTGCATGATAGCACATGTGACAAAAGGACCATCACGGTCGGAGGGGACATGCTTTGACTGTTTTTGATGGGGCCATGCGTTGCAGTACAGAAGTACACCTCTCAGTTCGCTCTCCCTCCCTCTCTGACGAGTGCGTGGTCTCAGAAGGAAACAAATGCGCAACCCGTATATAGGTGCTCGCATAGTAGCGTAATAGCATACACTAGCAATGCACTTTTTTCATGAACAAGGGAACTCAAGTAGTCGTATAGTCGGCACCGCATCGACTAACCACTGCTGACTGGTATTATACCAGGTGCCTATTCGACTACAGCAGTATCTAGCTAGATGTTCAGGTCGTCCAACTCACACCCTTGGTCGTAGCTCTCTAGACCTGTGAGTCGGCAGGATGTCACGACTGGAAACTAGTCGGTAGATGCTGCTGGCGATAATCCAGCTGGTGGCCAGCCGACTACACGGCTAAAAACTAGTGGGTAGATGCTGTTGGCCAACTGATTGGCTATAGTCGGTAGATGCTGTTGGCGAAAATCCAGCTGATGGCCAGCCGACTTGCAGACATGAGTCAGGCCAGCGAAATCAGCCCTTTCCGGCCGAGGGGGGCCCGCCGGGCCGCCTCCCAAAAAAGAAAAAAAATGTCCCGCATTCAGCAATCCTTCCTACAAGTATGGAAAACCCGAACCCAAAAAGTGGTGTAGTCGGCACCTCCAGCAAACGACTACGCTGTTAGTCCGACTAATAACTGGTTGGCGACTTGAACCCACTCAACAGCTCTCTCTCTCGATTCCCGTTTGATGATGTAGATATTTCAGGGCAGATGGCCTCTTGATGGAACTGACTTACTATTGCGGAGGGGCATAGTTGATAGGACCTACTGCTGTACACACACCCATATATTTCCATATTTTTACCAACAATTTTTTGTCCTTTTTCACTATGGCCCCCCGTACGAGTATTAGCTCGTGTTGCCATGGGGGAGCTGTATGTATGGTAACCTGAATTATCTAGACAAGGCGCGTTTCCTTGGTCGTATACGTACTATTACGGGGGGCCATAGTAAATAGGACCTACGGTACACACAAAAACCTATATAATTCCCTATACATACTATCAACATTTGGTCCCATTTACTATGTATGGTCCCCGGTAATATTTGATACGACAGATCCTGCACAAGATCTCATAACGGCAGCTCAGGGTATAGATCAGATGATCTACAAGTGCAGTAGACGACTGCTGTCTATCTGATCTATCTGATCTGTCTGATCTGTACGTGATCTGTATACCCGACGTGTGAAGTAGTTTCCTCGCTCGTGTTTTTTCGTGCCAAAAGTCTTATTAATAGCATTTTTTTTCAATTTTACCTCCAATTTCTCGAGTGCTGTCATGTGTACTGCTGTATATATGCTGTAATTGACTTTTTCAGTAGTGTTATTTTTTTTTTTTCACTGTTTCCCTCCTATAATACGCAGGCAAAATTACAAATCAAAGCGTTAACCCCCCCCCCCCCCTCCCTCACCTCGTGCCCCGTCTCGAAAGGGATGCGTGGTCAATGGTTAAACGACTTGAGGTAAGCAACAAACGAGTACGCCCCCCCCCCCTCGCTTCCCCCCTCTTACCTGGTTCGCGCTGCTGCGGCTGGGTGATGCAGATGACGGCCTTCGCCACCGTGCGTCGGCGACTACCCCGCAGGAGGTCAGCCCGGCCGAGGAGATCGTGGGCAATGGTACAGACAAGTTCACGTGGCAGGTAAACACTTTCAATAGAACGTGCGACAGATGACTAGTAATACCTGCTGCTGCCGATCATCTAGGTGGACCACGATCTACTGCTGTCGTCGTCGATCATCTATTAATGAATCACTATCTACTGCCGTGGATCATCTAGAAATAGATATATCACTATCTACTGATGGACATAATCTAGATAGATCACGATCTACTGGTGGACATAATCTAGATTGATATCTACTGATGTACATCATCTAGATAGATAACGATCTACTGGTGGACATAATCTAGGTTGAGATCTACTGATGGACATCATCTAGATAGATTAGGACCTCCTGCTGCGGATCATTTACAGCAGATAACGAACGACTGCTGCGGATCATTTACAGCAGATCACGCCCTGCTGCTGTTGGTATTATCTAGATTGACCATGATCTACTGCTATCGACCATTTATAGATTACGATCTGCTGTTATCGATCATCTACGATGGTACTGTTTACGGGGGACCATAGTAAGTAACCTACGGTACACCCAAAAACCTACCATGGTATATGTTTACCTGTTTTTACTAACAATGTTTGGTCCTATTTACTATGGTCCGCCGTAATAGTAGATGACGATGTACTGCTGAGGATCATCTAGATCAATCGCATCATCTGCTGTTGAGAACTGTTGGGCAGGATCTGTATAATCTAGCTACTATTACGGGGGAACCAGAGTAAGTAGGACCAAACATTGTTGGTAAAAATAGGTAAATATATAGGTTTTTGGGTGTGCCGTAGGTCCTATTTACTGTGGTCCTCCTTGTGTGTAGTGTGTAGATAATGCTTCCCGCAAGCAATGTAGGTTCGTTTAGTTTAGTAGAGGTTTTATGTACGTAAGAGATAGGGAATGACCCCCCCCCCCCCCCTGATTCAATGAAGCTGTCATCCATATGCAAGTCCGCCTCACGAGAGGTTCTTAGTAGGATGCAGCTCACCCTGCATGCGACGACTCGCCGGACACCTCACGGCGCTTCGCGCTTGGTGCAAGCAATGTTTGCCTGGTCGGTGAAAACCCGACATGCCCCGTCCCGGCGTTGTAGGGATGCGAGGGTCTATGGTCATACGACTACGGCCACGCATGGTGTCGAGACGGTAATGAGTACACCCCCCAGAGCACCGATCGCCTCCTGTTTTCTGCCTCCTGTGTATTGTATATGACGTTTTTTTTGGGGGTGAATCGCCCTGATTGCTGATTGGATCAAACCCCGCTGTTTTCTTCGGATTGGTGCAAGCTCGCGGCGATTGCTGATTGACTCGTACCCCCTTTGGTTTGCCCATACCAGGACGTAGCGAAGCACAACTCGAGAGAGAGCGCGTGGGTGATCATCAAGGACAAGGTTTACGACATCACCCGTGAGTCCAAATAAGAGCAAAATTGACAAAACCATCCTGCAACACCGTAGAGCCGTGGAGAGGCAAAGATGTCACGAGAACACGTCAAGCAAGGCAAAACATGCGCTGTCAAGGGTGCGGGGCCGGCTGTTCCACGCTAAAAACTAGGATTTTGGGATCAGTCAAGGCATGTCAAGACAAAGAGTTGCTGTCTGTCAAGGGGTGGAAGTGCTGTCTCCTGGCGTCTTTAGGTGGAGAGAGAGTGTTACCTTCGTACACGGGTAAGGTCGCTCGCTCGTATTTGAGGCCTCATTTTTTTCAGAACGGGAAGGCTGCCAGTAGCAAGCGAAGGTGTATTTTTTCGAGAGTCTTTTCCGAAAACGTAAGAGTTGGACATTACTGATTGGGGGGGGGGGGGGGGGGGGGGACAGCAGAAACCAAGACCAAGTATACTCAGTAAAAATACTGGAAATATGTAGGTTTTTGTGTGTCTGATGAGTCCTGATTACAATGCTCCCCCGCAATGGTCCTTTACGATGCTATTCTGTATGCCTAGTACGGGGGGCCATAGTAAATAGGACCAAATATTGTTAATAAAAATAGGGAAATATATAGGTTTTTGTGTAAACCATAGGTCCTATTAAATATGGACCCCCGTAACAATTAGTGACCCTATCATATGATAAACGAGCGCCGAAAAATGTTCGCACCCCCTCTGCGAAGTGAAAAGCCTCTTTTGTTGTTGTTTAACGAATATGTTCGTGGAAAAAATGATGATTTGATGATTTCGGTTTCTTCGTCGCTTCGGATCTTTATTTGCTAACACAATAGTTGCACCTTTGCACAGACAGACTTTAATAAGGTAGAGGTACGTACTTTACGTACTACTGCTGTACATACATACGTAGCGTCTCAGTCAGTGTTTCGGTTTCAGCTTGAGATACGTGGCGTTTCAGCGTCTCTGGTGTTCAGTGTTTTGGGGTGCTAACGTAAGTGTTTCTGTGTTTCGGTTTCAGTTTGACGACACTCGGGTGGCGCTGCTGTGTTGAGTTTGTAAGTGGTGAGCGGGTATATGATATACCGTACTATTAATAAACTGCTGCACCATGGTATGTAACTGCTGATATCATATACCAAGTACCTGTGAGTGGGAAGTGCTTCCAGGCGCGAAGAGTTCACCGCGATTGTTTTTTTAATATCGATATTTCAGCATGCCCGTATTTTAACCGAGTAGAAGCAGGAAAGTACAAACCACGCTGCCCTTTGCACTGAGTTTTAAATCACAAGATGTGCCTTCCTATATTTATAGGCAGAAGGGTACAATTTGATAATCTGTATGTTTCTGTTCATGTTTACTGTTAATACGAGTATATCAGGTATTCCTCCACTCCGAAGTTATTGGAGCACCACGGACCATATTGTTGGCGATGAGCTATTACGGGGGTCCATAGTAAATAGGACCTATGGTATACATAAAAACCTATGTATTTAACTATTTTTACTAACAAAATTCGGTCCCGTTAACTATGGACCCCCGTAGTAGTGTGAGAAGAAACAACAACAAAATCGATACTCTGGTAGGATATTCCAGGTGTCTTGACCCCCCCCTGCAGACGCCTGTGTACCTTATTCTAACAATAGTCTTTTAGAGTGGTGAAAATGGCAACACCCTGTCCCCGACCCTACCCGAGCTAAAGCTTGAACATGCATGCTCTATGCTCTTTTGCACCCTTATCTCTACAGTTTTGTCACTCGCAAGCATCCCTGCAACCCTGCTTGCCGTTTTTTCTCACCTACCTGGTGACAGCGTACAACAAACATGCACCCTTACCCTACAACTCCTGTTTGACCGCTCTCTCGTCTTGCCCCTCCCGCGTTGTAACTTGGATGGATGGGTCGGTCAGGCTGGCTGGACAATCACCCCGGGGGCTCTGAGGTGGTGCTGCTCATGGCGGGCAGGGACGCCACGGATGCGTTTGCCTCCTACCACCCTTTCACGGACAAGCCTCGCAAGGTCAGCACAACCGGCTACCACCCTTTTCTTTTCGTGTGTGTACAGCAGCGTGGGGCAAGGGCACTGGCAGCTTCTCTCTTGTGTAGTAGTTTGTGTGAAGACACACCGAGGTGGGTTAGTGCCTGGGGCCTACACCGAAACAGAGTGACAGAATAGACCTTGGACGACCTTGGGGTTGTGTGTGGTGAGGCGTTACTATCTAGGGCAAGGGGGCCTGGTAGCTTTCTCCGACAGTAGTATGTATCAATATGAGCGGGAACATAAGGTACGTTTGGTTTTTCCTATGAGAGTCCAAACAGGCGTTATATTCCCGGGGTAGAGTGGTGGCAATTAGGAGGGGTGGTCCAGGCTGCTTTTTTTGTTGCTTGGGGATGGTTGCTGTCATTCTACGCTGATTTCGTCATGACGAGTCAGTAATTTCACTTTCTTTCCTGTACATATATACGTATCACCCTGGATTTCTTTTAGTTGTGCTCATGTCCTTGGTGTTGTGCTTCTTATGCTTAGCGTGATACTTTACAGAGAGAATTTCTTCGAAAATAGGATACTATTGGCAGCATGTAGATGTCGCCATGAAAATGGGAGATCGCGCAGGAGGATATTAGTATTACGTGGGACCATAGTGAATATGAACAAATATTGTTAGTAAAAATAAGCAAATATGTAGGTTTTTATGTAGGTTTGCTTATTAACTGTGGACCCCCGTAATAGTGCGCGCGTTATAACCCTTTTATGGCTTGATCATTTTAACACTATTACGGGGGGGCCATAGTAAATAGCAGGTAGCACCTACGGCACACACAAAAAACTATATATTTACCTATTTTTACTGACAAAATTTGGTCCGGTTTACTATGGTCCCCCGTAATAATAGTACTGCAGTCCCGTTTGGGGGACAGATTACTTGAAATTTGACGGGTTTGTCCTCGAAAGGGGACTGCAGTTCTGGAACGGTTAACGTGAGAAAAAAATTGATGCCAGAAAGTGGCCAATACAGAAACGGCCATCGCGGTGATCGGGGGATGGTACCAATAAGAGGTCCGAGTTACAATGGTTGAATGCAAGGATTCGTACGGCACGGCCGCAAGCAATCAAGCATTGTGACTCGGACCCATACTGCTAGACTCTCACGCTTCTCTTACATACCAGGTAGGCAGTTGGTAGCACCACAGAGTCAGTTTACTGCCGTGATAAATGGTTTGGGAGCTTTCTCGGGGTCCCGTAGGAGTTTCATCCGTAGTCAACTATGTTGTGCGCGTGCGTATGGTCTACGTCGGCCGCTTCATCTCGGGGTCCCTGTTTTGGTTGCCCCGTCAAATTGAGATACTACAAGCACTAATAAGAGTGTTCGCTCGTCTTGCGAACAAGCAAAACACGCATATTCGTCTGTCGACCTTTTTTTTTCTTGTTTTTCGACCCGCAGATGCTGTCGAAATTCGAGATCGGAACGCTGTTGACCAGGGAGTTCGTACCGTACAAGGCCGACGAGTCTGGCTTCTACCGGGATATGTGCCTCAGGGTCGGCAAGGTGCGTTCAGCCCCCCCCCCCCCCCCCCCCCCCCCCCCCCCCCCCCCCGCCTTCTCGAGGACGCCTAAACATGACGAGAAACTCCGTACCGCCTCGATACTATATATATGTGCCCCAGGGTCGGCAAGATGCGGTCACCCGCCCCCCCGAAATGTTGGAGGTGTCCCCGTCGGGGTTAGGAATGGTGCTCCGTCTCGAAAGGGATGCGTGGTCAATGGTCAAAATGTCTAGGGCAGGCAACTATATAGTGCGCCCCCCCCCCCCCTGCCCTTTGAGCACGCCGAATCATATTGGGAAACTCTTCACGACTTGTAACGATATGTGCGCAAGGAACGACAAGGTGCTCTCTTCCCGCCCCTCCCGTATCAAGTCCGCCTCGCAAGCCGTTCTCCGTAGGATGCAGAGCTCACCCGTCATGCGACTCGCCGAACACCTCACGGTGGTTCGCGCTTGGTGCAAGCGATGTCTGCATGTTCGGTGAAAACCCGACGTGCTGCGTCCCGGCATTGTGGGGATGCGAAGGTCTTATGGTCATACGACTACGGGCATGCGTGATAATGAGTGCACCCCCCTCCCCCCCACCCGTCTATGGTTAAATGGCTAAGGGAAGCAACAAACGAGTACCCACCCCACCCCCCCCCCGCGCGCATTCAATGGCGGCTCAATCACTCGGAAACCCCATTACAGCTTCTATCGGGGTGTATACCTCAGTTTTTTGGTAGTCGAAGGACAATAAACTGAACCCGAAGAACGTCTGGACCGGGATGTGGAGGGTGACAATGGCCTTCGTCGTACATATCATATCATAGGTTGGTGCAGTTTGTTGCTGTTGTTGGTAGCACTAAATTTACACCGCTTCTGTTCAACGGCTATATACGTAGAACCATGTGATATTTTTTTGCTTAGTACCACGAACTCCAGTCTCGTTGGATACCCATCACTACCATTAGTACGTACTACTGTGTGTTGTTGTTGTGTTTGCAACACTGAATTGCAACGTATCCGCTCAACGGCATTATTACCGTTTGTTGTTGTGGCTCAGTACTTCGAGGACAACAAGCTGAACCCGAAGGATGTCGTACCCGGCATGTGGAGGATGGCGGTGGTCTTTGCCTTAGCGATGCTGGCTTTCCTCGCGACTAACGGCTTCTGGCCGGCGCTGCCGCTGGCCGTCCGGTTCTTGACCGCGGCGCTTTTCGGGGTGTTGCAGGTGCGTTTTGTGATATGAGATGATAAGATATGATACGATACATGATACCAGGCATCCGATACCGTTAGGGCATTATGCGATGTCATATGATATGATATATGATTTGATATATATCATGTGATACAGGATATGATATATGATGCCAGGCATCTGATACGGTGTGTCATGGTGTGATGTTGTATATGAGATGATAAGATATGATACGATACATGATACCAGGCATCCGATACCGTTGGCGCATGATATGATGTCGTATGATATGATATGTGATTTGATATATGGCACCAGGCATCTGATATCGGTATGTCATGGTGTGTGATATTAGATGGGATGGCATGATATGGTACGATATATTTCACGAGGCGTCTGATACCGGCATGGCATGATGATGTGATATTATGTGATATTATGTGATATTATGGTATGATACAGATTATTATGATGTTGACATGATTTTGGTGTGATATTATATGATGTGGTGTGATATGATGCTGCGGCCGGTTCTGCTGCTGTCATGGATAGTGGATCTTGTACTAAAGCTGGTCACCGATCTTCGTAGATCTGAGGGTGTTTGAGGCGGGTTAGGTTTAGGTAATTACTTTACTCCGTCATCAAGTAATGCCTGACGACATCTATAATGATCCTCGATGTGACATGGGATTGAATCTCGTCACACGATCACACACGCTCGGTGTACCGTGAGGCCTACCGTGCCTAGCTTCACCGATACCTAGCATGTCCTACACGCTATATACCCCAAGACAACGAAGAGAAGCTTGCTCCAGACCCAGGGTCGAACCTGAGACACTACCCGTCTCACGTCTGGCGTCGACGAGTGCTTGCTCCTGCAGCAGCTTCGACTCACGTTTATAGAAAGCAACACGCACTCGTTCGTAGCGAGTGCCCACACCTTGGCGAGTGTCTCCATCAGAAGTAGGAACAGTTGCTCCGTCTCGAAAGGGATGCGTGGTCAATGTTCAAGGGAAAGGCCAGCAGCAAATGAGTACGTACGCCCCCCGCCCCCCCCCCCCCCCCCCCCCCCCCTGGCCTTCCTCTACAGGCTCTCCCGCTGCTGCACGTGATGCACGACTCCTCGCATACGGCGTTCGGACGAACCGAGACGTGGCATTCTGTGGGTGGGCGGCTGTTCATGGACTTCTACGCGGGGGCTAACCTGACTTCGTGGCACTACCAGGTGCGCCCACGTGCATCCTATTAATCGTAGACCGTAAGAAAAGATGCGTCGGGATCGCAGAGGGGTTTGGTCGTTTTTTTCAGAGGTCGACTGTTTCCTTTTCCATTCAGAACAGGAAGGTTTTGCGAATGCCGAGCTCGGAGGAAGGTGTTCTCGGAAAGGTCTGGTCTCTCTCTCGAGAGAGAGAGAGAGAGAGAGAGAGAGAGAGAGAGAGAGAGAGAGAGAGAGAGAGAGAGAGAGAGAGAGAGAGAGAGAGAGAGAGAGAGAGAGAGAGAGAGAGAGAGAGAGAGAGGGGGAGCCTTCCGAGAATGTAAGGTTCGACGTTTTGCACCGTCACCGCCATGGAGCGCTGAGAAACGACCGTAGACCTGCGCGGACTCGATGGTATCATGAGCGCACATGCTTGTCCCAAGGTTGAAAGATGGTGCGTTCTGGGTCTGGGCTGAAGCTCGTGTGATATGTGAGCCAGGGTATGTCCTGCAATACTCGTGGTAAGGCTACGCGCAACCATCGAGTATCATGGGGGACCAGAGTAAATAGGACCTACGGTACGTACAAAAACTTATATATTTTGTTATTTGTACTAGCAATATTTGGTCCTATTTACTATGGCCCCCCGTGATAGTGCATATTATATACCAGGTATACCAGTATATATGTATATGCGCACCGCACCCCCTATGTTGTGTTAGGGCTCTGTTCCCCTCGACGAGGGGTGCTTTCGTCATGATGAGGCCATGTAAACCGCGTCGAAGGCCCCGCCGAAAAAGTATCCACACCCTGCTTGCAAACATGACCTCATTTCCATGAATGGCTCGATTTCGCAGCTGCCTTTTTTTGTATGTTGATACTTCGTGCAACCGCCCAGCCAATTGTTTGTGAAGCTCGCAATTTCTCAGATACTGCCGCTGCTGTATTTTCTCTCGCCACCGTTTGACTTTTATGGTGGCCACCAAAGGCAAAACAGGAAGGAGATGCGCATGGCATGCATTTTTTTTTTTAATGTAGCACCCGAGGGCGTATAATGAAAACGTTGTAGGTGCCCAAATGCTGGAAGTGACTCTGCTACGAGTTGGAACGGTGCTTGCTCCGTCTCGAAAGGGATGCGTGGTCCATGGTCAAATTACTAACGCAAGCAATAAATTAGTACCCCCCCCCCCCAGACCTGGTGGTCGACTTAGATCGTTTTATGCGGGATGAAGAACCTTTACTCCGTACAAGGAGAATGCTCGTATCACGCAGTGTTTATGGTAAGGCACCCAAGAGGTAGTTACATACTGTGGTATTCCCATTGCTATCCATCCATGAAAGTGGCCTCATCGGAGAATGAATTAAGTCGTTGAAGCTATCATCCATGCCCAAATCCGCCTCACAAGCGGTTCTCAGTAGGATGCATGCAGCTCACCCTTCATGCGACTCGCCGAACACCTCACGGCGCTTCGCGCTTGGTGCGCGCAATGTCCGCCTGGTCGGTGAAAACCCGACGTGCTCCGTCCCTCCCGGCATTGTAGGGATGCCATCCGACTACGCCCATGCGTGATATCGAGTACACCCCCACCCCTCACCCGCCCACACCTCCTTGACGTGTACTCTTCTTCTTCTTATTCTTATTCTTATTCTTATTCTTTTTCAGCACGTGGTGGGGCACCACATTTACACGAACGTATTCGGAGCCGACCCCGACCTCCCAGAAACGTCGGAGGGCGACCCGCGGCGGCTAGTCCACCGGCAGAAGAACGCCTCCATCTACAAATACCAGCACCTTTACCTGCCCCCGCTCTACGGCATCCTCGGCCTCAAGGTGATTCGTGATGATATACAGCATATACGGCCGCCGCGAATAATAATCATAGCCTCGAGCTCGCGCAGACCGGGGGACGCTACGTGAGAATTTTGGGTCACGCACGAATTTTAGTTCAAGGATTTTGGTGCAAGGTTTTGGTTCTCGAATTTTGGTTTCATTTTTTCATATGAAGAATTATGGTGCCATAATTTTGGATTGTTAGTTTTTTTTTTAAAATTGGAATAAGACATAAAACTACGACAAAAAGGACGCCAGGCCTACTTTTTGATATATATATGCTTTAAGTGAGAAGTTCGGACTGGTAATATCGTGCTCAGCGCCGAGCGTCACACTAGTTCCTGCCGCTCTGGGGGGGTATTCCGCCGGCAGAAAAACGCCTCTATATTATGTATCCACAAGTACCAGCACCATTGCCTACCCCCGCTTCAATACGGCATCCTAAAAGGTGTCAAGATAGATACGGTACTCGTCCCTTACCTCACTATCGCGTTCAACCGAGGGAAGCTTCCGAGGACATTGTGTGCACGGTCAGCGCGTACTCAGCTTCCTTTCGTCATGAATCGAAAAGCAAAGCCCTCTCTCACCTGCTACTGTACGACCTTCCTCCTCCGGCTGTGTCACGTGCCAGTTCCGGGTTCAAGACCTGACGGGCACGTTCTTCGGGAAGGTCAACGGGCCTGTTCGAGTCAACCCCATATCTACCTCCCGATGGACTGAGATGTGAGCTACGTAACGTTGGTTGTATGTATGATACATGATAATGCTTGTACTACGGGAATTCGCGTTTTTCTTTTTTTTCGATGTGATTCCTCTATATTTTAGCGGGCCGTGTTTGTAGGCTTTAGGACCCCCCCTAACGTTGTTTGGGGAAAACTCTTGGGAACAAGTGTGGGGTTAAATGGGTTATACAACCAATAGTATGCCAGGTATTGATAGGATACGAAACAAGAGTTGAACAATGTTGCGTCTATATCTTCATGATCCTACGGAGGGTGGCTTCGAGGCACTGCGTGTTCAAGCAACCCCATAAAGCCATTATCCGAACAGACGGGTCCTCTCGTACTATTATTGATAGCTGGGATTGCTGTCGCGACAACGGCTCATGAGTACGTCAGTAGGGTAAAACTAACCGGTCTCATGACGGTCTAAACCCAGCTCACGTCCCCTGTTTTATTGGGTGAGCGATCCTCCACTTGGTGATTCGATTTTTCTTGCAAACATTTACTCGTGCGTCATCTTGTGAACTCGTCGGACCTTGAAAGTATTGCACACCTCAGATATATCGTGATCTAGATCGTCACCTGCTGCTGTGAGAGGGTGTGCAGAATCTGTACAGTACAGATCATCTGTAGAGTACAGATCATGTACAGATACAGGAGACATGTGCTTCTCCCACCCGGCAACTTGAGCTAGATAATACTGTACAAGATCGGGAATATATCTGCCTTGATATATCTCGATAGTGAAGTTTTTTTTTCGATGAACTGTCCGAGGTTTTGAGATTGTGGAGGAGGGCGAAAATGACGCGACATACGTCAAGCCCGCGTCAGCCTTATCTGCGTCGTGACCGACCCTCGCCGTTTTCTGGTCTCGCCGCTGTTTGGCACCGCCGCTTTCTAATGTCGCTGTTTCCTATCCCGGCGTGTGCCTAGACTCGCCGTTCCCTCATCCTGCCCCGTAGTTAGCTACAGTAGTCTCGTTTGCTTAGTCTCGCCGCTGTCCAACCTCGCCGCTTCCCAGATATCGCAGCTTTCTGTTTACAGTATCGCAGCTTCTTTGTGTCGTTGCTGTCTGCTTCTAATCTCGATTCCTAGGCTCGCCGCTTTCTAATATCGCCGCTCCTCGCCGACTGCCGTTACCGGGTGACTAAATAGGTGGGTCTCCAAGATATTCTGGGCATGTTGGCGCATCGGTGTGCCTTTCATGTTCTTCGAGGGCGTGAACCGACCCCTCGTATTTGGAGCTCTTTTCCTCGTTTCGGAGTGGGTGACCGGTTACTACCTCGCCTTTAACTTCCAGGCAAGAATATCAATTGAGAAGATACCAGTACCTGATACCTGGTAACCATTGAAAACGAGAAGAAACTAAGAACAAAAAGCAGCGTATGAACAAGAAAACACGTACCGGGTGAGGACAAGAAAACGATAAGAACCGAGAGGAGAGAACTTGTGAGGAAGAGCATTAACCAATCCAATAGGGAGAGTATATCTGAAGCAAGAAAACAAAGAGTAGAATTGAGAGGAAGAAAAAACCCGGGGAAACACTAGAATTAAGAAAACGTAAGTTCGCCGCATCCTCGATTCGAGAACAAAAACACACACCCGTCGGAGCGTCGGTATCAGAGCATCCGGTAGAAAGAAACTTCGTGCGTACACCCTGGTTCAGCAGCCGACTGCGGTCTTAACATGCGGTCTCGGTTGGGATTTTGACTTGCCACGATAACAGCGGCGCTTGTTTGGTTTGTTCACTTTGCTCTGCTTGTCACCATCTTGTCATGTCGTCTTATCATCGGTGTGTGGCCCAGGTGTCGCACGTGTCGACCGAGTGCGATTACCCCTTGGGCGCCGAGGCGAAGGACATGATCGAGGACGAGTGGGCCGTTTCTCAGGTTGGTGTTGGATATCGGATATCGGATGTCGCGTCGAAAGTTTCGATTCAATATTGAACGTGTTGTCCCCTCCATCCCGTGGTATCCCCGTACGATTCAAGGCGAAGGACATGGTCGAGGACGAGTGGACCGTTTCTCAGGCTAATATTGGATATCGGATATCGGATATCGTGTCGAAATTTTCGTTCAAATATCGGACTTTCGATATGTCGTGTCGAACGTGTTCCGCCTGGCCTCCGTTCCGTGGCACCCCCGTGTTGTCATGCTGATACTGAACGCCAGCTTCCATGTACCGTATCAAATATCGAACTCGTTTTTTTTATTTTTTCATTTTATCCTACGGCGGATTCAAATTAGTAAAATGTCGGTTCGTTTGTTTTTTTTGTTTTTCCGGTATCGTTTAGAAATCGATTCCGATATCGATGTCCGATATGCAACGCGCGTATCGATTCGGTTTTTCTTTTATATTTACCGGTATCGTTTAGAAATCGATTCCGATATCGATATCCGATATCCAACGCGGCACTCGATACTTGACTGGCAGGTCAAGTCTTGCGTCGACTACGCGCACGGGAGTTGGATGGTGGCGTTCCTTTCGGGCGCCCTGAACTACCAGGTCACCCACCACCTCTTCCCGGGCGTCAGCCAGGTATAGATGGTATGGTACGGTGTGTATGGTATGGTATAGTATAGTATGCTGGTGTGGTATGGTATTGTAGGGTATGCTGGAGTGGTATGGTGTTGGTTGTAGGGTTGGGTGTGGTATGGTATGCTAAGATACGGTATGGTATGGTACAGTATGCTGGTGTGGTATGGTATGATATTGGGTGTAGGGTGGGGTGTGGTATGGTATGGTATTGTATGGTGTGGTGTGGTATGGTACGGTATGTGTGATCCGAAAAGGTGTGGCACGATCACCACGCTGCGCCTGTTCTTCTTCACACTCGAGAATGGTCAGCAGTGATGCGGGTGGAAGGTTGGAGGCGTTCCGGTCCAAGAACGATCCCCAGGTAGGATCATGAGCGGGTTCGTTGGAACATCAAAACTCTCCAATGTAGTGCGCGCACGCTTTGCCGAGGGCTTAATATTCCGGTGGCCACCCGGACGAAACCCCCTCCTATTGGTACGCACGCAGTATGTAGTCTGATGCTTCTGGGTGTTGGATCATGATACACGCCACCCCGTTATCTTTCTATCTTGTGTTGTTTTTGCTCGGCGTCTCCCTCGGATACGATGGTAGGAGCTCTGACCGCGCGTGTTGGCCCATGAGCTATTTACACACCTCAGATAGATCATGTACAGATTATTCTGTGTACCGTACATGTTTCAGGGCAGACGTGTTCCTGCTCTTGTATGATCTACATGCGGCCAGTAGCTCATGTTTTTTGTTTCAGAGTGAGACCCGTACTACCTGCGTGATCCAGCGCATCTTTCCTGGGTTGGGTTGTGTACTCTGCGGATCCCGCGACGACCTCTCGCAACTGGCGGCTGAGAGGTAGATGACGTACTGCGATTATGTACTGCTGTAGATCATCATCTGTCCTAAAGGAGGTAGGTGTCAAGTATTGTTACGAGCGAAACCGGATTTATTTTT
Organism: Macrocystis pyrifera; assembly: GCA_031763025.1. Lineage (NCBI taxonomy): Eukaryota > Phaeophyceae > Laminariales > Laminariaceae > Macrocystis > Macrocystis pyrifera. The sequence continues at coordinate 12,489,795 of JASSKH010000016.1, read as the reverse complement.
TTCACGGCGCCAGTACCTGCTGTAAGGCATTGATAGAGACTCCTTTCGATATTCTATTAGTAGACGGCTCAAGCGACCGACCGACAGACCGACCGACCGGGATCCAGCAACGCGCACAAGTTGACGGCAGTTACGATTATCCTATTGCGCGAGTTCCTGGGTACAGCTACACGGACATACATGCTACAACGCAGCCCCTGGCTTGTTATTTTGTCGTCTGCTCTCGACCTTGCGTCACCTATTTTCGCCTCGTGTTTCATGTTTTGCTCTTGATACTAACCTCAGCACCAACTACTATTCATAGTAGCAATCCACACCTCTGGCAGGTCATCTGCAGATCATACAGATCATGACCGAAATCTATTAAAAGGCAGATATATCATCTATTGTGGACCTTGTGTGATCTAGCTCATGTTGCCGGGTGGGACCCGTACGATCTGCATGATCTAGCGCGTGTACCCTAGGTTGGATCATGTGTACTACTGTTTGTAGTACCTGGTACCGATCTTGCACAACCACTCACAAGAGTAGGTCAGGAGCTATCTGTTCCGTCTGTAGATGATGATCTGTCTGTCGATGATGATCTGTTCTAGGTTGTGCAAGCTGTCATCTTAGAACGCGGGCCTTTTGGCTCGATCTTCTGACGCTCAATCTCCTGAACCTACTGCTGTAGTTGTCACGATCTCTTCCGCTTCAATTTGCCCTTATTTGCCGGAATTTTGCCTCGTCTTGGCGACGTCGTGCTGTGTTTCGTTTGCTTCGACCGCCCCGCAGTACCACTACCCCGCGATAGCCCCGATCATCAAGGAGGTCTGCAAGGAGCACGGCGTAGAGTACATCCACCTCGACACCTTCGCCGAAGCTTTGTACGCGCACGTCGCTCACTTGAAGAACATGGGGAAACAGGTGAGCACTCGGGGGCTGCCATTTCCGTGTTCATATCATGTATCGAGAATCTGCTTCGTCTACTTTTTTTCTCTCTTTTTTGTTTTCGTTTTCGTTTTTGTTTTTTCCCCTCATGCGGACTGGCGAAAGCATACAATAGTTTTAATCCTGTTATTATAAGAGACCATAATGAATAGGATTGCTCGTAAAATAGGCATGTATATGGGTTTTTGTGTGTACCGTACGTCCTATTGACTATGGTCCCCCGAAATCGTGCAGCAGTGTACCGAAACACGTACCTCACTATAACTTGAAGTAATATGTCCCCAATTATCCCTAGAAGGGGACTGCAGGACTACAGAGGTTATACCGTATCCCTATTGGAGCTCCAGATGAATTCTAAAAATTGGCGATGAAATATTACGGGGGGGCCGTAGTAAATAGGACCTACGGTACACACAGAAAACGTACATATTTTTTCGTTTTTAACCAACAATATTTGGTCCTATTTACTGTGGCCCCCCGTAAATAGTGGTGATTTACAGCATCGGCCACTGCGTGATTGGGGCATAGTACAGATCGGTGTCCCGAGTTAACAACATGCAACTAGTCGCACGATACGGGGGGCAAACCTGACTCTACCCGGACTGCGGGGCGCTACCGCTATAGTACTCGTAGACGGGCGAGAAAACGCCAAAGTTGTCGTTGTTTTGGTCGATAGCTGGGGATTACGAATGCCAAAGGAGGTTAGCTGAGCTTACCAGACTTGCACTATAATATACCACTCTGTACAGAAATATAAGCACCGTTTTGTTCAACAATCGGTGTAAAAACGGTGCTTATATAGTGGGATATAGTGGTACCATTCTGTCCGTTAATGTAAGGGTCCATGATATTCAGCAGTATTACGGAGGACCATAGTAAATAGTACCTACGGTACACACAAAGACCTATATATTTCCCTATTTTTACTATAAAATTTTGGTCCCATTTACTCTATAAGTCCCCCGTGATAGTATAGATAGAAGATGTCATTATTTCGAGGGACAGAGCGGTAGGTTGTTGTGTGTCGTTTTTTTTAACCCTATATAGCTGTTGATTACGACGGGCTATGATTTTCACGTTCTTTCGTATATTTCCGTAGCGCAATAGCCTACTTGTGCCGTAGCTGTAGCTGTTGGGGGTATGACGGGTGGTGTGATATGTCATGTTCTTGTGCGTGATGAAAAAAAATAAAAATTGACAACCGAAGCTGTGACACCGGAAAACTTGCTCGCTTTCTCATGTTCGCTACTCTGGCCTGATGCGCTATTACGGGGGACCATACTACAGATCATTCCTTTCAGGCTTCATGATCTACTGTAGATAGTTGAGGGCGAACATATTCCTGGTTCGTACGATCTGATCGCGTATCATATGGCTGGGTGGGGAAGCCGTATACCCTCCTTGATCTAGGACATGTTTCCTGGGTTGGATCTGTGCTATACAGATCCTCGACAACACCTCAGACGGCAAATATAATATCTACCAGGTAGGTGATGTAGGTGGTCTATCTGTAGATGATCTATCTGTAGATCGTTTATCTGTAGATGATCTGTCTGTAGATTATATATCTGTAGATTATCTATCTGTAGATGATCCATATGTAGATGATCTGTCTGCTTACGATCTATATGTAGATGACCCGTCAGACGTGTGCAACACACCAAAATGCAGCACCAGCTCGCTCCATTCTCACAGGTTCCCCCCCCCTCCCTCCCTTATGGTGAGGCACCCACGAGGCAGTTGCATAGTACAGCACCCCCATTTGCTGTCTCTGAAAGTCTCTGCCTGGTTGGTGAAAACCCGACGTGCTCCATCCCAGCAGTATAGGGATGCGAGGGACTATGGTCATACGACTACGGCCATGCATGATAATGAGTACCCCCCCCCCCCCCCCCCCCCCCTCCTCCCTTCCTGGAAAATGCTGGTGTGTCTACTAGGAGTGGGGACGGTGCTTCGTCCCGAAGTGGATGCGTGGTCGATGGTCAAATTGCAGTAGTCAGGCCGGCAGCAACTGAGTACGTACCCCCCCCCCCCCGCTAACCTCGTTTTCCGCGCTTTTTCTCCTACGGATGTGCAGGGAATTGCTGCCGAGGTCCACATGGGCTAAAGCGGGGGGGGGGGGGGGCATCCGGAGCCTACTCGATGCGAGTGCTCAATGCGAGCGGAGCTGTTGACAAGGGGAAGGATGACTGAACGGCTGTCGGATCACGAAAGAGAGCTAGCGCTTCGTGCGAGCCTACTGACTCCATGCGAGCGAGCCCGTTGGCGACACGAAAGAAGGTACTGCCTGTGGCAGGAAACGTAGTGGTTTGGTTTGTGTGGCGAGAATGGGTAGCGCTTTGGTACTTTTCTGCAGGCGCATGTACTACCGGAGATGGTTCGGGCGTATATGCACTATTGATGAGTAGAACAGCGGCAGCAGCAGTAGTAGTGGTGTGGCATGTAGTATCATGCTTTTACGCGTTTCCACAGGACTCTGTAGTTGGAGACATCTTGGGGGGCTTGCCCTTATGACGAGCGCAGCAGCAGCAGCAGCAGTTGGTAGTGGTGTGCGACGCAATCTGCCTGCACTGCCAGCACTCTTTTCGTGGTGCGCTGCTGTGTGTGTGTTTTCGTACGTGCAGCAGAGTGGCGTGCACCTGTGCATCAGATGAGTAGTTACATTGGTAGTAGTTGGTTTCCTCGAATAGGGGTGGTTGAGTATAATAGTGCCGGTTGCCCGCTGTAGTGCCTGTGGAATCACTCTTCACGTATGGGATTGCCCAGTGCGGCAGTGTGGCAGTCAGTGTGCGGGGTAATTAGTGCCGGTTGCTGCTATATATAGTGCCGGTATTCTTATTGGCTGGCGCATACCGGCACCATAGAAGGACCGGCACTACTTTAGTGGCATAGTCGACCATCAATGCCATCAGTACCTTGCAGCAGCAGTGCTTGCGCGCTGTTACCAATAGTTTGCACGTACAGCAACGTGCAGTTGCTCGTGCGATGGACGGGAAGGCGGGAGGGTTAATGCCCATATGCCTACCCGGCAACATTTAAGGCGTTGCTACTGTATGTACCTGGAACATATGTTGTGGGACCAATACGGCATGCGGCCCTTCGATCACGATAGCTCTTAGGTTTAACTTTCCCCGTCATAGGCTCCTGCTAGTGTTGGACATCGGATATCGAAACCGATATGATACTGCTAGTGTTGGACATCGGATATCGAAACCGATATGATACTGCTAGTGTTGGACATCGGATATCGAAACCGATATGATACCGACGAGAAAAAAAAAAAACAAGTTAATGCGATACGGTTCCGATATTTGACAAATGAAAGCTTTCGCTTCAGTGTCAGCGCAGAGAACACACACACTTGTGCCACACAGCATGGAGGGCTAAACACGTTCGATGCCATTCTGCGCGGAAATTTAAGGACCGCTTGGTCTTGATTTTGATGTCTAAAAGGTCCTTACATTTCCGGCACAAAGTGATGGACCACCATTCTACCACATATCGAAAGTTTGGTACGGCGTGTCGGTATAATACCTAAACTTTCCATACGATATCCCAGCACTAAGCACTATCTTGGAGGCGTGTGTTGCTGGCGGCGAGTGGCCGGGATGTCGGCAAGTGTAACTAACGGCCATGTAGCGATTAGCGGAGCCGAAACGTATTAAACCGGGCCGCGATTGGGCCGCAGCATGGCCTTTAAAAAGTTGAGTGCCAACCACTCAATCAAGCGGTGGAACGCACAGCTGACGTAGTGCAGTATTTATTTTGTGACGATTTCGTAAAATGCGCCACAAAACATGTTTCACTAAAATAAATGTGCCACAAAATGGGTTGTGCAGCAGCAGCAGCAGCGGCAGCAGCAGCAGCAGCGGCAGCAGCAGCAGCGGCAGCAGCAGCAGCAGCGGCGGCAGCAGCAGCGGCAGCAGCAGCAGCAGCAGCAGCAGCAGCAGCAGCAGCAGCAGCAGCAGCGGCAGCAGCAGCAGCGGCAGCAGCAGCAGCGGCAGCAGCAGCAGCAGCAGCAGCTGCCATAACTACTGTGGCGCACAGAATGAGCAACATGATACACAGACCGCACAACGCGTGCGGAGATTCAAGGAGAACAAACAGTATCAATAAAGGGACGACCACGCATACACATACTATAATAGATGTTTTGTGCCCGTTCGTTCGCGTTATATTGGAGGAAATGGTTCATGCTTTATTGAGCCAAAATCACAACGCGTATCCCCTTTGTTGTTGCTTTGGTGGTCCTCAAGCGCTGCATGTATGTACGTGCGGCGTGGGAAAGTGGCGGGCAGCGGCGGGGGGGGGGGGGGGGGGGGGGGGGGGGGGGCGTTACGGTTACGGTATTATTGTACCGACCGGTGTTTATTGGTTATAAAATATGGATACGTTTTTGATATTTCATATTTTTTTCTATGTAATTTTTCTGCGATTGATTGATCGTGTGTGGCATTATGACCGCCGCGAATAACGTGTGCGGGGGGTGTGGTATTCAGTTATTAACACGTGAGTATGCCTTCAGTCCGGAGGAAAAAATATGTAACGTTACAAAAAAAACCCCCAGGAAAACAACACTGACGGGGAAAAATATTGCGCGTATTTATCAAGTTGAAGATTATGTGCACTGTGAGTGACTTGGGTTGGTTGGTTGAGTGTGGTCTGGGATAGTAAGTAATCATTCATCAATAATACAGTAGGTTACTCCTACTACTACTATGACTAGGTACGATCGCAGCATGTTGTTGTTTTCTTCACATGAAACCGTTCTTTCTACCCGTCGACATCCAGCACAACCAGTGTCCGTGCCGATTCTTCAATCCTAGAGAGATACAAGCTCTGTGGTCACAAAGCTACGCCACAGAGATGCTACGTTGCCACGTGCAGTATACGTAGCAGTCAACTACTATTAACAGTACAAAGCTTTTTTTACGGCGTACTGAAATGTATGTACTGAAATTAACATTTTTTCTTATATTATACCTGTCATACCTGTCACGGAAAGGTAATAATATGATTCAGGCTGGATTTCTTTCTTATTTGAGAATGGTTTCGTTCTGGTACATGAACTAGTTTCTTCAGGTTAGTAAACTCCCGAATTTCTTGTGTTTTTGTGTAGATGTCAGCCTGCGCGTTTCTTAATGTTGCTCGTTTTCTTATTACTTAATAAGTGTGTCCTGCTGCATGCCGTATGTAGTACATACAGCAGTTACTACTAATTAATACTACTGTTGTTGTACTGGACGTACAGTAGTATTAATAGTAGTGTAGTAGCAGGTTATCCGAGTGCGTGTCCTGTGTGCCTTTTTCTCTCCCTGGTGCCATCAGGCAGGACACAAAAAGAAATATCGAGAAAAAAAAATATTTTGCTGTGTGTTTCTTTGGTACGAGTACTGCGCTGCTGCTGCTGCTGCTACTGCTGGAAATACTACTTCTACTCTACTGCTGCTGCTGCTTGCTGCTGACGGACCGGGAATAAAATGCAATATATAATCGCCGTCAGTAGTCTGATACGAATATCAAACGCGAATTATATTTCCGGACAGAAGATAGACGAAATCATCATCTCATGATGTTACTGAACTAATAACTGGTTTGGGGTACAGTATGTATATTCTGAGCATGTATGTATGTACACTGGACACCGCAGACTAACTACACCACAGCACCACAGACGGATGTAAAATAGACAACACCGACGGCGACTGACGGTCGCGATAAGCTCATATTTTTCATGAGTGCGCGATACAACAGCACTGTGGCACAGTGGTCAAAGTGTCCAAGTTGATCGGTGTTTACTTGGCGTGCGGGTACACTGCGGCAGCTGAGCTGTATTGTACGATCGAGTAGGCACGGTACATTCCTTCGTAGCGGGATTATTGGGTGGCTCGAGGCGTTCTTGGTTGTTTTTTAGGATGACGCACGCGCGCAAGGGGTATGGTGACTGGCTCTCCCCTGCCTGCTCTACGCACGGCAGCTTGCTCATCATGCTTGCTGCTGTGCGTTACTACTACTACTACTGTCTTCATCTTTCAGATAGATCTATCTGCTCAAGAGGCAATAATAATAATATAGACAGCAGCAACAGCGGCAGCAGCAGCAACAACAGGAGCGAGCAACATAGCAACATCTATCTGTCACGGTGGGCCGTTTAAATGTAGCGACGTCTGAACTGAGCGATAGCCGTGCGTGCGACTGCGACCTGCTGCTTGTTGTATGTATTACCGGTGTGGTCGTCACTTGCACGGCATACTTACTTCGTAGATCGAGCATCTCTCTCCTCTCACACTCTGGCCTGGACACACGCGTACACGTGTTTCGCCGTGTGTATGATGAACCCTGGGGACCCTGAAAAAATGTTATTTTGTTCGGGTCCCACTTTGAGAACAGAAAATAACCAATTATCCCGCGTGATCTCCCAAATCTCCCATTGAAGTTTCGATTTGATTGGACAGCGTGGGTGACCCTATTTCTCCGTGCGGCCGTTTCGCCTGGTTTCATATATTTTTGGGGTCCCAAATACTCCGACGAGAGGGGTCTCGACTCGATACTTTAAAGCTTGGGTGTGCCCCAGCCGATCATTCACTTTCCGTGTTCGCTCTCCTCTTCTCCCCAAGGCACACGGCAGACAGACACAGCACCCACTACCCTACACCCCATTCCTCCTTCTCGGACTGCGAGCGTGCCCGTGCTGCTGTGCGACATTCACACCTGCCCCAGCTGCTGCACCTGGCTGTTTTGGTGTCGCTTGCTTGCTTGCTGTGTCGGCACTTTTCACTCTGCTGTAAACACAACAACAGCAGCAGCAAGCAGCAGCGCGAGAGTTCTCACGGGCCGGCCGCTCGCTCGACGAGCAAACTGAAACACACCACCACCACCACACACCAACCCCAACCATGGTGAAAGCAAGAGCAACCACAGCAGCAGGGTCATCAAGATCATCATCGTCGGCGGTGGCGGCCATCAGGGCGGCCTCTCTGGCGGCGATCGCGTCCACTGTTCTCCTAGCGACGACAACAACAGCCCACCCGCTCTGCATGTACGGGCCCGACCGAGCGGTGTCTATGACCGCGGAGCCGAAGTTCTGTCCCAACGACGACGAGGGGTTTTGCTGCGAGCCTGACGAAGAAGCCGCGGTGATGGCCGAGTATGAAGACACCGGGGACGTGAGCGAACAGTGCCGCGATGTCTACAAGGAGGTGAGTCTTAGAGAGACAGCGTAGTATTATTATATCGTGATTCAGCAATAATATCATTTACACCTCTGGTAGCTGCTGCTGCTTTACGCACGGCGGCTGCCGCCGGATTTTGGCTTCGGTCCACATACTACGATGTATACGTGTACACGGTTGTATGCGCTTTGTGCGCGTGCCTGGTGTTCCAGCTCTATCTCTTACCTCTTGTTGCTGTTGCTGTTGCTGTTACCATTGGTGCGGTTGTTGGTGCTGGTGCTGGTGTTGGTGTTGGTGTTGGTGCGCGGTGCGTGGTGGTCGTGAGGTGCGTGCTGTTTGTTGTGCTCGTACTACAGCAGTGCAGTGCTGTTTCTGTGGAACGATATTCCCGGTGGCAAAGGTAAAGGGTGTATGTACCGAGCAGTATTTTGTGATGGCCGGAGGAACCTCAGATTCGCAGTTTTCATGCGAGCACTGCGGCTTGTACTGTACGTACCTACTGCGCACGCACGCACGTAAAAAGAGTGTGGGGTGGCTCCCGGACACGGCATCACTCCGCTCTTCTCAATGCCACTATCTCGATGTTATAGCTAGCCGCCGGCCGACCGACGCCCGCGTGTGTGCTCGTTCGTAGGAACTGACTGTACTGTATGACAGGTATACCGGGTAGTCTTTTTGGTCGGAGGAACCCCCAGGATCGCAGTTTTGCAACTCCCCGATGTGCATCTGTCTATCTCGTTGCTTTTCCAGTCGATAAATCCCCGCTCTCCCGATGTGCGTCTGTCTACCTCGTTGCTTTTCCAGCCTGTGCATACGTAGTCATGCTTCTGTAGTGTTCGTTTTCTCTGTTTACTCGTAGTGTGGTAACGCTATGGGTTGTTGTACTGTGGTGGGTGCTCTGGCACGGGGGGGGGTAACATGCGCTGGGAATCTGCTGTGTACAGGTACGTGCACATACAAAACGCCACACAACCGAAAGCTATTATTATAACGAAAGGAACCAAAGATAGAGGCAGTAGGTTTTGTGCTGGGCTATGTATCGACGGAAAAAACCGAAACCTTCAGTTAGTTCACTTTCTAAGTCCGCGGCTGTCGTTACGTTTGTTTCAAAGTAACCGAATGCACTCACTGATACAAGATACCCTGGTATACCGCACTGAACCATCCATGCATGGGAAGCGCGTGAAGGACGGTGACGATGATGCTGTGTCGAACAGCTTGCAAAGTTTAGTATCGGTCCCACCGGAAAATTCACGGCCGACGTATTTTTATTTTGCGAAGAGAGAAGCGTATTCTCGTCACCCGCCGACATGAATAAAAGGCAACCACAACGCGAGTACTACTGCTGTTAGTTTGTTTTAACTGAGGCTTTGTTTCAGGGCCGCCTGCATCGCTGCAATAAAAACACCAAGTCCTCGTGTAGAAAGCAAACCCCCGAGACACAACCCAGGGTGGGCAGGAGAGTACAAGGAGGCGCGCACATACAGCATGCAAATATCATGGAGCGGGGATAGACGATATAGCCCGGTGTCCGTGACTATATATACATGGGATTGGCCTGTACTGTCTACGTCTATTAATAGCTCATGTTGCCGGCGAGGGAGATACCGTGCAATATATCATATGCTCAACGACCTAATCGGAATCCATCGCAAAATAAAGCAATACGTAGGAAGGTTTTACGTCGGGACAAAATGTACATCGCCAAAATTACCAACACGAAATCGAATAAGAAAGAAAACAACATCGATGGACCCTCATGGTACGAGATGTATCCGAGAATTAATATATCGGTAACAAAGTGACAACAAAGGCTCCAATATAATCTGTGGGGACCAAAAAGTAAACCAGGAACAAACTGATATTAATAGTATAAAAAACGGGTATAATTATTTATTTTAAAAGTAAACCAGGAACAAACTGATATTAATAGTATAAAAAACGGGTATAATTATTTATTTTCCGGATTCGGGGAGAACAAATAATACCAGGCAATTTGCATGATCTAGGATGCTTCCTGGGTCGGATGGTTGGATCTGTACTACAGGTACATTACGCACATAAATCCTGAACAAATATACCAGGTACTGATAACATACAGCATACCTCTCTGGTCGGAAATGCACGCAACGTTGGGCTGTGGCTCTGTGTGAATAGATTACCCCCACGAAAGTTTGCGGGGCCTCTCCCGCCCAACGTTTTCTAGTTTCTGTTTCGTTGTTTCTGTGTAGAAATTATTATTGTTTTTTTTGGCATGAAAACTTGACGAAATCTTACATATCATTTTTTTCTCCTTCCTTTTTGCCTTGGACCGATAATAATGTTTTTTATTATTGTTTTTTTCCAGGTTCTTTGCGGCGTTTGCAGTCCGTACAGCGCACACCTATACACTCGACTGGGGGACGGACTGGCCATGACCGCAGACTTCTGCGATGGTTTCGTCAAAGCCTGCGGCGACGACCTGGCCCTACCCGCGACGTACTGCGACGAGCACGTGTACGGGGACAACGAGTACTGGTCCTACCCGCTCGACATCGACGGTGAGCACGGGGGGGGGGGGGGGGGGTAGCCATCGGTGTGACTGGCTGTCGGTGTGACTCGGAAATTATACCAAGGCACCTAGAAACGCACACGAGATGTCATTGAATTTGGGCATCACATCGACCACTCAATCGACCGAACTCACCGCTGACGTTACTGTACCGTACAGTATCTGTAGTAACTTTGTGAAATATGTTGTCTCACGTCGATACGAGAAACAACACTTTCGAGCCAATAGTTCGGTAAAAGGGTTTTGACGTTAGGTTGGGCCGCGGGGGGGGGGGGGGGGGGGGGCTTCACTTCGGGGCCGGACAAGTTTAGTGATGTCACCAACGAGTTCACCCACCAACCACCGCACTCGCTCACACGCCCACCCGCCCAACCCACCGACGTACCCACCCGCTCACCCACCGGCCCACCCACCCAACCGCTCTCCCATGCTTCCACGCTCCCACAGCGTCCTTCAGCGACTCGGACGTGAACCCAGCGTTCCCCGACCTCGACGAGAGCATTCTCCCTCCAGAGCCCATGGCCATGCACATGACGCCTGATGGCAGTGCTTGGTGGATCGCCGGTATGGCCGGTTACATCAAGCAGGTTAGTTGCCTGCCTGCCTTCAAACACTTTCAAACACTGTGGAACGCTTTTTGATTTACTCGGTTACGGTGGGTGGGTGGGTGGTTCATAAAATACCCGGTAGTTGACGACTACGCGGTACAGCAGTGCTGAAACGATTCAAACTGCTGTAGTTGTTCGCGGTGAATGGGTGGGGGTTCGTTTATATACCGAGGAAAAAAAAGTCACCGCCGTCGGATGTCATGAGTTGATCGAGCGGCGATACATACGTTTTGAGGGGGGGGGGGGGGGGCATCTCTTTTCACCGCCCCCGTGTGCGTTGTATCTGTCTCTTTTTGCTTGCACTGCTGTCTACTGCACTACCACTACCACTACCACTACCACTGCTCTGTTTCATCTTTCTACTCCGTTCAGTCTTGTTTGCAAGCGCACGCTTGTCCATTTTTCGACCGCGCTCACTGCATACACAAAACCTGCCGGTGACTCTGATTTCAAGCAATTTGTCTCCGATTTTTTTTTTTTTTTTTCCCCCAAAACAGGGAGCTCGGTGCCAATAGGGTTAAAAAAATATTCTAAACCGGAGCGTAAAGTAAACCTCCTTTGTCTACTCATGCACGCATGTGCGCGTCAAAAGGGAAACCTCTCTCTTCGTGCCGGCCGTGTCTGTGTACTCTGTTTGCTGCCACAGGCGAGCGCCGACAACCCGATGATGCTTTCGACGTTCTCGACATCTCCGGCAAGATTGAGCACTCTTACGAGCAGGTCAAGGATGGCAAGCGCCGAGCAAAACTGCATACTTGGTACTTCCTACGTACAATGGACAGCGTGCAAGCATTCCTTGATTGATAATGGGCGTTGTTTTATCTGTCCTGTGCCTGTAGGTCGTGTCGTGTCTTCCTCCTGTTTGTTTCCCATGTATTAATGGTAGGGTCTGTCTGTCTGCCGGTCCGTCAGTCAGCCTATCGGTCTGTTTTGTTTGTCTGTCTGTACGTCTGTGTGTCCGTCTGTCTTGTCTGTCTTGTCTTGTCTGTCTGCCTGTCTGCATGTCTATCCGCTCAGCTATTTATCTCTATCTTCTACATACAATACCTGACACTTGTAATTTTATACTCCCTATCTATCAGTACCTCTATATAAACCTTCATTTTTTCTTGAAAAATAAGCTTCTACATAAACCTCCATGTTTTCTTGAAAATTAAAGTTCTTAGATCTCGTCCTCCCACTGGTTTGGTTTGCCCTTTCTCTCTCTCTGTCTTGTCTCCTTATCTCATCAAAGGTTGTCGCTCGCGCCCCTCCCTCCCTCCCTCCCTCCCGTCGGACCACACCGCACTTTACCTCGCCTCTCACCGCGCCGCACCGCTTTCCGTCTAGGGGTTGATGGGCTTCGCTTTCTCCCCCTCTTTCTCGACGACGGGTCTGTTTTACGTCAGCTACACCATTCCCGGAGAAAGGGTGAGAAAACGTTATTCGCGAATACTCAGTTTTGTGGCACTACTGACGACGAGCGGTCTGTTTCACGTTTATAGCTACCCGCACCATCCCCTTTTTGTCTGTCCACTCTTTTTTTTGCTTTTGAATTCATGCAGAATCCTGAAACGCTACGAACTTTCTTCCAACCCTGAGAACGCCGAGAACGTTCCGATCAATTTCTTCTACCACAGGGGGGGGGGAAAACGGGGCGATGCACGAACCCTCCCCCCCGCCCTGGTCACTATCCGCTTCCTTCCTACTCAAAAACCGTTTTTGCTCCCATTTTTTTTTATTCTTCGACTCCACGTCTTCTTTTGCACAACCCTGAGAAATCTCGCTACCCGCCTGCCGCCTCCTCATGGAAACCCGTTTTTGCTCCCATTTTTTTTTATTCTTCGACTCCACGTCTTCTTTTTTTGCGCAGAACCCTGAGAACGCAAAGAACGTTCTTTCAAAGTTCATCCACCACGAAGGTGACCCAGACAGGACGTACGATTCGGAGGAAGAACTGATCACGACTTCGGAAAAGAGTTCCACCGTTCACTCCTCGGGCTGGGTCGGGTTCGCTCCCTCCAGCTACAAGGACCCGACGGTAAGAGGGGAGGTGGGAGAGAGAGGGGGGTAGGGGGTGGGGTTAGAGAGCTATTTGTGGCGCGTTTGGTGGGGTGCCTACCCCCTGTAACGTGGAAGGGAGGGAGGCAGGGTGGGAGAGACAAAATTCTAGCGCGATGATAAATATCATGGAATGTCGGCTATGTCTCGACTACTATTAATAGTCCCCTTTTACACGGGAGGGAGGGTAGGAGGGAGGGGCTATAGTTCTTGCACGTTAGTTGCAATATATAGTTTGCCCGAAGCATATCTCGATCAAAATATAATTCGTGGTGGTTTTTGCTACCCGTATAGTGTCTGTGACAGAAAGCTAATTACATCGCCTTCGAAACACACCCCTCTCAAAAAAGCTTGCCAGCCATACATGTGTGTGTCTCTCCTAGTAACGCAAGCTACTCATCTCGGTATGGCTCTGTACCGCAAGCTAATTCCCAAGCTAGTTGTCTGTTTATTTGGTTCTCTTGAGCACAAGCTAATTCTATCTCGCGTGCTCCTTACCCCTTGTCTACCTCACAAGAAGCTAACTATCTCTTGTCGATGGGTCTCTCCTAGCGCAAGACAATTAAATCTATCTCTCCCCCGTTCGGGGGATACCAACAACTAAGAGACAACAAATTGTATATGAAACCTCTGCCCTCAAAAACCCCCCGTCTACTCGCTCGTACGATATCTCCTTGCGTTGCAATCACCTCCTACGCACCTGACCTGCCCGTTGCCTTTCTCTCCATTCACATCTTTCGTATCTAATGACCTTATCAACAGCCCCCGCGCAACAGATAGCAGCAGGTAGCGACCGAAGCAAGCGTAGGTTTGGCGTTGTCAACCAACCGTCCAGGGAGAGCAGACGCGTGAACGAACGCCCAGCAGTATAGATAGCAGCAGGGGTAGGGTCTGGTTGCGCCCCGTGCAGTACGCGACTCCTCGCTTTCAACCATTGTAACTCGGGACACCATCAATCATTGTATCACCCCCCCTCCCCACCACCATCACGCAGTTGCCGTTTAAGAAATCTTATGTTTTCTTGGCGTCAGTTCTACCTCCATCAACCATTGTTAAGTGTTTCGTTTTTGTCCGGCCTCTCTCTCTGTGTATACGAGTTCCGAGTTATTTACCTATATACACGGAGTAACTCCCATCGGTACCTGCTACCAACTTAAGTACCCCACCCGCTTGTTGCCTTTTTCAAACAAACCGTATTTTGCTTAACGCATGTTCATTCATATCTATATATTGATATCTTTAAACGACCCACGTATCATAAATATATACGTCGATCTTCAAACAACTTGTGCACACCTATCAATCTTCAAACATCCCATGTTTGCAGATTCATGTATTTAAGTATCTAACCATCTATGTATCTATGTATCTATGCACATTGTATCTATGTATCTACTGTATGTATCTACTGTATGTATCTACTTACGTATGTATCTATATCGATGTATCTGTGTATTTATGTATATATTTATCTATGAATGTTGCATTTATGGACAGCTCAACTTCTTATACCCCCGCCGTTTCTCCCACCCATGCTACGCGCACTCTCTGTGTAAAACCAATCCGCCTTGGGAAGGGAGACTACCACGACCTCTACTGGACTGTCGGAGACGGGGGCCCCCAAAACGACCCAGACAACAGGGCTCAGGACCACAGCGAGTACCACGGAAGCATCATTCGTATCGCCGTGCCCTCCTACGTGCCCGATGCATTCGACGAAGACACCGGATACGAGATCCCTGCCGGCAATGCTTTCGATGGCTCCGATGGTAAGGCTTGGGGCTTCTTGGTACTGGTGCTCGTGGGGATGGGGGGGGGGGGGGTGGTGAGGGTTGGGTTGGTGGTTGGTGGTGGTGGGGAAGGTGGGGGGGGGGTGGGGCTTGAAGTATGTTGGTCGGGTGGGAGATCGAGAGATCGAGAGAGGGAGGGGGGGAGGTAAGGGTGTTTTTTTGCGTTGGTGCTGGGTGTTGGGTGCTGGGTGTTGGTGTTGGCGTTACATGTTGGTGTTGGCGTTAGGGTTGGTCCGTGTGTGTATTTTTTAATATTTCTCGGGCGGATTGGTAAAAATAAAGCCTGAGCGGCGGATTAGTAAAAATAGAGCTTTTTCTCGTTGGGGAGCGTCGGTAGAATCTGGCGTAGTGTACAAGGACATCTCATCTATTGTACGTAGGCTAGTACTAATGGAACGAAACGCCTGCCCCTCTCGCTGCTAACACCCATCCATTTATGCGCCTTTTACCCGCACAGGCGAGAGGCGCGAAATATGCGCGTGGGGATTCCGCAACCCTTTCCGCTGTGGCTTCGACAGGGAGACCGACGAGCTTTACTGCGGCGACGTGGGCCAAGACTCCGTCGAGGAGGTCGACATCATCGAGTGAGTATAGTTTAACAGTTGCCAACATCAGCACATTTTTGTTTTACACCTTGTGCTAACGCGTAGTATTACGGGGGTCCATAGTTAACGGGACCAAATTTTGTTAGTAAAAATAGGTAAATATATAGGTTTTAATGAACACCATATGTCCCGTTAACTATGTACCCCCGTAATAGTACTATGTGCCATTGTTCCCGGTACATCTGATATGAAGACGAGCGAGCGCTAAGAAAGGAAGGTTCAGATTTTGAGATTTGAAAAACATCATGGCGTCGGATGCCAACTATTCCGGTGGGGGTGGCGGGGGGGGGGGGGGGCTATTGGTCAGAACCCACGACATCCCCAAGAAACATGCATCCTATCCCCCTATATACGTATATGCATAACATTTGGTTCTGAAGACTCTGTAAGTTCCTCCCAGTTGACTTTTCTCGAAAAAAAAAAAAACTGCTTATTCTTGCACGGAATTTTCACGACGATGACCGACCATTGTACCAATATGTACAGGTGTGGCAGGGACTACGGGTGGAGGATGTACGAGGGTGACCGCTGCAACGACGGCTACGACGGCGCGGATGGCTGCACCGACTTGAAACGCGAGGACTACGCCTTCCCCACCTTCCAGTACTGCCACTTCGACTACGACTCAGGGTCAGACGAGTACGACGTCTGCGGAGACCGAACCGTCACCGGCCTCTCCGTCATTGGTGAGAACGATCATGTGATGTGATAATGATAACATTGTTGGCTATTATCGTTTCGATCTTTGCGATATTATATCGAAATGCCAGTATCAAATATCGGAAATTTTGACATGTCGGATTATCTAAATATCGATCCCCGTCACCGGATTTTGCATCATTGGTGAGAATACCGTACTGCGTAAGGTATTGATAAAATAGTGTTGGCTATCCATTATCCTGTCGATTCTTGCGATTTATTCGAAATGACGGTATCTAATATATCGGCATTTTCGACTTATCGGAATGATCTAGACATATCGGAAGTGTTCGATACATCGACTCCACGACCGCGACCGTTACCGGCCCCTCTCCATACCCTTTTACGAGATTGTCTACCTTACCCTTTTCTTACTTGTTTGGTTACGGTGTACCGTTGTTGTCCATATATCGTATTTATCGAAGGTTTGGACGTATCGAAGCGTCTAATATCGAATTATCAAGAATCAAACACTCGACATCTTGTGCGTGATAGCAGCGCCCCCTCATGTTCTGATCTATATATATCGTGTAGCCAACATCCATCCACCCGCCTGCTTTTATCTCTTGTGCTGTTGCGCGCAGGCGGCTACGTGTACCGCGGTTCGAGGTACGCCGACTTGCTCGGTGGCCACTACATTTTTGCCGACCACAGCACAGGGTGAGCGATCAAACGAGGCCTTGCCAAGCGGGGGGGGGGAAGGGGAGGGGAGGAGTCTTTCAGGACGGGAAGCGGGATACATTATTGGTTTATCAGTGACAGAAGGGATACCATATTTACCACCACAACTACTACATCTACTACCAACCACTGCTGCTGTACTATAAGATACTCTGCAAAAAATCGAAAGGCTGTGCTGACGTATAGCTAACTTTCTCCATCGCTCTTTGCGTTGTTGTTGTTGTTGTTGTTGTTGTTTTATCGCAAGGGGTCTTATCTTAGGCAGCGCGTTTGTCAAGTTAATCCTAAATTTTCTCCAATCGCTCTGTACGTATGTGTGTTCGTGCTGCCGTTCTTCCTGTTCCGTGAGCAGGGTCCTCCACCACCTCGCTCCGTCTTCTGGCGGCGGGTGGACGGCAGGCATCATCCTCAGCTCCATCCCGAAGGTCTCAGGATTTGCGGAAGACAACGATGTGAGTTTTATTTTTTTGCAAGGGGCGATACGGCTGGCTGGCTGCATTTGAAAATAGACAATCCTTGATACTGATATATCAGCGACTTTTTATTTTTATCGGCGGTGACTCTGGGGGACAGACCAATGGGACGCTCGCCGGCTAGGCAGAGAGAGACTATTACGCGGGGCCGTAGTAAATAGGACCAAATATTTTTAGTAAAAATAGGTAAATATATGGGTGTTTGTGTGCACCGTAGGTCCTATTAACTATGGTCCCCCGTAATAGTAGGATGTTTCGAGTGCCTCACCTTCCGAGAGACGACCTCGCCTTTAGCGAGGGGTTTCTCGGTGCCTCGAACCAAAGCATGGTGTGGTCACACCTCAGACAATTCATCTACAGATCATCGATCTCCCCGCAGTTCATGATCTAGATCCTTCAGAGCACACATCTGCATGATCTAGCTCATGTTGGCGGGTGGGAAAAGCCTCATGCATAACCTGGGTAATCTAACAAAATGTTTGCTGGGTTGGACCTGTTATGTGTACACACTCCCAAGCTCCAAGCATGCACAGCATGCTAGAATGGTAGGCAGGTCAGAAGCTAAATGATCTTGATCGTGAATTGTCGAACGTTTTCAGGTTGGAAGGGTAACATTCTAGTCTATATATACACTGCTAATACTGCGATGTCCGGTACCGATCCTGGGAAATAGGAGGAGGTCTGGTAGTCTCCTTCGTACCGGCCTGTTTCTTTCGTGCTCGCGCACAATTCTTGACTTGGGGTATGGCATCTCGCGGATGAGAAACGCAGACGAAAGCCAAGTCGTCCATCCATGCCTCTCTCGCCGTGATGGACGCGGAACGGGAAACGACGACATGTTTTCGCGTGGTTAAATTAAAGCCTTCGCCACTGCCACACCTTCCTTCACCATCGAAACGAACCCCCATCATTCGCACAAAAACGCCGCGGAATATGCTAGGAAAACATTGTATCATCTTTCCCGGTAACAACCATTGTACCACACCTTGTAGGGATGTGAGGGTCTATCTATGATCATACGACTACGGCCATGCATGATATCGGGTACACCCAATACCTTTCACCCCCGCCCCCGCCCCTTCCCCCCCTCCCGTTCACCGTTCCCATATAGCCCCAATGCCACATATTCCTCCTTGAAGGTCCGTCGCCGGGAAGGTGTCCCAAAATACCACCTTTGATTTCATCCCCTGCTTACCTTACTCCCGGCGTCTTGCTCAAAACCCCGCACGCCGCGAGATCCTCCTTGCAAACCGCAGAGCGAGTTGCAATTAAATTGCCTACGAGGGAAACACAGACCGCCACAAAACAAACGATCCTTCAACCTCCCCCTCCCCCACGCCTCCCCCCCCCCCCCCCCCCCCGCCTGATCAAAACCCGAACGCCACGAAATAAATCCTCATGGAAACCCGCAGGGCGAGATTTACCTCATAGGGTACCAGGGAAACATCTACGACCTTCCTTGTGGGGCCCTCTGCGACTCCCACGGCGAGGGAGGAGAGGTGGCGGCACCCAGCTCCTGCATGGAGCAGTCGGACAGCGTACCCACCTATGAGGAAGTCGGCTGCTTCGCGGACGGAAGCCCGAGGGCGATGACCCTGGGCCAGGCTCCTAAATGCGACACCATGAATGCCGAGGTAAGAGGAAGATATTTACCTCTTCCCCGGTAGTAAATGTCGGAAGTATATACCTATTACTTGTATACGTTCGCACACGTATGTACACACACTCTATTCGTCGTCGGTAGCTATTGGGTTGGGTTGGTTTTGAACGCGGGGGAGAGAAGGAGAGAGGGGGGGGGAGGGGTGCACTCGATATAGGAGGAGAAGGAGGGAGTCACCTACATACGTCTCTTTTGTTCGCTCGTGTGGTTGCAATTCTAGAAAACGCTCGCCAAATGAGTAAAAACTGCGGGGGGGGGGGGGGTAGGATAGCGGCTACCCCCCGCAAGAAGACATCTTGCAAAGCAAAGAACGATGGTTAGAGTCAGGTAGGTATCGTTCGCGTGCCAACGTCAGGGTTACTTTGGAAACGAGCCACAGTGGCAGACGTGGCCCTCACCCACCTCGCTTTCTTTCGCCTCCAGACTGATTGTTTGGCGCCCTCGCTCGCCTTCTTCCTTGTTGCTTGTTGCTTTTTTTTCCTTCGTTCGGTCTGCGGCGTCGTCGGCTTTTACCTGGTCTGGCCTGGTCTGGCCTCTGACTGGACAGATGTGCGCCAGCTACTGCGCTACATTGGAGGGGGCGACGTATTTCGCCATGGAGTACCAGCGAGAGTGAGTCGCGCATGCATGCATATACATGCCCCACTTTCCTCCGTGTAGGGAAAGTACATTACACAATGCTGCACAAAGTGTGTCTATGGATTTCCACCCGCAGTTGGTATCAGAGAGCATCAGAGAGAAGTATGCATGCACGCATGCTCCACTACATGTGAACTCCTTGAAGTAGAATACAGGTGTTTTTGACGAGAAGGTTTCGGTGGAGTTTAGCACTGAACACCCCGATTCCTCCACACTTTCGTCTGCAGGGGAATTCCTACCAGGTCATAGTCTGGCGTCTTTCCGTTCTTCCCTACGTACGTAGACGGGGTTATAGTTAATTCGGTCCCCGCTGCAAACACTGTCCACACTAATGACAAGGAGTATGAGAAGTTCTTAACGAAAATTCATAGCGTGTCCCACAGTGACTGCTAGGAGTTTAACACATACCCGCGGATAGCGTATTATCTTTCGGGTAACGTACGGGTATCGTCGTGTAAGAGTTTTCCTTTTTACTAGAGAAAGAAAAAAAAAAGACCTGTGTAGTCTATGTTTCCTGTATGCTGGTACATATCTGGTCCGGTTTTGTTCTAGTTTTATTCTTTTTTCGAGGCACGTTTGATCCGAGGTGATCAATGTTGAACCTCATGCCGGCCTGCGCGCTGTTGGTTGTTGGCACACGCGATAGCACTAATTCACTCGGTCGATCGTCTCAATACATCTCTGCTTCCCCCACGGATACCGCAAATGTAGGCCTGGTCTAATGTCGGGGGGACGGGGATGAATACCCCCCCCCCCCTATCCCCAAAGTCAAAAACGCTAATTTCATTCGAGTAAAAGTCGCTTCACCAAGCAATCCCCCCCCAAATAGTCGAATAATCGTCGCCCGTCTCTCACTGACCACTTCCTCCCCTACCCCATAGCGAAAATGCCAAGTTTAGTCGAACAATCGTCGTCCATCACTACAGCAAAAACACCAATTTCACAGATTTCATTCGTGGGCATTATATTATTACGGGGGGGTCCATTGTTAATAGGACCTATGGTATACACAAAAACCTATATATTTCAACATTTTTGCTGACATTATTTGGTCCTATTTACTATGGACCCCCGTAACAATAGTAGAACAACCGTCGTCTCACTAAGAAACGCCTCCCCCCCCGTCCTTTAATCGAACCGCCTACTTTACTATTACGGGGGACCATAGTTAATAGGACCTACAGTACACATTAAAACCTATATATTTACCTATTTTTACTAACAATATTTGGTCCTATTTACTATGGACCCCCGTAGTAGTCGCGCACCCGTCGTTTTTCACTCACCTCCCCCCCCCACCCTCCCACACATTTCTTGCCCGCAGGTGCTACTGCTCGGCGGACAAGGACGAGTACGACGAGTACGGCGAGATCGACGGAGGCGAGTGCAACATGCCCTGCGCGGGCTACCCCGACGAGAAGTGCGGCGGAGACAGCACGATGAACGTCTACCGTATCACGGGCGATGGTGGTGGCGAGGCCAGAAGCGTGCCGGCCCCGACTGCCGAGAACTACCTCGGCTGTTTCGGGGATGACGTGGAGGACAGGGTGCTTACCCACGGTAGTACTCTTAAGGACACGGAGATGACCGTCGAGGTGGGTTTGGTCAGGTTGGTAGGTTAGCTGGCTGGCTGGGGGGGGGGGGGGGGGGGGGGGGGGGGTCGTGTCAGCTAGGGCGGTTTCGTTTGTGAGTGAAGCGTACGGGCACGACGACAAAGAAAGGACACCCCGTACGTTGTTTGTGTAAATTATTTTTGTTGCATGGAGCGTTTTCGTGGGAGGGTACAGTGAAATGAAACACCATCTCCTTCCCGCTAGAGGTTTTCATTTGTCGTCCATTTTTCTAGTTCTGTCATTTTTGTTTCTGTTTCTTTTCTTCCCCCTTTATTACCTTCGCCCTTTTTCCCCCCCTCTCTCCGTCCTATTTTACGGGGGACCGTAGTAAATTTAGGACCTATGGTACACACAAAAAACTATATATTTACCTATTTTTATATATTTGGTCCTAGTTTACTATGGCCTCCCGTAATAATATTAACTCCAATCCCGGGATCAACCATTGGGTCACCTCCGGTTCGTGCCGTGCTTTTTTTATAAAAATATCGCGACAAGATTTCAGTCGTTTCTGCGTGCTGGAGCGTGATAGTGTTCATCGATTCATCCTTTCGGTGCAAAGGGGAATAAATACATACGCACATAGCACAAGCAAGCAAGCAAGCAAGCAAGCAAGCAAGCAAGCAAGCAAGCAAGCAAGCAGGCAAGCGAGAGAAAGAGCGCGCCACGCCCACGAGCAGCTCGTCCGCTGCCGGCTCCCGTCCGCATTGCTCGCTCCTCCTGATTCTATCCGTCCGCTCGCGGGTTGCCTGATTGATGCCGCACCACCTCCTACAGATGTGCCATGAGTACTGCAGCGGGATCGACGACGCCACCATCTTCGGGTTGGAATATGGCTACGAGTGAGTGCAATGTTAATCAGGCAGGATTTTACTTGTTTATTTTGTGCTGAGTATGTCTACAGCTGATTCATGTCATACTCGTAGGCTTCATAAATTGGCCTTGCCCTCGACTCGGTCCCGTGTCGTGCTGCCGCGTGCAATAAATAAACATGTCATGCATATTAAGTTGCGCGCCGGCTACGTCGGTAGACTCGCTGGTTTGCTGCTGAATATTTTGGTTTTTTTCCTCGATCCGCTCGCTCCTTGTTCTGTGCCGTGCCGCAGTGCATGATAAGGTGCAATAATTACCGCAGCAGTAGTCGCGCGCTACGTAGATTATTAGCTGGTTGTACTCATACGTGCTGCATTTGTTTAGTCGATCGGCGAACCTATCAACCAACCAACGAAGGTATCGGCCAACCGACCAATCACCAATCAATCAACGAAGGTATCAACCAACCAAACCAACCCAACTCAACCCAACCCGTGAATCAGGTGCTTCTGCGGAACCGACCAGTCCGACTTCGAGTATTACGGAGAGGTGGACACCTGCGACTTCCCCTGTCCTGGCGACGACACCGCTGCCTGCGGTAAGAGAGACCAGAGACTCGACCCGACCCGACCCGACCGGTGATATTTCAAAAACTTCCTGAGCCGACCCGCAAACGTATCGTACCCAAATCAGATCCGACAATCCTTTGTGATCACTTCCCCCCTCCAAGTTAATATTAATAGTCTAAACCACGGAAAATTATACTTACATGCTACTGCACCACACGGACACAGGCGGTTGGCTTGGCACGAGCGTCTACACACCATGGAAACCGTTGGAGCCACCCGCCCCTCCGCCCGTTCGCAAATAACCCCACGCTTGCTTACAGTTGACATCGAAAACAAAATATTTCCACCACGTCGACTTTTAAAATATCCTACGATTTGTTTTTTGTTTTTCAAATTGCCCCCCCCCCCCCCCCCCCGCCTCCCTCCGCCGGACCACGACACGAAACGACGGAAACGGCCACACAGGCGGCTGGCTTTCCATGAGCGTCTACACCATGGAAGGCGTTGACGAAACCGACGACGGTATTGATACTGATGCTTGGGGGCGAGAGAGCATTATCGTGTGGCACGATTCCTTCTACCCCGACGTAGAGGACGATGAGGCGAATGGTGGCGAGGGCTACCAGGGCTGCTACACGGACGAGCGAGGGGAGATGCGGGCGATGAAGACGAAGGTGGCCGCGAGCGACAACATGACCGTCGCGAGGTGCCGCGCGTTCTGCGAAGATTCCTCCATCTTCGGAGTGGAGTACGGAGACGAGTGAGTACAGTAGGAGTGGTCCCGTCCCTCTATATACGTAGTGCCGGTGGCCCGCTATGGTTCCTGAGGAATCGCTTGGCGCAGATGGGATTTCACCCGTTGTAGTAGTATGAAGTGTACGGAGCAGTTAGTGCCGTTTCCCGCTATAGATTATGCCGGTGTTGTTCGCTGGTGCATACCATACTGACACTATAGCGACAACCGGCACTACTTTTAGTTTTTTGTTTTTTCCCTCTTCTGGGCAGGCAGCCATACATGTGTAAGTAACAGGCTACAAAACGTACCCAAGTTATGTATAGCCTGTCTGCCTGCCTGCCTGCCTGCGTCCGTTCCGTTGCTTGCCTGTATATCTTTATCGCTTTCAAACTACCACTCTCTGTCCCTAGATATAACAACCTTTCATGCATCAATATTGAATCAAAACGGTCCTAATGTCAAGGGCCAAGCTAGTATACAACAGGTTAGCCAAACAACAGACTACCCAAAACATTTTCTGCTTCGCCTCCACCTTCGACTACACAGCAAGTTGACCAGTAACTATTAATAGCTTCCCTACACGTACCAGTACTATGTTTTCCGTTATGTCACCTGCTCTGTCTACCCTCTATTGTTAGCATGGGTCATTTACATCGCCTGCTGTGACGCGTTTTGTTTTTGTTCATTTTTTTCGCTGGTACTAAACTGGCCACCGGTAGAGAATAGGGGTCGTCTCTTTTGACGAAACTTGTACCAGGTATTTCTTTTCCTTTGCTTCGAGCAGATGCTATTACGGGGGACCATTACGAGTAGTAAACAGGACCAAATAATGTCAGTAAAAATAGGTAAATATATATAGCTTTTTATGCATACCATAAGTCCTATTAAATATGGACCCCCGTAATAGTGCTTCTACCTTATATAGATAGCAGCGGGAGTTGATACTCATATTGCCGTTTCGGAAGAAATCTCGTTTTGCTGTCTTCTTTTTTTGTTATAGCAACATGCTAGTGCTTCTTCTACAAAACCTTATATCGCGGCAGTTATATATTTTCATTGCCCCGCTTTAGACGACTATTCGTTTTTTTTTTTTTTCTCGTTCTTGTTTTAGGATTATTCGAGCATGCTTTTTTCTTCGTTTTGTGTGCTTTTTTTCGCGCATGCTTTTGATGAAAATTCGTTTTTCCTTCCTTCGTTTGCTTTGTATTATTTCGGACATGTGTTTGACGAAAATCGTTTTTTCTTTCTGATGTCTCGTTTGTTTTCTTTAGATGCTGGTGCGGTGACGGCGATTCGTTGGACTCGGAGAAGAAGCTCGAAGACGAAGAATGCGACTACCCTTGCGCTGGAAACCCCGATTCCACCTGTGGGGGCTTCTGGCGCATCGCCGTCTACTCGAGCAGCGATTGAGTTGATGATTGAGGCTTGCCCCCCCCCTCCCCCGATTGTTTTTGGATGTGGTATGTTGGTCAACGATAGAGGGTACTTGTCCCAGACTGGGTATTGAGACACGGCGGTTCTGCTTCTGAAGTGCTCCTGCTGGACTGACGTGGTGCTGATTTTCAGGACTGATTGATTGGGGCGGTGGGGTGGAGAGTGCGCTGCCCCCCCGCCCCCTACCGAGCTTACTGATTGAAACCCCGGGGTCGGGAAAACGGTGCGCTGCGCCCTCCCTCCCTCCCTCCCTTCCTCCCTCCCTCCCTCCCTCCCACTCGCCACCGAGCCTTCCAAGTTGGAACGTCGGAGCCAGGTGAAGGGTGCGCTGCCCCCCCCCCCCCCCCCTCCCCGCCCCCCCGCGAGCCGCCTGAGCTTACTGATTGAAACCGCGGGAGGCTTGTTAGGCGAGGAGATTTTGTCGGTATTATATATTCCTCTTTTGCCTTTCTTGATTTTCTTGCCTCTCAGTCTATTTTCTTTTCCCATTACTGTATGTGCGAGCAGTCGGCAGGCACACCGATGCCTTGCACACATTCATCCCGACGGTCACGGAAAATATGACGACGATGATGGTGGTAGTTTTGTCATTTTTGTTTTTGTTTTGCTTTGCTTTGTTTTGTTGCCGGATTTTTGTATTTGGTTTGTACGTAGTTTCTGTTGTTTTGGCTCTGTCCCGTCAGGGTGAACACGGAAGGAAGTCTAAGTTTGTATGTAGTATGAGGGATGAGGGTTAACTTGAAATATAACGTATGGCGCTGACATGTGGCAAGACAAGTCCCTCAGCTGTGTTTTCGTGTCGCTAGCTATAGGTTTTCGTGGAGAACAGGGATGGCTTCTTTTGCGCTCGGGGTCGGTAAGTAGGCAACGAGTAAATAAATAGGGCGTGGTGACGCAGATAATGGGGTTTGCGATAGCGCCAAGACTAACCTTTCTGTTGAACCAGGCAAGTCTACGGCAAACAAAAAATCAGCTTGGTAGCGCTCTCTCTTCCTACCAATATGAGTACGAGTTTAAGGTTTTGTGTATACAGTAGTTAGTTCACCTTATTTGCTTGTGAAGGAGGTACAGTATATGATGTTTGTACCGAGTCTTCTCTGTCAGTTGTTTTCCGTATTACTCATACGTACGTACCAGGGTATGGTAGGGGTAGGTAAATCTTGGTTGATTGTCGCTGACTTGGCTCACTCAGCCTATTGATGGGTAAGTCTTGTACACATGTGGATGGATTATGCTTGTACTCTGTGTGTGGGGGGGGGGAAGGGAAGGGGGCGAGATCTTTTTTTTGTGTGCCGCCTGCCGTCCCCCCCCCCCCCCCCACGACCTCTATCCGTATCACACCTGAACGGGGCTCGTTGTATAAGCCTATTTTTCACCCCCCCCCCTGTATTGATTGACAGCAAGAAGACATTCGTTCGCTGTGAGGCTGTTTCAGTGAGTGATTTGTTCCGGGCGTTGCTCTAGGTATTCAGGCGTTACGGTACAGGTATACTTTGGTGTCACGTGCACATAGTGGTGGGTGCAGACGCTTTGCGCATTGTGCGCGTGTGAGCGCTTGCTTGGCTGTGCTACTTTTTCGTTTTGTCTGTGTGAAACTGTTCGCCGTTGAGGTATACTCTCGTCGCAGTTCGTTCGTTTCACGCCTTCACCTTGCATCAGTGTGTTGTTGTGGTGTGTATTTGTGAGGAGCCCTTGGGTTTCGAAAGTAAAGAAGCCGGGGTGGGGACATATAACCCCGCCCCACTCTTGAGTGACCCGGGAAGCCTAAAACTATAACAGTAGTAGTAGCATTATAGTATAGCATAGGACTACTGTATCAGCAGTCAGTCGCGGTGATAGCGGTACTAGCGACAAAAACAGTAGTAGTGGTAGTAGTAGTAGTAGTAGTAGTAGTAGTAGCAGCAGTAGTAGTAGTAGCAGCAGCTGCAGCAGCAGCAGCAGCAGCAGCAGCAGTGGGGGCAGTGGCCTTTTTCTTGTAGCTCGTAAGTTGACGCGTAACTACTAAGCTGTGGGTGTTTGCAGCAAGGTATATCGGGTGGTGGTTCAATTACCAGCAACCACAAATCTATGTATGGTTCAAATTAATATGATATGGTCTTGATTAAGAATATATCAACAAATACCCGCCACGAGCGAGTGAGCGGTGAATGGAGCGTACAATCTGCGAGAGGAATCAACCTGCATCACGTACGTACTCGGATCGTCCCCCCACTACTATACTGTATTCTGTACCACATTATAGGATAACACGTCCGTAGTTGCGGCAGTTGAGTGTTTGCTTGTGCGTGTGTATATTAATAGTAGTTTTTGAACTGATGACCACAAGCATGCATGCACACAGGTATTCAGCTGATTGATCTTGGACTGTGGAGCGCCACACCTTATTAGGCCGCAGGGCAACCATGATGAAAATTTCCGAGGTAAAATCTAGCAATACTACAGTACTCTCTGGCCGCTATATATACCAGGTGTAACACATGGCCACCGGAATCAAGTCAGTCCTATAGCGTGAGGGTTTTACTGTGAATGCCAGAATTGGCGATCGATCATAATATATATGAAACCCCTCTCTTTCTTATCATAATATTTACATCAAACTCTTAAGGCTTAAGGCTTATATACAGCACGCTGCCGGCCGGACGTCAGCATGTTTGTATTTTGCTCATCATTGATTCTACCACCACCGCACTTTATCGAGGTGGCAAAAAATATTAAAAATCGCAGTCCCGATTTGGGGACTAACTACTTGGAATTTGAGTGGTTTGTCCCCAAAATTGGGACTGCAGTACTTAAATAAAAAACAAAACATCCAGGACACACAGGAGTAATATAATAACTTCGGTCCACCACTCACCACGATATATATTTCAGGTCACTGGGTGATATTTCTGGCAAGAAATATCTTTACGCACTACAATCGTTATAAAATCGTTAACAGGGCTTTGGGAAAGTTCTGTGCGTACGCGGCTAGACGTCACGGAGTGGGTGCGCCTAATTGCAACGCCTATTTGCAAGTTTTTGAACTGCAGCACCTCAAGAATTGTACTGCTGTAGTAGACCAGACCTCGAATTATTGCTTGGTCGATGGAACACACACTCACACCATTATTATTAGGTGTAACCTTACTGCGTGTATTATAGTGATCAGGGAGGAGGTTTCGGTGGTGGTATGTGTTGAGGGTTAAGGCGTACGGGTTTGTTTACGAACCGGACGGACGGACGGACGCTTTTCTGAGGTTTTGGGAACAAACAACCGCGCAGCTTTTAATTTTAATTAATACGCGTAGCCAACAGAAGGTGCGACAGGCATATAGCAGCAGTATAGCAGCAAGCAGTAAGTACGGGCAGTCTCGGAGCAGGTAACCGACAAGAGCAAGTACATTGAAACAGTATTGATAGTGCAAGTGTGCAACTAACTGCTGTACGTACGTATCAGACGTACGTACATGGTAACTACTGTACAGTACTGCGTGCCTTGAAACATTCAGAAAACTGAAGTGGGGATAGATGACCTATCCGAGGTGGTTCCACGGTTGGTTCAACACCAGTTTTACTTCACTGGCGTACCGACCGCGATCAGCGTTAATTTTTTTACTTCATAATATTAATAGTAGGTGCCCGCGGCTGTCCCTCCCGGCACGAGGCACTTTGAAACGCCAACCACCCCAACCGCAGCAGACAAAAACGCCAAAAAAGAAAGACGGAACGCAACCGGCAAGCGTCGACGCTCTGGACACGCATACGGTAATACTGTTCTTCCTCATCTCGGCACGGTACACAGCAGCACTACTATAGTAGCATACTTACACACTGTTATGTGTTCTAATTATTCTCCATTTTTTATCATCAAATCGGGCACCTTGCAGTCAAGCACGCCACTCAATACACTACAACTAACTGCCCTACATATAAAAAAGGCCAACCACACAAGCCCATTCATTCAACGTGCCCCTACAAAACAACACCGTGTACACGTTTCAAACCAATCGTACACCCTTCTTACAACAACTCGTCGATGGTGTATGTCCTCGCGAGGAAAGCTACACTACTACTGTAGTCGTCAGCCACAAAAACTCCACACCCACACCCAACCCTGAACGTACCAGAACCTCGGGGTCATCATAATAATAACTGCCACACACTCGGCTATCGTATCACACGGGTGATAAAATATAACACACCCCCTCGGGATATTTTCCCATCTACTTTTTCTCGAAAACGGGAAGAAGAGTGCAAACGTCGAGGGATGCGTCTGTGGGAAATATCTACTCCCAAAGCCACCATCCTCGGAGTGCGCCCGTCCCTTCCTTGTGTCGGAGGAATTGGCTCTCGGTCTACTGATGATCCCAGAGCGTGTGGGGTTAACCATCTTGCGTGATATACGGTAGTTGGACAGACTACAGTACGATCACCACCAAAGACAGAACCAGAGCGTTATGTTGTATGTTTGCCATAGCGGGGGTGATGTTCACATTGTCAAGGTCTCTACAAGTACGCCAGTCACATGTTACGGCTTCCGGCTTGCCTATTTATACACATCAGCTATTCGAGCGTACATAGCAATACTAACCCCAAAACGATGTAACAGGGATCCCCCAATGCGTACCCACCCCATGTTTGGTTGTGACTGCTATGCCCCCCCGCACGTGATGGCACTGCAAGAGGCTAGCCCACCATGTACCCAATAACAATATACCCCCCGTACGTATGTTTACGCCGCATATTTGGTTCCGATTATTGTGTTCTCCCACATTAGGAAACCCGGGGATATGCCAGAGTCAGAGGATGAGGATGATCCACTGACGGCACATGTGTATCTTCGCAACGTTTGACTCGCGCCACTTCCCGAAATGCGCTTGTCCTATTATCATGCCCCCCCCCCCCCCCCCCCCCCCCCCACCCTCTTAAATTGTGTTGTGGTCGCCAGGGTACACCCGGGGTACATCCCCGGGTTTCCAAGGTGGAAAAGGATCTTCGGGTACAGCGGAGTCTGCTGCATGCTGCTGGGAACATCCCCGACAGCAGTCCGCTCCTTTTTTATTCCAGCGGATTCTCTCCCCATTCACCACGCCGAAACCATAAATATACCCAGCAGGGTATCCGCCATACCGCCAAAAAAGACGCCAACATCACAATACTTACTGCAGGCTATCTGCTGCCCCCCGACCAACACGCCAACACCACAACCCTCCCCCCCCCCTCGACAAACATGCAAACAGAGTACGCCCTACACAGTACCCGCTACCCTCCAATAAGCACGCCACCGACCTGGCGCACATACACACAGACAAAGCTGGATGTAAATATCGTGCCCATTGGTCTGCTGATGTACAAGCCTCGTGCTGATCGGTCGGATGAGGTTTAAGCCTCGTGCTTGATTGGCCGGCCGAGGGGTGAGCATCGTGCTGATTGGTCGACAGAGGTGTAAGCCTCGTGCCGATCAGTCGACAGAGGTGTCGGTGTAACCCTCGTCTCACGGATCACGATCTACGTAGATCGTCTAGATCCTAACCTGCCATTACGGCGTGTTTAGCAGGATATGTGCATCAATAGTACAGCACCAACCCAGGAAAGAAGCCCTAGACCGTGCAGGTTATACGGCTTCCACGCGGCGGCATCAGCTATGTATAGACAATGCTGGTACAGAATATGTACGAGTATGTCTGCCTTGAAATCTCTTGGGATCATGAAATGAGGTAGAGAACGACAATTTGTCCAAGGTGTGAAGTCATTGTACACGCTGAACACTATTGATAACCCGATTGATGCTCCAAGGACGGCGTACGTTCTTAGGCTCCCACGGGGCAAAGCAGCTCCACCCAGTCGCGATCATAGTTCGGCTCGTCTTTGGTGCACTGCCTGATAGCTTCAGCCAGAATCTGGTGGAAGTCGGTGGTGAAGTGACGAGAATCCCAGAATACGTATCTCTCTGGGTTCTCACAGATGGCGCCGGAGGGGTTTCCCTCGAAGCAGTTCTGACAAGGGGAAACTCCGTCAGCGCAGAGGGCGCAATCCTCCTGGCACCCGGCGGCACGCGCGGCCTGGAACTATACAGGCGAAATCACAAAAACGAAAACAAAAGGGAGCGAAAACAGAAAAAAAAAAAGAAACAAGACCAGCAGAAAAAAGGCAAGCGCGTTTAGGCTGCTGCTGTGCTGAGTACCGCATACCAGGTGCAAAGTGCGCAATATCTATCATTCAGGTAATACGCAAATTACTGTATTAATAGTACAGACTACATACGTCCAGGTACTGTGTACTTCGAACTTAATAAATACACCAAGGGGTGAAACATATATACACACATATATATATATATATATAAACAGATATTATAAGTATCTATACTTCGTATGCTGATAAACCTGGTGGTCCAGCAGCTACTATAGGAGACGACATGAGGCACCGAGCGGGAATACCTTGCATCCGCTCGAAAAAACATCAGGGGCGTTTGGATGGCTACAGACGTTCGAAGTGTGCCCTACACCTCTTCAATAAGATCGGACCAAAAATCCTGGAAATGTACCTTGTTCTAACGGCAAAATGATGACACACCTGGGGTCCCATAATATCCGTTTGGTCGTCGACGAAAAAGTCGAAAGTCAGACAAGCCTCAGTCAACGACGAGCCGCCAGTGAAGCCCAGGCTCTCGAACACTTCAGGGTCATCGACTATGGCCTGGCAAAGAGAGAGAAAGAGACAGATGGAAGGTTCAGAACAAGGGAGGGTGGTGTGAGGACACACAAGCACTATCGTACAGGATAACAATTGAGATTTGTGCCTACCTCGTACCGCTCCGTACCTAGAGATGAGGACCCTTTTTACTAGATATTACCATGCAGACGGTTCTTCTATTTAGGGACAGAGTGCTACGGGAAAGGAAGGGTTGCACCAATATATTTTCTGAGGGACCCTATATACGTCCTTACACCTCACCCGAAAACTGAAAGAGGATAAAGTGGAAGGAAGTTCTACCCGATCAGTCATCCTTTCGCCTAATAATATCGTATGGACCCTTTAAGGACTGTCAGAACTGCGGTCTCATTTTTCGGGACGACGCACTCGCATTTCCAAGAAGTTCGGCTCGTCCCCAAGACGGGACTGCGGTCCTAAAAGACTTAGCGGGTGCTTCGCAGGTGCATCACGAAACATATTGCGCAACACTAAAGGTATCGCACCGATACGACAAAGGGCCTCAGTCGAGGAACCCCGTCGGTTAGAAAAAGGTACAGTTTGGGCAGTACACAGTACCCCTATCGTATACCAGGTACAACTCTGGGCAGAAATGTAAGCACCGTATAATCTTACCGTAGATATAATTTCTGAACGACCTATGGGCCAAGGCGACACGGACCCTTACATTTCCGTCCAGCGTTGTTTAGCACGCGTGCATTGAGCCACTACTGCTGTAGCCAGTCAAGCGCTGACTCGT
Organism: Macrocystis pyrifera; assembly: GCA_031763025.1. Taxonomy (NCBI): domain Eukaryota; class Phaeophyceae; order Laminariales; family Laminariaceae; genus Macrocystis; species Macrocystis pyrifera. Next base: position 12,457,350 of record JASSKH010000016.1, on the reverse strand, counting down.
GTACAGGCAGGGTTATGGGTCTTCTTCTTTTTGCCGCGAAGTACTTATATACAACAAATTAAAGGAGCGTCAGGTGTGATGTATGACATCGAGGATTTCGCTAAAACACATCTTCGCAAGCTGCGCGTGGTATACAATTCGATCGCCCGTGTTACGATTTTTATCACACGTACTACCCCGTAAAAGGATAAAAGGACATGCATACCCTGGTAGGCCGAAGCTGTATACATACAAGTATATATCATGACACAAGAGGTCGGCTCTCAGCAGTTTGAAATATATGTATGTATCATGACACAAGAGAGGTCGGCTCTCGGCAGTTTGAAAGTAGTTGCTTCTGTACCGACCTAACTCGTTGAGGTCCATCTCTCCTTTTTTTGGTGCGCTGTTTGCTGGACAAACGCGCCTCAGCATGCTCGCCCCCTCCGACCCTGCCAGGGCGGCCTCGACCGGCTCGCATTGCGTCCCGGCGGCGAACGCTAGTTTCGTGATATCCAAAAAAAAGAAACTGCGCTGCTTTCAAGTGCGTCTTCTTGTACATATAGAAACATGAATGACCTTTACTGCAGGTCTGCCCCCCCCCGATGGAAACTCACCGCACCCAGGGCGTACAGGTCAAGCACTCGCACTTGAGGGATGTCCTGGGCTATCTCTTCAGCAGCAGCACGCGCTGCGAGAGAAACTAAGTCCAAAGTGTTGCCAACTTCAGTGTCGAGGCCCTGCCATATCGGGATTATCATTCAAACAGCGGTGGGAGATTAAAATCAAACTTACCACCAGGTGCGTGGGTACATCTCTTTTACTCGTCGATGATCGCGGGGATCGTCACAGTGGCGATACTAGCGTTAAGCGTGTGGGACTGCGGAGATCAAACAGACTCAAGTGCCTGGCGCGAGACGGTGAAACACCAGCACCACTACTTCCAATCAATCCATACAGGTACATTAATACTTCGTTCACCTTATATGCCTTCCTATAACTTACAGATGGATACCTCAAGTACAACAGCAGTGCATATTAAAATTCCAATGTATTTTACAACACAGGGGTATGTATGTATATATCTGAACTTACGGCATTTTCTGAGACTCTGTTTGAAGCTTACACTTCCCGGGAAAAAAAAACAAACTCTGGAGCGGCCATACTAAAAAACCCATCAGCAGCAGTGTGGAACAAACACACTCTTCATTAACTACCACGCTGTCCCAAAATATAAGTCCGTTTGGGTCAAATATCAATCGAAAAATGATTCCGTCTATGTCGGAAGAGAGTGGCAAGACATCAAGCCCCGGCCAGCATCACGGCTTCGTTGACGTGTTCTGTACTGTACTGTTCAAAACCTTATGGGGAACGCAAATAAACGGTCACCCGCATACACCTCCACACCTCTTTACCCCTGAACTCAATAGGAGCCCGGGGTCAGCATCGCTGCGCACCCGGCTAGATAGGTTGACTCGCAGAAGCACATCAGGTAGCAGAATGCAGAGTGATAATGTATGATGACATCTCAGCTTCCCAGCCGGTATCCGTATCGTACGCATCCCTACATATCAGTAGGAAACTCGCCAGGATATCCTAGGATGACCCACACGCGACAAACCAAAGTCAGATTTAAAATTTCAAGTGTTTAGAAAACACAACGGAAGTGTAGCCCTAGCGCATGCCAACGGCCCTAAAGTATGCCCAACAGCCCGAAACGGGTCATAGAGGGCCGGTAGTGCTGTACACTTACGGGCAGGCCCCTGGGGGATCCTAGGTTGCCGAGTAGAATCCTTCCCTTCACCCGCGTTCAATCAGCCTGTTAATCTCCTCTCGCCAAGCGCGAACAATTTCCTGAGGTATCGGGGGAGGGCGGAGGGCGTATCCATCCGTGGGCGGGGAGGGGCGCAGATTTCGGGAGAGCAGTTTTGGGACAATTTCAGAGGGGAAAACATGCGAGATGAGCATGTCGAGAAAATTTGACGGAGACAAGCATCGGCCACATGAAGGGAGATAGTACTGTAGTAGAGGGGATGTGTGCGCGTTTAAGTGCAGTGGGAAGTTATGCAGGACACGACACTCGCGCAGCGTGGTTGATGGTCATGGTGGGCGGTGATAATGGTGGATGGTGACGGTGACGCTTGTGATGATGACGGTGATTGTGGCGATGACGATGGTGACACTTTGCGCTGAGCGTTGAAAGCTCTTCTTCCTGAAAGGCCAGCTTTATCGCACCTACTTACTTGCTTGTCACCACTAAACACTACCTGGTAGGTGATTTTGAAAAGGCCCAGGCATGCACAGGCGTTTCCGGTGTACGTTGAAAGCAGTGCCGTGTGGGGGGCGTTCTTAACTGCCATGGTGGCTTGGCCAAGCGCGCCACAACATATAGCTGTGATCGTACAGATGCTATCTTTTTAGCAGCCGGCATACAATAGTACAACTACGAGTACTGTCTTATTCATATTAATATAGATTGTAAGAAACACAAGAATAAATACCGACAGGCCATATGCATTGATCACTTTCTTGCTTGGGAAAGGGTGAGGTCTACACACTAAAATCAAGGTGTTCTTATTCTCCTGTGAAAATCTCAGCCTGATTCTCTCATTTTTTTTTTCCCGCAGTGTCCGTTTTATTTGTGTCAACCCCCTTTGGAGCTTCAAGACATGCTTCAACGGGGACACAGACTGTCGAAAAGACGTGAATTCGGCATCGGTCCCACATACTAGCTAGCCCATTCACCATGCTGTTGCGGTGTGGGATGTATGCACCCGAGCCATAATATGATACAACACATACTAATGCCCGACACACAGGGAGCAAGGTGCGAGTAGAGTATACACAAGAAACCTATCAAGAATACGAGCCATGGGAAAGGCAAGGCTGAGTGAGAATCACAGAAAAGTAAGAAATTCGGCAGTCATTTTACTCAAGTTCACGTAGAACGCACCCACTTTCAAATAAGAAACCCAGCCCGAAACAGCTATCCTGTTTCTTATTACGGCACGAGGTGTCTGGTACCGCTGCAGCTCTACTGCTGCGCGCTCTCACTATATAGACGGTTGGTCGGTCGGTCGGTAATACCGCACCTGACACAGTTTCACAGGCCGGACCGATCATTGATACCATACATATAATCTACAGCGTATTTTTCAGGGCGGATGGATTCCTGATCTGTACCTGCTATAATCCCTCACCACTTAGTCGAGTGGGAGCCTCGTATAATCTGTACGATCTATGTGTTCTCGGGGTTGGATAAGTTCTACCAAGTAGGCAGATCCTGCTCAATATCTCATCCCGGCAATTTATGATCTATGGCAGTAGTAGATAATCTACTTGAAGTACAAATAGTACTAGTAGATCTTGATCTGTCCGGCGTACTATTAATAGAAAACAAACAAAACAAACAGCAATGTCACTATTAATATGAATACTATTAATATCAAACTCAACGTCCATGATATCGTATTGGTCCACAACCTCTTTCGGTACCGTCGTCCGCTTTCGGGGACAAATTACTTGGGATTTGAGTCAAATGTTTGTTCATGTACACTTGCGGCCGTAAAAAAGCACGTGCTGGTTAGGTCCCCTCACCGCTAGCGCGGGCTCGAAGGTAGGTGTCGGGGCTTCATCCACGAACTCAAGGACGTTTTGGAATTCGACCGGATCCACGTAGCCGACTCCTCCGATAGTGTAGCGGGCTATTGCCTGAAGCACCCTTATCGGTTCGTTGCCACCAATGGCGATGACGTGCGTGTAATCTGGGCACAAAAGTAAGACGCAAAGGTGGCAATGGAAGATCGGGCAATACTTAGCACGGCAATGATATTGGAATGATGTTTGCTATAGATCTTCCGCCAAATATAGCAAGACGAATCAAGGATGTTGGGGACCGTCATATCCGGGGCACGAAGCTAAGCAAGAGAGTCAATCAAAGATGGCGCTGCTGCTCAGACCTTCCACGAAAGGTGACAAGATCCAATGGTGATTGGATGTTGTTCATGTTTAGATCTTAAGTTAGCATCTTCCGTCAAATATGGCAAGATAGTCAGGTCGTGTTGGAGCATATATATACCATGACTCTACATGCTGTGCATTGATTTCCCAACCGCGGCAATGTTGTCTCGCCCAAGATAAGCACACCAACAAGCATTTTTCAAAGGAAGTACTTGCCTGATAGATATAACAAGCAGCATGTTCATTACCAGGTACGAAGAAAACCCCGAATCAGTGTGGCAAGGGGTTTTCCCCCGGATAGCATATGCCGCCGAGTACGGTGGGTGCCGAGTCTCCAACCCACACGCACACAACTCTGGACGCAAATGTGAGGGCCGTTTGGTACTCATATATGAATGCCTAAAATGTCCTCATATAGTTCCGCTCAGATAACGGCACGAAATATTCTATTACACTACAGCAGTAATACCACTTTCTCCTGCGAGGGGAAACAAGTCGAAAACGAAAACGACGATTACAGCCTCGGAAACACACAAAACAACCATGTTAGCACAGTTGCCGTCGTAGGTCGTGCGTCCGAGCTTATTATGCAACATGGGTAAGGGGCTGTACCGCAAGCGCGACGCAACATGGTGAATGGCTGCTGCTATTAATAGGGTAGGGTAGGGGGAGGGCTGCCCCCATGTTCACTACGGTGTTTGGGCAACTCAGTCGAGTAGATACGTACCTCACTCAAAATTGGGCTTGAAAATATTTTTGTGGGCGCAGCGCAACTAAACAATCCTACTGCGCGGTGAAATATTGCGGAACCAAACTATTCTAGAACCTCGAAGACTGCTGATAAGCAGGGGTTCTACTTGGCTGAGCTGAGTGTCTCTGAGCGGCTGAATGTAATCATTAGAACGTACCGTAGCACTAGTACGATACTTGCACTGCTGCACGCCCTTCTTCCTATTCGCCTGGTCATGTCGCGCTCGTGGATGTTTTCGTCTACGTGCATGGGTCCCACGAACGCACACCTCAGACGGCATCATGAGCTACAGCAGTAGATCATCTATTTCCTCTCCTGCCGTTGCGAGAGGCTGTGGTACAGGATCTGCCTTATAGTGCAGATAGATTCAACCTAAGAAACATGTGCTAGGTCATACAGATTATACGCATCCCACCCTCAAAACAACATGAGCTAGATTATACGGATCCCACCCTCAAACAACATGAGCTAGATCACACATGTTTATCGCCCGTAGATCTACCCCGATATATCTAGATACTTTTGGTGGGAATCGGTGTTATGTGCGAGGTGTGGAATGTTAATCGTTACGAGGGGTACAAACTGTTAGAGGAGACTGAGGTGAGTAAACCCTGATTATCTACAGTAGTTTAACAGGGGGTGAACCCCTGAAAACAAAATGTATCGGGAGACAGCAACTTTCCTCCCTCGACAAGACATAAACTTTGCCTTGATTTGCCTTGTCGACATACAGCAGTACACCAAACTGCTACCAGGCACGAGACACCAGGCACCAGGTAGGTTTTTGGTGTGGAACACATGGCCCGACACCCTTTTAACGGGGCAAGTTTTCCCTCGCTCTGGCATGTCCTCTGGGAAGTTTATCTTTGCTTCAAAACTAAAACAAATACCCGGTACCTGATAACGTACAACGTACGCACAGAGCGTGACTCACCCAGAGTTTCATCCGTGTCGTCGACGATATCATGAAAGTACCGGGTGACCTGCTCTTCCAGCGTCTGCGGAAACAATGTAGGACAACGGCAGTAACGGCAAGCACAGGGGACGGGGGTCAAAGAGAGGGGTAAACTTACATTCATAAACCAATAAGGACGACGACAAAAGAAGACGGAGGTAGAAGACGAGGCATACTGAAATGAAGAAATCCAACATAAACGCCATAGGGGACGGGGGCAAAAATAGGGGCTTACTCATCTTCAGAAGCCAATAACACCGATGACAGGGGAGGGGGGTCAATAACAGAGGCAAGAATTATACTACAGCGTCGTCTTTCCATCGCGGTGACGGTATCGATTCCCTTGAGCTGGAGATTCAACCACCAACAATACCTTCTGAAGAGCCTGAGCAGCCGCTCCGCTAAACCCAACACAATTCTTTGTGGTTGCGATGAGTGTGATCCCGCCACCAGTGATAAAAGGCTCAACGAGTTATGTGTCACCTCTGCCGGCATGAGGGCCTTGAATCGAAAGGGGGGGAACGAAAACAAAAAATGTACTTTTTGTTCGTTCCAAGTGAGAGTTAGCAGAATCGGATGAATCGCGATGAGCAGTGGGGGCGCTGAACCCTACGTATGATATGTGCGATCAAGATGAAGGCATGCACCGTGGAAGGATAAGAGAATCGACACCTGTGACCGCAGCTGGATATGTAAGTATCCGTTGAGGTTAAAACCTCCTGCATGATGATTGGTTGGGCTGGAAAGTAAAGCGTAGACAAACAAAGCAAAGTTCACGCCCCTCACTCAGCCCGAGGGACCTGAGATACTAGAGAAAAGGGTGGACTAATACATGGACGCAAACACACGGCTATGTAGAATCCGAGCTTACATCTAACCAAACACACACACGACGAGTACGAACTGCGTTGAGTGTAAAGGCTCCCCTTCGAGTTGATTGGTCGAGCTGGGAAGTAAGGCGGGGACCAAAAAAACAGCGTCCAGGTTCCCCAGCCGAATTGATTTCCAGATATTTGAAAAGGGCGGAATAATACATGGATCCAATCGACAGGGCCAACCCTAGCCTGAATCAAGCCCAAAACAAGATAAACAATTAATATACATACTATCACGGGGGACCATAGTCAATAGGACCTACGGTACACACAAAAACCTATATATATATCCATATTTTTACTAACAATATTTGGTCATATGTACCAACAATATTTGGTCATATGTACTATGCCCCCCCGTAATACCAACTACGCACTCACCGCGGTGGGGAAATCTTCTCCTTCACCGGAGTACCCCGTGCAGGTCTCACGAGAGCGAAAAGCGTTCGAGGCAGAGGCTGAGCTCGTCGCGAAATTCAGCTCCTATTCCCCCGCATCACGGCACCATACATGGCGTGGTAGGAGGTACAGCAGTGAAATAGAAAAAATCGGTAGTACGAGGAGGGAACAACGTCAAGTTACACTGCATCAAACCACGAGGCATCACCAGCATATTCCACGACATCAGACGCGGCGGAGGGTGAGCTGGTCGCGAATTGTATGGGCTCCAATTCTCCCGCGTGACCGCATCAGACCTGATCAGCCAACAATGACAGCAAGACAACAACATCAACAACAACAGCAGAATCGACAACACCAACACCCCACATCACCGACGCACCCATCACCACCACCACCACCTTCAACCACAACAACAGCAACAGCAACAGCAAAAACAACTTCCTAAGCCAGGGAGATGCGATCGGTTAATGTGGTCAATGAAATTGAAAACAATAACAGTACTACCAAAGAAAAAACGCGTACTCGTACAGTGGATTGCAGGTACATACCAAACATGGGAACAGATAGCCAGGGAGGGGGAGGTTGTTATCAACACTTACGTCGGGCACACGGAGCCAGGATGGCCACACTTTCCCATTGGTGGGCGATCCAGGGGCTGGGAGATACGCCCTGAACTTTGACTGCAGACGCAAAAAATGCAAGATCAGAAAATGGTCAGTGGAGCGACTGCTTGCTGTCACATTTGTTCACAGCGAACATTGCGTGCGACGGTGTATTCGAAGAAAAACGTTCGACACATAATATATGCAGACACACTTGGAGGGCGTGAAGTGGAAGCATTGTATTCAGGCAGTGCGTTGTTGCACAGATGCTCTTGCGGATGTGGGTATTGCTCTACATTCAGCTTCCCATATCATCGTTCAAATGAAATACGATATCACCACTGAAAAACAACCTCGGACGCTTCGCTCCCCCGAGCCTGCCTCAACATGACGAGCAGGTGCAAGAGCTACCTCTATATCTACCCGGCACTAAACCTAGCCTCAACAAGAAAAGACACCACCTGCTTCGAGATGGCCGAAACTGGGTTCTGCTTTTACAGGATGGGTCTACGACCGACCGACCGACCGACCGACCGATCGACCTACCGACCGACCGGTACCTCCGAGAAGAAATAAACCAGGACCGGCGATTGTTCTGTTCGATCGATCACGGCACACTTGACTCACAAACCAACACACGAAAACGCAAACCAAATCGTAGCGGCATCAGCAGCACCATCAGCAGCTCTGAAAAGCGCAGACACACGCAAGATGACGACAGATACAGACACCCTGCTGTTCCAGTTTCTATATTATTGATGATTATCCATGTTGATAATTACCAGTGACCTTAGGTTGCACCGGTGTTCTGGTGCATTTTTTGGTGCGAAAACTACGTGTACCCCTGCCAGGCGGTATTTCGTACCGGTATCACCGGATTGAACCCTTTTACGTAGGACCACAGTCCCGTTTTAGGTGCAAAGTTCTTATAATTCAGTCCTTCAAGGGTTCGAAAACGAAAGGGAGTGCTATTCTACCTACAATGTCGCTGTTGCGCTGAACCTGGAGACGAGGGCTCGCGCGGTCCGGGCAATGCACAATGTAGCACTACGATTATCGCGGTACTAAAGCAGCAGTATACGAGTAGCAGCGACGACTGATGTCCTAAAACTACTGCAACACGTCAAGTAAGCACTTAAGCAGTCTACAGGCGTAAAAATAATATTGATGTAAAGGTACTACAGCTGTGCCAGCTACGTTTAACAACCTACTTGGAATTAGAGTGGATTATACCCAAAACGGGACTGCAGTTCTAAAAAAGATTACAACTGCATCCGAGTACATTTTAACCGTTGTTTTGTTTTCGCAGAGAGCATCATGCTTTGTCCGAGCACGAACGGCGGCGATGCTATGCTACAGTGATAGCACGTAGAACGTGCGGTTTCGGTAGAATGGTGCTGTAAGAGATACCCTGTACCGATGTTTCAACAGCGGTCTTTCGTCGTCTATGGTATGCTGGACGTTCGGCAGAGGGATGGCGCGGGTGCCGGAAGTAGACGTTGTCATACAGAAGATTCCCAGCTATAACATAATGCTCTCTACCGGGATGGGAATGGAGGGTGGGGCGGTGCTCGTCGGCTCGTCGGGCCTGGAAGGAAAAGGAGGAGGGGGGGGGGGGGGGGGAAATCTTGGCGGACGGACATCAGCAATCGCTCCGGAAGGTTCAAACAAAGAGCCCCTGCAGGTACCACTCTGATCGACCTAAAATATAATACCCGTTGAAACTCCGATATAACGTATGCGGCCAGAATGGTACCGGGAAAACCGGAAATACTCCCCGTTTATTCATGAAGCTGGGTCGACCGTGGTCCACGTCTACGTTCGTGTGCTACGGTTGCTACTACCGCTGCCATTGCTGCTGCTGCTGCTGCTGCTGCATGGAGCATCGCCCAAGAAGAAGGAGCCACATGCCTACGTATGTAGGTACGAATTTATTTCGGTGTCGAAAATGCCGAAATGTTCGTTTGATGTTGGTTTTTGGGATTCACCAACAAAAACGTACTTGTACTTGTACGTCAAGACCTGCTGCAACATTTACAGGGAGTATTTAAAATTTCCCGTGTCTTGGTGTCCCTGTCACGTGTGAACTGCTGTAAACCAACTTTCGAGTGTCCAGTGTACGCAGGCGATCTGCTGTTTCAGTGCGCGAAAAGGTACTGGCCGAAACCGATTGGAAATCGAGCCTTGGTGGCATCCAGGGGAGGAGTCTCACTGGCCAGTAATCAATCGCGAGGGAAGTAATGGAAAACGCGCGAAGCGCGAACGGTGTACCCAGGTTGCAAAGTTGAGTATCGAGTATCGACCGATCGGCTGAACTCACAGCCGACGTGCAGTTACAAAATCCCCGCCGGAGATCTGGTGCGCTGGTGCGGACGATCGACGGAAAAAAACCGAAACCTTCAGTTTTTTAGAGTTGACTTTACGTCAGTCACGACTAGGGCAGAGACCCCCAGCCGCCTAAGGACCACGACGATTACTTCTACTTGGTCAAATTCCCACTTATTGGACTTCAGGTCATCGATGTTCTTCGTTTATACACTGACTCACATCGCTGTCCGGCGACTCGAATAATTTTTTCCCACGGAAATGGTCCGATGCCCTCGATGTCGACGCTCGCCGGGGCGTTGAACCTTCTGCCCACGTCGGAGCCAGAGTCGCCGAACACAACCATCTGTGGAGGAAGGGAAGCGCGGAAGGGGAGGGGGGGGTGGATCATCCGAGCTATGGTTACGCGTGTGTGCCCCTGTACCTCGTACGGAGTGCCGGCCGTCTGCACTGCTGCTGGTTCACAATAGTAGACTGCTATACTGCTGCTGCTGTAGTACCATATTTTGGTAGGATGTACGAAAAATATAAGGATATTTTAGAAGGAAATAATAATAAAAAAGTTCTTTATATTTCCGGGCAGGGTGACATTTCTTCGTACAAAATACTGGTTTGTACGATACGACACAGCAGACGTATCTGTTCGTTGTTGCTTGTTCTCACATTACATTATTATCTCTCAAAATCAAGGACTCCGGGATCACGCAAACCTACAGTACAGCAGCACTGCGATACAGCAGAGCACTGCCGTATAGCAGCACGCGACGCACTTACCTTGGGATTGCCGCGCCATTTCTTGTAGTGCGGTCGCCGCAGCGACTCTGGTTCTTCGCGCGAGGCGGACGCGAGGCCGAGAAGCAAGCTAGTTGCTGCGAACAGCAGTAGGGCCATCCTCCCCAATCGACCCGACGACGGCAGTAGCAACAGCAGCAGCAGCAGCGGCAAAGTCGTACGAGCGTTTGTTGGTTCGGATGTCCGCAGAGGTGGTTGAATGGAAGAGAAGGCCAGCCGCTTGGAGTTGCCGTAAGAACAGAAGAGAGCGAGAGATCAATCAAGCACGGTATATATAGAGGCTGTCGATGTGTATGGAGAGGGGTATGGTCCGAAGGTGGGTGCTCACAGAGTGTGCGTCGAAGGAGGGTGGTGGCGGGTTGTGGATCTCCGGATTTCGCGCGCGGTAGGGAGGGTGTTTGTTGATTGCCAGCCGGCGATTGTTTTGGTTGGTGATTGTTCGTGACTGACGATTGGTAGCACGAAAAGTCCGTATCTTCGTTTGGCATGGCTCTAAAACTATTTGCTTCTTTATTTTGTTCTTCTCCTTTGTTGTCGATTTCTGTTTCTTCAATGAAAACAAGTGCGGGCGCCTTCTGCGGAAAATGAACCGACCGGACCAACCTATAGAATTTTCCTGAAAACGGGAGTCCGATATGATACGTATCTTCTGTCTGGTCGATGAGAACGAAGAACAGCACCAGAATAATCTAGATGTTTTCCTTTTTCATGTTTTTCGAAAGATAAAATACTGTGAATGTTCTCAGCCGTGAGTACGACGGATGGAATGCTTGGAACTTTGCACGAGCTGCGATGATGATGCACTCTGTTGGTTTTTGTTCAGGGCGTGTCTCAACCCCCTCGAAAGAGCATGGGAACGAGCGGAGCGAAACGAGGCTGCTCGGGGTCATTCCTTCCGTTCCTATAATAAAATATTATTTATGATGTAAAAATACGTGTTCGGGTCGATGCAGAATCCTGGGCCTCGCCAGCCGAATCAGTATGGTATACGAACGGTATATTTTACACATACACGCGACGACAACAACACGCTGTTGTGCGCATATTGTGGTGTCCACGTCCGTCCACCTTCGGTGGTGTCCATCTACATCAAACGAGAGTTATGATGTATATATGTTTGTTCCCGTTTGGTCGGGCCGTTCGGTCCTCTATCCCAAAGAAGAAAAAGGGAGTGTACCTGGCACCAAGCTCCTATCAGTTGTCTTGCTTTCTGTTTTCCGGGACACGAGATATAAAGTGTTTACCTCTCGCCTCATACCTCGATCTTTCCAAAAAGCAGGAAGCTTATTGACAGGGCTTTTCGCGGATTAGGTCAAACCTCACGGGTCGGGTCGGGTCGCGGGTCGGGTCAGCTGACCCGACCCGACCCGCGATAATTTTGACGTGTGTTGACTTGATCCGACCCGACCCGCGAGATTTTGAAAGCCTCTTGACCCGACCCGACCCGACCCGACCCGACCCGCGAGATTATGAAAGTCGTTGACCCGACCCGACCCGACCCGTGAGATTTGAAAATCTCCTGACCCGACCAGACCGGACCCGCGAGATTTAAAAATCTCCTAACCCGACCCGACCCGACCCGCCACCTTTGGATTGACCCGTGAGACATGGGTTTCATGCGGGTCGGGTCACCTTGACCCGCGAGACGATTTATCTTGACCCGTAGGTCCGACCTGTGGATCCGGCCCGTGGGTCGACACTTCAAAAACAATTTAGTATTCATTTCTGTGCCCACAAGCGATATGTGGCCTGGCTGTAGTGGGTATTAATGGGTGCGGGCATGCGTATGTAGTATATATATGGATTTGGCGAGCGTTGACACACCGGACATGATTTATAATTTCCTTAACACCCATTTATTTTTCTTATTGTTATGGTTTGAGCCGACCATCAGGGGTCTCACGCCCAACCACCCCACGCTATACTACTTGTACCCCGTAGCTTTTAGCCAGACCACCCTGTTGTACGTACTCTGTATACAACACTGCGCACATGCGCAAAAACTATTAAAAGCTTTGCCCCCCTCCCCCCCCCCATTCGACTCGAAGATTGCTTTGTTCACTTCGTTCATCAGGTCGAATAACAAGACGCTCTCCACAGGTTACCCGCTACCCCCCAACAAACACGGTCTAAAACACACGGCACACGCACTCCAGGGTATCCCCCACCCCCCGAAAAACACGCCGTAAAATACACAGTATGCACTGCAAGATATCCCGCACCCCCCGATAAACAAGCCACAATCAATCACAGGTACTCACTGCATGGTGCCCTCTGAATACCCTGCCAACAGACGCGCGACAAATATTAACAATGGCACTACAGGGTGCCCGCTATGTGCTCCCCAACAAACACGCCGAAATCGCAGTACAACCTACATATGAACTATTAAACCCCCAAAAAGCACGCCTCAGACCGGGTGCACATACACCTAAGCAAATCGGGGTGTAAACCCCCGGCTGACCGGTCGGCTGGAGTGCCTTAAGTTCGGCGAACACCCGTCTGACGAATAAAAAAGTATTCTCTTCGATACGCCCGGTGTGCTGTTCGGCGCCTCGCTCTCTCTAAGAGTCCTTTTCTCAACTTGGCGTTGAAGTCACAGTGATAGCCCCCACAAGCGGTTCTTAGTAGGATGCAGCTCACCCTTCATGCGACTCGCCCAATACCTCACGGCGCTTCGCGCTTGGTTTAAGCATTGTCTGCCTGGTCGGTGAAAACCCGACGTGCTCCGTCCCGGCATTGTAGGGATGCGAGGGTCTGTGGTCATAGGACTACGGCCATGCATGATGATGAGTACAATCCCCATGAGTACACCCCCCCCCCCCCCCCCTCTCCCCCCCCCAAAGCCACAAAGCGAGATGTTAGCTTCGTGCTGAGCAGAGTGAGCTGCACTGTAATCCTCGTACTGATAGGTCGCCTTACATTTGTCTCTTGCTGACTGGCCGGCTGAGATGCCCTATGCCCAAACATATTTATGCCTTACACAACCACCCTATTTCATTTTGGTGCTCAAAGCAGACAGAGACACATGGGCTCGCCCCGACGCCACTATACATAAACTGGGTGCCACCCGTCGCGATACACAGAATGTCTTTCATGGGCTGCGGTGCCTTAACCCCCCCTAGAACTGTACCCACATCATTCCGAGAAAGTTTAATTGAAATTAGTGTAACATGGTAGGGTCCCCATCCATTTGCACTTCCCTGGGGCAAAGTATCCCTACCCACGGGCGGTCGTAGTTCGGACAGTCTTTGGAACACTGCCGGACAGCTTCGGCCAGGATGCGGTGGGCGGCTGTGGTGAAGTGTCGCGTGTCCCAGAAGACGCGCTTCTCCGGGTGTTTGCAAACAGTGGCGGACGGGAATCCTTGGTAGCAATTCTGGCAAGGCGATTCGCGGTCGGCGCACAGGGCGCACTCCTCTCGACACCCTTCCGCCCGATCGTCCTGAAACATGCGCGAGACATGAAACAGACACGGATCAAAACAGAACAAAAGAAGCACTTGGCTCGTAAGAAAGGGCGCTTAGAGGGCAAGGGCGGCAAGAAGTGGAGTAGAAGAGGCGTTTCGCGAAATGGGTAGAACTTTTTGACTAGAATACTTCATTCAGCCTGACCGGGCTCCCGAAAATATCTGCATTAGATAGAGTATGGTTGGGTGATGTTAAATAAAATACGAAGTTAAGCGTATTGTGACACCATTGGTTCACCTCCGAGGTGCAAGATATATTATGAATCTGTTGATAGATTCTGTTTTAGGGGATGTTTCGAACACTTTAGTTGCGCGAAGAAGGGTGTATCAGACGGTACACATGCGCGAACAGCAAAAGCAGCATTAATATTAGTAAAAGTTAGTTGTTTCAGAAGACGATATACCGTTACGTACTGTATGTAGTCTTTCGGATTGTTTTTCACCGTGCTGCACTTACTGCTTTTCTAAAAAAAAAAACGCTTGGCCGAGGTACTGTGCTCATTGAGGGAGAGCATCTTGCGGCAATTCAGATGCTACGGAAGGATGCACAGAAGAAGGTTTTACTTCGCGTACGTACCTATTTCCTGGTGTGGATTCTGCAGTTGTTTTTTTATTTCGCCTGGGAATGTATGTAAGTGATAGACGCTGAAGATCACGCCGTACCTTGTCGAATAGCGAACACCTACCACTAATAAGAGCAACACAAATAATAATAACAACAGCAATAGCAGTTACAGTTGAACAATATTAAAATAGATATAATCAAAACGAGACGCCGTCCGATCAGAGCCACGTGTATGTAGCGAAGCCGGTCGGCGCGGTAAACCTCGAGTACCAAATACCACTAGTACGGGGGACCATAGTAAATCAGACCGAATATTGTTAGCAAAAATAGAGAAACATGTAGATTTTTGTGTGCACCATAGGTCCTATTTACTATGCTCCCCCCCGCAATAGCGATGGTTTCATGGGTAAAGTTCTTTGTATCGAGTTTTTGAATTCCAAAACGGGCAGCAACTGTCAAGTGTCGAGGGCGCCTGTTCGAGCGTGGGCGTGCGGGTGCAATTCGATTCGAGTCGACGAGAGAAGAAGTGCTGAACCCTTCTCGCGATAAAAAAAATGCAAGGCACGTTCCGCAATGGGAACGGGGGAAGAAGGAGGTTATTATGCGATCCGGCATCCGAGTTACGACTAGCAATTGGGAGGGAGAGATATAGTAAGGGCGAAGAAACTAACTGAGGTGAAAATAGAACTAAAACAAATCAGTGACGATGCGGTCGAAGCTTTCGGTAGATGTTCGCGACGCGGCCGCAGGGGAGACTGGAGGGCACGCCCCCCCCTAGCTACACCCAGCAGAACGGCCGGCCTCCGGAAGAGCTAAGTTCGAGACACACCGTAGGAGGGACAGGCGTGCCAAGACACATGCATTTTTGCACAAGATGACGTAGGAAGACCTCCAAATATCGTGCTCCCGTCTTAATTTCTCGTACTTAAGCCAAGCCCAAACCGTACTTGTACTTATACTATTACGCGGGGCCATAGTTAACAGGACCTACGGTGCACACAAACACCCATATATTTCCATAATTTTACTAACAATATTTGGTCCTATTTACTATGCCCCCCCCGTAATAGGCGGGTGTCACGATGGTGACAGGCCTTAATGTTGATGGGGCCCCTCACGTCAGGAACTCCATACTATTAATTAGTCACCCACAATTGGCTTTTATGGAGATACGTAGGCTTCATCCCCCGATAAAATTGCCACGCCCTCTGGGTACGATGACGAGAACGTCTGCGTGCAATGCACAGAGTATAGTATATGGGATACTACCGGGTAGTTGTTCGGTTTTGGAGCTCCATCAGCCAGAAACAGAATCGGCCAAAATTACCTATACCCCTATCGCAGCAACGTGTTATCACACATACTATTGTATTCTCAATGTAACCCGACCCCTAGGCTCAAGGCTAACTCTGTTCCCCAGTCTCAACCCATGGCGGGCCCTAACGAACGCCAGCCGGAAGTTTTCGGCGCGAATATATAGAGGAGCACACAGATGGAAAGGTTTCTAGGGGTTGGATAGGTCGCCGGAGAAGCGTCTGTCGGGGGAGAGCATCAGTCGCGAGACACTGGAGATTACCGCGGAGGTATATGGGCAGCAGCGAGGACAGGGTTACCCTGCGGTACAGGGCGGGGGGGGGGGGCTACTAAGTTTTGTTTGTGAAGTTATTGTGACAAAACAGTGAAATTTTCAGGCTGAAATCACGTCCGGCGACGTCCGCGCCTGTCCCGTGTTGACGAATGGCTCTATTCTGTACGTTAGAACCCTTCCGGAGCTCTACAGTATGCCTCTGCTCGAAAACCGATTTTGGGAATTATGTTCCAGCAAATCGACGAGCGATCCCACCGACCGGGTATTCTAAGCGTATTGAAAAACTGGGGATGAGGGGCATGTACATCAGTTCCTCAGCAGTCGATGATCCCCCGCGATCCGCAGTTTGTCGACTCTGTGTCTATGTCCGTCGAGATAGCTTGCAGGGAGTGCCGCCGTCATGTGACCAACCAAAGTATGAATATATCAGTTTGGTCGGAAACGCGAAGGACAAAATCCCACAAATGTACCTTGTATCTGGTAGCAAATGTACGGGACGTGAAAGTGGCCACAAAGTCTCCAGATGCAATCCGTACTTGTTTGTACACACGTCTAAGAGACGTTCGGGGTGGCATAACGGCTTCAGATGCACCTGCTATCTTGATCGTAAACACAAAAGACCTTGAGATGACACAAAAAACCCCGCTAAAATGTACTGGTACCAGATATCTTTTATCTGATCGTAGATGTAAGGAACATGTTGATGCCAAAACGAATCTCCAAATATGTACCGGTACTCAATCTTTGCGAGACAATGGCACACCTGGGTCCCCATTATTTCCGCCGTGGAGTCAACGACGAAGTCAAAAGTTAGACAAGGGTCGTTCAGTGAAGACCCCGAGTCAGCAGTGAAGCCCAGGTCCTCGAACACGCCAGGGTCGTCGACCAGAGCCTGCAGCAGAAGTTCGCAAAGAGAGAAAGAGGGTGATGAGCAGAGCAAGGGTGAGTTGCTAAAGGCCTGATCGACTATCACGACAAAGGAAGAGACCGGATCAGAGGTTTGTTGGCCTCGACTGCCACCCAGCATACAACTAAAGGGGACATTGCCGGGGTGCTGGTTTCGAGCGTGAAATGTTCCAAAGCAGCGTGGGGAGAACGTGTGAAGAACGCAGAGATGACTTAGACAGGCCGTGGGGGATCGATCAATCGAGCTCACCAGGCGACAACCCCTCTGACGAATGCATGCATACCAAAACGCCTCCGAAGGAGAATATTTTCACTACAAGATGTTGCTCGTCATTGCTGGTGGATGAAAGGAAGAAGTATAAAGCGATAGGCCTGGAGCAATTGCCATCTTATGCAAGAGGATCGGGGCCCTTCGACCATCCGTTTTAAGACCTGTGTGTAACTAGCGACCGTTACGGGGGTCCACAGTAACAGGACCTATGGTATACACAAAAAACTATATAATTACCTATTTTTACTAACAATATTTGGTCCTGTTTACTATGGTCCCCCGTAATAGCGACAAAAATGTACGACTAGTGAGTGTGAGTTCATCAAGGATCTACTGTAGATAAACATTGCGGCAGTAGGAATATCACCATTCTGCGCGTGTGTTGCACACATCCTGACACGGCAGTATGCAAAAACAAACATCCCCCTCAAAAGTGGTTCTTATGAGCATGCAGCTCACCCTTCATGCGACTTACTCGACACCTCGCGTTGCGCTTCGCCAAGCTTGGTGCAAGCAATGTCTTCCTGGTCGGTGAAAACATTCGACTTAATCCGTCTCGGGATGGTAGGGTCTACCGTCATGCGACTACGGTCATAAATGACAATGGGTACCCCCCCCCCCCCCCCCCCCCCCCCCCCCCCCCGTGACACGTGCTAGGATAGGAGGTAACCCTTTGTTTTTTTGCCTTTTGAGGCACTATTTGTGACTGACTACTATTCCGGGGGACCATAGTAAATAGGACCCACGGTACACACAAAAATATACACATTTTCCTATTTTTGCTAACAATGTTTGGTCCTATTTACTACGGTCCACCGTAATAGCATACTCCTCTACTGAGAGACTATGCCCTTGTGAATGGGGCGTCCCGTTCGTGTTGCACCGCTTGGCTGGAGCATCCAGGCCGTTGTGCTCATTCACCCCGGCTATCGAACATATTTCCTCAACCTCAGTTCTGGGTTGACTTGCTTATAGTATGGAGGATTCTGAAATGAGGAAGGAGACTCATAGACATAAACGGTGTGACGTACAGCCCTATCTTATCCTATCCTATCGCGAAGCACACGTATCGTATCCCCAGCAGTGAATGAAACTCTTTCGGCCCGCTTCGTGCGGCGGCCGACGCTGCTGCAGGCGTCATACATATTGGAGATGTGACCCGTGCTATATATGATAGGGGGCTCATTCTTCAGTGCCTTGTAGCATTCACTTCGCCCGAAACATTTCTAACTGCCGGGGGGGGGGGGGCTTCTTAAGGTCACCGAGGAACTCTAACCACTAAGGCATGCCTAATCGTTTGAACCCCATTTGTGTTTTACATGTTTGAGTGTTCGTTGTGTGCCTAGGCCATCGGGCTGCAATACTCTTTCGCTTGTTCTGAAAGTCAGTGTCAGAGTCAGAGTCTGGGTGAGGTAAACAGCTCTTCGAATCGAGAGATTAAAGGAGACCGATGGGTGCGGCACCCCTATAATAGCGTGTGTCCTGTTTCCCCCTCAAGAAATGTGAATGATCCCAGTGTACTTCAACAGACTCACCGCGGTGAGGGTGTACAGGTCCACCACGTGGACTTGATGGTTGGCTTGAGACATCGCCTCAGCGGCAGCGTTCACTTCGAGGGACACTAGGTCCAAAGCCCCGGCAATTTCGCTGTCGAGCCCCTGAGAAAACGGCATCAATCATCATTCACATCGCGGGCGGAGGTTAAGGTTAAAAAACAACCTGGTATAGCTATCGCTACGTAGGAACTCGCGCGGCAGGATAACTGTGACTGTTTCATCATCTTGTGTGCGGTGAATCCCGGTCGTTCGGTCGTTCGACCGGGCGGCCGGCCGGTCGGTCGGTCGGTCGGCCGGTCAGTCGAGCTCTTCAGCAATGCCGACTGTTTTTTGGCGTCGCGTGAACTTGAAACACGCAATCGCTCGTGAACGTATGCTGGCAACGTCATCGATGATCGTTGAGCTTAAGAGGTGGCGGTGGTCGGTAGATTCTAGCTTGGGTGGGGCTTCCGAGCAACCAGACCGCAGACGAAGTGATCTGCGCGAAGTGTTGAAGTGAAGCGCCGCTTCTCAAAAGTGATTACCTGGTACGAACTTCGTTTGCCTCCTGACAATGTAGAGATCCGGATAGATATTACGTTGCATACTTCGTTCCAATACATTCGGGAGCGGTTACTAACTTAAGGTATTGGAGTAGAACACACCCCAAAACAATAATCGAGCTGGGCCAAGATCTGGATTTCTTATCCGAGAGCCGGTACTATACACAGGTGCACTTACCGGTAGGGACCTGGTAGATGGGAGATTGGCGAGCAAGATCTTTCCGGTCACTCCGTGATTAATGAGCCTGGTGATGCCCTCCTGCCAGGCGCCGATGATTTCCTGCGGCGGTATCGGGGCGGGGGGAGGGGTGAGCATCCGTCCGCAGTCCGGTCGTCGTACGTCATTGGTAGAAGGAGACTTTGAGTTGTCGTGCCACAGGCGAGTTTAGCGCGTTCTACCACAAAGTGCCAAAAAAGGCGCATTCTTAAGAAAATCATCGTGAATGTAGTATGTGCAGCTTGCATCGATAATCTCGGCCAGTGTGAGGTCGGTCGTGGCTAGTTGTAGATAGTGGCTCAACGACTGATGAACACGACGTCTTCTCGCTGAGTTTAAAGGGCTCCACAACAGGATTTGACGCACGATACGATAGTAGTCTGAAGTAAATACGTACGAATGCGGCGCCGTAGGCTACACTCGTACGATATTTCACACAATACACATTTTTGAGCTCGAAACACTAGGGTAGATCTCAATCATGCGGCCATCATTTTGCCGATAAGTGTTTTTTTTTTTATAGATCGGGGTGCGTACTGGCCATTATTACTAGTCAGTCAGTCTGTCTGCGGTGTACTGATTATGCTGTCTGTAAGCGGTCTGTTTCACTGATTGCGAGAGCTGCACGTCACCGATTTCCAAAAAAACAGGATCTTTAGACGCGCGCGAACCTGGACTACCTCGCGGGGATTCTTTTGCTGCACGCCTTCCACGCCGTCTTGAGGTTGTTGCAGGTCGCCGGGGGGTGCTGTGGTTTTGGTTGTACGCTGCGAGTGCGTCGGGATTCCGTGTTTTGCTTTTGCTTTCACTTCTTTCTTGGAATGCACATGGCTTCTTGCTGCAACCACGAGGCCGCCTTGCCCCATAATTTTGTGGGACATACGGACCAAACGAGCAATTACCGCTCTGGGGTCGGAAGGTCAATCCCCCCCCCTCCCTTCTGGAGGGCCATGTGTGCTTGCCATGGGCGGCATACAGTTTACTGGAGTTCTCTGTTTCGGAGAGTCCAGATTAATGCATCTGTCGGCCTATCTCAATCTTTCAGAAGCTCCGGGCCTCAACCCACAGTAGGGCACACTTGTTGTCTCAAACAGTCCTTAGCGTTTTACGCGCACACCGCGCGCAGCAGAAATCGATAGCTGACAACTGACACAGGTCCACGACACATAGCGAAGCGACGGGCCCCAACTGTCGGCTTCTAGACGATGCCCTGTGCCTTGAGTAATAGGTGGATTGCCCGAATGCCTTTCATGAGTACAATAATCGCTCTTGCGAGAATCTCGTCACGACCGTCGCGCGGAATTAACGCGCACAGACCATCGACCTAAGGCAACTGCGGTTTCTGACGGTATAGGGGTCTGTGGCCGAACGGCATCGTCAAAGCCGGTTCCCGCTGTTGGCAGTGGGCCAGCGCAAGCTGGCTTCCTCCTCTCTTCGGGCTGCAGGTCCATACGTACGCTAATGGATTCGTTGATGGCACAGACACCAGACGAACAAAAAATGGATTGTTCCCTACGGTATCTGCTTCATTATCATATACCTGGTATGTAATAGATAAACGTATCATTTTTCTGCCTGGCTCACCGTCCACGTATAGTTAGAGGCACTCGTATCCCTTCAGAATTGCGTTCAGTTTTTTTTTTTTAAGACAAGTTACCTGGCCATAGTGTTGAATCAATATTATTGCGGTAGTAGTAATATGCTGTCGTAGTGTTATAGTTGTACATATTAATATATAGTCGTCCATAGTAATACATATTAATCCATATTACGTAGTAATACATAGTAGTACAAAGTAATACATAGTTATACATAGTTACACACATGGCGGGGGACCATAGTAAATAGGACCTACGGTACACACAAAAACCTATTTATTTCGCTATTTTTACCGACAATATTATTTTGTCCTATTGACTATGGTCCCCTGTAATACCAATACATGGTAATACGTAGTAATACATAGCAACACATAGTACAGAACCCATGTTGGACCAAAAAAACGAGTGTCCTCCTGTTAGTACCCCATATCTGATGACTATCATATGATGTGTTCCCCCGTAATAAACGTTTTTTTAATTGTGTGTCGGTACGTACGAGGTTCAGCCCGAGTCGAATCGTGAGCACTACCGCAGAGCCGCCTCACCCTGATCACTGGCTCGAAGGTAATTTTCGCGGTTCCATCCTCGATCTTGAAAACGTTTTCGAACGCGACCGGATCCACGTAGTCGGCCCCTCCCATGCCGTAGCGTGACGCCGCATTAAGCAACCCGTACAGGTCGTTGCCGCCTGTGGCGATGATGTGCGTGTGATCTTTGCACAAAACGCGAGGTGGGAGGTCATGGCGGAGGAGTGGGCAATTAGAAGCGCACGAGTGCGACGTTGTGTTGTTCATGCTTAGATCCTCTCACCAACGATAGCAACATAAGCCAAGGCATGTACAGGGTATCTCGACTATAGTACGCTTCCATCAATTCTGCTTTTTACTGATGCTTGTTCTGAGGTGCGTGGACAAGGAGTGTAAAACAAGTTGCCGGCTGTGCTGCTATATGTTTCCCCCTAAATCAAGCTGCCAATCCTTTTTTTGTTCGCCTTCCGATTCACTGTTTTCACCCTTCTTTTTTCTCTCCCACCTAATTCGGGGGCCCATAGTAAATATAACTAAATATTGTTACCTGGTAGTAAAAACAGGGAAATCCATAGGTTTTTGTGTTTTCCGTAGGTCCTATTTACTATGGTCCCCCGCAATAGTCCTAACTCAGATCCGGGGTGACGTACATGGCAGGCTTTCTTCCTCCCTCTCCACTACGAATCGTGCCTTCACTTTTTTGGCGAGAAAACTTCAGCCAGCCCTTCCTTTCCAACTCAATCAATGCTCGAAACAAACCCCAACGATAGTCCAGCTATACTGCCGTGGGTTTACTCCATAGAACGTCCAATTATGCCAAACGATCACCGGCATGATGGACATATACGCCTAATGCTGATTGGGCTCACAACTAATATAAATAATTTGTTCACCTTGTAAGTTTTGTTTCCCTATACCCCAGCAAGTTTATTTTTACCCGACAGCGTCTTTTTTTCAATAATATGTTTCCATTAGCATCGGCCTTTCACATTGCTCGAAACTTTTTCCAGCAGGAAATGCCACGAAAGACAACCAGCAAAATAAGTATGGTTGGTTGCACCCATTTTCTTGATGAGACTCCACCGTACTTGAAATTACGTAAGACACGATAGTCCGGTATAAGTTTTCCAGTTCTTCGAGGTTGACCTCTACTTCGGACTTCGTATACATGCACTATTAATATTCATAGACTACTTTTTCAGTTAGTCAGCGTCGACTATAACATGTGACATCTACACAGAGTGGGGCTTACCGAGGGTTATGTCCGTAAAGTAGAGGATGTCATGGCAGTACCGGGTGATCTGCTCTTCCAGCGTCTGCGGAGATATCGTGAAGAAACAGCCACAGCGACGATAACAGGGGATGGGGGTCAACGACAGAGGGACACTTATCTTCAGACGTCAGTGAGAACGCCAAACACAGGGAATGGGGGCCGAATACAGAGGCACGCCCATACACGCCAAGCACAGGGGCCAGGGGGGGTCGAACGACAGGGGCATCCATTTAGTCATAAACCAGTAAAAACGCCAAGTACAGGGGATGGGGGCAAAACACAGGGGCGTACCCCTATCTAGAAACCAGCTAGCACGCTAAGCACAGGGGATGAGGGCCAAAGAGAGGGGCACACTTATACGAAGAAAGCAGCGAATAACAAGCACAGGGGACGGAGATCAAAACCAAGGGTGTTCTTTACATTCATAGCATCGATCTGGCCACCTCGACGGTCTCGACTTCCTTCGTGAAAAACCCCACGGAGGAGTCCACAATTAACTCAACACTTGGTTCTTACACACCTTCATTGGCCGGGGAAGCCTCATAATATTACTGCACAGCATGAGTTTTGGTGTAGGCTGTAGTTATGAGACGCCATCGAGAAGATGTGTATCGTACATATCCAACCCAGGGAAGCAATTTCCGCTAGATCCTGGAGATCATACGGCTTCCCCCCGGCAACATGATTCTTTAGGTAATGCATATCATACGTAAGAAACGCTCAGTGGTAGATCTGCTTTGAAATATTTTGAATGGTGAATCGGTCAGGAAGCACGTTAGACGTGTGCGACGACAGAGGTCGTAGCACTTTCTGGAGAAAATGTTTTCGGAATAACGGGGCTCCTTAACCCCAATAGTCGGAATGCCATTATTTTTTGCGATGCGTTTTGTCTTTGTTCATCTAAACATGGGATTTTTTTCACCGACTTGCGGTTTCATTTTTTTCAAAAACAGTTGTTGGGTAGCTTGGTGATAGGATAGAGCTCTTCAAGCCAAGAATTTCAGAAACCAGATGACGAACTTCTACCGTAGCTTGTGTCTTGACTCGCCTTTTTTTGTGTGCACTGTTGTTTTGCTATGATCGTGGTTTGCACGTAATTCCCAGTGACGCACCAACGGTTTCAGGGTGTGAGTCCGCGAGGGCCACGATTCCTCGATCTTCTATTACGGGGGTCCATAGATAACGGGACCATTTTTTTAGTAAAAATAGGGAAATATATAGGTTTTTATGTATACCATAGGTCCTATTAACTATGTACCCCCGTGATAACTTATTTGGCTTTTGAGTACACTTCCATGGAAGTTCCCACGGACTATTTACTTCCATGGAGGCACAATAGCTTCCGTGGAGGTAAATGTACCTGGTTTCCTACGGAAGTAAACTAATCCTTGGAAGTGAGAGTTTTACTTCCATGGAAGCAAGTAATAGATCCCATGGAACCTTCCGGGAAATTCCATGGAAGCTTTCTTCAACTTACATGGAATTTTTCATCAACTTCCATGGACGAAAAAAGTACTTCCG
Organism: Macrocystis pyrifera; assembly: GCA_031763025.1. NCBI lineage: Eukaryota > Phaeophyceae > Laminariales > Laminariaceae > Macrocystis > Macrocystis pyrifera. Next base: position 12,432,673 of record JASSKH010000016.1, on the reverse strand, counting down.
ATGCGTGCTGTGACAGGGGTACCAATTTCCGGCCAGAACCTTTCTGACTGACCGCGCTCCTCAACTCAATATTTCTGGAATACCGATAGTGTTCAGCAATATTATTCGTGATATGGCCTAGGCTTAAAGCTTCGGTCATGGGGTTGCATTGCTACTTTATCCCGAATGATCTTTGGATGGTGGCATAAAGCTCGTGAAGCCTAGCGAGGAGCCTGAGAATGTTCGGGTCTTTCCGCTGCCGTACCACGCGTCTTGCGTAAACGTTCGATCTACTTAACTTACACGGAGGTTGTGCAAGCTTCCATGCAATCTGCCTCCGTGGGATACTCCACCAGAGTCCCTACTGTCCTGCTCCCGCTTGGCACCTCGACCCCGAAGTGGGCCCTGCCTATCTGGCACTGATTCCACCCACAAGGTGCAGAAATCAATTTGACCCTCCGCAGGAGACGTCGGCGGCCCACCGGTCACCCTCATCCCATGAACCATAGAAGTGTACATACTTCCATGAAGCTAAAACACTTCCATTAAACCAAATTTCTGAACCAAAACCCTTCCATGGAAGTAAATAATCTTCTAATGGGTGGAAAAAACAACTTCCATGGAAGTAATTAAGTCTATGGAAGCAGGTGGATGGAAGTCGGCGGACATTTGTGGAAGTTCATGGTAGCTTCCCCCTGACGTGGTTGTGGAATCTTCACTTTTTGGAAGTTGGTGGAGGCGTCCACTTCCACCAATAATCGAAGTTTCCACGTACTTCCATGGAAGTGAATTTTAATTCCACGGAAGTAGAAAAGCTTCCATAGGAATAAAACAACTTTCATGGAAGCAAAATTAAACTTTGCGCGGAAGTAAGTTTCGCTTCCATTAAAATGCGTGGTAACTTCCATGGACGTAAATTACAAAAACGGAAATAACGTGGTGGACCCTAGCCGCCTCTATGCTCCTTTGCTGGGGGAAAAAAAAACATCTACAACGTCGCGTGCTACCATACGGGTACGTATCACCTACTGCTGAAATGAAACTGTCACTGGGACTGATGGCGTTCCTCGACTGACGAACTGTCCAATCAGGCATGATCCTTGGAGGGCATGTCTTACCATGTGTTTTTACATAATGACGTTGCTTTTTAGACCTACAGCAGGCCATAGGATTGCTCATGGGATAGAGTGTGCGGTTTTCGTAAAGCCACTTTTTGGTTACCACTGGGACGTAGACCTCCTTCGGGGACGAGCCTAAAACAAAATGCCAGGTGTACTCCCACCGTGCGAGAAGCATGCGTCAGGACAAAGGATCATAGCCCTAATCTTGAAACATTGACATGGTCTGTCTGCTGTGTGTTATTGATACAGTAGTTGCACAAGCTCACCCCGGTGGGAAGGTCTTCCTTCTCGCCAGTGTACCCCGTGCACCTCTCGCGAGAGCGAAACGCCTCCGTGGCAGAGCCCGAGCTGGTCGCGAAGTTTAGAACCTGTATCACGGGATCGCCACATCCAGGCCCGACGAAACATCAACAACGTCAACAAAACGGGGAGAGGGAACGACAGGAGCATATTCCAACGCATCAAAGATGCTCGGCGGCACAATCATATACAAACGACAACAAGCAGCATACTTTACCACATCAGACATGTCAGATGTGGTGAGCGCAACGGATGCATATGTTTATATTCCACGATGTCAGACCGTGCGGAGGACCCTGTGAACTGGTGAAATGTTCAGCACCTATTCCACCGCACCACCATGTGCCGATCATCACGCCCGATTTTGTATACGTATAGTAGTAGTCACCACGAAACAACATGTTACAGTTCTGTACGTAACACGGGGAGAGAACACAATAGGTTTCATCGACAGGCTATAAGCCGGGTTTTGGTAAAATATTGACAGCAGCAGCAGCAGTAGCAGCTCAGCAGAACCCTGGAAGTCCGTACATATGAACAGCAGCAACAGCAACAGCAACAGCAGCACAACGACATTTTCTTAGGAGATTGAAACCACTGCAATGAAAATCACTGCCAGCGAAAAGCGGGCATCATAGACTGCTGCGGCAGAAAGTTGCAAGATATATAACGAACGACAAACCGGGGGGGTTGGGAGGGAGGTGTACTCATGTCATTCATGACCGTAGTCCCATGACCATAGACCCTCGCATCCCTACAATGCCGGAACGGGGGATTGTCAGCAACAACTACTCGAGAGCAAGAAACAGAGAGAGACAGTGAGGGGGAGGTGGCATCGGACATTCCGTGACGCCGTTTTCTACCCCACTACATCATCATCGTCTCGGATGCGCGTTCCTCGAGTATTTTGTGACCGCCGATTACCACACGGTGCTTGACTTGGGAAATAAAGAGGAGGCAGTTCACGACAGGGTTACTGCTGAATCATTTTTTGAACAAACCATTTCTGACCGCGACAGGCCTTGGCGATTGCAGAACTACCCAAAGTTGCAGAACTAGAGGTGGATAGCGAGATGGCGAGGGAGGAGATGACGCTGCTGCTGCCACAACTTACCTCCGGTACGTTGAGCCAGGTTGGCCACACTTTCCCGTTGGTAGGGGATCCAGCGGCTGGGAGATACGCGTCGAATTTCGCCTGTCGACGACAGAGACACGAAAAGTCAGAAAAATTGTTAGTGGAGCCATTACACTGCCTTCTGTCAAGTATGTTCAAGACGATGACATACAAAATCTCGCTCCACCGCTGAACCTTTGGAGGCAAGGGTTAGTGCAGCTCCCGTCCAGGAAATCCAAGACAGCACACGACGATGGCGGCAGCGGGAGTAATTGAGCAGCGACGGGTGTCCGAATATCCCGAATTATCGAAGTTCTAGAAAAATACGGACGTGTACTGCGGCATTGGAGTACCGTAGCAGCAAATTTCTTTAGATATACTAAAAAAAAAACTGATTTCGAGGAAAAAAAGGCACGTTCAACCTCGGCATATTGTACCAGGTAGTTTTTTTTTTCGAACTATAGTTACTTGCAATTATTTTATTCATAATAGTTCCTGAGTTGAGGAACCCTGTCGGTCAGAAATATTTTGCCCTCGTACATAAAAAATTCTACGGCAGTAGAGCACTACATCTAGTATTCTTATGTTTGGCGTCCGACAATGTCGCGTTCATGTTCCATTCCAAAAACAATCGAGTATCTTATAATACCGCAGTAGTAGTCCCTCTTCTATCACTCTGGAACCAACATATCATTGTACCCGTCTATGACTCGCTCGAACGGTAAACATGCTGTCAACGGGTGTTTCTCCTTCCAACCCTAATCCGCCGCATATTGCACGTCGTACTGTAATGAAATGGCGAATGGAAATATTGTGTACGTACAACAACAGTTGGTTGGTTGGCATCAGACACCAGACATCAGACATCAGACATCATGAGGTCTATAAGATGTAATCAGACACCAAGTGTTTTGTAGAATTCTTTTGACTAAGGCGATGGGGGGTAGGTACACCGCAAAAAAGAGAAAACGACTCGGCACATGAAAAGGTGAAAAACAAACCAGCGAGATGGGATTTCTGTACGATATATTTTGCGAAGTACCCTGGTATACCTGCTACGCGAGAAAAACACATTTGTTTTCCATTTATTAAGCTTGTGGTTTCAGTATGACACCCTTTGTCCAGGTGTCAGAAATCGGGGTGAGGTTTCTGGGATTAGGTTCCGTCGAGTACGCCTGAGAGGGGGCAGCGTTCTTGCCAACGAACAAGCTCAGCACGAGTCGAAGACCGGAACCTGGCCGACCTTCGCCTGTGCAGCAAAGTTAGAAACCAGTAGTTCGATCACCAAGCTCACCCAAACACGCTTCTCCTGCGGCTCATAACCTGCAGCAGCAGCAGCAGCAGCAACGGCTGCGGCAGTGACAGAGGCAGCAGCAGCAGCAGCAGCTATAACTACAACAACAGCGACAGCGGCAGAAGCAGGTGCGGTGCCCTCTATTGCCAGACCCCAGCAATGCTGATTTGAACGGCTTGTCTTTGCCGAACATGCTTCGTACAAACACCATACTACTGCGCTACAGCAGCAGTAAAACGGCGTGACTTCGGTAGGGAGGTAAGGAACATCCATGTGTCTGGTCTCTGGTCTTCCATAGTGCTGGAGCATCGCCCGAGGTATAGTAGGGGTGGGGTGGGGTTGACTCTACAACTAACTGTGGTAGCTACAAATGTATTTTGTTCCGGCAGCTCCGAAATTTTGTTTTCTTCGCGTTTTCCGAATCAAGAACCGCATCTGCAAAGCAGAAACTATACACGACTACTCTGTTTAACAGAGGAAGGCTGGAGGGGACTCCTACGGGCGACAAGGAGAAATACCCGTCTAGCCCGAGGACTACGACGAGATTGTACATGCACCGAATAACGCATGCAATACAATACGCTGTTGGGACGGTTTCTGGACCCCAGCATATGTCGGGAGACCCTACACATCGCAACGGCGTACACATAAAACAGTATGGTTTTCGAAATATCCCGTTCAAGATCTTTCCATAGGTGCATCGCCCGCCGTTTTTGCATCTTCCTCGTTGTCGACAAAACCAGCTTGGAAAGTCGTCTGGGGGTGTGTGTTATCCTATCACCCGTGCAATACCGTCATACGCTTACTTGTTCTATATCAGCGGGGGGAGGGAGGAACGGAGGGGGGACCCGGAGAGCCATAGTCGCTCACTCACATGACAGTCGGGGGCTTCGAACAACATTTCCCATGGGAATGGACCGATGGCATCAAAGTCGAAGCTCGCCGGGGCGTCGAACCTCCTGCCCGCGTCGGAGCTAGAGTCACCAAACACGACCATCTGTGGAAGAGGAGGAGGTGGATACGCAAGGAGACGCTGAGGGAGTCAGTTGGATCGTCGAAGACACTATTATACAGTACTGTACGCGTGTGTGTGCTTCTGCTTCTGTACCCGTGGGGCTGGGCTAAGTTGGACAACCTAACCTAACCTACACCAGGTATTAATAGTAACCACTCCTGTGTTTGCTCTGGTTGAACGTTTCCCACCTCTTCCCAGATAGGCCAGAATTTGATTCAACTCTGTCCGAACATGTACGGCATGGCGGCTGTTGTTGTACTGGTGGCGGCGTCGAGGGCGAATACGGGGCCTGCACGAAACAGCCCTGGATTGTGTCTACGTACTACGAAGGCGACCTTTATATTTTCTTTTCCAGCAAGGCATATGACACGCTGGGATACCTTGGGATCGCGATGTCCATTGTAGTGCAGTGGCCGCACCGGTGACCACGGTTCTTCAGACGTGGCAGACGCAACACTAATAAGCAAGCCGATGATCCCCAACAACGCCATCTGTCCCAATCGCACCCAGCGATACAGCAGCAGCACAACAGTAGTACCACTTCCAGCACCAGCAGCAGCTAGGTAGACAGTACGAGTGTTTGTAGCGTTTTTCTAATGAAGATTGGTGGTGTGTGGTAGACTGCTACAGTACGTACACAATGCACGAGCGCTTCGGAATTTGCAAGTGCGTTGTATTTCGTTTCTTCATTTTTTTCGTATCTTTTCGTTTGTTCCATTTTTTTCTCTCTTTAGTTTTTTTTTCTTTTCTACAGTAGTTTTCTCACATAAATGTTTGGCCCAATGTACGAGTATGTCCCACCATCAGGTCACTCGCTGCAGACACAGCGAAGAAGAGAAATGCATGCAGAAAAACTCTACTCGTGCTCAGTACTGTACCCTGGTAGCATACATCGAGCATCTGTCTCATCGGTACATGGTACGCTGCAGTATACCACTATCGATACAGCATATAGGGCGATAGCCTAGAGTATACGAGAAGCGTGAACATATCTGGTATGTGAAGCGAGAGGGTTCGAGTCCGGGGTCCGGGGTTCAAGCGTTCAAGCGTTCAAGATTTTAACAGTTGCATGTGTGGTCGGCAAAACAAAAGCCTGCTTTATCAACGAATCAACTATTCAGCCGCAATCCAATCAAGCCGCAGCATGGTTCGGTGTGACCGAGCAGCGAGAGATACTTCTACACGATCCACCGCCACCACCACCGCGCGACGCACACAGGGCAGCGCTTCCTACTCCTTCGCATTCACCATAAACTACAGCACCTCCGCTATTTCTCTGCAGTGTACTGATCTTGGTTTCGCGCAGCTTCTTCTTGGGCTTCTTGCGGTACATTCGTGGGGCATCTTTCTCCTTCTCGTTCGTCCGGTGTTGTTGTACCCAGGCTATCGCTACACATCCAAAGCGTAAACGCTACGACAAGTACCGCTCGCTACGATAGCATAGCTGCAGCTTCTGCTGCTGCTGCTACCTTCGCTGTCGCGGTATCGCTTAGCCGGAGCAGGGAGGATGGCTCTATTGGTGGCAGTCAGCTTGTTTATCGGCGTCGCCTCCGCCTATTCCCAAAGACCGGCGCCACAGCGGCCAGTGTACTACAAGAAATGGCGTGACGAACCCAAGGTGCGCTTGTACAAGCACTGGTGGCTGTGTAGTATAATATAGCTGTGTCTAGACGATATCGCGTACCAGGTATGCTTTATATCATGATAACAGCCAGATCAAGCACTCTATGTACATGCTCGTATATACGATAGTACCCTATGTCCTACCAGTAGCAGTACATACCCTATGTCCTACCAGTAGCAGTACATACACATGATTTACAAAGTAGTACATACAGCAGCACTATCATACGGCCCCGACCTGTGCATAGATAAGTGATTTTTTTTCAACCCAGCTCGTAACGTACACTATTAATAGCTCGTACCGTAAACAGTACTATCTAGTAATGGCATTTGTTACACACAGGACAGTAGCTATTGACCGCGTGTGAGTGTCCTATCCCCGTTGCATACACCGACACGTGTTCAGCGTCTACAGCAGTACCCGTACACGCCCTTCCCTATAGCCTGGGGTTATACCGAGGTAAACTCACACGTACCAGGTAAACAACACGAGCTCCGACGATACAACCCTTGTTTCCGCAGATGGTCGTGTTCGGCGATTCCACTTCGGATGTGGGAAGGAGGTTCGACGCACCGGCGAGTTTCGACTTCGACGACATTGGTCCCAATCCGTTCAAAAAGTTGTTTGAAGCACCCGACAGTGATGTGAGTGAGCGGCGAGTCTCGATGTCCTCCTAGCGCACCAACATGTACAGCAAGCGGCTACCAGGTATTACCCATTCTTTATCTCGTGTACGTACGCACAGGAGTGTGCGTATCGATGCGCTGCTGTGTCTTTTGTGCCTGTGTGCGTGACCATTCGTCATCACATTCTCTCGTATGACGACCTGGTGCAAACTTTGAGCTGCGTGCGGGTGTCCTCTGAACTTTGCAGGAAGGCACCTGCTGAGTACTGCTGTATCAGTAGAGGTCCTGTCGCACAGTTGCACTAACGTAAAGTCGTATCGTATGCCAGGTATTAGTAGCCCATGGGTTAGAGAAAGTCATCTCCTCGTCGGGGGCTTACTGTATCAATAGTACTTGTAGTCTCCTCCTGCGATTCTCTCGACGATAACTTGCATAGACAGACTATTTCGTGTGCCCGAAGACGGAAAATAAATAATTCTCTCTATTTCCAGTACGAAATAATTAAATTGAAGCTACCGGTACAACACTTGAGCACCTAAGAGCCAGCCGAACGTTCATTCCTTGACGTAGCGCAATGTCCCGGAGCAGACAGTCAACACCGCGCCTTGAACACACACAATGGGCACATCTCACCATCCTTTGGAAGTGTCACACACGTTCCACTGCTGCTGTATGCCGCCTACTGCTGTAGTACAGCATTATCGCTTCGGTTCCTATGCGGACGAAGCACAAACTTCTACGAATAAAAAGAGCTACTTGGTAATCGATATGGATCGGGTATCATACCGCAAGCAGTGATCCGTAGTCTACATACAGCACAAGTACCCGCATTGTAGAGGGGGGCCTAATATGCTACCAATCTGAAATATAAGATACGTTTTATTTTCATTTCAGGTACATTATATCAGAGGCCAAACGGGCATTAGATTCCCGGTCAGAGTGGTACGTAGTTGAGATACAAACTATTAATACTAATTACGGGGGACCATAATAGATAGGACCTACGGTACAGACAAAAACTATATATATATATATTTCCCTATTTTTTCTAAATATAATTGGTCCTATTTACGATGGTCCCCCGTAATAACTGTAGTTGTCTTTTTGGACTCGTCAAGGCTTTTTTCTTCGGGCATTAACATAGATAGCAGTTTTAGTGTAGGGGGGCGGTCAGTCAAGGGGTCAATCCGCGGTCTCTTAGTATACTTTTGTACTAGTTTTAGTGTGGGGGCGGTCAGTCATAGGGTCAAACCACGATCTCTTAGAATAATTTTATTCCAGTTCTGGTGAAGAGGGCGGTCAGTTAAATAGTCAAACCGCGGTCTCTGAGCATATTTTTTTGCCAGTTTTTTTTGCAGGGGGCAATCAGGCAAGGGGTCAAACCGCGGTCTCCTACGTATGGCGTAATTGTGCACCAGCTTTATTGTAGTGCAGGGGAGAGATTACAGCTCGATGGGCTAGTGAAATACAGTAGTGGTCCCTCTATAGTGTCATTTGAGTTGCGTCGGTTGCCCAGGATAGTACCTGAGGAATCGCGTGGCACAGATGGGAACCACCAGTGTGGTAGTGTGCGGAGTAGATAGTGCCCGTTGCCCTGACAATACCGGTATTTGGCCAGCGCATGGCGGCACTACAGACAGAGGGACCCCGCTAGGGTAGTGTAAGCTGCAGGGGCAGAATTAGCGTGAGGTTTGGGCTGACCAGCCTGCCTGGTTTTAGGGTATTGAACTCATGTGCTGGAAGGGTGAAGATCGGACGAGTTCGGCGCTTGATGGCTAGTAGTGAGTTGCCATAGTCCGTCAGCAATATCTGCACTATACGCTCGTTCAAATGCTCAGCGACTGCCGGTGAAAATTCAATTTGAACTGTGTCTGGGTGTCGGTCTACATCTGTACTTTCGTTGGCACCACAGAGTATCAGAGGCGGTGGAATAGCGTGGGAATACTCAATAAGCGGTGGACAGTTTGCGGGGTGGAAATGTGGAAACGCATACCTGGTATTATGTAAATTTATGAAATACGTCAGCTGTGAGTTCGACTGATTAGTACGTCTCGTCCATATTCCATTTTTACCGAATTTTACAAGTATTTGTGATAACCGAACGCGCGTATTCTATATGTAATTCCTTGTCAAAGATATAGGCTAGGCTATATAATGCGGTGGAATAGGGTGGGAATAGCGACAGCAGCAAGGATTCGTACATAAAATAAATCGTTCGCGATCGAAAACGTCACACCTGGCTATTTTTTATCATGGGAACATTTCGTCGCTGCTACGTACTGTTGGGCAACCATGGTTGCTTCATCCCCTGTCCCAGTTCCAGTAGTTCCGGCTATATTAGTCTGTTTACTGTACAACACGTGCGGCCAATTTTGATCTCGTCTCCTGCCCCCGGCCCTTTTTCGTCCCTGAATTGCACGCTGACTGGGCATTGTACCCTCTCCGTACAGTAAAATTGTACTTCCGGCTTACATGGGAGTTGGTTGGTTGAGAGATGGTACGAATGTCGTTTCTACGCCCACTGCAACAGAGGAGTCTGTAAGTGACCCAGATTGTTTCCGCATTTGACAGATGACAATCAATGTGTACGTAGCGTTCCAATCGCACCATTCACTTTTTAAACGACTCCTTGTGCCTGGTAAAGTACAATCCATGTGCCTCGGGCGTCGGCAAGACCCCCACTTGTCAACATGGCGCAGCCTAAATCAGTTGGGGGCCATATACAGAGTAGAGCGTATACTTAGCGTATGTGTGTGTTCTTCACAATAAACCTTTCCTTCTACCCGTCGACGTGCATACTGTAGCCGGAAAAACAATCAGTGCAATGCTTCGTTGGAATGCGTAGAGGTGGATGGCTCAGTCGCTATTTGAGGGATGAGATGCAGAGACGTTTTTAGGTTTTGTAGGGTTTTCGTGCGTCGATCGGTGTGGGATGTTGGTCGTTGACGCGTCTTCAATCTTGCTTATTCGTCGTTTTTTTTTGCGGTTCACACACGCAAACATCATCTGTACACGACGCACGCTACGATTAGGGTATGATTACACTTTCTGCCCAAAATATATTTTCCGACCGACGGGGCTCCTCGACCCAAAATCGTCGGAACGCTTTTTATTCTGTTCTTTGCTACAGCAGACTTGCAGCAGAACTGATAGTACGTCTAGGCCATGATATTGTTCATCAACCATTCCACATTAATATGTTGTGAACATGATTTAGTATTAATAATAGTATCGTGCGCCTCTACCTTAGGATGTGCCAGGCGCGCAGTGGTATGGGAGTACTGCTTCTATATATAGGATCAGTCTGCATCCGTGGCGTGCGGTCCGCTAGCATGGTACGGTAGTGTACAGCGGTAGGTCAGTGATCGACTCATCGCCTTTTACAGCACTCCTCAACCAACCTAATAAGCCACGACGACATGCAAGTAGTATCAACAGTAGTGTCTCCATGTTTTCGTCGTGTCGTCATTTTCCTCCTATTCACTTCAACTTCACATCCTACGAGCGCGGCGCGTAGCGCGTATGATGGAAGCGCATCACCCGTAGTCGCCGACCCGAAGTAATGCGCCAACTCGAAGTTACGTTTCAATTGATTGGCCGCGATCAAAATACCGCCATCTATATATCGCCGAATCCCTACTACATAGGAATAGTAAGAGCCACCCCGGGGAAGTTTCCAGGATCAACAGGAAAGTACATCTTCCCATAGTTCCGAGATGATGCGAGTTTCTAATTTACATCGCCGCGCTCTCCAAAAGGTACTGCACCCTGAATTGGGGCTGGCTGAAGCCGGGTCCTACCATCGCCGACCTTTTCGAGCTTTCAGTCAGCGCACAACGTAGACAAAAGTCACTTACATCCTGCCCGAGTTCTTCGCGACTTCTCTGGACTTTTTGACGTCGTTCCTTGCTGGGACGAAGCGTTCGCGACATGCGTTTACTTTGCAATTTTCGTTTTCAACAAGGTTCGACAACAGTAGTCGGTGGCGCCACTGACACTCTTCTTCTGATCCTGCATTTATTGTGTCTGCAGTCGAAGTTCAGGGCATATCTCCCAGCCCCTGGATCGTTTACCAACGGGAAGGTGTGGCCGTCCTGGCTCCGTGTGCCGGAGGTGAGAGCAATGACCTTGTAGGGGTGGTGCCATATGTTCTGAGCTCTCCCACACCAGAAGTTCAATATCTTACAGTACCCGAAGCGTGATTTCGAATATTTTTGTTGACGCAACCCTACCAAGATTTTTATGCGTTACAGTACGTACTGATGTAGTCCTGAAACAACTGCCGGGTGCACTATTAAAAGTGGAATACGAACCGGTAGTGGCCCCCTCGCGGTGTTTAACCGATTCGAAAATATCGCCGCAGAAGGCAAAAAGTACAACCCCTCGTGACGCGGGAGGAACCGTGCGTGTCGTTAACTGTCGTCGTTGTCCCCCATGCTCGGTTCGTCACCCCCCACCCCGTCTACCTGCCTGTGAGTATACCTTTTCACTAGTCAAGTTTGTGTTTTCGCTTGCGTTTACTCTGCGTGCGTATTTACTCGAGTATTGTCTCTTCTTAACCCTGTTAGGACTGCAGTATCATTTTCGGGACAAACCACTCAAATTTCAAGTACTTTCTACCCACAACGGAAGTGCATCGCTAAAAATGGTTGAGTGTTGTCATGCTTTCCTGCCTGCCTTCCTGCCTGCCTTCCTCTTTTTCTTCTCCTTCTTGTTCTTGTTCTTGTTCATTTTCTTCTCCTTTTTTCTTTCCTTTGCTCTTTTCTCTTTGGATAAGACTTGATTTCACTTGATGTGTTTCATCTTGTTTCCATCCGTATACATGCGGGCCCCTCGCGTACACTTTACAATATTTTTGCCGCCTTCGAACTCTTCTTCTTTTGATTTTATTATTTGAGGTTGTACAATGTGCTTCAGTCATGATGTGTATCGTGTTGTTTTGTATCAATAATATGTAAGTATATTTATTCCCCTGAGGTAGTTTCCCACTCCAGATATTTTGGAGGCTGTCCTGTGACCACGGATTCGATTTTTGGAAATGAGTCAACATGGGAACAACAGCAGCGACAACATGCAAGAAAGCCCGCATCGCAAGCGGTTCTTAGTAGGATGAAGCTGACCCTTCGTGTGACTAGGCAACCAACTCACGGGACTTCGTGCTTGGTGCAAAGCAATGTCTGCCTGGTCAGTGAAAACCCGACGGGCCCCATCTCGACATTGTAGAGATGCGAGGGTCTTTGTACTACGGCCGTGGTTGACACGAGTAACCCCCCCCCCCCTTCGAATGTCTGTTGTTATTTTAATTTGCTGCAGTCTGCACTTTTTCAATGGCGTTGGTGATTGATTTTTCTCCTGCACTTTATGAAGGATTGCAGCTCGCTCTCATGCAGTTGTTGTTGCTGCTGTTGTTTGGGTGTGTCGACCATGTCTGTGCAATGATAAATATGCCGTTGTTGCGTTTCGTTGTGCCGAGATGGGCACGCCTGATGTGCTGCCGTTGTCTCATTGTGCGGACCTTGTCTGATACGATGATACGGTGGAATAGGAGCTCAACTTTGCCACGGGCTCTGGCTCCGTCACCGATGCATTTCGCTCCCGGGAGCGATGCACGGGGTACACGGGTGACTGGGAAGCGTTTCCCACTGCGGTGAGTTGTCCCATCGGACATATAACGTATACCCACTTGAGTAATGCCAAATATTAGTGGTGCTTTCTTGTTTAGCTCATCAATCGCTAGTGGAGCTCAGTACCCCACCGGAAACACGACTTCGAAGAGCTTTGTTGGTGTGACCCGACCAACCTTGCATGTGTTAGAGTCCTGCAACAAAAACACTCCTAAAGTATGATACCGCAGTAATCAGTAGTCACTTAATCGAGGCGTTCAACAAAGTGAAACAGTTGTAGGACGACGAGAGCAACCTCTACCGTGGAATGGGCCGTTTGGTGATGTTGATCATGATCTAAATCTTTCAGTGAAGTTGTGTCCTTGATCTATACGGTATGCAATGTCAACTGTACGTCATGGTATATATATGTGCGGAGTTCCCGAGGTGGTTGGGAAGCACTTCGAACCGGGGGATGCACCTCATTGTTTTGCTTTTTCGACCTGCTTATTGGCAGTGGATGGAAGCTTCCATGCGAGTAGATGGAAGCAACGCTTCAATAGAAGTAGATATAAATGGACGGAAAAAATCTTCTTCCGTGGAAGCTACCATGGAAGTAGATGGAAGTTTCCATGGACGTAGGTCTACCTCTAGGGAACTTCGTGGATGCTTTCCTCTCAGTATGCAGAATCTGCTTCAATGGACGTTTGTGGAAGCTTCGCTTCCCATGCACAATGGTGGAAGCTTACATGAAGTAGATGGGAGTTGGCGCTGTTGGTGGAAGGGAGATCTTTCATTCCTCTCATAAAGTGAAGCTTCCAAAACCTTGTTCAGTCGATGGAAGCTCCAAAGAGCTTCCATATACCCCAATCATCTACTTCCACGAGTTCCATAACCTTCCAGTAGCTTTCTTAAGAGTCCAAGGACTTCCATTACTTGCACCATGAGCTTCCAAAGGCGTCCATGAGCTTCCACAATTTAGTGAACGTTCCAGCAACTTCCACCGACTTCCGTCTACTCCTACTAGTTGCCGTTTATTCCTTCCACAGAGAAATCCACCGACTTCCATTGACTTCGACGAGCTTCCATATCGGCGTCCTCACACTCCCTTCTGCTTCCCCATGTACTTCGTTGTGTAGAGTTACTCCCTTATACGTCCACCACGTATCGTTCAAATGGGATCAGGGTGGTTGCACCAAAACTGGACCAGGGGCAGTCCGGCGTGCGCAACCAATTTACGATAGGGTCTTGTATTTACTTTTGGACTATCGAAGTCTGACCGATGAGACTCCTTGTCCCTGCGCGGTGTTGTACAAGGCAGCATAGCAAGCCTAATCGACGATAATTCGTTGATATCAACTGTCTAGGGGCAGCGTGAACGTTCAGACGTACGTACGGGTAGAACCATGTTGCACCCGCGTGCCGTACGGCTCCTTTCATTCAACTATTGTAACTCGGGCACCAGTTTTGAATCAACCCCCCGATCACGCGGGTGACGTTGAACATATCTTCACTTTTCATTTCGTCTTTTTCTTCTCTGAAGTCCCAAGAGGGTCAACTGAGGATGCATATCTCACGATGGAGGTTATTTGTTCAGGCTCGGATATTTTATGACAGGTAAAATAACCCCAATCCTAACCGTAGCCCTAACCTTATTATTATACCAGCTACCGATGATAATTTTGCTCTATGTCTATGTAAGCCTACGCCCTGGGATCGTTCACCCCGTTAAACGGTCATGATTCTCAAGGCCAGGGTTTGAGTTGGGGAAAGGTCTCCTCAACTGTTGATCTTCAGAAACAAACAGGTACATCAAGATCTTAACAAGCGTATGGAACCATGCCTAATCAGGTCCGCCGTCGAGAGATGGAAGTAGATGGTAGTACGTGCTGTAGAGAGAAAAGGATTGTTGCTTCCATGAAAGTTGGTTCTACTACCTCCGCGGAAGCTACAGCGTACGCCCAAAGAAGCTGGGAGTAGACGAAGCTTCCGTCGAAGTAGATGGACTTGGATAAAAGCTACAGTGGAAGGAAGTTGAGGAGTTCATGTAGATGTAGATGGAAGGAATGCAGCAAATGGAAGCAGACGGAAGTAGCTCTGCTACCGTAGACGTTTGTGGAAGCTTCTATTGAAGCAAATTTTCTTCCATGGAAGGATGTGGAAGCTTTCACGGGAGTAGATGGGAGCTTTCATGGGAAGATAATCGGAAATCGAACCATGTGGAAGACCGAACGGGGTGAGATTGCACCACACATCGGACATACGCATCAGATCCCCGAGTTCATACCTAAATATTTCTGACAGATCACTGATCTACGAGTGTACATATCTAGGTCATTTTGCCTGGTGAAGGTCGTACGATCTGCACGATCTACTGCTGTAGAGCACAATTTTCCTGGGGTGGATCTGTTCGACACAAACGCTCTCGACAACGTGTCATAACGTCATTCACAGGATACATCGACGATCTACGTAAATCATATTGTGTCCAACACATTCATATTGCGGTTGGAGTGATCAATATACCAGGTAGCAACAAAAAACGTTCGTTCTAGAGTTCTGGATCTAGCGGGGCGGCTGCTCGGGCTCGGCACCAATTACGTTAGTACTCAGTACACATCTTCGTGGCTGGATTTCCTGCAGAGGGCATCAGGATCGTCGATGTGGCAAGATCGACGCTCTAACTTTGCCCCTGTTTTTATTGTTACTGTTTTCTTACATACCTTCGCAGACGCTTGGAGAGCAGATCACTCGTACTCCCACGATATCCTGGACTACACGGATGAAACCCTTGGTGAGTCATACTCTGTGCAGATGTTGCAATGAAAAGGTTTCAACATGTTGCAACATCATATCATTATCCCTTGTTCGTGTTACATAGTATCAGTGCGCAGAATGATTATTTAAAATCGTCCTGTTGACTCGGGCAGCATCCAGGGGAGCCGCTGGCCTATATCTTTAACAAGGAATTACATATAGAATAATGCGCGTTTGGTTTGTCACAATACTCGTAAAATTCGGTAAAAATGGAATATATACGAGACGTATTACGCAGCTTGCAAAGTTGAGTATCAACTATTTAATCAGTCGAACTCACAGCTGACGTATTTCAAAATTTATGAAAAAAAAAAAAATACTGGAAGCGAGCAATACGGTTCTGTAAGGGTACTGACTGTAGCCCCATCTACGTCTGGGGGCCCGCACATGAGCATCTGTAGCATCTGCATAGCTCCCTCAACAACCCATTTGGAACACAACTGTAAGCAAAGCTCGATATACATCCCATGGACCAATGACCCATGCCGCTACAATGAACGACCCCGCTATAGTGCCGAGAGTAGGTTTGCTAGGGGACCTCAGTGCCGATATGATATGCGCCAGCGAACAAAAGAGGCGCCACAGCGTCAACCGGCACTAATCCCTCCGCACACTGCCACACTGCTTACCCACCTGTGTGCCAAGTGCCAAGTGCTAAGCGATTTCACAGGGGCTATATATGGCGAGCAACCGACGATACTCAACCGGCACTATAGAGGGACCACCGCTGTGCTGTAAAGTAGGCATATCACCAAAAATACTGCAACACGCGCACCGGGTCCAACTATCCTACAAGAGGGTATCGGTGACCGAAATATATATAAATCAATGACTTTAGTTACAGCAGTAGTCTGTATAATTAATCGACCTTGAGACCTCGTCACCGCTGCAGGTAGTAAGTGAATAGTACTACAGTACATTACTTCGTGTAGTAAGGGTGTCGATGGGTGAAATTAATTGAATAAATCATTTATTTTGTTCGTTCATTAGACGACATATGCGCCTAAGACGATGGGTGAAAATAACGAATTTGCTGCTTGGGTTAGAATACAGTACCACTCTTTCCCGAATGGCGGGGACCGTTTGGATCTAATATTAATATGCAAGCGGTCTTTTTTTTTGGGACAAAGTGGTACCACTACCGTCCGAGATACACGGTGACAAGAGGGTGTGGGTGCGTTAAAGATGTCGCTTAATTACTTGAGTTGCTGTAGCGCGAATTGACCACCTATGGCATCGTCTTTGTACGAGACGATATTGGCTAGTTTTGAGCGTTGGGGAACTCCGTCAGCGATAAAAGGTCTGAGCTGAACCTCTACTACCCTACCGTGGCATCGCGTCTCCTTAGTATTTCCGTTGACGGTAGCCTACTGGAACTATCTCGGGTACGCCAAACGTTGGCCGCCGTT
This sequence comes from Macrocystis pyrifera, assembly GCA_031763025.1. Lineage (NCBI taxonomy): Eukaryota > Phaeophyceae > Laminariales > Laminariaceae > Macrocystis > Macrocystis pyrifera. Next base: position 12,415,771 of record JASSKH010000016.1, on the reverse strand, counting down.
TGCTGCCACATATATCAATGTACAGCATGTGCATATGTACAGTCACGTATGTCGTGGAAGGCTTCATAAGGATGCGAAATACTATCCACCGTACCCGTATGTCTATGGTTGTCGGAAGGTCTACACTTGTAAGCATCGACATCATAGCTGACCCTCCATGCGCTCTTGGTCGGCAGGTCTACTGCAGTGTAGTACGCTCCTACAACGTCCTTGACTCTTCTCGCTATCGTTGTCGGAAAGCGGAACTACCAACGTCGTGATTAACCCGCTTTCCATCTTTTGACGGGTTTTCCAAACGCCAACAACACACGACCACGCCGCGTGCTTGCCCGTTCTTCCAATGTGACCTCGTGCCTTGCGTGCTACACAGATTATACGCACATCATCCTTCTGGGTGCGAACGATCTGAATAATTTGATTTCTGCAGCATCCCGCTACAATGCCGGAGGGGTTGGATACATTGACCCGGTCGCATTCGAAAACGTGTTCGAAGTCGTCGATGGAGTGCCGGGGCTTACCTTCGAGCCCTTGGTCAGGGTGAGGGGATTGGTGTGAAGTTAGTTGTTTATGGCTGACGTGTGATACCTCTGATACCTCCGAGGGAAGTACGTTCCTGGCAGATTCGCTGAGAAGCTGGCCCTGTCGGCGTGTGTAGTGAGTTTCGACCCTGACGAACATGGCGTACTAGTGATCCTACCCCACTCAGCAGGGGTGCTGATTATCGTGCTTTTGATAGAGATCCACCATCACATCTGCTGAGTTTTTCTGGCGGAACACACGGTAGTATACAGAACGAAATATGGTAGGGGAACAGGTAGTGCTTGGGTCCATGGTGGCTTCTGATCGCCACCCCCCCCCCCCCGAAGTTGCAGTCATCTCTGCCATGAGGGCTCTATAGCACTAGCAGTTCGACTTTAAGCTAGGAAGTACTCGTGTTTATCGTACTTTTTCCCTGTGCACTTAAAAAAAGACCTACCCGAACTCTGCCTACTTATACTCTCTGAAACCCCAACGGAGCTCACTCGAGCCGTTTTTAGTATTTCTTTCTGACGTCTCAACAGGGTTATAGCCCGAACTATGCCCAGTGTTTTCCTTTAGGAATCCCGAAAGAACGGGTAACTTGTTCCTGAGCATCATTGTTTTCCCTCTCGAGTTCCGAACAGGTTGAATCGATTAATTCTTACTCCAATATATACTCTGCAAGCGTGCTTCTCCCCGCATCCCTACTCCCCGCCTACTCATGCGAAAATTTTCGCCTCACAAGCGATTCTTAGCACAAGGATGCCGTACACCCTTCACGCGACTCGCCGAACGCTTCACGGCGCTTCGTGCCTTGTGTAAGCAGCGGCTGCCTGTAGTGCGTATCGACTTCGGACGGATGCCCCCCTCCCCTCTCTTCGGTCCTCCGCCTCGAGGGATACGTGGTCAATGATCAAATTACTAAGGCAAGCAACCAATGCGTCCCCCCTACGATGATATCTCAGGAACTCGGCGGCGCCTGGCAGGAGGGGATCACCAGACTAATTGAACGCGGGGTGACCGGAAGGATCCTGCTCAGCAATCTCCCATCCATCAGGGGCCTACCCGTGAGTTGTAGTTCTTGTCGTCATCGTCGTCGTCGTCGTCGTCGAGGTCGATGTTGTTGTTATGATTGTCGTTGTTGATATTGTTGTTGGCCCTTACATTAACGCAGAACGGCAGACATAAGCTCTACAGTAGTAGATGAGATATGCATCGAGCGATCTCACCCGTGCTTCGCTAGGAGTTGCGCTTTTGATCGGTAGGAGTTGCGCTTTTGAACCCAATCATTTATCACGGACGGGGAGTCCTCAACCAATCTATCAAATAACGTACCAAATCTTGCATCAAGTAGCATATCAACTAGTGTATCAACCATTGCACCTCCACCACTAATTCAACCAATGCATCAACCGTTGTAACAACGATTGTATCAACCATTGAAAAAAACTTCTAACCATCCATTGCATCAACCACTGAATCAAGCACTTGATCAACGATTGCATATTTCAAATTACCCAACCTTTGTATCTTTGCATCCGACTAATAGCTCGTTACGCTGCTCGTGATATATATATATAGTACAGCCCGTGGGACTACATCGCCTCTTTCTAACTGAGTTGATCGTCGTCGGGTGTCAGTTGGCGAAGCACGCCAAGTTATGCGCTTGAGTGAATACCATAGAGGGTACGAGCATGGGTGGGTGGAATAAATTATTACTTTTTCGAGCTACTACTGATTTAGTGTGAAATGAGATTTTGGTTTTAGGGAGACAATATTAATGCACACTAGCGGACAGACATCACTAGTTTTCACCTATATACGAGGCACACGATAAAGGTCATGAATAACAAATAAGTTTTTAGTTGTCACTTACGAGGCACACGGGTACACGACAAAGGAGTTCCTCAACAACAACTACAGATGTATCATTATGCCTACCCTAGCGACGCGCGTCATCTACCTGGCGGCGTGTCAAATGTGTCGAAAGTTATCGCGAACAGCTCAACGGCCATTCATTGCTTGTAAGGACGTGAGGTAAGGTGGCCGACTATAGCAGTGTGAGAGTTATGGGTTGGCTGACCACAAGGTTGCTCACCTCAGACATATCATCTGCAGATACATCAGATAGACCATGATATAGATCACCCTGTTTCTCACCTGCCGTCGTGAGAGGTTGTGCAGGATCTGCATTATACGGATCCAACCAATACCGAAACATGCGCTTGATCATGCGGATTATACGCGTCCCACCCGGATACGTGAGCTAGATCGCAGCTGATCGGGAATATATCTATATATAAATTGCTTGAAATATGTAGATCGTAAGGTGGGAATCGGTTATATGTCCTATTAATAGGCGTGGAAGCCTGTTGAGACGGTGAGCTCAGGCCGACTACTAATATACAGTAGTAAATACACGGTAGACAGCAACGTACGTACTACAGGTTGTTGCTTGGGGTAGTGTGCGGAGTTCTGTGTAATCTTGTACATCTGGCTGGCGCTTTAGTATAGTAGCTCGACATGCGCTGTACCCCTACAAAGTGGTACTAGAAGACATTTTGTTGGTGGTTTTGGCCAACCATCACTCGTTCACTCGAATCTACCTACTGTTGTAGCGGCAAAGTCTAGCCGGCTCAAAGCCCTAAATGTTGCCGATGTAGCTGATACGTTGTGAACTCCCTCCCGCCGTTTGAACGATGATGATGCCGTGTTTCCAGAATGTCGAAAGCGGGTTAGCTAACACCCTGGACCTAGTGACCGTCCAACTGCGTGCTACTGTTAAGCAGATATCTCAGGCCTTTCCTCGAGTGCGCGTGCTCGACGTGTACGACCTGACTGCGGTAAGTTTGAATGGGGGAACACTGCTACGGTACTCGTAGAAACAGGGCTGGCTGTCGATCACAGCCGATTCGTCCTGTCTTGCTGTGTACTGTTGTCAACTTTGCCCTCCAACAATGTGAATCGTACACGTTCCATTCCGACATGAATCCAACATTTTCCAATGCCGCAATAGCAGTAGTAGTATATCTCGTATCACTTTGAACCAGTAAATATCGCAAGTTCTGCTCTTGAAGGCTCCCTATATTTATTCATGCCTTTCAATCGACGTCGGAATTGCACAATGGCTTAGTTTTTGTTGGGGATGTATGTGCTCATTACTGTTTCAACCGGGTATATCATTGCCACCGCCAGCCGGGGCTAAGGAGGGGGGGAGGGGTTGCAGCACGTTTATCTCTTGGCTTTGAACTCGAAAAAATAGAACGAGCCTATTTATGCAATACGCGCGTACTATACTTACAGTACGTATATGGCAGTTCGAAATACTCAGAAAATCGGCTGGGCCGAAACCGATTAAGATTCAATCAAACCTTCGCTGATTGACAGCCAGTCGTAGACAGAGCCAACCGATATGTAATACGAGTACGGTACCGTGGATATCTTGTTGCCTCTCGGGGGCAATACTCATGGGACACATGATACAGGGCAGAGGGGGGTGCACTCCCATGTTCGGAGAGGCTCCTTCCTCGCTTTGGGAGCTGTCAATTGCACCCGATTATTGCCTCAGACCAAGTTTGTACGCTCAAGCTGACGAACAATCGCATGCCTTAAGGCATGTAACCAGAACGTTGCCATCGTGAACTCATGAAAATCCAAAGGCACCACTGGGTGTTGGCTAAAGATCCCCTTGAGATATAAATATCTTGGGGGGCAAGATGTGCTACTAACCCCTATGTTAGCACCCCCTATGTACGTAGTTGCAAAAAGTGGCACTGCCCCCCAAAATAGCACCCATAGGTATGATGGGGAAACATGTGCTACTAACCCTAAGAAATTAGCACTCATATGTAGAGGAAACATGTGCCACTCACCCTTCCGTAGCACTCATGTGTTTGTTGGGGGGCAAAATGCGCTACGTACCCCCATGGTAATACTAGCACTCATCTATTGAGTGATAAGTGTGCAACTTACCCCTATCATACTGCAGCACTCATGTGCGTGTTGGGGCATAATATGCCACGCACCCCCAAGGTAGCAGTGGTTATGTCGTCATCGGGAGGTGCGTACGCTGTTAATGCGTTGGGATAGCAAAGTTGGGCGGGGGCCTATTTTTTTTAGCAAACGTCATACGTCCTGTAGGTTTTTCTCGCAAGAAAAGCTCTGTTTACGTATGCATTACCCGTACTTTCTTCACCCAAACCAACACGCTCCGGAGAAAAGTGCACCCGCGCCATCCGATGAACAACAGAACAGTTCGACATTCCCAAAACCCGAATCAATAACGTTGAGGTTTTAGTATATATAGACTTCGCGCATGGGTTTCATTCTTGTTTCGGCTGCGTTCCGTTCTTTTCGGGGATTGTTTTCTACTGCAGCAGAAGAGTTGTCAATGTTGAAGCTCATGGTGGACATCGTCTCTCCCTTTTGTTAACATTGTTCGAGTCATCTCCGAATTGTCAAATTTCACCACTCCTTACGTATCCGTATCGTGCGCATAGTGTGTAGAAAGTCGTTGGTGCCTTGCTTCATTGTGAATAAAGAAAATAGTTGGCATTGTATCGTATCTGGTGGCGTCTATGGTTGTGTCAAACGGGACAGGGTGTCGCAGGGACATCAAGGATAGTTTCCGCAGCAATATTTAAACCTGTTCACTATGGGTTGCAGAATAAGCTGATTGAATAACTGTGAAGACAGGGTATCATGTGTATTGTGTCTTGGAGGTAGAATACCTCAGAAATTAATTACCACCAGCTCAAGTCAACTGTTCATTGCTTTCGCCCACCACCCACATCCTCTTCAAGATTTTATGTTGTCGTCGAATGGCAAATTCAAGTATGCGCAGACACCTGAACGTTTAGGGCGACTGTTGAGTCATTTCCTCTTTGGGTATTCATAGTTTGAGAGCTCCGTCAGCCTGAAATGATTGGCCTCACACATACCCCTTCTACCCTACCGTAATTTGCCTCCTCTCGACAGGCATACACTTTCGGCCCGTCGTTGGCTATCGACCGACATCGCCGGGGGAGAGCCTCGCTATGACAGGGATACCGATGTAGCGCTTTTTGTTGAAAACATTTATGAGTGATGGGGCTTTTGAACCGAATATTGGTTACAATTGCAACATTCACACTACGGAGGACCGTAGTGAATAGGACCTACGGTACACACAAAAAACCTAGATACACGGATGTAGCACTTTTGGTCTAAAACATTCATGAGTCATGGGGCTTTTGAACGGAATAACGGTTCTAATTACAAAATTGATGGCACCTTCCATGTACTATGTCATCGCACCGTGGTAACGGTTCCCTTTTCGCGTGGATGCTATGGTTGAAATAAGCGCTTGACATTGTCAGAGGGCCAATGAAATACTAATATGACACTGAGACAGGCCCCCTGGTCGCAGGGTTAAGCCTGCAGGTGCAGCACACTTTTCTTGTAGCCGATGTTTTGGTGACTTGATGTACTATTAATAAGAGTCCCTCAAGGGAAGAACCCCATGACACAGAATGAGGCGGATCATCTACAGATAGATCGGATAGACCATCTAGATCATCCAGGTCTTAACCTGCCGATAAATATGCCATGCAGGATGTATATATACAGTATACCGTAATGCAGTTTAAACCCAGGAGACATGTGCTAGATCATGCACATTGTATATAGTGGTAGCACGCCGAGTGTATTGTCACGGACAGCAACGAACAGGTGGGGCGCCCGTGCCTACTCCCTCCTCCATCAAACGTGAGGTCGTCATATGTACCTCGCACGAAAAATCCCCCTCGGAAACCCCCAGAAGTTACATGGTGTCGTTTATTCCGAGGGTTTTGCCCTACTCGCCATAATAGGTTCAATCGCCTCACGCTAACATACAGCCTGGTTGGACCAATGCGCCCTAAACTGTATTTTGTCCGCGACAAATTTGTAGTAAAAAACTAATAGTAGCTGTATCAGGGTCGAAGTAGGTCCAATTTTTCCAGCGAAAAAGCAGAGAAAAATAAATCCCATCCGTCAACGGCTTGGCGGGGACTCACAGAACACGCGCGACAGGTTTCGGAAAATTTCTCTCTGAAAACGTCGTGGACGTCTAGATGTTTGTGCGGTCAAAGTACAGAAAACAAGGCGTTGCTTCCTTTATGCTTGGCTGCAGTATATGTTCAAACGTTGGCGTTGAAGGTGATTATATTTTCGTCCTTCGCAGTCAGATCTTTCAACGTTTGAGCGAAACACTTTTCAAACACGCCTTGAAGTACGTGGAACCGATTCCTTTACGAACGTAACTGGGACAAAAAAGATTTTCATCCAACGGACGTGAATGACTAATTTTTGGCCGTTTCGAAGCCTGTGGGTGGTCAGGACACATTTTCGTCGCTAGCGCCAGCCCTAGGTCCTCAACAACAAACATCGGGCCATCCATGGTATACTCTTTCCGCTGATCAGTATGGTCAGCATGATAACACATATATGACGTTCAAGTAGCGATTTCTTGGGGTATTCGTGGCGGTTACATTTTGAGCTCTTTGTTGGAACCAGTCTGGACCAGGTTCCATGTTTTCGTTCATTCCAAGGAGGGCCGCTCGTCCTCTCTTTCTTATTTATCTACTGCTAATCGTTTGTGCCCCTTCTCCTGCTCTTCCCCACTTTGCAATATCCTGCTATGCAGGCCTTGGTCGACCGACCTCAAATATTTCAAGATTTGGGCTTTACCGGTGGCATGGGCCCGGGATTGTCACTGACTAGCCCCTGTCTGGTCACGCAATTTTGGGTTGACTACCAGGCAGATATCATGGGGACCCAGGTGAGATACAGTGTCTCTCACGAACAAAGCAATACCTAAGTCACGCTAAACTCTAGGGTATACGAAAAAAGCGAAAACGACCTGCATTCCTCCCCGAGGTCAGAATATCAACAAGAAATAGACCGGGGACATTTCTCGATAAACATACAAAAGGCTGTTGTTTTTATAGAATTATTTCTATTTGGGTTTGGTTTAGTGTAACCCCCCCCTGTGTGATTCTAAAAAAAAGTGGTGTGTCGTATTTTTGTTTTCCGAATATTCTTGACTGACTCAAGACATTGATTCGAACTCTCATTGCGTACCAGGTAGGGTTCAGGTTTCTGTTTCGGCTGTTACTCAGACGGCTGATCTAGATTTTACCCTTTTGGTCGCCAATATATATGTGTATATATGCGTATTGTATTTTGAAGCTGCAACACGCATTCGGACTGCATCTCTCGCTCGTTTGTCGGCGGTCGTATACAAAATCAACCCGAGTCGAAAATTTTGGGCACCAAGCCGAGCTACGTACCGTAATCTCTCGGTCCTGGATAGATACGTTTATTACCATATTTACCAAGGGCCGTGACTTCTTTCTCTATGGTACGCCATAGGAACGTCCTTCGGGATAACCCTTCACACCGCAACGAGCGTTGAATTTGGGCAAGGGTGCGCGATGGTTTTACATCGTTCAATTTTTCCTGAACGGGAAGTTTGTCAAATCCGGAACAAATCGTTGTCGGAAATGCGTCATTGAGAATTAAAAAAAATATGTATGATGTTCACCTTCACAGCCGTTATCGTTGTCGAGACAGCAAACGCTGAAAAGGAACTCATCGCTCTTACTCCTTACGGTATTTGAAGCGTTCCACAATAGAGGTAGCATATTTCCGTTAAACTGTTTTATGAATGACGGGGGTTTCTTAGCCCAAAAATCGTGGGAATGCCAATCTTGTTTCGAAAATGACGTTTTCGTATGCTTGGGCCATGGGATTATTATACATCTAGATGCATTTTGATTTTCGCTGAAGTCAGTTTCCGGGTGAGGTATGGAGCTCCTTAAGTGAGGAGCCTCAGAAAATTAAGGTGAACCTCTATCTTAGAAGGTCTCATTTGGTAAAAAAAACAGTTTTTGACGCCTTCAGGACTGCCTGTGCGGAGCTCCTCAGGTAAGCAGCCCCAGACAATGTGGATACTATTTTACCCCTAATTTAGTACGCGTCTTCTATCGTTGCCCTGGACCATCACGACCTCTCGCGGATTGCGGTGCCAGGTCGGAGCCTCTCTGATCGCGGGATAGGTGCCGCTCGCAGCTCTGCGACAATGGCTTTGAACTAATCGACGCCGTTACTCGACTGGATCCCTTGTGTGCGTGACGGTCGGAAATGTCTTTTGCCCCAGCTAATGAAATCACCCATGGAGTTGTACGTACAGTTTTACTTGCGAAATCATGCTATCCTGGCGAGGTTTTGAGAGGCTTTAATGTTTTCTTACCGCTGCATTAACCTGACCAAACCATATACCCAGACTTTACCATGGCGTCGCAGCTCTTTGCTCGCCGCTGCCTCTGCGGCATGTCCATCTCGGGAGAATGTTTGAGTTGATGCTCCGCACACAACTCTCGCCATCTACTCTCGGCTATTCTTTTTTTTGCGGAGTTTTCCGGACAACGTCTGTGAGGGCCAGCCATAACCCTGCCACGGGACTGGGAACATGATCAGGTTTAGTGTCTGTGTTAGGGTTAGGGGTGACTATACATATTCATATCGAAACATCACGTGGGTCAGATCACAACCGGCCTCACGCTCGTCTTGCGGTTTCTCAAAGCTTTTGCACATGTTTCTCAAGGCCGATCGTGCCTCTGGGTGTAGCTCAACATGGTGGGTCCGGCAGCGCCCCCCTAGCCATCAAATGCGTCAATCAACAAAAAAATAAGTCAGTCGTCGTACTAGACCGAACCTCCAAGTCTCCAGTCCTGTCATTGTTACTTCTGTCCACGATCGTTAAACTGTCAACAATGATTACCCATGGCCCATCTCGGTGTACAGTAGCATATACTGTTTCAGCAGTTCGTTCCATCCATCCCCTCGTCTGGCTTAGCGTAATAAAGGTGTCTGCTTTGAAAGTCGTCGACGACCGGGCTGCGCTTGTTGCAGCGCACGTAAGTCTTCTCTTCGTCTAAAACGAATGCACGGAGAAATACATATGTGTACGTGCTTCGCGTCTTGTAGCTTGAAGAAACTGTTTTTGACAACGGCTTCGCGCGTATGAATAGCGTGAAATCGAACCGAAGCTAACTCTGACTTTGATGGCGTAGAAGCAGTCTTGTAACGTTCTTCGTAGGCAAACTGTGGAAGTAGTGCGGAGAGCTTCGGGGGTGTGATGAACAGAAATAGTTGTGTGATGTGTTTCGCGCATACAGCTTCAAAGCAACGTTGAAAACAACGCTTTGCGTGAGATGAAATAAGCAATAGTATCGTTTGGGGGATTTTTGAGCTTTCAGCATGAAAACAATGTTGCTAGACACGAGTGCGAGCTTCGCGCATGATAGCCTGAGACCAGACTCCTTACTCGTACGTGGTACGCGCGTCAATGCGCGCCGGAAGTCTCCTTGCCTGCGTTGCGCGTGAAGGCGTGAAAGGGGTCCTCACTGTAGCAACTCTGTCGAAATGACTTGGTAAAGTCGATGTCGAAGCCGTCGGGTCGATGCTGATCTTCTGGTTGTTGAAAAAAACACTCGTATTCCTCAGCACTTGAAAAGTTGTCATTTCTTCGGAAGTAGAACTTTACGAACTCTTCAGGAGACGTCGTTCCGTGGTCTCAGTCGATGTGTAGATCGAAGGTCGAGGCGCATGACCCCAGACAATGATGCATGTGTCGGTGTAGCGGATAGAGCACATGCAGCTGGGCCGTGTGAATCCATCGTTCCTTTAAACCATGAGTCCCGACCCTTGATCTATACATGCGACTGGCGCCACGGAGCGACGCTTACTGGAAAGTTCGTCAAATTCTACGATCATCGAAGAAATAAAAAACTGTGAACGCTCGTCCAGCACAATGAAAAGAGCGTACTACCAATTTACTTTGTACACGTACGTACGTAGACGAAATAGCTCGACGATTGCAGAGAGTACGGGCATAGACTACAGTGGGCGCGATCATATCACATGTTGCGTGTACTCGAATATTTAAACCGTACTCCACATGCTAATAACCCCCCCCCCCGTTGCTGGCACGGTGCCTCCTTTATTGTCTACAGTATTTTTCTTTTTCCAGTGAGAGCATGCCGCCGAATGCTGGAAGCAGCGTGCACACCACTCTCACTCTAATAAAAAATTTCTTCCCGGGCTACCCGTCTAGCACCCTACACTCACCTACCCTACCCTACCCTACCCTATTCTTCGGTACCTTGCGCTACCCTACCCTATCCTAACCTACCCTACCCTACGGCACCCTACCCTATCCTTCCCTACCTACCCTTTTCTGTCCTGCCCTATCCTACCCCATCATTCCCTACCCTACTCTACCTTACGGCACCCTACCCTATCCTACCCTATGCTACCCTATCCTACCCTATCCTACCCTACCCTCTCCTACCCTACCCTACCCTACCCAATTTTACCTTGTCTTTCCCTGTCTTGCTCTGCCCTACCCTACGCCACCCTGCCTACCCCACCCCACCCCACCCCACGCAACGCCACCTCGCCCCACTCCGCAGTAGTGGAGCAAAGCAATGCCACGGCAGGCGTGGTGTCTGAGCTCTCGCACATGAGAACACCCTTATATCAACCAAAACAAGATTTCGGAGGCGTTGGTTCGTGCAAACCCATCAAGAGTTCTATGCGCTAGTCCCAGGACTATTCACTAGTGAAGGTGCCACAATACAGTAGTCGGGGTGCTAACAGTGGCCCTCTTGGTGTTGGTGAGCTCAACCGACCAGGAATAATATCTAAAACGCAAAACTCCTACTGTGGTGCGAGTCAGTAGTCCACCTACAATACTACTTTTTACACGTAACACTAATTGCGCGGTGTGTCTCAATTGTTTGCAATGTTCAGGCCGACCGTGCAGCTGGATGCCGGGAGGAATGCGCCCTCTGTGCCGACGACTCTTCGCCTTGTCAGAACTGCTTCGAGGGCTACCCGTCGCCACTGTCTGCGACTACCCGGACAAATACATATTCTGGGACAACTTTCACTTCACCACTGAAATCCACCACATCCTTGGTGAAGCTATCAGGCAGTGTTCCAAGGACTTTCCTAACTATGATCGCCACTGGGGTGCAGGTGCTTTGTCCCAAGAGTGTTTAAGGCTGCGGCCATCATGGATTGTCCTGTCGGGCCAAAAGAGGCTCCCTCTTCGGGAAAAAAAAGCTGCCTAGCTTGTCGTCACATGTATGATCAGGAGTGCTCGATAGAGTCGAGTTTATCACATTCACCGCGCTCGTATGGCCTCTACTGCAGTGCCTGGCGGATATACCTTTTTTTTTTTTTTCAAGACGCCGGCCCAGTCCGGGCCCGAGGCTACGGCGTAGAGGATTAACGCCGGAATCTTCGTGTTTGAGTGGCTCAGACATACTTGCGTGAGTGGCTACGCTTCGTATAACGTGTTTCTGCGCCGTTTCAACTTTTGGTGATTTTGCGTTCGCGATGTGCATAAGAAACACACCGCCATGGAATTGTCTGGTACCCTGCTGCTCCCAACAAAAAAAAGATTTCAGGCCCTGTGTTTCAACGTGAGGTACAGAGCTCCTCTGGCGAGTGAAATATTGTTGCATATCTCTCTTTAGGGTGGGAAAGTAGAAACCATGTTGGACATCCCTGCTGCCGTAGCCAGAGCTGTCCTTCGGGGACATAGGGCGTCATCGTATCCGGTCACAATCAGGGTGAGGCTTACTCTCTCCTTAGTGTATCTGCGCACCCTGTCGCTTTTGTTTCTTCGGAGGTGACGAGTCTGATGGATGATACAGTGGTAACCCATTGTGGTGTCGAAACATGATGAACGGAGCGAAAAATCACGAGCTTCGAGGGGGGAGTTGCATTGTAACAGGGATAAAAGAGTTGTGGAGAAGGGGGCGGGGAGGGGGGGGGGCAGTAGATGGCGAAGGTATACCGCTCGCTGTAAGGGTTATATGTGTCTGGTTTGAAAAATGTACACGGTATTTTATGTGGCAGAAATATGTCTTGTTTGGCATATGTCCACGGTCTTGTATAGACGTGTCTGGCTGGTTTGATGTATTACACGTGCACGATGTTGTATCGGGCAGTCATTTGTCAGGTCTGCAGGGTGTATACGTTGTATAGAGCGTGTGGGAAGAATTTTTGCCGTGGTTTCTTCAGTGGTTGAGAATCACTCGACTCGACTCATGCGAGTGGTTACCCTAGTTTCCCAATATTTTTGCAAGTCTGAAGGCGTACAGAGTGGTTTGGTTTCGCGATAGGCTCCGGCATAGAAAGGGCTTCAAGTAGGAAGTTGTAATGTTTTCTGTTTGATTTGGACGAGGAACAGGGCTATCGCGTTTCTATAGTTGGAGTGGGGGAGGAAGCGCCGCCTAGCGCTCGATGTTTTACGGTTTATGTACACCGTGTTTCGTGGGACCGCTTTAAGAGGGTGAGGGGCTGAACGGCAGGTACCTAGTCAGCTCTAACTGCGCGGCATTCGTAAATTAATGCAGTACGGTTGGTGCAAACGTGACTTACATTGTACATGCTACATGACGTAACGGGCGTGCCTAGGCTGGTCGGTTCCGTTGGGGAAAAACATCCCTTTCCGGGATTGTCGGTGTCTACTATCGTGTATTGTGGTTGGAAAACCCACCCCTGATACATACTTTTGAAGATGTTAATATATAACTACGTATCGCGTTGGTACGCTGGTGAGATCGTGAACCAACAAAGCTTATCCAAATGAATATGTCTGATATACGTGTTGGTATACCTGGTACACTGCTCGAAGTACAGTGAACGTAACTAGATTACGTGCAAGTGTCCGTTTCTTGCTTGTTTCCGTGTGCGTTTTCTGTCGGGCATTCTTCATGACCGATCGAAGCTGACACTTATGCTGCACAGTATCGGATGCCAAATACCCACATTGCAGCACGAGACAACCGTCTAGGAAGGAAGCGTTCTACGACAGAGGTTGTACATTTCTCTTAAACCGTTTTCTGAATGGTTTCTTAGCACAAAATCGTCGGAATGCCAATCTTGTTTCGAAAAAATGGCGTTTTCGTATACTTGGGCCATGAGATCATTCGTCGGATGAATTTATTTTTTGCTGAAGTCAGGTTTCGGGTGAGGGATAAGAAGCTCCTAAAGTGAGAAGCCTCAGAATGTTTAGGATGAACCCCTATCGTAGAACGCCTCAAAAGTCTCCCGTGCAATATGTGAGCGTACAAAAAACATCCTTGTGTTGGAGAGGTTAAAGAATGTAGCACAGCATTCCGCGTGCTGAGTTCGGAGGCTGTCGACACCTTCTGGGGGGTCTTCTTCGTTATTCAATGTCTCCACAATGGTCAATTTCCGCGGCGCATCGTGCGAAGGCGGGCACTCGGCCACCTGAATACAGCTTCTGTCGGGATTCGTTGGGATTTTTTGTCTTTCCGCTGTGAGTCGTGAACATATGTCAACCGCTGCGGACATAGCGCGGCGCCCGATCTCCTCTGTGTATTTCCTACAACTCCAGCCGAGCTTCAGGAACGGTGGCGGCCATCTCGCCCTTTGGGAAACTCCCTGACGTATTTTGGTTGGACACAAACAAAAAACGCGTGCCGCGACAAGGGCACCACGTTTTTTTTTCCGATTTTTTTTCCAGCTTGCGGAGTTCCTTAGCTGAGTAACTATTCGCATCCCATTGGTGTAGAGTCAAAGTGTACGTCACCCACCTAGGCCACTTCGAGTAATTCATGAGGTTAAGCCAACGCATGTCAGATTGGTTCTACGGCAAGGGGGGGTCGTTTTTATTCCAATATTTGCAGCCGACGAGGGCCACCCCGGGCGAGTGATCACCTTATATCTGGGTAGTTTTGAGCGCTTGTTTTCGCGACATGAACCGTCATGGCACCTCTTTCGTACCCTGGGGATAAAAAAAAAGTTTTTTTTTTGCGTCCAGGCTTGAGTGAGGTACATAGCCACCCGTCCGAGTGGCGTGAACGCGGTAGAGAAAACGGAGGTAGCCACCCACCTCTTCTGCCGCACCAGTCAACAGATATTGTGAAAGGTCAACTTGGTGTCAGGTATGTAGCTCCTCATGTCAGGAGCCTCAAAAACACTACCGTAGACATGTTTCATACCCCCACGGAACGTAGCACACATCGGTAGTACGTTTTGGCCCGAACATGTCTGACAAACGGCGCTCCTATGCCGAGGAATGAGCCGTCGAGCTAAGAATAGTACGCTATCTCACAGCCGTAGTGATTTGCGCTCGCTTCTCCAGTCGAAGTTCAGGCTACAGTAGTAGCCGCTTTAGTATCGAACGACATCAACAAAGAGGCGTTTTTCCAAAGTCGACTGCTGTACTATGGAGCTCAATCGAAACTTGTGGCTCCGATTCGCAGCCCTAGTATATACAAACAAATTATCATTGCCGTTGGAATCCCATCAATGGTTTGCGATACTATTTCGTTGTGCAAGCGCATCCATGTAGGTCTGTTCGTGTTGATTTGTTTCAGTCGATGTTTTGGGTTTTGTAGAGATCTCCTCAAGGGAGGAGTGTCAGATGTTTCGGAGCTCCTCCTACCAGAGCGCGCGTCGCCCCAGGAAAGCCAGGACCCCGTCTTCAACCGGCCTCCCGAAGGACCCGTGAGGCCTTCCAGAAGCGCAGGGCAAGGTCCCGTCCTTGTTCCCCAATAAACGGTAATACCCTCCCTCGTGTTGGTTACATTGAACTACCCACTAGTCTCCAGTAGGCCGGTGGGTAGGTAGTGGAATATGACCAACAGCATACATGCTTTCGGTTTTGGTGAATCCCACCATGCTGCATGAATTTCCTGGGCGAACTCCTCGCCACGGACTCTACTGGGAGTGTATGCACTTTTGAGCTGGTTTCAACCTAGCACTACCCACTGGCCTGCACTTATCCACGCGGCAAATTAGAACAGTTGGTACTGCTATACAAGCAACATCTCGCGTCCTCCGCCGATACATAGTAACATCTCGCTTCACCCGACGCGCTCATCCGCCCTTCTGCCCCTTATCAATGTCGGCGTTTGAGTGCTGCTGGTGAGGGCTCAGCATCCATCTATAGATCGCGGATGGTCGTTGCCGAAGAACGACTGCACCCTCAGTGCCTCCACGCATGTAGGTCAAGCATGCGGTCATAAGCTGGCGATGCCCCGTGGTCGGCCGCGGCCTCGCTCGTGCACGGTTCGAAGGACGTTCACATACCTGTAGCCCGCTCGCGATGTACCCAGTTCTTGTTCGTCCGGGAAATCTTCAGTGACAGTGATAGTTGCCGCAGGTCCACATGGTGTGTCGCCCCGAAAAATGCGCCAGATGATTCGCGATTCGCTCTCGCTTGCGATTGATAGGCCTGCTAGGGCCCCCACACCGTCTCCCCTCCTTATTCCGTGATTCGGCCTTCCCAGAAAACGTTTTCCAGTGCAACATAACTCACCTCAACCCGCACGCTTTCCGAGGAAGGGCCGATATCTACATAGGTTTGGCGACAAAACCGATTTCGTGTATGAGAGCTTGAGACCAGACAAAACCGTATACATCCCACTCTTCCCCTGTTTGCTGTCACCCCCATGAGATATATAGAACGCCTCTTGAATGCGTTAGGAATATAATTTTGTGTAGGTGCCCTTTCTAACACAGCACGGTCAGCTCCAATATTTGTTCGTTGAGTCTACTTCCACTGGAGCTTCCCTGAAAGTAGTAGATATGCTTCCATGGAAGCTGGCAGAAGCTTCCATGAATGCCACTAATCTTCCATAGAAGTTGGTGGAAGGGTACAGGGAAGTCAATTTACGTCTATGTATGGAAGTCTCCTGGCAAGTTGGTGGAAGTTTCCACGGAAGTACTCAAATGTGTACCTATGGACACGCTTCCATGGATTTGCTGCAGATCTATTTCCATAAACTTGCATCTACTTCCATCGACGTTCATGGAAGTGTTGATTCCATCTACATCCATGAACGCTGCCATCTACTTTCATTGTAGTCGCCATCGAAATAGTTAAATATCCTCGAGCGCGGCGCAGCCGCATTTCTGGCTCGTTTCTGGCCCGTTTTAGGCCGTTGGTGGGATCGGGGTTAGGGTTAGAGGTTGGGTTCATTGTACCGCCGTGCCTAGATTCCGTCTACAGTGGAAATGTCTCCCAAATGCCGTGGAAGCTTTCACCAAATTCCACGGAAGGTTCCACAAACTTGTAAGGAAGTAAACCAATTTCTGTGGAAGTAAATATATATTTATGCCCGTGGAAGAGTCCACGAATATCGATGGAGATAGATCTGCTCCCATGGAAACTTCCATTGGAGTCGGTGGAAGCTTCCATGGGATTAGATCGATGAAGTGGAAGTCAATACCAGTGAAAGGCAATGGACCAAAGACATGGAAGCTAGAGGAAGTAGATGGAAGTCGGTGAAAGTTGCTTGAAATATCAGTAAAGAAAAATGGGATTCTATGTAATCCTATGAGAGCTGGTGGAAGCAATGGAAGGGCGCCTAAGGAAGCCAACCGGAATATGAGAAACGAGTGGAAATAAGCGTGAGCTACAGGGGCATACTGAATCTCTCGGGAGCTTCCCCCGAACGTGATTGCGGAGTCTTCAGGGTTTGGAGAAGCAATGCGAGCTTTCATTTGCGCCAACAGTAGAAATGTCGATATTATACTTCTGTTGAAGTTTCCGCCAACATGTCGACTTCCAAAGAAGCTCCCACCAACTTCCAGGAAGTATGTACGCGTCAATGGAACCTTGCACTAGTTTCCACAGAAGTAGGCGTACTGCGATAGAGCTCCCACCAACATCCATGCAAGGTTTCATGGAAGTAGATCGAACAAGTGAGATACTGTGGAGGACCCACACAGAATAACTACTCAGCCGTTACGAAGGCGGGGATGGGGGATTGCTGGGCGCTCCGGTGCCGCGGCATCGTGTGTCCCCCGCGGCTCAGCAGTTGGAGTTTTTTTTATGCCCTATATTTTCAGTCGGTCAGTGTCACTCGGCCGAGTGAAATAGCATATTTCCTTGCAATAGCATTCATGTTCTACCTTTTTTGTTTCCGCGGTATGCACCGCCATGGGATTGCGCGTTACTCCTTGGCAACATTATGTTACCTACGGTATGCCTAAATCTTTGAGTGAGGTCCAGAGTCACTAGCCCGAGTGGTGTAAACGCGGTAGTAGAGCTGATGGTATCATACCACCCCCACCTCTACCATAGCAATGCTCGTGTGCCCTTTCTACCTCGAGTTGTACGTGCCACCTATACATGGGCAGTCCCATTCCTGTACTAACGGTACCGGCATGAAAAAGGCACTCAACGACGGAGGTAGGCGTTCTGTGTGCATGTCGCAACTTTCCGTAGTTTTCCAACCTATGATCACCCTTCTGGCAGTCCGAGCAGGTGGTGGTCTTACATTTCCATGATTTTCCTAACTTAGGAAAACTGCTATATACACACTTAGAGGCATTTCACCCGTATATGACAGTTGCTACGATCGTTGCTGCAGGGCGACCACGAATAGAGCTGTTGTGCACCTTTCTTTGTCTCGATACACGGCTTCCTCGGGAATAGCTGGTTTCCACGACAGTTTTAAAGTCAAACCGCAGCCTCGGTTACGGCTTTCCGGGTGGCTACAAGGGATTTATCGATGGCGGGAAAAGCGCAGCACTCACACCGAACCGGGATCTTCCACACACAAAAAGTTTGATTTTGAATCTACTTGCAATCAAATTCCCATGTCTATCATTGTAGAAGCTTTTACCCCCCACCATGGAAGAGGTAGATAAAAAAGTGAGATCATGCGGTGGGCCCAACTGACGGGAACAAAATGGTTGGGCCCGAATATTCATCACCGGCGACGGCGCTTCTCACGTGAGGATGTTAAATGCAAATCAAAGATCGCTGGATCCGATGCCTAGAGCTTACAAGTGACGCGTGCTATAATGGCGGTAGTAGCACTGTTCGGGGAATTGTTTTCGACTGGCGGGGCTCCTCAAACGATTTTTCCAAATATGCACCCACCGTCTTTCCTGTTTTGCCGTCCTGCTCGTGGTATTCCAATAGGACATCGTGGGATTGGTCGGCGAGTTTCGCTTGCCAGTTGTTGTCCGAGTCAGGTTGAGGATGAAAGGTACATACGTCCTTCAACGAGTACCCTCTCAGAGATAGAGATGAGCTCACCCCTATCGTGTATACGAGCATGCGTTGATACTCTTCGCGCTGCATGATTGCCCCCCCCTGCATACCAGTGTTCTCCAAAAGTGCTACGTAGGCCTACCTTCGTATGCGTCAAAACGACGCGGGTTTCTTTGTTCGTTTGCCGTCAGGGTCGCCAGCATCAAAACGCGGAGCCATGCAAGCATCTTTCAGCTCCGGATAAACGATAATGTATGAAATATGCACGTGTATAGCCAAACGAAATCTCGGTCACATTTTTCCGTACAGTTCTATTGTGGTTTGCGGGTCGCAGTTGGGCTATACACCAGAAACTCCCGGTTCAGTTGCCTCAGCCCGACTTCGTTATGGGGAGCTGACGAATAGCTGTAACTAACGTCTACCCTGATTGAATATATTGCGGGAGAGATACTACCGCGCCGCCCTCAGTAGTCATCACGCCTCATTGGTTGGCGCGATTTTAGAGCGATCGTTTTGTGCCGACGTATGTCGGCGATGCAGTGCCGGCAGTATGTGTTATAATAGTCTCAGTAAGCCGTTACTTCTACCCAATTCCCACGGCGACAGCACACATAGTGTCCTCGCTAATGCTTCATCCTCCATAGATACGCCCTCTGTCGTCAAAGTAGGATACGCCGAACGACAGTGTTTACTTGGATTGAACGGGTTTGACCAGATTCTACAACGGTATAAATAATATATTATTGTATCATATATACTACAGTTATCGGAGTAAAACTACAACTGACTCGCGCTCTTCTCTTGGAAAGTACAACTCGCGCGTGAACTTCCCGCCTCCTACACAACACCATAAATCGACCCCACAAAATCAATAGTAACACTGGCCTACGCTGCGTTTCAGGGTCCGCCGAAGCATTTCCTGGTGTAGTCGTTTAAGAGCTACGAAGATCCATTCTATCGAAAGCAAGAATAACCTCCCCCCATCGAAGCTGCCGATTTATCTATTCCGCAGGAGAGACAACTGCCCAACACGACCAATGCCTCAAATAGGTTACTCCCGTGTCAGGAGAACAGACAGAGTGAAACATGAGCCAGCGAACCGTCACCAAAACCAAGACAACGAACCCAACAATCACAAGGAATCCCGGATAAACTACAGTACAGTAACTTACCTCTAACAACAACCAATGGTTTGAATTATTCTTGATTCAGGATAACAAGCCTCGGGCGGGAAACCTAAATCATGCGGAACACAAAACCACTCAGACCGTGCTGACGCTGCTGTTGATACCAATACATGGTTATATACGGAGACGCGGTTTTATCCAAAGCAAAACTCGTCCCAAAGCTCTCGCTTTCATCTCTCCCGAGTGAGCGCGAGGTGAGCGACGAAGGACCAACATGGCCGATTCGTCAAGAATGAATGGTGCCGCGTCGGGACAAAGATCACGAGGAGTGTAAGTAAACCACAACAAACATCCCGCCGGACGAACCTCCTGCTTGTAATCCATTCTGAGCGATGTATAATTAATCTTACTCCCGTGTCAGGGAAATGGACCACAGGAAATATATGCAAACCACAGCTCGAATAACCGAAACAGTAAAACAATTGTCTCTGCTATATGTCAAAAGAAACGACAGACTGTCGGTCGAAACACCAAACCTTACTATGAACGAAAGGCAAACAGCCCAAAAACACCCATCGTACTTTACAACGCTTATGATACGTCCCGGGCACCCACTTGCCGACATTCTTCGCAACCGGTAGGGATATTCGAGCCGCAGGACGTCTCTTCAAAAATTGTAACTGCTGTGGATGTGCCGATACATCCTACAGTACCTAGTTTTACGTTGTTGGTAGTATACTAAATGCAATATAAATTGTTTGGACTGTGATACCAAGAGCGGAAAAGGGGGTGCGTCACATCCCCCCTACCCTCCTGTGTTGTACATACGCCCTCAAGACACCCAATACAACGCGACATGCATGTCTTCCCGTGGCGTTACTCAAGCGAAGTACCCCCCCCCCCCCCCCCCCTCCCCCCGCGCTTCGCCCGCGCTTGCTCTTTTCTTGAGTGCAGCTCGGGCATCGAACCCTCTAAACGCTTTCCTTACCCCACCTGCCAGCTCATATATATGGGACACAGTTGACTGACTACTACCACCACCATCGCGTGCCACAGCAAGTGACCATATTTATAAAACGAAAAAAAAACGAAATTGAACTCCAGGCGAAGAGCTTTCTAGTCTAGAACACATGCAACTGTGCTGCCACCACACTCTTAACCCCTCCCCGCTTCCACGTCCGACCCATTGCGGGATACGTAAACGAGGGTGGGTGCGTAGGTGGTGTGCTGCGCCTTCGTTCTCCTACTGTCACCACCTCCCATCGTGGAACAGTATATGCAGATGTGTGTGCGGGTGAGTGAGTAAGGCGGGGTAGGGGGGTGGGTGGGAGAGTGACGACCTCTCTCTACTTTAGCACGACGGCGGCTCATCCGCTACCCCCGGTTGGTGCCCGTGGGCCTAGCTTCTTCTGCGAAATAGAGGCAGTGACGGTAAACCGTCATTCGTTTCCTACCGCCCACGTCTCGTAACGCTGTGAAGCCCTGATCGATTCTTGCTTTGGCGCTTGACGAACTGTTCTAAAACCGTGTAGAGCGTTAGCACTAGTTTTACATGCCCCAATATAGTACCAGGTATATACTACTGTACCCACGATGGCAGAATCTGCGTTTCGTTGGCCGCGGTGCCCCACATTCGACAAGTAGAGTTTCAGACTGTCCTACACCTCCGAAGGGGGAACTCACGATTTGCGCCTTCTCCCCTCGAGGTTTGTTCCGCCCATTCATGTGTCGAGCGTGCAAGCACAGGGCAGGCTAACCGCCACCCTCGTATAAAAACGGAAAAATCGTGCTCTATGTGTCTTTCCCCCAATAGTTTCTGCTTCGCGATATTCATGTCGTACGTGAAAGCAAACGCTATCCGCTGGCTACCCCCTATTTAGAGCAACCCACCAGCTGGGGTGAGCCAGAACTCACACCTGGTACCACCTACTTTATACGTGGGTACCAGACACCACAACGCCTGGGGGAACAAGTTTCATACTAGGTGTTTTGCTACTTGAGCACACATCCTTAAAATCGTGGTTCGTCAGCAGATGTGCCCTACGTTCGCCGAGGCTTCGCTTCCTACGCCCTCCAAACGGAACAACCTCGAGCAGTGCTACAAAGGCAGGCTCTGCACTAAGAAGCTTAAGGGAATGTAACTGGGACATGACTCCCAGATAATCTGCGTACATACCTTGGAATCATCCGCATGTGTAATATACAAAATCAACTCTTAGATATCTACCTGATACGTACGTAGCTTAGGGGACTGCGGATTGAACTTGGAGTACAAGTCTTCTCAAATTTGGGTGTTGAGTGAGGTATATAGAAGAGAAGACCGTAAACAAAACGTGGGTGCTCTACACGGCTCGTACCACTATAGTAGCACGCGCCTGCTGCCCTACACCTCCGGGGGCAGAGCTCCTCGACCCACGGCTGATCGTAGCTCGGTTCATCTTTGGCGCACTGCCTGATAGCTTCGGCCAGAATCTGGTGAAAACCGGTGGTGAAGTGGAGGTTGTCCCAAAACAGGTACTTCTCCGGGTCATCGCAGACGGTGGCGGATGGGTTGCCCTCAAAGCAGTTCTGACACGGTGAGGTCAGGTCGGCGCACAAGTCGCACTCCCCCTGGCACCCAACCGCCCGGTCGCCCTGAACGTTGGAAACGTTTTTCGAGGTAGCGGACGAGAGAAGGTGCAGGCAAAGCGAAGAAGCCAGGTGTAAGGAGAAATGCCTCGGTAGTGGGGGGGGAAGGGGGGGCTTTTTGTATGACTTGCTTAGGTGAGGAGTTCATTGTCTCGCCTCACCGGAAACATGACTTGGAAAAAGTGTGTTCGGGCAACCCGACGAACATGTCTGCCGCTAGTGTGCTGCGATAGTGGTAGCCGTGATTGCCATAAGATGTTTCTAACTGCCCGGGCTCCTTAGCCTTTTCAGGACAGTAGTCCAGGCTTTGGAAACAAATACCGAGAATTTTGATTGGTTTGTCCTCAAAATGGAACTGCAGCACCTAAACTGTTCACCGAAGAAGTACTGCACGTACCAAACTTTGTTTCAGCTCCATCCGTATTTTCACAGGCTATTCGTCGTATACCTGAACAGCCCTTTCAGCTCTCCTCAAAGAAATTTTCTGATAATTTGCTACTACTCAAATGTCAGTGCTCTGGTCTGACAGAGTAGAGCTCCTCACGCAATGAATAAGTCCCGGAGTAAAGTAGGCGCACTTCTATTTCATGTGTCGCTATTAATAAGTCCTATCGCAAATAACAAGTATACGTTCGAGGCGTTCTACGGTAGAGGTTCACCGTAATTTTTCTGAGGCTACTCACGTAAGGACCTACATACCTCACTCGAAAACTGACTGTAACAACAATCAAATTGGATCCTGATGGATAATCCTATGGCCCGAGTATACAAAAACGTCATTTTTCGAAACAAGATTGGCATTCCGATGATTTTGTGCTAAGAAACCCCGTCATTCAGAGAACCTTTTAACGGAAAAGTGCTACTTCAATAGTAGAACGCGTCTTTTAGTACCATTGATAGCATTATCACACGTGCTATCCTGTGCTACAGTCGGTGCTCACTTGAGAGGAGCCCAACCGGTCAGAACTCATCGAGCCACAAAAGTGAAACGCAATCAGTGGCATTATTGGTACGAAGTGCAAAAACGTCCACCGTCCAGCACGAGTGTGCTTCGGAACATGATCCCCCGATGCATTAACCCGGACGATTTTTTGTAGTGGTGGCTCATGCTGTCATTGTCGGTTCACCCTCTCCGAAGCCCTAACGCGGTTCTAACAGCGACACTATGGCTGACACGGCTCACCTGGGTCCCCATAACTTCGGAGCTGAGGTCTACCCTGAAGTCATAAACCAGGCATGGGTCACTGAGGGATGATCCCGATCCCGTGATGCCCACGGTCTGGTACAGTTCGGGATTGTCCACGATGGCCTAGCAAGAGGCCACCAAGATGGAGATAAGGGGGGTGGGGAACAAAAGTCATTATGCAGGGAATCTCAGACGCGAGAGTCGATCCTTGGCTCTAATTCGTTTCATGTAGCTAGCAGTACAGGTGCTGCACGTGATGCCCCCGACTGATGCATGATACAATAGAGGTGCAGTATTTGTGTTTTAACATCTTTGCGATTTAAGGCCACGGTAGAGGCAGCTCGGCTTGGCACTATAAAAACCTACTTGGATTAGCATGGTGTCATTTTTGAAGTAGTATAAGATATTACCACATTAGAGACAAGACCACGTTGTTGGGCTCCCGGAATACCGCTTGATTACCTTCTAGACTAAAATGTCACTGAAGCTGACGACACGGAACTACTCAGCTCAGGCATGCATCATCATTGAGACATGATATATCGTTGGAACTACAATAATTTTATTCAGTATCCATGGGATTGCGCATGCAAGATTTATATACTCAAAGTCAGGTTTTGGGTATGGTACAATACGTGGAGCTCTACAAGCAAGGAGCTTCGGAAGAAGATGGATGCGGCACCTCCCGTAGAGTGCGCCGACTGTGAACGCTTCGTACCGCCGCATCCCATTTTCAGGCGTCACAGACTCAGGTGTCTATATGTTCGCTGGTGATAGTCACTCCGCAAGTGTGTCAAAAATACTCAAGGCGTAATCCAAAGCACTGGGCAACGCTCATGTCCGTGCACAAACGAGCCTGCCGTGGCTCTCCCCAAAGCAAACACCGCCGTACTCCCGATGGCTCTCCCCCACCACTACGGTCCGGCGCAAAATGTAGGCCTCTCCCACCGTGCAAACCTACGACTCACCACAGTCAGGCTGTAGGTGTCCAACATCCGCACTTGAGGGAAGGCGTCGACTAGCTCCTGAGCAGCTATGTTCCCTACGACGGCCACTTGGTCCAAAAAATCGCCAAACCCGCTGGCCGCAACACCCTGTAAAAACGCCATCGTCCATGAAGGGCGTGATAAACCCATGTATGAAACACGGTTAGCGAACGGGAGCGCGTGGGTCGTTTCGCGCGGGATTTCAAAGCGCTACTGTATAGATTCCTAAAAGCACAGAACATCAGATTGTACTTGCACTTACTAAATCAGATATACGCTACGTAGATAACGGCATTTGGTTCGTGGCCAGTAAGACCATTGCACGAACAAAGGCCGTCTCCTACTAAGGTCGTGGCGTCTGTTGTTGTGCTCGGGAGCAGTTATAAATAAGTGTATGTTGTTCTAGTGCGGATACCGTGTTGCGAAAGCCAAACACAAAAGCGAGAGCAAGCCCGTAAGGGGATGCCAGGCTGAGAATACGGCAAGTGACATTTAGAAAGTCAAGCACGCCGACGCATCGGCAGTTTCGTGATCTCAACACGAATCAACGATTGCGTGGTCCCCTTTGCGCCCTGGTTTCTCCATTGGCTCGAGTACGCTCATCGTGCTTGCGCAGGTCGGAAACACTCACGGGCAAGCCCTTGGGGGATGCGAAGTTGGAGAGCAGGATCGTGCCAGTCACGCCGCGCTCGATCAGCCTGGTGATTCCCTCTTGCCAAGCAGCGATGACTTCCTGCGTACAAATAGGAGATTGGAGAATGACACCATTGAATCGTATTGAACAAGTAGGCAAAGCATTACGAAGGGCCCGTCTTGTGGGGGCTGACACATATCACAGAATAACCAGTTTCGCAGCGGGTGTTGATTGTTTGGGGGTTGTAGCTAAAATGAATCATCACGCATCGGGCACCTCCTGCCTTTTATATACCACAAGTCACAGGCTCAAGGCAGTTTATGTAATATCCCCTCTCACCCTGATCATGGGCTCGAAGGTAAGTACTGGGACTCCGTTGACGATTTCGAACACGCTTTCGAATGCGACCGGGTCCACGTAGCCATCTCCTCCCATCCCGTAGCGGGTGACTGCGTCAAGCACGCGGTTCGGTTCGTTGCTTCCTAAAGCGATAACATGCGTGTAGTCTGTTCACCGCATACGGTAGAAGGAGCAGGGGTGGGTGGGTGGGCGGGCAGGGAGCGTGTTATTCGGGCCCATGCCGAAGGCAGATGAACACAAAATATCAGTCAAAGCGTAATGGCAAGTTGATCGACTGATCACACCACCATGATTCTACTGCTTGCTGTATTTTGATGTCCGAAATGAGGTGATGTTGGCTTGCCCGAGAGGCTCACAGGGCACTCTCAGACGAAACCGCATTCCTAAAGAGGGCAGACCGAACCCAGGTTGTAGTATACCCCTCTGCTTGTTAAAAAAAAAAGCAAAAAATGGTGTCAGAGCTTGTCGTTTGAAGCACCAGGCCCGTGGCTTACCAAGAGTTTCATCCGTGCGGTCGAGAACGTCGTTGAAATACCGCGTGATTTGCTCGCTCAGCGTCTGCGGAGAGAGTGTCGGAATCCGTTTTAATGTCAGAAGCAGGGGATGGGGGCCATCAACAGCAGGGTCAGGGTTGGCGACGTTGCCGACATCTCGCCGGGTTCGATATCCTTGCACTGGTTACCCATCCTACCATGTCGGGACCAAGAAAAGGGCACGTTTACTGACGCGTTCTACGATTAACGTAGCTTATTTCCGCTAATGGTTTTTCTGAATAAGGGGGCTCCCCAGCCCAAAATCTTCGGGATGCCAATCTTGTTTCGAAAAACGACGTTTTTTGTATACTTGGGTCATGGATATATTCTTCGACATGCATTTTGATTTTGCTGAAGTCAGTTTTCATATGAGGTATGGAGCTCCTTAAGGTCAAGTGAGGGGCCTCATGAATTTAGGGCGAACCTCTATCGTGGAACGCCTCTCCTCGGTTAAACAAACTCTCCTCTACAGTCAGCTTTGAGTGCGGTCCCTCGACTTACAGGACCTAGAAATAGTACCAACTACTTAATCCGTCGAATGCACCGCCGACGTGTTGAACTAATGACACCAAAAGTATGATTCACGATTTCAAAAGGGAAACAGCAGTCTGTATTTCATGGAGACCGATGAGAATGCTCATGGCTGACTATTGTGCCGAGACGGATTGAACAATAGCGCGCCGATGTTTTCACAATGTTGAGTGGTCATCCGTTTGTCGCATCTTTGAAGTGCGCAGGTATGCGAGTACATACATATCAGAGGTAAACGAGCGGGACAGCACGACACTAGCCGTTGCTATAGTTGATAGAGATGTTATCGAGACCATATGGCTATTGTTGTACCTTTCTCCCGCCCAACAAGACGCCTACTACAACAACCACGGTGCAAATTTGAACTGGGGTTCCTCTCCCCGCAGAGAGGCCTACCCAAACCCGAGAGGCCTACCCCCTAGGAGAGGCGTGCTGCGACACGGGGGAATCGTTTTCAGTCATAGCAGGCTGCCGTGGCCTCTTGGCTGAGATGGGGTAACCCTTATATCGCCAGAACTCCATTTATTTGTGTTTTACGAGCTATATTCGTTGCATACCTAGGCTATCGGTTCTTGCCCTTTACCGCTTCTTGGATGAGAGTGAGGTAGGTACCTCGAGCCACCAACTCGAGTGGCTCAAATGCGGTATGGTAGTGACAATGACCTACCGTAGGACTACATCACTCAGCCCCGGTCCCACCATCACGACGGCTTCCATACCTTACAAATTGATGTTCAACCACCCAGATCGATGTAACAAATCGTCATTTTTAACACGGTATTCGCTATGTACAACAACCCACGGAGATATATACGCAATGTTTCAGGTGTGGTCGCTCAACTATTGGAAAGACTCACCGCCGTGGGAAATTCTTCTCCTGCGCCGGTGTATCCCGTGCAAGAATCGTGATCCCGAAAAATCTCCGTGGCAGACGCTGAGGACGTGGCGAAGTTGTACTCCTGTCGATAATAAAAAAAAAAAAAAAGCACCACACGACGGACACCACAAAAAATACGACACAGCAGCGCAACAGCAACAACAGTCAGGAGAGAAGATCTGGCGTCATGAATACGGTGGAAAAGAGATAGCCAATCCTCTACTGTGCGGTATGCACTCCTGTACAGTGGGGTACGCAGTCCTGTATAGTGCGGTATATGCCGCATGCTACGGTGGAAGGTAGGCCCTATTGGTTCTGTTCGGCGATCAACATAGGTTTTGTCAGAGCTACTACAGCATAACTATGTAGGCTATGTTGCAACGAGTGTAGTGGAGTCGTGCTTCGTCGGTTTTTGCTCATCTGAGGTACTGTTGCTCGTTTTTGGTTCTTGGGAGATCTACTGTAGGAAATACCGCCATATCAGTCGGAGGGTGGACTCAACCACGTCAACATGCCCCCATAACCATTCCGAGCTCTCTCTCGTCCCCGTTGTGTCCACATCCATCCCCCAAGTACATCCTACAGGCCCAAATGGCTACAACTGGTGGCACACCCCCACCAGATTTACCTCAATTGCCCGCTATATTTGAACGTTTAGATATTCCCAGGTTTTTGTTTCAATGTTGATATTCACTGTTACTCTTCCGGATACAACGCTCGTGGTATAAGGCACGCGTTCATTCTGGTCGAATGTGTTTTCTTTTTAGTTTTGTTTTTTTTGCTTGGCAAGCTTTTTTTGGAACCGTCCGGGGACTTCAGAAGGGAACACGGACGATTAAAAATGTGACGATCATAGCAACGGCCGTTGCGTGACTGGACGATGATGCAGATTGGCGTCCACGAGTCACAACGCAAGGAGTCGTATGGCACGGGGTGCAACATGGTCCTACCTACCCGTCATGCTGGGCGCTTATGCGGCTCTGGCATAGACCGCAGTTGGTAACACCAAAGTTGACATCGATTCGCCCGCTATCTCCAACAACACCCTAAGGGGATAAGCCGGAAATACGACGGGGTTGTTTGTCTGGGTGCACGCGTACACTACGTGGCTTATTCTTATCACAACTATCACGTCTTGGGTAGAGATTGGGTAGACACCCCTGCAGCCATGTGGGATGGCAGGACCAGTGTGAGACGATTGACACATATAGAGCAGGTAAGTGGAGTCATATGGCGACGCCATCATCTACAACCTGCGCGTAGACCGCAGCAAAACACGTAAGCCTGCCGCAAAATGCAACGCACAAATCAAGTCCAAGTCCTGTAAATACTGTATGTGGTACTGTAGCAATGCGTCTCCACCAAAGTGGGCCTAATTCCAGCGGGGATCTACGGACGGACAGGACAACCTTACACCGCATCGGCGATTCACCTCGGGCACACGGAGCCAGGACGGCCAAACCTTCCCGTTCGTGGGAGATCCAGGCTTCGGGAGGTACGCCCTGAACATCGACTGCCGAAACGAAAAGAGACAACAATGGCCAGAGATGTGGCAAACGGCAGCCAACCGGTAGGTCCTTGGTTTCGTGCGTAGCAGTCGCTGTGATCAAAACATTCCTGAATACTGTCACGCCAGTCTTAAAGAAGAAGAAACGTTCCTACGCCTCGGACATATCACGATCTGCAGTAGATAGTCTACAATAGTTGATCTATCCTAACCTTCCATTGGGAGATGCTGTGCAGGATCTTGAAACCGTGCAGTATATATCCAACCCTAGAAATTTGACCTCGATTGTGCAGGTTCTAGGACTCCCACCCGGCAACGTAAACTACTGTTGATTCATACAGACCAGAGGTGTGTGTATGTTTGGAAGATATAGAGTAGATCATGAAGTGGGAATCGATGATCTGTCCGACATGCGTGACTACTACCACATGCTTTCTTCTCGTTTATTTAGTACGAAATCAATTCCCCTGTGCGTCTTTGCAATGCATTAGAAATAGCAGGTGTACTGTTGTTGTACTGCTGCAACAAGCGACGCGTGCAAAATACTCGTACGGTAACGTGGTAAAAGCACCTACTTAACGCTTAGAAGGCTTCCATTCCTACCTAATTAATTTTAGAGCGCGCACCCGACAGCCGACTTCAGGGGAAGATGCCAGCTGAAACCCGACGACACATGGGACTAGCTAAATCCACGTTTGATAGGTAACGATATACATTACGTAGTATAAGCTACTGGTACGCCCGATGCACAACCCCAGTAAGCCACTGCAGTTACAGTACCTACCAAACAACATATATATACATGGATCAAACAAGAAACACCGTTTAGGAAACACTCGATACGAAGATGAGGGCGGCTTGTCTTTGTTGGCTACGATTGATCAATGGTTGACGCAATGGTGATGACCTCAATACCTAACGTAGCACGGCTCAGATGCTGGTACATAGGCAATCGGCATAGAAGCTCCACGAAAGGGGTTCCTCTCTCTTTTGAAGAAAGGTCACCAAGGTCACCCTATCACCAACGCACGCCATACACGCTTACGCTTGACTCGTCGTGGGCTCTTCACGTTTATACAGGACTTGGCGTCGAAACTCGTCGCTTACGACTCACATCGCTGTCGGGCGCTTTGAACAGTTTTGTGAAAGGAAATTTGCCGATGTCGGGGAAGTCGAAGCCCGCCGGCGCGTCAAACCTCCTGCCTGCGTCGGAGGTAGAGTCACCGAACACGACCATCTGCAACAAGAGGCGCGGGGTTGAACTGAGCGGTCGTAGGAGTCGCGACACGTAGTACATCACCTCGCAGCCCCCAAGCAGGCTGGAGTTACATCTTTTGGCAGGCGTTGGATGTGTCGCCGCAAAAACTACAGGTAGCAGATCGCCGGCAGGAAGTTCTCGCCCGCGTATTACATACTCGTACAGCTAGCTATATGGTACAGGACATCTAAAGCTGTAGCCGTAAGAAGCAGGGAAGTTGAGTTGATGAGGCTGAAGTTCTTCTAAGGTGTAATGTAGGCTCGTTCTACAGAGAAACAGTCTCGAATCCCCTGGTTTATTTTCCCGTATATACCACCCTTCCCTTCTTGAAAGCGTTTGCTTATTAATAGTAGTTATACAAAAGCGCGTACAATTGTAGTCGTGCTGTATTACTAGTACAAGTATATGGTACTGTTGCGAGTGGCAGCTTCTCTGTAATAAATAGATCAGCACGGACGCTGAGTGTCCTGATTTTGTAGGGTGGTGAACGCGGTATACTGTCGAGGCACAACACTCAGCCAAAAACCACACGGGACTGGTTTGGCAAGGACGCACGCTACGTACGGTAGGAGTAGCGCCCCTACAACTTTTACGGTATACCACCCAATACCTGCTTTCTGAGACATCCCGTGAGCGGCCTAAATGTACAACAGCAACGGAGTGCTTCACATGTGCATACTTGGTAGTACCCTAACTCCATGTATAGTATATGCCAACCACATTGGGTAGTTCGTGGGTTGAAGAGTCCCGACAGCCAACCAGAAGCCTCTATTAGCCCAAATATGAGCGACTACTGCTGTACCCGATTCGTGGCGCGTGTCTGTGAACACGCCGGGCACTTTTGAACAACATACCTTCGGATTGTCGCGCCATTTCTTATAGTGCGTAGCAAGCGCCCTCTCCGTTTTTTGGGCGGACACAATAGACGCACATCCAAGAGAAAGGCTAGCAGTAGCCGCCCCGAACAAAGCCAATCTCGCCATTCTTGGAGCGCAAGTTGTACTGGCACTGGTTTTCCACCGCTTTTTCTGGGGCGTTAAAACACGAAAGGCACGTAATGTGAGGAAGGACGTCATCTACTGCGAGAAAGTAAGGCATAGCAGATGTGTGATGTTGTGTTGCTGCGTGCTACGATACGAGACAGTTGAGGTATTGTGGCTGTAAATCGAGGTCTTCAAGGAGGCCCCAGCCGCTGTGCAGATCTCGACGAAAAAGCGACTGCACTCGGGCTATGGTAGGCGGGGGCGGTCGGGGTGTCGTTTTTTCATGCCCATAGCTATGCCAGTCGGGCGAGTGGCTTTGTACCTCACCCAAAATATAACGCAACATATGAACATAATGTGTCGGCGCAGTGCAAGAACCAATGCCATGTCGGTGCATACGGCGAAGAGATAGAGCTAGAACAAGATTAAGACTGCAAAGAGATAACGTAGTTGCTCGACCAAGAGTGCCTCGAGCGGCTGAAAACAAAAACACCTGAAAGCGGCGCCGATTTCTATTGGATGGGTTGGAGCCGTAAATCATGCCACTCACGGAGTGGGCTAGTCCATCAGGGTGCGTCCCTTATTCTTTTTGGCGGTCGCCGCAGCAGGCTTTTAGGTAGACCAAATAACACGGGTGGAGAACCTTCACTCCGCACAAGGGGAACTATCGTAAAGTGTACCAGGTAGTGTTTATCCTACAGCACCCGCAAGCCAGTTACATAGTAAAATCCATTGCTATTTCTGGACGTGACCACGCCCGGAAAACACATCAATCCACTCGACGCTGTCATCAAGAGCGTCCCCGCGTCACAAACGATTCTTACTACGGCAGAATGCAACTCACCCTTCATGGGATTCGTCGAATACCTCACGGCGCTTCTCGCTTAGTGCTAGCGATGTCTGCCTGGTTCGTGAAACCCGACTTACTTCGTCCTGGCATTGTGGGGACGCTAGGGTCCAATCTACGGACATGCATGATATCGAGTACACCCCCCCGCTCCCGCCACCGTAGCACCAGTCAGTATTCAAATACGTAGCTTATGCTACTGTTCACCCTCGCGGGCAATAATACACAATCAAATTATTAGATATTTAAGTTTAAATACCGCATTTTGAGAGAACATACATGTGTATACAACAAATGGGGGGATTGCTTTTTTTTCTTTGTTTGTTTTGGAGAGGGAGGGGAGGGGGGGTATTTGTTGCTTGCCTTACTCATTTGACCGTTGACCACGCATCCCTTTTGAGACGGAGCACCATTCCTAGTCCTAACGGAGACACCTCCACCAGCTGGGCGCTCACTACCTTGGTTCCATCTATTGCATAGAAACGTTTTGCTAGCCTTATCCCCTTCCTGTTTCGCCGCCTGTAGCCACCATTCTTCTCCTGGGATATAGATATCGTTTTTTCTCGCTCCTATATAGTGTACCAGACTCCTCCATGTCACATTCGTGTATATCCCTCGTCTCTTCTACTCATCCCGTTTCTCCTTGTACATTTCAGATTCTCTTACTAGGTGCGTTGTACTCTCTATTGCTTTGCGACACGGGTACATCTGTGCATCTACGTCCTCCTCCCGGCTACTGCTACATCGCTCGGTCTACGAAACCAGTTTTGAAACGGTCCTTCTGTTTCCATCCAGGATGCGTTTACAATCAACAAGGTCGCCGTCCAACAAGTTTGGTTGGAAAGTAAAAGCGATGGTGAAAACTAAACGACGTATATTCACGCTGGTAACGCGTTTGTTATTGATAAGTCAATGTTTCCTCCGGAGGAGCCGGTAGCGGGGTCCGCCCGACGGCACCTTCCACGCCCCGGGGGTGGGTGGGGGGGGGGTGTACTCATTATCATGCCTGGCCGTAGTCGTATGACCATAGACCCTCGCATCCCTACAATGCCGGGACGGAGCACGTCGGGTTTTCACCGACCAGGCAGGCATTGCTTGCACCAAACGCGAAGCGCCGTGAGGTGTTGGGCGAGTCGCATGAAGGGTGAGCTGCATCCTACAAAGAATCGCTTGTGAGGCGGAATTCCTTGTATACGGATGGCAGCATCAATGAGTTGTTAATTTCTGGTGTGGCCACTTCCAGAGACAGCAATGGGTTTACCACCGTAACTGCCTCGTGGGTGCCTCACGATATACACACTATGTGATAACGATTATCCCCCTTGTGCAGAGTCAAGGTTCAGCAGGTCCAAAAAATTACCTAACTTGACCGCCAGCCGTGGTAACCGCTAAACAAAAAAAACAAAAAAAAAAACGGTACTCTGGCTGTCTAGCTCACGCAGTGGGAGGCGTGCTTTGCAGCGTCGTCGTCAACCGACGCCAAACCAACATATATATATATATATATATACCAGGTATATAATATAGAGGGGGGGGGAGGCGTATTCCTTTGTTGCCTTTCTTCGTCATTTGACAATTGACCAAGAATCCCTTTCGAGACGGAGCGCCGAGGGGGGTTACTCGATATCATACATAGACTTCGACCCTCGCATCCCTACGATGCCGGGACGGAGCATGCCCGTTTTTTTTTACCACCTTGCTTGCATCAAGCGCGTAAAGCGCTGTTAGGTGTTCGACGAGTCGCATGTAGGGGGGAAGGAGGGTACTTATTTGGTGCTTGCCTTGGTTATTTACTAACTCACCACGCATCCCTTTGCACACGGGGCACGGAGCGGGCGTCTTTGATGGACTTTTTCGCTCCACCGTAATTCAGTTGTCCGGCTATTAACAGTTCTGTCACCCACCTACACCAGCAGTAGTAGCACATAACAGGTGACACCGTGAATTCCATCCAGCCAGCTTCCTACTCTGCTAAGGGCCGTTTGGAATACAGTGGTGCACCCAATAAAAAACCATCCGGTTTGAGGCCAAAGTTCAAGACACACAAGACAATACAAGGCAAATCGGCTTGAAACGAGAAAACTCGTTGGACAACTATATATAGTAGTGCCGGGTACTTTTTAAGTATTAATATTAATAGTAAAAAACAATACCATACGTGATTATTTCAGAAACTACAGTCCCATTTTGCGGACATAAGCCACTTTTGGCTACACGTAACCCTTCAAGAACTATAGTATAGTAGTCCCTTCCTTTCGTTGACTGTTGAGTGGTTTGTCCCAAACTCCTAAACGCACCATGATTGTCCGTGTCCCGACGCATTGCACCTAGGTTTCTAAGTACAGTATTAATAATACCTGGTTAGTACTAAGAGTACCCTCGTACCTGGTACCTGGTAGTAGCTACACCACCTGTAGAGCTGTATACCGAATTTCAGACAACCCCCATTCCTGCGTTTGTAGGGTCGTTGTTCTTATTTTATCGTCGAACGTTTTGTCCCAAATTTCCCGAACAGGAAAATCTCCACAAAAACAATAAAGCTTCACAACAAGTACGTACTACAGCAAAAGCAGCAGTAAATACGTACGTATGCATACGTGTAGGATTTTGTTAACTGTCGATGAACGTTTTGTCCCTGATGACCTGAAGAGAGGAAAATCTAGCCAAAACAGAAAAAGAAACGTTTTCACGTACTCGCATACCCAGTAAGTAGTACCCGGGTATATAATCCCCGTAGGATCTTGTTGTTTGTCTCAACAAACGACCCAACACACAACCCCACCCCCTACACGTATGTGTCATGGTAGAGTCAATGGGTAATCATGCCATATTTTGCACTGAATGCTCGGCTGTCGTTCTAAGTCGTAACAGAAACAAAAAAAAATCCAGGGGTCACTACTGGACAAAAGCATCATGATACGAGCGCGGATGTGCCGCTCGTTTGCGTTTTCTCAGAACACATTAAGTGGGCCGCATTCAAAAAGTCGTAATAGGGTCAGCGGTAACCTCATATCAGGTATTTTGTTTTGAACACGGTGGTTAGTGGCTAGGCAACATTGCTGCGTCCAGTCAGCAACAACAGCGTCTGCCAGTACGTTCTTGCCACAAGCGCAATCGATTTCTTATGCCAGGCATTCCGATACTGCTATGGCATCGTTCCGCTGACGTTTGGTGTTGTACCAGGAAAGATGACCCACCAGCCTCCATACCAAGACGAGCTGTGCGATGTGCTTCAGTTACAATGTGTGCAAGTACTGCTGTTTAGACTGTACTATCAATAGTTAAAAAAGTAGTATATGTTGTATCTCGTACGCCAAAACTAACTAGAATCATTCTAGGACTGCAGTCTCGTGTTGGGGACAAACCATTTGGAATTTGAGCGGTGTGTCCCCAAAACGGGACTGCGGTTTGCCTTGAAGCGGTTAATCTACAAAAAAAAAAGCAGAAGTCGTAAAAACTTATTACATTCATCCACCCCTACCCCTTTTTTCCAGAAATATTATTATTATTATGCTTGCCATCCGAGAATGGGCAGGCGGCATGATGATGAGCTTCAACGTTTATCCAGAAATATTGTTCCACACTCAATTTTTTTAGGAGCCTGCCTGCCCTGTTACCACGTGGGCTGGATTTTTGGCGACACACGAATGTCAACAACAGCAAACAGCAACAGCAGCAATGGCACCAGCAAGACTCACCCGCCCACCTGTAGATTTGTAGATATCTTTTCTGTTAACCTGCCGGCACCACGGCCTAAATTTTTCCGACAGCCAAAAAATCGTATTATGTATGTGAGATAAAACAAAAAAAAAGCGGGGATCGATCGGGGGGATCCGACCCTGAACCCTGTATCCTTATGGGATCTTCCGTCGTCGCGATCAAACCGGCTCGTGTTCGACATATCATGCATGTGATGGAAATGGAATAACTATCGCATGAATACATGTGCTGGACCTACCATAGGTAGGTGCCCACTACGCACGAGAGAGAGCAACTCCTTAGCCAGCATTCACATTATGTGGAGTATCTTCTGTGACGTATACACTCGTGTACATGATCCAGGAGATAAAGTGATCTAAGCCTTGGCGACCTCTCCCGCAATGAGCTGTGGCAGTAACGACGCAGCCGAGCATCACGAAAATATTTTAAATGTAGACCTCTAGGCAGCCACATCACCACCACATCGACAGTGACTGAGAAGTTCTTTCCGCACGCAGCACTGGCCTACCACTCGGGTTCACCGATTACCGCATAAAACATTGATTTAGAATAGCACAACAGACAGACTATAATAGATAATAGACGTACAACATGTCTAGTGATGCTGTACTGACTATTACGGGGGTCCATAGTTAACAGGACCAAATATTGTTTTTAAAAATACATAAACATACAAGGTTTTATGTATGCGATAGGTCCTGTAAACTATAGACCACCGTAACACCAGGTAGTTTGAAACTTTCAAACAAACGTTCGACGCAAACGTACATGGTACATGGCATTGTGCTACGTATACATCTACTAGTAGGCGTATATTGTGTGTCGAGTACTCGTGGCAGTCTTCAGGCTGCATTCTCCGTTTATCATCAGGTCAACTTTAGCTCGCAAGGAGTTCGTGCGTAAACACGGAGCGATCTCCTGAACTCTGAAACAAAAAGAACGGTTACAAAGAACACGTCTTGCTGACAGAGAGGATATCCACTTTTCTCCTCCCTGGGTATTGTGCACCTGGTATCTAGGCTGGTTCTACAGCAGTACACCCCCCTGGTGTTTATCGCGCACATGATTACGTACACTACTATTGCTACTACACACAGTACACCGCAGATGTATGTGGTTGGATTCAGCATTTTTTCCTGCCCTTTAATTTTCAGCGAGTACTTCTTGCGGACGCGCGCTTTCGACGCCCCTCACAGTCAACAGTCAGAAAACCTTCAACAATCGGGGGGGGGGGTCTCCAGCGATATTCCAGTTCTCTTTCAATGGATGGGACCGCCCCTAGAGCGTAATTTTACCATCATGATACCAGTCCGAGACCACCAAATCGAAATGTGGATATATTATGCAAATCCAGCACAATAAAAAGTCTACAGCAGCACCGGTAGCAGTCAGTACATTCGAGCGACGCGGAAACTGAGCTGGCGGTGCGGGCAACTATAAAAAAAGTATCCAGAGTACATACGACCGAGTACTCCTCCCCTCTCCTCTCTCGCCCACACGGTTCGAAAGTTCCAAACACACAAAATATAGGAACGACAGAAGTGATGCGCACTATGGTGATCGTCAGTTGCAAAAACTGAAGTCGCAAACCGGACCCTCACTCGACGAGTGGCGAGCGCGTGCTCCGCCACTGCAATCCACCTTCTATATTATAGTGGCGAGCGCGTGATCCGCCACAGCACCCATTCTAAAACCAAAAATAATGCCAGCGTGTATATTATGCTACGCCACACATTGATGTGTTGCGTTTGTTTCTCTTGTGCTCAGCGTGGCAACGGGGGCTTGGCCGAGGTGTATGTGCTGGCATGCAATACGACGCATAGTTGATTGTACCCGAGGGTTTGCGAGTACAGCTATTTTCTTTTTTTTATTTTCTCATCCAATTTAGTGTCCTCGCCCTTCTTTTCTTTCCCTCATCGTACATGTAAATATATATATGTACGAGCACTTATTCATAAAATCAATATGTGGCAGGCTCTCTTCCCTCCTCCCCGCTACGGCTCGTGCCTTGCACTTTGATGGCGAAATGATACAGCCCAGATTATTCCCTCTCGACAACACGAGCCCAGTTGCACGGCCGCTACTATGACAGGCAACGTAGAGTTCTGCAGAACGGAACGAGCGGCACCTGGGTTTAATTGCATGGATTGAACGCGAAGACGAAAATATATACCGCCGTGTATACGTGTGCAGCGTATACGACTAGCGTACCGTACGGCTCGGAACACGATGGCACGCCCGCTTACGTACGCAGAAGGTGGTCCAGGCGCGGCTGGGGCCAGTCGTACTATTAGACAGCAAGCGTTCTCTAATAATCGCACCAGCGCAAAGCGTCTATTAATAGCGCAGCATGCATACTTGTGCCGTGGATTTTGGAGGTGTTGCCTCTTCCGCCTCGTAAACAATCGAATATATCGCAAACAGGCGTACCAGGGACAGCATGTATGAAACACGCGTGATGGCGGGTGCTGTTTCTACTGCTTGTAAATACCCAACGACATCAACACACTGAGTATCCGTCGTACTGGGTTTCCTCTATCCGCCTACGTACGAGAGAGAGGGAGACGAGACGCTCTGTGGTCACAAAAACGCTCAGATGGTACCAGAGCAAAAGCCAAACCCATGTCAAATCTGAAGGATATAAACGACCCCAGGCACAGCAGATGATGAAATCCCAATGTTCGGTATTTACCAACAAAGAGAAAAGTGTTTGGAATCTGTTTGAACGTCGACTCTCGTTATATGACACACGCAAAGCACAGTCATCGCAGGCTTGAAAGCGGAGCAAGCTATAAATTGGGTTTTATCGTCTCGTTCAGCTGAGTGGGTAGCGACAGCTTCTAAGTGAGTGCGGTTACAGAGGGTATGAACTAATGCAATGTACGACAACACAGCGACGAACAACCTTTAAATCTGCAGCACGGACACAGAAACCAGACAGAGAGTGTGTGTGTGTGTGTTCTTCACATTAAACCGTTCTTCTACTCGTCGACATCCAGCAAGCCCAGTGTCCGTGCTGATTCTTCACCCTAGAAAGATACGAGCTCTGTGGTCACAGACTACGACACAGAGATAACACACCGTAATGCATTAATAGCCTACGTAATACCATGCCTTCGCACTAGGTGCGGCCGACACAACATACATACATACGCCAGCAACCAAAATACACCATAAAGAAAGAGAAGCAACAAAAAAAACCAAACCGAAAAAGAACAAGAAGAGTAGATCCTGGCGTAGCGCTGTATAGGGCAGCATACTGCTGTAAACTATTAAGAGTGATTCACGAAGATTGAGATAGACAGACTCGCGGCACCGCCGGAACGTGCGATATAAGTCAGGCCCACCTAACTGCTGTACAGCCATACAGCAGTAGAAGGGTAGATATGTTAGGGTTTGTTTTGAGAGTACTCAATCGTGGATGGAGGACAACAAACATCACGGCACCACAAACAAGTGGGGAGTGGTTTCAGGACGAAGCTACGAGTACGAAAAAAAATAGTAGTTAAACGTTTTTGTCTTCATGTTGTTTACCTGGTACTACAGCAATCCACCTCCCCGCCCACCCCACCCCAACCCTGTACAAGTATGGGTCTCAAGAAAAGTAGGGTATGAAGCAGGTAGTCAGGAGTGAGGTGTCCTGCGTATAAAACAGCGTTGGAGAAAGTCACGCGCGCTGCTCGATTGATGCTCGTATTGGCACACAGGAAGAACGACCTGCACATTGTAAAAGCCTTTAAATGTATGGGGATAGCAAAAACAGCGGGTATCGTAGCTCCTCACGCTAGGACCCCCAGCGGTCAATCGACCCCCCATGTAACGCCGTGGCACGAGGTTGTTCCGACCGAAACATTATTACTTGTTCGTTCGCACGCGAAGCCGACTTCAAGACGAAGAACAAAGTATTCTGTCGGTGTGTCGTATACACCCCCGAACCCCGTTACAGTAGTGCATACTCTCACAGACCGCTGCACTACGGCAACAAAACTCTGGCAAAGAGAGTCTACACAACAGCTAGGCAGCCCAACTGACAGGATACAAGAAGACGCCACTATGAAAAGAGGTAAAGAGAGACGCGTTACTGTTGTACGTAAAAAGCCCAAGATCACGGTCGGAGGACCTTCTTACCTATTGAAACCTGCGAGCCCTGGCAAGGAGATTATGGATGATACTGAGCTGTCTTGGCGCCAAATGAGAAGAAGGTGTTACCGAGTAGCGAGGGGAGGCGGTGGCTATATATAGTCTAATAGAAGGAGCAGTTGCAGCAGTGAACTCGGGGCGCATGTCCATCCACAGAGTTCGTTGCGGTAATAATACGCTTCTTGTTTGAAAGTATTAAACACGATCTGCCTTTTATCCCAGGTCTGGCTCGGGGTCCACTTAGAAATTAATACGGGACAGCGCCCACACAGCAGTGAATACGTACGAGAATATTCAGCCGATCTTCGCCCGATAACCATGTCACACTGCGGGCATAAAGCCTGGAACCCGGCACCAATCTGACCGTACCGCCTGGTCTCTGTGATACGAGTACCAAGACGAACTCTAGAGAGAGACTATTATTAATAATAGAGGGGGAGTGTCCGAAGTTCCTCTACGATAAATACGTAAGCGTCGTTGGCCCACCGTGAATTATTCGCCTCGCGTATTATTTCATGGATATATGTCGCAATCCAGAATGCAGACCCCAGGAAAACACGGTATCCTAGGAATGGACAATAGTAACCAATCCAAAACTTGGAAAGAAGATCAACATACGGTATAGTATCGTGCGGTCTGTACGAGTACATAGAACATACCGTACGAGTACTGCTACATGCAGCGGTATTTTTAAGGCTGCCATCAATATTATAGTAATAGTAAGTTCTGTACACAGGACGGTCCACCCAAAACACGGACGTAGGTTCTAATTCATTTTTAGTAACATACCCATTTATTAAATAGTATGCTGTACAGTAACCTCACTCTGATTATAATTCCAAGTGTTTCGTCGCCACAAGCTGGCTGCGCTCCTCGAGGGGTCAAACCCGTATACGGTAATATCGTGAACCACTGCTGTCGGAAATTGGGATTTGGCAATTGTGGAGGAATCGACCCTGACACCATAATGCTTTATTTATTTATTTTTTATCATCACTTTTACTTTCCAGCCCAACTTGTAGGAAGTTTTACCTAGTAGGAGGTTTTGCCCTCGACGATATTCTGGACAAGCCGTGTGTCACAGGTGTCGTCCCTTCTCCCCTCCGGTACGTGCCTTTATTTTTTGTCGCGCATAGGGTTCAGCATTCCCACTGCTCGTCGATTTTCATTGAATGTACCTAACTCACGCTCTCGCGCTTTCCGCGTATCAATATTTTATCCCAAGAAAAAGTCTCTACGAGCATGCATTCGGTGAGATTTGAACCCACGAAATTGATCTTGATAGGCACGCGGACCACCTACCAAGCCACCGGGGACGCCTATGTGTGTGTTCTTCACATTAAACCGTTCTTCTACTCGTCGACATCCAGCAAGCCCACTGTCCGTGCTGATTCTTCACCCTAGAAAGATACGAGCTCTGTGGTCACAGACTACGACACAGAGATAACACACCGTAATGCATTAATAGCCTACGTAATACCATGTCTTCGCACTAGGTGCGGCCGACACAACATACATACATACGCCAGCAACCAAAATACACCATAAATAAAGAGAAGCAACGAAAAAACCAAACCGAAAAAGAACAAGAAAAAGAAAAAGAAAGAGAAAAAGAGAAGAATCCCAAATAAATAAATAAAATGGGAAGCCAAAGCTCAGACACATACATACTTACCCCGAGCATGAGCCAAAAGGGACGTGCAAGGGGAAAGATACGAGAAGAAAAAGGGGACTATGCATCCCGGTGAACAGTACTATGAGTGGGTACGCTGGTCCAGACGTTTTGAGAATCTGACTTTGAGAATCAGACTGTGCATCTCGCCGAAATATCCCCGAAAACTCAAGAAAAGTAGTGTCAGTTTTCGCCGACATTCGCAAAAAAAGGACAAATGCCAAAATCAGGTATACCTGATCCGTTTGCGCCAAAATAAGGTACATGCTAAAACCAAGTAGAAAACGCGCGCCATGAGCGGTGTGATGTCCATGACAATCCGGTAAAAAGTACCAGGTAAAAAAGAATGCGCCTAAGCACTAACATGCTAAGCGTGCCACATGGCTTCCAAAATCTGAATCGTTTCGTTTTCTTCAGGGTGTGTGTGTGTTCTTCGCATTAAACCGTTTTCCACTCGTCGACATCCAGCAAGCCCAGTGTCCGTGCTGATTCTTCACCCTAGAAAGATACGAGCTCTCTCTGTGGTCACAGACTACGACACAGAGATAACACACCGTAACGCATTAATAGCCTACGCAATACCATATGCCTTCGCACTAGGTGCGGCCGACACAACATACATACATACGCCAGCAACCAAAAATCCACCATAAAGAAAGAGAAGCAACAAAGAAACCAAACCGAAAAAGAAAAAGAAAATGAGAAGAATCCCAAATAAATAATAAATATAATGGGAAGCCAAAGCTCACACACACACATACTTACCCCGAGCATGAGCCAAAAGGGACGTGCAAGGGGGAAGAAACGACAAGGAAAAAGGGAACTATAATATGCATCTCGGTGAACACTTAGCTAAGTAAAAAGAGAAATAATGAGTGGGCCAAAATACGCTCCTCACCCACCCACTATGTAGTACTTCTTTCATAAGGATAAGAAGGGGAAAATATAGGAAAAAGTTAATTCATGGAAAAAAAATCCAAGCACCAAGCCAATACATACCGAACGGCGCAGCAGTTGGCGGTACGAGTAGCAAAGAAAAGTCCAACCTATTAGTCGGCCTGGTACCTTTTGCTACCCTATCTGCGGTCTCTCTGCTACTCTCTTCTACCGCGGTTTCCCTTCTACTCCTCCTGTTCCCCCCCCTGCCCCCATACATTTGTACGGTGTTCCTTCTACCCCTCCTGCTGTTACCCCTCCCCCCATTCCCTCTAACACTACCCGCAGCGGATGCACGGCGCTGTCTACTCAGCTTTGCCCCAGCCTCGTGCCACCTGCCCATGAACTGTTCAGCTGCTTCGAGGATTCCCCGGTACCATTTTCCCGTCTGTTTTGCTGCAGTGGGCCATAGTGCGGTCCCAACTCCAAAGACTAAGGGGGATTCTTCCGTTGATCCCTCGGTGGCTTTGAACACTCTAAGGTCCTCAGCAATGGCCCTAGGCCAAGACTTGGGCTGCCCGCCTGGTTTCGGGCTCCCCCCACCAGCGATCGTCCCGAACATCAACCGACTGGGCAATCGCCCCTCGTGTTGCCGCACCAGAGCGCCCGCAAAGAAGAGTCGCCGTTTACGGATGGTCGTTTCGATACTTTCGCATCGTGTTATCCTGAGCGCCTTCGCATACGAGAGGGTGGTGTGGTCGGTGCGTAGTCGGCGCTGGAAGCCAATGACTCGCAGAAGGACTTCGTGGTGGGCTGATCGAAGCTTGGCGAAGTGGTCCGCATTGAGGGTCCACGTCACGCAACCGTACAGCAAGGTCTCAATCACCTCGGCCTTCAGCATCCGGACTTTCAGACTAAGCGGTGCGTTCGTCCTATCGTACAGTTCCGGACCATACCGTTTGAGGCATGCCCGCATCAGACGGATTCGTCGCTCGAATTCGAAGGAGAGGTCAGCGTTCTCGTGGATAATGCCTCCTAGGTATAAGAACTGGGTCGTCTGTTTAGGTACCACGGGCTCCACTTGGACCTGCAGAGAGTCACTTGGACCTGCAGAGAGTCACTATTAATATGCTTCGTTTGTTTCGCCACGGCGGGAGCGCCAAGAGTAATTATTCTGGCGCCCCCCCCCCCGTTGACAGCTTTAAAGCTTCCAGACCGTCCTCGCGGAACCGCCTGCTCGGCGCGAAATTATCTTGGCG
This sequence comes from Macrocystis pyrifera, assembly GCA_031763025.1. Lineage (NCBI taxonomy): Eukaryota > Phaeophyceae > Laminariales > Laminariaceae > Macrocystis > Macrocystis pyrifera. Next base: position 12,372,052 of record JASSKH010000016.1, on the reverse strand, counting down.
TACCAAACCTGAGACCACCTCGCCGCGGGATAGTGCAGACGAAATGCCGTGTGGCCATGGTGCTGTAAAGACTGCTGTGAACATAGAAAACAGCAGAGTACACACAGCAACTAACTGAAGCACATCGCACGCCCCAAGGAGAAAAAGTGAAACCAGCGTACGCATGTATGCATGTATATACGTACTTTTACGTACGATGTACGAGTACAGAGTTTATACGTCAATACAGAAGAATTTCAACCGAGGGAGGGCAGACGCATAAAAAATACATACAAAACACAGTGTACGTATGGCCTCTCTGATTGGTTCAAAGTTGGCCAAAATCAGATGAAAGCTAGACAGAGTAGAAAAAATCAGGTATACCTTGGCTTTTCGAGCCAAAATCAGTTACGATGTCAGCCTAGCCAATAGCAGGGCTCCAGGGGTGTGTTTTGTACTTGTTTTTATCATGTAACGGATTTTGACCCAAAAGCGCCCAGGTATACCTGATTTTGGCTAAAACCCCAAAAAAAACCCGCATGACCGCTCCGAAAATCGGCGTTCCCGACCAGGGCAGATCCTGATGTGGACGATCGATACCCCGATCCCAGTTGCACTGCTCAAATCGTCACCCATCAAGAGACATGACCAAACCACGGTTCCTGTACATACATTATACAAGTACGAGTAGTAGTGACAAGAACGACTGGAATTACTGCGATGCCTCACTCAATTTTGCGTATTTCAACATGATCTCTTAAAGTCGTATTTGAACCTTACGTACACAAAAAAGGAAGCCTACCTTTCGTGTTTTTTTTTTTTTTCCACGCAAGTTATGGTCGCTTTTCTTTTGGACTTTTTAACTTCGCGATATCGGCAGTATCTCTTGGACAAGAAGAAAAGGTTTTCCTTTTGTTAGTTGGTGCATACAGCAGTTGACGCCCGCAGTTAAGAAACAATATGTTAAGAAAAATAGGTCCTGATCAACACAAACAATAATGAGAAGTTTAGTTAAGAAGCACAGCTCAACAGTGAGTGAGACCAAACCTAAATCCTATACAAAAGAGATAGATCAAGGTCGGAAAAAGATCAAAGATATTGACCCTGTGGACACTAAATTGACGTTTCTTAATATCTGGCGCCCACTGTCGTAGTCAACATCGTGTACAAAATCACATATGAATCGAACGTATGAGAGAAGTGAGCGAGTCACAGCCCACCCACCGCTCTGGCAGTGGCCTCGCTGGCCCAGCTCGTACGGTTTTGAAAATGCGAAGCGCCCATGGACGAAAACGTGGGCGATATTTATCTACGAGATACCTGGTATGCGGTAACTCGTACTGCTGTTTGTAGGTGTACTTGACCAGCCAGGTATAGATTCTGGGCGGATTTTGAGGGACCGTTTGTGTATAGATTGATATACCGACACGTTCCTTCCATATCCGTCTGGAGTACATATATATGAATGCGGTTGAAGTTTGAAGAGCCTAAAAAAAAATTAATGTACAGCATGAATATTTTTTCATCCCGCCACCGCCACCGCCACCGCCACCGCCACCGCCAACGCTATCGCCACCAACACAGAAGCCCCCTTTAATTGCGCTCCAATGTAGGGATTTTCACTCTTTCCCAAGAGTTTGTTCAACCACGATACTAAAGCTGTAACATGGTGACAATATTGTAGCAATGTACATGACATTGTCACAAGTCCGGCCTTCCAACCGGTAGACGTTTAGATCTGACGGAGATTGCAGACAGACATGGATTATTTGTGGGTTGGATCCTCGCCGAGCTTCCTTTCCTACCCTTGCAGCCGATGAGCAGTGTCCCTGAGATGGCCAAACCTCTTTCCGACGTTATTCTTGATGCAGTTGCGAAATAGTTACCACCTCGACCATGTTGCACATACATACCCGGGTTGTGCAAGACCCCGGAATCCTTAGCCGCCTTCCAAACAGCATGGGAGGTTGGGGAAGATGCCCGACGATTCATGGTCGGACCGTTATCGGAGAGATCATTTTTGCAGAATTTCCAACCTTTGGGAATTGGAAGTTTGTCTCAAGATTTGGAGGCGTTCTCTCACGATTTGCGAAATTTAATATTGGTTGTGATCGGAGATCGACACGGATCTATCGTAGACTACTGAGGAGTTATATATGGATGATGGCTTTTGTGATGTGGCGAAGAAGATCCGTCGGGATGACTGGTGGGAAATATGTTTTCCCGCTTTGTGTGCTGGTACGATGTCGTGGAAGCATCTATCATTGTACTAAATATTATACATCTGTGTGTTTTTTCCTGTGAGCTACGTGAGCTCTTCTCGATCGTCCTCGCCTGATATCCGTCTGAGCTTGAGGCCCTTCCAACACGCTAGCGCAGTGGAAGCCTCTGGCTTGGGCAGTTATCGGTCAGTCCAGTGAGGGGTCGGACGTTCTCGAGATAAATGAGTGATGGTGGTGGTGGTGATGGTGGTGGTAGTGGCGGTGATGGTATTGGTGAAGACATACAAGTGAGTGACGAACACGTCGCCATGATTGAAGAAATCCGCCTACTCAAGAAGGCCGCGAGGGAGCGAGAGATCAGCGACGAGAGGGACGCGCTACTGGCCTCTTCACGTCTTCGATCCGCGGGGGGAACGGGAACAGCGCCGAACGAGTCAACAACTACGACATCAGGGCAGGGTGTCCGAACAGGCACGTCCCACGGAATTTCCTCGTCCCGCCCAATTTGTCTCAGTCTCGCCCGCCTAAATTTAGTGGAGAGGAGGTGGTTTTCTTGATGTGGAGGAGTAAGGTGATAGCCTACATCCAGGAGTTTGGTTGCCTTTATGTTATCAAGCCCACTGATTTCCCTGTGATGGTTGGGGACATTGGCGTGTCCGAGGAAGAGCTGAAGGTTAGGCACTCCACTCAGGAAATCAAGGATGCTATATTGGTGTAGGGCTTGTTGATGGAGTCGATGGTAGGATACCCCGCGGTAGAGTTTGACATGCAGAAAGCAAAATCCCCCAGCGGCGCGTGGCAAGCGTTGGAGGATTTCTACACGCCGAAAACTCGTGAAGCAAAACGTAGGTTGAAGCTGGAGTTTGAGACGATCCGCATGGTGGAAGGGGAGGATCCCCTTGACTTCCTGAGTAGGGTTGACAAGGCAGCTGACAAACTGGCCATGCTAGGTGATGGCAAGAGTGAGGAGGAGGTGAACCACCATATTGTGCAAAATCTCTCTTCGCTATTTGTTATTCAAAAGAAGTCTGTTCTTTCCCGCCCCGGTATCCCTCGTTCTGAGATCAATGAGATCATTCGAGGTGCCTACACTGATGACAAGGTGGAAAAGGACCTGATACAGAGGGCCATGGTAGTACAGGGGTCGGTGGACCCGCTCGCTCTGTACGTCGGCGGTTTCCAGCCGGCCGGCGCAGGTGGTGGTGGTGGAAGAGGGGGAGGAGGTGGAGGAGGTGGAGGAGGTGGAGGGTGGGGGGGTGGAGGGGGTGGAGGGGGTGAAAGGGGTGGGGGGAGTGGAGCGGAAGGTGGGGGGAATGGGAAAGGACGGAGGGGGAGCGGGGGGAATGGGAAAGGACGGAGGGGGAGCGGAAAATCCAAGGGCTCGCAACAGCAGCAACAACAGCAGCAAGCGCTGCCTTGGATGCAGCAGCAGCAGCAGCAGCAGCAGCAGCAGCAGCAGCAGCAGCAACATCAGCAGCAATAGCGGCAGCAGCAGCAGCCACTGCATCAGCAGCACCAAGCGCCGCCCTGGATGCAGCAGCAACAGCAGCAGCAGCAGCAACAGCAGCAGCAGCAGCAACACCAGCGGCAGCGGCAGCAGCAGCCGCAGCAGCAGAAACAAAGCGGTGGGGGGGGCGGCAAGCCGGCGCCGGGGGCCATCAAGGAACCTCAACGGCGTTGGGATGTCGCGTCCAATCGTTGTGTGTGGGACGATACGGGTCTCAACCCTTTCGGCACGGGGGGGCAGGTACCTCCGATGGGCTGGGCCCCTGCTCAGCCGCCGCCAGGGCAGCTGCCGCAGGCCCCACCGCCACCGGTGATGGCCAGCTGGGTTCCACGACAGGGTGGTGTACCAACGGGCCCTCGGCTGTGTTTTCGCTGCAACCAGCCGGGCCACTTCATTGCGCAGTGCGCGTACGAGCATCAAGCGCAAGCACACGCGAACATCGCCCGCCCTCTTCCCTCCCCGTCAGTGTATTACGGGGGGTACACCTCGATCTGTGACGGCCGTGGTGGCTATACCCCGGGGGGTGCCCCCGTTGCTGTCCCGCCTGCTGTTCTCCCGACCAGTTCTCCCCCCGAGCCTGAAGGTAGTGGCTACAGCAGTGCTTCTATGTTCGACGCCCACCTCCTCACCGCGCATTTTGCGCACCCAGGCAAGAACGACTGCGAGTCTGGTTTTAAGTCTGATGTTTTTGGTTTTGGTGGTGGTCAAGTGTGGGTTGCGGATTCCGGTGCAACTTACCATGTGACCGGCGATCCTACGTTTATGTTTCAGTGTAAGCCCCCCCCCGTAGGTAAGGGTTCCTTGTTGGTAGGCGACATGAGGTCGATGGAGGTAGAATGTTTTGGCAAGTTGAGCATGGTGATGCACAGTGTCGGGGGAGATTGGGACGTGGTCTTGATGAACGTTGCATATGTCCCTGGTTTCAAGTTCCACTTGTTTTCGCTGCACGAGGTTACACCCAAGTGTAGTGCAACGATGGATTCTGCTGGTGTGCACCTTATGGGTGGTCGTTTGACTTTTGCTCGTGGGGTCTCGGGGTCGTATGTGAAAGCCACCAGAGTGAAGCCCGACACGTTTATCGCAGCCGCTGTTTTGTCCCCGGGTAAGATGCAGAAGATCGATATTAACGATCTCCACGTTGCTCTTGCCCACTCCCATGAGGTGACTTTGCGAGAGACTGCACGCCAGTTGGGCGTGAAAGTGTCTGGAGAATTGGTGCCGTGCGCTGGTTGTTCAGAGGCTAAGGGGAGGAGGATGGCCGTGCCGTGGTCGACCGAGTGCTGCTCAACGAAGCCCCTGCAGCGCGTGTTCGTGGACCTCTCGGGGAAACGGTCTCCGTCTGCTGGCGGGGCGATGTACTTGATGATGATCGTGGACGACTTCTCGCGACTAGGCTGGCCGTACTTCCTGAAGAAGAAATCGGATGCGGCATCGGTGTTCGCTAAATTCCTGGCCGACATCCGTGCTGATGGCTGCCCGTCCGTCGTGGAATGCGTCCGTTCGGACAACGGTACCGAGTTTCTAAACGCGGAGTTCATGGCCTTGCTCAACAGCCATGGTATCCGTCGTGAGCACACGCCCGTTGCCTCCCCGAAGCACGATGGCGTGGTTGAACGACGCATTACATGCACGCTGGAGCTTGCGATGGCGTCATGCCTGGAAGCCAAGCGCCTGTTCGACGGCGAGAAATTGCCGCCAACGGGGCCTCTATGGGCGGAGGCGTGCCACCACGCTAGCGACGTCATCAACATGACGGCGAGGGTGAAGGACAAGCCGAATATGCTCTCCCCGTTTCAGACATTCTACGGCAGAGCGCCGTTTGCGCGGCTGCTTCCATTCCTGCAGCCGGGGTTCCACCACGTGAGGCGGGCCCTGAAATCGGAGTCGAAGGCGGAGCTGTGTTTTTACCTGAGCAGCGGCAGCAACCACCCCCAGGACTGCTGCAAGATCCTGCTACAGTCTGGTTTCAAGTCCTACACTCGCGACGTTACTTGGAAACACGCGAGGAAGCCCTTTGTTGGTTTGCAGCCGGCGGTGGCGGAGGGAGTCTCCCCGACACCACCGCCGCTGTCGCCGGCCCCGGAGGTGCAGGACCTCCCGGACGACCTGAGCTTGGAGTCTATGTCATCGCCGCGGCTGCGGCTGTCGTCGCCGCCACCACTGTCGTCGCCATCGCTGCCGCTGCCATCGCCACCGCTGCCGTCGCCATCGCTACCGCTGCCATCATCATCGCCGCTGTCGCCTTCGCCGCCGCTGCCGTTGTCTCTGCCACCACCGTCGTCGCCGCTGCAACCTCGGCCGCAGCCACAGTCGCCGGAACAGTCGCGGATGTCGGCGCGTGCTGCGCGGGAACTGGGATCATACAACCTGGGCCCGGAGGATGGTGATGTGCGAGGGGGGAGACCGCCCGTAGCCACGGAGGCCAGGAGCATGGACTGCTGTCGTTGATGGCGGCTCGGGAGGGAATAGGTCACGTGCTTTTTCACCAAAACGCACCACACCAGAACCCTCCCATGCCCACTCGCCCGGCAAGTGAGCTATCGACGCCGAATTCATACGCCGAGGCCTGCGCGGACGAATACTCCCATCTTTGGCTACGGGCGACGGGGAAGGAGTTTCAAGGCCTGGCTGAGGCGGGGACCTTTGGAAATTCGTAGCAGCAAAAGGGCTTGAACGTCATATCGGCGAAGTGGGTGTACACGTGGAAGACCAACGAGCACGGCGAGGTGGTTAGGGCGAAGGCGAGACTGGTGGCAAGGGTTTTTCAAACAGCGTGAGGGTATTGATTTCTTTGAGACCTTTGCTCCGACGCCAGCGGCGTCTTGTTTTCGTTTATTGGCTGGTATTGCGTGCGAGTTGGACTTGGATTTGTGCCACTTTGATGCCGAGCAGGGGTTCGTCCAGTCGAATCTGGATGAGGATGTTTTTATGCGCCTACCTCAGGGTTGCGGTGAAATGTCCGGTAAGATAGTACGGTTGAACCGCAGTCTCTACGGCTTGAAGCAAGCGTCGAGATCGTGGCACAATCACTTGATGATGCACATGAAGTGTCTTGGATTTGAGCAGTGCCCCGCGGATGCTTGTGTTATGCGTTTGATCGAGTCGGGGTCTGTTTCCATAGTAACCGTAGTGCATGTGGATGACATATTTGCGGTGGGGCGGAAGGACAGGTGTGACCAGTTCTGCGATGACTTGAATCGACTTGTCCCGATCATTAATCTCGTAGAGTTGAGGTGGTATGCTGGATGCCGATTTTCTAGGGACTGGGAGGCTGGTAGGTTGACGATTTCGCAGCAATCTTTCGCTGAAAGCACGGCTGCAAGATTCAATGTCAACGCGAGTAGGATGACTCCGCTCGCAGCAGGCCTAGAACTCGAGGAGTTTGACGTGACTGAACCTGAGGGCGACTGGCCATTTCGTGAGTTAGTCGGGTGCTTGATGTGGCTTGCAAACCAGATGCGACCGGACATCTCAAACGCTGTCCGAGCGGTAGCTAGATATACATGTTCGCCGAAAGAAAAGCACTGGAGAGCAGCGATCGGTATTTTGGAGTACGTGTCTTGTACTAGTGATTTCGGTATTTCTTTTCAGAGAGGCAGTGGTCTTGAGCTGGTAGCGTTTGCTGACGCGAACTATGCCAGCAAAGCCACGGACAGGAGGTCCGTCTCAGGTGGAGTCATCACATGCGCAGGTGCCTGCGTATGCTGGTTCTCGAGGACGCAGAAATGTGTCACGCTTTCGACCACCGAGGCAGAATATGTAGCCATGGCAGACACAATCAAAGAGGTGATTTCATGCGGTATGTGTGGGGTTTTATTTTTCCGGGTTTTGGTTCACCGTCTATCAGGGTTTTCGAGGATAACAAGGGGGCGATTCAGTTGGAGAAGAATCCAGTGTGCACCTCAAACTCGAAACACATTGATGTAAGACACCATTTTCTGAGGGAGCTTGTGCTACGGGGAGAGTTTGACATTGTCCACATAGAGTCCGGGCAACAACGTGCAGACTTCCTCACAAAGCCACTCTGCCCAACGGATTTCCGTTACCACCGAAATTTTCTGATGAATTTGTGACGCAGTGTTTTCGGAGGACTGGATTTTTCTGGTGATTTTTTGTGATGATATATATATATATATTTTCTTTTTAATCATCACTTTTACTTTCCAGCCCACTCGTAAGAATTTTTACCCTCGACGATCTTCTGGACAAGCCGTGGTCACAGGTGTCGTCCCTTCTCCCCCCCGGTACGTGCCTTTAGTTTTTATCGCGCATAGGGTTCAGCATTCCCACTGCTCGTCGATTTTCGTCGAATATAGCCAACTCACGCTTTCGCGCTTTCTGCTTATCAATTTTTTATGCAAGAAAAAGTCCCTATGAGCATGCACTCGGTGAGACTCGAACTCACGAAATTGATCTTGACAGGCTCGCGGACCACCTACCAAGCCACCGGGGACGCCGGCTTTTGATATAGAGTTTCCGGAGGACAGTTTTTTTTTCAGGTGATTTTTTGTGATATAGATTTTTCGGAGGACTGGATTTTTTCTGGTGATTTTTTGTGATATAGATTTTTCGGAGGACTGGATTTTCTGGTGATATTTTGTGATATAGATTTTCCGAAGGACATATTTTTTCTGGTGATTTTTTGTGATATAGAGTTTCCGGAGGACAGAATTTTTCTGGTGATTTTTTGTGATATAGATTTTCCGGAGGACAGAATTTTTCTGGTGATTTTTTGTGATGTAGATTTGCCGGAGGACATATTTTTTCTGGCGATTTTTTGTGAGGTAGAGTTTCCGGAGGACTGGATTTTTTGTGGATGTGTGATATTTTTCTGATGAATTTTGTGATATAGTTTCCTGAAGGAGGACTGGATTTTTTGTGGATCTGTAATTTACGTTTCTTGGGGATTTTCTAGTGAACTCTTGGTAGATGATTTGACATGTTTCCAATAAGGGAGGGATTCCGTTGAAATTCGGACTTTTTTCGGAGTTTTCTTTGCGAGATGTGACACTGTGCCTTGACGATTCCGATCAGGAGGACTATTGGTTGTGATCGGAGATCGACACGGATCTATCGTAGACTACTGAGGAGTTATATACGGATGATGGCTTTTATGATGTGGCGAAGAGGGTCCGTCGGGATGACTGGTGGGAAATATGTTTTCCCGCTTTGTGTGCTGGTACGATGTCGTGGAAGCATCTATCATCGTACTATATAATATACATCTGTGTGTTTTTCCCGTGAGCTACGTGAGCTCTTCTCGATCGTCCTCGTCTGAGCTTGAGGCCCTTCCAACATTTAACAGAGAGCAAAATACCAGGAAAGTAAAATTTCACATATATGTATATATTCACACATACTTGAACATATGGAAGACAAAGATTTCGCTCGAACAAAAAGACACCAAGTTATGGAAATTCTTGAAAACTAAAACCTCCGACAAGAGACGAGTTAAAACCGCGTGGAAGACGCTGACAGCGACGCGCGTGCAACTGCGAGGGGTGATCTACGCAGGATTTCATGCTTACTTAGAGTATCGTGCTGAAACGGAGAGACTCCTCGCTGACAACAAACGTAGGGGTTTCTACAAGCACCTGAAGGGCGGTTGGACGGTCGAAAGGCGATGCGCGAGTAGTTCATCATGGACGAGGATGACACGCTACTAGGGGACAAGGTGCGCTTTGTTGAACGAGGGGCGGGGGTTTTCGGCACCTTCCTGACGACGACATCACCTCGGCGACTTTCGATGACCCGCCCCCTATTCCCACCACCGCCGTTGGCACCACTGCTTGGGGATGAACCGATCATGGATGACATGACGGTGGCAATCCGTGGTAAAACAAACTTTGAAGCGGCGGGATCAGACTTCCTTTCGGTTGGGTCACTGAAACTCACCCACCCCGAATCCTTCGGGTACTTTCACAATTTACTTGTCAATGTGTGGAGGTCGAGAGACGGACCCCAGTAATGGAAAGATGCGACCAATAAGGTCCTTCGTAAGAAATAAGATCGGTTTGATTGCAAGAACTATCGAGGGATTTCGCTTGTCGCTCGTCCGGACAAAGTATTGCTAAAAATATTCGCGTCCCGTCACAGCAACTGTTGCGAGGCCGAAGGAACGCTCCCCGAGCGCGGCTTTTGCCCAGCATGATCAACAGTCGACATGTTGTTTGTTGTGCGTCGACTGTAAGAACTCGAACGAGCTAGAAACGTCCCCCTGTACATGTGCTTCATCGATCTCCTGAAAGCATATGACTCCGTCGACCAAAAGCTAGTTCAGGTAGTGCTCGCACGCTTCGGCGCACCAGATAGTATTTCAACCGTTTTCCACCAGTTCCACGAATGCATGCGAGCTAGTGTGCGTTTGGATGGCGGTGAGCACTCGGAGTGGTTTGACGTCACTCGGGGGCTGTGGCCTTGATGTGTTCTGTTACCGCTTCCGTTCAATGTCGTCGTCGTTGATGCGATAGACCCCGTGCTAGTACACTTCAGCGAGGAGCCAGACAATATGAGGGACTTGGTTCACCTCGAGGAAGATTTTGAGGAGGACGGGGTGAACGTTGACTCGCTAGCATGTGTACGGAGGGAATTATGGGGTATGCTGTACGCCGATGATGCCGGCATTGTGTCTAAGTCGCAGGAAGGCCTTGCGACGATGATGACTGTTATTGTGACAATTTCGGAGCAGCAGCAGGCCTCGCCGTGTCCGAAACGAAAACGGAGATCGCGCTACTGCGGACACTGAGCAAGGCACTCCGCTAATCATCGAACCAGCGAGCCAAACGTATGGATGGGCGGATGGTGTAGCTTTTGTACCTGGGTGGTATCGTCTTGGCAATTGCTGATACTATGCCAGAGATCAAACGACGGATACGACTCGCAAGGGCATGCTACAATCGGTTCGAGCGGGAGCTGTAAGATATAGAGGATGCTACGTTCACTCTAAAGGTGTGCATGCTGCAGGTCGAGGTGATGGAGGCCCTGCTGTACGGGTGTGTGACGTGGGCTCTTGGCCAGGAGAACTTCGCTGAGATTCGAACGACACATCGCCACCTCCTCCCACGGATCATTGGCTTCCAGCGCAGACAACGCACCGACCACATCATGTCGTACGTCCATGCCCTAAACGGTTAGGGGGGTTTTCGCAAAAAACGCATCCGCTTTGCGGCGGCCTAGAGCGGACGATCAATATGAGGCTTACCCGTCTCTCTCAGCGGCAGCTCGGTATATAATCGACCACGGTCAACTGATGCTGGGCACATACTACGCGTTTGTGCGAGCTGGTCCAGTCTAGATTGGAACGCGTCACACTTTGAGGGCGCAGTTTCGCGAACCTCGACCTGATTCTTTGTGTATAGATAGTTCATTGTATAACACATCGATTCAAGCTAGGAGATTAAAAGAACAAGAGTATAAATATCGATATTTCAATTTCTTGATGAGAGTTTAAGGCGGTGTGGAATAACACTCCGTCCTTTTTTTGGCGAACGTATAAGCGGAAAAAACAAACGCCAGAAGGCCCTCGCTTGAATGCCTGGATAATTGCGCGGTTGAAACCACGTGTTTAAAATCCAGATCTAACATCGAACAACCGGATCCCGGAATCAGAATTTTGCGTAGCCCATCATGCTGTCTAAGCTTTGTAAGGGAAACTTGCGCTTGCCATATTTCTTTACAGGAGACAAGTTAGGCGATGGCAAAACATATCGCAAGTTTCGCCATACCATACGTTGTGCCCACACAGAGTTTCAGCGTTGTCTGCAACAAACTTTTTAATGACTTTCGTATTGACTGTGTTATCGATAGTCTTCGTGCGTGACGGGACGTACTTGACATGGACGGTTTGGCCGAAGACTAAACGCATCCCAAAGATAAAATAGCCCGCGAGCGCGTTGCAGGTTCAGCAACACAACTCTTCATTTTGAAGCCAAAAAAATCCCAAACGGTTGCGAAAACGCCGACGAAGTGAATAGTACCATTGCAGCTGGACCATCCCGTACTATCAATGCTACTCTTCCGTCCTGGGTCCCGACCTCAGCATCGACACAAGATTGAACGCCGCAATTCTTCAACAACGTCTGGTCTTGGACACGGTGCCCATGTGCAGCCTCAGAGTGCCTTCCTTCGACGAGTCCCCTTGAAACCGCGTGGAAATGGGCGAGATGAAGTTGAAGACAAGTAAGGCATAAAATGGGGGTGGATACGCAACACGGCGAAGAGAACAGTTATGTACTGTAGTGATTCGTCCGTCACGCTGTCCGTCAATTGGCGAGCCATCCAGGGTCGATGGAGTACCACCAGAAGGCGGTGTACTACTGATGCGCCTGCCAACGTACGGTTGCGCCGCTTCTAGCCAAACGTCTTTCAGTAGCGACATTGCTGGAGTCCTTCTTTCCTTTCTTCCTCCGTTTGCGTGCCGGAGACACGCTTAAACGTACGCCCGACATGCGTACATCGTAAATACACCTGGTTGGTATGGACTGCCCTAGTGGCATTCGGGGACTTTGTTCTTCTGACGTCCTGTGGAATATATAAACGTATTATCGTATATGATTTCGTGCGATCTCGAAAACGGTCATTCGTGGACCTTGCCTGGAAAGGAGGACTATGGCGTGCCCTATCCTTGCCTCCGATGCGCATCAGGGTCTTCCGCAGAGGAGCAATGTTTCCGGAGCACGTGCACCGCCGTCTTTATACCCCACCGGTATTTCTTGCTTGAGAGTTCGCTGCTTTCTGATGATGAACCAGACAAACACGACTTTTCATTGAAGAAAAAGCCAAACAGTCAAGTACAGACGATAACGGTGCTCGGCGTCAAGAGATTTGTCGGGGGTGCGGTCATACGTCAGGTGCTAGGGCTGAAGACCGCTAGGGCCAGCATACACGCTGGACTTTTCCCTCCCGTTTGATAAGATCGAACACCGCGCAATCTCAGAGTAGTGTACCGATCGGTGTTGCATCAGGACTGAACTCCTTACCAAGGAAGTACCGAGTGGGTCACATATACGTTCATGAGACAGGACAAGCGTGTCGTGATTTGATGCGACGAAAGCAACCCAGAACACAACAGGCAACCGACGCGCTACAAACACCTTTCTTGGGTTTCCACCGGCTTCGTGCCGAGGTATCCACGAGGATATACACCTCTCAAAGAACCCAGGTATAATATGCTAAGTTAGAGCGATCATCAATTGTGCTTCAGCTATCCAACACGGTAAACTCAATACCTCGGTAACATATCGACATTGGGAAGCCTCCTACACGCAACCAGATGGACAATCCGCATAAATCGCACCAACAACATTCGAGGCTAAAAATAATTTGGATCAGTTATAGGCTGAGGAGTCCAGATGCGTTCAACGATAGAGGTGGCACTTTTCCGCCAGAAAGATTTCTGAACGACGGGGCTCCTTAGCCCCAAATCATCGGGATGCCAATCTCGTTTCCAAAAATCACCATTTCGTATACTTTGGTCGTTGGATTATTTATCGGGAAGCAATTAGAGTTTTTGCTTTTTTTTTAGTCCGTTTAGGGGTGAGGTATGGAGCACCTCAAGTGGGGAACCAAAAAAAAAGTATGGTGCACCTCTACTGTAGCTTACGTCTCCAGTCATTAAAGCACGTTCGGACCCAAACTGGCACCCCTGAACTGGAGAGTACTTTCAACGCCGTAAATAACGCATAACGTGTAGCAGCTGCGGCATCTTGTGCTCACGCTGGGCAAGGAAACGTCTCTGAGGGGCTCCTGGAGGAGGCGTTTTTGTCTTTTGTTCATCACACTTACTTCCCACCTTACTTGAAGGAGGTCTTTACCCTCTGCAATCTCTCCGGACAAGTCGTGGCCACAGCAGTCGTCGCTTCTCCACCCTGGTACGTGCCTTCAATTTTATCGCGCATAAAGTTCAGCATTCCCACTGCTCGTCAATTTTCATCGAATGTTCCTATCTCACGCTCTCGCGCTTCCCGGTACTCAATTTGTAAGCAAGAACAAGTCCGTACGAGTGTGCAACCGGTGACACTCGAACCTACGAAATCGATCTAATAGGCACGTCAACCATCTACCAACCCGCTGGAGACTCCGGCTAGCGACAGAGCGAACGCAGCCGCGTGCTACTTGATTTCATGAGTTGCCTATCAGTACGCCTTGGTTCACCATCGTTCTCTTAGGTACCTTTTTTTCACTTATATGTGGCATCAAAACATTATTTTCGAAAGGTCAGCAACTGAGTACGATGTGGGCGCTACCCTGTACTCGCCAAGCCCGCCACAAGGGCGGTAAGCATGTAACGTGCAACAGCGCCATTACTTTGTACTTGCTCGGTGTCGCGCCATACATATATCCCAAAACGGCAGACAGGGTAATCGTCACCGGTGATGACTTCCGAGACTGCTGTAAAACGTACTGTTGCAGCGCAACGGAAAACGTGTGAGGTGTTCGCTTCGTTGGAGATGGCGCGTCGTTCTGTTGTTTTCTCCGTTGTCCGTAGGTCAAAGTTAGCATAACCCCCTCGCGCTCGTACGACATGTGACGCCGCGCCCTTGACCATTTCACCGATCCGCCATCGGTTCAATCCTCAGAAATACAGGGACTACACACTGGGGGTATGGTTTACCTAACGATACTGTCAGATAGCTTATAGAAGTTTTACAATATTCACGGGGATGCTGAAACAACATTTTTTAACGTACCCGCTAAAACAGGCAACAGTTCGTGACACCGAAACGATGTCAAGTGCAGGGAATGTTTGGCCTCTCATCCATTCGAAACCGCCACCTGCCCAGTCTAACGGGTTTTCTGTGCACCAGCGTAGCCCAAGGATCGTCGAAGAACACCTTCCTGAAGAATGGACCGCTGCCCGACCGAACACCAGCCGCCACAAAACTGCAATAATTCAAACCACTTTCCTCAATGTAGAGAGCCCTGCTGCACTGTGAATACTAGCGACCATTGAGCTTGTCAAATAACACGCTTTTGACGACGTGGGGAGCATGAGTACTGCCAATCCAAACGAACTACCCCATCCATAATCATACGTTGTATTTGGTGTCACCAGGGATGGTGGACGTGGATCGGGAGTACCCAGGCTCCCGGCGTTGGGGAAAACGTATACTTCGCCAAACTCGATGGCCGCTGGCGTTCACGCTGCAGGTATCTCTACTTGGGGGAAAATGTTTTCGAATAGTTCGGTGGCCACCGGTGTTCGTCGTGCAGGATTCAGCACTTGGCGAGCATTCGTTTAGACGACCTCAGGCACCGCGGGTTCACAGAAGGTCCGCTGAACTGGAACGGTGATCTTTCTAGTTTGGGAAACACTTGACCTTCCTTGCAATGGATATTGGGTTTGTAAATATACACAGACGAGCTTTCTAGCGAGTGAGGTGAACACGTATCCTTCGTCACCTCCGTGCGAGAATTTGAACCTTCGGTTAGCCACATGACCACATAGGCAACCCTGGAATGTGGTCACCACAATCAGAAGGGTGGTCTGCCGAACCGGTAGCGGTCTCATAACTAGAAAAGGGCCGTGCCTACTGGGCCTATGGTGCGGGGGCTAGACCGAGTCTTATTCACGCAATTTTTCCACTCGGGTGAGAGGCGTTGTATCGCACCTAACACATAAACGTGTAAACAGTTCGTTTGCACAGGGTAAACACTACTCCCAGTTGTTAGTGAATATCGGGAAAGTGAAAAAAACGAAACAACTTGAGATTATTCTTATATAGAAACGTCACTCGACCGAATAACCCTGAGCAATGCTTAGAAAGAGGACTTAATCGCAGACCGAGCTATCGAAGCAGAACTCTGCCCGGCAGCTCGACCAAGCGATGCTGTTCGTAGCACCGATGGGTGCCGTCGATGGGAAGGGCCCGAGTCTTGTTGAGTCTACAGTTTCCTCGCCCGTCTAGGACCCGGTACCGACCTCCGGTGTGGACGTCGACGCTCCGTTCAGGAGTCGGGAAGCCGTATATACTGTAGTTTATCTCTGTTCGGCAGCAAATGCGTGTTTGGCTAGTACGTGTTAGGGCTGTGGACTTCGATCATTTCATGAGAAAGGCAAGTACCGGCCATCGTTGCGTTGGCTCCGCGGAACGGACACTTTCACGACATGTGATACCCACCTTTTATCTTTGCTCGGCGTTGGCACCTGTATGTAGTAGATCACACACACCATCTGAAGGTACGCCGTCCACCGTTCATGCAATCACGGACAACGCTTGCCATCTGCAACCTGTGGATGAATTGCTGTGCCAGATTAACCCGTCTCAGCGTATCAACGTTTCAACGTACTCAGGATTAAAGTTGCGACATCAAACCGGACAGCGAAAACATATATTCAAGTCGCTTCTGAGGCCATCGTGGCACGAACGAAGCGGGACAGCGAGCCCTCTGCGACATCGCCTTCACTCAAGGTACTCAAGTTGATATAAACGTAGTCTAGACATTCATGTGACCTCCACAAACACTCTGGGGGTATTGACTGTATCGTTTGTCAGCCATGTCGACACCGGTGGACTACAGTACGCTTACGCCAAACGTCATCCTCAGCTACAAACTCTACAAGGTAGCTTGCTGCAGTTCTCACAGTTATCATGGAATCTGGCACGTATCATGATGCACCTGACACGTACTACGACAGGGGTAGATGTTGCACTTTTTGCCCTATGAGGCAATATTTCTGACCGACCGAGCTCATCAACTCGGGAACGTACCGTCAACATACTCGTAGGCATTCTAGACTTTAGATTCATTCCATTAGTGTTGAACGATAGTTTTCCTAGGTACCGAGGGCATGGGAGTGTTTATCGGGTTAAGCCTAGATATCAAACGAGAGTCCGTAGCTTGAGGTTAGGAGCTCCTCAGGCGTAGATCCTAAACAAATTGCAGGTGCGCTTATACCGTAGCATACCGCACTCGACTGTACCGCCTGTATTCCCAGTCTTGTCTTTGCCACCTGGTACGGTTGGCGCTTGGCATCGAGGTTCCGACTTCGCGTCGTCGTTTCCACTGTCTGGCCGGGATGCAACTTCTTGTGTGGAAGGCACTCCCTTCCCCTCCTTTACCGTTCGAGATTGATGTGTTTGCTCCGGCGTCTCCTCGCCTGTCGCGTCCTGAACGGACGTGCAGTCAACATTCGCTGTTGGCTCGGCAATCGGGAGGACAGGGGAGGTGGTTGACGAGCACCGTCGAGGCGACGATGACCATTTCACTGAAAGCGGGATGGCCGGGACTGCTTGCAAAGGTAACGATGGCTCTTGAACCAAAGCGCTGCTGTCCACAGCCACCGTTACCCCGGAACGAGAAAGTAGCAGC
The DNA here is from genome assembly GCA_031763025.1 of Macrocystis pyrifera. Taxonomy (NCBI): domain Eukaryota; class Phaeophyceae; order Laminariales; family Laminariaceae; genus Macrocystis; species Macrocystis pyrifera. The sequence continues at coordinate 12,355,033 of JASSKH010000016.1, read as the reverse complement.
GACGCTGGGCAGCAGCGCTTTGGTTCAGAAACCACCGTGGCGTCTGCAAGCAGGGCCGACCATCCCACCTTCAATGGAAGCGCCATTACTGCCTCAACGGTTTTCGTCATCACCATCACCTTTCGCCCCGATAGCCAAGGCAGCGGCGCGGAAGTTGACAGCACGGAGATTCAAGAATCGATACCCTCGATCAAATCTCGAAGAGGACATGACGCTCCCACGAGTGGAAGCAGGAAAAGTATTTCCTTCCACGCAGGGAGGTTCATGCAACCCGACGACAAGCAGGTGGACACGAAGGGCGTATTGTAGTATCGCTGAAGTTGTCTCCCCTGCAATTGGGTTCACGATAGACGTTTTGGCCAGGTACACCTGAATACAAAATGTACTCAGAGGTCCGAGTGCATGGGTGATAGCCACGTTGTTCTCAAAGAGAAATCATTTAGAAGTCTTTTGTGGGAAACGGAAGGGGACAGGGACTACAATCACTGGGGTTAGCTGACAAGCCTCCAGCCCGCGGTGTGCTAACTTCGGCCGATCGGAAGCCATTGGCGCGTACATCGAAAGCGTGTTGCCCTAGAAAACAAACACAATAGCTCCGGAAGATACAAACAGGTGGGCTTGGCAGCGTACGCATGCGTCTAACCGTAGATCAACTTTGGCGACTCCCGAAATCAATTTAGACCAGGCCAGGGGAACCAAGCGTACTCATACAAACTTGACGGAACAAAATAAAACCGTACAGCACGAAGTAAGGGGCAAGGGGAAGATTGCATCCGTACTACGCGGACCGTGTTGGCTGAGGTCGCGTTCACGAAACCGACCCCGGAAGCACAAATATCGAACCACATGCTACCGCTCCCGACACTTACTTGCTTCCATCTGTAGACGGCAGTAAACGGGTCTCAGCCGCTGACCGACGCGTCTCTCCATCCGCCGCCATCTGGGTCTTATAAGCGTACGTGCGGGTGGAGCACGATAGCCGCAAAAAAGAAACAATTCAGTTCAGCTCGCGACGTATATTTGCAAGACTAGACACTATTTTATCTTGCGGGTGAATCTAGGCAAGTGTGTCAAAGTCGCATGTTCGTGCCATCAGACTCTACGGGCCCGTTCTTCTCGAATGATGCGTTCGAAAAATTTCCAGTATTGACTAGGCATCCATGGAACGGGCTTCCTGAGGGTGCTGGTTTCGGGATAGCCGAATAAAGAAGACGGAGTGACATTTTTCTCGGCGATCTTAACATTTATCGCTACACCATCAAACTCGGAGAAACGTGTACCAAGGGTTCCCGCCGCCGCAGGTGAAGCTCACGTGTGTAAAACAAACCTAGTCACGACGCCAAAAACAGCAAGTGCACCAGTACTACAACGTGGAGTATCTTCATCTGCTTCAACATATTTTGAAGCGGAAAACCTTCTTCGTCGTTACCCTAGCGACCAGGTTCATAGCCGGCGATTGCATGGAGAATGCGATGGTCAATCCATTTTCACGCCCCGGTGCCTATCGCCCCTGCAACATCCGGGCACGAGGTGGTCATGCCGTATGCCTGGGTGGCCAAGACAACAACGCTGTCCGCAAGGAGGGGGCATGACGGTGAAGACGTACGATTCAAGCACTCATGAAGCTGCTCGCGAAAACGGTGGCCTTAGCAACGTGTACACATGTTTACCGTCACGCACTGGGCGTTGGTGACTTCGCGAAGCATAACCGGCGTCTTGCGTTGAAAAATACGATCGTGGCAGGGGAAACACTCGTATTTCGCGAAGACACAATATATTCAAGGAGTTGGGATCTTCTAAAACAGCCCAAACAAAACACAAACCCAACGGATAATACCAAACGTAAGAGCGGGAGCACGATTGCGAGGGTACGATCGGGACCATATTTGCATGATTGCCTTAACGATACCAAGTCAGACGCGGGCGCAACGAGAGGAACACGACGCCACCACTGGCTACTAGCACGCAGTCCGGCTCGGGTTGATATACGCACGACATCGCACCGATGGCTATCTGGTTCGAACGTTTGGCACCGCCGTCGAACCTATGGACTTCTGTGTGGATCAATAGAAGGACAAATAGAGACCAACTTGTTAGTCGAGAACCCCAGCGCACATGATGGGGGAACATGACTTTTCATGCAAATAATATCAAGGAGGTGTTTGTATGTCCAAACACCGAGCACTATAAACAATACAGTATGTGTAGCCCAAACTTCATAACGAGGGAAGGATTGAGCACATACTGCATGAACTGATTCTGGCATAGATTGTATAATACTCCGACAATGTCGGGTGCATGACACCACCATGCACCAACGAAAACACGTAATCTGTCTCGAGCCCTGAGCGACACCGCACCCGCACTGGTGCTATGGTTGGGGGGCCACGACGCGATCCTCGGTGCTCAAGCTCTCAGCATGACTCGGCTGATTGACGACCGTATCTCGTTCCAATCTTGAGCTTCGCACGTATTTCTTTTAGCGGTGTACGCCACTGAGATTGCTTGTTACTCTGCGCTAAAAACCGACGTTAGATGTCCGGTTTAGAATGAGGTGCAGACCCACGTAGTACGTAGTATATCGCACCTCAACGCTGAACAAACCTGCTATTTATACAAGAGTACGCTATGCTCGACTGCATCAACTGAGTTAGAACGATACTCTGGCCGGGATTTAGAGCTGGTACCTCAGGCCCCTGAACGACCTGAGCACGAAGTGCACACGCCGTGTGCACACGCGGACAAAACACTAAAGCTATGACTCTTACCCGAGGCCACACGCGACAGCTGCAGGTGTATGGTACACAAGCTCGGAAAGACACCATCAGGGTCTGCGGGGTTTGGGCCTGTAGCGTAGAACGTATGGCCAACGCATCAACATTCCGTGAGCCAGCACGCGCGGGATAATCATGACAGCTGCACGCTTACTGACGTTTGACCCCGCTTCCCCTCCTGATAGTGGCCGAAGGCCACGCCTGCCGGCCAGAAGGCCTGCACGCCACATGTGACTTGCGCTAGGTGAGGATGCCTGCTAGGCCGTTGATTCAGTACCTTGCTCAACACGAGCACGAGACGTGCATGCCCACAAGCCGGCAGCCTTTTACCTGGCGGATAAATCATACTGATGGGGTTCGCGTCAGGCTCTTTGACGCAAGCAACATGACCGAGGATAGTGGCCGGAGGCAGTGATATCAATACCTACTTGCTCAACACGTCGACCTCCCCACTGAAGAGAGTTTCACCCTATGGAGTCGTCCAGAATTGAGCAGGAGCAACGGTAGGGAAGTTGCCGAAGCCGCAGAAGGAGAGGCAGCTCCATCATCCCTGTGTGGTTCGTTCCAGGCTAACGGTAATGCTTTTGTTGTGCCCTCAACGCGACTCTGGTTTTGCACAGCAGGAGAACGCGACTCCTTCTCACGTGTTTCCCATGTTGTAAGTTTGCGTTTCTTGCGGCTTCTCGAGGGCGCCATCAGACGCGGATGATCACAACACATAGTGCAAAACCTTCTTACGGATTCAATCTTCTTTTACTTAAGGTAAGAGCTACCCCCCTACACAGTACGGGGGGGCCGGCGTTCAGATAGGGTGGTAGCTTGTATGTCAATTGAAAGGGAATTGTGTGCTTGTAGTGGTTGCGGGTGTATGTTGAGACTATCGCTGTCCAATGACACCCGCCAGAATCGTGAAGAGACAATACTGTATGACATGGGAAAGGTGAGGGAAGGGGCGGAGTTGTCCTCGTGTTCGGGACCGGATTCTCCCATGGCCACTACAATAGTATCAGTCCGGTTGGCCTGGAGCAAGCCATGCAGAGACGGAGAGGCCGCCCTTCTCAGTTCCAGCGACAACCTGCGTTGTGCCCTCTAAATTATGGAGAATACAATTGGGCGCGACGTTTTCCACCGCGGAAGTCGGCGTGTTGACCCAGGACCTATCGTTGTCACCGACTCCGGCGGCCATCTCTGGCCATGTTGCTTGATTTGAATACCACGACGTGAACGTCGCAGGTACCCGTTGTCTCGCTCGTAGCCTTGCGGCTTGTGGGCGTGCCCAAATCGTGCTGATGTGTCACCACTGGCCCGAAAAGGCGTTGCGGGCGTAATCACCGCACCCCAGGCGTTGGCAGCATCCAGGCCCCGAGGAGGGGGCGCGTGACAAGTCACCACTACCTCAAGCACTAAGCGGAGACAGTCTGTGGGGGAGTGTGAATCCACATACTAGCCCGAAGACTGTCTCCGCCTTGTGATTGCGGTCGAAATGAATTGTCATGCGTCTCCTCCTGCGGACCTGCACGATACAAACGACTTGGGCATGATGAAGACCGCCGCGACGTCTTTGTCGGATCCTGAGACGGCACACGAGCACGAGAACTGCGAGCCCACAAGCCGGTAGGCACCCGACGAGGGAACGACCCGTGCTATAGGGACTCACGTCGATCGCCTTGACTTCAGCAACATGGCCGGAGATAGCAGACGGACGCGGTGACAATAAAGACTTCTTTCCCAACACTTGAACTTGCCCCCTCGAGAGGCTCGCGCATAGCCTTGTGAAACAATAAGAAGGCAAACCCGTTGATGTGGATGGAACTACGCAGGAAAGAGCGGCAACTTATTCCCTTTGTGGCATGTTCCAGCCATTAAAACGTTGTCTATTCTCGCGCCTTTCCCGCGTCGTCCGCCTCAGATGCTTATATCTCTCCTTGCGGGCGACATCAGGCGTGTGTTCAATCCGCGTCTGTCGGCGCCCACCAGACTCCGGAAGCAACCGAGATGGAACATGAGAGAAATACGGGGAAGAGGTTGAGTTGTCCTTGTGTGATAGACTGAAGTCCTATCGCGCGATTCTGGTAGCTATTAAAGCCGATGACACTGGAATTGCGCGGAAAGAGGAGGCTTCTGGGTTATTCCGTGGCTGAGGGAACGCGACTACGGTGCCCGACTCTGTGTGCCAGGCACCCCTTATCATATTTCCACCCTGAGCCAACGGTAACTCGAACCCCAAATAAAAATACGTGCAACATTTGAACACATCCTGGTCTCGACCTCTGGCGACAAGGTGGCCGCAGATGACAACCAGGGGAGGCCACGGCCATGGCATTTCCTGAAAGTCGTTTTGTTCCATGCCAATACGCACCTTTACGCCGCCAGGATTTGTGGCCCTTCCTCTATTGCGTGGTCAAGGCAGTGAGTCTCCTTTCTCTAATGCCGTGAGGTGCCCACTCCGTACCATAGCATTTGACAGGGTTTAATCGGGGGGCGATAGGATCTAACAAAAGCGTCATGCATGAACACTAAATATCAATTATTTCGTGAGGGTAACGGGTGAGCTGCAACGACACACCCACGGGAGGTGTGCCGTCGATGCCTCCGTCGCACCGCTTTGGTGGAGGTGTAAACGACACCGCTCTGCAGGGCCGCCCAAATTCGAACAAATCGTTCGTCGCAGGTACGGGTGATGCGATGACCTGGGAACTCAAAAAGCATCATCTGCGTTCTCAACCCATACCTTATGGTGTTTATTTTTGCGTATATGCTTCTGTACCACTGCTAATACGCGAACGTTCTACTTGGTTTCATCGTTGGGATCCTAAAACAGTCGAGTCGATCTTCCGTCTCATAGACTACAGCGTTGCGGTTGTGACGACCAGCGAGCATGAAAAACAATCGTCGCGTGAATCGGGACAATACTCCGCCACGACGGGAGCGGCGTTCGACGCGAACGACTGACGCCACGCGGCGGAGACGCTGGCGTACCAACCCCCGCGAGCCAGCACGTGCAAGATGACAGAGCAGCGCTGCTATTGGCAGTACTGACGGATGGTTCGGATTGCCCTCATCATATCTGAACGATTCGAACAGCTTATGCAAGGTGAAGGCGCGGGACCACAAACCCCTACGGTACTGCCAGCAACAGATCGCTGTCGTTCACATGCACATGCTGGCTCGCGGAGAGTTGGTGCCATGGCGTCCCGTCCGCCTTGCCAGAGTCGTTCGAGGGGACGCTCGAACGACTTGGGCAAGATGGAAGAGACACCAGCACACCAACAATCCGCAAGCCAGAGTGAGCAGGGCACGAAAGCGTGTTGCTGCTGTCGAGACTGGGGGGCGTCTGACTCAGGACCTTAACGCTGAGAACAACTTTGCGCAAAGTGAAGGCACCGGCCCACTTAACGCGCTGGTAGCGCCAGTACTAGCGAACGTTCGCACACACCAGTGAATCGGCCTTATCCGTGTCTACGAGGGCACCAGATGCTGATTTGGGGCAGTCTTATGTGCTGCTGGTCAAGAGTACTATACTTTCAAGCAGAGGCTGGGCCGACCAAGCATCCGCTGTAGCACCTAGGGATTGTTAAGAAATCCACACCGAGGGTAGACCTGTAGATGAGACGTCGTAGCGGAACCAGCATATCCCGTATAGTCGTCACCGAAATCAAGTGCCTGGTATAATATAACACCGTCTTGATCGCACTAGCGGCAATGCCAAGCATTGCATGGCAGACGACATTGAAACGAAGGCGGTGCCAGGAACCTGGTAGTCAGGGCGCCTCCCAATCATTGAAATCTCCTGCACAGTTTGTTTGTTGGTTTGGAATTATCGAGGCCACAGCTTGCTCTGCTTGATCAAGGTAAATATCATGCTTGTAACCACCAGTGCAATGCGCCTACCCTCCTGCTCTTTGCTGTCAGGAATCTGCTGTCCCAGTCAATTATGGCTGCAGCTGCCACTGCAATTTGCCGCTTGTTACAGTTGTTGCCGGGGCGTGCATCTACACCGCCATATTCCCTGCTTTTACCCTAACGAACCACGTCCCGCCATTGTTGTGATTTACCATGGTTGCCGCATCGTGTACTTGCACGTTGGGCGGCGGCAGCGAGGGGGGGGGCGTGGCACCGGCTAGTTGTGGGGGCTTCTTCCACGACTCGTGTGACTACCTCTTCACGTTTCCGACGCATGGGAATTTCGTCATACGTTTTGTGTGTTGGTTGTGTCTTCCGGAGAATCGGCAATGGACGGGTTGTTCAAAGGTAAGTCCAACACATACCAGTATGAGCCAAAGGCGGTCGAGCAAGCCACCCCGGACGGCTTTAGCACCAACAGCTTCGTCTGGTGTACCTCCCCGAGGAGTACCGCGTGTGGTTGGCGTTTTAAACGCTTCATGCGTTTGCCAACGATCCCGCGGCAAGCGGGTGTGAAAGATACACAACATTTGGGTTAATCGAGCTACTGCCAAAATTCAAAATTTCCGCGCAGCTCTCTCGACTGCGCCGAAGCAACGGCGAACAGGGATGTTGGGAATGCTGCCAACCATGCTGAAGAATCCATGGCATGTATCTAAAACATTTACACAGAGCACCCACGATGGCTTATGCTTTCGATCGAGCAGTGACACATGTCGCGCGTGTCGGCAGGCCCCTCTTTAGGGGCCGTCTTCAGTGTGATGTGCTGCAAATATTGAGAGCGTCACAGTCAAGACGGCCCCTAAAGGTATGACTGCCGACATCTACTGCGTAGGCCACTGCTCGTGCGACAGGCTAAGACATTGCTTCGGGGACTTCCTTCGGTAGGCGTGAAGATATTTCTATACTAGTCTTCGATATCCGTCTTGGTTGCTTCCGAAATGCCGGCAGCATACCATCACAGCCTTCCGGTTTACCGGCAGTAGTAGGCAGGGCTGTTCAGAATGTTCGGCCTGTGGCACAGTAGCTCGTTCATACATCCATTTATTGACGCGTTTAATCCAAACCACTCTTATAAAAACGAACATTTTCAATAGCTCTGTCCACTCCGCCACGACCACGGTGGACAACCATTGTGTACCGCCAGCCATTCTGAAGCCAAAAATTGAAATATTCGAATTCCACGAATGCCATCCAAGCGATACTAAGGAGCTCTCCGTAGCAGTATCTAACCCTTTCGAACGAGCACTGTCTGTTGCAAGTCGTCCTGATAGTTGCCGTCTTTACCGAAACGCCAAATAAATCAGAAGAGATCCACATTGAAGGAGGCCCTGAGAAGGACGAATGGCGACACACTATGTGGACCACTTCTCGTGCAACAGGGAAAGCTATTGCTGCGGGGGAGTTCGGCAGTGTACCGTGGAGGTTGTTCTGCATTGAGGTTCGATTACTACCTTGATGGCTTCAGACTGGTTGTTCGTATATCATCTGTCTATCGTTTTCGTCTCTGTAGTTTGACATAATTGTGTAAAATATTTGGCTTCCAACAGTAGCTCGCTCACATATTTTAACTCCAACGCTTTACAACCAGAATATCTTCACGTCGTTTGCTCGGTGTCGCATCATACAAATATTTCATCATGCCAGACAGCTTAATCGTCACTGGCTATCGATCTGCGAGACGGCTGTCAAAGCGTGAAAATCATACAACGCCACGCCGAGCGTGCGGGATGCTGGCCCTCTCGAATATGACGGCCACTATCATATTTTGCGCAGGCCGTGCCTCAAACGCATCACCTTCATGAAGCACCTTTACAGGCACACCTGACTCATCGCCCTTCACTATCAAATCGACCAGATATTGGTTCGGCAAAAACATTTTTTATATTTTGGGACTACACGCGGGGGGTTACCCTACGTGTCCATGCTTTCGGGTGGCTTACCGACGGTGGACGTTTGTCACGTGGGTGCCCTCTATTGAAGGCGTCTCATTTGTGTATAGCGGAAACGATGCCAAATTCAGGGACTTTATGACAGTTCTTAAATTCGAAACTGCCACCTGCGCAGTTCAAAGGGCTCTCAGTCCACCAGCTCAGCCCGAGTTCGTCGAAGATCACCTGCCGGAAGTAGATACCAACGCCAGACGGAACCCCAGCGGCCACCAAACCACAGAAATCTAAACCACTTTCCCCCAAATAGGGCACCCTGCATTGTCAACGCTAGCAGGCATCGAGTTGCTTGGAGAAGACGATATTGACGTAGGAAGCCAGTGTACTCTCGATAAATACGCACTGCCCACGGCTACACCAGATCCACACCGCAGTTATGTCGACGTCAGAAAACGTGGTTCTACATAGTTCGGCAGCCGCTGGTTCTCGGAGTGCTCTCTTGTTCCGCCGGTGCACAGAAAGCCCGCGTAACTGGGGAAGTGACCCTTTGAATTTGGGAAATACCTGGCAGACGTTCCCTGCATATGGCAAAGCTTCTGTTTAAAACACTGACGACCTTCTCAGAGGGTGCGACATAAGGTTTCTTTAGGCACCGCCGCGCCAGAAATTGCACTTTCGGCAAGTCACCCGACACCGAAGGCACCCTGCGTGGGTGGTCCCTACATTCGGTCGGGTTGTCTGCCGACCAGAAACCGGGTTACAAAAGAAATAAAGGCGGTGCCGATAGGAGCTACGGTGGCGGGGCTGCCCCCGGTTTCATTCCACCGCATTTTGGCTATTCGGGCGAGTGGCTCTGCATTTCGTCCACAACATTACCGTGTCAACGAATTGTCCGCGTATGTAAGAACCACTCCGACGGGGGTGCATATCGCCAAACCAAAAAAGGTTCCGTCAAAGACGTCGCGGGCGTTTTCACCTTTCCTGGGGCGTTTATGGTGTGTAGACCGTCAGCAGGAGACACGTGACCATCCGCTGCTACACCAACCATAGAGGCGGAGATAAAAGGGGGAGTTCACACTAGCCCACATGCAGTCTCCGCATTATGCTTGGAGTAGCTTGGGGGTAGCGGCAGATTGGAACGCGTCGCCTGCTGAGGGCCTGCACGCCACAAATACCATGCGGAAGGCCTAGATGCCCACGATCTCTTCGCTGGAATACGCGACTGGTGCCACGGCAGGGGGGTCGCTCTTACGTCTTTATTTTCAGTCGAGGAGAGCCACTCGGCGGAGAGAACATCTTATTTCTTGGCACTCTTAAGCCCTCAAGATTTTCGTTTTTGTGATGTTCCCCGGCAGGGGATGGCTTGCTACTCTGCGAACACAAACCAAATGTGCGTCCGGTTTTGAGTGAGATACAAAGCGACTCGTCCGAGTGTCATAACCGTGGTAGTGAAAATGGGGGTAACTCCTCTATCGAAGCACCAGCCCTGCGGCGGCACACGGTTACGATACGTGCTAGTTCAAAGGCCAGACGGTTTCCAATGAGCGGACATCTCATGCATGCGGAGTTCACGGCTTGCTCTTCGACTCAAGAAACATGGCCAGAGGCTACGGCGGAAATCGATGGGAGCAAGGCCTCCTTGCTCAACATGTCGAGTTCCCCCCTGAAGAAACTCGAACTCCGGTCGGAGGCCATGAACACGTCAACAAGCAGCCAGAATCCAAGCAAACGTCTAATCGAAACGGTAAATCCGGTAGATCATATTGTAAGGACGTCTAGCACGGTTTGGTTCGCAAGTGGCGGTTTCAAGCTAAACCAGGGTAGATTCGTCTCTACACGCAGTTACGGCCTCCGCGAACACAGTAACGTACAACACGTGGAAATAGTGTCAAGTACCAAGGTTTCACATAGCTACACTTGGACAATCTGTAGTGAGCAGTACATCGTACTTTAACGCCAAAACAATGTACTGGTACAAAGCAGAGTACACTGTGCGCAACTGCCCCGTCCGAGATTTACATTGACAACGCCACCTTGATTTTAATCAAATGCGCCTTCACGCTTGGAATTGTAACAACTAGTGCTGTGCACTACGTGATACTTTGACCGGATGCTGGCCCTGGTGCCCTCCGCCCCTGCTAGATTCGAGCAGGCGACGGACAGCACAATGAACCTCGGAGTTGGATGCAGACAAGTCCACCATGGTAAGAATCAATTGCGCCTTCACGCTTGGAATCGTAGCTAATGGTTCAGTGCACAAAGCGATACTATGACCGGATGCCGGTATTCGTGCCGCCCGCTCCTGATAGCTGCGAGCACGCGACAAACAGGACAGTAAACCTTGGACTCTTCTCCCGGCCACAGCATGGTAATGTAGGAACATTGCAAGCGCTCGTGAAACTACCGCCTAGGGCCTGAGAGGTCAACACCTATTATGCAACAGGTTTTGGCCACAAGCAAGCTAAGATGATACGAGATCGTCCGCTCATGTTCTTCGTGGGGTAATCACAAAGCGGAGGCGGACATACCAGCGGGAGCTGTACCCTCGACATTTTCTTCTTGTATTACCGAGAATTCTTCGAAGTCTGGAGTCGAGCAATGGGCAGCGCAATGTATGCAACCAAGGTCTGCGAGCTTTCCACTTTAAGTGATGCGTGCCGACGTTGACCTTTGACTGTAAGTTCTTCCGTGGCACGGCTTGGCGTCCCCTGCTACCCGCTTTGGGCTCGTTTGGCACCAGAGAACGGCGTCGCACTAAGCAATCACAGCCACAGCATCCGCAGTAGGCGTTCTCGAGCGACGGGCTCGGAACGATACCAACGCTCCGCGTGACACGAACATCTTCCTCAAGGTGCAGGCGCCGGCACACTATGCGTGCCAGATCAGCGGCTGCAGCGTGCTTTTAATTTGCTGCATGGGCTGACTCGCGGGCTACTGGTATCCCGACGTCTTCGCTGCCTTGTCTTGAGAGCTGTAATGTCGGAGGAGGGGACGCGTGATAGTGAGCGAAGGAATGATACCTAACACTCTTCTACTGGAAGTAGCGTCGAACGCCTCCCCCAAGAATGGACGCCAAGGGCTGGCACAAAGCAGCGCGGATCCTGGGGTACCAGTGCTTAACAAGCCAGCGCACGCAAAACACCAAGCGTACGCAGCTGCTGGCGATAGTAGAAGACATCGGCGCACTAAACGCCAGTAGCGATACTCTGTTATTCAGCACGCCCTGGCCTCAAGTGTCCTGGTACGCCGACGTCTCTGCCGCCTTGCCCAAGTCTGTATCGTGTCCTCCTTCGAGCTCTGACGCAAACAACTTGCGCAAGGAGGGAGAATCGCCGGAGAACTGTCTAACCCCCCGTGAGTCGGCACATGCAGGATATAACTATACGCGCGCTGCTGCTGATCAACCCGGCACATTACCATGAATCTCTTCCTCAGACCTTTAACGCCACGAGCAACTTACGCAGGGTGAAGGCGCCGGCGCACTAGGTCATGGCATTGCTCATCTTGATGTATATTTAGTCAGCTTTCGTGTGAGCTGCCGTAGCAAGCCCAATTCGTGTCGAGCCTCATAGTGTGTTTCGGTGCACCCCTACCGTAGCTAACCTTAACAGTAGAGACCTGTAAACTCCAGACTGAGTGAAACTCCGATGTTGTAGCTACTGAAACTACCGGTCGACGGATCGGACACAACGATGGCAGCTACACGCCTTTCTCATGTACTAGCCTAAGCCTGCAGCCTTGGAAAACAATGTGTTCTAACTTGTACCTTGACGTGCACGTGACTCCCGACAGGAGTAGTTCGAACGCCGATGTGGCGTATGTCGGGAGACAACAAACCCTATCGTTACGATGTCTCAGTCACACAACATGAATTGAACATGAAAAACCTGTGAACGGATTTACTTCTGGATGCGAGAAATGAAAAACAGGTTATACTACGTGGTCTTGCAGCTAAGTTGGTGCGAATCCGGTCACCTCTCGCCAACACCGAAGGGAGACCAATCGGCGCGTTACACTGTCTTACTATGGTGAACACAGCATGTTCATAGTCCATTTGTACACAAATTGGGTTTTGATGGACGGATAGACGTGAGGTCGAAGAAATATCTTTGCCTGAAGAAGACCGAGTTTCTCCTTAGGTTGACAACCTCGTATTATTCGATCAGCAGTAACGTTTGAGCGTGTATGTGCGCTGGAACCCAATACATTTCAGAGTAAACAAAGTCTATCGTCGACGGTAAAAGCGTGAAGAGGATGCACATAAATCAAGCGTCTTTGGTCTAGACATCTTACGAAGTCTATGTACACAGTCGGGACAAACGTGGCGTTGCATGTTCACAACGCGTCGACGTTCGTGCAGGTGATGACCTTGGACTGTTCTTGCTTCTTTTCCACATCGCCATTTCAACCGATGGTGACGAGAATAGGCAGAAAGTTACTAAATTTTGGTCTGATTACCTGCACTAGCGCCTACGCGTGGTTTAAGCTCGACGACAGCATGTCTCGTCTGCATGCACATCGGAGGTCTTGACGATTGAGGACGCGGGTATTTCGTCGTACGCCTTTGCGCCTCTAATATCGATCGTCGGGTGTTTGCGATGCCCGTTCCCGAGGAAACGTAGCGTGTAAATACAACTCAGCGTTGTGTACCTCCCTGATTGGATCAGCAGTTGTTGTTACTGACCGTGAGCACACTCGAAGAGAGGATTGGCGCCCTGCACAATCTAAAAATGACATTTTTGTATACTTCGGGCATGGGATTATTCATCGGGATGCAATTTCATTTTTCTTCAAGTCAGTTTTCGGGTGTGGTACGGAGCTGTTCGAGTAAGGAGCCTGATGAAAAGACGGGTGAACCTATATTGTACAACGCTTGGTAAGGGCAAGCCTGTGGCAGGTGTTGTGTTATGATACTTTGCTTTCAGTTGCGAGTGGAAATATAATATGAAGATATGAAAAAAAAAAACACCACCACCAGGTATACACTTACTGCTTGGTAGTAATTTTCATTCTTTTTCGGTAATATTTGTCTTACCTTCATTTGAAAGTATATACCTGGTAGAAACAGATCAATCGGCTGCTGATCAACACCACCAGCACAGCTTTTTCTAGCAGAAGTAATGTGGTGCCCAGCAATTTCATACCAACCACTGATCAGGTATTATATAAGCAAGACGATGAAAATACGTCATCTATGAGTTCGACTGAGTAATAGTTGAATAGTTGATACCCAATTTTGCAAGCTGGGTAATACGCCTACTATTATACTATTCTATACCTGGTACGTATTTCATTTATAGATGGGAGTTGTACACAATTTACGATAACATACGTATTCATATAGGAGTTACTATTGAAGTTTGGTACAACTCGAAATAGCCCCGACCTTGAGTTTGTCGTGCGACAGTCTTCGTCAAGTATGTTCCTCGATAAATATGAAACGACCGTTAATCCGATCAGTGTGCCGTATTACGTAATAAAACCCAACCCAGCTAAGCGGCGCTGTTTATGCAGTAACACATCCACTTCCCCGGCCAACACTTTGCTGGCGGTATTTTAGACTTTTTAGCTGCCTTGCAATAACTGATCTCGCATCATACCAGCCTGTGCGGCCGGGTATTCTTCTCAATTCCTCACAAATGATCCGTGTGTTTTCATCAGAGTACTGCTGCTGTTCTTGTTACATTTACTTCCGTGATACCTACTCTGTCACAGACTCTCAACAATATTTGTCTACACTTTTCAGGGTTTCACCTCCCAGATTTTCGTTCTACGTGTAGTACCATGTATAGAGCTAACGTAGCTGCTTGATCGACAAAGGTGCAGAACAAATACTGTAGTTGAAAAAATAGTTTGCTACTGGCAGCAACGCATGGTACAGACGTGGTTTCCAATTTTTGAGTCCGAAACTACTGGTTGGAAGAATGCACCGAGGAATAATGTGTTCGAACGCACCAAAACACAAACACGACTCGCGCACGGTAAAAACGCGCGTATCGTTTTTGCCGGAACCTGCTGTTTCCCACGAGTAGGAGTAGCGCAAATCCACAAGCTGCATAGGTACTCAACGGGCGGGGAACTCGTCCTAGCGGGGTTCACGTTGAGCTGTTGTTGACCCCACCAACATGGCCGGAGATGGCCGTCGGAGGCGGTGATGACGATAGTTTTTTGGTCGACACGTCGGCATTCACGCTGAAGCGTCTGGCATCCCATAGCGTCCTCCAGGGGTTCGACAGGGACGATGACGGACGTGGCTTGAATCCCGAAGAAAAGGCGGCCCTTCCGTTGGTTTGTGTATTTCCAAGCCAAGTGCATTAACACCTTTGTTACGGCCATGGGCCTCCAGCCTCGTATACCAGGACAACGCCGTCTATTCCCACGCAATTTCCATGTCGTCCGCCGTAGATACGTCCGGCGTCTGGCGGGTGCCATCAGACGTGATTCGAATCTGCGTTCGATGGCGACCATCAAAAACCGATCGAAATCGAGACGGACCATACTGGAAACGTGGAATACATATATGCAGCATTTTGAACAGCTGCTTGTCCCGACCTATGGGCACAAGGTGGCCGCAGATGACGGTCAGGAGAGGCGACGGTAATACACTTCCCGGACGCGACGATCTATCAAGGAACTATGCACAGGAACAGCGTCAATGCATGAGCCTCGGCTTCAAGTGTACGCATCAAAGGCGGTGTATCTACGTTTCCAAATGTAGCGCCCGCTTCGTGGCGTGGTGTCCTCAGTGGCTGGCAGCGGGGTGGAAATGCGCAGCAACGTTCATTATCACCGGAGATGAGGCGTTGCGTGAGTCTTGCTGAAAAACGGAACGTCACACTTGCAGCAGATATGCCACCCGTGCCGCCGTCGCACCGTGCGATTGAGGTCCCCTATTCAGGCCCGGCCAGGGTCGAAGAACGTGTTCGCCTGGGGCTACATACTTATGACGTGACCTGGAATTATGAAACCCATGGCCCATGCTCTCAAGGCATCGCGTTTGGAATTTTGTGTGCCTACGTTTATGTATAAATGTGGCATTAATGTCTGGATTTTCTGGTTTGTGTTTTCATTGGCTTCCAAAACGTTTTTTGTCCAGCTTGCGACCACGGACTATTACGGTTCGGTTATGATGATGAGCACGCATGAACGAAAGGTCCCACTACACCGGGAGCAGCGTTCGACGCGTACGACATGTGCGAGGGGAGGGAGACACTGGCGGGCCGACACTTCGCCAACCAACGCCCACCGGATAAAAAACTAGCGCTTCTGCGGGTGGTACTGGTGGATGGCCACACTTCTCCTCAATACCTGAGTGCCACGAACAAGTTGCGCAAGCTGACGATGCCGATGCATTAAATTCGCCAGTATCGCCAGCGGCACAGTTCTATCGCTCTCCTGCATGTACTGGCTGGGGGATTGTTGGTGCTATGAGGTCTAGCCCGCCGTGCCGGAGTCGTTCGACGCCCCCTCGAACAACATCGGCACGATGGAGGAGACTGCAAAGCGTCAACACTCCGCGAGCCAACCCGTGCAGGATACAAGCGCACTCTGCTGCTGACGGCACTGGCGCATAGGCAGGCGCCCCCCCCCTCAGGACCTGCACACCGCGGACAGTCTTCGCAAGGTGAAGACAACAGCTCACCAAACCCACCAGTACCGTTAGGTGTGTCGTAATTTTGTTATCTTGTATGCCCTGGCTTTGAGTCTACGATATTATTTTCTCGATTAGTTTTTGGATTGTCGTTTTGTATCACACCGCCCCATGCCACTGTGGCAGGACACAACCCGTCGTCCATCTTCCACTACTTCACTGAGATGGTCAGGATGATTTAGGTTGAATCGTGCCGCCTGGATCTACGTCAGCTGATCTTGGCATCGTGTGTCTTTCTGGCGTTCGGAGCTCTTAACCCTGAATATAGAAAATGTTTACAAAAATAACGTTTACTTCGTATTTGGTTGTGTGACATTCTCAGCATAGTCAACTCCTGCTAGTACCTCCCCGTGAATAAACGAGGGTGCGTGTAAACTCGCCGCGAGGAGACCGCCCTCCGAACATCACCCCCAACTTCGTGTAGAGAAAACCATGACCGAGAAAATCCCCCCTCGCTCCCTCCATCCTTCCTTTACCTTTAGCTAACCGTCCTTCTCTCCCCCCCTGGCTTCGAATTGCGTTGCCAATTTTTGCCTACCAACATCACCACCAGCCTATCTAGCGAGACATACCCCATGCTCTTTACACACACCTGACGTCTTCGACAACAGACAGCACTTTGATTTTAAAAGGGATACGGTTCCCGAAGAAAATCGTTCCTATATTCGTGCGTGTTGCTTTCATGTTAAACCGTTATTTCTTAGCAACGACATCAGAATACCCAGTGTCCGACTTGGTTATTGTATTCGACGGAGATCTACATTAGGTGGTCACAGACTGTGAGACAGAGGAAACAATAGCAATCGCAAACCAACCAAGATGAAGCAACTGGAATGGCAGCGCATCGACTACGCGAACACAGCAATACAAGCCAGACCGAAACAAGGAAAATACCAATGACGCACGAAGATCAGAAAGGTCAAGGGTGCGCGAAAATACCTAATCCGACACCACACTTCAAATTTTATCTCGGGGAAACCGAAACAGGGGGGGGGGGGTACATACCACACAAAATTTTAGATAAACCCAATCAGATCATCCACAAATCACAAGTACCATACTCTTTCCTCTATTCAATTATCCCATATATAAACGTATGAAAACCAAGAGCAGGGGACGTAAGTGGATCATCCCTGTATTCTAAAGGTGGGCACCGCCTTCCAGACATTACAAGACCACCCGGTGCTTGTGCCTGTAGCTCAAAACCGGGAGCAAAGAGCATGGACACGGCTGAGCATGGACAACATGGATACCGAGGAACCTGGCGCAGCAGCGCTGTTCACTGGTCAGGGTTGGCTGCAGCATCTCTGCAGGAAGAGCTCCAGCGACGCTGGAAGTAGTGGGCACGACGGTCGGGGTTTGCTGCAGCGACATTAACTTCGGAGATGGATCGTCTGTAGTCGCGTATGGTGTATAATTTTATATTTCCAAGACCCCGAAAAAGGCTGCAATTAGTTTGATACCTCCTATATTATATTACTGAAGGTGCAGTAGTACCTGGTATACGATCTTCCACATAACGTACAGAGATTCTTTCTTTATTTTGTAGCTCTGATTACGCACACTATTATTTAGATAACATGTTCGTCGAAATCGTTTTGAATGATGTAAAAAAAACTGCGTCGTGCAGCAGTCCGTCACAACCAATAACAGAAGCATCGCCGCGGTCTACACGAGTCTTGCCAAACGTTCATGCGTGAACGGGACCGACTCTCACGCGCCAATGAAGCCTGTAGGCGCAGACATCTACGGCTCTCGGATTTGGAAGCGAGGACTCTCATCGCGATGGAGCACACGTGCAACCTAGAATTCGGCGGTCGTTGTGATGGCGTTTGTGCAGAAAGAACACACTATCAAAAAACGGGTTGTAGCCTGGACTACTTTACGTCGCTTTCTTGTTTTTTTTCAGTGTAGGTGAGCTGTAGTACAATAATCGTTAGTACTGTACCGTAAACTATTTGCATGTATAGGTTTCATTGCACGTTCCAATCGTTCACTTGCGAGCTGGCGCAATTTTTTCTTTTTGAGACCTCTGGCCTATCCAATCTTCACAGAAAAACAATACCCCCTTTCACTTTTCTCCTTGAGTGTCCGACCATTGATCACTGATGAATTTTTCAACATATTTTGTTTCCCATTTTCCCTTTTTGACTATGTGCAGAGTTTGGTCCAATCATACCACTCACTCATAAAAGGGAGTCCAGATTCCAACGTCTTCAGACATGGACATGAAAGATGTTGCGAATCAGACCGGAATACTTGACGAAAATTGACCAATTTGTAGTCCCCCCACAGGACACCTGCATATTGATTTTCGACGCCTCACATGGATTTGTTCATCTTCAGCCTTCCCGAGGGGGGAGGTAACTCACGCTGCGCCTCCCCTCTACACCTGAACGATCCTTCTGTCAACCTGAAGTCCCAGGGGACTATAGAGAGCCCCCCTGACACAAGGGAAATCATGGGATGGTGGAGAGCCCCTGCTTGATACCTGATCTTCCACGTTAGGATAATCCTACTGTGCGGCGGCTATCTATACGGTATAGCTGCGCAGTTGAAGTGACCGCAGCAGCAGCAAGTGATACAAAGGAGCTATGCGTTCGCTCGAAGGTAGACCCGAAAGTCTCGAGGAGCCGTGGGATCGCCAGGCTTGGCTGGATATGCACTTCCCGAAGGTCGACGGGAAGGGGGATATCCCGTGGGTTTGCCACAATGGAAAGAGGCGTGTGAAAGAAGAATGCATGTGTCGAGGCTCTGTCTCTGTGAACAGAGATAGCAGAGGTGGCATCGAAGTGTCTGTGAAGATCACTTGTAAGAGGATGAAATAAAATTGTTTGAAATCGGCGCTTATGTGACCATTTGGAAGGAATCTTGATTCTCAGAGATTAAGAGGAGAAGAGGGGAAAGAAGAGGAGGAGAGCAAAGGAAAAGGAGGAGTGAAGGAGGAGAGAAGGAGTGGGCTGACCTTCGCCGGATCATCCGGCACCATGCCCATGCTAGGAGCAGATGGGTTCTATGGGCTGATGTACTTACTGGCTGACAGTCCGTCCTATAGTAACATTCCTAATGGAGAGCCTCCTATAGTGACATTCCTAATGGTGAGCTAGGTCGTCCTATAGCAACATTCCTAATGGTAAGCGTCCTATAGCAACATTCCTAATGGTAACCTAGCTGCCCTAATATACGTATGGTGAACGTCTCAACAGAGGCAAGTTGAACATACAATATACCGTACGACGAGTAAGACAGACTCGTAATTTATCCGCATATTGTTTTACCCGAATATCCAAACTAAGATACTCGTATACCGAATTGACTGCACATCACAATATATACGTATATGGATCTCAACGTCCATACGCTAACAGCGTGGTCACCCCTTAATAGTGCTGGTCGCCTAAAGCCGACCCTCCGACGAGAGCCCTAACCCTAACTCTATCCCCAACCCTAAGCCAGTGATCGGTGGTAGGATGCTGTGCTTGGAAATGGTCTAGCTTGATTCGGCCCGCTCGAGATATTGCGGCTTGCAAGCACTAAAGGTTGAGCAAGACGCGCATAATGTACCCCTTAGCCAACCACAGTGCGCAAGCGTCTACCTTAAGAAGATCCACCATCAGCAGATGACCCAAGAGCGCCAGGAAAACAATCGTGCGAACCGTCACAGAATTATTTTCGCTAGACAGTGGGGTGGGGGGGGGGGGGGGGGGTTACTAGAACCAAGTAAACATAATGAAAAAATGAAAAAATGAAACAAAAAACAATTTTCCTTTTGATTATTTCATCATGTGATCGCATTGGTTGCAACGGTTTTCCAGTGCGACCTGGTGTGTCGTTTTCTCTTTTTTACGGACGCCCTTGGGTGACCACTGCTGCCTACCGGTATAAATTAGTTCAGCGACGTACGTATGGGAAACTGGCATGCACTGCTGCAACCGAAAGACCTCAGCGACCTATAAGTAGGACATTTCCAAGCACAGTGATCTAGAAGAGTACTTAAAAGCACGGCGACCTACTGTATTATGTTTCCAGCCACAGCGGCCTAGCGCTATTCCAAGAGCTTCGACCTAGAGTATTTTCAAACACACCGACGTAGAGGTTTTCCAAGCTCAGGGACTTAGAGGCATTCCAAACACGGCGACCTAGAGACTTAGGTATTCCTGATCTTCTCCGTGCAATTAATTAAGGTTCCTTACTTCTCCAACTCCATCGCTTTCGTAACTCAGATCCGGGGTCACACAGCGGACACTCCCCCCCCTTCCCCGCTGGGGTACTAATAACGAAGTCTTTGTCTTTTCGTGGAAAGAGTTCAGCATTTCCTCCCTTGGTCGACTGGCATCGAAATGTGCAAACAAACGCAGTTGGAAGCTGGACGTTTGCATGTACGGTAACAACGTACCATATAGAGCGTTTGCTTCAACTGCATGAAATTCGCATCCACTCGATGGAAGTTTACAGGCACTCCGTTGCATGTCGATTCAAAGTTTCACGCACAGTTGAATGGTGCGTTCACTTTGCATCAAAATGTCATGCAACATCCATTCAACGTGCATGGGTTGCATCCACATCGCATGGAAGTCCATGCAAGTTGGATGCCACTGACAATCGTAACGAAAAGGTGTGAATTCGATACCAACTTCTCACACAGATTATCAATAGCGTTCTTAGCTCACCGTGTAGGTACTGACCACATATCGTCAAGGAGCATCAAACCAAAAGATGGACAAACCGCTTTCTGTCACAGTGTAGCGTTTAATGTCGAACAACAACGGCAACGACAGGTTGTTTTCATGCAATAGTTCAGGGCCCGCAGCCTTGACATATGCTAACCAAACACTTGACGTGCATGTGACACCTTACTGCGATATCGATCTCGAATGGCTACGTTCGTTGTAGATATGTGGGACGAAGACAAGCGCAATCCCGTGAGATGCCTCAGTCATACCACATAGCCTGTGCAGTATTAGTGAACGCGTCCATTTCTGAATGTGAGATCGCATAAAATGAGTTGAAGTAGCCTGGATGATCTTTCGGTTGCGTCGTTGCGAATCAAGTCACCCCACGGCAACACCGAATGCGGAGCAATAGACGCATTGCACTGTGTCACCATGGTGAATGCGGCCTATTGGATTTTGATTGCCTCGTGTGCACAAATTCATTTGATGGACTGACAAGGACGAGGCCGAATAAGTGTCGCGACCTGACGAAGACGGTTGCTCTGTTTGTTTTAGCCTTGTGTTGTCTCGTGCTGTCTTACAGTATCAATTGTAGCGATCGGTGTGTCTGTGCTCTGAGTACTACCAGGGAAGGATTTGTCGCAATGAAATCATGCGTCCTTCCTCTGCAGAAGATGTGCGGAAATCACACGCCCTCGCTCGAGACGTAATATGTTGTTCACAGTCGATACACATTGACATCGTTTCACTATCACCACGGGTGGGTCGAACACGCAGTATTAATAGTTGACCTCTGTTCCATGCCGGCCTCGCGGTGTTTATTATCATACGATAGCTTATCCGACTCCCTGGTCCACGCGTTGTTGGCTTTATTATTTGACGATTTTACCCTGCTTGTTGTTTCTGGGGCCTCTTCGCTGATCCTGAATGTTCAACAATGTGTTGCACTTGTGTCGTATGTACCAGATAGATACACGGTATCATATCCTACTAAAACGGTACATATTCCATTAGCCCGACTTGTGGTGGGATGGGGAAACTCGGAGACTTATCCCCTTTCGGGCTCTAGAGAGGAAGATTGAAAATGGTACGGGATGGTTGCAACAACGGCCACGTCGTGATTGGTGGATGGTACAAGGTAGTGTCCGAGTTACCATGCAAGGAGTCGTACGGCGCGGGCCCAACATCATCCTGCCCGTACGGCTAGGCGCTCACGCTGCTTTATAGCTCGTAGATGGTCGAAAACACTAAATTGTTTCACCGTGTTGGTCGCTATCTCGGTGACCCAAAGACAAATCCACCGTTTTTTCCACATTGTCTGCCTTGATTATTGCTGCCGCAGTAGTGACAATGTTCGGGGAACTCTTCACGTTTAAGCTACTGAATTGCTGTCGCAGCACGCATAATACGTGAGAAAACATCCCGCACATTTAAAATGTGTAAGCAAGACGCCTGCCCTGCGAAAAAGAATCTACTTAATGATTCGGTCGATCCGACTCTGCCACCATTCCCGTGAATTCGTAGCTCTCTCTCTGGAGTGATCTACACATACCCGAATCATCACACATAGGGATAAGGTTGCCTCTCGGTATACCTGCTGGCGTCGCTCGTAGGCTGAATAGATTAGCATCCGCCGTCCTCGATATTTCTGCGCAGAACACTATTATATACTCTGAGTATCATCGACTAACAATGTATACTGCACATTTTGTATCCGCGTTCGCTACCTTGATAATCCCCGGTCAGCAACATATTTGCTGTTCTGTCTAGGTGAGGCCTACTTGAGACTTCTCACACAAGTTGGGCTGGACCGTTAAGCACCGGTGCTTCTCGCAATGATTTACGCGTCCAAAACCAGTCGTTCGTTCGTCCACATACCGTTTATCGACGACACGGTGAGAAAGGTTTCCAGGGCCTGCCTCCGCGTGTTGACCAGGTCGCTTGTACTCGTGTATCCGGGCGGGACTGTAGAATCTCGGCGATGTTCTCATGCATCTGAACGGGGCAAGGGAAAACTACGAGATAGGCGCTAGACACTCGACGTCTCGTCTACGATTAAAGTGCCACCTGGCTAACTGAGTTGATGATACTTGTTTCCCCTCCGATGTGTCCCTTCTCTGCTGGGATGGATGTTTAAGCACTGACTAGGTAGGGGGGTGGGGGTGGCGGGTGAAGGTTAATATCCTACAGATCCTGGAACCGCAACCTCCGACACGGGAAGCCCAAGCTGCGCTACTTTCCTATGACCTGGTAAAACGGTTTCACCTAATGGTTGCCATTTTTCTTGGTATTCTCATGTGACTCGTATATGCTGTAATATCTGCACTGATGATGATGTTCTCACATTAGCTCACTTTCCTGGAATCCTGCCCGAGGTCATGAAGCAATCTGAATGATAATAATAAGAGAAATGTATCTCGATGGGAGAAGATAAACAGTACGGAATAGCGCTCGGCAGCATCATACCAGTCCGTAAGGGAAACGGTACTAACGAGCTGAGGTATACTATCCCGTATCACTTGCACTTGCAAACAAAGAACACCAGGCCAGGAACGTATCCATGGTGTTTTACATAGACACTCGAAAAAGAAAAGAAAAGGAAAACGAAACAAAACAAAACAGGGAAGCACGAAGAGGGTTAGATACCAAACATCCGTTGCCAGAAATGTTCGGCACAGGCAATTTTCAACCAGACGCGTAGAACATCAAGTGCTATAGTGATCGGTTCGAGCAGACAGGGCAGGTAGCACGAACGAGTACTCTATACGTACTCGTGTTATACATCTGGTGGCGGCATGTATGTTGTATAGCGCCCTTTTTGTTATTTTCACCGGTGACCTGAAGGTTCAACAGAAGTGCTCTTCTTTCGTGTGTGTATGTGTGCGTTACCCTGGTTGATCAAAGCACGGATAATTATGCTGAAGTTCAACCTGAAATAACCATTGTATTCACACAGATTGTCGGAGGTGCCCACGCAACTTACAAGATTAGTTGAAACTGCAAGTGGTGGACGTATATATGAACATCAGATGGTCACCCATCTTGCTCGTCCAAACATTCATCTGCCACCGTGTGGCAGCTATGGGATGGCCGTCTTGCCCCGAGATTAGAGTAAGCATTGCCGAAGCGGTGGAATATCTCAGGTGGGGAGACGGCTGGTTCAATAAGCGAGTCTTCAAGCATGGACACCATCGACCTTCGCTACGTCTATATATGTCTCGCCACCCAGCAGGTCGATACTATTGTAGTGCGGCAGTAGCCGGTGGTTGTATCGGGGGTATGTTTGCTGTAGTACTGGTGTAGATACTACGTTAGCCGATATCCCCGCCCGTAGAACGTGTGATATCGGAGCAGAGGAGGCGGATCGACGCCGTCGCGCAAACGTTGCAGTCTCTTGAATTTGTTACATGATGGCACTAACAGCGCGAGCTCGCCCCCTTTGAGGACGAGCCCGCGCTATAATAGTGTAAATTTCTGTCGTGGATGAGCGGCAAAGGGAGACTTATTCGACCTTGCTCGTTCAACACTATTGGTCGTTGTCAAGCTTCCAACAAACAAGACACGGTGAAGGCCAGCTATTAAGACACGCCAGTTTGACGGTGAGCCACGATGTCTTATCTTGTGGGCGCTCTCCAACCGCATTTCATGAAATTCTACGTCACCGGGCTCGTTTCGACGCTCTGCGTTTCTTAAACGGGCCATTTGTTATTTTCAGAGCTCATATCAACTGCGCTGTAGTTTCTTACCACTGTGACCTCTCAAAGACGAGCTTCGTCCGGTTTTCTGTGACTAGCGAGAATTATGTTCGTTTCGATGTCGCACACACCGATGTAATGTTATGTTGTAGAAACATACATACTCCCCGGACCGCGAAGCTTTTATAGCTGCGGTATAGTCGAACCAACCCCCGTTCAATATATCGTGTCTTTAAAATAGAAAAAAAAATCACACTAGCTCAAGTAGTTGATAAATACACAGTACCGGTACGCTGGCATTTTCACTTGCTTTTACCCATGAATTTGGGATTTTTTTGTCTGTTTGTCTTTTCTCTGTCTCACAGTCCGCAACCACATGATTATCATCTCTCTAGAACAAGGAATCATGATGGACACTGAGTGTACTGATGAAGCTGGGTATAGATATCGATAGAACGTGAACACTCGTGCTTCAAACCCACCGGTCCCTCTCCGAACAAGTACTTCCTTCCTCCCGACCTATGTCCAGTAGTATAGGCCCTTACTACAGGTCTAAACAAATATGGACATTAAGGCTCCCATTTCAAGGGCCGCTGAAGAAAAGACAACATAAACATGCTCTGTGGCGACCGCTGCCCGAATTCCTGTCTAGTTCACACGTGTATGTTCAAGGTTAAATATGTATGGGGTCAGATCACAATGCCATTCTGAGGCTTGTTCAGAAAACGCTTAGGTGTTTCCTATTGGTAGGCCCATACTGTACATTAATGTATTTTCTCAAAGTTTTATGGGGTGATGGAAAGGTTCACAATATCGTACTCATCGGTTGGTTTACCCAATGCATTAACTGCATCACTAAAACAAAACGGCGGACTCTTGACGCGTATGGTACTCGCCATTCTAGCTGTATTTCGTACGTAACTCAGAATACGCAACAGCCCGCATTATCCGTGCCAGACGCATATGGCACTCGTAACATCCCGAAAAGCTAGACAGCACAATGTTGTTGCAAATAATATATGTTTATGTATACCCTGGTATGGTATAACAGTAAGGTAGTACCAAACAAATACTATACGCCGCTTTTACGTTTGTGTGCTCGTCGCAGTGTGTGTTGTCTTCACATTAAACCGTCATTCCTACCCAACTCCCATTGCAGATTTTCATCATCGGCAACCTGCAACTTCAACGGCAACGGCAGAAGTATAGGGGGGTCTGGAAGGTCGTACGTACAGAGGTACAGTTGCGAGTCGCCCGAAAAGCTTCGAAATCAGGACGGTTACGCCCAAGTTCCAATAGAGGTACGTAGCCCTTGCGTGGCCATTGAGAATTCTGTTGGATTTGTTGAAGTAACTCGCAGAGCAGTTGACGTTGAACGTGACGAATGCATGGACGCTCATCAGGCATAGTCAGTGCCCATCTTGCTGATCCAAACATTAATCTGCTACCTTGCAGGAGTAGTTGGACGCCCCCGTGGTGAACGATACGGAATATTTCCGTTAGTATCAAGGCTGAACTAGCATTCAAGGGTTGAAAATCGATCCGTTCGATCTAGCCCCACTACTCAGCAGGTTGATCGAGTCGCAGTAGTGGTGGGTGGTGGGAGTCGGTATAAACATGCGATGCAGGAAACGCTACACGTTCAGTATTTGCGGGCTATATACGTACTAATCAGATTGTGCAACATGTGCTTAGACAGTTCGATACCATCGCACAAATCCTGCAGGGGTTTGTGTTCATTTTGATACTTCTACCCGCGTGAGCAAGCTACTGCCTTTGACGACGAAATACGTGCCCCAGTCATCCCTTCCGTCCGACAACCAAGCTCCCAACATCCTCCCGCTCGGCACCCAACCACCGAGCACCTACAAAGCACCACGCAAACAGCTATACACGATCTGTTTCTCGCCCTCTTGTGATTCCTCCATCATCATCTTTCCTAAGACCATCTGTTATGGGAAAATATTTCTGGGGTTCAAAAACTGAGTTTTTTAGGCCAAATATATGCGTTTTAATTGACGGGACAGCCAAAAACATCGGTAGACTCCCTAGAATTCTCTCCCGCTATTTTCCGAGAGCTTTTCTGGAGCGGTTTCCCGTTTCTCCAGAGATCCTAGAGTATATTTTAGAGCAGCCGGACATTTTTTCTCTGCAGGGTAAAAAATGAGGCTGTTTGTCAGAACTGGGGCCAGAAATAATGTATCTTTGAAGATGTTTGATAGAAACACATGATTTCCTCAGAACTGGCTAAACCGGCGTCCCCGGCGGCTTGGTAGGTGGTCCGCGAGCCTATGAAGATCAATTTCGTGAGTTCGAGTCTCACCGAGTGCATGCTCATAGGGACTTTTTCTTGCATAAAATTGGTTAGCGGAAAGCGCGAGAGCGTGAGTTAGCTGTACATTCGATGAAAATCGACGACGAGCGGTGGGAATGCTGAACCCTATGCGCGATAAAAACTAAAGGCACGTACCGGGGGGGAGAAGGGACGACACCTGTGACCACGGCTTGTCCAGAAGATCGTCGAGGGTAAAACCTCCTACGAGTGGGCTGGAAAGTAAAAGTGATGATAAAAAAAAGAAATAAATAAAATATGGACGACCAGTCAAATTATGACCCCGATGAAAGGGAAAAATGCTCAAGATAGCTCTCGGAAAACCAAGGGGAACCTCTTCAGGAGTCTACAGGTGTTTTTAACAGTCCCGTCGAGTAAATCACGGGTTTTCAGCAGAATACCCCAGTTCTTAGAGCCTTTCAGAATTTCTCCCCAGTGGTCGGTATAAGATGATGCCAAATCTTGCTTCGTCTACGAAGATTAAATTTATAATACACTGTAGTTGTGCCGGAATACTTGTTTCCGTTTTTCAATAGGTCATTCGTATGTTTGTTGTGTAGTTTTCCGTCGCTGTCTTTTGATGTGTACGTGATATGTATGTTGTAAATCTTGACGGCGCTATTCGTAAGAACTCCTTTCGAGATGGGCGAAGCTGGTTTTCTGAAGCCTCTTTGATATGGCTGGGCCCTGGTCCAGCATGTACTGGCTGAGGGAGATCCGAGGGTTGACACTGTATTCACTACTTGATATTTACGTACATCTTCGTGAAGCGATAAAACCTCTTGGAATTCGTCCTCGATTTCTGTGCGCTAGTGCATCAAGCTCGATATCTGGACACAAAGCTACCGCAGAGCAGCCGACGAAGCCGGCCGACACAGTCTGTACCTCGCAAAGTTTTTCTTTCAGCAATCAAGGTATGTGCTCACCACCGACGCGTACGTACTACGATAGAAGCCGCACCTATTGTTTCTGAGGGCTCTCACTCGAGGCCCCACCGGACAACCGACTATATGGGAAACTGCAAGATTAGCCCGATACACCGAGGACGTAGGCACTGCAGAGACGGAATAGATACCAATACAACATACGATACTGCATATAACTCGCGTTAGAGCCGTACGCTGGCAGATATGTGTAGCTGTCGTCGATTGCGTACGTTTCGGGGGGGCTGAGAAGTCCGATTCGAGGGAGTACCTGTAGTCACACAACGATTCCACACGAGGGTTTTAAATGCCGGACCCATTCCTTCATGCAGACATGAAAATCCTTTCACGTCAGGCTGGAAATGAGCCGCTCTTGTTTTATTGACGTAAAATACAAACTCGCTTCGCCCGTAAACTGTTATGTGATCCCCAGGTGTTGGGTATATCGTCAGCAGAGGTGTTCCGTCAAAGATAATTGTCTCGACTCATAACATGAAAGCACAATACTTGCCGTGTGGTATGGTTCTACCGTGGCAAAAATACTTCGACTTCTCGTTGCCCGAGCTGGGCGATACGCTGCATCACAAGAATGTTTTCGCAAGGAATTGCATGTGGATGTGTAGACAAAGGTCTCACCGAAGAAGCCCATGCCTGGGCAATCCGTTTCTGGCTCATAAGGCCATAGTCGAACTACGTCTCGTGTCGTCTGGACATACGAAGATAGCCCAACGACGAACGAACTCTCCACCGGGTGTCCTAATGGAAATTGTCGGTGGTCGGCCGGAGGACATCAGTAGGTTGTTTGAGCCGGGTGTGGCCGGGAGGATTGTGCCCTCCGACATTGAATCCCACAAGGGTTACCCCGTGAGTATTTTCGGCCTGCGTATCACTCGCCGCACTAGTTCAGAGGCTGCCAAGTACAGTCCAGGGTTTCACGTGACCGCCGGCTTTAATAGAGGCGTTCGATCGTGCTTTCAATGGTCGAAACAAATAACAGGGTGTCGTGTACCTTTGGGACTAAAACGAGAATATGATCTGACTGACGAGATTGCGCAGTGTGTTTTTCCATCTCAGTGCATGTTGTCATCCCACTCCCACTTTGCCCCTTTGTATCTGTTCCGCTATGTTCTGTGTGCCTACAAGCGCGTGCTACGATAAGGGTAGCATTCTGCGGCCGAAAAAAAACCTGATTGATAAGGTTCCGCAAGGGCCCTGGCAACGCTGACGAACTACCCAAAAGGTCATGCCTTGTCATTTTTTACTTGAAATATAACTTGAAAAATACCTAGTACTGAGGTTACGTGTACATTTGTTTCATGAGTATCAGGTACAGGTTTTCGGCGAGACACGTCAGAAATACACGTGTTACCCATACGTACCACACGCCTACAATCGACTACGGGAATGCTCGTCCAGGTCTGCGAAGAGACCTTCCCCCTACCCATGCGAGTTTCGTTTCGAGGGAAAGAGCTCGTCATCGGTTACGAACCTGATCAGCACACCGCTCCCGTCGCTGTGCTGTTGTGTATGCCTCTGAAACCCGTCTGTGTGTACCTTTGTCCTTATTGTTTTTGCAAGATCGTGAGGAGCAATAACTGCGCTGTCGTTCCGTACAGGCACGGTCTGTTGCTATGTCGTGCAAAGGCGTGGTCGCTGCACGCAACGTCGGCAACCAAGTCGCAGTCGTTTTTTTCGATTGTCCGCTACTTCGACGACGCAGGGTGTCACGGAAGCCGGGTGCACCGACGTTTAAGGCAAGTGGCGATCGCAGTGAATACTACGGCTCAGCTGACGTTCGAGGCCATGTCTGAAATGCGGATTTTCGACATCTACAGCCTGACCGCAGTGAGATTTCACAAAGGAAAGGGCGTATATTCGAGCAATCCCACTGCAGGGGTGGTGCCCTTTTTTCTGGGTTCTGAGGATCTCAATATATCACCCAAAGCACCACTTGGACGATGTTTGTTCAGGTAACCCGACTACGCCAGATACCCTTGAAATAATATAATACAGCCGGTGTCCTAGTGATAGCTCACTTGCGGAGTTCAACTAATATATTATTGCAAAGCATGCGACCCCCACGGCGAGACGAGTACTTTGTACCTGTCGTAATCCTGTCCAACTGACGTCACCATATGGACGGCAAGGGTATGGTCATACCAGGCATGCCAAGGACCAGCTAACCGCTTTTAGGACACTCCAACTCCAGCTGTGGGGACAGTTTGCTGGGAATTTCAGTACGATTTAGGTTTAGGTACAGTGCAGTGATAAAAGGGCAATGGCGCGCTTTTTTTCCCCCTTGTCCTCCTAAAAAATACCCTAGGGATGCAGCCATCATTGGTTTAGGTTCCAAGCCTAACGACCTCGATACGCACCTCATCCAATGACTGACTTTGAAAGAAATTGCGTGCTCAACCATAGCGAAACTCCTGTGGATACTACGAAGTACCAAGGTGATTCCAATGATAAGGGATGCCTTATTGGCTAGTTCCTCGGTGTCCTTATAGAGCACCACCCCAGCGGGCAATAGCAGTTTGCCCATTAGGTGACCTGCTCCATTGTAGCGCGCGTCAAATGGTCCGAGGAATGTACGTGGCAGTAGTAACCGTACGGATTTGATGCGCAGAGGAATGCGATAGGGATAATGATAGACGTCGTCTCACCGGTTAACATGAAATGACAGATGGTTGGCGCCGGCCTGGAATGTGAATGTAGAGGGATGGGCATCTTTCTACTCCTCAATAATGAAATGCGCCCAGCCACCAAACGCCGGTTTCGCGTGAACCTTTCTCCGACTGATGACGGCGAGATCCAAAACACACGCGTCTACAAGTAGGATACCCCAGCAGCACATTCCTGTGATACTGTGTCTTTTCATATACGTTTGTGTCCTATCCTACCAAGTTTGCTGAAGTCGAGGAGCACACACCCGTTTGAACGCTTCTAGAGAGTACAACATCAATCCACGCGCGAGCGATGACGACTAAAAGCAACATCGGTCGGTATTTCGAGCCCGCTATAGCACTGTATCTAAACTAAGACATGGGTTTTTTTAACACAGACTCGATATGGCAACCGTTTTATCTTGGAATGTTATATAGTTGGTATGTCCTTCCGTCATCGGGTGGATTAGCGCCCCGATGGGGAAGGATTCTCACCGTCCAAAGAAGTGGCGTCATTATTCGCGCAGGGCGGTCAGTCTCTTCTAGCTCCCACATTTTCATCATTCTCGCGCGACTGTTGCCTTCGCGAGAGCCCGGTATTGACCCTTAGGGATACGGTATGCCTCGTATCTGGTAGGCTCCAACAGTCAACGCCCAATAGTTCCATGCAGTGTGCCCCCATCACGTGGGCGTGTAGTCGCGAAGGGGTTACCGTGCGGCTACAGGGGAGTTTGTGGCAAGCAGTGGCCCAACCTGTTCCCTTGCTCCGTCCTTGCCATGGCCCGCGGGAGGTACCAGTCACCTTGTCATCCATACCATCTCCTGTGCACCGCTGAAGAAAACATTCTAGACCCGTATCTCCCCTATGGTTTGGCTTGTCGTTACCCGGGTGAAAGTAAACCATCTGCTGCGTATCTCAACAACAAACACGTTGACACCACCCGTTATCATGCAAGAACCGAGAACCTGCGATGCCAGCATCGCGAGTCGGGGTTGTGTTTGTGAGGTTAGCGCGAGGATAGCAAGGTTAGGCGTCGTTTGTATGGCGGTGCTCTAGCTCTTATTTAGGTACCAAATCTACTGTCTTCCTACAACCTTTTCACTGCTGGTTCGCTCGACCGCTGGTATATTTTTTCCAGGCAATCGTCGACCAGGCTGAGCTATTGTGGAATCCAGGTTTCACTTGGGGCCCAGTATCGTCTTTGATTGAGCCTTCGTTGGTTTTAGGCTTTGCCCTCGGCACCGAAGCGGACATCATGGGTTGGTGATATTACGCAAGTAGTGCGCTTAGTAGTGAGTATACTCCAGGCTTCCGGGGTACCAAACATGGCTGTATAGGTCTCGTTCGGATGGATACCCGCGAGTGTTCCCAGGCTCCAGGTAGACTAAGTACACCTATTAAGACATTTCCCATTTCCGCAACGATAAACGTGAACCGGTACATTTGTGCGCCGGACTATGGCACTATTTGCTCTAACGATGGTGCTATCGACGAGCTTTATATCTTGTGACCATGCGCAGTCAACGGGTCATGCACGCTACGGCACTCTAAAGTGAAAACCTTCTTTTTCACATTTCCAAGGTGAAGAACTGAGTTACCCCTCCATAAGCGGCCCATTCCACATACCATCACTAGATCACCTGCGGATCACCACCTGTCCAGTCCCAGCAAGGCAGAACGTTGCTACCCGTGCCCGCCTGTGCACGTCCTTGTGAAAGGTGTAACAACTATACCTAAATCGCTTGTGAGTTTGGTTTACAGCAAGGCGCACACACATCTGGGGTTCTCGAGACGACAACCACGGGGGATCCAAAACGAGCTGGCCTGCGCAAGAAACAAAAAAAAACAACAAAAGTGAGGGTACGTCAAAGAAGGGATAGGGGCTTGCCCAAAGCGTTCGAGACCTTACGGCAACTGTCCGAGTACCCGACTACGAGTAAGACACTTGAACGCGCCGACACATACCGCTTAGGGACGTGAATGTGGTCGCGTTTATTATTCCTCCGGGTCGAGTGTCAAAATATCTGTGTGAAAACACTTACCTCGGGGAGATAGAAATTGTACTTCATCCAAACGCCCGCTTCAAAAAAGATTGCAGTGTTGTCACGACTACGAGAAACATCTGAAAGTCGGTGTACACCACCCATCAGGATAGCAGTACAAGGGGCATATATTCATACTGTGTCGGGGGGTGTATGTGATCGCGTTTGCGATTCGGCCGGGCCGAGTGTTGAGATATCGGGTAACAACAAGTCGCTCGGAGCGATAGAAATTGCACAAAAGCCAAACGCTCGATGCTACATAACATATGCCGCGGCAACCCGCAAAAAAACGGTCATTGCAGCTAACGCCAACACCAACTGTAGCACAGGAAACGAGGCAGTCTAAGCTACTAGTCACCATTTGAAGACGAATAAGGAAATACACCCGCAACACACTGCTACGGCAAGGGAAGGGGGTCTATGCTGTGCAAGGGGAATTCGAAAAAAGCCGAGATATGGTTTTGCGGTATAAATGAAGAGCGTCTATGTTAATCACAGTACAAGGCGAACTCGAAAAAAGCCGCCATCTAGTTTTGGTGAAGAGAGCCTGAGCTAATCACGGTGGAAGACGAATTTGCAAGTAAACCCGCAATATAGTGATGCGTTCAAAGAAACAAAAAGAAAATGGCAGACTCCAGACGTCTGAAACGCCGTTTGAAGGGGGAGAAAGTGGCGAAAAATTCCGAATACCTTTCGAAGCCACGGGACTATCGGAGGTGGCGATTTGAAGGGTGTTTGCCTACAGTCAGAGGGGAGTCAGGAGCAGTAGTACATTATGTCTACAACCCAACTACGGTACACTATCTCAAACCATATCTATTGCAGTGGGGCTACTACAACTACTTCGTATTCTACGTATACAACTATTATTTCGTCATCCCATC
This sequence comes from Macrocystis pyrifera, assembly GCA_031763025.1. Classification (NCBI taxonomy): domain Eukaryota; class Phaeophyceae; order Laminariales; family Laminariaceae; genus Macrocystis; species Macrocystis pyrifera. The sequence goes on along the minus strand of JASSKH010000016.1, from coordinate 12,321,603 downwards.
AACTACTCATCCAGAGGCAGCGCCATCATCATCACACCCATCCACTTCTCAGCGACCGCCGAACAGGGCGTCTCCAACAAATGAAGACACGGAGCAAGCATCTCCGACAGCATCATCATCATCCATCATCATCATGATCACAAGAATTTCCATCGTCGCCGGAAGGCATCGATGAGCAACACAGTCTCGGCAACTACTGGCACATCAACGACTGCGACTGGTAGAGAAATAACTACTACATCGGCGACTTCTACGACAAACACTACCATATACGACAGAGGCTGTCACAGTACCGATGGGTACAGCGACGCAATCCCCAGCAGACAGCACTACATGCAGTAGAGGCTACTACAATACTACAGCAACAACTGCACCAAAACTGGTGGAATGCTACATCAGCTTCATCGCAACTACATGCAGCAGGTGTGACAATAGCAGCTCCTACATCAGAGCTAGCGGAAGCTACATCGGTTTCATCAGCTGCGCAAGATTCATCAGCTTCTTCAGCATCATCGGCTACGCAGTCGTGAAGCTCGTTCGAGCAGGACGCCCCCCTAGCGAGCAAGGCATTGCCCAACCCACCTGGTTTGGCTTGTTACGGGGGACCATAGTAAAGAGGACCTACGATACATACCAAAACCTATACAATTACCTATGTTTACAAACTATATTTGGTCCTATTACTATGGTTCCCCGTAATAGTAAACTAGACAGCAGCGAGAAAACGATTGCCGTCATACGAGATAGATGATCCCTACAGACGGTGAAACAGGAAGAGGATACTAGTAAGCAAATATTCAGGCCTGCAATATATGGAAGGACATGTAACGAGCCACACTATATGATGGCTATGTGTCTAGATTAAGAGCGGGAAATGTGCTCTGTCTTGATAAGGATGGGTGGTCTATTGTCAAATGACTAACCCGAGCAACAACACCCCCCTCCCCATTGGAGAACATTTACTCCGTACAAGGAGAATTATTGCATCACGTAGTGTTGATGGTAAGGCACACGAGCCAGCTGCATAGTACCCTCTTTTGCTGTCTCTGGAGTTGGCTACTGTAGCTCATTAAAGTTATCATCCATGTGCAAGGACGCCTGACAAGCGCTTCTTAGTAGGACGCAGCTCGCCCTGTATGTCACTCGCCGAACTCCTCACAGCGCTCCTCGCTTGGTGCAAGCAATGTCTGCCTGGTCGGTGAAAACCCAACATGCTTCGTCCCGGCATTGTAGGGATGCGAGGGTCTACGGTCACACGACTACGGCCATGCACGATATGGAGTATACTCCCACTCCCCTCACTCATTCGGCAGGGTACCTATATTTTTGCACTCGTGCGTTCATTTGAAGAATTCTGCAAATCTCGTCAATGTCCGAGTCCGAGTCGTCGGCACTCAGTCATTGACTCGCGAGTCCGAGTCCGTTGGAAGTACTGAGTCCTCGGGGTACCAGAAGCTGAAATAACTGAATTCTTGTCGGACACCAGGGCGCCAGAAGCTGAACTGATTGAGTCCTCGCAAGTCCCCAGGGTATCAGAATCTGAAACGAGCTCGCGAGTCCCCAGAGTACCAGAAGCTAAAATGGCTGAGTCCTCGAGAGTCCCAAGGATACAAAAAGCCGAAATCGCATCGCCCTTGTGAGCACCTATTATGGGAAGGATCAAACACAAAGGAAACGTTTTCTTTCTGCATGTTGTCAAAGTTCGTCAGAGTACCAGTACCAGTCATCGGGACTCAGTCTTTAACTCGCTAGTCCGAGTCATGTAGAAGTACTGAGTCCCCAGGGTACCAGACACTGAAATGCCGGAGTCGTCGCGAGCCCAAGCTGGATTGAGTGAGCGCTCGCGAGTCCCCAGAGTAGCCGAAATGACTGCTACTCGGAGGTCCTGGCACTCTGACGACCTTGGGAACTTTGCGTAGTATACATGTCTGACAGCCGATGTGTGAGCGGCTTGTTTTTTTCAACATTGATAATGCATTCACGAATCGGTGAGTCGACCTGCTTCCTTGAAGGCGAGGGGCTCAATCGACTTGTAGTACGAAACTTGTGTAGGTTCAACACAGCAACATATCAAAATGTTGTATTTCAACAGGGCCGTCATTAACGGAAATCACAAGGAAAGCATTAGTTTTTTTTTCCAGATTTCCAGGTTTTGTCGACTCGTGAATTTCGTATCAAGGCATTCTGCCACAGTTTTTGAACTTGAACAGGTGGAAAATGTCTGCAATGCTTAGCATCGATACAGTTTTTGGGAAACAAACACAGGAAAACATGTACGAAAACAAGATTACGCGAAAAACAAATCTGGAAGATGGAGAATTTTTCGGACAACGAAGGGTCCTTCCATAACAAACGTTTCTCGGGATAATTGGACAGGCGCGTAGACCTATGCCAATGGCAACCCAAAGTATCAATAAAAAGTTTGAATTCCAAAGATACCCGCCAAATATTTTTAGAACACGCTTCCTATGGGCACGTTCAGGAAAAAAAAAAGTTCCCAACTTTTGGAAAAGCCCGAAAAAAGTAAATCTGGGGCCGATGTTGGGCCAAGATCGGCCTGAGTTTTTCTCAGGCCAAGATCGGCCTGAGTTTTTCTCAGGCCAATCTTTGGCTCGAAGCGGCGAGATTCCGAGTCCTCGACAGACATCGATCGACGAAACCAACAATTTCGTTATGAATTCTGAACGGAGTGCGCTCGTTAGGGGCTCCGACCCACCCTTGGGTCACTGTCTTCACACAATGGCCAGTGACGTGCGGCGGGCGCTGGCCAGGCGTACGATAAAAAAACAAATAGCCGCTGGTGTGTACAAAACAGAAGACAAAATTTCTCGATCCGTCTCGAATGGCAAAAAACAGTTTTTTTTTTTCAGGTTTGGGAGGATACCGCAGGACACCGCCGGCAAGCTCTCGCCCCCTAGAGCATGTACTCACTTTCTATCTTCGATGCCGTCATCTATACTCGTTGGCCTTGCCCGACACCAAGCGGGTTGGCCTTGGACTGAGTCTATGTCGAGATCGAGCATCTATCGTCGCACGAGCTGACTTTTATCAGCGTGTTGACAATTTGCAACGAGAGAAAACAAATTGCGCCGCCTGCAGCCGTTGGAAAAAAAGAAAAAATCAAACATTTTTCCCTTTTTTACCACAGCGGCGGTACGAGGATATTTTCGGCTGTTTTTTTAAAGCAATATTTTTTAAAAAAAACTTTCGGACTTCGCGTTTCAATTGGCATAGGTCTTACATGACAATAATAACAGTTTCTGGATCATTCTCTGAAGCTGTTTTTCCTGAAATCTGTTTTTGATTAGGCCGCTACTTCAGTTTTAAGATCGGCCAGATATGTTTTACGAGTACTGGTCGGCGTCCAAAGCCCTAAATTTCACCACGAATAGTTGGCAGTGGTATTCACCGAGTGCGTGCTCGGGAGGAGGAAATCGGAAATCGTGGTGCGCGGGTTCGGAATATTAAAACAAAAATATTAAAAAGCTGCGCAGCCGCGTTTCTCGTCCGTTTCTTTGCCTTTTTTTAGTGTGCTTGGGGTCGAGAGTAGATCGAGGGTTAGGGATTGGGTTGGGTGTACCCCCGTACTTTGATCCCGCTAATAATAGGAGCGGTTTCCTATCCCGCAAACCACGAACACCCCAACCCGTGGAATACCTCCTTCCGCACAGTCGGTAAATAGTCCTCTATTTGTCATACATTGGCCTGAGCATCCATGAATCAATTATTTTGATGGCCGGTACGTATGTACACGGTGAGTACTTCGGAACAATTATATTGTTGCCGGACCAGACGGCGCGGCTGTGTAGCCAAACGTCTGACTGAATAAGTTATATCGATGATATTTGTTTGTTTTGTTTGCTTTTTATCACCTCTTTTACTCTCCGACCCAACTTGTAGGAGGCTTTACCCTGAGCGACTGTCTGGACAAGCCGTGGTCACAGGTGTCGTCCCTTTTCCAACCGGTACGTGCATTTATTTTTTGTCGCGCATAGATAGGGTTACCTGGTTCCTGGTGGTGTGTGATGCACGAGATAAATAGTGTTGGATACCGAGTTCGATAGGTTACCGATACGCGCAAAAAATGAAATATTGGATACGATTCTTATAGTTGATATTATTTCAACGAAGTTTTCTTCAGTGTCAGCATGAAAAGTATCCTCGGGGTTGTTCAGGCCAGGGCATGGAGGGCAAATCACGTTGTAGATTATCAAACTGGGGGGAGGGGGTTAAGTTAGTGAATAACGAACAGGGGTAGGGGTGGATGAATTTTGTCGTTTATCGAACAGAGCTATTGAAATACCACGCAGTGTGGACTATTAAAAAATAATTTTGACCAAAGTGGGATAGGACATCGGAAGTTCGGTAAGTCGACATTTCAGCTCTTTCAAGGCTATCCGTGTGTTTAACAGCAGTATACGTACTACAGCTGTCGCTGCGACCATAATACGTAGAGTAATTCAGTAGCCCATGAGGCTGTCAATATGCCGTCGAATAGGAACGTTTCCAATGCCAGGTACAAAACTGTTCTTCTTCCCCTGGTACAGAGAGTTAGATGAAATCCTCGATCTCACCGATCTCGCAGCTGTTGTTTTTCAATTTTATATCTATGCACATTACACTTATTACTCGAAAACACATACACACGGCGAAAGTGGTGCGATATTCATACTTTCTTCACCCCCCCCCCACCCACCCTCTTCTCTACTTCTGTTTTCGACCCCGACCCCTCAGGTAAGCACGAAAAAGGTCTTCTATCGAGAAGCGGATGATTAACATGCTTCGACGACCCCGGCCCTTCCCGCCCTGAGTGGAGTCGGAAACGCGTAGCTTTTAGCGAGCGTAGGGCTACAACCTGTCGACACTGTGTACGACTCACGGCTTAACGTTCTCCTCTCTCTCGTGTTCTTGTCCTCAGTATGTAGGCTTGCCTTCACGTTGGGACGTGCACCCTATCCGCCCTCTTGCTTCACACAATGCTCCGGGTAGCTTCAATGGATGCGTGGTGTAAATGGAACTACTTCTACACGCTGTAGGAGAGCGAACAGATTAATAAGATGCTCCACCAGGCACCATGTACTATACGAGTATTATCGTACTTGTACATATATGTGTACACAAAGGCCGTTGTGTTATCGGGAGGAGACAATAGCCGGTGATATTAGATAGGTCGACAAACGAAGCACAATCAGGATGGAACCTCGGAGACGTTATGAGACGTCGCGTTTCCGGTGCGCAAATAGACAACAATCACTTTGCTGTAGTGCGGAAACAGAACCTCTGGCTGTGTGGCATCTTTTACGGTGTCACGATGACAAAATAGGGCCCCTTTGGCTTTAGGTAGCAACCTGCGACGACCCTAGCCAACATGATGCGGCAGAAAGCAGTGGACAAATCGATCAGGTTGGCGTTGTACCCCGTCGCTCAAACTGGCAGCCGAACGCGGGGGGTGGGTACTCTGTAGTCCGCCCAAGGTGTGTGCTTACAAGCGACCTCGCTTTTTTTTTTTTTTAATCGTCCGGCGGATTGGTAAAAATAAGTTTAAGCTCACCACACTTCCACGTTCGAATTTCGTGTCGTGTGTCAATTTAGCCCATAGCTCCCGTTGTAACATCAGAACAGGCTGTTGTTACCCATGGAGTTTGGGCACGTTAACCCGACCTGACCCCCGAGAAGAGCAAGTGCGGTGGAGATAGCCACCCGGGAGAGTCATCTCTCCTGGGTAGAGTTGGACTTGCGCGAGCTCCCCCACTAACATATACCGAGGCTATGAGGCCTTCCCGCCGGACTTGGTCCAGTTACGATCCACCCTACTCCTTGGGGCGTTGGTCTTCTTTACGATACTGCTACACCGTATACCTGGTACCTGATAGGTACAGTTCAACTGCTGAAACCCTTGCTGTTGACAAGTTCCGCAACGCCCCCCGCAGTTCACAGGGCGACACGATCCTTTCGATAGCCGCCACGGTGGGACCGCTACGGGACATCACCCGTGCTGTCGGGTCATCCTAAATTTATGTTGCTTTGCAGATGACCCCAAGCATGCCGTATCATAGCCTTGTTGGCCGCGCCCGTGTACCAGGTGCACCTGTTAATACAGCAGTGCTCAGTGTTGAACATTCTAGCCTCCGTTTGGCAAACTTCGTACAACGTTTTGAATCGTTTCATATGTTGTTGTTGTTGTTGTTCTCACATTAACTCTCACATGAAGGAGTCTGTCGTCACACAAAGGTGCTGGAGCCTCAGGAAGAGTAGAAAGGCCATGAAAAATCGAAATTTGGCTGATAAAAAAATGCACGAGACGAAGAAGGCGCACACAAGATGAAATCAATGTGCTAACTGAACTTACATGGCCGCGGGTATATCCCCTCAACTGCAACATAGAGTTCCCCCCGTTCTCACGACTAACCAACTCGTGGCTACTGCAGCGGTTGCTGTCTGGAATGCTGCGTGCACCGCACGAAACGTGCGGTAGTCGTGAACACAGAGCAAAACACGCCTGCTGTCTGGGGTGTTGTCAGAGTGACGACTCACAGACATGCAGTGAAAAAGGGGCAATCGAACCTAAAACCGCTGCACAAGTATCAACGATCGCGGTCTCCTCCCGGACTGTCTGACAAAAGGTGCAGCACAGCTGTGATATCACGTCCCTGATAATTGCGGGGGTCATTCCCCATGAAGGGTATTCAACTCGCCAGCACGACCGAGAGAGAGAGGCGTAAATTACATGTACATAAGCCTGCGTCCCCGGTGGCTTGGTAGGTGGTCCGCGTGCCTATCAAGATCAATTTCGTGGGTTCAAATCTCACCGAGTGCATGCTCGTAGGGACTTTTTCTTGGGTAAAAAATTGATAAGCGGAAAGTGCGAGAGCGTGAGTTAGCTACATTCGATGAAAATCGACGAGCAGTGGGAATGCTGAACCCTATGCGCGACACAAAAATAAAGGCTCGTGCCGGTGATAAGGGACGACACCTGTGACCACGGCTTGTCCAGAAGATCGTCGAGGGTAAAACCTCCTACGAGTGGGCTGGAAAGTGAAAGTGATGATTAAAAACAAAAAAAACTATTTAAATAATATGCCTCGTGAAAAACAAAAACCAGAGAAAAAAACGAGGACTGCTTCTCTTGTCTCGTGATGGTGTGCGCGCCGGTCATGGGTTTCCGTGTGCCGTCCTGCTGCCGTTCTTCATGGCCACCTCATCCCCTTAGCCCAATCGGCCCGCTCCTTTGCACGTGCTATCGTTGCCACTCCCTTCCAGTCGGTTCCCCTTCTCCCCCTTCACGAATGCAAAATGCTCCTTGCACTTGCGGTTCTGATCTGAAAACATCAAGCAACGACGAGTATATATATATAAATAGTATTCCTGGTTTGTTTATTATACACTGTAGGACCATCTGCTAGACCATATAGTAAACGTGGTATATTTACATTTATAGCAGATTGTGCTTTATAATAAAAGTATAGCACCATCCAGCATCTGCTACGTCCCCGGTGGCTTGGTAGGTGGTCCGCGAGCCTATCAAGATCAATTTCGTGAGTTCGAGTCTCACCGAGTGCATGCTCATAGGGACTTTTTCTTGCATAAAATTGATTAGCGGAAAGCGCGAGAGCGTGAGTTAGCTGTACATTCGATGAAAGTCGACGAGCAGTGGGAATGCTGAACCCTATGCGCGATAAAAAAACTAAAGGCACGTACCGGGGGGGGAGAAGGGACGACACCTGTGACCACGGCTTGTCCAGAAGATCGTCGAGGGTAAAACCTCCTACGAGTGGGCTGGAAAGTAAAAGTGATGATTAAATAAATAAATAAATAAATAAATAAATAAATAAAAATTGATGGACCGTATAGATTTTCAGCTCTGACTTGGTGGTCTAAAGCAGATATATAGAGTGCCTGTAATAATCAGCATACTATACGTTTTAGAGTTGGTGGGATCTCGTCGATTTCGAAATGACTGTAGTGGTCTCCGGGGTTCTCCCCTCCACAAACGCTACTGGTGCCTAGAGATACTATCATAATCATTCGTATTGTCTCCAGCGCGCACGCTCGAAAACAAACAACTTACGAAGTCGTCGACATTACTTCACGACAGATCATTTGCCATTTATCGATTTTATAGCACTGCCTGCTAGATCACTGAGTCAACGCTGACTCGTGGTCTATCCTCGGTCTAGCAGGGCTCAATAGTGCTCTTTATTCCCAAACTGCAAGGGTGAGTTGTGAGTTCAAATCTCGTCGACTTCGTAATTGGTCTTTTCGAATGAGCGTGCTGGAGACAGTATGAATCATTATGATAGTGTGCCTCTAGACACCAGTAGTAGCATTTGGCGAGGGGACGGCCCTGGAGATCACCGCTGTTATTAGGTCGAGGAGATTCCATGAAATCTACAACGGACATATTTTAGATTTCATAGCACTAGCTAGTACCGTTAGATTATCAAGTTGGTGCTAACGATGTGGCCTAGCAGGTAGTATTATATATCAACAGGTTTCCAGCAACTCTTCTGGCGCAAGTGCCAAACACGATACCACTGCCACGCCCGTGGTTGTCGCCCTGCTTTTTTACCGCCTAATATGATCGTTTGTAATATAAACAAACCGCGTACTATTGTTATAATATGTAAATTGCACGAGCGCTTGGTCTTTGATCACAAAGTTTGTGTGCTCAATCAGACCCTCGCCATGTTGTTGCTGTTGGCGTTACTGTTCTCACATTTACTATCACGCCAAGGAGTCCGCGGTCGCACATATATTAAACTATCAAGGTTTGATCACCCCTCATGTATTGGAATCTAATCACTTTGATTTTTCTTCGCATGTCAGGTCATTGCGGCCCCTTTCTTTGCAGACCCAACCCAGCCCCTAACGCGTATGCCTTATACCCTGACCCCGACCCGGACTCGAAACCGACCAGCAAACAGCGAGGAATAACCGGGCTGCGCCGCTTGTTATCATTTTATTTATTCTGCGGACCAAGACCTCAACATACCCTGAACGGCTCTATTTATAGCTTGCGCGAATGGCTACGCGAGGAAGGCCCACGATCAAGGTTTGACCACTGATTGATATTAATACTGGCTTCGGACCCTGTGACCACGGACTCGATATTTTGGACCAGCCATGCAATGTGAGAAAAACAACAACTTCGCGAAAGAGAGTCACGTCAATTTCACCTTTTACATATGGTCGCAAGAAAACGAAGGTGAGTAGTTCACGAAGAAATTTCACAACATTTGTGTTGCAAATGGAGTGAAATAATTTTTTTCGCTTGAGAGGGACGCGGTGGCAACATGAATAGCATGCCACCAGAGTATTAATAGTGCTTGGTACGGCAGCTGTTGTTTGTTGTTATTGCTCTGGCATTAACTCTCAAATGAAAGAGCCCTATTAATAGGAAGATCCGAAAACCCGTATAAACAAGATTCGTCTGCCTAAAAAAATTCACGAGACGAAGAGAGCGCACACAAGATGACATCTATGTCCAAACTGAACTAACATGGCAGTGCGTATACACTCTCAACCGCAGCATGGAGTTCCCCCCGTTCCCAAAACTAGCCAACTCGTGGCTACTGACTACATACAGCGGTTGCTGTCTGGAGTAGTGCCTGCACGCACGGTAGTCGTTAGCACAGAGAATAACTCTCAGAGTGACGACTCGCGGACATGCGGTGAAAAAGGAGCAATCGAACGAAAAACCACCACACAAATATCAACGATCGCCATCTCATCCCCGATTGTCTGGCATAATGTGCGGCACAGCTGTGATACCACGTCCCTGATAATTGCGGGGGCCATTCCCCGTGAAGGGTATACAACTCGCCTGTACCACAAGGACCAGTGGCGTAAGACACAAGTGCACCCTACTGCCTCATGAAAAACAAAACCCGAAAAGCAAGCATTGGCTGCTTCTCGCGTAATGGTGTGCGCTCCCGTCATGGGTCTCCGTGTGCCGTCCGGCTGCCGTTCTTCGGCCGGACGCCTCATCCATCGACTTTTAGGCCAATCGGCGCGCTCCTTTGCACTTGCTCTCGTTGTCACTCCCTTCTATATCGGTTCTCCTTCTCCTCCGTCCCGAAAGACGAAAATGTTCCTCGCACTTGCGGTTCTGATCTGAAATACAAACAATTCTTGCGCGGGTTGGGTTCTATCCGTCCCTTCCGCGCTCGTCGACGCTCTGTCTCCCTCCTCCTTCCTCGTCGAATCCAGCCCCCCTACGAGTACCGGCGCGATAGACTGCTGTACCGTAGTTTGGCCTGTGGTAGCGACTGCCTCCGCGCACGTGGATCCCGACTGGGCTAAATTGACACACGACACGAAATCGCGAACGTGGAAGTGTGATGAGCTTAAGCTTTATTTTTACCAATCCGCCGGAGGATAAAAAAAAAAAAAAAAAAAAAATTGCATTGCTGTTGCTTGCAAGCCGTGTACCTGGGCCCAGGTTGATACGCAGTACACATGGGCATTCTGGTGTCCATGTGCTGCCCCCTCGAGGATGGGAACGGAATAGACACACCAATTAATTCAAGACAAGCTGCTTCCAGATTCCGTACGCACAAACTACGATATTATAGCCGAGGAATGCTCTCGCAGCAGCAGTATCATTACTTATTGTGTACATGGTATCGCATGCCGACATACCCAATTTTCCGTGTCTACTGTGTACATGGTATCGCATGCCGATATAGCCAGTTTTCCGTGTCTATTACCAGGTGTCATCGATTTGTAGAAGGGGGGCCTCGCTGCGGTGGGCTGATGCCTGCGGCTGCTCCGTGTGTGCCCGCAAATGTTTGAAGTGCAACTACTACCAATAATCTATGGTGTAGTGGGTCTGATGTCAAAAATACAGAACTATAATCGAGAGATCTTTGATGCCCAATTTTTTTATTGACGGTAGCTTTATGAAGTGGAGCAAAGGCAAAAAAAAAAGGACACACTCTTTCCCACTCGTGTACACATTCCAATCACACGCTTTTTTGCCTGCTGGCATGTCCGGCACCGTCTTTGTACGTCGCAGGTTGACATACAATAGCGCAACTCGTACTTGCGACCGGATTGTCTTCGTGGCAACAGCGATTCGCGGCTGCTCTATAGCAGCAGTAGCAGTGTGGTTGCCACTTTTAATACTTCTAAAGATTTGGTATCGTTCATCCTCTCGCTCTGATACTCGTAGCACTGTTGATGCGTGCGTCGCCTTCTTTTGTCACCACGCGCGACGAAAGCACCACCGATTTCGAAACGGACGAGGTATCTGAAGGCCCCTAAATATCATCCCCATCCTGATCTCCTCGTGTTCAAAGCCGCCCCGAGTTCGTGACGTTTGTTGACAATAAATAGACTACTTACCAAGCACCAGGGGTCGCCCTGGGAAAAGCAATCATACGTATTCCGCCACATGCCGGGTACCAAGGACCAGGTATATATCAGAGGCCACCAACAGCCACCCTCGAGTCGACCACAGCCACCACCACCAACCAGCTGAGCACCAGCACCAGCAAAATATTGTCGCTGAAGGTTGTGGTGTGGTTGTTGTGATTGTGGCTGCTTTTTCTGGTTGTAGTGGTGGTGTGGGCATCTATCTAAATGCTTTCGTATGCTGCCGCATTATTACTAGAAAACCGACCAGGTACCAAGTACCAGGTACCAGGAACCAGGTACCAGGTATCAGGTACCAGAGATCATCAACCACCATCCTCACCGCCACCACCACAGCTGACCAGCAACAGTAGCAACAGCAGCAGCAGCAGCAAAAGCTTTTTGCTGGTGCTGGTCGTGGTGGTGGTCGCAGTGAGCATCTACATACTGTAAAGGTCGCCGTTGTCGTACATTTTTTACCTGGTTATCTGTATAGACTAGTGGGTACCTGGTACAAGACGTTTATGCGCTAATGCGAATCACTCACCATGAAAGTGATACTCGTACCCCGAGACTATTGTACATTCACGAATCGGGTTACCTAACTGAATGCGCTCGCTTCAACAAACTCACTTTGAAATTTCCGAGACCGGACGGGAGGCTTGTCCTGAAACTAGGTTATAAGATATTGTTGTCGTTGGTGTTGGTCGAGACTAAAGTGAAGATACCACGTGTGCCCTTGCTCTCCAACGCGCATTAAAGGTACATCTGCCTTGTTCTATTTGATTAGCAATAATTAATTGTTGTATTGCTGGTGTTTGTTGCTGTTTTTTTTCCCAATGGGCCTAAAGTGATAATATTACCTGTGCTGTTTTCTGTTCCACACTAATACCAAGTAATGCAATCCCCAAAGGCGTGGGGGCAATTCTGAAGGAGTTACTGCAAGAACGATGTGAAGGAGGAGCGTGGCATATGCTCGTCACTGGTAAAGTTCAACACATACAACATATATACATCTAATTGGTGACCACCAACGCAGTAGCTCATTGCAGTTAGGAGTTCGAACATTTCGAGGCATCTGTCACATTCCTTCCTCATCCCCACTCTTCCAGTACGACTTGCAACATTTCGGCTATCTTGTATTTTCTGGACGCTGGAGAAGGCCAAAATGTATCTCGTCGAATTCGATTGTAGGCGATAGCCACCACAAAGCATCAAATCATCACACAGCAGCTACACACAAGGACTGTGACCACACTTGTACTTTCCACTGCAGCAGCCATAGTCCCTTGGGGCACGAGCACCACATGTCATCTTCTCGGCTCAACTCCGACACACCAGGTACCTGGTATGTGATACGGTTACAAGAAGTAGTGCCATTTTAAGCTGACGTTCAGGAGTAATCACTATCATAAACAGGCATTTCCTTATTCCAGGCCTCTAGCGGCAAAAATAAGATGTTCACATCACCGAAGTATGATCTGGTTATGAAGTGAAAAAAGTAGATGGGCGGAAAATGGAGACCCGCTCCCCGGCCTCAAGACCTGAATACTTCCTTTTTTTGTCATCAAACATGTATTCTGTTGCGTTAATGCCAGGTAATTTTTTCATCGTCCATTATTGCTCCTGCACCTCTCCGCCCTAAAAAAAAAGGTGTACTTCCATTTGTTTATCGAGTCTCTTCATTTTATTTATTTCCAGTCTCCCACATTCACTTTAGAAGTTCCTTCATCTTGGCGCTACGGCGGTGGGGGCGGGGGAGGCGTTATTCCCTCGTGGTATATAGGTAAAAAATCCACACTGATATGCGACGGGACGGCTAAGGGGTGTATACGTAAGTGTGGTAACCGCCGCTATACAGCTAATCTGTTATGGCTTTCGACGGTACGCTAGGGGAGAGAAAACAGGTTGGTTAGCTTACAGCGAATAATGACGTCTTCAACCTACGAATATTTACAAGGTTTCACCACAAATATACATGTTCAATATGGTGTGTACCATATAGTTGGTAAGCGAACGCGGCGGCAGTGATGCCTCTTTTGGCCGATGTGTATCGTACCTGATATGTATCATATGTGATGGCTACTACCTCGACCTGTTGTATTGAAATTTTCTTTTTCTCTGTTGCAAATATGTGTGATGCTGCGAAGCATATATTGGCTGCTACGTACTCGAAGGCAGTAGACAACGAACACTACTGTACTGCTTGATAGAGCGAGGCGGATACTAACACTGCTTCCACTACTACTGCACCCCTACTTGACTACTTACTACAGAATTTCTTAAGTATGCTGCTACCTACTATGCCGCTGTACAGGCTGCCTACGGTAGACAGCAGTAGCTAATAATAGTGGTTGGTACGTACCGCGTACGTACGAAACAGATGAAAACGAAACCAGTTGCACGATACTCGTAGCCCATATAAAACAAACTCTATCGTACAACGCTTTTTTGCTTGTTCACAATTCTCTCAAACATAGAATGCTGGCAACTCCTCCAGGAAAATTTAACTGCGACCGTCGTCAAGATGCCGTTACTTTCTGACTCGCGGGCGTCCTCCGCGTTGAGCGCCATTGCAAAAGGCGGGCCCGCCGCCGCCCGTTTCGTCACTCAGACGAATGACATCAATTTCATTTTGTTTTAAAGGGAAGGAATATAAACGGGCATGAAGGCCGACGTCTTACTAGTGTCTCATACGTCTACGGTTAGGCCGCCTGCATGAACCTTCGAGCAGGGCACCGGGCAGGCCCTCCCTGGGCGAGGTCGACACCGGCGGGCACAGTAGCGGAATAAGCTAACAAAGACGGTCCATTGGGCGTCGACAACGGAGCATCGAAGCAAGGAGAAGACCCGGAGCTCCAGAGCTTCGACAACACGCATCCGGACATGGTACATAGTTTTGTGACTAACGGAAGCACCATACATATCGCATCGTTCGTGACGTACTTCCCCTGATGCGAATTGTGTGTCCTTCGCCGTCCTCATTGTGTTCCCAAAAGGTCGACCAACAACGCATCTTTCCGGGAAAATCGAGAGAACGGCGATGTTCTTTGCGGTTGCTGCCAGCTTTTCTCTTGGATTCGTATCAATCGCGCTCGCCCAAGAAGCGGGGGGTCTGCGGCCAACTCATTACAAGAAATGGCGCGAAAACCCAAAGGTTTGTTCGTTGTTTTGCCGCGTTGTTGTGCGTAGCTCGACATGGGGGAAGCCGGATTTTTTCGAACCTGTACTGCTAGTTGGTGCAGAACACCGAACACTTACTGCATTGGGAAACAAATAGCACTCGTGCTAATAAGCCGTGGGACTAAGCATACGGTATGCAGGAGAAGTGGGAAATTGTTGCTCTTTCTCAGCACTAAAGCTTGTGAAGAACGCGCCCCGTTTCGTAGCCGCGGCATAAAAAACTCTAGCAGAGTGGATACGAAATGGCAAAAACTTGCTGCTCCGCACCAGCACAATGACATACACCTTGAACACCGGTGCCATTTGCTGTAGTACCTGTACGCGGATTGCAAGCGGCTACCCGCAGTTGCAGTACAGTAGTAACATGATATATTTTAATATGACGATACACCCAACCGCCTGCCGTGTGATGTAATTCTTGCTTGAGGGCTGCCGAAACACGGTATATGCATGTATACATCTTATCTTAACTCCGAACTTGCAACCCGTCATTATGTTCCGGCAGATGATCGTGTTCGGTGACTCGACCTCGGACGCAGGCAGGAAGTTCAATGCGCCAGCGAGCTTTGATTTCGAGGACATCGGGCCTTTTCCGTGGACTCATCTCTTCGAAGCACCCGACAGCGATGTGCGTGACACTTATATGGGGTTAGAAAACCAATCTCCTTGCCGGCGTTGAAATCAGTCAGGCGTATTGTATGTGCGCGATACCTTCGGGCACTTTGCTATTACCGGGCATAGAACTGATATGATAGTCTCTTCGAGCGGTTTAAACGGGACATAACTTCAAATCAGCAGAAAGAGTGAACGATGAAGAAACTGCTTGCTGAGCCACCGGAAACCATATCAACAGCTGACCGAACTACCCGAGAGCAATGTCCATACGTTGTTTGAATACGAAAAAAAATAATACACCTCTCACCTCTATATCCTTCCACCAATGGCTGCTATGGAGCATCTCGCTAATCGAGCGATTACGATGAAAGCCGTCGAATACATCTCGGGACGACAGAGTCGCTGAAGTTCGTGTGGGAGGCATGGTATGACAGGAGTAGCAGTTTTCGGCCAAACCATTTACGACTGCCCGGGTTCCTTAACCAAATATATTTTTAATACCTGCGAGCATACAACTAGAGTAATATATCAGTATACGATACTAGGTAGTCAGGTGCGCGTCGTCGCAATACTAGAACTCCGGGCTCTTTTCTCGACGGCAGGTTGACATTTTTCGTTCTGTTTTTTTTCGTTGCCGTGCCCGCCTGTCCCGACCTCACCGGGGGAGGGCCTACCCGATGTCCTGCTCGACGGCTCATACAGCCGTCCTAGGTGCAGACGTGGGGCAAATGGCGAAGACTTCGGCCCACTGGCCTGTTCTAAAACCGGAAACCCATGTTTTCAAAGGTGCCATCATCGAATGAGCAGGAAATGCTTGGTATAGCATGTGCTGTACATATAATTCATTGGATATTTTCAGAGCGTCCATAAAGAAGAATCGACACTCTACTCAAGATTTTCGTCCACCACTTATCAGTACGGCAACCAATCCCAGCTTGTCCAATTTTGACAAACAAACGTAAAAACAGTATATATATATGCGACATATCTGAACGCGGGTAAAGTTTGGCAAGATCCACCGACGGAGGGTCGTGAGCCGAAGTGGCTCATCATATCGACACAGACAGCAGCTGGCAGCTGGGGACTTGACAAAAGCATAGTAGTAGTACGCTAGTGGCGCAATTCTCGTACGAGTACGTACTGTAGTAGTACTACTTCAAGTGGTAGTCGTACCAGATCTAGCAGTAGTAGTGATATTTGTAGTATGATAGTGGAATTCAATATTATTTATAGTAGTAGTAGCGGTAGAAGTAGTAGTAGTCGTTCCTACTGTAGAGTAATGCAGTAGAGTTCCCTTCCAGCATAAGTGCAGTCACAGCTTTGTTTAGGCGTTTAGCAGCAACGGCGGTAGTGCGGTGCTGTGAGTGGACGTCGCACGCGTGATTAGAGTTAAAAAGGAACGTCGATGTGGCAACGGCAGTGGTGTTGTACGATTATTTGGTAGTCATAAAAACTCTACTGGATGCGCTACAGGTTTCTGTTCGGCCTTATGTTCGTTGGGATTCGGTACACGCCCATCGACCTCGCCTCCTACCGATTGTTCGTTACTACTGCTGTGTTCTTCCGACTCTTTCGCAAATATGCCTCCAATCTTGACGAAATGCCGTAAACCCCTTTGGAGCAAGGGTACTGGCTCGCAGCATCTGCTAGAGCTGTGAGCGATAACGGAGGGTTGATTTTTTGCCTCTTTGCTCGGAAAACGTTTATGATCGACCATGAAGCTCGAGCTAGAGAATGCAGGGTGACAAACACAGCATTGATCCGCATGAAATGTCATTTTTCTGATTTTTGCACCTTTCCGATATGGGCAGTCCACGTTCAGGGCGTATCTTCCAGCACCTGGATCTGTTTCCAATGGAAAGGTTTGGCCTTCGTGGCTCCGCGTGCCCGAGGTGAGTGGCTGCTCTGGCCTCGCGCTATCCAGAAAGAACAAGATTTTTTCGCTGCACCTTCCACGTATTTCGTCGGTGGCTGTGCTTCAAATATCCTCAACGGATCTCAACTTGTTCTTTCACTGTCGCCACTACGACACTCACCTTTTGCGGTGGTCCATAGTTAATAGGACCTACGGTACACAAAAAACCCGATATATTTTTCTATTTTTACTCACAATATTTGGTCCTGTTAACTATGGTCCCCCGTAATAGTATGCCGTGTAAACGCATCGATCATATTGTGCGCTAGTTCAGCCCCGTTGCATGGTGGTATGGGGCGGGGGGGGGGGGGCTAATTTGTCTGAGGTGGCGTACCTGATTCCTCCCAGGTGGTCCACCTATATTTTTTTAGGTTCTCTACAGGCACCGTTTCTGCGGTGGCCTACGGCAGTAAATTCATAATATGGCGCTTTACGTATATGTGATCAAACCCCAACAACCGTTGTGGCTTGAAACGTGTACGCGCAATGCAACGTACAACCCAATTGGCTATGCGTTGACGAAAGCCTACAGTGGTTTGCATTCAGGATGGGATGAGGGCAGATACGTTTGGTCGGTCCCAGGTTGAGGGGGAGTCCTCGTCAGAAACGGGACACCCGTAACTGTTGGGGGCTGAAAGCTGCCCCCTTCACATGCAGCTCATCTCTCTACCTCAACCTACTCATGGTTTCAGATCCCTCACCATTGTTGATAATGGTATGCCGATGATGCGTGACATTTCGTCGAACTACCAGGAGTACAACTTCGCGACGAGCTCCGCCTCCGCCACGGACGCCTTCCGCTCTCGCGAGGCTTGTGCGGGGTACACTGGAGAGGGAGAAGAATTTCCCACTGGGGTAAGTTGCTGTGGGTGCAGAGACCACATTTTAAACTACACTATTACAAATCGCTTTAAGTTAGTTGTATATCCCTGGTAGCGAGTATAACATGCTTGCTTCTACGTACGTCCTACACGTCCTATATGGGTGAAGGGTAATATTGTACCTAGGCTGGCCTTTGTTTTACGAGGCGGGGCCTTTCTTTTACGAAGAGGGTGGACATATTGCCAGCAGTTTCTACATCACGATATAGGGATCTTCGTCACAAGGGCGTGGGTATTTTACTGGGGGCGGCAGGATCGACGCCAAATCTGCCCTTTTTTATAGCTCTCGCCCCACCCTTGACGTCCCCGGCTGTCTGCGCACATTCTCTCTGCAGACGCTGAGCGAGCAGGTCACCCGGTACTTCCATGACGTCCTCGATGAAACGGATGAAACTCTCGGTGAGCCACAAGATATGGGTACTAAGGGATTGGCAACATACGGCTAACGGGGTTCTTCACCAGAGGACTGAGTATGATGAAAACTGTACGCTGAACCCGATTGACAGTCTCGTGACCAGGCCGAGGAGCAAACGCCGCTGTATTGGAAAACCCTCGTGAGGTTCCAACGATGTATGGTACTCCCTCGGACCGGAAGCGCCCCGCCCTGTCAATCAGACGTTTTACTACCCAAACCTGGTACCCTTGTCGTACTACAGCACGCGTCTGCAAGCAGCCCAAGCAAATAAACTCCGACTCTCTTGGCAAGCCGTATATAGTCTAAGACAAGGTATTCCGCAGTTTTACAACGTCTTGAGACGTTAACGTAGAGCAGAATGAACATGAATGATGAACTTATCCTAGGTGTTCGGCTGCCGCTCTGGCTCCACCGCGCACGATATATTAACTGGAAGCTGCGTGCTCGGTCGTTCTTCTCGGTGACTTGCTGTAACGTGTGCGGTGCCAGACTACGCGCACCTCATCGTTTTGGGTGCCAACGAACCCTCGGCGGTGCTGGACGCATTTTCTCGCTACACCACCGGCGGGGCTGATTACGTGGACCCGGTGGCGTTCGAAAATGTGTTCGAAGTCGTCGATGGGATCCCTTCACTTACCTTCGAGCCCATGATCAGGGTGAGGAATAGCACTTCTTGTTTGACGTATATCGAGGCTCATAGCCTGTGGTGTTGCGAGATGGTTGAGAGGAGATGCATGCATTCCACCAAATTCCGTCAATAGGGTTCGAGAGGGGAGTAAGATCGATCGGTAGTGTACAATATGTATATCCTTCCCAAATACATCAGCCCCTCCATTCGGTTACACAGCAGCAACGATTGTTTGCTGAATCCTTCTTGTAGACAGCAACACTCACTACCAATAGTGTTCACCTTGCGGCCTGGCGCGAGCCCCCTGCTATTGTTGATGTGGTCGAACGAAAGTCTTAGAGTTGACGCTAGGCGGGGCCACGTTCTATAGCGGGCGACAACTCAGGCAACAAGGAGCAGCGCTCACGTGTCGAGCGGAGTTTGGGTTGTCCAGCGGTAGTCCTCGACATGCATAGAAGAACGCATGTGCCCACGGGAAGGCCGATGGTAAGTTTAGAATGACCTCGTGAACGTGGATACATATCCTTCACGCCTACAGAGTACGCGTTGCGGGCTCAAGACCCCAACACACCGAGCAGCTGAGGCCCTGAACCTCCGCGGAAAAAAGACCAAATTACAAGTAGCGGCGTGTATTCCACAGCTTCATCAATAGCATAAATGGCATAACCCAGGGGCCGAGCTGGACCTCGGTACATAAAGATACTCTAGAGCAACCGACGAAAAATTCAGGCAAACAAATCTGTAGCTGGCAAATGCGTTTCTATCTGTACCATCTGCTGGTTTGGGGAAGCTCTAAAGTTAATTACTGACCAAGAACCGACCTAGGGAAGCAATCGTAGCTGAGCGCGAGACACTCATCGGTTAGGTATTCAACGGACCAGGTGACGGGACAATATGCTCGCGCGCCTGTGGTAGCAGACGTCGGTCCTGCTGTTGTAGCGGGGGCTGTGGGATACATTGACACGCGAAACGTGTGTCAAAGTGGAAGTGTGGTGAGCGTATGCTTTAGACCTAACCAATGCGCGGGAAGAATAAAGCAAAAATAAAAATATGAAAACATGAACTGTTCATGGGACCACCATATTTGGCGGTAGCTCTTCCGTTCCGCAGCTTTGTCAACGAGAAACGTTTTAGCTCCAGCGGCTCTAATGCGCGAACATTAACCGCGACCTCTTGTCAATCGAGCTGAGTGACAGCCTCAAAACAATGTAGTACTCTTAAAACACGGCATGAGGACGTACATAGTATAGACATGTAAGGTTCTGCACTGCACGTTGGTGCCACGTGTGCAGGGGGATTGACTATCTCATCGATAGTGCTGAAATCGAACGACCACTCGTTTCCCTCGCTTATGTGAACACGATTCAATGACCAACACTCTTTCCTCCCGATACCGTACAGGAAATTATCGGTGCTTGGCAGGAGGGGATCAACAGGCTGACCGAGCGCGGGGTCACCGGGAATATCTTTCTCTCCAACCTCCCATCTTTCAAGGGTCTCCCCGTGAGTGTATTCGGTCTGCATATCGCTCGCCGTACTCGACGCATGCACATAAAGACCAGCGCTATATGTTCTAGGTAACCCCGGGCTTGAATCCACGCGTTCAGTCAAGCCGAGCTCAAATCACGAAACCAAAATACGTGCCCGCTATTGTCGAGGGTGCTTCTTAAGGTTTTACCCTATGTTTCTGACTAAGTCCCTCAATTGAGGAACCACCCAACCTGTTTGCGATCCTACTGATGTTACTCATTCGTGATATGTGGACATACTCCCCGTATGCCTAGGGTGGCCCATAGGGTTCTTCACCCTCTGGATTGCGAAAACAGTCTCGACTGGTGCAGCAGCAAGGGTACCGCATCTAGGCGACTCTGGACAGTAGGGTGGCGGTGTAGCACGCGCAAACGTTGGGTCTGGAAATGTTTTGCGGTATCAGCGCAACGAACAATCCCATGGTGGTGCGTATCGCATAATAAACAGGCTTCAAACAGACTCGGCAGGCACTCGGCAGAGTGAGTTTGACCGGCTGCACAACGCATACACCGACAATGGCACCCATCCGGTAGCCTCGACCACCCCTTCCTAGCCAATACTTTAGGGGTGACACCAATTACCGCAGCAGTCAGTATCATATCATCTAGTGGCTGCTGCGTACCACAGGGTTACCCGGGACAACGTAGCTCGTACTACCGTGCGTAGGCTGTACCAATGTAGGAGTAGTGATCTGTTCGTGTGAGGTGTAGAGCTCCTCATGGAGTCATACTAAAAGCTTAATTTTTTTACACGTGCTAAGATAGAAGTGCGAAAACACATTTATTTTTTCTAAGGTTCCTTGCTTGAGGAACTCTGGACGATCACTAGTTCATTGGTAAGCCGTCACCCCAAAACTGATTTCGAAACAAATTGCAAGGGTAACCTGAGGTATAATTCCATGGCCTATTGACATACATGAAGAATATCGTCGCCAAAACAGAATAGCATTCTGACGACTTTGGGTGAACCTCAGCGGAATGCCGAGATCGCGACGAAAACAATGATAGCTTCGCTGTTTTCAACGGTGTAGGGGCAGCGAAAGCGCAGCAGTAGTACGGGTAGCGTCATGGCCCACCCGAGAGCTACGACGCTTTGCGCTGTGACTCGGGCGCCGATCGGTATCAACCCCGAATCACTTACTGGCCGTCGATCAATTCTTCAAGTTTTGTTTCCGGTTTTTCCTTTCGGAACTCCCAAGAGGGATAATGAACCCCGCTTCAGAAACAAAAATAGTTTTCAAAAACTTAACCCTGGAGTACCACGCGTCATGGGTTGGACACAAGATCAATGGTTGGCACTCCTTGTACCGGTACTTCTCCTTACTTAAGTACAACTCGACCTAATGCGCATTTAGCACCACAGGGCTATTCAAACTCGCGAGGAGCAACATGCGCTTGCGCTCGGTACAGCCCCGGGTAGACAATATTTTGCGAGCTGTGCAACGGTATAGTAGCCGCATGCGACACCGACGACAAAAATACCACACGCGCATTTTTCCATCGCCCCCTACCTGGACGATGACGCTTTTGGCAGGGAGTCGCTGAATCCCGGGCTCGCCGACACCTTGGAGCAGGTGTCCGTTGCAGTAAATTCGGCTGCTCAGCTGATGATTGAGGCCATCCCTCAAGTGCAGATGCTTGACGTCTTCAGCCTGACTGCGGTGAGTTTTCACGGGCGGGAACTGCATGGAATAAGCACCTGTCGTATGCTCATCCAGCGATATGCCCGGCGACACACGGGCGTGGTCGAACCAGAAACCGCAGGCCTAGGAATATTGGTGAGGGGTCGTGTGCGTTGGCCCTCCCGCTCCAACGTGGTCCGAGCCTATATGTGACATACAGGTCTCGTTCTACGATAGAGGTAGCACATTTCCGCCAAGATTTTTTATAAAATGACGGGGCCCCTTAACCCAAAATCGACGGAATGCCAATCTTGTTTCGAAAAATGACGTAATTGTGTGTACTCGGGCTATGGGATTATTCATCGGGAAGCAATTTGATTTCTTAGCTGAGGTCAGTTTTCGTGTGAGATGTGGAGCTCCTTAAGTGAAGAGTCTCATAAAATTTAGGGGGAACCTCTATCGTAAAAACGCCTCACCGAGGAGTGTGCCCCGGCGTCTTTGACACTCGTAGTAGTCCAGCGGTAAAATTAAAAGGGGCGGTTGTCATTACGAACCCCGATAGTGGGTGTAGTGGGATACGTGCCTCTCTACCCACTATCTCCGTGCAATGTTGACTGCTGTGCTCTGCTTTCATCGGCTTCTTTGGAATGGAACTTCCTTCGCTTAGAGACTGCACGGTCTACAACGCACGACTAAACGCAAGATGCGCCCCCCCCACATCGCTGTAGTATGCAATGCCTTCCACTACGTGTTTATCGCCTTACTCGGCGTGCAGTAGTCGAGGCGCAGACACTTATTCGAACTTCGCATACTAGTACACCACCAGGCGGCAGACGAGTTAAACGACGCCTAATACAACGTCGGTCATATGTTTCTGCCCGGTATTGTACAAAAGTATGGGTGGCAATCATGGTTGTTCACGAAAAGACACTCAACATGGCAGCCATTCCTACTCTGGTACCGCATCTCGCTTTGCGGCATTGCATGGGTTTCTTGCGGCCCAAAGCCGAGTAAGCCCCCCTACATAATATTCATGTGACGTCTTGATTCATAGAGGGCGCTCAGGGATATATCATCCCTAATATTTAGGCGATTGTCCCTCCTGGGCTTCCGATTTCGCGACGGCACTGTAAACGGTACGTTCCATTTCTATATGGATGATGAACACCTTAATCTGCGCTAACTCGCAGTACTTAGATGTTCCAACCCTGGTGTGGTTGAAAATGGGGGTAAGGGACAGCATGATGACCGGTTTCGGCGGAGAGGGAGGAAAACGGTTCTATACCAATACAGCGACGACAAGCCAGAAGAGGCACCGGTCACTCGTCGTACATACACCGATATCTATGTCGCACTTTGTGTGTAGTCTCTACACCAGTTCGTGGCTCACGTATACGTATACAGCGGCGTGTCGAAAGTTTGATGGCGGTGATATAGGCGAAATGTGTGAAGTATCGTCGAAGAACGACGAATACGCGTGGTCCAGCTGTTGACGTAAGAGAACTAAGGACTTGCGAACAACACCGCCAACCGAGCATGTGTACGAGGTCGCGCGAGTCAATCAGCGGTGTAAAATGTGGTCTGCATGGCCTTGCGCCTCCTCTAGATAATACAAACGTTATGTTTTCCATGAAACATTCGTGTGCGTAGATCAGATGTCAGGTTCAGGCGAATTCCACAAACGGCCACCGATAATCGTTTGTTTTTCCTCCCACCAGGCAATCGTTGACCAACCTGAAGTGTTCGAGAGTCTAGGCTTCACCGGGGGTTCAAACTCGTCCTTGAGTGAGGCCTGTCTGACCTTTGACTTTGCGGTGGACAGAACCGCGGAGATTATGGGCACCCAGGTTAGTGAATCTCAACCAGAGTGCGCTCAGTAAGCAGTGTTCTCAGAGGTACCCGGGTATACCAAACCCTTATTGTTTTCGTACTACCCGGATGCGTGATATTGTAGGGGTCGGGGGCAAGTTCGGCCGAAATATGTTCGTGTGGCGGGGCTACAAGAACAGAAGAACTACCTAATATCGCTGCGTATCCGTTTTGTTTCCTATCGTGGATAAAGTAGAGTATACGCAAGCTATGATAGGGGTAGCGGGGTTTGGCCGAACTGTTACTGGGACTGATGGGGCTTCTCAAACATGGAACCGCCACTGCAGCAGCTTTCGATGTAGGCCTAGGTGCTGGGGCAGCTCGTCGAATCGATTAAGCGTTCACCTTTTGTCTGCTTCAGAAGTCTTTAGGTTTGACGCAGAGCTGCTCATTGGAGGAGCCTCGGTATAATTGCAGGTACATCGTAGCATGCCTCGTTATGCGTTACATCCCTTGAGCCAAGAGATTATTCGTAGGTTACTAGTTCATATTGAACAAAATCCACTGCTTGAGTGGGATTTAGAGTTTCTTAAGTGGACAGTCCGTGACGTAGGTGCCGTGACCCTACTATATCACGGCCACTAGGAACCAAACCATCTCGAGCAACCTCTATCTATCCTCAGGAAGGTACCCCGGGTACGCCCAGCCTGACTTCGTAGGTGGTCTGCCATGCAGACTACACACAACCTTCAACGTTTAGCCACCGAGACACGCCTGTACGTATTTATTCCGGAGCGTGACACGCTTTGAAATGACGGTGGTCTCATCGAGTCGCTGCCCTGTGTATCCACACGGAGTCGACGGGTATTTGCCACTCAATACTTCTCAACGTTTTCAAAGGTGGTGATCTCTGTTTTTCCCAACCAAGAAGCCGACATCATGAAGCGTACGCCGTGAATCTCGAAGCACTATCCCGCTGCCTTGGCATGCACCGAATACAAATGTGCAGCAAAGAAAGGGACTTGATCTTGGCAAGATGTTGAGTGCAGGTTTTAATTTGAGGACCGCAGTCAGTCTGAGAAGCTTGGACTCCCCGGGCACCGCCCACACTCGCCCTTACGGCAAAAGGGGTTTGATGCCATCCTGAACACGGTTTACACTGCTCCCCCCTCTGCACCACGCCCCCCACCACCACCTAACAGATCAATCTCCAGCAAGCTTTCCGCCCATGCTAACTGTATTCAACTCTTATTGCTATGTGTTTCAACGCTTGGAACATCGCAGGCCGGCAGTGCCGTGGGATGCCGGGAGGAATGCGCCCTTTGCGCAGATCAGACTTCGCCGTGCCAAAACTGCTACCAGGGCAACCCGTCCGCCACTGTCTGCGAGGACCCGGAGAAGTACCTGTTCTGGGATTCGCTGCATTTCACCACGGATTTCCACCAGATTCTTGCCGAAGCTACAAGGCAGTGCACCAAAGACACTCCGAACTATAATCGCGCTTGGGTGGAGTTGCTTTGCCCCTAGGACCCGTAAGAACGTCTTCCACAGAGGCATTATGCCGCAAAGGGTGCGCACCTCATGATCTACCTATCTGTCTGTAGTAGATCATCTAGCTCCTCCAGTGCCACTGTGAGAGGTTGTGTAGGATGTGTATATTACGGATCACAGAAGGGAAGCATGTGCTGGATCACAATGTAAATTAGGCGGGTCCGACCCGACGAACATGAGCTAAATCGGGCTGTATATCTGCTTCGACAGATCTAGCTCACGAAGTAGGAATCGACGATCTAGATAATGAACTGTCTGGTAAATGGAAAGGAGTATGGTTGAACGTCCATACACGTTTGACCGACACGGGGCTGCGCAGCCGACCAAATGCATGGTATAAAGTACTTGTGGTCCCAATCGATAATCCACATAGTCCCTGGTGCCACAGGGGTCAAGGGAAAACAGAGCAAACGGAGCCGCCCTCGCCACCGTGTCGGAGTAGGAAAACAAAATTGCGGATTGGGAGTACGGTCAAAAATTGAAAAAATGATAAAAGTAAAATAAGTTTTTTTTTAAAATCATTTTTGTTCTATTAATAGTTGGACTTGGTGTCCCCATCGGGTAAACCAGAAATGCACATTCCCTGTGTTGCAGGGATGCGAAAGCCTGTAATCACGCGACGACGGTCATGCATGAAAACGAGTACCCCCCGTCCCCTGTCTGAGGCCCAAACATTATGTTAGCGTACGTACATATTTTGTTTCGTACAAACTTGGGTACAACGGCAGAGTTAAACGTACATGAAATACTCAGATGGGTAGGGTCACAGATCTGGAATTCCGAGTGTTCTCCGCATTTCCAAGCCATATTTATCGGCACGTGGTTGATGTTTTTATTTGCGTCTTCAGGCACCGTGCCCACCTGTCCCGACAGCACCCGGGGAGGTCCTGACCTATGCCCTGCTCGAGGAACCGTGCAGCCGGATACGGCGCAAAGTATGTGCTAAACAGCGAAGACGCCTGCATATATGCTTGCAGAATCTCGTTCTAAAGAGGATAATGTTGGCTTGTTCCAACGGGCGCTGTCGGCCTCGCAATTTGCAACGTCTCCTACGCGGAGGGCGTCCGAGAGCCAGCGAAGAAAGGGGATTGATCCCGCTCGAATCGTGTTAGTACCGGAGAAGTGACAAGCGTTCTACATACGAGGGGACAACTAAGGGGTTTGTCGGATCGGTTTGCTCCTGAAATAACACCGTACGAGCCTCGTCCTATGTGCAGGAATGGTCAGTACGAACACTTTGCACGTGTTCAAATGTGCACGTCGGCTAAGACCAACCCGAACCCAGGCCTAACTCCAACGCAGAACCCCAACTCCAACCCCTTGGGAGGCTCGAGATTGGCAAGAGCATATCACACGACCCCGCCACGTGTTTTTGGTGGCTGTTTCCGCTAAAATCTCCGGGGAACAAACATACCACCTTCAAGACCAGCATCCCGCACAAAGTTTTATGCCGACCCGTCTTGCACGTAGGGCGAGTCACAGTAAGAGGCAGTTCATTTGCTTTGTCAAAGCTTTCATAGAACAGTATTGATAGTAGTTACTTTGATACTACATTTGTTTTGTGTACATATCAGTGCGTCCAACCGTGCCACCAAGCGATATCTACGCACTGCTGCTGCCGCCTGCCGTGGGTAGTGTATACGTCAGTGACGGTAGGTACTATCGTAGTAGTTCAGAAGTAATATTATCGAACAGGAATAATCGATGTAGTGCCACGTTCGACTCGCTCTGAAATGTTTATATTAGCGTTCCTTTTGTAGTACAGCAGAGCTACAGGAATATTAACCAAGTGTCAGACAGGAACTTCCAGGGGTCGGCAATTTCGTTATATGCGGGGTAGCAGGTGATTATTGGTGGGATCAAGGTGCGGGCATAGAACCCAACACCTTACCCTAGCGCTATCCTTGACCCCAACGCGAACCCAAAACGGTCCAGACACGCGTGACAACACGATTGGGTCTTTTTCCGTTTCGATTTAGTGTCTGACAACATCGTTTTTTAGTGTTTATTGCCCATGGAAAGCCGCATGGGCTCCCATGGTGTCTCGCAAGCGCCCAAGTGGAGCCTCATCGGCTCTCACTCCAACCTTGTGGGAGCCATTGTGGTCCCGTGTGGGCGCCCACCGGTTACCACGGTCCGCGGAAGCGTATCCCACGGGAGCTCATGGAAATCTCAGGGGAACACACCCGTGGGAACCCCGGTGGAATCCCCGGCATGTGTCGAATCATTTGCACTTGCGTTCACGTACTATTTTATGTCGCTGTATCTCCCGTAGGAGTTTGGAGCACGCGGTGCCCCGCGTTAGAGCACACGCAATTCCTCACTTGGGCTCCCACGTGCTCAGCGTGAGCTCCCACGCGGTCATGTGGGCTCCTGGGTGGGCTCCTACATGGTGTACGGCATGGACTCCAACGCGGTGTCCCATATGGACCCCCATCTGGGCTTCGTCTGCCGAATTGGCTTCCACGTGGTATCCTCCATGGGCATCTACGCAGTGTCCCACGCGGTATACGTAGTGGGCTGCTGTGCCATGTCTCGCGGGCCTCGGCCCAGTCTCATGCTGGAAAGCATGCGAGGGCCCATACGGG
Organism: Macrocystis pyrifera; assembly: GCA_031763025.1. NCBI lineage: Eukaryota > Phaeophyceae > Laminariales > Laminariaceae > Macrocystis > Macrocystis pyrifera. Next base: position 12,293,512 of record JASSKH010000016.1, on the reverse strand, counting down.
CGCTCTTTCGGGGGCCATGTGGGAGTCCCTGTAGGAGCCCACGCGAGAGCCCGTGCGGGCGTCCATGTAGGAGTCCATGCGGGGAGGCCCACTCTCACGCGGAATCCCACGTGAGAGTCAGTGTGGGTTCACATGTATGAGCCCCGTCGAGAGCACGCGCAGCGTCTCACGTGGGCTCCCGCATGGTGTCCCGCGTGGGCGACAGCGTGGGATGCGGTGGGCCCTAGAGTGGGCTCCTCTGCGACGGCGTCGGCTCCCGGGTGGGCGACAGAGTGGCCGACAGCGTGGCGGTCGTATTGTTGCCGCGGGAGCCCGCGAGAGCCCATGTGGGCACCCAAGGGAGCCCGCTGGAACCCGTGGCAATCCACAGGAATCCACGGAAGCCGGCGTGGGAGTCCATGTGGTGGTCCGGGAAAGCCCGTTAGAGCCCGGTTAAGATGTGGGGTGGTCGCGGATGTTCTCGTGGGCGGTGCCCGCCAGCAATTCTAGACTGTAATTGACGTGTGATTGAAGTGTGGTTCTAGCATGAGTTTTTTTTAAAACAAAGATTTGTTTACCTGGTGATGGGGGTGGTGAAGGATATGCCAGGGGAGTCTTCGCGAGTTCCCTAATATGATTCCTAGTAGTATCCCATGCGTACACACGTATATATCCCATGGGACGTCAAGCGAGACAGGCCCATGCGGGAAATCCCGCCGGACCCCAGGGAACGCCTCCCACCCCGTGGGATCTCGTGAGGTCCCACGGGCGCCCATTGAAATTTGGCTCGTGGGTTCTCGCGTGGCATATCGTGGGAACCCATGGGAGTCCGTGGTAAATCTCATGGAAACTAGGAAAAAACGCTCAAGTGTGCACATGGCAACTGGTTGAAACAACGGTGTTCCCATCAAAAAAAGTTCTGAGAGTGCGCGAATCGCGGCTTTAGGTGCATGGATCACAACTGCTGTAGTATACAGCTGCATTCAAGGAGAGGGGTCATTTCAACCTTCCACCTAGTTGGGTTCATGCTGCAGCGTGTAGTGCGCAGTAGTGCACACACTCCTGTACCACTATATTGAAGTATGGCCGTTGAGACCTGTATGTATCTAGTAGATTTGCAATCACTAAGCCCATCAACACTGAGTACTTTATTTTGGATATCGAGTAAACACAACATGCGGTAAGATGACCAGCATTTTGTACGTATACACACTAGGCCATTTTTTTCTCAAAAATTATTGACTAACCTGCAACCAAATCATATGGCTGCGGATTGAAACGACTGAAGTCGCCGACTAGTTGTTGGTGGGACTAATATTACGGGGGACCATGGTAAGTCGGACCTACCGTACACTCAAAAATATGTATATTTGCGTATTGTTACTAACAATATTTGGTCCTATTTACTATGGTCCCTCGTAATAGTAAGTCGTGATACCGATATGCCGACCACCCAAGCTATTGGGTGTCCTCAATTATAGGAAGGCGTTTTTTTTGCGGAATTAAACATCTAAAGCTGAATTTCTGCGAGGTGAGGATACTCTGAAGCCCCGCGACACTGCAGCGCGCGGGTGGAGATCAAAACTCTCACACGCACACGGAGGGGCGTGCGTTAGTGTGGGAACATCGTCATCATGAGTGGGACAGATTATTTCCTCGACGGTGCCGACGACGAAACAATTTTGAAGAGTTTCCCTTCGTTAAGAAATACATACCCTATTGATTCAATGCTTTGTATGTTGTGGTTCAAATAGATTACATCACAGTATGAGTGACGGGAAATTTAAGAGACCTTCAGCACTTTCTGTAGTCGACGAGCTGCAGCGACAAGCCGTCGATAGAGGTTGCTGTAAGAGGACATCGAGAATGAAGAACTGAAGTGTTTTCACACACATCTACTTTAAGTCGTCACAATCGCATCTGAACACCCTATAGGTGATCGTTCCTTAAGCTATTGTTGGCCCATTGAGCGCCACTTTGTGCCCGACATGGATCTTCTACATCTTCAATGATGCCCGAGCTTGTCCAACAACGGCTCTGCGTTAGCCTCTGAAGACCCTCATCGGTCAGCCATCTGAGTGTGTGTTCAATACGTTCCAAAACGGTCATCAGACTCGTTTGGCGCTAGAGCACTGCACGGGGGGACTACGAGACTGCATCACAAGGTAGGGATTTCCTCTGTGTTCTTCAACGAGCCACGTTTGCGGCGTCTGCTGGATGTGTCAGTGACTACATATCCAGAAACTACTGTTTTGAACCACCTCTTCCACTCGTCCACGCTTCCAGTTCCCGCTTCATGTTCGCCGTCTTCGACAAACCAAGGCCTGGGCCAACAACCACGACCTTTGGTCGACCTGGAGCGGGAGAAGCAGCTGAGGAGTTCGTACGCAACAGCTGAGCATGCCTTTCATCGGCCCGGCACAGCTCTTATTATTGAACAAAGAACAAAACCGTCTTGTTTCTATTGATAGAACCAAGGGCGCCTTGTTGATGGATTCCATGTACCATGCTTCAATTATTGCTTGACCACTTTTCCTGTAGGGGTTTCGCGATTTTTTACTCATATAAAAAGAACAGGATTTCTGGATATATTTCAACTGATGATATTATACTGTCCGACCATACAAGATGCCTCATGCGTCATGTGATGCGGCACCTGCGCGAAAAAACCACGGGTCAAGTTGTTGTCATCGACAAACACGATTTTCCCTAAACCAACAAAAAAGACTGGTTCGCTGACAGGGACGACTGTAGTACACCTTTCTTCTTTACACCCGAGGAAGCTAGAAGGGTACGCCACGAAAAGCTGGTTGACGCCAAGATGAAGTCCAGCTTAGATCCGGATGACTACATCCAAATATCTTTTGTATTTGATCCCGGCGGCCGACCTGTGTACGAGGCGATACGCCTCGCCAGCTACGTGAAGAACGACTACGAATTGGACGACCCCCGGGCATGGCACACACGATGAAGCGAGCAGGCAACGGAGAAAGAAAGAGAAGCACTCAAGATAATCACGTGAGTGTAATCAACACGAACAAACAAAACACACAAACAAACAAAGCTATTCGCTCGATTTGGAAATTATATTTTAGATTGATTGCTAGCAGACGTGTTTTACTGTTGTGTACCAGGCACGTTAATTTGTTTGGTTTTGGTTTTCGATTGATTGCGGTCGATTTTTAAGTCGCACGTGCCACGCTTGAGGTTGAGATTTGGTAGGGAAGATGGGATCCAGACGTAACTGCTGGCCCTCTAGCAATCGAAGAGCACTGTGGAGAACAAGTATGTATGTCCAGGTTCGTTACAGACGGTGACATTGAGTTTCTGAAGTAATGACAGGTGCTCTGAACGCTCCATGCTATTTATGCAATGTGTTCAGTGGTCACCGCGACGTGGTACCGACCCCGAGATGCAACGAGGGTGTAGTAATGACTGGTGATGTCGGGGGTCATTACCACTATTAAAAGCTGAAACCTTTGGTGTTGTTCATTTTTGTTTTCCAAGTCTACTGCTGCCCAGACTCTGTTTATGTTGTTTCTGGGCATACGTGTTGCGATTAGTCTACCCATGCAGCGATTCTGTCTAGCTAAGGGGGAATAATATTCCCGCTAGAACATAAACCTACATGATGAGCGGAAGCTCATTGGCTAGGTCACGTTCCGTCTTATCTTTTTCGTACGCTTTGCGAGTAGTCTACCCATGCAGCGATTGTGTTGAGCTAGGTGGAGTCATATATTCCCCTACAACGTATTCTCTACATGAGTTGAAACTCGTTGGCTCAGGATACGCCGCACGTACTATTTTGCCGTAACGTACCAGGTATCACGTACTAGTGTAGCTAGTATATCTTGCGGGTCTTGCCGCCTGTAGCTTTCGAATAGGGTAGGACCAGATGCTATAAATAAAGTACTATCATTTGTCGACGTCCACTTCTACACTCAAAACCAGAGTGGCTGATTGCTAATTAAAGCGCGATGTGTGTCGCCATTTTTACTTCACTTCTCAGTATTACAGGGGACCATAGTAAATAGGACCCCATGTTGGTAGTAAAAATAGGGAAATATAGGGTTTTGTGTGTACAGGAGGTCCTATACACTAGGGTCCCCCTTAGTAGAGAAAACTGACCAAAAACGTTAATTAAGGCACCACTATGTATGTGTCGACATCTTCACTTCTATATTCTTATTCAAAACTCTTCAAATGTGAAATATTTGGAGCATCATCCGGTCATGGATGGAATATTTCCACCTGTGACATGGAGATCATCACTCTTCGGATGGTCCAGCTAGTTCTAGACTTCTACGAATAACTTTTACTGGGGACCATAGTAAATAGGACCAAATATTGTCAGTATAAATCGGTAAATATACAGGGTTTTTTTTTTTGTGTGTACCGTAGGTTCTACCTACTGCGATCCCCCGAAATATTATGAATTGCCATAACAAGAACATTCTGAATTAACATAATAATATACTGACAAAAATATTTCGAAAAATATACTGATCGGTTCCGATTACCCCCCCCTTCCGGTCACATTTTTTTCCAGTCCACAATTTCAGCAATTCTTGTCGTTCCAGGAAGGCACTTAAATCACTACATTCAAGACAATCGATATGTCAATGTCAGCCAACCTGGATGATGTCGTGGATGATCTGTACACACTGGAATCCAATGACATTCTATCTGATACGATGAATAACGAGGACGACAACGGATACACGATATTGAATCGTATGTTGTGGGAATTAGAGTATCAACTCAATGAAGGTGTTGATTTTTCGAGTACAGCCAATAAAATCGCGAAGTGTAAACTTCTCGTTCAGTGCGGTGCCGATGTTAATGCAGGATGGACACCACCACACGGAAGTGAGGTAAAGCCATTGCAGCTTGTGAATGATATACTGACCGTGGGCGTGTTCGAAGAAGATTTTCTCGATCTTTTTCAATGCATGGTGGACAATGGTGCCGACGTGAATATCGGGGGTAGCGGCGGCGGGTACTTGATTGAAGGGTGTGATGTGGGTGTAACTCGAATTCTTGCTTCTAGCGGTCGTCTGGACGCTAGTAGGGGACGTCCTTTTGCGGACACGGAGTATGTCGCGGGGGAAGAAAACCGTTTACAGAGAGCGATATATCTCGCGGAGGCCGGATTTGACGTTAATAAAGGAATGGTAGACAGCCTCAATGATGAGTTTGTCTATGTAGCGGATTTTCTCATCAAAAATCATGGTGCAAGGCTTGATGATGATATTGAATTAAGTTCGTTGTCGCCGAGTGCACAAAAAGTGTTAGCTGCTTACACGCTTACTGGCTCCATGTTCAACAGATTTAAGGCATTCAAGGCGAAACGGGATGTGGAACTTAGGCGCTTGGATCCGGCAAATTTGTTCGAAAAAGAATTTCGCGATATAAGAATGCGCAAATGTGGAATTTCCATCGACTCTTTCTATGAGGGATGCAAGCGCAAGCGCAGGCGCGACCAGTAAATTAGTACTGAACTCCAGTCAGTAATGAAGTTAAACATCTTTTTTTTTAAATCCAGGGATCCTTTCAAGATTCATTGTCCTGGCAGTTAGGGTTTGAGATTCTCTCGCCCGACAATTAAAAAAAAAACTCTCTTGTGGGGTTTATAGAGAGTAGGAGTTGGCGGCCCAGGTACACCGGTCCCTTTTTACACCTTATTTATTTTTTATACGTACTACACCTTCGCCCACGTCATTCACGATATTTTTCATTCTCTCTGTCTCTGCACTTCTTGACGTTCTGAGCAACACACTAAAATCAAGATGCATTTTCCAGTGTACACGGTTTTTAATCGTGTGTTGTGAACAGTGCTGTGAACCGCAAACCGAACATCGTGTTTTCGGTCGGCTTTTCGTCCGTTTTCCCAATTGAAAACCGACTTTTTTCAGTCGGTTTTTCAGTTTAATGCCGAAACCGGAACACCGACTCGGTTGGTTTCGGTCTGTTTATTCCCTTCGTCCCCTACCCCAATGCCGCCTTACCATCTGCATGGATACCCTTTTATTATGTGTGGATACGCCACACTCGATACAGTCAGCACCAACCCCACAGCCAGCCCGCAGCCCACATCCCGCACCAGCATAGCAGCATAGCAGCACGGCACACAAAAGCAGCAGTGGAAGGAGGCAGCACCAGTCGCACAGGGCACAGGGCACGGTGCGCCGCAAGATTGCGAGAGACAGATCATGTCGAGTGCAGACAGTAGCGCTGGTTTCTTCGCCCATTGAACTGTCACACTGTCACCCTCTGCCTACAACAATATGTGTTCGTGCTCACAGCCCCACCTTGAGCAACATAATTTTCTTCATGGCTTTAGTTGTATGCTGCACCGCACTGTGTCTTCATAAGATACGTAGTGCAACTACAGTATGTAACACCACACATTATGTCTGTGTTATGACAACCCAGCCAAGTACCCTCGCACAATCCTACTCAATGTTTTTTATTGTAGCAACTAACTGCTGTATCTATGTGTAATTATTATTATTATCAGGCTTGCCATCCGACAATGTGCAGTATGAGCTTCACCGTTGATCGATCAAAACATTCCTGAAAGCAGATATTCCCGGATTTAGATGTTGTTTACTGTAGAGTATAAGCACATCTGACGTATCAGTATTCTAGCGTATGTATGTAGACCTGTATCGTGTGGCGCAGCAGACACACCTGAGTATTGCAGGAAGGCCACTTGACACTTGACACCATATGTTCATGTCACATTATCCGAGGAGCCTAAAAAATGCTCGGTGCACTTCCATCGTTGGCTAATGTTCAATAAGGTTTGTGGAGATCTATACTCTAAACATCACCCAAGAACGATTTTGACCAGACAACGAGCGAGCTCAGAGCGGGAAACCCATGGGGCAGGTATCTAAGAAATCATCAACTGTAGCATATACCAGGCCTGCGATCCTAATTTTTTGGAGAGCTCTTCAGTTGGGGAGCTTCGTCAATGAGAACTGTTTGGGCTCGAATGCGCGATCCCTTCCATGTATGGCATGCCTCTACCATGGGAGACCCCAGCCGCGAGCTCTCGTCCGCCGACGTAACATGCATCTTGAAAAAATCTGATAGGTTCTCGCTAAACAGCACGACAAGGCATATCCAGAACATATTATACTGTTTGTGGCTCTGCAGGGTACAACAGTGGAGGCGTCTGTGCCTACGGTGTCTGTCTCTTTCTCGTAGGACCAGGGTTGAACTAAAAATCGTTTCCTCCGCTCCTATGTGTATACGTACATCTTCCGGGGACGAACGATCTCCTCTCCCAATACCCTACAGGAGGTTCTCGATGCTTAGCAGGAGGCGATCACCAGGCTGATCGAGCGCGGTGTGACCACGGGTAAAATCCGTCTCTCCAACCTCGTGCCCCCCAAGGGTTTGCCCGGGAGTGTAGTCGGTATGTGTAGAGCCATTCATACGTACGCCCGAGTTCTGCGTGACCGTGCGCTTGAAATCCCACATTCAAGCAATCGAAAATCACGGCAAAACATACGCGGCCGCTGCTGTAGCGGGTGCCCCTATGGCCAAACGCTCTATGCCACACGTACGTTTTCTCGCGATTGGGACGCCTTCTACGATAGGGGTGACACATTTCTGCTAAAATGTTTTCTGAATGACGGGGCTCCTTAACTCAAGATCGTCGGAATGCCGATCTTGTTTCGAAAAAGGACGTTTTTTGTACACTTGGGCCATGGGATTAGGCATCGGGACGCAGTTTGAATGTTTGCTGAAAACACTTTTGGGGTCAGGCATGGAGCCCCTCAAACGACGAGCCTCCAAAAAAATTAGGGTGAATCTCTGTCGTCGAACGCCTCTTGGGCTTGCAAAACTCGTTTTTGCCCAAGGCGCAACTAACTATCCCGTGGTGATGGTGGTGCACATGGAAATACCAGAGAAGCAAGCATGATACCGCAAATAGTTAAGGTATATAGTCGCTCAGCTGAGTGGATCTGAACGGCTGACGAAATATCACCTGAAGTGACCCACTCGTGGTAGCCGAGCGCTGTGTGCGGTGTAGAGCTCCTGACGGTTAGGCACCTAAACAACATAGAGCACCGCCCTCTAATTTGCATGTGCCTTGAAGCCCAGATAAATGTTCGTTTGTTCCCGACGTGTTTGGCAACATCTCGGGGGCTTATGTTCTTTCGGTCGGTACAGCCACGACCCAGTTAAACGTTGCAAAACGGCACCAAAGTCCAATTGCTCGCACAAAAAACTGACGACAAAGTATTATTTTCACGTGTTTAGCTAACTGTCCGCTACAGTCTTTGTGCCGGGTTTGGCAGGGTGTCGCGAAAAACGGGTTGGCCGACCTTTTGGACGAGGTGTCTGTCGCAGAAAATACCGCTGCCTATCTCATGATCGAGGTCATCCTTCATGTGGAAATGTTGGCAATCTTCGGCCTGGGTGCGGTGCGTTTTCGCTATCTGGGAAAGGCGGAAGCTTTGTACGTGTCTAAAGGCTGTCCAGCGACGTGCCTATGTGGACAGTACGGTCATATTTGGTGCGTCTACGCAGATTAAGGGTGAGTGGAGGGTCGTTCACGTTGCCCCTCGCGCTCCAAAATGGCCCCAGCCAGTATGTGCCAACAACGACGTTCGTGGTTTGACACGAAGAAGAGTGCACCGGAGGGTTTGGTACGAGTCGTACGGTGGTTAGCGCCAAGCTGGAGTGTCGAGTGTGGTGGCATGGACAAATTTCTGCCCCCAACGGCCCCATGGGGTATTTAATGTTGCACCCCCTATGTCTATGACGGTAACACCATATGGTCATAACCCGTCGTAGTTCACCGATTGGTTCCTTCCCTTTGACACAGCACGACCCAAAACGCACGACAAAACGTAGGACACGCCCCTACACACCGCTGGACAATAATAATAATTGATGCATGTTTGTATCATACGACGCAGGTTGTAAAGGCCAAGGCGCAGATACAAGTTTGAAGCTTTCCGAAACTGCCACCGCGAGGGTAAACGGGCACAACATCGCCTAGCGCAGCGTACGTCCATCTTTTTCTCCCCGTATATTATTGTAAGGATATGATTCTTCTTAAATATATTCTCTGTATGGTGCCCACTATTCCGCCGGTACCATCTAACCTTGCGGTATCGAACGGGTAATGCGGCACGGACGAATTTCCCCTCGAAATCAGGTGACGTCCAGAATTATGGAGGACGGTTAAGCTTCTATCCTCCCCATTGTTTTGGCGCATTTGTCTCGAAGGCTTGCAAATTTAAGTGACGAGCCGGAAACAGTTCTATCCCTTGTTTTTCAGAGTCGTGCTCCGACATGGTGTGCGCTTTTGCCGAAAACACCTATCTATCCCGGACGGACTTACTTAGCTCAAAAGCTCCATTAGCCCTATTGGGACGCCGGGGTATCGACCATACAGACGATATCCTTGGTGTTTACCAACCGTCTACGGGCAGTACGGGAAATATCATGTTGTGCCCGTTCCGTACGCCTCCTTCCACGCAACCGAAACTCGAACACCAGTCCATATCGTTCTCCGATATCAACCAGTGGCCGCCGCTGTAAATCGTCTCCGTTGATCGCCAATGTTTCCCCTTCTGAAGCCCCAGAGAGCGTTAGCTATTTTGTTTTCTAATAATGTGCTCAGTCCAACTGATGTTCGAGACGTTCCTACTGTAGCCCAGGGTCTTCGTCTGAAAGAGTTGCGTACTCTCAGAGCTCCTCAAGTGAGGAGCCCCCAAAATATTGAGGTAGGTGCCACCCCTAGCGTGCTGTGCCTCCTCAGTCTACACGAACTCCCAACATGTTTTCTCTAAATGTTTGCGTTGTTGGAAATATTTGAATGGTACGAATTCCATGCGTTCCCTCGCGTGATGAGCTCACGAGAATATACATCGCCCGACCACACACTCCGCGGGCACCAAAGGTGAAATTCCAGCCCGATAAACAGTATATTGTCTTGCTCGAAGTCTGACTTTACAGTAGTCATGTGGGGCAATTCGCACCGTAATGCACATGTATTGGGCAACGCCTACAGTAGCCAGCCTACTTACGTGAAACCCCTACCCTAGCTGGACCCGATTATGAGTGGACAAGGAACTACAAACGGCGCCGCAACATGCTTGGTTTCTCCGGGGACAGGGGAGAGCGGCTGCACCATCATTCCTGCCATCAAACACGGGAGGGCGCAAGGTATCTTGTACCGACGTTTGAGATCCTTACTGACTTATGGTGCCCCCCGTCTTGTCTCAAAGTATTTGCCCTTCTTGCCTCTGCTCCCCACTAGTGTTTACTCTTCCTCCCACTGGTCACTGGGTAGGCCCTTTTTCCCCTCCTGCCGTTACGGTTCATGCGTTGCCTTTGTTGTTTGCGAGAAGAGTTCACCACTTTCTCGCCTCGCCAACCAACGTAGCATTGCGCCTGCCCCCCGCACAAAACGCGCTGTTGACAGTTCGTACCACTTGAGGAATGAAAACACTACACGTAGACTCGAACCGTATAACGTATGATTAGCAGTATTCGAGGTTAACCACTAGATCACCCGGGCGATAGCGGTGACGTGTCTCAAATTCGGTGACGGCCTTACAAGACCACCTTGCCCAGTGTCTACCGAAACCAGCGAACGCGTGCAGTCCACCTGTGGTCGTTAGGACGAGCGTAGGGCCTGTGACTGGGGTCACCAGTCTATGTTGTACTGGAAGTCGTGCAAGTCCGATGCGGTGAGGTACGGGTGTTCATATGGACTTGCGCTGGCGTTCTTTGGTATTGATGCACCTGGGTTTATGAACAATACCAGATGTAGTTCTGCCGTGTAAATAGTACCGGTCTACGTAGGCTATGTTCGCGTGAAGCTATTTTTTGTTTCAAGAGACGATATAGATGCATAGGGGTTCGAGTCGCAAGCGATTCCCACCGTCGGCCGACGATCATCACTACTTCTTGACTCGCTCGCACGTTCTACACACCGCCTGCCGGGCAATCGTCGACCATCCTGAGCGTATCCAGAGCCTTGGCTTTACTGCGGGCTCAGAATCGACCTTGAGTGAGCCTTTTTTGGTCTTGGACTTTGCGCAGGACAACGACGCGGAGATATGGCTGACCCAGGTTTTTGGTTTATTTCTGCCGGGGCGCGCTTTGTGCAGACAGTACCCTCTATCCTGCGCGGGCGCCACATCAGGTTGCTGGGCAATACTCGCGTGTGTCCCCGGGCTATATATCCTATCCAGTGGAACAAACGTACCATCGATCCTGCGTGATGCCATACGGTGATACCCTACGTTTCGGTACGTACTCTCGCTGGACCGTAACACGAATTGATCTAACTGTCGTCACGTCGAATCGCTACCATGTGGACGCACGGAGTCGACGGGTCACATGCATGCTCGGTACCTATTTTCGTCAAATCTAAAATGCGAAGAGCTGTATTACGCACCCGCGAATCTGCGTAGAAAAACTGGTCCCCAAAACCGCTTGGTGGTAATACGCATACAGAGGCCTCCTGCGGTAGGTGTACTGTAGTGCCGTGTTTGGGCCACTTTTGTTTCCTGCACCTCCTCGCTTGCGGAGCTTTAGCCTAACAGTGAATCACACAAAACCTGATTTTCCTATGAACGCTTCCCGACGAACAAGGCCAACGTATTGGTAGGTATATCTCGCGTAGTATCGTAGCGCACCTACTCAATGATAGTGGAGCCCCAACGGTATTGGTATAAGGACCGCGAGGTCAGCCAGAAACAGGTTTTGGGCCATGCAGTGCTTACCCCCGTCGTAGCACACGTCTGTGATCAAGGTCCAGGTTTCGATGAATAGCTAGGCCATAGAAGTTCGTTTTTATCCGGTTGCACTTTCATGTTTTTCCAAAGGTCAAGCTTGTTGGTGACTCATTGACGAGTTACCTCTGCCGAGAGATGCTCATCTGAGCGTCTTCCGAAACGAAAATGTTGAGCGAAGTGTATCGTAGAACACACACTGGTTACAAAACTACATTGGGCATTAACTCCTGAGTCGATGAGCCCCGTTAGCCAGGTAATGTTCGATTCGAAACTGAGACCCTACTACCGTACTAATGCCGCCTGCCACGACAACCTGAACACGCTTCGCACCGCTCTGAGCTCTCTGAGCCAAGGGTTCTCCCCTAACCTGGAGAAGATTCACCTCGTGGAAGCTGCCGGCTCGTCCATCCTATCTCTAACAGCGTGCCATTGCGACGTGTTTCGTTCCAATGGGTCGACTCACGTGGATCGCGCCGAAGGGTGCCGGGAGGAGTGCGCCCTTTGCGCCGACGTCTCTTCGCCGTGCCAGAACTGCGTCCAGGGCAATCCACAACTGTCTGCAAAGACCGGGACATGTACATATTCTGGGACAAGCGGCGTTTCACCGGCGATTTCCATGAGGTTATCGCCAAAGCTATCAGCCAGTGCGCCAAGGACTCTCCGAACTACGATCGCGCTCGGGTGGCGGTTCTCTGCCCTCAACAAGAATGAAGAACGTGGTCCACAGACCCATGCATGGGGTGCAGGGGGGGGGGGGGGGGGGTAACCCCAATGCTTTCGACAGACACGAGGCTTTTTAACATGACCAAAATGCACGATAGACTTGCACGATACATCGTACCAGGCATGTAATGTGTTTTTATGGTATGGGCATGTGATGCTGCATGGATGGGAATATATATCTGGACACCCAATCGCGGTATTTCATCTAACCCGGTTTGGGGGCGTGGGGTATCGAAGGGCTCGTTTTTTAACCAAGCTGAGGAGAACAAAGGTATCCCCCCCCCTCTTGGATGGCGTAGTTGAGAAAGTATGGAAGGATATACGGGGAAACCAAGGAGAGATTATGTCCGCCGGGAAGTTTGGGGGGTACAAGGCAGAAGTAGAAGAAAGGACAGAAAGAAGGGAAAGGCTAGCGCCAAGAAACAAGGTGGAATCGGAAAAACACTTAGAGATATACGGGGGATTGAGGGAAGGATTAGGAATGAAAACGTATTTGCATGGCCCAATGGACTTCGTGAAAACGCTGAAACTGCGCTTCCGTGTAGGGGACCTGGACCTGCCAGAAAGAAGAAAAAGGTACACCGGTAGCCGGGAGGAGGAGGAAGTAGACGCACAGATGTGCACGTGTGGCAAAGTAACAAAGAGTAGAACTCACATAGTAGGAGAATGTTAAATATACAAGCAGGAACGCGATATGTTAGAAGAGGAGATGAGGAAAATAGACGAATTTGACATGGAGGAGTTTGATACAATGAATAGCAGCGAGAGAACGATCGCTATCCTAGGAGATAGATGGTGGCCACAGTAGGCCAAACAGGAAGGGGATAAGATAGCAAAAATTTTCTACGTAATATGTGGAAACAACGTAGTGAGCCCCCAATTGTTGGAGGTGTCTCTATTAGGAGAAACAATGCTCCGTCTCGAAAGGGATGCGTGGTCAATGGTCAAATGACTAAAGCACGCAACAAATGAGTACGCCCCCCCTCCCGCCCTCCCCTCTTCCCCATCGATGTACTTCTACTCTGTATGTAAGGCGTTGCCATCGACGAAGTATCGCGCGACAGAGAATCAGGTTTAAGTCAGGGGATTTGACCACGGTTGCTGGCAAAGATGAGGCTTTCCGATCACCCTTGTAAAGTGAGCCTGTTGGGATTTTAATGGGGGGGGGGGTTGTGTTGTTGTCAAACGCAAACCGTATTTAGTTCGTAGGGTCGCACACGAAGCAACGGGCCCCGCAAACGAAGTAACGAACAGCACAAGGTTTATTGCTGCAGATAATCCAGCGAACACTAGGATACAGGGATGGGGGTAGCTTGGAACCTGACGCCCGTGCATGCAGTTTTTTCTGGAAAGACATTACGGGCAGGTCAGCACCTCCGCGGTAGGCGCGAGTAAGCACGACATTGTTGCTGCGACCGTGACCAGGTGAAAGGTAGGTGCTGAATTGGTCAGCCAAGAGAGCAAGTGGTTCCTTTTTCTGCCGCCGCACCCTCTCCATTTTCCCATTTCGAACGATGTACATTACATTGAGAGAAAGCATCGGGATCGAAGTGCCAAACAGGAAACTCGACGTATCGAGTTGAAGGGCAGGTACTGCATATTAGTGTGCTGCGGTCTCAGCAATGGATTGTTCGTGGTTTCGAAGTATGTGTTTCTCCGACAACCTACAGAATATCGGTGAACATAAGCAATCCTGCACGTTCGTTGTTTCGCCGCACATAGGGACAAGTCTGGATACGTAAGTACCCGCACCTAAGCATATTGATATCGCGCACTCGTGAGTAGCGATTGCGCATATATTGTGCATGTATAGTTTGCACATTGTACCTGGTAGGCTTTCCGAGCTCACATTCCGACATGCACGGCATGTTACACATACTTGTTCGTGAAACGGATTCGTTGCTCTGGCGTGCGCTGTTCCCCCTGTGTGCACTACATGGCGTGTTGTTTGTGCACAGCCGGCGAGTTTGCCAGTTTCCTCAGGCCTCCAGCGACCACTTCAGTGCGCCGGCATGACCAGCCTTCCCCCATAAATGATGCCATACTTAATAAAACAACATGTGCGTAGCGAAACCTCTCAGTGCTGAATGTATCCTGGCCCCACCCCTCTCAGATAAAGCCTCCTCTGTATGCTGCAAATCCTTTTGGTATCCTGCTTCCCGCCGCCCCTCTCAGTTACAGTCCGACCCATCGCTTGCAGCTCAAATTCCATTGCTGCGTTCGACGCCCGAATGTGGTTGACATTCCGCTAGCCCCGTGCCTATTGTGGCCTGTATTCAACTCAGGCACAAAGCCTAAGTCGTAGCACGTGCGATCAGACCATTTGTTGACAGCGAGTGACCACAGTATTAGGACCCTAACATGGAAGCAAAGACCACGTGCCCTCATATGTTTACACACCATATGTGGTCCTTATTATTACATGTTTGTAAGCAATGGAAAGGGTGTGCAGCAATACGAGCATCACCATGCGTCGCTCGTGTCGCACGTCTCTTGTCGTTGCACACCGGACACACATCCCCTGTCCCCGACCCCAACAAACTCGGCCTGCGTCGTGCAGCCGAGGCTGGAGCGTGCCAGCTTTCTCCCCCCCCCTGTGCCAGTGTCCGATAGGTGTCCAACAATGCCGTAGACAGACGTAATAGCTGATGTATAGAAACGGGTTCGCTACAGGCGATGTTACTTCCTACGGGCCTGACGGATCATCTGCGGCCGCATTGCCAACAACACTCACATGTCCGACGGATCATCGATTCCCACTTGCATTTTCTAGATCTTTCAAGGCATGCATGTCCCGAATATCTGAACATCATTCAGCTCTTGTTGCCGTTGGTGAGACCGGTACTACCTGCTGCTTGGTCCTAGCGTGTGCTTACTGGGTTGGACCTGTACCCTGCAGACCCTGCACGACCTCTCCCAAGGATAAGTGAGGAACTACGAATAGATGGTCTACACCGTGATCTCTCCGAGGTGCGAGCACATTCCTTCGACGTGCCTGTTCCCTTGGAGCATACTGCAAGTGTCCCTTGAAAATCTTATTCTGATCTGCCTTAGACATGTGGCTTTTGCCAAGGCACATCCCATACAATTGTCAGAAATCGTTGTGTTAATGGGGGGTTGATGCCTATCTCGCTCAGTCGGCAGCAGGGACCGTTTCGTACAGCCCTTATTCCTGGTCTCGGGGGACACACGGCGTGGTTTTCGGGGATTACTGAAATGCCTTCTGACGTTTTCTCGGTTGCGAACGACAGTCAGCACATGGACGAAAGGGCCGTTCAGGCAACCCTCGTTCAGGGCATGGACGAAGGGGCCGTTCAGGCACCCTTCGCTCAGAGCATAGCGTTCGGGCATTATGTGCGGTTCCAGTCATCCCCGCCCCTTACATGTACAGCCTTCTTTCGGATATCCTGTTTAAGTTTATCCCCTTCCCCTTCGTCGAATATGCACCTCCGGTCATACGCCTTCTCGCCTCCTATGTAAACGCCTCTTGATGTCTGTTTCTCTCCATCCACGTCGAAAACGCATCATATGTATGTATAGGCTACAGGGTACTGGCACACACACACCCTATCACCCCTGCCTCCTCTCATGCCATTCCATCTCGATGATGGGTTGCTTGGTCATGTCCATGCCGAAAACGTAAAATATTGTCTACATGTTGTCTACAGGTTGTCTACAGGTTACCCACCGCCATACAATGAACCACCATAAAGCGGGTATGCGCTACTCACTACAACGTTGCGTCAACTGAATCACCCAATTATCTCCTACATACGGTCTCTAGTGCCCCACGTCTGACTCCAAACGTCTATCAAAAACGGAACTTCTCAACCAAAGAGCTATATATACTCGTACTCAAGCGTCTTTGTATCGAATGAAACCCTTGTACTGTACGTTCCGTTTTATTGCACCTTCTCCGTAGCACCGCGTATCTGCCCTAGCTTGCATGCTTTTCAACGTGTGTTGATGGGTGAGGAGCCTACCCCACGGGCTGGTGGATCGGGTGTACTCGTGGCGTACACCTGTGCTTCTGAATCAGCGGATGTGTGAGGTACACAGTGCCTCTTGCCAAGAGCCCCAGAAACGTCACGGTTCGCCAGTCCGACCAAGGGACGGGCACGCGTTTCGTCTTTTAGACATCCTCAGGGCACAGCATAGCCACGAACGGACGGTCGTAGTTCGGGGAATCTTTGGCGCATTGCCTGGTGGCGTCGGCCAGGATCTTGTGAAGGTTCGTCGTCAGATGAAGGGGGTCCCAGAATACGTACGTCTCCGGGGTATCACAGACAGTGGCCGACGGGTTTCCCTGGTAGCAGCTCTGGCAGGGCGACGTCTGGTCGGCGCAGAGGGCGCACTCCTCCTGGCACTCGGCAGCACGATCGGCCTGAAAAAAAAAAACAAAATGTGTTTGGAGACACCACGCCAGGGGTGTGTAAGAGAAAAGGCATAGGCGAGATGGCTCGACGAGATATGGGGGTCACGGGGTTGAGGCGTAGGCACCCGACATGGTACCCATTAGTTTGTTTTTCCTCAATGCTCATGGAGGCTTTCGTAGCGCTTTTCGGCCCCCGGGTGCCGACCCGGAGACAAACACATCGCGTATTTTGACAGGCAGGCACGTTCGCTCCAATGTACCAAGTGTGTACGAGCTCTCACAGAAGCGAGTTTCCTGCCGTGCATGCTAGAAATATTATGTTGAGCTTCCGTTGGTATGGAATGAAAAGCAGGGGGGTTCATGTAGTGTCGATGAAGTGCGCCAGTGACGCTTAAAGGTGGTCAAGACTTCGTTTGGAAACATAGATGTGTGATGGTGAAATGGGTGTAATGAATATGAGTGGGAAAGTGACATATAGCGTGAAAGCACACGCTTAGTGCCTTCTACGGTAAGTGTGCACCTAATGTCATTGACGCTATTAATAGTATACTTCACCAAACGGCAACGCTGATGAAAGGCTGTGCTGTAAGGCCACAGTTTCAAAAACCTGAACTACGGCGGTACGGCACTGGTCTGCTATGTCATTTTAACGGTACAAGTCCGTAGCACATGCGAACCACTTGTCACCCGAACGTATCCATGGTATTGTGCGCAATAGACACAACTATGACTAAGAGGGATTTGTTGATCGACGACTCGAATGTTGCCTTGTAGGAGTGGCGTGTACTTAGCTGAGTTCCTCACATGATGAACCTATTACATTTGCCGGAGCCTGAGCTCGAAGTGTTATAGTAAGAGCAAACTCGACCTCGATTTCTATGGGCTAGTCTTCAACACAATATTCATTAAAGTAACCCATGCCAACCATAATATGTAGTTGCTCACAAGAAGTGCTCAACCGGTCAGACCTTTTCGGCCCTGAAATTGTCACTCCTACAGAGTAAACTGACTCACACGTCAAACTTGAAAGAAACACGCTCGTAACCGCGTTTCGGCAGTGACTGCACATACACTAGAAAAGCCGTAAATCAGCCGCTCCCAAGACCGTGCACGGATTATCCTTTTGCACAGCTCATTTACCGTAACGAAATTGTGTACCTGAGTCCCCATAATCTCCGCCGTGGAATCCACGACAAATTCCAAGAGCAAACATGGCTCAGTCAATGATGTGAAGCCGAGGTTCTGGAAGAGTTCAGGCTGGGTGAACAAGGCCTGCGAAGATGTGCATCGACGGAAGACAGGGGCCGAGAGAAGTGGACGCGGGCGGTTGCAGATAGAGTAGGTGGGCGGTCACTGTAAACCACATTTGCTGGTATACTCTACTTCGAACTGATATGATCCCAGGTATTTATTTTGCAGCACTGAATAGTAGTAGCAGCGCAATAACCTGGAACAGAGCATACGTAGGCACCGGATGTATAATGATATTAATAGATCCGCCGGCGGTTTCCGACCAGCGTGATGTCCGAAACGCTTCGAGGAAGCGATGTGGCGAATAATGTCGGGGTCACATCTAACGCCAAGAGTTGAGAGTTGCCTACACGTTGCCCAGATCGGTCAATGGGAATAGTGACTGGAGTGCTGTATACAACTGCTGAATAGCTGATGCTGCCGTCATCGTAGCTCCCACACACATATACCTCGGAGTGTTGCCATTTGCCATTTGACGCGTTGATACACAAACCAGATATCTCTAACCTTGTCAAAACCAACACTTGTAATTTGCATACTCAATGCGTGTACCATCGTACCAGCACGCAAGGGGGCGCTCGCTCCCACATGCCGGTAAGCGAGGTCGCTTTGGGAGGCTGATGTAACGGGTGCACTGCATGATTCCGCCCCCAAGCGATGCGTCCTACGGTATATACATTTGAACCAGACGTTTTATAAGGCTCCTCGCTTGACAGTCGTTTGTACCTATTCCAAACAATCACTTTCGAGATGAAGTGAAAGCTGAGCCCGATGCGGAGTTCCGTGGACTCTACATGCACATCATGAATCAAAGTTGAAAATGAGACTGGTGTCTTGACTCTTTCAGAATGTATGCCCCGTTTTCAGGGACAATCGGTTTAGTATCTGAGTGGTTTGTCCTCAAACCGGGGCTGCTGTCCTGAAAAGGATAACGGTAAGGAAGGCATGCCTCACTGCGTAGTTTCTCGGTTGAGGAGCCCCGTCAGTCCCAGTGACAGTTTATCCGAAGTACTTCTGCGGTATCCCTATCGTAGCACGCCTCTGGCGCGCCAGCTCACCCCGGATAGGTCGAAGAAGCTTAGTACCCGGACTTGAGGGTTGGCGTCGGCTATCGACTGAACTTCCTGCCGCAACTGGGAGAAAACGTCGGCTATAGTGTCGGCCAGTCCCACTCCGCTGGAGTCCGAGCCCTGTCGAGGTAGTCCATGGAAGCCGAGGATCGAACAATCAGTAAGAAACATTTTAGTGACGTTTTCCACTTGTTCAAAGCAAAACCATAGGTGGAATGCGACGGCCTACATATCCCACTATATTCTGCACCCTTCCAAACTCATCCAAACGCATGGGGCTTCGACACGTTCTGTTTTTAGTCATTCTTGACAATGTGCTGAAAACATACAGGGGTGGAGAAGTCAACGAAGATAGAGAACGCTAGTACCCGTGAGCGAAGAGAGTGATGCCAAATACCGCGGGAGCAGAAGGCAAACCCCCCCGTCACTACGGGTTGACGCGCACGCCGCCGAGGGCAACCTCATACATTTTGGGGTTGACAGCACAAATGCACCTTTCAAAAGCACGGGAAAATGTAGGATTGATAGGTTGGAGAGGGCATGGGTATTACCGTCAAGGAACGCCACATCTCTCTCATCGCGATTTTGAGACACCCTGGTACGGGCGTCAAACTCTGTAAGGAGTAACACGATAGGATGACGTCAGCTGTCTTTCGTGCCTGAAATGTGGAGCTCGACCTGCCCCCACCTGAAACAATCCGTGGTGCTCTCCCGCAAGCCCCGTGATCAGTCGTGCTACGGGAAAGACGGAACAGAGTTTTCCCATGTTCTATCGCTAACCCGAGAAGCTCTACCAAAGACCGGCTCCAGCGAGAAAAGTCGGAAAGCGACAACCATGAACCATCCCCTGGGCGAGAAATGCAGTGATTGAGGCTGTAAAACCCAAACAAGACAGCAGATACATTGGGTATTTCCTATACTTGGGAAGCCCGGTCAGGCGTCAAGCCCATTGCCCCCGAATCACCGTCCCCTACGGAGGCAGAGCTCTGAGCGTCTAACATTTCCGTAGCACGGCTTTGAGCATGCTTCAAACCGAGATAAACTCACAGCGGCGAAGTCTGTGGGTACGAGGTTGGCGAGGAGGATCCTTCCAGTCACCCCGCGTTCGAGCAGCCTGTCGATCCCCTCCTGCCACGCATGCACGACTTCCTGGGGTTCGTGCGGGCAGAATCGTTGCCGACGTTGGACGAGAGAATCAGGTAACGTATCAACAAAGCACAGGCGGCGGGAAAGACATCTGCGGAGTCTCGGTGTGGTAGATGACATCCACATACCCAAACACTGACTGTGAGTAGCCTCGTACGAGATACACAATAAACAGCCATTCCAATGGCTTTCGCAAAGACCAGAAAATAACCTCCGTTGCGCAGGGGAAACCATGGGTTAGTGCTAAGATATTTGGGCATCAACAAATCCGAAACCGAATTTACACGGGATATCCAAGGTAGTACTGTATATTGGCACTTCCTTCGTTTGGGCGGCCCTGTTAGTCAAGCAAGGTCGGATACAGACATATACGGTAATCCCTCTACCCTTCCTTAGTATGCCCAAGGAAACACAGCATGACTTAGCGGGGGGGGGGCATACGCATGCCCGTTTCAGGCTATGCGACTCCGAATCTGAGTTATGAAAGGGAGGCAACAGGAAGAGTAGGGCAATTCGCGCTAGTTGGGGTAAAAAACACACATGCACCGACAGAAATGAGAGCTTGACTCACGTTGGCCGAGGGACGACTAACGCCCAGTGCAGTAGCCGTGAGTCGCATGGAAGCTTGAAAAAAATATGGAAGCTGACGCGAATACGTACACGCAGTCCCTACGCTTGGAATCGAGAGGGAAATCGCGTTTGCCTTCGCGGAAGCACCCGTGGCATCGCCTGAGAATGCTTGCTGCACTGACAAGTCAGGGCTTGGTGACACACTCCGGCCTGCTTGCTGCTTTCGAGCACCATTGCGACTGGCGATACGGTCGGGTGGAAAGAAGGCCAATAGTTTCACTACCAAGTTCACCCCATCAGGGTGATTCTACACCTCACCATAGATTATACATACGATAAACCAGTTTTGCTGACGCGGAGCAACTATAATCCCATGGCCGGAGTGTATATCGCGAAACAAGACAAGTTTCGTTTTTTCCAAGAAAACGAAATAAGCACGGTAGTGTCAGGGCTCTGACCGGCTGAGACTACAGGACCTTCACCCGTTCAGAACTGCATCCCGTTTTGTCGGGGCAAACCACTCAAATTCTGAGTAGCTCGTCCCCGACACTAGACTGAAGTACTGGCAGTCCTGAAAGGGTTGTGGCGGTAGCACCAGTCTCGTCGGTAGATCGGTCGCTGGTGCTGAAACCATGACAGCAATAGCCTGTAGCAGCGCTACAAAGCACAGCGTGTTCGCGCTGAACCCGCCTTCATGCAGCAACTGTTCGTCTTTCCCTTACGGTGTTTCCAGGCTGCCGCTACACCAGCAATATCATCGCGGGATGACGTCGTGATCACAGAACTTGCTCGGGAGAGTTGATGCATGCCTAAGCTTCCATGCCCATCCCGCTGTTTGCTCATGGTATTCAACTCTCGCATGTAAGATGTCGCGTGTGGCCCATCTCTGCCATATTTTATGTGTAGATGTATGCTACGTTAGCAAGGCGCACTGTCAGACGGTCTTGCACAGCCTCAACACAGAAAACACGCTCGTTTGATCTCTCAAACTAACCGTTAACCGCGCGTTCTGTCATCGCAACCCTACGCAGAGTAAGACCCGTGCTACGGTCAAACCGGGGATCTAGCGTTAATTCATCTATACTACACTCCAAAACCGACTCCGAAGCGGCTCGGACACGCGATGGCGGAATCGAATATGTCACCGTTACCAGGTTTACGAACACATCGTCTCGTTGAAAACGATTGGAAATATTTGCGTGTAAACGGTAGGTTCTCCGTTGAGGAGCCGTGGCAGTCAGATCGATGTTGATTCAAATTCAACCCCCCCACCACCACCGCGCTCGGTGCAAGCAGTGTCTGCCTGGTCGGTGAGACCCCGACGTACTGCATCCCGCATTGTAGAGATGCAAGGGTCAATAGCCATACGACTACGGCCATGCATGATAATGAGTACACCCCCCACCCCCCCCCTCACCACCGTCACCCTGTCATGGAACATACCTCCTTGGTGGAACATCACGACCGACGGCACACAGTAAACGACTGGCGGTACGGTAGGGGGGACCACCCATGTCGTCACTTCCGCCTTTTGGCCACTAGGGCGAGTGGTTTTGAACATGATTGAGTATTGCAGATACGTAAATTTCGTTGGCATAGCGTAATGAACAACCCGCTCTGGTGTGATAGATAACGCGAAACCCAATCTTATAAACGTGCCAAGGATTTCGGTAAGTCGCTCAGCCGATTGGCTAGGAGCGACCGAAATAAATATCCCGAGAGTAACTCCCCCCCCCCCCATTCGTAGCAACTGTCCCATGATCATCTCACTTACCCTCATAAAAGGTGCAAAGGTGAGGGTTGGAATTCCTTCGATGTCTTCGAACACATTCTCGAAAGCGACCGGGTCGACATAGTCGGCCCCTCCGGCTGTGTAGCGGTCCGCTGCCGACATCAGCCCTCCAAAGTCGTTGGCACCAATGTTGATGACGTGCGTATAGTCTATCACCCCACAGTAAAAGCAGAGAACGAGAGCGATTGAAATATAGTGCCACGAACAAGGGACCAAGGCAACGGCAGGGTGGAGCAATTGTGAGCCGGAACATGTTCTAAAATTGATGCCTTTTTTACTGAGGAACTACCCAGCGTCATTGTTTTACAATATGTTTGGATATAGACCTCGTAGTCCAATGGGGTTTGTGGGTCAGCTCTAGCGTGTAATTCTATTGAAGCCGTTTTTTTTGGATGATAAGTAGAGCGCTCCTTGACCTAGGGGCATCAGGCATCGCTAGGAACACCTTGGAAAAAACTCCATACTCACTCAATGGGGGACGCTAAGCGAACAATAGATTAAGGGGTCTTGTTAAGACGCGACAGTTTCACGCACTAGTTTTTCATTCATGCCGACGCTCCAGGCTTCTGAAATATTGGTGTCACACTAAGGTTTGCAAAATTGTTTCCCCGACTAGTCATTTATGTTGGGGGGGGGGGGGGATAGATTAGATTTTGGTTTGGGATAGAGAATGTCAATTGAACCTTTTGATGACAAAGCCGCTCAAGACGTGTGCATGCTGCTTTTCTAACAGCGATGAGGCTTATACAGTATTTTTCAAGCACGCCGACGCCGGCGTCTTCGGTGGCTTGGTAGATGGTCCGAGTGCCTACTAAGATCAATATTGACGGTTCGAGTCTCACTGAGTGCATACTCGTGAGGACGTTTTCTTGCATGAGAAATAACTAGCCGAAAGCGCGAAAGCATCAGTTGGCCACATTCGATGAACGTCGACGAGTTGTGGGAATCCTGAACCGTTTGTGCGATAGCAATGAGCGCACGTACCGGGGAGAGAAGGGACGACACCTGTGACCACGGCTTATCCAGAAGAACGCTGAGGGTACAGCCTCTTACGAATTATAACGGAAAGACAAAATCATGATACGAAACAACAAGTAACTGTCCTTGAACGCAGCACTGTTTAGCCTGGGTGACTCACCTAGCGTTTCATCCGTGTGGTCGAGGACGTCGTTGAAGTACCTTGTAACTTGCTCACTCAGTGTCTGTAGTGTTGGTGGAGACATCCAGCAATGTCGACGGGTGGGTACCAAGCGCCGGTTAATGGTTAGAGCTGACGGAACTCGGGATGTAGGGTACGATAGGGGGGCAGGCGTTTTGATTCCGTCGGTGTCTTCGCACGGCGAGCACGACATGCCTCACCCCGAAATTCCATTTTGGAAATATTGTGAATTTCGGACAGATCGCTGTCTAGGTCATGTAAGTGCTAGCCTGGCGTTGTGCGGGAGATTGTGCAGGCTCTGCATGGCATAGATCTAACCCAGGAAACCTGTCCTAGTCCCTGCGGATTACTCTGCCCCCTCGTGTCAACATGCGCCACGTCATACAGACGAGGTAAAATCCCGTCTGCCTCGAATGATCTAGATCATGAAGTTCAAATCGATCACCTGCCAGATAACTGACCTGTCGTACGCGCCGTTCAAGGATCAAGCCAAATGGATAGGTGTATCATTGACGCAATTCGCCACCGTTGGGGGTGCCCATCCAAACTTACAACATCTTCGGCCTCGATGCACTGCTTCTGACGTGGCACGATTTGCAGCACATCTCGGAGACCTGCAGCTTGGATGGCCCCGTTACTACATTCAAGCAGGAGACCAACGACACCTTGAATCGCATCAACGTAGGAGCCCTAATGTGAGATTCTTCCAAAGCAAAAACCATAATTATATTTCCGGGCGCAGTGGTGAGGGACTAGAACCTGATTTTCCTGCTGACTGGAAGCACGACTACGACGCTCGGAAGCCATTTAGGGCCTGAAAGGGACCCCGCGACAACGAACTTGATGATGTTGA